>OX352233.1:2625886-3938830 GCA_947086465.1 Eupithecia exiguata | reverse complement strand
TCGCTAAATTACGTAGGTTTCGGCTTTATACTAGTCATTACTAGCTTTCTGCCCTAGGCTTTGATCTCAATCTCCTTCATTTTGGTCTGAATAGCATTAGCACACATGATAAAATAAATGTGATCGTTAATTATAGTTTTTATCGGACCGTTATGTCCAGAGATAAACTTACCTGTTAAGTACAAAAAATCCACATTTTTTTCCCTAGAAAATAACATGTTTATAACTTTATATAAAACTAGCAGCGCCTCGCGGTTTCACCCGCGTAGTTCCCGTTCCCGTGGGAATTCCGGGATAAAAAGTAATAAAAAGCCTATGTCCTATTCCAGACTATAATCTATCTCTGTGCCAAATTTCATTCAGATCCGTTCAGCGGTTTTGGCGTGATAAAGGAACAAACATCCATCCATCTATCTATCCATCCATCCATCCATCCATCTAAACTTTCACGTTTATAATATTAGTGAGATAAACTTACCTGATAAGTAAAAAAAAATCTACAAAAAAAATTCTTTGGAATTTTGCATTCATGTTTAAAATTTTCTGTACAGATATTTTTAATACTATTGGCCCATTTCGATTTCTTTCTAACTTTTTGTGTGCAATCTCCTCAAAATGAGACATTGTAAAAATGAAATCGCGCGTGTAATATCTAAGCGAGTGCGGGTAACGGTAACCAAAAGCGTCTTTACCGTCTACCGCTGACCCGGCACACATTCGGAAACGGTAACATCGTGCGCCGGCGCCGAGACTTTGTCACTTTCACGGACTGTCCTTGTTCATGTCGTCTATATTTCATCTACCTACTCGTTTCGTCCCACAATTTCGCTTTGTCAACGTTTGCCACACATCTGTAGGTACTATAATATTATAAAGAGGAAAGATTATGTTTCTTTGTTTGTTTGAATTGAATAGGCTTCGAAACTGCTGAACCGATTTGAAAAATTCTTTCACCATTAGAATCCCACATTATCCCTGATGACCGGCAACCGACAAGCTTTGCCGGCAGTCATCGAATTTCCTACAGCATTTTACTGAAACGCCGCGGGTTCGCTGCCGATAGGGGAGATGAATTTCCTAAATCTTTATATGAAATAGTATGCAGCATCGCGCATACTATTTCATATCGGTAGGTATATTCATATCGGCACCGAGCGCGCGGCATTTCAGTAAAATGCCATGAGGAAATGCGATGACTGACGGTAATGCATGCCGGCAGCGCCGATAGATGCACGTTCAGCTTAAAGCTGAGCTAGATATTATTTCTCATGGAATCTCGTGCTCTTTAAGAGCGCTCACACATTACCGCGCGGTACCGGTAGGTGCGGTGCCGCCAGACTTTCGCAATGACATTGTTCGTTGTACGAGATGCGGAACAGGTGCGAAACTGTCGCGGACACGCTTCGGACCTCGAGTTGCGGCTCCGCAAATTCGATTCCGCACAAACATCCAACCTTTTAATGTGATGTTATGATGACAGCAGAGATGACGAACGGCCATCTGATAATGCATTAAATAATAGGATAATGTACAATTGCAGCTTGTGCAATTGTATGACAGACAATGATACCAGAAGGTATCTATTATTTAGGCAACGTACAAAAGTTTAACAACACGGCTATTGTTTTACATTGAGCTCATCACCTTGACACGCGGCCGGCACCGGCAATTATTCTAACCGGAACACGATTACGTGGTGCTTGCTACTACGCAAAAATAATTTGTAGCTTCTGGACATACATTACAGGGCCTCGGCTCAAAGCAACTTTTTTCAAGAACGATAATTCAGACATTTTAATAGCACAAGATGCACATGCTCTCAAAATAAACAGAATAGAATAAACAATTTTATTGGTAAATGGTCAGTGGTCAGTTTGCAAGTCATGAAGTTTAGCTACGTTTATGTATGTGACATAAATTACAATAAGGTTAGTACATAATCAAAACATTCAAATACGAATTATAAATTATTGGGTATCTATAACGTTTCATATTGATAACATAGCTCCAATCCGAAATTAATCACTCCAGCTCCAACAAGCGACGGCGCGGCGCTAGCCGCGCTGCAAAGGCGGGGCAGAGAATGCGTTAAAATATTTTCTACGAGCTTGTGAAGTGTAAATTTTAATCTACACTCAGCTCATTCCATGTAAGGCACCTGCCGTAAATGAAAACATTATGCATGATAATCAAGGGAATCTACATACAACTACTTAGTATACATATCCTTAGTATATAATAACATCGGTATATGTAAATCGACTATTTAAAATATAAGGAAAATTCGACAAAAAAAATTAGTCTAATACAATTCGAATAGTAACAACTTTTCTAAAACAATTAGACTAAAACATGCCTAACAACGAGAAACAGAAGAGGAGGATGTTCTATACTCGGGTGTTTTTTTTAATGTATGTTTTTGTTGTTTTCTTTTATTGTTATAAATGTTTAACAATGTCTTTTTTGATTTAAAATATTTTCAATGATATGTAATACAAAAATACAGATTTTTTTTTGGGATATTATTAAAAGGTTTCGTAGAAGATATATGTATAATACATCAATGTTTTCTTGGATTCTAGAACGTAGTGAGTATAGCAATGATGACTTGATGAATACGACTCCAAAAGAATCATCCAAATCTGTCCATTAGAGCGTTCACGTACTACCGCGCGGTACCGTAGTAGGTGCGGTGTCGCAAGAGTTTCGCAATGACGTTGTCCGTTGTACGAGATGCGGAACAGATGCGAAATTGTCGCGGACGCGCTGCGGACCTCGAGTTGCGGCTCCGCAAATTCGATTCCGCGCGGTAATGTGAGACGGGCGTAAGTGACGGAGAAATCGACGGACATACATAATAAAACCGGCCAAGTGCGAGTCGGACTCGCGCACGAAGGGTTCCGTAACATTATCTATAAAAACGGCAAAAAAATCACGTTTGTTGTATTGAAGCCCCCTTAAATATTTATTTTAATTTAAGGTGATTAAAGAATTATCTATCTATTTTATTCTGTTTTTTAGTATTTGTTGTTATAGCGGCACCAGAAATACATCATCTGTGAAAATTTCAACTGTCTAACTATCACGGTTCATGAGATACAGCCTGGTGACAGACGGACAGACGGACAGCGAAGTCATAGTAATAGGATCTCATTTTACCCTTTGGGTACGGAACTCTAAAAAACAACATACGTACAGCCGAACATAGAATCTCCTCCTTTTTTCATGAAGCAAATGCTCGAAGCTCAACTACACACAGATTACTCACCTTAAATGTTCCTAACAAGCCGTAATGTTGCTTACAAGGCAAGCATTCAGTGAACTCGGATTGCCTCGGTTTTACTCGTTAGGAGAGCCGGCAGTATTGGCAAACAGTCGATCAATCGTTTAACCCTGTTAGGAAGTTGCGATGCAATACTCAGTGTCTGTTTTAGTCACTTAGTTGTCAATCTTAGAATACGGAATGCTGAAATATTTATGGTTTAAGGTGGTAAGTATTTAAAGCCATATGTATACGATCTATAGGTACTTACTAATGTTATAAATTCGAAAATAATTCTGTCTATCTGTCTGTCTGTTACCTTTTTACGACTAAACGGCTGAACGGATCTTAATGAAATTGGGCAGGGAGGTAAATGGTATCCCAGGCTACTTGGCTACTTGAAAAGCGCGTGCGAAGCTTCTGGCAGCTAGTTAGCCATATGATATAGGTTCAATGTTTTTCATAGTTTATACATTTATATTGCTTATTAGTTCTGCTTAGTTTGGGGCTAGATGATGCTGTGTGGATTGTCCAGAATTATTTATTTATTATTATCATATTACAAAAAAATTACAATAATTTAAGAATACACAAGAACTCGAATATGAAGTGAAGAAAAAAAGTATTTTTTTTTATAAATATAATACATAAGTAAATTGTTCTAAATTAAAAAAGACGTAGAACGTCAAAGGCTAAATTGATTTTTTATTGTCAACTTAACAGTAAAACAA
The DNA here is from genome assembly GCA_947086465.1 of Eupithecia exiguata. Taxonomy (NCBI): domain Eukaryota; kingdom Metazoa; phylum Arthropoda; class Insecta; order Lepidoptera; family Geometridae; genus Eupithecia; species Eupithecia exiguata. Next base: position 3,934,837 of record OX352233.1, on the reverse strand, counting down.
GTCGTCAATTATTTATCATTACAGGAAAAGGTCACAATAATGTAATTAAGGTATTGCGTGCATTGTTACCTTTTCAATAATAAAAAGTGCTTACAAGTATTTGTAAGACGTATTATGAGTTTATAAAAAACTTCAACTTTAGTTTAACAATCTCACATTAATTATTAAGAGGAAAGATTTGTCTGTATTTTTGTATGAAACGAATAAACTTAAAAACTACTGGACCAGTTGCAAAATTCTTTATACATAGGCTATATTTTATCCCGATTCCCACGGGAATGGGAACTACGCGAGTGAAACCGCGAGGCGCTGCTAGTTATAACTATTCTTCAAGTTGATAATGTAGAACACCTTGATGTATCTTCCATTTTCCGGACCTTTGTTATTTACTTTGTTACAACAGCTTAGGTATTACCAGACTTAGGCTCGGTCGGCTCAAAATTATCTCACCACCTAAATACGGGTTTCTTCCGTCCAAAGAAACTATGTCCGAGAGGCTAGATTTGTACATTTCCTAGTAAAGCATTAGCTAAGACCTCAGCACCTCGTGGAACTCTAGCTTGTCTGTTTTGTCACAAAGCTATTTCTATAATCAGGACATGCGCATAGTTTAGCCTAGAAAGCGAGTACTCTACGTACATTAAGTAGGCTCCACACTGTGGGATACCCATTGTGTAAATGGCTCGTTAAACTAAGTAACTTCTCCAGTTGGCTCGCCACAATGGCAAGATCTCGGTAAACATATGCGTGTGTCGAATATCATTCTAATTACGCCGCCGTCTCTGTCGTACTATTTCGATTAGAATTCTATGTCATTAGGCCTTTAAGCCTACATACCTATGCTCTGTGGAGCCTAATTCTACCATAACAACAGTATCTTCTTAGAATGACACATGTTGGCAATTTTACCTCTGATGAAATTAACTACAGATGGGGGAACGCGTGACAAAGGTGTCAAGGTTGAAACTATTCTACGAGTATCAATCTCTCGTGGAAATAGCACTGCACGCACTATCTAGCTTGTGTTTCTTTTTTCGACGATACCATTGTCATAGTAAAGCGATTTAGCAGAATTCGGCCCATGTTTTACCCATAGTGCTACAATATTTGCGATTTTAACAGCCAAACCGTTTGACCTAAATTGTTGCTATTTAAAACTATAAAGTGACATGCGGGTGTTGACAGCCACAGCTGGATCGCGCACTAAAACGTTTAACCGATGCCCTCAGCGACAAAAGTTACGACAACTACAACACAAATAAAAACATGGCGACGACGAAGTCAGATTTGCCGAGCAAACTCGGCAATTAAGTGAACTCCTCGTTTTATTCCGTAGATAAATCAATATGCACATAATGAATTCCTTCGTAATTTGTCGGAGTATTGACCGGCGCCTGATGTCATGAGATAACTAGCTTCAGGTGACTGTGCTTTGATTGATAAAGAATTTAACTCTGGCTTTGCCATTTTTCAAAGATCATCTATTCTGTATGTAGCTCATGTTTTGAGCGGGCCCTAGATCATAGTTGATGGATAAGATTCGTTTAGTCGTTGCTGGCACTCACGTTTGTACTTTCAACTTTGTAACCCTCGCAGGGCGACTTTATGAAGCATTCCTTCCTAGTCACGAAACGCAAACAAAGCCACAATATCCCATAGAAAAGACCGGCGGTGTTGAAATCATTACGTGACACGAACGGTAGTGTGACCGTTTAAATTAGTTCCAGCTAAGGTTCAGCTAATCATACAATGACGCCGACTGTCCTAATGCGAGGTGTAATTAGCAAACGGTTACCGCTCCGGAACTCTTTCATTGCCCTTAATACGTACCGTGTCCGTCTTCATTCCAAACATAACTGCGGTATCTATATGTTCCCCTGGTACATGATATCCGCATGACTCGGTGAAATCCTGACGTCGTTTGCACAATACAGAGCGTTAGTTGCTCTGTACGGCGCACATTTATAACTCACAAGGATAAATTTATATAAAACCCCAAGGATCAGAGAATGGTCCTGTTTTGAAACATAAATTGAATTTTATGACAATTCGGCTTTTAGAACCGTAACTGCTGTATTATTAAACGACTGCCTCCGTGTTACAGAGGGTCGCAAACTGGCAGTTCCTGCAATTTAAACCATAAATTGATCAAAGCAGGAGGAAAATATATGAAGTAACCAGTTTCTACGATTAAAAGTAATACCTTCCTTACATTCAATAGGCTTCAAAATACACCTAATAATAATACCTAGTCATTAGATATTTTAATTTGGTTTACAATCGCAAAACTTGTAGTTAACATTCGATAAAAACACCCTGAAGCGTGCTAAAAAAGGACTAGATGAGATGCCATTTAAGCGTTCAACCTACTTGTTTATTCCGTGCAACGACTAACGCTCTGTTTTACTGAATACCCTCACATTAGTTTCCTGTTTTCTCCTAGAAATAATCGCCTGAACATTCTCCTGATGGTTCTTTAAATCAAGTAGATGAGCCGTCCAATGATAAAGGAAAGAGCGAAGTCATTATTATTTCTAGACAAATAAACATATAATCATAAACCACCGTGACTTTTACATTTAATTTCGTTTAATTGCCAAACATTAATTGCTCATAAAAAGTAGCTTTGAGTGGCTTTCTTTGCTTTTACGGTAATTTTATCGTTATACTCATATGGGCAACATTGTTGTTTTACTTTGAACCATCGGGCGGTATAAACAATTTTACGTTTGTCATTACCATTTAACCCGAATTTGATAAAATTCCCAGCTATCGTGATATCAGTAAGATTTTTTTTTGTCTATTATAGATTAATCTCGCAGTATATCTTTTATTTGTATTGTACAAACAACTAAAATCCATTTGTTTATCAAAAAAGGCATAGATACCGACAGAATCACGAGTGTCGTAATAATTTGAGTGCATCTCTATAAAATTGCGTTTAATTATTGTCGAGTGGTTTCCCGGTGGTCAGATACCGTGCCGGTGGCTTAATGCCCACTGGAATATCTTATAATGGGTATCTTCCGTTGCTGACCGCAAGCAGCCGCAAGCCAGGACCCTTTGTCCACCGGTCGATCTCGATCAGTGTCAATGAACCGTGTTCAGACACTTTTGAGACAGCCAAATGGAAACTTGTGTCGTTTGCCTCAGATTTATGGATAGTGATTTTTGCTTTTATTATAAATTTGTGATTCTCACGGTCTTTTGAATATTGAATGTTGTTATAAATTGCTGTCTGGGCTTCGTCCGTGTCTTCTTTTGTCAGTCGTTCGAGAGCGGGGCTTACGTCTTGCATAAGATGACGTTCCCGCAACGTACAAGAAAGAAGCCTTTTGTAGCTCACTAGATTTACAAGATACTTAATATCTTAATGCAAATCACTTTTGAGTCACATATTCATTTGTATAAATTGAATTCTCTCTATTCGATAAATCCAATTATCTGTTCCATTGAACTAAGCAGCTATAGCAATATAACATTCGATTAGAACTACGTAAGCAAAATCGTAGACTGCTTCGAATCCATTTTGCGGGCAGCGACCGATATCAGATTAGGATTTTCCAGTCCATCACTTATCCTATTACATGCAAGGCTATGTGTTCTGCGGCCTTTTTAGAGTACCACGTAGATCTATGATGTCACCAGACTTTCTTAAAATATATTACTTTATCGATAGTTACCTCGTCTGATTTTAAAAGACTTTGACACCAAAAGTGATCAGAACCACTCGTCTATTATGGTGACTTCACTCGCCGATAGCCGTCGTATCTGTCTTCTTTCTTATGGCACAGACAGACTCATTTATCAAAGTGTTGTTGGTGGATAATACTCGTTGATGTGCCCCGATGCTCGGCTAATGTGCGATAATCTTCCTCTAGGGGCGGCGCACAGTGATTCATAACCACTATGTTCCCGACACTGGATAGTGGACAAGTTATCTTTTTTTCGCGGTGGAAGTGGATGCTCCAGATTTGTTCTGTTTATATTTTGCGGTATATTTTTGCCCTACTTATATATTATGACACAGGATAAAGTTTTGGCGTTTTTGGTTCTGCGATTATCAAACATAATTCACACAATTCAGTTTCAGGCAATGGTTAGTCTTATCGTGTTTGTATTGTACGAACTCTACTTTTTTTAGTAGCCTATTCTATCGTTTTAATGTTACTATGATGAGTTTTTTTATGCTGCAGCATTAACTACAAACGTGCGGAACTAACTACAATAGCGTAATATAGTTAATTAAATAACTAACATCGTAACCCGCAGCTTTTCATGGAATTTTGCGGGATAAAAAGTAGCCTATGTAGGAGATGATATCCCGGAGACGGCTCCTCATATCATCTCCTTATCAATTTCATTGAAATCTGTCGCACCGCCTCACTATGGGACAGGAGCGTGATTATCGTGTCAAAAATCTGTAACTTTCTCAGTTTTCAAAATATCTTAATGAATCTTTCGCAATTATACTCTTAGATATATGGACTATAAATGAAATAAAAATAAATAAATAAAAATTCTTTATTAGTATTAAACAATTGCCACTAAACTTAAAAAATATATTTTTTTAAGTTTCTTGCTGGATTTTAACTAATCCAATGGACGTAATTAAAACAAAATTCTACATTTACATAATAGAAAATAATACTTATACATTAATAAATAAATTAAGATAAAAAAAATTACGTTAAATTAAAACTTACTTTTTAATGAGTAACAAGTAATAAAAAACCTATTAAAGAAGATAAATTGGAAACTAGTAAATAATTATTATAGCAGAAGTACTTTTATAAATATAAAAAAGAATAATATTATGTAATTAAAATTCTAATAATCGTAAAAAAGTAAATGCAAGGTTTTGTTGGTTAAGAATCTAAAAGATTTATATATAGCTTCCTGCCACAGTTCTTTCGGAACAGTTTCGCTTGGTCTCCTTAGGCTAGAGATATACGGATCAGATGAATGAAAAACGTCCTCATTTGTAGCCGACCTAGAGCATTTTCTGGAATACTGCAATGGATTTATTTTTGTAGTCCTTATAGCGGGACTCTTGAACATATTCAGACAATTGTCCAATAGGTAAAACTGCAAAATGATTATATTTCCTCCGTGGAGTAAGATCTCGTGTACAGAAGAGGGCATGTAATTCCACCTATATTTATCAACATGTAATTGTGCAGTACTCTGAGTATATTCACCAAATTTTTGAGGGTTAATACTAATTTTTAGCTTAAAAACGAATCACTAAAAAAACAAATATGGTTGGTTCAAAAAGTTGCTTTCGACCAACGATCACGGATTTTTTGTAAGATATTTTGTTGTATGTTTTCGAGAACTTTTTGGCGTTTAGTTGGTGTTAAGTTATAGTTTTCTTTCAAATACTTAAGAAGATTTTCCGAAGTGGCATCGTTCTCGAATAAAAAAGAACATAATTCGCGTTTTGATACAATGAATTCACACATTTTGATTTATTAATACACTTGTTTGCACAAATCTAGCAAAACAGTTTAAATGTTTGTAGTTGGAACCTGAATTCCTTTTTATAGTGACAGTAATTGATAACATATGTATTTGCACACGACAATGGAAATCTGTACAATTTCCATTGCGGTTTCTTGCACACGTTCCTCGAAATATTTTCCACTGAAAATTGATAACTTATTTATTTCTTTATTAAGAAACTAAATATCGCGGTTCGGTAACCGCAATATTTAGTTTCTTTCTTTGATAAGGTGATAATTTTTATCAAATTATGCGATTTTTCTCTTATTTATGGCGGAAATAATTATAAAATAGGTACCTTCATAAATTTAGTTAACCATGTTTCTTACGTCAACAATAACTAAATTTTATTAAAATAAAACATTCAATACTAAATTTAAGGTCATCAAGTGAATAAAATCCAGGATATATGCTACAATTTAAACCAAATTTTCCAAAAAATCCACTTTCATGATTTTTCCTATTTTCCCACGGTACACTTTTTTGCCTCTAAGTCAAATTGGGGCAAAAATTTAGTTTAAATCCTATTAGTATACAGATCAAGGAACGTTATAGTAGTCGTAACTCCTTGTCGGGAGACAGCGGTAAATACGAAAACTCAATTTGAATTTTCAAATCTGAAAAAATAGGAGGACTTTCAAAAATTGACTGTAAAAGCTAATTTTCTTATCCATATAAGAATATACTTGAATAAGGTGGAAAGTATTAAGTACCGCGCTTTTAATGATGTATAATAAGTAATAGTTTATCAACAAATATTTGTAAAAAAATCGATCTGAAAGTGGAGGATCACAATTTTTCCTACATCAATCAATTTACTTCCTTACATTCAAGTTCAAGCTATCGCTATTAAAATATTTTATTATACCATATTTTTTGTGGTATATGATATTTCAATCATCCTACTTCATATATTCACTGAGAAAAATGTAGAAATCTAACTTTTGTCAAAGTGATTTTTGGCACGATAATTACGCTGCTGACCCATAGTGCGCCTGTTTCGTCATGAAAAGGTAACAGACAAACAGAGAGAGATAGAGAGAATTACTTTCGAATTTATGATATTAATATGGATCTGAAAAATTGATTATTATATAATTATGCAACTAAACAACGAACGAATATACAATTTTACTGTAGAAATAAAAACCACACGTTTACTTAATTACGTTTATGGATTGAATTGTGTTTTTAAAGGACCCATTATTGAAATCGATTAAATCCGTGAAGTCAGACAAAAGAGCTCGGAAGATAAAGACACCTTTAGAAATAAAGGAGAAACAAAACAGTAAAGCGGAGCTCGTGAATAGACTCGGAAAAAGTCTAAAGAACTCTGAGCTTGAGAAACTTTATCTGGGAGTCGTTTGTGGGTGCTACTTGTTTATTTACAGATCAGGGATAAGAGAGCCTGATTAATTAATTTGTCTCATTGTAACTCTTAAAATTTTTGTGGTTTAAAAAACTTTATTCTCATATAAACACGTGGTTCACTTATAATGAAATATACCGAAACCGGAAATTATTGGGAACTTCTTAATGAAATATACAGTTCATCTGCTTCTGTTAAATTTCTGTGCTTATGTTTCTCAGCTAGGTAGGTACAGGATAAAGCCATTCTTATCCAATGCTAGATTTACTTCTCCATGCTCAGGATTATTGGAAAAATGTTGAGCCGAAACACATCTTACTGTCTTGCTAACAGCCCGATCCAAAATGCGTGGGCAAATAACAGACGGCCTTTGAGTTTGATGGATTATACAAACCCCGATATAATGTATCTTAAATATAATACACGCGATACTTAGCAGTACAGTGCACTCGTCTTATCTTGGCTCGTTTGTCGTCCGGGAAGCTCTTTAGACCCGATACCGCTTTAGCTCAGCCTTCATTGCTTGCCTCCCGAAACGACAGCTTTACGGCAATATCGCAAGCAAGATACACGAGATCTTGGAGAGACAGTTTACTGAAATATTCATGACTTCAGTCGACGGGTATTAGGTAGTGTCACTCACATTATGCATGTATATTTAGCTACCTACTCTGTTTGTATACAGATCAATGCTCATGCTTAACTCTGCAGGCTCATTGAGCACGAATTTGAGTTGGCTTTGTAGAAAAAACCTGTTTGTCCACAGCTGAGTGGGTATATTATTAAGTGGACAAACAACGAGTCCACTTTATTTATTTAGTGAGTTCATAGCTATATGCAGCAATAATAATGATTTAGGAAAGTGATACTTTAGAAACTTTTACTCCATTTTCCGTGCATGGTTGTCGGTATAATAATAATAATTGAATTCCGCATATTAAACCCAAAGGGCCGAGAGTTAAACAACAGGTAAATATAATTTTAATCTTTCAAATTGCCAGTTATGCCATGTCTAATTTAATAATGTTGTTGTTCCAGGTAAGCTACACTGTGAAGCATCCTCTCGGCTCCAGGGAGTAAACCTCATCTCAGTGCAGAGAGGAGATTCCCTAGGATTAATTTTTATTCACCCTGTATACCGCTATTGCGGCAATTCGCGATTTCCGTTGTTCCCGTAATATTTTCATGTTCTCCGTTTTACGAGCGACATAAAAAACATCTCAAGAAACGGCTGTACACACTTTTTGTACGCACAATGGCTTAGGGCGAGGGATCCGGCCGGCTTCCCGTGAAATATGAAACTCAGCGGTACCTAATTCCTCCGGCCATTTTCCGAATGGAAAAATTCACTCAGCCAGCAGCCGCAAGCGATTACTCCTCTTTACGTAGTGACACGAGGCGGGCAAGCTCGGCGGAACGATACCACATAAATAATCGAGAGCTTACGAATTCACCCACCCGAAGACGCCGGAATATCAAAGAAAGTCCGACCAACAGATCGCTAAAAGTAATTGAGTGTAAAGGAAATGCTATACGTACCCGGACAGCTTAATGCCGTTAGCTGTGATCGTTTATTTATCCGTCAATTGGCTACAAAATGAAAGCAATGTTGAAATTTCTTGCACCATTTACGAGCAAAATAGGAATTTGTGGCAATTTAAGGGTTCTTTTTCTTTGTAATAAACAGCGACGCTCGCGGCCTGAAAGGTACTTTTCATACGATTCCGACAACTTGTAAGCTGACTGAATCAAACACACTTTTAATAAATTGATTATACGACGATTATAACTTTTGTTTGCATTTTGCTGGTAGGTTTTACCGTACCGATAGAGGCAACACTGAAGAATGAGTCATTAAAAACATCAATTTTAATTCGCAATCAAGTTAACGGTTACTTAATTCAATAAATAATTAAGTATCTATTTAAATACTAATTGTGATTTCGTATTATTTTCAATGGCTAGGAAATTTCCACATTTTATTAACTTCCGTTTCGAAGACACAATGTTCTTTTAGTATTTTTGACGACATGATTCCGAAATCTCGGATCAATCTTCGCCATCGCCTCGGGGTAAAAATAAATAAGTACAACTAATAGGAATTATGGAAGAGATATGAAATTCTTGTGCGGACAAAATCATGTAGTGGACGTTATTTGCTTTCGAGAGAACGGTAAATAAGAAATAGGGACGTAAACAGAGCTCCATCCAGAAAAGTAACAAACATCCTTTTGCTATAACTCTGGGTTTAATACACTTTTATATCCATTTCTCGTGACAGTACTATACTGTTCCCCGACAGTCGTATTGTAGATTTAGAAGTAGGTAGGTTGGTCTTTCAATCCATAATGTTGAAGTAATTTTCCCGACAGACTTGAGGTGGTTCGTCGCGGGTTGGCGCGAGAATTTTTTTTTTGTGTTTTTTATTTTTTCCTCGGTTCCACAAGCGACAAAACTATCGAAAAAGTAATTTGCCGCAAATCGTAAACTTCTAAAATTCTATGAATTCATGGTAAACCAACTTCGATTCACTGGTATTTTTGGAGCATTTGGGAAAATACGAAATTTTGGCTAAAAATCTACATTTTCCCAAATGGTCCAAAAATACAAATTAATCACAGTTGATTTTATCATAAGTTCATACAAAATGGTTTACGATTTGCGGAAAATTACTTTTTCGCTAGGTTTATTGCTTGTTGAACGAAGAAAACATCAATTTTTTTATTACTAAATTTAATTATTGTGCAAGTACAAACTTGTACTTAAATATGTATAAAAAAGGTGACGTGTTATTCAAGAAATTGATGAAATAAATGGTTACTGATTACTGAAACAAAACCACGAAAAAAAAATGAATCTCGCGACAACCCGCGACAACCCAACTTAACTTGATATTTACCCTGACCCAGCGCGCCTACCTTCCCCAATTCGCGTCTCGCCTCGTACTTCGTTTAGTCACTAAATTGATTGTCTCTCAGAACAATATACGTTCCTTAACTACGAATTATCTGTTAACTTCATTCAACTCTAACAAAGTGTGACAACCGTTGCGTATTATTGATTATGTTCACAGTTATTTTAAAAATTACTAAAAATTTTCGTCCGCAGCTCTGTCATGTTCCCAACCACGTTGTCGCCTCCCAAATTCACGATTTAGGATATCGCAAATACCGCGATAAGCATCCTCGCAACGTGCTTACGTCCCTTGAAAGCGATTTAACCATTCATGGTAACGTTCTGAGAAATCCCGATCTCGTTACGATAGTTTTCATGTTCGGCTCCGCTCCCTCAGGCCGAGGCAGACCTAAACTTATCGTGGGAGATAGCCCGCCGCTGCCTCCGTGCGATGAATTAATTCACCTGCTTAATATATGAACTACGCAGATCGCAGTAAAGATATCCACAGTTTCCTCTTAACTGAAAAGTATCGCTTTATTCCGGCAAATGATCTGTTTTGGTTCGAAATTATTATGATATGCAAATTCCGCAGATGCGCCGGGCGCTGGCACACTGATTATCTTTGTAGTTCTGTCTGCATTTCAATTTCAAAGGTTTCGTGATAGGTTTGATATATCGAACACAATGACTGTGTTCCATGTGAAATGTAGTGCTGGTTGTCCGCCGAATTTATGATGGCACGACTACAAAGAGAGATCCGGTATTGAATCGGCTCCGATTTCAATAGATTCGGTTAGTTGATACGGGATGTCAAGTAAATCATCCTTTATTAGCCGCGTTCACCTGAGCTATTAACGACGGCACTACTTGAATAAATACACGTGCGTAGTTATGTAAATATGAGCTCACGGGAAAGCAGAGAGAAAGTGAATTGGTAATAATTCACCAGCACATGGTAACTAATCCGTTTGTAATGTACACCGGAGCGCAAAGAGGCCGCTCCCTTGCGTAATGTTACTCGAGAATCGCGATATTCGGTTACGTTTGTAAGAGTTTATAGCGGGGCTTCCGACACGCCGATTTGTTTGACCGTCACGCGTTTTGATAGCTGAACTTGAATTTAATCAAATGTTTCGGTTACTGCGACGCGTTCCTCGTTTGTGAATTACGTACTTTTCTACATTGTTTGGTTCAGGTATAAACATGAGAACGTATTAAAGAGCATGAGATTGAGAGATTATTATTTGTGGTTTGCTTTATGGACAGATAGAAAAAGAGTCACTTGGAACAAAGTAAATCTGAACCAGTAACTTTGTAACATGCACGTGTAAGGAAATCAGGTCGCTCCAGTAGTGCAATTGTTTCTGGTACTTTATGTTCGTAAATAGATTCCGCTGCGTGCATTCTGCTTATTTCGATGACAATGGAGCCAGCGTTTAATGTTTTACCATTCATTTAATACTTCTACTTCTTGTTCCATTTATATATTATGTGGTGGATCCTACAATGTCTGTAATAGCGTCGCTCGTCGAGTGATGGATGCCGCTTGCCCTCCGCGATCCGTCATCGCTGTGGATTCCTTCGCAAGCGGATGCGACACCAGCTTTTTGCTCGGACCCCACTTTATGTGCACAAATAAATCCCCAAGAATCCCTCTTAGATGTCCATTTTAGATAAAAAAAAGGTTGCAACTAAGCTCGGTAGCAATCAACGTTTCCTTGCATGATGTGATTCGCATAGATTTATAACCGAAAAAACAGTTTCTTTCATAGATTCCATTGATAATTTTGGTTATTAAAGCGCTATTTTATTTTATTTTCTTTAATTCGGAGAACAAGACAACACTTAATAAATAAACTTACACAACTAATAACCATTATTTCCATATTATTCTGCCTGCGACGCAGTAGGTTGCGGGACGACCTATGTGGCGCGGTGGGCGAAAGTCTGCCTGCGACGCAGGTGGTTGCGGGTCGATTCCCACCTCGGGACAAATGTGTGTACGATGTGCAGACATTCGTTCAGGGCGTTCTGGTCGTTTCCTATGTATTGTAAAAAAATATCTATCTATGTATTGTATTATATTATGTATATCAGTTATCTAGTTACCCACAACACAAGCTCTGCTTAGCTTGAGTAGCTGGTGCTAGATAATGCTGTGTGAATTGTCCGGCATTATTTATATTTATTATAAATAAACTTGCACAATTACTAATAACCATTCATGTCCTCGCATATAGTGTAAATTATGCTATGTAAATTTCAAAAGAGATTGACAAATCCGATAATTAACTGAGCACTTTTTCCCGAATTCCGTTTCGTATCTCGCTGCTCCCGATAGGTACGTTTGGCGAATTCATTCATCTCTCTGAATGCCGCATTGATAAGAGAATCGTAATTAAATGCATCCCTACATAAAACATTACCCCCTGAAGCGAAGTGTCTTGTTTCATTTATCGTATTATCTTTATCGGATATGTCCGCAGTTCAGCATTTCTAATTAGCTTTTACGATTTGCTTTACATTTTGTTGGTTGAGTAGACCCGTTCGGATACGCTCTCTGTATGGGCAGGAGTATTCAATTTCGTCGTGCGACTTTTTGTGGAGTCTTTTTAAAGTCTGGATTAAAATGAATCAAAGCATACGAGGAGCATTTATCATGTTGCGTGTTGTGATTCTGTCGGTGTTCGATGGGGAAGTCTAGATTGGCATGAGCGGTTGTTTTTCCGCCTGCTTCGCCCCATTGTCTCGCCTGGTCGTTATTGCCACTGCAATTGAATACTCAAATTTAAGCTGCCATAAATATTGATATGTTTTAAATAACAGCAAAAAGGGATGCTGCAAATTCAATGAAGTTTTCATTAGGCTTTCTTGATTTTTGGTGAACTCCAAAAGACTGCTTATATGATCACCGCCTTAAATATGACTCATACAAGCAGATCAGTACGACAGTGATCATATTATTTTGTTTTTCACGTGCAGCAAAATAAATCTAATTTATCTTTTATGTTTGTTGTTGGTAAAATTTTCCAAGCCAAAAATACTTAATAATAAAGTAACTTCATTATTAGCAAGCATGACTCGAGATTCCCGAAAGACATTCCCATCGCTTGCCTCTGATTGATTGATTACACAGAGTTCAACTACGTACCCCCGTTGTCCTTCATAAAGTCGAACCTCGTTACTTTGGGAGCACCAGAGAATTGGATATCACGTTGTCCCGAATTTTGCACCGTCGCTCGTCGCAAATTTTTTATTACCTTCCATAAGTAGTCAACATTTACGAACCTTCATAAAACCGATGTCAGACGCCCAATGTATCAGTTTTATACGACCCTTTTTAAACCCCTTTAAATCCTCGTTGTGTAATGACGACTTCGGTAGTGTGAGTATTTGATTTCCTTCTGGATATCTATTTTTATATGATAAGTTGTTTTTCTTTGACACGCGAATCAAAAACTTTAATTTACTATGTGAATTTGTATTAGCCAGCAATAAAAACCATTAGTAGATTAATAAGTAATTAGTAATATTAGCTAGTTATTAGTAATAACAGTTTTTTAAGCTTCGGTAGTTCATCGTTTTAATAGGCATCAATGATCCTTATGTAAAATTATCTGAATAAATGTTTTCCTTTTTTTAAGTTTTGTTGGATGGCGATTAAGTTGAAAGTGCAAACTGTAACTTGCAGTGGAAAAGCAAGACAGTACTGCACAGTTATGAACAGCTCGAGAGCATTTTGCTGCCTCTGTGATTACTGCAGCAGATATGTTGATGGCTCAATTAGTGAGCGGGTGGCTCGTCAGCCCCCAGGGTAGCGCATATTGCCTTCGCCGCTCCTTGCCAGGCTACGCTACGATTGAATTCTTGCCAAACAAACCCCTCCGAGCGACGCCCGACGCTCTTCGCCTCGAACGCAGCGAAACTCTAGCGCCTTCATCTCGGCGCCTCATCTCGACATCAACGCTTACATTAAGCCTCCCTCAATATTTACAAGCTAAACTTGAAAATTATTAAAACTTGCTTATGAGATTCACGGGATAAACAGTTGTGGAAGTTCGCTTTATTGTTGCAGGAGTCGTCCCGGCTAAGTTTATTGACCATCGCCAAGTTAGCTCTCATCCAAGTACGCACTTTGAGTAACTTAGAGGACTTCGCCATCAAAGCGAATTTTTTCCTTTTATTGCAAAAGTTCACTCATATGTGTCTTAACAAGCTGAAATTTTGGGTTAAGTTTAGGGTCCTCTGGTGCGCGGCGAATTGTCGGGGAAGCTTGTTAATTTGAATTTCAAATGGACGCTAAAGTGCTTAAATGTTGAATTGTAGAGCGGTGCATCTGTTGGCAGAGTGCCTGTTTTCAGGAATTGTAGCTCTCAGCGCTCGGGTCGCGCCCGTGCATGGTTGGCTGTTCCACGCAGCCTACCTAAGCTTTTCACTCCGCCTGTCCGCCGCACTAACTGACGACTGTTATTCTATTTATCTAAACTTAGAACAGTTAACGTCGCACACAAGCTTTGTTTTTTTCTTGGCTTTTACAAGCATTCAATTCTGTTTTTGTTTTTAAAAGCTGGATATATTTCTTTTTAAGACTTTCTTGATTTATATCCATGAGTCCGCGATGCGTCAGGGATTTTCACGCTCTGAATACTAAAAACCCTTTTACCTCTATGACATAATCCGAGTCTATGGTTATTTTCGAATGTCATTTTGGCCACAATTAAGTGAGTAAAATACTCAATTGTATTTTGAAATCTCAAATCTATAAAAACATTTCCAGAGATGCGAAGGCACCTTCACATAAATTTATATAAATCTTAATTTTGAGCGATTACATCTCCCTCTGCGTCCACAAGGGTCGAGCGAGACATGATTAATTGAAGGCAAGTCGACAAATGAATATGAATATTAATCGATGTTGGATGGTCTGGAAACGGAATTAAGATTAGGTTGACTGAATTATTATAGGTAGGGTCACTTTCTTTGACCACATTGAGGCTCACAGGCCGTCCATTATCTGTTCCTCAAGATAGGGTTCCTTAAACATGTTAAATGTCTTATTCGCTCAGTCCTACGCAATATACCACGACGACGACGTGGGGTCATGATAAACTCGATCTATTATATGGACCTTAAAGTTTGTAAGGGGACCGTCGCTAACTTTAGAGGTATTCGGCGAATGGCGAAGTCTTCAACTCTCCAGGGAGTAGTTACGTGCCTGCATGCGACGCCGCCGCCCGGGGCTTCCGCTCATTTTAACCACTCAATGCCATTTAAGGCAACAACTAGTCACTTTCCTAATAGTATCGTTAAGTCAACATCGACCAAAAAGACTATAATATTTTCTTTGTCTTTTTGGTCCGCTATAAAATGTTGAATCTTTTTGCTGTATACGCCCGTAACTAATGGCTTAGCCGATCCTGCAAAAACAAGCCGGCGTTTTAGTACAGAATTGTTTTCCTCTATTTTTGTAACATCTGCCGTCCGTACTTGATCCTGAATTTTTCAACCCTTCATAGATAGTGCAGTGTAGCAACTTGGCCCGATTGAATTTGCATTCTCGATAGCACAACGCTGAGTGGGCAAGAGTCTTCGAAGAAGGGCATCTTTCACAACACATCAAGGAACGCTGACTGCGTCACGTTCTAATAGAAAATTTTCATATTCATAAGGACGTGGAAAATTTGCATATAAAACGAGCAACTTCGCCACTCGCCTCCCTCGACGACCCGATGCTGGTTCAGGCACACTGTTTTCCATTCTCACTCCTTCTAAGAAGTCTGGAAGGTTCTATTTTACATGTATGTTCTCTGGACGGTTCCTCAGAGTTAACAAAACAAATTTACACGTTTTCCTGTTGTCGACAACATCCTCTACTTTTCTATCATTCCTATTTGCGTCAGTCGATTACAAACACCTACACAATTCAAGTTCATCATCAAAATTTAATGTCGGATAGCTAATTCGTAATTGTTACATGAAATATGATTTCCTCTCGAAACTTGCTCTCTACTTTACTTTAATAATTCGCCTCAGATATCAAAGAAAGCTAATAAATTGTTTTCCGTACCAATTTTTATGCTATAGGAAAACTTTACGGTTACTTGTGAATCTAATTTACTTGTTAAAATTTACTTGCTAAACAAGATACAGAAGACCTCGATTGCCTTTGAAAAAATAGGGCAAACTTTTTGCGGTAAGTACCTATACCGAAGTAGGTATGCTTCCTTCCTATGAAAAAGTCAATTTATCTCCAACCTTCGTAAGTGCTCCTATGTTAATATTCGTTCAATATTAAATCACCGCTCGTTATCCTCACTATGTCGTTCCCATTGAAAAGTGGCTAGAATTTCATCACTTAGAATCCATAGTAGAAAACATTGTTTTGAAATGTAAATGGTTCTTACAGTTTTCTTTTCGTTATCGCCTGGAGGGAGGCGAGAAGCGTAAGAAATGATTTATCGAATGCCGAAAGTGTTTTGATTCTGGCGGCCGTACCGGAACCTATAATGTTTATCGATTGGGTCGCTGACCGAGTATTTTCAATTTGTTTTTATACCAGCGGCTTTTACGAAAATAGCTCATAGAATCCCATAAATAATAGAGTACCTATATTTAACATCTACCATTTTAAGTATCGTCAATTTCTGATCATGATATTAACATTCTGGTATTTACAGAATACCAGAATGTTAATGTCATTCTTGAATGTACACAATAATACATAGTATGATTATTGTGTACATAGCACGATGAAGCGAATAGGCTGTGCTAAAAAAACCGCCGGGAAAGAAGAGCTGGCACAGTTGGATTGAAATTGAAATGAATTGTTTGCAGAGCGCGCCTGCAACTAGATAATATGCTGTTTGCTCCCGACCGAACGTAAATTGAATCTCGAATGAAATGTCTTTTTCGAATGGAATGCATATCTCTTGTCCACGAATAAATGGACTTCGACGCGTCACTTCCAGTTCTCTGGTATTTTTATAGATCACAATCGTATTGGCTTCGAGCGGAAGTTGCGTAACTTTGATTTCGTTTGATTGGATTGTCATGGAATAAATTACCGTGGCGGTCAGTAGGTACGTCTATTATTACAATGTATGATCTACATTAGAGCTCACTATTGTTGCATTATTGTGAATTATGATATCGACTCGACGATCAAAATTATTGGCTGCATAACATTGTGCCAGGCACTAAATCCCTGCAAAGATCGTAAGATGGCGACTAGCTCAGTTGTAAATAACATTTATCACATGTCCCGATCGAATGATTAAATAAATATAAGCTTGCAGGGAAACTATGGAGAACTATTATTCAATATCGGTAAGCGCGGTCAGCGCTCGCGTGAAAATCTTATTGGCCAACAACAATGCGCCTGTGCTCGTCTCGTGACTCCGAAGCGATATTGTCTTCAGATTACAAATCTAGACATAAATCCTCTTGTATTTTATTATTATCGATGCGAAAACAGCATCTAGCCGCTGCTCGACCTACGCTTAGAACGAATTATGATCACAATGTTGACACATGATCATGAAGTTATACAAGCATTCGGGTTGGCTGAACTGAACATTCTACGTTTTACCATACGATTAACATTTTCATGGCTCGATATGAGCCCAACTGCGGGTCCTGAAGGCGTCATCAACGCGAGCGCCCTTGCAGGTCGCACTGCTGAGGCTGGCAGCGAATGCGTTAAGAACTACAAATTACAAACAATAACAATGCATGTATATAAAGCCGTGTAATTGCATGCACGTCACGAGGCACAAGGAGGTTTCCGAGTGCTTGGGTCGAGTGGTGCACTCCAGAGCCTTTCCATCGGTTCTGAATGGATGATACGTGCCGAGCGCTAACTTGGCCAATCAAGCGCCGGGCGCGATGCCATTTGTGGCGTGTTATTGGCTGCTCCCGCTGTTTATTTAGAGTTACTGAAATGAACATCAGTGGCTGTTATTACCTAACTAATTTAACAAATCTCTATGTCTCAGAAGCAAACCGGAGCGAATAGGAGCTTGAGGATGTAAAAATGCCGATGAAAATCTAACTGATAGTTAACGCAAATAAAACTGAGACCTACGAATTATAGCTGCCACTATGTGAGCCGAACTGTCCGTTCCATTGCGTTTTTAAAGTACCTAAACAATAAAGAACACCCCTCTTAAATTCCCGATGGCTGCGGCACCCGAAAAAGTTGAAACAGAACCTGCTGCTGGCTATCGATCCTTTTGTGCTCCTGTGGCATCTCAAGAACTCGCGCGCAAGAAGTGACATTTGTGTCGAGTAACATACTTACAGGGCATTATGTCTTCTGACAATGCACATCTGACATGCCGGAGCTTTTGACGCTACCTGTACCTGCCAACAATTAGTTTCTTGCAAGGAGCTCGCTCGACGAAGACAATTCAGCTTCTCTCTATTGTCGTCTGGATACTGATTTTTGGGTTCAGATATTCCAGTTCATTTTGTACGAAATTACTTGAGCCTAAAACAAATTACGGTCCAGCTAGAGGGGTTTTTTGAAAGGGCGCTCGCGGTTAAATCAGCAATTTCTTTGAGTGTCGCAGTAGCATTAAGTTAACCCCGCCGACTTTGAAGTAGCGTGGCATTTCGTCCCGAGGAGCGAGCATTGTACTATTTTTCTGGAGCAAAGGCTTTGTCTTCTAAAACGGATTAGTGGGAATCTCAAAAGCGCTTTGCTTTTAACCTACTTTGATATTTTTCGTATCTCCTCTTTTATTTTATAACTTTTTGTTTGGGATCTTTCATTCAACTCATTTTACTTCCTAATTGGCTCATTGTATGGCGTCTATAAGCAAAAATGAGCTGGATTTCAATATTAATTGTTTTAGAGGCGGCTAACCCATTGTGTTGGGGACAGTTCACAAATCAACGAGCTCGGAATTTCATCCTAAGTGGTTGCTTGTAGATCTTGTTGTTTGTTTGCATTCTTGTTAAACAATAATTAATGTGTGGTAAGTTTTTTGTTTATTTAGAAAATGTGGCGTAATCTATTGTTCTCGTATGATTATTTACAACCACACCTGATCAAATAAATTGATCAATTGTGCAAGAATGTAAAAACATTATGTTGCACATAAATTTTATAATAGTAAATTATTTATTTTGTCTTTGAGTTGATATCCATCCACATATTGTATAAGTGAGTCATGAATGTCACCATAAAACTCAATAGCTACATCTAATTGTTGACCTTTACCTCAAGATTTTATTGCTCTCCGTCGTGCTTGCTTAAAAGCAATTCGGCGGGGAAAAATTGGGAAGCACAAATCGACTTGAGAACCGTTTAGAAACTTGGTGGTGAAATACTGTGAATAAAGCTATTGGAGAAAAGTTGGGCATTCCGGGCACGAGGGGCACCAGACCGGCCATTACTACGAATATTAAAGCACAGGCGGAACGTGCTGCGCGGGATCTTGCAACTCACATGCAGCTTCCCGCAAAATACTGATTTCTACCTTGCATGTTCAATTCAAAGTCGTTATGTAGTTTATAAGTTTCAAATATTGCCAGTACGCTGCCGACTTTAAATTTGTTTCCTCATAAGTTTAAAAGTTGTGTGTATTGATTGGAATATTTTGCCTTCCGATACTAAAACTGAATCTTTATTGTCATGATATTAATTGCTGCAAGGGCAAATCATAAAAATAATTAATATGTGAATGTAAGGTGTTTTGTTATAGTGCAGGTTCGACTCCCGCCGAAGCAGAAAAATTTTTTTTGGGAACTTATTTCATTTCTAAGTGAATGTAGCTCCAATTGACACTTAAAGCTTCCGTTCGTTGGATTTTAATTGAAAATCTAGCTCAGCTTACAATTTGAACACCCCATGATTTATCTAGTAGGCGAAAAAACCAATGCGAAATGTCGTAGTCACTGCGACCGCCTTCTTCATGTACAGTGGCTATTGCAGCCACCTCCTTGCAGAGAGCCGCTCGTTAGGGTTTGTCCATCGGGACAAATAGAGTTTCCACAGCTTCCTCATTGTCATTCGACCTAGGCCGGCCACGTTCGTACTCAACGTTTTTAAGCACGCCTAACTGGTTTTACTATTCCTATCATACCAATAAACAGTCCCTTGCGTTTGTCCTGGCGTTTGGAAAGTTTAGAACACTTGGAGAATCTTAATAAGCCGAGTAAGTGGGGTTTCTCATCATAAATCTTAGTTGGAGATCTGCCGCGCTCTTCAATCACAATGCTAGATTTATTGTGGGCCACTAGATATCTTCCTTGACATAGTACGGAAATTGTGAAGGCCGTATACACTCGAGGAACCCCTCAAAACTTTGCCAATATCATCCCGCCTTCCGTGGTTCTCGCTTCGGCGGGAATTAACGTGGGATAGGGAACGTCTCTCCCATATTTTATACTTTACAGTTCCACTTCAGCTTAGTATTTATATGACCAAACGGGCTGCCATGAGCGTTCAACTTTAATATTACTGATGCTATTAGCATCGCTTGACGTTTTATGTTTCGTGTTATTGCTCTTATTACCCCGACACAATCCTCAAAGTTCCATTTTGCATATATTTATGTACAAACAGATATTTTTATGGCGTTAATTTTATTCCACTCTCCGTTGATGTATGGAAATACGTCTCAGGTGGATTCCTAAATTGAATTACGTAAATGTATTATTGTGTTTGGAGTTTGTTTCATTCTTCTCGAGGTCTACAATTTATCCTCAACCCTTAATAGTTGTGTTCTTTGCATGAAAGATAACTGGACAATTAGCAAATTTGTCGGTTAACTTTGTCGTAATTCTGTCAAAAAGTCAATAAAAATTTCATTGTTCGAACTCGGCTATTACAACATCCACGGGCTAAGTAGAAGGAGTCAATTCTTACGCCGTGGTTGCAACGGCCAGTCGTCAGCAATAGCCTATAGTTATTATTTCGTCGGAAATTTACATGGACTCGACGAATGACGACGACACACAAATGGAGTCCCTAAGATCCTCGTTAGGTAGGTAGGTAACTTTTTCTTTTCGAAGAACGCACACATGTTACAATAACATTAAATTAATTTTAATTTCACTTGCTGTATATACTTTTAAAAGTGATTTACTTGATTTACATCATAAAATCTTGTGTCAAGAAAAAGTCTGTGATTCTAGCACAAACTTTCCAGCATACCTTAAAAGGTCGGGTCAGGAGCGCCTGTTTCAAATCGCAGCCTAAGCAAGCATACTTGCGCATAAATAAACACGCATGATGTGAATAAGGAAAGTAGATTTTATTCGCTAAAGCCTGTCATGATTAAAATGTCTTTGTACGAGTTGGCGTCTTGTGGTATATCTAACTAAATGTTTATATGAAATGGCAGCGGGACATCGACATACTGATTGCACAGTGTGGAATGCGCTAGCTCTTATACAAAATGACGTGTCGATTCACTCTTGAAGTCTTGAATGATCTCACATTTCTACAGAGCTAGGAAGTCATGATTGCTTCTGTCAGTGGCAGTCATAAGTTCCCACTTAAAGTATTTGGTTGTATGATTATTACAACTGGAATTTTTATGGTACTCCTAGATAGGAGATGCCTTGCTAGAATTCCTATGCTATCTAGCATAGGACTCTATATATAGCAACTATATTAATATTTTTAATGTTTAGAAAAAACTTAAAACCGATTATTAATATTTTAATATATACACTGTTTTTTTTTTTTAACTTTTATCATCATCATCATCATCAGCCTATAGTAGTCTACTGCTGGACATAGACCTCATGAGCGCCATAGCGCTCTGTCTACACCTTGCCGCATCCAGCATCTACTAGCAGTCTTTCGCAAATCGTCATCCCACCTGGTTGGAGGGCCTCTTACACTACGTTTGCCGAGTCGCGAAGAGAGTTTTTTAAGTTTGTGGAACAAATACTTATCCCTCGATAATGTTTATTTGGACCACTTCGGGATCATCATAGTCAATACAATAGCGAAAGTATTTTCAAAATCGGTCCATGAATACGTAGAAATCGACGAATATGCATTAAAAAGTTATAAAAAAAGATTACATACAGCCGAACATCAGAACCCTTTTGCCTTCTTCCTTGAAGTCGGTTAAGAATAATTGGAAAATGTGGTTTATTTTTCTTCCTTTTCAATGTGCTTGTAATCAATCAGTAGAATTTCACCGCCTTAGACACATTAGTGTATGTCTCTGCCGACCATCAATTATTTCGCCAACTAAAAGTCGAGCCTCGTGTCGTTCACCTAACGTCTTCCCGTTAATCTCAAGATTGGCTCCTGAACTCTCCCGGACCTTTATACATCGCAATAAAACACGCTCGTAAAATAATAGAATGCCAAAAATCGGCCCTGGCGACACTGCCGGTCTCGGTACCTATGTCTTGATATTTTGTTAGGAAAGTATTAAATTTATTCCATAATTTAAATCATTTAATCTATAATTAAAATGGAAAGCACTTATAAATTATTGTACCGAATAAACTTCTGCATTGTTATACCACGTCCACGATTTTTTTTATATATCGTTTAAGCACTTCATAGTCAAAGTTCCTAATTATTGACAGGCTAGTGTATAAAGACAATAAATTATTTCATAGACGAAATTACTTTTGACAGATAGAGATGCGAATCTTTCGATTCGAAAAATATGGGGAATTCCGATAGTATCGATTTTTATCGAGCCGACATAGTTGTAACGAAGATTATTCTAGATGATATTTCCAGAAAAAAGTATCGAAAATAGTTAAAAACTATAGTTTACCACAGTAACCCAATCTGTCTTACTTTTTATTGCGGAAAAACGCGTATAATCTTGCGAATAGAAGCAAGTAGCAAATAAAACAACAACAAAAAATACTATTTTATTCTGTTTGATTGAATAATCTGATTCCAAAATTAAAATCATTTAGACGTCCGCGTAAAGTGTAATATAATACAAAATGTTGAGCATAAATTCCAAATCGATTACTTCTTCGTAACCAAAATCGATTGTCATAAAAATCGGTAGAGCATTAGAACATGACTATTTGAGAGTCAGTCGAACTACCATAAATAAAATCGTTTCATGGAATAGGTACAATATGCATGAAAAGGCACTGAAGGTCATGTCATGGTCATGACACTGTAGTGAAGAAATGTCGTAGTAAAATTGACACGTTTCGCGGCTGCACAAAAGCGTCGGCTTTTCGAATTTTGATCTTTTGTGCATCGACCCCGAATCAATACCCTGCAAATCCCATTACAGAACCATTAGCAATTTATTGCTGATCTTGAAGAGGTTTTGAATAGACCCGATACTTGCTCCATTTATAGTCTATTGATTGATGACCACCTTTGATGTTAGATTTATAGTAGGCAATGAAATTCTAGTAAATTATATGCGATACTGTGATTTATTCGAAGTTCCGTAGTGGTGTGCATTAGGTCTATTCATTCCAAGAAGTTGAAGTGGAAGGGTCATTCATAATCCCATTTTTAACCCATTTTTTGCCAGAACTAGAATGTCAGATAAATCAGACAGAAAGTTCATAATTCGTACCCGATATTCCAGGGAATGTAGTTATTCCAGGGCTTTTGTTGAGGATATTCTCTTACAAAACTTCAGATTTATCTGTTTTTTTTTTACCACACGCACCATAGCTTCAATAATAAACTTAACTAAAATGGTAGATTAATATTGAAGGAAAATGCCTTTGCAAAATGGATTCAAATAGTTAGGCTAGTAAGCTCCTTAAAAGTTTGTTCAAGTTGAGGCAGTTCGCGAAATTAAAGTTCTTTGTTGGTTTAGTTAAGAGTTCTCTCCTTTTCACTGAACTACTAAAGATGCAATATAAAATGAAAACTTTCAAGGAAATAAAATCAAAGCAAACACCCAAAGTGTACGTTGTACATGTACACACATATGCGTTTCCTACCTTTTGTTAAATACCCAATTTGTAATCTCAAAAGTCTAGTGCCGAAAGTAAATAATCATCACATCTTCGTTATTATATTTCCGAAGTTTCATCATTATCGTCATCAAAATTTCAGAAGTATAATTCCGAAGATACAATAAATAGAGGTAATACTTAAAAAAAGTCCTTAATAAAATAGTGATGGAAATAAAGTGGTATTATTTATTTTTGTCGCAATTTCTTTATGAGCATGCATAGCATAACAGTCATCAGTTCATCAGCCTTTCATTATCATCAGCCCGGTGACCCACTGATGGGCATAGGCCTCTCAAGGCGGTGCCTTTATCGACTAATAAATTACTTTAAACGCGAGTTAAAGCCGCTGTTTTCCCAAATGTCAAACCCACGAAAACAATGTCTAAAATTGAAATACAGGCGCCGTTATTCGTGAGAAAATTCAAAATTCAAAATTCAATAACTTTATTTCTTTAGGCTTACAAAATAAGCACTTAGACAAGTCAAATTTATACATAAACATGAGCTTTAGTAGCTTCGTCTAGGGGCGCAAGTGAACTGCATCATTCAAAATGAAGGCGTATTTCTTCAAAGATGCACTCCTTAAGCCTGAGCCGGCTTAGCTCAGCCTGAATGAAGGTTTACACAAGGATAAAGGCAGCGCGCCCATAACTAACGATTAGCTTTTCTCTTTACTAAAGATTTTACGAAGTTAACCGAATTTTACCTGGACAAGAATTTTGCAGAATTCAGCCGGGATTTTTAAACACATGTAATAAATTGCTGGTACTCACACCATTGATTTGTAAGCTTAGAAGGAGAGTCTATAACTATTCACAAGCTGTTAATAGAACACACACGCAAGACATTAAATAAATCAATTATTATACGTGGTAAAGTTTCATTCAAATGTCTCCCGATCATCTTTGTAATCTGAAATGTTAATTTACTGTGTGTCTCCGTTTGAATTATGTACATAAATCATAAAAAGAACCACTGCTGCGTGGGAAAAATAGACAGGAAAACAAAGAAATGCTTAGAACCTCAGGCCATTGGCATTGAGATTATCTCTCATTGTTTGTACTACCTACTGCGACCTGTAAGGAATCTGAATTCTCTAAAATCACCGTCATTGTCCAGAGCGGCTTGAAATGTTTTCCCCTCGGCATTTTCCCTGTAAATATTTGTAAAGAGCTTTCTTCGTGCGAAGGGCGATTATTCACCGGAGCTTGGCAAACTCCTGTAATTTACAGAGTCCGCAGGTGTTTCAAGAAAAATAACAGCCTTTAGACCCCTCCTTCCCACCTCTGACTAGTAGTTAAAGCCGTAACTTGCGCCTTTATAACGCCATTGAAATGTCGCTGGGATTCCTTACGGGAGATTTATTAGGACTGAACATTTCGTGTGCGTGACACGACACCTCGCACACACGTCGGTATACTGCGTGCGTTCGTATCTTTCAAATCAGACGTGGTGTACGACGGTCGCATAGAATACTCGTATACTTAAACCATTACTTTAGCGCCGCCAGTCAATTAATAAAAGAAAGCTTGTGTCTCTTGTTTGATTTTACGACTTAAGTTGGAAATTGGAAAGGGTTTGGTTAGTTTATGGACAAATCCATAAACTAACCAAACCCTTTCCGATTTTCTTGCTGCGCTTGATGATTCCTGATGCAAAACTAACATCTCCCTCTTCATTCTTTGCCTGCAAATCTCAAATTAAACTGTGAGGCATTTTCGCCACCAAGGAGTTTCTATAAGATCAACATCACAGTTGTATAGAATATGAGTCAATGAATGTAATTGGAGTGAATAGGGGGCATTGCATTACCTTTTAACAGCTGAACCATAATTCTCCATTCAGCAACATGCAACATTGTAAGCACAATAGCGAGCACCGTATTGATTCCACCGCAACGGAGTAAAGTCCGAACCTATAAATTACTTTATTGAGCATTGCAAAGTGTACCGCAAAAGCGGAAACTCCGGTGTTTGCGTTCCGCACCGCGCCTACACGTACTTCCGTCTATGCCTGTCCTGAAAGGGTTGCTCGACTTCCGGCTTTTCGCCATTTTAGTCCGGCTTAAATCTTTTAAGCTTACTTATACTCGTACAAACAAACTTTGACTTACTGACTTAAAAATAACTGAAACATTCCTATCTTAACAGATTCAGTGTTTTGGAATTTCATCTGCAGACAATTGAAACGTTTAACCCCGAATTCGTACACATTTGCTCTCGTACAAACAAACTTTGACTTACTGACTTAAAAATAACTGAAACATTCCTATCTTAACAGATTCAGTGTTTTGGAATTTCATCTGTAGACAATTGAAACGTTTAACCCTGAATTCGTACACATTTGCTCCAAGAATTCATATTATGTCTTTAAAAAAACAAGCCGGGGAAATTGTTTCTCCACCTGCGGGGTTAAAGGCAACCCTCGTCCGAGCAAATAGAGCGGTACTAGCCCTCTGAATGGGCTTTTCATTGCACGACATGCACCCATTTATACATTCAAATGGACGCTCTGAATACAATGCACGCGCGAGTGCTGTGTGCTGAGCACCGCACTATTAGGCATAATCCAGCTCGATACAGGATACCGCAGAATTCTAACTGAGCAGGAACATTCTACCGCAACCCTTTCAATATCCTTTCATTCAGGAAATAGCATTTTTGCTGGTCATTTGATCCTAAGTACGGTAGAGGCAAGAATTACGCTTGCATTTGTAACTCTACATACTTCCCTAGGTCCCAGTTGGATTTTATTGCTACCAATTCGTCAAAGCTTTGTATTATTTTCGACATTTCTGTGTTTGAGAACTACATTTCAATCTCATTAAATGTTCGATACTTCCTATATCCAATCAATATTTAGATTACGAAACCTTTCGCGCTTATCTCAAATTAATTAACTATCGCTTATTTCAGGCAATGTAAGAATGGCACAGATGATAAAAACGAATTCTAAGGCTCCAAAAATAAATACCTCATAGACTAACATACATACATAGAATATGTAACTTAATTAAGTACACGTTCTAATTACCGCGACAATACGCAATACCAGTAAAAAGCAAAGTAAAAGAGTTCAATATGTAATTCATCTTTATCAAGACACATTCAAAGTGGATATTTTTCCTTCAATTTCCTGTAGCATTTCTTCCAATCCTCTCTTATATCCTTATCACGATCCTAACAAAATCGATGAGCGCTCTTGTTTCTACCTTTTTATGGAGCTTCGTTAAGATCAACAGTAGTTCGGCTGTATCGTTTATTTCCTCAAAACCTTTTCCTTCGTCCGCTCCAATGGACCATGCGAGAGAGTGTGAAAATATTTCTGCTCGCACCTGTCGGCCCGCTAAATTCTCGTCGAACGCTCAATGCCTTCCAGTTACATTTTCGTTTACGAGAACGTCTGAAAAAATACCCTTTGTTTTTATAGTCTACATGTTACTGAACTGATTTGAAGTTTGCGATACCCCAGTTTTTGGCTCAGATTTTTTTACGAGTTCAGTTAATATTCGATGGGAATGGCAAAGGTGCGGCGCCCTGTCATATCGTCACCTTGATAGTGATAAATGTAGCCATAGCTGATATTTCCCGACTCTCCCTCCCCACACCCTGCCAGTGGCCCGCAACCGTGGCTCTAAACAACAAACGAATTTGCATTGTTTCGCGGACGCAAATTAAACCCGACTCAATATCCTACAACCCCAATTTTTCCAGAATTCCGTGCAACCAGCTTGCTACTCGCTTTGCATTAATTAATTGCTTTTGCGTTCTCATGCATTTTAATATTTCTATCTCAGTATGATTTATAACGTCCATCAACTCCCATGTCACTCCGAGAGCTCAACGCGGTCGGCACCCGACCGACCGCGGATCTTTTCGGTCGGACACATGGTCGGACATCTCAGTAATGGCTACAAAACACGAGAGTGCTCAAGGGTCCGACATTATTGGATATCGCTTACAAGGATCCCATGTTTGGTGACTGGGAGCTCGCGATCGCTCCTTTTATTTCCGAGAAGGGAAGTAGAGTCACAAAGGCGGCCTGTCTGAGCACACTTTGCAAAAAGACAGTGACAAAAAAACTGTCGTCTTCCGTCGAGTAAATAGCGACGGTCCATTAGAGGGTGCGGCGCGGGCGGGCTGAGGATAACGTGTTCTGAACAAATCGAATCACGGCAAGCAGCCCATTATGCAGATTTTCCATTAGTGAAAAACTCGAACCGTCCCCGTCGCCCCGATGCGATGGCGATGTTGCCTGTCGAAGCGTCAACAGTACAATCCTGGGACATGACAGTAGCATCATAATGACTGAAACGTCTATACTATCATGTCGATATTCTTGTAAAAACTAATATTAAATTTATTTATTTAATTATGATACTGTTAAATTCTGTTAAATTTAACAGTATCATATAAATAAATACAGAAACCACAATATAATTCCTCAAAAAATTACATAGAAACATGTGTAGCGAATGTTTGCTTTCAGAAGTATAAGATCTTAGAACCAGGATATAAACAAGCGGTTATGGCTTTAGTTGAGGATTCAATCGGGTTGGAGCGCGGCCGTTAAACGGATAGTTTGGCGGGCCGCAACAGCGATAAGTCAGCGACTAGATGTGCGCGGCAGATGCGGTCTCAGGCTTCGCTCACGACGAAACCAGGTTCCCAGCGCTTTCCAACGCTTTCCACTACAACTACTAAAAATACGGGACCAACATTCTGCTGATAAGCCTCAAATGAAAGGATCCGCAGATCGCTTTCTACGTAACGGTGTGCCTGCGCGAGCCATAACACTAAATCTGGAGGAGGCTCGGATTTACTCCGGCCAGCCTTCCACTTAATTACCGCCCGGTGAGATTACTTCCCGCAGAGGCAATCTCGACACATACTGCTCGCGTCTCACGTAGTTACAACCGCCAACAGACAACTATCGATACCCAACGCTCCACCCTCCGTTTTATTGGTCACATCGATCTTTTACGATTGAGCCAGTATTTTTGTCGGTGGAACTGATTTTATGGGGCCGCTAGCAATTTTATCATATTCTATTTCTATTCAATTCCTCTTCTGAGTCTAATTTTGATCTAATCTAGCACGCTGCTCAAACACCTGACTACACTTCCATGGCCCAAGACGCATGACCCATCTGCAGCGCCTCGTGCGGCGGCACACCCCGGAGGTCGCACCGCGCAGTGAATGCGTTAAGACAAAGTCTCTGGTTTTCGGGTAGTTGACATTGCCTAGATAGCTCGCCCCAAATGCAGATAGTCAAAGGTCGCATTGTAATCATCGCGACCTGAATATAACGGTGTCAGTCAGCCGGACTGAATTACTCAAATCTATTTATACGAGACCAAGATTGTTGCTACATTGGTACTACATCACTCGTTTTGGTTGCTAACCGTAACCATAGATACCCTTTATCCTCCTTTTTGCTTTGTATTGTGTAGTTACAGTACAGCCGATATACATAGGTATCGTTTTGTGTTTATTCTATTTTATCTCGAAAGTAAACAGCATGGTTTAAAACTGAGCATGTACAATTTCGGAAAATGAGGATATTTTCTCACAGCCTAATTGGCTCTTTCGTTGAATTTTTTTCGGCTCAAAGGTACACCTGTCCAATCGATAGTGAAAAAAGTTGTCGTTTACATGTAATTTGTTATGTATTGATTTATTACTTTCGCTTATAACAAGGCTAACGATAACCTTGATTGTTAAATCCTTAGAAATTCCAACACGTGGTTCGTGATTCAACTGTTTAATAATCTGTTATTAGTAATGATAAAAACAGAGCTGACTCGTTTAAAATAATACCGATAGACGTGATATGGACAGTGTAATCGTAACTGCCGTACGCTTATCATTCGCATACGGTAGTCTAAATTAGGCGCGAGCGAACGTACCAATTGTCCACAATCACTGAAATAATATTACAAATACTTTAAGGAAAATCCAATGCCAATTAAAATACGCCCTTGTGTACAGTGCAAAAAGATTTAAAGTGTTTTTCGCGATAAGATAAAATGCGTGCGTTCAGGCGATTGATGGTGGTATCGCTGGCGTTGACGTTGTGTGTGTTCATACTGGTTCGGATATCGAATTTGCAACTAACAGGACAAGCCGATAAAATTCTACCTGTGAGGGAGATTCGCTCTCTGGGAGTTGGTGAACAGATGAATACTACGTACCTCAAACAGCAATATGTCGTAGGGGTACGTTGCTTTTAGAGTTACAGGCGACAGAGAATCTCCGTGGATGAAAAAGAGCTAAGGGCGCATTCACAGAGCATCCGTTTTTTTCGTGATGGCGTATGTAGTAGGAGCGAATTCACACACCCCACAGTATTACGGATCCAGTGAACGACATAAAATTTCATCTCCTCATTCGGGTTATTCCCGCTCGTCCCCACGCTATGTCCCCGATGGGGACCAACGGGAAGTTTACTTCCCGTTCGTCCCCATAGGGACCAGCGGGAAGTTTTGCAGTAGCGTTCGTCCCCGAAGGGGCTAGCGGGAAGTTTTTGTAGCGTTCGTCCCCACTAAATTATATGAGGATAATTTTAAATAAAATCATATTTTGTTTTGTAATCAACTTTTATTATAATATTTTAACAAAAAAATATATCAGAAAATTACATTCTAAAAAAAAATTCTCTGATCAAATGGCTCTGTGCAGCAATGAAAAGTTTTATTACTGAAATAGTCATTGACTTCTGCCAAAAGAAATTCATTACATTTTGGCTGCACATTAGATAGATAGATAGATAGAAAATGCTTTATTGCACACATAACTTAAAAATAACAAACAAAGATAAAATGAAGAAATAAAAAAAAAATGTGACAATTGGCGGTCTTATCGCTCAGGAGCGATCTCTACCAGACAACCGTGGAACACATTACTTATTTTTAAATGACGGTATCTCACTTATTGCACCACCATACCATTGCACTATATGTACGAGCAACTGCTGGAAATTCACGTGAAGTTATGTCTTCTTTGCATTTATGAAGTGATATTTCTAAATAATATTAAAAAAAAAAGAAAATGATGAGATAATTACCTATCATAGATATTCTTTACCTATAATTATGGACCTACCAAGCACCTAATTAAGTGCAATTGTATAACAAATAAAAGAAAAATAAACCAAATAATTAAGTAAGTCCTCATTTATGTTGTTTTTAATAATTGGGTATTTATAAAATATAAACTAATTGAGTATGTACTCAAGTATTTTTACCACTCCTGAGCACTTTAATTTTCTTCGTTGGGTACACTCCCACACCATAGTACCATTTTGGAGTGTTCTTTTTTTACGACATTGGTTTTTTTACAAAAAAGGTGGATCAATGGCGCAAAGCAGGTAGATAGGCAAACAGGTACAAGTAGGTAGGTTAGTCTTGAGTGCTCTCGTTCCTATCTACTAAGTAACAATGTAAGTAATTTGGTAAGTGGTATCCATTTCTTGAATTTCAAAAGCTTTCGTGTATTGAATTCATTATAATTTATATTATTATGTTCATACAAACAATAATTAGAATACCTTACGATAATCTCTGGAGATCACACAACCACTCTCTATACAAACCCATTTATAGTTTTTCCAATAAACTACGGCATCTGGGAGAACAATTGAGTGAGTTGAATGTAGCTTTAAAGAATTACAATAAGTAAATGTTAATATTTTAGTGGGGACCAACGGGAACTTTACTTCCCGTTCGTCCCCACATTTACATACATGGGGACTAACGGGAACTTTTATTCCCGTTCGTCCCCACGTATGTAAATGTGGGGACGAACGGGAATAAAAGTTCCCGTTGGTCCCCATCGGGGACAAAGCGAGGGGACGAGCGGGAATAACCCCCTCATTCCACTCAAAAGTGTAATTGGTAAAGTCGCCAGTTTTTCCAAGTCATTGGCGATTTTCTCCCGAGTTCTCGGGACCTAATAATAATTAATGGCCCCGACGAAAGCCCGATATCCTTTCATTAGTGTCCCGCGGCCGCACGAACCGCCGAGATTAAACTTGCCCAGGACGAGAGCTTTGCGCCTTTTAAAAACTTCGACGCGCCTTTGAGATGTGAAATGTGTTATGAGAAAATATTTATTTTCATCGCTGGTATTTTCAAGTCTCATTAGGAAATAACATAAGAAATATGCAGTTTCTTCATTAAGTTAATGACCACAAAAAATCTTAAGACCACACTTAATTAATTCTCTGCCCTTTCATGGAACATCGGGATAAAGACTTTCACGATATTTTCTTCCTTAATCCAGTAATCCTCTAATTTCGGTATCTCTCTATCTTATTTGTGTCCCCATTCACCCATCAATTTCCTTATGCTGATTGCCTCTTGTGTTCTTTTCAGTAATAATCAAATCAAATTAGACCTCATTAGGAATGTCTTCTGCATTTTCGATCAGTATCTGACGAACTTGATGATTTTGGAGTTACCCTATATTTCGGCACAGTGATCATAATCATATTATATCGTGATGAATGATGATTGATCATGGCGCATACGACTATGTAAAATACTGGGTGTTTGATAGAATACATTGAAAAAAGCAGGATACAGCACCAGTGTGTGTTACTCCACAAATGATTACATCAATGATGTAAATAAACGTTATTGATATTTGACAAGCAAATAAGATATTACGGCGATTTAAAAGCTATAGTTGATCTTCAAGAAAACTATATCTCAACCTTGATACTACTAAGATCAATGAATCTACCGGGGAAAATAGAGCATCACCCCTTCTCCTAAAAAATGCTATCAGTCCATCTACCAAACACCTGGTGTAGAGAAACTCATGGTATATCCCGTTATAAGTATAATAAAAGTGGATCAAACCACTTCCTAATTAAGACCAATGATCCTAATTACCACCAATAATCAGGTCAAGTAACAATGCACCTTTTTGCAGATGATGCGTCACGCGTGGAACAACTACAAGCTCTACGCATGGGGCAAGAACGAGCTGAAGCCCATTTCAAAGCGAGCTCATCTCTCCAGCGTCTTTGGAGGCGGGGACCTTGGAGCGTCCATCGTGGACGGACTGGACACGCTGTATCTCATGGGTCTGATGGATGAATTCAGAGAGGGGAGGGACTGGGTGGCTGAGCATTTGCAGATCAATGAAGTGGTAAGTTTTTTATAGAAGCTAGTAATAGAGAGGAATGGAAGGGAGGCCTTTTAAGGCACACATTTAAAGACAAAAAAATATGCCTGATGTTGCAGGCGTCCGTACATAGGCTACGGTAACATCGTTCCATCAAGCTGGCCGCATGCCTTTTGGCCACCTTGCTTGGTGGTATAAAAATGGCCTTTGCTCTGTAGTACACACTTCAAGTAGTGTACACTTCAAGTAAAGTAATATTTTAGCGTGAAATACATGTAGGTACTGAGGTGTTTTATGTTTGGTATGTAGTCGTAGAATCAAAATTAAAGTTAGTACTTTTATTTCCGTAAGACCAAACCGAACTTTAAAGAAAGAAAAGTTATTTTCATTTAACTACAACTATTTAGCTACAACCCATCAAGACACTGTTAGTGATTACTGCGTACATACGGAACGTTATGATTAAAGTTGTATAATTGACGGTAGATATGCAAAATTCAAATTGTAAAGACAAATGTCACCTCAGTCTGCCTGTGACCATGGAAGCTGAAAAGCCTCCGAAACGTCAGGTTATAAACAAAATATAAAATACTAGCAGCGCCTCGAGGTTTCACCCGCGTAGTTCCCGTTCCCGTGGGAATTCCGGGATAAAAAGCCTATGTCCTATTCCAGACTATAATCTATCTCTGTGCCAAATTTCATTCAGATCCGTTCAACCGTTCTGGCGTGATAAAGGAACAAACATCCATCCATCTATCTATCCATCCATCCATCCATCCATCCATCTAAACTTTCACGTTTATAATATTAGTGAGATACGCGATCAATCCGGTTAAAACAGTGTTTTACTATGAGTTCTCGCGAAAATAACCTTAGAATATACTATTATTTTCATTTGCTTAACAAATCCGCGATAAACTTGCAATTATGCTTTCAAAGAATAAATAACAGACTTGCTTAAAAATGACCTCAAACTACCGGGCAAATGCACGGAAAGCTCCTATTTTCAGCGATTCTATATACAGTTAAACAAAAATATGAAAAAAATCCAATAGGCTATTGACTAATAATTATCAGTATCAACTAAAAGTGTAGGTTTTAAACCCCGAAGATTGCAAAAGGTTACCACAAGGTTATCTCTGAATAAACCAATTTACAAGACACAGTTTCGCATCAACTATTGACGCGGAAAGCCCCTATTTTTTAAGCGCTTCTTACAGTTAAACTTTTAAAAAAAAACCGGCCAAGTGCGAGTCGCACTCGCGCACGAAGGGTTCCGTACCATTATCTATAAAAACAGCAAAAAAATCACGTTTGTTGGTTGGGAGGCCTCTTAAATATTTATTTTATTCTGTTTTTTAGTATTTGTTGATATAGCGGCAACAGAAATACATCATCTGTGAAAATTTCAACTGTCAAACTATCACGGTTCATGAGATACAGCCTGGTGACAGACGGACAGACGGACAGCGAAGTCTTAGTAATAGGGTCCCGTTTTTACTCTTTGGGTACGGAACCCTTAAAATACGAAAACAATCCAATAGGCTATTGACTTATCAATATTAGAAGTGTAGGTTTAAACCTCGAAGATTGCAAAAGGTTAACACAGGGTTATCTCTGAATAAACTCATTAACAAGATACAGTTTCGCATCAGCTATTGTCGTGCTACTATTTACTCGTATTACTAGCATCTCGTGTTAATATGTAGGAGCATTGTTAATTCTAATAGCCGTGGCGATCGCGACGTAAGCATCGACCCCTCTAACTTGGCCCTTAGATGTTGTTATAACCGAATATAGGATCGAACTGGCTCTAGATGATTCAAACGTTAAAGGAAATTTAAGTTCAGAGGAAACAGCTTCCTTGTGTTTATTTTGAACACCTTCTCTGCGACCACCAATCCACCTACAACAAGCGTGGTGATAGGGTATAGATTAAAAAAGAAACGATTTATTAATGTTATAGCATTACCGAAAAAAACCTACATTTTTTTTAATTATTGTGGCAAGTAACGAATAATAAACTCGTTTTGGGTGATAAAGACGCTGCCATTTTTCTGTGACGTCACCGTTCAGTTTGACAACTCAAAAGTGCTTTTGTTCCTTCATTTATTTTACAATCAAAATTAAATTAGAAAAAAAAAATGATATGAAAACCATCATGTTTGTGCGTTATTTAATAAATGTTTTCTTTTATTCAAAAAAGATATCCCGCTAAATCTTCATAACAATACGGTGAACGGTGACGTCATGTTTAGAAATTTTGCGATTGAGTCTTAAAATATCTAAAATTTCATTTTAAATTTCACAATAAAAGCATCAATAAATACAAAAATAAATATGCAGATACATTTTTATATCAATAGAGCAGCTATACAAATAAAATCAGCTCTTTTAAAGTCACAGGCATATGTGACTTTAAAAGAGGGGGAGCCCTATTATGGCTCCCCTTGTTTAGGGAGAGTGATGATTACGGTTCCCTCTTGTTCAGGGAGGCATTTTCATCAGTGGACAGGCCGGTATTATAAAAGCTTGCTCAGTCATCGATCTATGCTTGAGAACGCTTATGATATACAAAATCGTTACTCAAGTATTAGATCGATGACTGAGCAAGCTTACATAACACGGGCCTAAGTGTGGTCATGAGAATTGCTAATTCAAACACTCATAGATTACCGAATGGAATTTACCATCTGCAGAACTTCTGCAGTTATTTCATTGTTCAGCTTGGGTACGCATCGTCACTACACGACACTAGGCACAGGAAATTAACTCGTTTACTTCATGTTACTTTTATTGCACAGGCTGGATTATCTCTAACGGCATGTTGATGTCTTTCCTTTACTTAAGGGCTCATTCAACTCGGGATATGGTTATACTATATAAGGGTGACGACCTCTGTGGCGCGGTTGGCGAAAGTCCGTCTGCGACGCAGAAGGTTGCGGTTTCGATTCCCGTCTCGGGATAAATGTTTGTACGATCTGCAGATATTTGTTCAGGGTGGTCTGGTCGCTTTATATTTATAGTTAAATTGAGACTGGCCGCCGCCGTGGACGAAATTCGAACCAAACAGAATATTAAGCAGATGGTATGTGTTTAGTTAGATTTTCAAAATAACGTTGTAGCTCTGAACGCGAAATCCTATCCCTATAATGTCGCCCCCTTAAAGCGACATGGTACTAACTATACAGGGTTATTGGTAAATTAGCGACAATACGTAAACTGCAGGTTCAGCCCATCATCACAAACGCGTTTGTGAAGACGCCAGGTCTTAATTCTTAATTTTGGTATTGGTAATGGGTACCCCCCGCAATACAATAATCGTTCGTAAGAGAGGTTTATTTGTAACTCAACTTAAAAACAGCTCTGCCTTGAATTAACAGAAGATATGAGAGTGAAAAATCGGTCTTAAGTAACTCGTTGGGTTTCAGACAAAGATGTTTTTTCATTTAGTATCAGAGGTGACTTATTTCTTTTTTCAATTAAGACTTTGCGCCTTTACGAACGTGTTTGTGATGATGGGCAGGATCTGCAGTTTTCGTACTGTCACTAATTTACCAATAACCCTGTATATCACCTAATATCAGCAACTGAAGATTTTTGTATAATTTACAGATTGTTTTGCGGGTGCGTCTTGTCATCTACGACGCTACTCGTAGTTTCTGAAAAACGTGACATTGAGTTTTCTAAAGTGGAATCAAGTTTAATATCGTACTTATAGGTACTTGTGATAATATGCCCGCCCGCCTTGCAAATACTTGCAGACGCAGTGAAAAGCTGACTTAAATTATTAATTCCCCTTCGACTAATTAAAAACTCTCATTAATTAACTCGAGGAGGTACGCAATCGAGCAAAATACTCAACGTTATCGGAGTTCGTTAACTCTTATTACCCGAATATCTCTTTCCTGTAGGCATGTTTGTTGTATTCGTATTTTTTTACGCTTATCAGAGTAGGCCATGCAAAAGTATTGTTGAGTATAATGCAAAATAATTCGCGATAATTTGATTCTAACTAAAAACAAACTTCAAATTCCTTAATATTTCCACTGGTTTTAGGGTTTCGAGATCGGTTTCGAAACTCTTATGGTCTGGGTCTGTCCGTCCTCGTCCTTTCTTGAATATATCAGTAACTACCGCAGCTAATAACTTGAAATTTGAAATAATAACATATTTTTTGCGTTTTTTAAAAAAAAACACATTAATCTTATTTCGATTGTTTTTACCAAACGGGATACAGTGTCCCTGGTCAAAGGAGAATTGAACATATTAACGAATTGAATAGTCTTGAATGGACTCATTATTCAAGAAGTAATAGATCTTGCTAATCTGTTTGTTTACAAAACACGCGTGCCATACTATTTCCAAACACAGGTCGGAGCTATTGTTTTGCTCTGACACACTCACTGCGTAAACATTTATACGAAGCATTGAGAATAGTAGTAAAGAATACTGTTTCATACGTAGTATGTGATTGAGTTTATTATTGAAATGACTTATGCCAAACAATTAGTTGATTACGGAATACGATATTATAGAATTGACACTAAGATCATCGAGATCTGTAGAATCAAGGTAACCGACATGGCTCTTACGATTGTGAAACTCAAGTGGCAGTAGGCAGAGCTCGAAAAACCGATGGTCGTTGGGACAATTAGGCGATTGACGACCGCGTACCGGAAGGCGCAGCGTGGGCAGACCCCCACAAGGTAGGCTGATGAACAGGAGAAGGTTGTGGTAAACCGCTGATTTCGGGCAGCCACGACGACGGTCACTGTAGCGTTCTATATGTAAGATATTTTTTCTGAGATGATGATGAAACTTTTCGATCTGCTAGCTCATAGATAGCCCATCTCTTGATTCCATACTTATGGTCAGCTTTCTTGTAATCTCCTCCACTCTTCTCTGTCCTCGATGTCGTCTTCTTTTTTAAGAATTTTAAGGGAGTTCCGCGGTAAATTTTCCCAATTCTTTACTCGCCGTTTTAAAGATTTCTCTAACTAATCTTATAAAAGTAGGTAATGAAACTCTCTCAATAGTATTAAAGTTATATGAGATCCGATTTAGAAAAATACCTACTTTGAAATATTTCCTACGGAGCGCTCTTATGTGACAAGACAATATTGTCACAGACCTTGCAGGTTCCTCTCAGACGAGTTCTAAATTAATGTGATTTGTTGGCATTCGAGCCTTTGTCCCGGAATATAACTAGATTTTAGTTTAACAATGCCTGGTGTCGAATTCAATGGAGGTCGATAAAGAAACAACAATCGAACGTTTATGAGCAAGTCTGTCTGGTCCATTTCAACAGTAATTGGATGGTTCAATTAGTCTACCATGTGTTAGATACTTCTCATTTAGATTGCTGTTCACATTTTGTACACATAACTTCTTTATGGAAATTGTATCACTGTGTAACCACGCAATAAGCTACTTGACTCATATCATACAAATTTGGTGCATTAAATAAATATTTTATGTAGCATTTGACCTATTAAGACCGATTAAGAAACCAGTATTTATAAATTTCAGATGTAAAAAGTGTAAGATGACTACATTTTCAATTTAAAAATTGTTTTATTTTATTTTTACCCGACTACCGACAGGGGAGGGTTATGAGGTTAGCACCCTATGTTTGTATGTTTGTATGTTTGTATATTTGTATGTTTGTATGTTTGTATGTTTGTATGTATGTGGCCGATTTCTTTGTTCCCACGTAGCGCTGAAACTACTGGTTCGATTTCAACAAATTATGTATCGACTGATTCGTCTCAATACCCCGATGGTTATAGGCTATAGGATTTGGGGCTCCGCCCCCGAATAAGCCTACAAAACGCGTAATAAAGTTTACGTAGCCGCAGGCCGCAGGCCCCATAGAGAAATATTACAATACCTACGACCTATTTTCATCAACTCTATGCCTATCAAATATGACCGATACGTCATTCTATTTTGTCAATGTAAATGTAAATATTTCAAACAAGAGATGAAGGAAAACAAAATCTGATAATTTTATATCATATCAGATATTTAATATGAACCCGAAACTGGATAAAAATATTTGAAATTCTATAATTTGTGACTGAACAAACAATCATTCGTGGGACACATCAGCGAACTGCGATGGTGAATCGTTACGACATCACCTAAACCTTACTCCATATCCTTTGAGGCATATTGATG
The DNA here is from genome assembly GCA_947086465.1 of Eupithecia exiguata. NCBI lineage: Eukaryota > Metazoa > Arthropoda > Insecta > Lepidoptera > Geometridae > Eupithecia > Eupithecia exiguata. The sequence continues at coordinate 3,895,825 of OX352233.1, read as the reverse complement.
AAAGAGTCATCAGAACGTCTGGAACAACAGTGATAAAGGTTCCAGTGATGCCGCAACGCGGTTTGCGCTGCGGCATCACTGGAACCTTTCTCCAACTGCGATTTTGATAAACTAAAAGTTTTTTCAGTGCTACCAGTATGCGGTGTGTGATCTTGTGGATGGGTTTTGGGTTATGGCCGTTTCATTGCGCGTCCTCCTTAAGCTATAGCATGTAAAATGTAATAAATTGTGTGCGGTTGAAAAAGAAAACATAATATGGAAGATTGAGGAACATCGAGCACCTTACAAGGCAACCACAATCGAAAAATACTAGTAAATACCGCAAATCGTACTATAATTTCAAACATAAGTACTAGACTTATTTATAATAAAGAGTGAATGTGCTAGTAAAATTGTGTGATACTAATATTGTTTTATTTGAGAAACTATAGATATAAAATGACAAGGGGAAAGCTGCAGGAGAGGGCTGAGCCCCTCTAATTTCGAATACCATCACCATAGTTTTTATTATACTCTATACTAATAAATAACAAGGCGATATAGCGAGGAGATAGATAATGATGTCCTACTAGCCGAATTTTGGCCACGGGGCCAGTCTCATCGGAGACTATCCACACAGGTGCACTCTCTATTCCCTCACTCTCAATCCGATGGCATGGGGGTACCTATATCACTACTAGCTGCTACTGTGGTTTTATCTTGATAGTGAAATATCAATTAGGTACAATTTTAGCCCAACTCTGGATTTACCGCTGAACAAACTAGGCAGTCAAGGATTATGGAGAGGATATTGACTAATTTTAAGTCTGGAAAAACGCCTCAGAAACCGCGGACTTATGGTACTAAAGTTTCACAGGTTGGTAGCTACTACATAACTAAAAAGAGGCAAATAAAATAAAGTTAAAAACTAAAACCCGACTACATAAAAGTTATAAACAAGCGTTCAAAGATGTTCCGAATAAATATTAGCGATTGAATATTATCCATCGTTGCATTTTCATACTCGGTAGTCGGAGGCCCCAAGCTAGGAGTTCTGTATGTACCTACAAAGGCCTCCGACTACCTGAGTATGAAAATGCAACGATGGATAATATTCAATCGCTAATATTTATTCGGAACATCTTTGAACGCTTGTTTATAACTTTTATGTAGTCGGGTTTTAGTTTTTAACTTTATTTTATTTATTTTGTACTTTGAAAACGCTGTCGGCCATGTTGTGATGTGACGTCATAAGACTGGAAGTAAATTTCGTGTTTGACCTGTATTATACGAATGAAATACGCTATTTAGTCTGTGCTGTGACATTGATTCGACCTGTATGACGTCACAGGACAGATTTTATAGACTAACTGACAGCTTTTTCGCCCGCTTACGAAAAGTAAACTTTTAAAATAAGGTTTTGTGTTTTTCTAGGTCCTAAAAATATCTTTTATTTATATAAATATAAATAAGTATTTTTTCCTCTAATCGAAAAAAAATTAATCAATTTTATGACCTACTTTAAAAAAGAGTCAACTAAGTAACATATTAGTTTTACGTTGTAGGTCCTGCAATACCTATTTGTTTAATCAGCATGGATTATGCACGGGCGTTATTGTTTTCTAGATTTCTGTATACATAATTGATTTGTACAGAGAATTTAAATTGTAAATTCCATTTTGTTCACCCAGCTAAAGGATGGAACAGATTGCTGAAAAGCGTTTAATTTCCGACCTACATCGACTGACAACGAGTTATTATATCGTTAATTCTACGTGAATGACCGACGATTCTTCAATAATGCACGGATTCCAACTCGAGTACCTAGCTTAATGAATGAATGAATGAATGAAATAGTTTATTGGATGTCATTTATAAATGACATGGCAATCGATTTATTAGTTGTAACAATTTTCAAACTGTGGTATTAACTAGGTGGAGGTTTCTTTGTCTCTTTACTCTAAGCTTAAGAAAAACGATTGAAGTGTGAAGAATCAAAACGCACTATTAATCTCATTCGAAAATAATTATCTTTTCTTAATGACTGGAAATACAGATTAAACAAGCCCACAATTAATTATATAACGGAGTAGGTAGGTACTTTATTTGTTAATTTGCGGGCGTATTGAGGTAATTCCAGTTGGAAATAGAGCTCTGAATCAGGGATTCAGAGCTCTATTTCCAACTGGAATTTGATTCCCAGAGCCAGGGCTTCTGACTACACGAATCGCGAGAATGTTTCTATATGTTTTTTGTTGTAGTGCTTACCCGCACTTTGGGTATCTCTAAGAAATGAAGAGGTCCCAAAGATTTTCTGTTGAACCGACTAAGGGTTTCGTGGCTTAGTTGGTCAGAGCACACCCGTACTGAGGGTGTGGCGCGGGTTCGAGTCCCGCCGGAACCGGAAATTTTTGGAAACATTTCATTTCTTACGTTTTTACATGGTTTCTATGACTTTCTAGTCCTTTCTGCTACGGTGACTGCCCCAGAGTTCCACCTAGCTGATTCGTCCATTTCTTCTCTGTCATCTCGTAGAATTGGTCTAACTTCAAGCAACACGCTGGCGTCCCACAGAATGTTAAACCAGCAATTTAACTCCGATATATAAAATCGAAATAAGAACAAAATGGCTTGACGGCTTTAATAAAGCATCATCTTTAGGTACTTCCTAAAAATACCTTCGATTATTTTGATTCTGATATTATGATTAAAATTGTAAAAACGCATTTGAAATTTCTAGTTTATTAATCTATGTAAATGCTTTTCCAGGACTCGGAACTATCAGTGTTCGAGACGACCATTCGATTCGTCGGCGGTCTCCTCTCCTGCTTCGCGTTGACAGGAGACTCCGTGTTCAAAGAAAAGGCGGTGGAGGTAGCTGATGCCTTGCTGCCTGCCTTCGAGACGCCCACTGGTCTACCATATGCTCTCATCAACCCTTCCACCAAGGTACCTAACGGGAAATTAGTCTTTAGCTAAAAAATATTTTAGGTCTTTTAGTTGCGCTTGCGCATGTCTGCTGAAAGGCATTCACATGATGGACATTATGAGACCCGAAAAGCAAAAAGAGGCATAGAAAGCATTTTGGTGTAAACTGTAGGCTGATGAACCTTTTGTGAATAGATGTTTGAATATGCCTGGGAATATGACCTAGCAGTGCTCCCAGGCTAATATAATGAGAATGACGCAATAGGTTACGGGTTCGATTCCTGCCCTGGGACAAATGTTTGTACGATCTGCAAATATTTGTTCAGGGTGTTCTGTGTATTTTCTATGTATAGTTAAAAATATCTATCTATGTAATGCATTGTATTACGTTTATCAGTCATGTAGTACCCATAACACAAGCTCTGCTTAGCTTGGGGCTAGATGATGCTGTATGGATTGTCCAGCATTATTATTTATTTATAAAGATGCCTTTTTAGCAGATATGCGTAAACACAAAGATATGAGGTGAGTTTTTAGCTATGAAAATTCCCAGCACAATGTGTTAATAAGCTGCGTCTGGGCGTTAACCGAAGTAAGGCGCCTTTCCAGTCCTGATGAAAGGTACTACCCTTAGTTAGAGTAAGGGTCCAGTCCAGCAATCAATAAAATAGGACCAAATATAACTGGCTTTTTAGGTAATTGTTGACACGCAGGGCAAGGCATTGTGTGACGTACAAATTTCTACTTATTATCTGATGGGCTAATTGCTTTATTGGTTACCAGAGTGGCTAGTATGAGTTTGCACAGTACCCAAACGGAAACAATTTTCGGTTACTACCGCTGATTTGTTAAAGTTGTTCTGCCAAGAGGGAATAAATCACACTAAATCATTCGAAAACGACATTATAATCAAGTTAGTATGTAACTATTGGATCGCTGTCGTACTAAGAAAAGTAGTGCCTGTCAGTATCCGGCAGGGGCGCTGGATGGCGGTAATGTATGGAAGGAAACGAAAACTATAATAGTTTTAGTATACTTAAAAATCATCCTACCTAATGTAATGTTTCAGGTTATGTACATCGTAGAATCAACCCGTTTGTAGAATGCCTAGGCCGTTTGCAAAATGAACGCTGTTTTTTTAATTTGTCTCGATGAGATTGCTAGTAATGTTTAGCCATATTGTTGAACGGTGATCGTTTAACAATCGGTATAGACAATTAATTGAATTGCGCCGCACGCCAATCGCGACGTTTGCTATCAGCCTAGCCATACTATAAACGGGCTGATTCTACGATCCGGCGGCGACATACATAATACCGAACATAGATTGAGTGACAATAAATATATCGAAAAGAATAGAACAGACAATGTTTACTACATGTTTTCCACCTTCGGAAATGATATTGAGACATAATATAATATATTGAGAGATATAAACGGCTGCGTGTCAGTTTCGTGTCAATAATGTTGTTGTGCTAATAAATAACCTGTGATACTACTTATTCTATGGCGGCCGACCTTGGTAGAAATATTGATCATTCTTGACTGTTACCTTACATTGTTTTACTAGCTTTCATTTGCAATCTATTTTGATCATGAGTCATGACGTTTTGATCATCTTATGAATGATGTTTATTAAAGATCTTTAGCTTCCTTCTAAACAAGGAAAGGAAGCAGATTTTTTCTGTTTATAACGTTATTGTATAATACAGGTAGGTGATACGGTAATAATAACAGCAGAAATTTTGCAGTAGGGCTCCATGTAAAAAAAATAACTTTTGAACTTTGAAATTTCAGCCCGATCCGTTCAGTACTTTTAGCGTAGAGGTAACAAAAATATAAACCATAAAACAGTTTTCAAAATAACCTTTAAACTTTTTCATATACACAACGCGTGAGAAGCCGCGCGGGTAGAAACCATTTAAATATAAAAGGTTCTAGATAAAACGCAATAAGTTAAATATTACACTTGTAACTTAAGATTGTTTATTAATTTTTTATCTTGTTTGTTTCATTAACCTTTTAGTCTTGATTAGGCATTATCGCAATTCAAGACTTTACAATCAAACAGAAGGTGTCAAGGGTTATATCTGCAGATGTTTAAAAAACAACTATTGTATGTCTGTCTTCTTCTTGGCTCCGACTATAAGCAGCATACGGGGCCGAAATAAAACGGCCCCGGACAAGCCCAAATTCAATCCGTCGTTCATACACATTTGAATATTTCCTGTATTGACTTCATATGATCAGGGGTCATCCGATTTCGAATTTTACCCGGAAACAACCAACCATGTCGTCAATGCAGGAAAAATCCAAATGTTTGCTAGAAAGACGGATTGAAGCCGAGCTTGTCCGGGTTCGTTTTTTCGGGCATATTTCGGGCTTTTAGTCAGAGCCTTAGATATACTTACGTCCTACTTACCTATATCGAGGACTATAGAAACAACGATTCTATACAAAGGTGCCATATAGGTGCTTAGGACAGGCGTCCTAAGCAGAAAGAGAGTGATTTTCATAAAACATCTTAATTATTACAAGGTGATTTAGGACATCGAGGTGGTCAACTTTTGTCTATGATTTTTGTTCTTTATGGATTATCTAATCCTTCTTATCTTGAGTGTTTTTGTTTCAGGCTAGCCGACAATACCACTGGGCGGGCCCCAACAGCATCTTGTCAGAACTTGGAACCCTGCATCTGGAGTTTACCTATCTGAGTGACGTCACAGGAAACAATGGTAAGTACTGATAGAACTAAAATGTAAAGATTTTCTTTTTACAGTGCTTTTTGTTCGCCATACTTAATCAGACCTCAAACGCTCCAAGAGACACGGGTCTTCTCTCAGGCAGAGGGATTAACATTGTCGCAAATCAGGGACGCACCACACAACAAAAAAATGTGCAATCAATGATGAGCTTTAAGGTGGTTCGTCGCGGGTTGGCCCGAGATACATTTTTTTTTAGGTTTTAATTTTTTCTGCGTGCCACAAGCTATAAAACTAGCGAAAAGGTAATTTGCCGCAAATAGTAAACGTAGTTTCCATGAACTTATGATAAAATCAACTTTTATTCATTTGTATTTTGGGAGCATTTGGGAAAATGTAGTTATTTTGCACAAAATTTGGTATTTTCCCAAGAGCCCCAAAAATACCAGTGAATCGAAACAAGAAGATGTCAAAGACGACGACGAGAGTTGGTTTTATGGCAACAAATTACTTTTTCGCTAGTTTTATTGAACTTTGTACGGAGAAAAAATTCAAAACTAGCGACAGTAATAAATTCGCTTGAAATTGTATTGAAATGAATTTTTGCTCCCATTTCATGATGATTATGTATTTTGAAAATCTAAAACGGTACAAAAGTTTATCCAATTGTGTATCTAAAAAGTAGGTTTGTTTGGCTTAGTTGTTCGCACCTTAAGCGCCAAATAACCTGAACACGTATGTTTGCAGTGTACAGAGAAAAGGTACAGCAGATACGAGAAGTGCTGGACAATATAGAGAAGCCTGGAGACCTCTACCCTAACTTTATCAACCCGCGCACCGGCCAGTGGGGACAACGTAAGTTATACAAGTCTAAAGAACAAGTTGGTATTAAATTGGTCATCAGGGCCCTGGTTCCACTAAATTAATCTCATCATCATAACAACCCGCAGGAGCAGGCACAGCATCCTGGATGCGATATTTCCCAAATTCGATTGTAAACAAGGATTTTGTGTGAGGACAAAATCCTTGTTTATCATTAAGTATTAAATTAACCCCCTAGACCTAAGGTTAGTAACAAAATATACTAAAAGTTGTCTGAATAAAGAAATTCATTATTATTATAACAATGGTATCGTCTTAGAATTACACATTTTGGCATTTTACCTTTGATGAAAAAGATACAGAAGGAGGGACGCGTGTCAAAAGTGTCAAGGTTGAAACCGTTCTTTCTCAACATTGGTGATGCAAAAAATTTATGGTAGCAATGGACCGCGCACATAATAATGCGCTCCATTTTATCATTATTTTAATGTAAAATCATTTATGGTGGCAAATCTATCAATTTATCGATATAATCCGATGACATGTTGAATAAACTTTGTTATATTATTCAAAACTGTTCCCGTACAGTAACAATTCATTTATTTAAGTCTCAGATAGCTTAGAGATACATAAGAGGAAAAGAGTAGGTCGGTCGGTTGACATAACATAATTATAGTACACTAAGTTGGCACAGAAACAAACTTGCTCCCTTAATTTGATTGTTTTGAAGAAATCAATAACCGACTGCAAATTTTATAATTATTTACGACCTCTGTCGCGCGGTGGGCGAAGGTCTGCCTCGGAACCTCGGGACATTTGTTCAGGGTGTTCTGGTCGTTTTCTATGTATAATAAAAATTATCTATCTATGTATTGTATTATATTATGTATATCAGTTATCTAGTACCCATAACACAAGCTCTGCTTAGCTTGGGGCTGGATAATGCTGTGTGAATTGTATAGCATTATTTATTTATTTTTTTATTTATTACACAGTTTTTTTAAGTTTTGCAAGACGAAAACTAATTCCTCCGGAATACATTTTTTATAGGACCATCTAACTATACAATAGCGAAAGAACATATAAATCGATCTACAGTTAAACATATTAAAATGTATATTAGGCCATACGACTAGGCCTGTAACTATGTTACCAAAAAATTATATGACCTGAATTTCCAGGCCACATGTCTCTCGGAGCGCTAGGCGACTCTTTCTACGAATACCTCCTGAAAGCCTGGCTGGTGTCCGGACAGACTGACGAGCAAGCACGAGTCATGTTCGACACGGCCATGCAAGCGGCGCTGGACAAGATGCTGCGAGTCTCGCCCTCCGGTATGGCGTACCTAGCCGAGCTGAAGTATGGACGGGTTATTGAGGAGAAGATGGACCATTTGTCGTGTTTCGCAGGTAAATTTAAACTTGGTTGTGGCCGTTCTGGATGTCAGCCGTCGCTCTTAGGCTTAAGGCGCTTCCCCAACCCAAATAGCACCGCCACCTATTTTATCTTATTATTGCGTTTAGCAAAAGAAATTTCGACTATAGTTTTATTTCGTGTAGTCTAGGCAGAGATGCGAAAATAGAGTTTGGTGACCACAAAAAGCAACTTCTAAAGTTTGGGTCGGGGTATCGCCTTAATTCATAGCGGGATGACAGCGGCCGGCAGAGGCGCGGCGAGCACTTTCAGTGTTTAATAATTTTATACTTTATCTACACCGTTAAAAGGCTCAAACGCCACCTAGGCGTGGTTGTGCGCGGCGCTACCCTATTTGAGCAACCTCTCGTTCACGCTTTTGTTGTCAACGGTTCAGTCCGCGGCGTTCCATTTGTGCAATAAAAAGATAATAACCAATCCATTCCCCTCTGTTCCAGGCGGTATGTTCGCGCTGGCCGCCACCACGCTCGAGAACTCGCTGTCGGAGCGCTACATGGACGTGGCGCACAAACTGACGCACACCTGCCACGAGAGCTACGCGCGCTCCGAGACCAAGCTCGGTCCGGAGGCTTTCAGGTATAGATACAACTTGTAAAGGACAAATTACGTTACTAATATTAGGAAGGCTGTATCAGGGTTGGTTGCAACCCTGATACAGCCTTCCTGCAGTGGAATACACTACACCTCAGACACAGTCTATCAATTTTATCAACACAGAGCGGGGCTCGCTTCGCTGGTCAAGCTTTGTTATAAGGGCACGCTTCGCTCACCGCACGGGAATAATCGTGAGCTCTGAACAAACGCGCCATACTCCCTCGAATCGATCAATAAACTGCTGAGTGATCACAAATAAACTCAGCGCGCAAAATGGTAAATTTTATTCCAAATGCGTCGTGTTGTGTAGCGCGCGATAACAGCGCCATTTACGCTAGCGATAAACACTGTGAATTAAAGGTATGATAAATAAAAATAACAAACTAAAATACGTGACGCAATGACTAAATTCAACGCTGTGTGATATAGATACATCAGCCACAGGAGACCGAGGCTGCTCGTCTGTTTACAAATAAATAAATAAAATATCAAAATTTCTGCGAAACCTTTACCGACAGAAGAGATTAAATCTGAACTAAACAACTTTGATTCTCTGCTACAGGTTCTCTGGCGCAGTAGAAGCGCGCGCTCAGAAGACCAACGAGAAAGTTTACATCCTGCGGCCGGAGACCTTCGAGAGCTACTTTATCATGTGGAGGCTCACCAAGCAGCAGAAGTACCGCGACTGGGGCTGGGAGGCGGTTCAGGTAACACTCCGTCCATTTAGAGTCTCGCCATGTATAGAACAGTTAAAACAATCAGTCCACTTACACATCTCAGCCGAAAGACATCAACTGATGTACTTATACATGCGCCCCTGCGTGTCGCACCGGCTCAGAAGCTGAGCAGTGAATTCGTTAATAAAATACTTTTTGTTCCACTCTGTTGTTTTTTATACTATCTTCCTTACATTAAAATTTTATTCACAGGCATTAGAAAAGCACTGCCGAGTGGAGGGCGGCTACACCGGCCTCGTGAACGTCTACCAGTCGGAGCCGCAAGGGGACGATGTGCAGCAGAGTTACTTCCTAGCTGAGACACTCAAGGTACTGGCGAAAACAATTTAATACGAAAGTTTATTGCAAGTCATGCTTCTGTGGCTAAATGTGGGAATGATAGGAAATGTGAAAAAAAATACAACATAGTAAACCACAATAAGCATCATCATCAGTTTTATTTTGTACAATGAAGTACACCGCACCCTGACCTACTGCCTCTTTTCTCTTTCAGTACCTCTACCTACTATTCTCGGACGACAGTCTGCTACCTCTCGACGAATGGGTATTCAACACCGAAGCGCATCCCCTCCCCATCAAGTACCACAACAGACTGTACCGCAGCCAGAACCCAATCCCTAGCGAGAAACAGAAGAGTAAACATGCAGAGGACAGCAACAAACTTGCTGAGTGAAGATCAACTGGTGACGTCTTGAAACCTGAACATAGCGAGTTTGTAGATATATTTGAAGCCAACTTACAAGAGTTTTCCTTATAGTGCTGTCTCTTTATGGTTATCAGACGTTTAAAAAATAGAATCAAAATTACAACTAGTATTTACAGTTGAAACTAACTGTAAACATTTTAAACAATCTTGAGATAGCTCAACTGATCCATTTCAATACCAATCGATGCGTTAGGTTTTTATTCACGTGCGGCTGACGCGGGCTCGCTATTGTATGCAAATAGTTATTTTTCTTAACCGATAGGTTAATGTTTTCAACAGAAGTTTACATACATTGAAATTTATTTATCAAAGTTAACCGACGGAACTGCTGATCGTCCAGTTAATCTTTCAGATAACAGCAACCTTAAGGTGTGTTCCCACTGACCTAAAGCGGGGAGGAACGACTTATTAAAATCTAGCGAATGCCAAGTGTTGTTTTGAACCAATAGGATTCTTCGATTTCGCTCTACTCCGCGTCAGTAAGAATGCATTTTAATACTTGTACGGTAAGCTTCAGAGTAAAGTCCACTCACGGTTCGATGTCATTACCAAATGGTGTACCCCTTTCTCTGCAGCTGACTGTACTATTCAATTTCGAAATCTAGGCGTAAGCTTGCCGTATTTCTTGATGGCTTCAAATCTATTTATGAATTCAAGTTAAATACTGCAGAAATCGATATTCGATCATTTTTAAGTAACTTGTGAAGTTAGGGCTGATATAGGTACTTGGAAGCTCTTATGGACTGGAATAGTTAAACGAATGGATTATTATGTACGAATTAGATACACTAGCCAAACTCGATGTGAAAAGGAATTTGAAGAGTTTGTGCTTAAGATCGGTTACCACACAATGAAATGTATGTATTTGGATAGACGACACTTAAAAAGATAAAAAAATATATTCTTTATCGTAAAGTCTTACAGCCAACGTCAGGCTTCTGAGATAATTACATATGAAAAAAATTGAGAGCAACAGCTATTTTCATCTTTGAATGTCTAAGAAACCTGACGCTTTTGGACATTATGTTAAAGAACATTTTTTTATGCGTTCTCTATCCAAATATAGAAATGTCATTGTGCGCAGCGATTAAGAAAAAAACTGTGCTAGCCGATGTTGCCATACAAAAATCTTCAAACCCCTTTGGCTGGAATTTATGTAGTAAAATTTATTGAAATTGGCAGTGCAGTCACCGATTTTAGGGAAAAGAATACGGGCTCAAACCTCGTCGGAACCGAAACATTTGGTAAGCACTTTCATTTACCATCCCTAAAATATTCACTTAAAATAACTTTGTGGGCCCACTGAATGAGGCTGAGAATCACCCAGTTTTAACATTCCAAGATAAAAACTCACCTGATCAAACACTTTTATAGTCTGATTTTACAGAAGTTTAATTCGTATTCAAAACTACTCGAATAAATGTCTTTTGCCATAAAGTTTAAACCGACCGCGACCTATTTACCATCTACTGGTTTATAATTTATAACTGTTCTTGACAAGAAAGCTACGATAACGACATTAATGTTTCACAAATTGACAAAATCGTTATCAATTGCGTGAAAAACCTACTCTTATGAATAAAAACTATATCCCTTTTGGTAAATTACTGTATCTTCTACTTGGAATATAGCCTAAATTTACGTAGTCGGTCCTAGACACTGAGTATAGTGCAAATAATGTTATCCACTTGAACGCGCAAAGGCGAACGCCCACCAGACAGGAGCGTGACAACCTGCTTTTATAAATTACAGAAAAGCTCTCGCCCTCCACTACTTTCGGCGATGATGCTTTGCAAAAGAGCCACAATGCAATAGAGATGCTCTCTGTCCGTTTATTCTTTATAACATTGCAGCATCCATATAGTTTTACGTATACGAAACTATCCACTGCATCGCCACAAAAAGTAGTGGGAGATTGCGTTCTCCAGCTTGCATGCGTGTGGTGTGGATCATTATATAATATGTAAATGGTGATAATGATTGCGTGTGCGCCTCTGACTAGTGAGCGTTCACCTTAACGGTGACATTGCTCAAGTCAATTAGCGAGAGTGAATGTGTTAGATTAATTATAAATAATGGGTACATAAGAATAATTGTTCATAAATAATTAAATTAACTTCTTTTGACCCTTATATGATTACATTCAAATTTTATTATCTAGTAATCTATTAAAACGGTAACAAATCAAACCAAATTATATTTTGGGCATTATTATTTAACCGCACAAACTATCGCCACACACAAAGTTCGGCGTATAATTAAGTTTCCTACAGTGACTACAATAGTAAAGAGCGTTATTTCTGACGTACCATAGTCTATAGCCCTCTGGTGATGAGACGTATCAAAAGATACCTTATTTGTCGAAATCTGACTTAGTTTCGGCGCTACTTGGGAACTCACACATTTAACCAACAAAACATACTATACGAGTGGTATCTCTATATTCTAATATAGAGGCCAACCACGTCAGCACTCATAAGGTAGTCTATAGTAATAAAATGTGAGTGTGTAGTCTGCGAAGATCCGTGACAACAATAGGAGCCCATAATCATAATTAATGAAATTCCCCATATTATATTAAAAACAGAATATATTTTTATTTATTAAATCAATAAATATAATTTAATTGTTCTAGTGATGCGTGAATCAGATCTCTTATTTATAACACCTTCAGAATGTTTCTTTTTAATTTATCATAATAATTTGATTTAATTGTGACAAACATATCTTTAAACTTTTTAGCGTAATACTAAAAGTAAGGAGGAATATTATTAGTTACTATAATTTTCGCTGGTCTATTTTTTCTCGTGAACGGGAAATTTTAGGCGTTTGTAATATACTAATTTTCTTCAACTCTCGATGTTTCTACTTCCTTATATTTTGATTTGATGTTACAACACCAACATTTAAAATTAAAGTGTTCTATTTCTGCGGTGCGTTTTTCACATATTCAGGATTTTTCTTTCCTGTTCACATTAGTATTTCTGGGCCGGAAAAAAATACATTTTAGATTCTAGCTTAAACGTAAAAAAGTTCATTTCAGGTTGTACCACCTCTTGGACAGAGCGCTAACAGGCTGACAGCTGTCTTTCTGCGGCGAAATAGAAGGAATCTTTTGCAAAGTATATTAATAAAGTATACTATAATATAAAGTATATACTATGCAAAGTGAGCGTTCCTTTAGTTGGACCCAATTAGTACCTACAGAGTAACGCGCTAAACGTGTAAAACCATAAGTATACAAAAAATACTTAGTTAGTAATACATATGTGAATAGCGTACCTTATCCATAATGTTCTCGTACTGTTGCACCTGTTATCAAGCATTCAGCGCCACAATGGAGTTGTAAACATTTTCTTTACTTATTTAATTTTTATTAACCCTTATAACACCAACTTCGTTATTTTAAAAGTGAGATGTATTAATTTTATTTCTTACTCGTATTTATTTGAATCGGAATTTGATGAGATTAAAAAATACTATGATGATATTTTGTACATTATGTATATAACAATAGAGTTAGATAAACTATGTTAGAGTTAGATTTCTGTGTGTAGGTTATTGTTAATTTTGAATTAGGCTAGTTGGCGTGTTATTGGTGTACCCATTTGTTTTGTATTTGTAATTATGTATTGTATTGACATGAAGGGAACTGCCAGGTTGTTGAGTTATGTGTAATATGTATTTAATACGTTTCGGGCCATTGTAATGTAATAAGCAAATAGCTAGTTAAATTTAACGTTAACTAGAAATCTTGCTTATTCATTTACAATGTATCGAATTTGTATAAAGCATCTCTGGTTTTGCATAATAATGTTCACCATATATTTGTTTGGCGAAGTTTTATAATCGTATATCTAAACAATCAAACACTTGTGTTATATTAAAGAAGTATACATTCAAAACCTAGGTTGTAAAGTATCAATATTACATTCATTACGGATGTAAGCGGGTTAACTACGAACCTTATTTGTGTTGGAAAAACACCAACGTTTCATCCCATCATCAATATTACATTATTGAGATAAAAAAAAACACAAATTTAACTATCTTTAGATGTATTACTGGAACGAACTGCCTGTTATATTTACTGTGAAGTTGTAGCATTTTAAATAATAATGTACATTTTTCGGTTAATAATAAAACATGTTTACAAAATACTACTTTTGTATTATTTTCATTCATCAAAGAGCTGTAGAATTCGTTGCATATTATAGTAATATAATCTATCTATCTATAATATAGATAGATAGATTATTATAACTATAATGCACCATCAACATGTACATAAACAATTAAACATAAACTTAATACTATAAATCTAGTGGCACAATAGGCGGCCTTATCGCTAACAGCGATTTCTTCCAGGCAACCTTTGGATGGACAGGATCTGTACGTATTAAAGCTAACGGTGGTGGCGCAATTGATGATAAGACATTAAAAATAATAAATTCTTATAAATTTTCACTGTGAAACGTTATCAAAGCACATTTGTGTAAGGTGAAAGGTGTGAAAGATAAAATTGGTTGAAGTCGATTTTATCTAGCTAGAGGTTATTGTGTTATATAAAGGTAAGTAATAAATATTTGAATTAAAAGTATCAGTATCGCGAAATCATTGTGAAAACTCAGTGCACTGAACTAATGCACTGAGTTTTCACAATGATTTCGATGATGCGATGATGATAAAGAGTTTTTTTTTCAGAATGTTGAACTGATGCAACATTCGAAATAGGGTATGACTTTCTTATATGGAACTTACAGAGGTGGTTCGGGTTCTATACCAACGAACGATCAGTGTAAATTCAATTGAAAACAATTGATTGTTTTGAGAAAACTGACTTCGAATCCCTTAGTTTTGAACTAAAAATTTTAAGTTTTGCGGGAAAAACACTAATCCCTCGCGAATAAGTTTACCACCTCGGGATCATCTTCTTTACATAGCAAAAGCATAGTTGTATCATTTATTAGCTGTGGATTTTGTTAAATTAAATAAAGGAGTCATCCAAATCGGTCCTTAATGAAGGAGAAATCGACGAACATTGAGTACCTGCGTTAAAAAATTATACATACAGCCGAACATGGGACCTCCTTTTTTAGACGTCGTCGGCGTCGGTTGAAAAGGACAGTTAAGGTAAATTTTTGACTTGAAAAATGGTATAATTTGTGTAGGTAAAAGGGTCGGCGGATACCAAGATCCATGCCGAACAATAGTGCTACAATACGAAATGAACATATATCGACAGACACAAGGAGAACCAGGTTTCCTTTGACTCCGTTCCAAAGTGAATCCTAGATACGATTTTGTAGAAATCTTCATCTTCAATGGCCATTACATTAAATACAAACGAAAATCGTACAGTACCATAAGGGTGCAATACAATGACGCTTTTCGCATCCTTATGAAGAAACCACGTTTTTGTAGCGCGTCAAGCATGTTCGCTGATGAACGGGTTCCGGACTTTTTCGCTATAATAAGATCTCGTATTGCGTCATTCTGGGGTAATATAAGACGATCGAAAAATAGCATTCTCAGCTCTATGGCTAACAACATCTGCAGCCCTATGTACAGGTTCTGGCTCTCTGTGCACCAGAGTGGGAACCGTAAGTAGGTAGGTACGCATTTTAATTTAGTTATAAATAACCTATGGGTTCCTGTAATACCTGAAATAAATGATTTTATTATTATTATTACAACCGCCACGAAGGATAGCATATGTTTTGTCGTTAGGAAGAAGCACTCTTCAATGGCAAACACTGGATCGAATTTGGTTTGAACTTTATTTCTCAAAACCGCAAAGCTTGTCAGAATCAACCAAGCAGATGCTTGGCTAATCTCAACTTATTTATTAGGTACTAGCTTCTCGCCGGTTCCGGTTTCGCCCGCGCTAAATTCGAATTTCACATTTCTAGGGGATATTTCTGTAAATCTCCCATGGGAATTTGATATTTTACCAGGACAAAAAGTATGCCTATGTCGATCCTTTCAACTAACTTCATGTCAACAAGTCGGTTGGTTGCTTATTTAGGGCGTGAAGGAAGGACAAACAAACAAACACACTTTCGCTTTTATAATATTACTACGGATGTTACGACTTGCGATTGAAATCGATGTAGAGCGCTTTTCTTGCGCATTTTCACGAAACAAGTCCCACGGAAATTAGTGGAACTAAATATATTTCAAAGCTCAATTCACTAATCACCTTCGGTCGCACTGCCGACAGCGCCACATCCAGGGGACTTCTTTCGTGAAAAGTACTCTATGTAGGCATTAATTGACTCATTAACCTCTGCTTAGCTTGGGGCTAGATGATGCAGTGTAAATTGTCCAGCATTATTATTTTAGTGTTAAGTGCACTCTGGGTGTGGCAAATATTGGGATATCCAGTGCCAAGGCTTGCCACCTCTGTCGAAGCTAAAACCGCAGAGAAGACCATAAAACCGTACTATATCCAGCTAGGCAGATAGCCACGGTCTATAAAGCAGGGGAGGTAACAGCCGTAGCCCTTTGCAAAATGTCGCGGCATGATTGTCGCTCTGCTAACATTTGCGAGCGTCCAATTAGGGGGACTTCGGCCTTGTACTGAATCTGGTGATAGATAATCTATAGATATAGGTGTAGGTGTACCTATGTATAGATATAAAGTGGGCCATAGTTATCAGCCTTGAGGAGTTGGAACGGTCTCTAGTCTGGTGCAGATAGGATAGGTGTCTAATATCCATGTTAAAGTGAGCTTATAGAAAATCATTGATCTGTGGAAACTAATCCTGAAACGGCTATTAACATACCCTAGCTAGAGTAAATAAGATGTACAGAATATGGAAGATCTGCTTTATTATTCTCCTAGCTAGACTCTTTTCCGTGGCTTCGCCCTCGCTATTCCTGTTTGACGCGTTCACTACCCAGCCTCCACTAGGTATACGAACTAGAAGAACGAGCTGTGCGTCGTGGGCACTTGTTAATATGTAGCCTATTATTCATGCTGGATTATTAAGCTCTGCTTAGCTGCTCCACATGTACGCCAAGT
Source organism: Eupithecia exiguata (assembly GCA_947086465.1). Taxonomy (NCBI): domain Eukaryota; kingdom Metazoa; phylum Arthropoda; class Insecta; order Lepidoptera; family Geometridae; genus Eupithecia; species Eupithecia exiguata. The sequence goes on along the minus strand of OX352233.1, from coordinate 3,878,896 downwards.
ATCAAAATCCGTTAATTTTACTATAAAAACTATCGTAGTTTGACGAATTCATTACGGATGTAAGCGGGTTAACTACGAACCTTATTTAACGTTGGTTGGTGTTCTTCCAACACAAATAAGGTTCGTAGTTAACCCACTTACATCCGTAATGAATGATCTGTTAAGTTTTGAAACCTTAAGTACCTAGCTAACAAACATGTTCACATCTTTAATCACAAGTTTCCGCTTGATACAAATAGCTGATAGATAGTTAAGTGTGAATTGTCCAACAATATTAATATTAAATTACTAGGCTAAGCAATCGAAGATGCGGGAAAAGCACAACCAAATTGCACGAAGGGTATCCTACATCTGTTAAGTTAGGAATTATTTTCTTACTGCGCTAAGTTTCTGTTTTGCAGGTTCTAACAATTCCTTAAATCGTACAATCGGAGTGGAAAACTCTGGACTACCGAGTACATTAATCACTCTATTTTAGTAGCCGTAAAAGTAAACCAAAGATTGATATGTCAGTATTTTAAAATTACAAACTTAATCACCACCAAACCCATCAATCAAGTACGAAGTTAACATCGTTACAAAGAACAAACACCGACACCGTTTCAATTAGGCGAAAGACAAGACAATTTTCTTTATGGGTCGGTCCTGACGCTCCCTGTCCCCATTTCATTTCCACCAGCTTGGTGGGGTTGAGACCAAGGTACCTACCACCTACCTACTGCTGCGTATTCTATATCTCGGGTTTAGGAGAGTCGTAGCTACGGCAGACACCACGAGAACGTTCGCGCAACCACGCGAATCAGGCTTTGAAGTGGATTAGCGTAGATTAGTAGGATCGTGCGGCTTTTGCTTTGGTATTCTGTAAGCTTTGATGGGCACTGTAGAGTTAAATTAGGTAGGAATAGTAGTCAGGATTTGCAACCCTAATTTTTATGAAATTCTTGAGATATCTTTATAAAAAGTCACATATTTTGGAAAATATACCGATCGAATCTATTGGCCCTCTTTTTTATATCCAAGATTTGAAAATGCGGTGATATCCAGACGAACTAAAGAGAAGATAGAGAGTTAGAAGTGACTTCATGGAGTGTCGGTTGCGGAGCGCCATCATGAAGCCGTCGGTGCAGATTCAGTTCCTGGTTGTAGCTGTTTTTGCAGGTAAGCTGGTTCTTATAGACTCTACATTATAAAGTGTAAAGTCAAACCAATATTTGAGATGAATGGCATCCAATAAGATTGAGGAAATGAGCCATCTGACCGTTTTTCCTGTTCATTTCGCCAACTGTACCTACCACTTAAGGATTCGGCGACAGCTGCTCGCAACTTCAGTTCGTAATATTATTCTGTTTTTTTCCGAAATACCAACAGTGATGACTGAAAACTTTTTGTATTTTCCACATAGTGTTGCTAGACAAAAGCTCTGTCTATATTCCTTAACAAACAAAACGTAAGATATTGTTGCTTATAATACAAAATAAATAGGACGAACGTGTCGTTTTCGATGTAAAAATATGCTAAATGCAATTTGCTTACTTTTCCTTAAAGGTGAGTATTTTGAAAAAAAAAACCCGGGACCTAGATAAATACTATTCGTATTGCTCATATTACAAATATTTTTGGTATAACGGTAGTATGAGCAATTCATCCGAAACGCTGGCCCCCTAAGGGCTTAATTTTGTACACACTTAGGATCCTATAGTATGTCTAGCCGGTGAGGATCGATGATTGATTTTTTTTTTTTTTTAAATCTTTTATTTTTATACAGGGTTTTAAATATTATGTCACCCTTATGAACTAAGTCTTAAATTATTAATCAGCTTCAGATCTTACTTTAAAAACTGCACGGTATATTTCTATCAGCGCCCTGGCATCCAGGGACACTGGTTCAGAAAGGATGCTGTTGCAGCCTCCTACCTTCCAGAAGATATGATGAATGTCAAATAATCTTTGACGAATTTCTTCGCCCCACGCACATTCCATTAAAATGTGGTAAACATCTTCAATAGTGCCACATCGATTGCAATTAGGTGACTCAGATTTGCCCATCATAAACCCAAACATGTTTAATGGAACATGCCCAGAGCGAAGCCGTGCAGCTGTTACAATTTCGTTCCTATCCATGTCGGCCCTCAAAAACCATGGAGAACGCAGCAATGATGGTTGAACAGTTTTATACCAAATGCCTTTAGTCAACGATCTTTCATCGAAATATTCAGACCAACTATCAAACGCATTATTTTTTATATCCGGAATGAGATCAGTGTAGTTAGGAAGACAATTGAATATTATTCCATCAACAGCTGCTTCTTTCGCGAGGTTATCGACTTCTTCGTTGCCCGCTAGGCCAACATGAGACGGAATCCACTGGATTTTAATTAATTTGTTCATGCTTCTTAATCGAGTTAAACTATTTAATACACTATAAGCTACTGGAATGCCTCTAAAGCTAGACCCAGACACACACCGGGTTAAGTGAAACATGGCGCTTTTACAATCAGTAAAAATAACAAATTTATCGTAATTTATAGATTCGATGTAAGATAAAGATTCTAATAGAGCTATAAATTCCAAATTCATTATACAAATCTTAGATTGTATTAAAAACTTTACGCTGTGGCCCGTCTCCGCATCTAAAAAGGCTGACCCTCTTCTTTGGTCCGTCATAGATCCATCTGAAAATATTCTATAGTATCCTGAGTAGGTACTCGATAAATAATTGACACATTTAAACTGAAGATCCAGAGGGTTATAACATCTTTTCGGTTTATCTACAGTGCGAATATTAAACTCCAATACATCTGTCAGATTGATATTACTTACCCATGTATTCATACTAAACATTTCCAATTGTATACTAATATTAAACTTACAAGTACGAAGAGAGTTATGAACAGCTGTTAACAAAGGTATCTTTTTTCTACGCCAATAAGGTAATCTCAGAGGAAGGGACATCTCGTCGAGCAAGTCAATAATAATATTATCGCATATTGACTTAGATTTAAGCCAATACTTTGACGCTAAATATTTCCTACGAGCAAACAGAGGAGCTATACAAAGTTCCGACTCCATCACATGTATAGGCGTACTCTTAATGAATCCTCCTATGAGACGTAAAAACTTGTTTTGTAGTATATCTAATCTGTTAATTCTAGTGCGACAACAGTTATCAAACAAAAAACTTGCATAATCAATGCGACTGCGAACAATAGCTAGATATAAGCGTCTCATATGTATAGGGTGGACACCCCATGATGAACCTATCAATATTTTAAAGATGTTAATAAATTTCAAACATTTTTCATAAATTTCATTAATGTGTTTTGTCCATCTTAATCCTCTGTCCAACCATAATCCCAAATATTTGATATTTTCTACAATTTCTACTGATGTGTTGTTTATTTCTATATTCAAAGTATTCACGAAGAAACCACGTTTAAAAATACATATTTTAGTTTTATGGGGTGAAATATCTAGGCCTAAATTAGTTAAGAGGGAACACAATGTTTTTAAATTACATTTTATTTTATCTTCTCCTTCATAAATATTTTTACATTGATTATAAATTACGAAATCATCCGCGTACTGCGAGATATATATATGATTTTCCATTGCCTTACAAATATCTATTGTTATTATATTAAATAAGAGGGGTGATAAGGGATCCCCTTGGGATAATCCCATCCCAGTAACTCGTGTCAAACAAATACTACCTATATTCAATTGTAGCTTTCTTTCTTTGAGGAAATTCCATAAGTATTGGCATATCTTTGGGCCAACCCTAATGTTGTTTAATGAAGCTAACAGTACCGTTATATCTACATTGTTATATGCGTTTAAAATATCTATAAAGCATCCTATTGTAATCAAATCCTTTGAAAATCCATTTTGAATTCTACATACCAGACTGCTTAGATTATCTATACATGATTTATTTTTCCTAAAACCAGTCATGTTCAAAGAAAACATATTATTTTGTTCCAAAAACCACTCTATTCGCTTATTTAAAATTGAATGAAACATCTTACATAAGCACGACAGTAAAGAGATAGGCCTTAATGACGAAACTTCATTAGGATCACGCCCTGGTTTTAGGATAGGTACTATATTAACCGATCGCCACTGCGTAGGTACAAAACCAGCTGACAGAAATCTATTGTATAGTGATAAAAGTAAACGCTTGCCATTACTCGGTAGGTGTTTTATCATAGAATACGTAACACCATCACATCCAGGAGATGTATCCTTTGATTTAATACACGCCTCGAGCTCCTGAAGGGAGATATCAGCATCTAATTGTGAATGATAATCTGAAAAAGTCGGCTGATTAGGGATGACATAAGCTGGAGCTAGGGAATTAAGTAAATTTGACGCTTGTACCTCGCTGATATGTTGTTGGTTATAACTTCGACCTTTAACCCATCTCATGTGCTGCCACATCTGTGACGAAGATGTTTTTTCATTAACCGACGTACAAAACTCCTGCCAATACTTACTTTTCGCTTCGCTTATTAACTTATGCGCTTCATTTATTTTTGAATTTAAAAAGTCCAAATTCGAGGGAGTAGGGTTTTTTCTAAACTTTGATAATGCTAATCTTCTTATTGCAACTGCTCGCGATAATTCGCTATTCCAGTATGGCTTAGGCTTAAATTTAGACTCAGGATTTTGATTAATAACTTTAAAGGGAATATGAACATCAGCTGCTATATTTAAATAATCTAAAAACGTATCATAAAATGATTGATTATTTGATGGGATTTCTATTGTATTAAACATATTACATAAGCAAGATTTGTAACTTTTCCAATCGGCTTCTTTGTAATTTCTTTTATTAATAGATTTATTAGGCGAGTGATAGCTCGTACTTATTTTTAAAATAAGATGGTCACTACCTAGATTTTCTTGAAGAACAGTCCAACTATATTCAATTGCAGTATCAGACGTGGCTAAAGATAAATCGGGAGAAGTCTTCTGCAGGTGTCCGTCGACTAACTTGACACGAGTATTACGGCCGTCATTCAAGACTACGTACCTACTATCTATGATTGCATCAAATAAATGATTTCCTTTTGTATCAGTTTTACATGACCACGACGAATGATGAGCATTAAAATCGCCAAGTATAAGGGTACGATTACCAAAGATATTTAATAGTTCCCTAAAATCGTTAAATGACGGATTCGACGATTGCGGCATATATAGTGATATAATATTTTCAAAATGTTTACAATTAAAAACTTTTACACAAATTATCTCAATGCTGCGATTACGTAATGTTAATTGATGTACCTGTGACTGAATAGATCTATGAATTAATATGGCCACACCCCCGCCGTGTGAGTCACGGTCAGCGCGATAGATTTTGTATTGACTTACCCTAAACGAGATGTCCTCTGCTAACCATGTTTCACTTAAACAAGCAACGTGTGCTTTTTCTTGCAATAATAATTGCTCAAATGGGATACGTTTATTCTTAACACTTTGGGCATTCCACTGTAAAATATTCAGTTTGATAATGGGCGTATTAACCATTACAATTAAATATTCCGGAGAGTAAATCAGCAATGGGCCAATCCGAAACATTTTTTACTACCACCATAATAAGCCACTCGACACATAACTTAAAAACACTCTTAATCTTTGATTGCAAGTCATTATTTTTCAAGAATATAATTTCCTTGATCCTGGATAGAAGCTCGCTTAAAGACGAATTCTCCTCTAATTTTTCTTGTCGCGGAGGTTCATTTTCGTGTAACTTTTCTTGTAACACATTCCATTCCGGTATACTCCAATCATTTTTATTATTTTTGGTCTGCCTTTTTTTCATCACTCTTCTAGGTAAAATAACGCTTTTTTCGGACTGCGCATCAGGCGTGTCTGCTCTTGTACTAGGGCTCGGGAAGGATATAAACTCTGCTCCACTAGTTTGCGTAACTATCTGCGTCTTTGACCTCTGATCACTTTTAACAGCCGGTATGATGATAGGGGATTCCGCATAAATATGAGATGCTTTGCTGTAGGTACAATTATGTTCGGCCATGATCACTCTAATCTGTCTTTCCTTCAAGTAAACTGGGCACGTTTTTGACATAGAAATATGTGGTCCTGAGCAATTCACACACTTGAATATCTTAGGGTCACATGATTCATGATCTCCGCTACATTTAGGGCATACCTCTCTTCGGACAGTACAAGTCTTCGCAGTGTGTCCTAGTGCCCAGCATTTGAAACACTGTGTTACAGGGTATACGTAAGGCTCAATTATAATTTTCACTCCATGTACATAAACAAAAGTAGGTAGACAGCTGCCCTTGAAACAGAGGCGTACGGACTCCGATGGCTTCCACTTTCCGTCTTTATTATCTATATCTCGATTTCGACGAGTTAGTCTCTTTAATGATATCAACTCTACAGATTCAGGGCAGGTAATATTTTCCATTATTTGTTCATCTTTTAACTCCATATCAACATCTTTCATGACGCCATATGAGTAACTCACTTCCGATGACTTAGTAAATCTCCATCCTTTATTTTTCAACGGTTCGATGGAAAGCAGATCATAGATACTCTTTTCTTCGGCAAACGTAACTCTTACTTTATATGGATTCATATATTTAATGTTGGCAATATCGCATAACTTTATATCCTTAAATAATCTCGCCAGAGCAAATTGCTTTGGCAGGGGATCATCGCTCGAAATGTAAATCTCATTTTTTCTTTCGTTTTCTGAAGTCTTCTTCTGTCTTTTTATTCTTCTTTCAACTGTCTGCCAATCATCAACACTATTCTCTTTCTGCTGGTCTTCATGGGATCGCTTTACACTTGTATTATCTGTAATCTCTTCGTCTAATTCTATATCTACTGTATGTACATCACAATCGGAAACCTCCATTGTTGTTGACGAGCGCGCGAAGACGCGCCCGGCCGGGTAGCAACACCAAGCCGGGCTTATCACAATGCGCGGCAAAGGAATGCACTCAACTCGTAAACACGTTCGCCTCGCACGATTACCGCAGCGAGAATGATCGATGATTGATTACCTACTTTTATGATTGATGGTCTACTTCTATCATTTTGTTGTCACTAGACTTTAGTTCATCCATCCAAAACATAACGTTACTGAGACTTTAAAATATGGTTAAGTTATTTCATTCTGGTACATGGGTATTCTATTAAAAGTCCCACTTTATTTATACAGGGTGATTTACAACTTTTAACCCTTAAAGCATGCTTGTTCGTCAATGTTAGTTCGCACCTGCTTTTGGGTCGCTTCCGGGACACCCCCGGCGCGGCGCACGTCAACTTGACGGCTCCGTAATTGAAGGCTTAAAAGGTGTTAACTTTCAAACTCAATCCTACAATATTATTAGGTCGAAATGGGGAAAGCGACCTCAAATTCTTACATGGCATTCAGGTAGAAGAGAATATAGGTACTTTATCTTCAAAGTATGACAGTTTATACGAGTGTAATAAAGTCATGTAAAAATGAGTTACTCATATCGGTAATATCTTAATTAAGTCATCTTATTGCCCAATTAACTAAACACAAAATCTGAAATGGTCTATTATTAAACAGCCCGTTGGTTTGGGTATTAATTCGTGCCCACTTATTTCCTTTCATTAAAATATCACGTTAATTAAAACTGCTTCATCGTTCTCGACTTCAGTTGATGGTATAAAAAACTTAATGCAAAGTCCGGTCTCAACTCCCATCCGATAAAATAACGAGCACAAAAAAAATTATAGAAGGACTCGAATTGTCGTTACCTGACATCCGCTGGTTCCCACGAAGCCTACGGGTGCAAGTAGCACGTCCCAGGAATTGAAAAGGATGGAGATCACCTCCCGGGATATACCTAAGCTGGCATTACATTATAATCTGTGGAGGGGCCTTCTTGGGTGCGAGCGTGGGAAATATGGGGCGCCGGTACTCCTTAGAGACCAGGCGAACATGAGATACTAGGAGATGCGCAGGACGAAAGGGTGTTTTTGGTTTTATTTTAGACGCGTCTGTGTGTGCGGGGATGCCCGTTAACGAGATACATATGTACAGTCGGGCACAGTCGGAGATAAGTGAAACCCTTGTATCCGCTCTTTTGTTCTAACAAAACTTTAACTTTTTTGTTGACCTTAACATAAATTATGCTAGATGTTGATTAAAAACAAAATAATATGTTGATTTTGCGTAGCGTATAAATCTGTATAATATAATAAGTATGCCTTTCGTCTATTATTTTACTAACAATTTTTTGGTTGACTGTACTAAAATTCACCCATAGTAAAAGTGGTGTGAGTTGCAGAACGAACAGTGTAGCTTTTTCACGATTGGTCAACTCATACATGTTGGGACGAGCTGGATGGTGTGAGTTGACGAATGACTCAACTTTATTAAGGTATAAGTGATGGTTGACTGTACTTTAAGGATAAGGTTATCTACAAATATACAACACGTGAAGTAACTAGGTGTGGCGGTGTGTGTGTCTTTTCACGGCAGGGACGCACGATTAGGTTAGGTACCCCTGTGTGAGTTCACTTGCGTGCCAGATGTACTAGTCCAGCCAGAATGGTCAACACGGTCGCAAATGTGGAAACTAAACTACGGACTTTACAAATTTCATTTCAATTCTTTTTTCAAATCTTTATTTCTAGACAACAACGGTCCATGAAAAACACAAAATTACAAACAATTTATAATTGCAACAAAGAAAATAGTACAAATATAACTAAATCTAGGGTATAGTAATTTCACCCAGGCAGTATTGGTCGTATAAGTAGTCATATAAGTCAGATAGAATATGACTCATGGGAGATATTGCTAAGCTCAATTATCCTATGATTGTGATACCTATTTATTTATTTATTTGGTACTTACCACAAAGAGGACTATCCTCTACTATTTCAAGAGAAAAGGTAGGTAGCGGTTTCTTCTCTATAAACGGTAACAATCATGTAAACATCTCAATAAAACTATCATAAAAACAACACCAAAACCCACAAAACTGCCCCATTTTCCAAACGATTTGCATTCCAAAGGTCATTCTATCAGTCCATGGTCATCATGAGGCTATTTCACCCGTGAAGCCATGCCAGGTAGAGGCTATAAAGCAGGGCGCGGCGGCGGCGCTCCCCGGCATTTACCAGGGCCCCATAAAACCTGCCAGCTAAGGCTAAAGGCCGCACCCTTACCTACTAACCTCTTTACGGTTACCTCTTTTAGTATCGGAGGTTTAACAGCTTCCTTTTGAAATGACTAATTTATTGACAGCTTGACAACATAGCTATAGCTATTTAGTTTTCTTAGTATTAACACAGTTTAAATAAAACATTACAGTGTGGGTGTGGTATGAGCGCTATAAACTCGAATTGTTTGAATAAAACTGCTAATAGATTAACAAATATCTTGTAAAAGTCAATTCAGCGTGACAAAATAAGTAACTACCTATTTGAAAAGAGATTTGATCATTTTGTTAGTTTATTAGCGTACAAACATTGTATTCAAGATTCTTTATTGCGATACCTGTTGTAGTACATGTATTACATTATAATTATTACTCAAACATAGCATAATAATAATCTGCTGATTATTTCGACAACCTACTTTAAGCAAAGTCGACCTTTCGGTCCTACCCGTACAGGCGGACAGTAATATCATTCAATTTATTACAGTCCGCTCTATGCGGTCCATAATGTATTTCGGGTCCATAATGTATTTCGAATTCTATTTTGTTTTGATAATAGTTAGGTGCATAAAGGTTTTACGAGTATGCATACTGAGCAGTACAAACTTCACTGGCTGGTTAGAATAAAAAAGAAAACGCGGGAAACTGACAAAAGAGCATCGCGGTGAATTTTTTTGCATATACATTCTAATCAATTTTCGTGAATAAATTGTGAAAATGAACTGTTCAGGCGACGAATAGAAAATCCTACAATGCAATTTAAATAACCTACTCGCATTGTTTGAGTAAAGCACTATACTAGCCTCGGTCCGCAATGACTACCCTGCTGGCCACGATAAGCTGGCCTCAAGCTAAGCTTGCTATGGTCTCGGCCTTCAAGCTTGGTCATCATTGCAGCCCTTGCTGTACGCGCTATGAAGACATTCGGTCTCAGCCTTAATTTCAGCTTAGCCATCATAGGCTGCAGTGCTGACCGCGCTGTGATGGCCTAGACCTGCGTTACGCTTCGCTTTCAGCCATTTTCAACCGCGGCCAGCAACCCACCCGTTACAGACCTCTGACGTAATGTACTTTTTAATAATAACTTAGAGGTATCAAGCATATCGACACCCTGGTAGGGCAGTGCAAAAATTTCCTAGGTGGTAAAATACTTACAATTAAAGTACTACTATTCTAAGTCTAAGAAGAAGAAGAAGAAGAAGAAAGAAGAGTAATGTTTATGGTTTAATTAATCACTACGATAAATATGGTAGATTTGAACATCAGTACAACATTTAAGATTCTATACCCAACAGTCAATACCCTTGAATAGGAAGTTAAATTTTCCATACTAAATAAGCTAGTTTAGTTAAGTTAAACTTAGTTAAAACCTAGTTACGTTTAACAACTAAATTTCAGCGCAACCCCATTATTTACGTCAAGTCAAGACGCAGCAGAATAGGTTAGGCTCAATAAAATATCAGACGCGTTAATATTATTATGACCTTTCCGTGTCAGTCTGGAGGTCACCTCAGCAGGGATCGTCGGGGCATTCCCCAATAATCAGAGGTGAGAAAACCACTTTATTAACAAAGAAAATAAAATAGAATTAAATTAAAACTATGAGGTAAATGCACAAGTCAACAGAAATTTAAAGCAAGCGGGAGTCTTGCTGTGATCACCGAACTTAGCTGGCAGATTGGTGGTCACAGTATAGGTAGATAGAGGTGTTAAAATATACAGAAGAAGCTCCACTCTTCTCATATCTTTAACAAGCGGCCAGCCCCGGCTTCGCACGGGTAAAAAGAGGAAAAAAAAATTAACACACTTGACAGATTTTCCATGCTTAGAACACTCGATCAAGTCTGCTTTTGACAAAACAAACAATCAAAATCATCCATTTGGGAGCTATGATGCCGCAATGACCCACACATAGATACACACAGAGACACATAGATCCGCACGTCAAACTTATAACAACCCTTTTTGTGTCTCTGGCCATATCTCGAGAAGAACCGTCTATCTGTGGGTTGTTGTTGTTGCGGAATCATAGCTCCCAAACGGATGATTTTGATTGTTTATTTTGTCAAAAGCAGACTTGATCGAGTAATCTAAGCATGGAAAGTCTGCTAAGAATGTGTTAAAATTTATAATTTTATTTTTGTTAAATACTCTATCTACCCTATCTATCTACTCTATCTACCCATGCGAAGCCGTGATGGGCCGCTAGTCAAATATAAAATTAGTAGGTCATTCCTGCGCACATAGTAAATGTGACGAAATGAGTTTTGAATTTGGAACACCATTATATTTAACAAGTTTGAACACAATTCGCTTCAATATAGTCCTGGCCGGTTATAAAAAAAAAGCACGGCATTGGCTATCCAAGTTTAAAAAAAGAATACGCCGGAACTTTTTATTCGTTTTGATATGTATTACTTTTTATTAGAAAAATATTGCTGACAATTTTAATTTCATTCACACCACACCACAAATTGAATTAAAGATGAGTTCTAGCAGTGAGAGTGAAATATTAACACCAGAAAATATAAAATTAAACGTGGAAACTGTGATAAACAATTGACTTCTAAACAAATCGAGAGAAAAGTACCATCTAAAAGCCTATGAAAAGAAGCAAATAAAGTAATTTGGTTATGGTAAGTACCTACTTACCAATTGAGGTTTTCGCAGCATGGAGGAAAACAAAACTGTAATAAATAGGTAAGTATTCATCTTATATTCTTTTATATTCAGCAGTTACATGGTTTTTCTGGCTAACGACATCTGTCTTACATTCTTACCATAAACAAAGCATAGACATTGTATTGGGTACTTTTTCCAAAATTACCTACCAAAATATAATAGTAGATTATACACTAAGGGGATAAAGCACTGTTTTATGTCACGGGAGCGAATTGAATCCCGAACGTAACGAAGGACTCATAATTTAACTCCTGAGCGTAGCGAGGGAGTTATAAGTTAATTCCTGAGCGAAGCGAGGGAATTAAGACTGAGTCCTGAGTGCAGTGAGGGGTTCAACCGCCCAAGACTAAAACAGTCTTATCCCCGAGGTGTATACTCTACTTTTCACACCTTATGCGAGACAAAAAAACAGGCTCAGTAGATAAATAATGTTTTCCTTTGACTTCTCTGGCAGCAGATTGTTGACAATGCCTATGGCATCTAATTTGATAAACTCAGGAGTCAAAACACTTTCATCACTCGACATTTTCAATATTATTTTTGAAATTAAATCTTCTATAGGCACCTACAAGAACTCGATTTGTTCGTCACGCGTGAACAAATGAAGGCGCGCGACGTTCCAAATTCGAAAGCACAAGCCGTGGTCCTAGATTCGAAATTCGAATTTCGAACACCGCGCTCCTCCGGACCGGGGTTCACACGGAGGCAAACTTCATTTATTTTGTCAAATCAAGTAGGCCATGGCCTAGGACAAATTGTGTTTAGCAAAATTAAACTTTATGCATATAGTAATAAGAATTATGAAAAGTGAAATCATATTATTAACCAGCGGGTTATAATGAAATTCAGTACAACATTATAACCCGGCTAATACCAAGGGATTTAATGTCTTGCTTTCGGTAGGGTTTACATGACCTATAATTCGGCATTGTCGAGCATGTGGTTTGAAAAATTATTTAACCTCGAGCGAGGTACTTTGAATCCCTCGCTACGCTTTGGATTCTACTCTAGAATCCTTCGCTTCGCTCTGGATTCAAAAAATCGCTCTCACCCTAAATACATAATTTTGTTCCCTTGTGGCACAAACTACAATTGTGTGTCGCCCTTTGATTGGCATTGGAAATTATGGATAAGTAATACAGAACAAATCGGGTTGCTTTTGCTCTAAATCACAATCCCACTAATATTATAAAAAGTTTGGATGGATGGATAGATGGACGTTTGTTATCTTCAGGCCAAGCCTCCAGTACGGATTGGGTTTCAAGTTGCAATGTTGCCTAGTAAATCAGTTCTTTCGTGGATAGAAATAACCCTGCGCCCATAGCACGGGGATTGTTGTCTAGGGTAGAATAGAAATATTACGTCACTTCGTCATCGAATACGTAAATTATTTGAAATGCATTCCTTCTACTTCAATAATGTACGCAATGTATGGCGATGCAATGTCATTATTCTCTATTCCACCCTAGACAACAATCCCCGTGCTGTAAGGGTCATTCCGTTTTTCTAGAAACAACATTATGCGAAGCTGCTGGATTTCAGATTTATTTATTTACCACAACGTTATATTACATAACAGCAAAAAATAGTGCTTTATAAATCCTGGAATAGGCGATTTCGTAGCCTAGAAATTGCGATTGAAGCCGCATTCAGAAGCAAATTAATGTTAAATATAATTTAGTTATTTTCACAGTTTTACTAAACGATTTTAATGAAATAGCCTAGTTTTACGTCAGAAAGTCAGTAGATATACCTAACCACAGTGACCCAGTGAGGGGTGCGTGCGGGCAGTGACAAATGACCTATTGTCTTCCTTTATTGCAAGGGTTAGTTTAATGGCCGACCGGCGAATCAGCGGTGATTTGTTTATTGTACGCGTTTCCGGGACCTACGAGAGATAATGTTGTTGCGGTCTTTGATGAGTTATTTTTAGATGAATAATACTTGTAGGTACCTGATCATTTTGTAATTAATGGACATTATGGCGCCTCTGCACTATCGCCGGTGAACATGACGATTCATCGCCGGTGATCGGCAAGGTAATCGTGCAAGCATCCACACTATCGCCTGTGTGTGATCATTTATTAAGTGGTAAGCCATGAAGGTGGACGTGGAGTTTTAGCTGCTCCAACATTAATAATAATAATAATATAATTAATTATAATAATAATAGAAATAAATTGACATAGGTCCCCCAAGTACTCGGGTGTTAGACGAAAAAAAAATTTCATTTAGAATTCGCAATTATTTTGGTCATAAAAGCTCAATCACTTGCACTCTGGATATTGAATTTATCTTATCAATTCGAAATATGTGTGCATTATCATCGCTTCTAGCTGCACAAGTGTCTCACACAGCGTACGCAAGTGCATTGACTTGTCACTTGACTTGACTGAGCGGGCGCGGTGAATGCACTCCGCGACTGCAACGACCCGCCCCATGTGCGTCTGTCTGTGTGCGACCCGATAATATTGCCAGCTAACACAATTTTTGTTAAAACCAGAGGTGTTGATGCAAATTTGGGTATTTTTAAATAGTTTTAAAGGTAAGTAATTTTTCTATGAATAGTTTAGGTCTACGTCGTAGCACTTGCGTATTGCTACGGAGCGCTACGAAGCTACGATAAGGTTAGAAAAAAAAAAGAATTTTATATTGTCACATCGCTCGTTCCTAATTATAAACTTTTTATGGTTTTTTTTAATAAATTCTTTAATAACTAAGAAAATTACAATGAAATAATAGAATTAAATTAAACCTAGTATTTACAATTGAAACAATTGAGCTAACTGCAGACTGTTGCAAACAATCTACAAGTAGCTCAGTGAATAATTTTAATAATAAATGGTTATAAAGAGCGAAATATTAAATTACTCTGGTTACTCATAGGTTTCATTAAACACGAAAATAAAGCTCAGTAGAGCTGACCGGTGTTACGGGGCGTAATGTTCCATTCGCAGAGAGCATAATACGTTACGCAGTGTGCTAAAATCCGTCTCGTTGTTCGTTGGGAGCGCCTTCTTTCCCCATGCCGACTGCACGAACACTCGGTGTGTAAGGAAGGCGTCCCCTAGACAATAAGATTGCACAATACATTTTATTGTACAATAATGTTAAATACCCCATTTAATCCAGACGTTTAATAATATTCAGTCAATAAAATTAACAAGCCATTCGCGTCAATATTTTCGTGCGAGCAGTTTTATTGTGTTTTTCCAGCTGTGGCCTACTGCCTACAGCAGCGCTGGTGATTTTGTTGACAATAGAAAAAAATAAAACGAAAATCGGTGCAGGAATGGCTGAAAAGAAGACCGGTCTACACTTAGCGTCCCCTAGAAGATAATTTTTTTTTTCAGTATGTATGTACCTACCCGTCATTCAGTCGACATATCGTCTAGGCGACGCCTAACAACTGTAACAACTTCCACCTTTATAAGCTCGTCACCGATATTTATTTTCTGGCAATCTGGCCATCCAGCAGCACCAGCGTCTCCAACCTCGCATCAGTTGGTAACAACGCACCACCATCTCCTCGATTTGCTGCGCGCCTGGTGTGGTGGCCGCGCGCCCCGGGCCGCTTTGCCGACCACTTGGCAACCAGTCAGACAAACAGACATGGCCGTGGCCCACATAAACACTGACCACTATTAATAACAGACAACATTAGCGATAAATCTGAAATTATCACAGTATGAATGTATTTCAGTTTCGGTATCTCGATTTATCAGTGCGTGTAATGAGTTTCCCGGCGGGAGATGCTTGCTGGCAATATGTTAGATAATTCAGAATCTTAGTTAGAGTGGTATGATGCTGACGAGAGGTAACGCAGATTTCAACAGCACGCAAAAATTGTTGTCCAGATGTCGTACGCTGTTTTGTATTGTGGCCTATTATGAAGTAACATTACCATGAGGTAATGTTACTTCATAATAGGCTTTGTAATAAAATAGACTAGGCCACAGATGACTGTGGCCTAGTCCATTTTATTACAAAGCTCAGAGAGCCCAGAAACAGCTTTCACTCATATTATTTATCGCTCATCCGTTCATGCTACACTAGTACATTAGCCACGCAGTTTCCATAACAACACCCACGCGGAACCGTCTCTCCGCCCATCCGGGAGAAAGGGACGACGTACCGACATCTCTTCCCGGTTATATGCTCCTAGTCCAAGTGGATTGTAAGCTTTCAGGATAGAAATAGCAATCCGTAGCGCATTCTTAACGCTTCTATACCGAGAGCTTTTAAACTTTTTCCGTGCTGTAGAAATGTGCCCCTCTCTGAACAAAGGCCAAGAGCAAAATTAGAATAATATTTTAAATTTAGTACTAGGATCTTTGGTTTGTACAAGGCGTGTCTGTTCTGCTGAGAAGGTTTCTATTTCCATACCCAAAACAGTACATCGACCTTTTGTCGACGATGCCGAAAGTTGGGCGGCCCTTCGCCCTTGTAACTCTTATTGTAAACTGTACTTTTTCTCGAACCAAAAGATCTCTTCCTTTAGTATGCTGCCCTAATACATATTCGATCTAATTACGCATAACATTATATTTTTTTGATTACGCGTTTTTTGTGGCCATTTTATTAGAAAGGCGCGGCATTAGGAGGAGGCGGTCACGTTTATTGATTAGCGATTTGGTGTCGTTGCTAGTCTAGATTTACTTTCCTTTTACATAATTTTGTAGATATAATTGATATACAAGTAGATTAAAATTGTAATAATTTGACAATTTCTTCAGGTATCATTAAAGTGAGGCGCAGGTTTAAAATAATTGCGTTTCAGGTGGTTTCACTCATGATCATTCATCAGTTTCATCACTTAGGATGAGATGGCGAGATCCCAGTGTCTCCTATCTCACGTGTACCGTGTCCCGCCCCAATGCATCCCCTATCCGGTCCCATTCATTCACCTGCCGGAACCAATATACCGTGCCGTATAGCTTCGAACTGTATTAATGGAGTATCGATTTCTGGTCAAAAGACCTTCTCTGTGCCCATGACGCCCTAGTGTTTTCCGAACGGTTCGACATTATCAGTGATCGCCGATACATTTTCCAATTGCTTGGGTATCGATAAAGTAGTGCTTTCAGCCAGCCCCATTTACTCGTATATGGAAGGGATAATAAGACTACTTGTATCATCATTTCAACATTTTATTATTTACGACGCAAATAATATCTGTTTTGATACAATAAAAATAATTTGGGTAAAAATTATTAGCCCTCTTATTAATTAATACCATCCAATAAATCAATAATCATTTATTTCGTAGATTTCTTGAATCGTCGCACATTTGTTTAAGTTAATAAACTTTTTATATGTCCGTTGCAATTTTTCAATTAAATTAATTTCAAACAGTAATATTGAATCTCGCAAATTCATCCCTTAGCCGTACACGTGCTTGACATCTAGAACCTTGTTGCACAAAAAATAAAGTCTACTCTTTCACAACCCAAGTGGTATTAAAATATAATTTGTTTTCTGTGTGGATTTCATTGATTTTGTTTCCATGTAGGCTTGCCTTGGACATCCGCCCTTCCGCCCAGTGCCTACCTTCCGGCCATCATGGAGGCGGATCCGCACCAACAGCGGGCTCAAATGTACCAGGCGATAAGAAGTTCTTAGGAAGTTACAAAGAAGCGGATCCGATGTGTGGGATACCTAATAAACGGAACATTAAGTTACAAATGGGATCAAATTAGGCAGCCAAAAAAAAACAATAGTTACATTAATTATTGGACCGTTTGAATAGTTGAATCAGCATGCATCTAAACTAAACGATAAAAATTATAAGAAACTCTGAAAATATCTGAAGCTGAGATGAGATTTTTTTGAGATCTTCATGATAGAGCTATGAAGTAAGAACTATCTTTTAGCAAATGGTTTTGTCTGTGTTCTACGTGTGTTTCAAAGCAAATGTTGCAATCGAGCTCTCGAGGCGAGCGAAGCATCTTCTTAATAATCTGTGCCAAAGGGCCGCCCATTGACTGCGGTCGTGGCCGTCGTCGTCGGCGTTGGTCGCATCTTCGTCGGTATTGTGCAACCATTCGAAAACTGTCAAATCATATCTTTCATCTCTTTTCCTTCCTAAAATGAGAAAAAAATAAAATCTGTAGGAAGCACGAGAACGTAGACAAGGGACGTGCGTATCGTCTTGCGTAGCAAGCTCCCCACCGATTGGTCGACCTTACTTTCTAACCACGCCCCATGCGTGCCAAACCTTGGAATTCGACGGGCCCTTCAGAAGCCCTTTCTACTTCTTCGTATCTTATGCTCTCCGGGTAACTTGTGTTATATTATAAATAATTTAAAGGGCTTGGAGATATTATATTATTTGATATCAAACAAGTAAATTTTTATAATTTAACTATATTTTCCTACAAGTACAAATTGAACCAATCTTTTTCACAGAAATTCGAAATCCAGAACCCACTGATTCTTTTGTTTCAGATCTCGGAAAAACAAAAGCCCTCCAAACAGAAGAACTTGCTATAAAACTAATTAACAGCAGTTAAAAAATGTAATTGGTTCAAAGGGCTTGCCTCAAGGTGTGAATGACTGAAGGGATTTCCTTAACGAGAAATAATGGGCATGTCACTCCCAATGACTTTGTGGACCAGGAGAACATAACAGCAGAGAAGTTTTGAAAGGGCTTCTGTACCTTTATCCTTTACCTACCGAACATAGTCCTACGTTGGGGTAGGTTAGTTTTTTCAGTGGCGGCGCGGCGGCCGGCGACGGCGGCGGCATCGGTGAGGCAGCGGCGGTGGCGGGTCAGCTAATTCCGGCCTGGGTGGGATAGGTGGGTGGCCAGGGTCCCTTAGTATTCTTACAACAGAACTAGGGTAAATAAATCCAAATTTGACTTTACCTTTGACTATGAAGTTGGCAAATTACCTAGGTGTAAGTATATTATGATAACTTTCAAGTAGGTAATTTGCCAATTTTCACGACAACATGCCAAAATCTTTATATTCGTGATTTTACACTACTCTTGAAATATCTAATATTTTATTTTATTTTTTATTTATATAAAATCTAAATATAAAATTAAAAAGTAACTTCGTTAATTGATTAGCAATCTCTACTGTAGATACTAACACACTGTAATACGTAACGGAATATGTCTATCTGGGTAATATCATCTAATATAAGGACTGCACAGAGAAGCAGATCAACCGCAGAGTGAAAAATACAAGGAACAAATATTGGGCCCTGAAAGAGATCTTTAAGGGAAATAAAATTCCCTAGAACTGAAGACTAAGGCAATGAACCTCTGTCTTTTCTTACTAATAATATCTTAGGTACAGTATTGTTTTCAAATACTTTTTATCGCAGTGTAATCATCACATTTTTGAAGTACCTAAACATTTTTATGATCTCAGTCAAAGTAAGTAAAAATAGCGATACTTTGACTGAGATCATAAAAATGTTTAGGTACTTCAAAAATGTGATCAACTCACTGACTAGTCAGTCAGTGAGTTGAGTGATGACAAAATAGCGATACTTTGAGGATAGATATTTGCTAAGCTTCGAGTAAATCGATTAGAAACATTTAATTTTAGGAGTCAGTTAACTACGTTAGGTAGAGTACCTTAAAGAATTTCCATGCCCTAGGTCATTTTCCGATACATTTTCCAATTGCTTGGGTATCGATAATGTAGTGCTTTCAGCCAGCCCATATCAATAAATTTTAATTATATTCGATTTGCAAAATAAAGAACCCTTTCTAACACGTGTGAGCACACGTTGGCCTCACACACTACTTCTAATAATGATCTTTCTCAGTCTACGCTGTACGGTATTTTGATGTGTTGGTTTATTGATTATTAGAACAAAGTTAACCTAACTAAAAAGTGCCTTGAAATGGTTCGCGAAAACAGTTTCCGGTGGCGTCCGTCGACTTGGCAGGGACTGTCGGCCCTGAAAATTTTTTATCATGAAAGTAAATGAATCGTAAACTTATTTATGTTGTTAGTACTGTTGGTATGAAAAAGTAATTTTAATAAGTAGGTACTTCATTTATTTTACAAAAGAATTTAAAAGTCTGCAGGAAAAGTGACATCAATATTCTTTTTACTATCCTAAAGGATGATTCAGTTCTCCCTGCTCATTGCGCAAGTCAGTCAGAGTCAGGCCACACCACCGCTGCGCCCGCTCGCCACACCCTTGTCGGCCATTTCGGCAAAGATGGCCTCACTTGAATCTCGGATACTAGGCGAGCATGAGTTTACAAGAGGTTCACGGCATGCCGAGATAGCATTCCACACATTCTTTGTTAACTCTCGTAGAAGAATGAAGGCCAGGTCAAGGGATGTAGATTTCTCGCTGTTTAGCATAGATGAGATACTAACTCTTCTATGCTGTTTAGTTAGGATATTAAATTGACTGATGTTTTTATACCACAAAAAAATATCTAATTTTTTACTCTACTATTTTTTATCGGTCTGGTTTGATCATTGATCACGGTTTGAATAAAACACTGGATAAAAGCACGTATGTGTGTACAATTTCTTAGCGCTGGTATAGGTAATACGGAAATGAAAATTAACCGTTGATAATGTTTCTTTATAAGAAATGTAGGTGAACCAATATTGTATGCTACTACTTAATTATAATTACACATCATAGTGCTACGCTATTCGCACCTGATCCGCTAGCTTTTGGTTTTTGGGAGACCCCAAAAAGATTTCAACGCGCTCGCGTAGCAGTGCTACGAAAAAATAATAGGTTACCAATCATACCTACCATGTTTTTGATTCATGAATTTTTATTACAGAATAAAATATTCTAAGGTTTTTATTTAGTATAGTACTCTGGGTAATTTCGGTGCGGGTTCGAATCCCGTCGAGATCGTAAATTTTTGGGATTTATTAATTTCTTAGAATAAAATATATTTTATTTCTTTATTTTACAAATCGAATTTAATTTAAATGTTTAATTTTTAAATGTGTTTTTTATTTTCCAATTGAACTATAAACACTCTTTCACACTCATCGATTTTGCTGTGTGTGTGGCCTTTAAATTGTACGCATATCACGCGTTATAATCACAACAACCAGCGAATACTAACAGACATCCTATACATGCGCTTATATTACGAAACAGGGGCCTTGAAAACTTATATGGGGTGGATCCCGCACAAGCGCACCCTAACAACAGAACCACAACCCTGCTCCCCTAAGCAAGTCACACACACGCGCAAACACATATGATGTTTAACCTCCATCCAGCTTCTGATGCCCTGGTACATATAGCCCACATGTGCAACCCTTTCTGACACGTGTGAGCACATGTTGGCCTCACACACTACTTCTAATAATGATCTTTCTTCGCTGTACGGTATTTTGATGTGTTGGTTTATTGGATTATTTAATTATGAATCATCTACAGTACGTATACGTATAGTATATACGTAACATACACACATGTTGAACAGTAACACATATTATACTATCTCTACGAGAATCACGTAAGGGATCCACTGGATCTACTTTCTAATGTGTGTTGATAATGTCGATGGCGGCGGCGGCGTATAGACTCAGTATACATATGGAGTATAGACGTTTTTCTATAAAAAACATCACAGAGACGTGAGCAGGTGCGTTAATGCACACATGAATTTTCCTTACACCGATGCACACGTTTGTATCTAAACGTTATCGTACACAAATAAATGTTACTTGTTGGCTTGTGTCAACATCTAACCTGTTTGCGTACTCGGAGTGGAGTTAGCGTGGCGCGCACACGCCCCCATGACGCAGTGACATGCGTCAAGCGCGACCGATGCACCAGGCTAGCAGAAATGTCGAGAGGTGCATGCCCTACTTCGCACAATACTCCGGCCCGGACCAAAATACCAAGGCCCGTATTGTCCGCCCCTTGCGTCCCATCAACCGAAAGTTAGAGCGATAACTGGGATCAATACATTCTGGTGGTTTGAGAACTCGCTCTCTGTCCCACACTTTACTACTACACACGCCGCCGCCGCCGCCGGTCACAGTTGCTTGTGTGCAGTTAGCACAGAACTTCACACGAATGTACCTGTCCCACATTTCCCTACCACCACAACCGCAGGCAGTATCGTTGAGCTTGGTTCGATTGAAACCGCTAAATGCGTCGAATAAAGTTCGTTTTACTTTGAGGGCCAGTTTTATTCCAATCTTATCTTCTTTTAAAGGGTCAGACTATTTTTATATTGCATTAATACTTCGAGAATTTTTGTCAGTCGCCTAAAAGTTAAAAGCAGTTTAGTATCTTACATACTTTGGCTAGACTTCGAGTAAAATGGTACAGAATAATAATTTTACATCTCTCATGTTCGTATGTAGGTTCTTATTACCTCCAAATGGGGCTTGTATGTAGGTGACTAATTAGCGCTCTAGGGTAATAATGTAGCTAGAAAAGCCCTAGGGCGGTAAGTAATTAAAAAAAACACCTCTCTTTCAAAAAGTGATAACGATAAAAGCTGCCCTCCTGATTCAATGAAAAATGTTTTATTCTTGTAATGCCGGTTTTTTTCTACTTACCTCACAATCGAGATGTAAAGCAGAGTAGTTAGCTCGGGTGTAAGCACCAATTGCACCCTCGAACGCTGCGCTCGTGCGCCTAAATATCTCGGGCTCCAATTGATGCCTTACATTACAGCCCTTGGCTACTAATCTACTAATAGCTGCGACCTAGTGAAAGGCTCAATACCTTCTCTTAAGCAATACTCACCTAATACTTTGACTTGATTTCGTACACCTTCTTTGAGTTACATGCGCCTAGTAGTATAGCGAACCCAAACGCGAACGGGTTACGAATTTCGTAGCTCTGCAATAAAGTATTCGTAGCACCAATTTAGCTGTATCCAAACACGAACCCTGCTCAAATGCACAAGAGTTGAAATTTAGAGCCCTGCGAGGAGCCAGGATATATTATGAATGGATGGTAGAAGGATGGGGATGAGTTTTGAAGTGCTCTTTGTGTTTGATGATAGCCTAGTAGAGTTCTGTTACGGAATGACGTCATAACGCCTCCCACAACAAAATTCGATCGCATCTATAAAAGAAAGCGCTGAGTTATTTTTGTTATGCGATTTATACCCTTAAATCTATCGAGAGAAAATTTTAGATCGTCCATGACTATTTTGAGGGATTAAATGAGATTGATATCTAGGGCATCTCACTAAAAATAAAAAATAAAATCAGTGGCTTCTTGGACTTTATTATTAGCCATCCTTGTATAGTGGATCCTCAATCGTAAAGCTCTGGGCCAACCAACCGACCCGCCTCTTTATCCACCGCCCGCCCCCGAACAAAGCGAGCCTGAGCTTTCGGATGATTTTACCTCTTTGCGGCCTATAAGTCCCTGGTATAAAAAGGGGGCATTCCATTGTTCTTACGCACACGCATTTTTTTAACGCACTTTTTGTAGAATATTTTGTATAACCTGATAAAGTACGGGGCAGTCGTTCAACAACATAAAAGATTGTTTTGTAGAAATTTCGATTGTGACTTGTTTTCTTTTATCTGACGTGTTGATCTAAAGGTCGCACATAACACTCCCTGTTTACATTATTTACATTATATTTTTTTACATTAATAAATTATGTTAACAAAGGAGGTATTCAGTCACAATGAATGAGCTCCAGACACGCACACATGATTCACAGTACTACAAAGAAAACGATGTGACATGTAACGTCCTGCGGGTTATGCTCTCCTAATGTTATGAACGGGAAAGTTACATTCCGTTTCGTTACACCGCGGTAAAATCCTTTCCCCGAATAATTTCCCCGTGACTGACTTTCCATGCTAAATAAATGGGGTAAGGCAAATAAATAAATAATGGTGCTTTGGTGTTAGAGAATTAGGGCGTTTGCCTAGAATTTGCACTGTTCTTTTAAAAAATATTACTTATAAGTTATTAAAAATCTGCGTTATAACTAAAAAGCATTATGTATGACTAGTAAGTATCTTTTAGATTAGGCAGAACAAAATCTTCTAGCCAATTTAAAATGAGAATTAAATAACTGACTTTAAGTTTTTTACGTGACTGAGATTTTTGCAATACCTTTATAACTAGGAAATATTCAAATTACATTTATCTACCTTGTAAATACATTCATACCTGCTACTATCGTTGCATTTTATCATTATGATGATGCATGCACTCGAGTGGTGGAGTGAATGGCCGGACGACCGCGCGGTCGCGGTCGTTGCCATATCCTTGAGTATCCTTGCACAGGACAACGTCACGCAGCAACCTCCTCGCACGCTTTGCCGCCCTGGTACTTCGCAGGATATTTCGTCCCTTCGGGAACACGTCATCTATCCTTAAGGGACGTAGCCACGTGCGTGAGGACTTTTTCTTGTAGGCGTAAGACTAATCTTTGTTTGTGTGCGTGTGGGTGCGAGTCCTTTGTAACTTCTGTAATAAAAATAAACGATGTCTGTCTGAATTAGGATTTTTATTTTATAAAATATATGTATGCTCATCGTAATGCATGGATAATCATTGGTACGATATAGTCAGGAAGAAGTAAGTCAATGTTAAGTGTGCTAATCTTCCTTCTCATATCTCTACTATACCTACCTAGTTAAAAAATTTATAGACATGGATTCCAGTAAAAAACAAGAATACCTAACAAAAACAACCATAAGTTTTCTAAAAATTAAAGACTAAAATAACCCTAAACAAAGAATCATGTCCACACATTCAACCACGTTGTGTTAATAACACCACTGCTCTTGTGTGCGTGTATTGAAAGCGAAAGGGCTCAAAACCTCTTCGCAAGCTCTGAAGTCCTGTTAGTTGTTGACGTCATTCCAATGGATTCCTCATCCCTTGGGGTACCTCTCCGCAGGGTGTTGACCCTAAGACTGAGTCTGCGCAGTAGATTCACGAACAATGTGTTGAATTTGAGATAAAATGTTTTCAAAAGTTTTTGTAGTAAAATTTTACTGCATCTGCACGTAACGGTTATGCCTAGTCAAAATTTCAGATATAAATTACCATTGTCAGTTGTTTTAAACCTTTTGAATTTAATGCAAAAGTTATGAAAGCTCTAAAAGCCCTTGTTGGAAGAGTCTCAAAAAAATCTTACTACGGGTAGTAAACTGAAACAAAAAACTTGAGCAAAACTTCATATTATGTTTATTTTTAAAATGGACGGGACTCCAATAGTAGCTAATTTAACAACGCAGGCAGCCATTGTTAAGTAACACGCCCCCAAATAACGTCGTTAACGGGGTGCGAAAACGAGAAGGCGCCCTTTTCCGTCCCTGTTGTACCCGAGAGCTTTTAAAGCTCTCTTCCATCCACCTCTGCTTATGCTATGCTGCCCTGGTAGATTCCCGCGCCGCAAACACCGTTGTCGCTAGCCGCTTTCTCCTTCTGATGAGCTTTTATTACGAGATGTGGAATACGTGTTATCTCGCTCGTTTTGTCCTGTCATATAATTACGACAAATTGGTGAGAGGGCTTGACGGGGTCTTATCCAAGTGCCGCGCGAGCTAGAGTGTAAAGTGATTGATGAGAAATTTGCACCATTTTCTTCTGAAGCCGCTAAATAAGCGAAAAACTTTGTAGAGTTGTAGAGTTTGCAGAGTTTTGTAGAGTTTCGAACTGGAAACATGTCGGGTTGGTATGGTACAGTGCGCGTCACAATTAAGTATCCCCCTATCTCAACGTATGTGGGTTCAAATCCTGTCAGCGATCGTTGGAGATTGGGTGATCAAAACTACATGTTTTTTTATAATTTTCCATTTTCTTTTCATATTTTTGACGTTTCTAACAAAAATTGTATGTTCTGTATCATTAAAATGTAATTTTTGTATAAATTGTTTCATTTTCATTTGGTAACCTTACTTAAAATTCGATGAGTTCTCTAAGTATCAACTTGCCCTTGTGGTAGTAACCGGCAAATTAATGCAAGACAAGATAAGAGTGACAGGGTTCGAATCTCGTGAGCGGTGTTTCGTTTTTTTTATCAATTGTTATCTTTTTCCTTTGCAATATGTAAGATTATTAATTGATATTATTCTTTACGGGCTTAATTGCAAGTTAATGAAAAATAAACAAAAATTATTAAAAATAATATTGTATAAAATGTCTACAATATTATACAATAACTACTACCGACGTATAAATATATGATATTATAACGAAATAATTTTTTTGATAAACCCTAATAACAAATAACAGTGAAAGGTTTTTTTATAATAAGTTGTTTACAACGAAAGAACATTGGTAACAATATTTCGATCTCTCGCAAAATATGCACAAAGAAAACCACACGAAATAAGACGAGTGACAATTACTTTGTTCGCTACAAACGACAAAGTCAAACCCTACCCGCATCCATAAAAAAAAAGTAAGACTTGGCATTAAAAATGGGAACTAATTAGACCGATAGACAAAATTGGACACGTTGTTCCATCAGCTAAATAGCTCAGTTGATCTACTACCGAGAATTCGAGTCTCCATGTAAAGGGTGGGTGGTTCGATCCTTAGCGGCTTG
The DNA here is from genome assembly GCA_947086465.1 of Eupithecia exiguata. Lineage (NCBI taxonomy): Eukaryota > Metazoa > Arthropoda > Insecta > Lepidoptera > Geometridae > Eupithecia > Eupithecia exiguata. The sequence continues at coordinate 3,852,532 of OX352233.1, read as the reverse complement.
ATAAGTTTTTGCTTTGAAAATTAGTCACACAAGCGAATAGAAGTTAGAAAATATTTTGTAGACAAGGGGGATACTTAATTCTGACGCGCACTGTACATAAAATAGAAAAGAGAATAAAAAAAGGAAATATAAAAATTGCATTCTTTTAAATTAAATTACCCATTATAAGCTTTTTTTAGGGTTCCGTACCCAAAGGGTAAGACCCTATTAATAAGACTCCGCTGTCCGTACGTCTGTCACCAGGCTGTATCTCATACACCGTGATAGTTAGACAGTTGAAATTTTCACAGATGATATATTTCTGTTACCGCTATAACAACAAATACAAAAAAAATAAGGGCTCCTATAGGTACAATAAACGTGTTTTTTTTTGCCGTTTTCATAGGTAATGGTACGGAACCCTTCGTGCGCGAGTCCAACTCGCACTCGGCCGGTTTTTTTTAAAACCCCTGTAATAGTTTAATTTTGTACAGTTTAGGCAGAGATGCGAAAATAGAGTTTTCATCCCCCCATCTCGGAAAGAGTATTTTTACACAGATATCAAAGAGCAAAAATACTCTTTCCTCGCTGAGGTGGGATGAAAAGTTACGTGTTGCACTCAAGTAAAGATTTTTTACCTCGTGCTCTTTTGATTCCCTCGCTAGCTCGGTTATCAAAATTGAGCATGCGGTTAAAAAGCAACTTTGCACTCTTGTATAACAAATAACTATTAACTTCGCATCTCTGCCTAAATCATTTGCCTGAATGTATTATTGGCCCAGAATAGTCGTTTACTATAACCGACTATGACGTTTATTAATAATGTTGAACCACCTGAAAATCTTAATCATGACATATATAGATGATTAGCCGCAAACTAGACTAACGTTTGCGTTTTCCTGTCTACAGGATGCTACGGCGCGCGAATGTCGCCACCTACCACCGCGTCAACAACCCCCCTCTCGACCCCCGCCGCATCCCCCGTAACCATCACCCTGCAAGAGATGACAACCCCTCCTGCGGCACCGGTTTGCGCTGACGCCCTTAACACTGAGAATCCGCTGGGCAAGCTCAGAAGGGCGCTGCAAAACCCGTCTTATACGCAGACTACACCGCTGGATGTGTTTATTGTCTTTTACAGTGATGAGCATTTGGTAAGGCGGCAACTAATTAGACGAACAACATTATAATAAAAAGAACTAACGTATGTTACCTCCCCAACCTATTTTATTATGATGTAATCAAATCTGTAATGAATTTTCGCTCTCACTTAATGATGATTATGTAGGTACCTAGGTACCCATTTTGAAAAACCAAAACGATACAAACATTTTAGCTATTTTTTATCCGATTATGTGTACAAAATTTCATTACAATCGCGGACGTAGTTTGCAAATGAATCGCAAAATACGTTTCCACTACTGTTTTGGCGCTCTCTTTATACGCATAGCCCCCTGGTGCTAGTAAGTAAAGCACCATATTAACTTTTATTAAATCTTGTTATTTTTATTAGAGATCTCTCGTTATAATTATAATGGAAAGAGACAGATGTAGTTGGTAGATGGTGTCACACACCAGCAAAATTGTTATATTATAGAAATTCAACAGTATCTATATCTCGATCGAAAATAACCCAACGAGTCACTAAATTTATAGGTCATCGTACACATTTCACGTTGAATACTCTGGTAAAAATTTGGTTCGTGATGGAAACTGAAATTAAAAACTGTCATTTTTCGTTTTCCAGAGCGAAGATCCAGCCCCAGAGGAACGTCGCCTCGAATACCTAAGCGGCTGGGACGGCCCTGGTATGGCCGCTATACTGGCGGACGGAGGAGCAGCCATATGGGTATCAAACGGTGACATGCCTCGAGCTAGAGCCTCGCTGACCTGTGCATGGGAAGTGCTGGATGCTGATAACAATAACTTCTATGTAGCTGATTGGATTGCAGTAAGTTTTTGCGGACAAATCACCCATCAATGGGATCTGCGTTCTCTCAATGATAAGTATAGATAGACGGAAGGACCGACTTTTGTAGAGATCATTGGGGCGGCCTATGTCCAGCAAATGGACGTCTTTCGGCTACATGGGTCGTACAAAGAACTCAACCTAATGGTTTTCAGACCCAACTAGACAATACCCGCTGTCATAGAATCGTCCCACTTTGGGCCAAATCCAGTGGGATGAATCGAAAACAACTCCACCAAACCAGAGTAATCAAAACAATTGATTTGTTGATTAAACATTTTAATTAACTTTCTCCCAGGACCGTGCTGCTCGCAACGCACGCGTCGGCGCCGACGCTCGCCTCACCTCAGCAGTGGAATGGCATACGCTCTCGTCTTCGCTCCAGCAACGCGGCTTCCCCCTGGTAGCGATGCCGAACCTTGTGGATACTTTGTGGAACGAGGAACTGGATATGAAGAGGCAGCGACCCAACTTCTCGAAAATAGTCGCTAGGTTGCATGATGCGGAGTACACTGGTTAGTTTTTATTTGACTATAGAAAATTTTACGAGAAGTATTGATTTGAAATCGTTTCTACGAGACCTACTTCTGAAAATGTTCGAAACCCTAAACAAAACCAGCTCGAAATTTTAAATAAAAAAAATCACAGATCATAAAATCATGGAAGCCCATTCTATGCAGATTGTAACCCCCGAGTGTCACATTGCGTTTGATATGGCCGTCGCAAACGGCCATATATTCACTTATGTCTGCTAGGTATTGATTTCATCCAATGTCTAAACTTATTCCACATTCTCCAGGCATGACCTGGACAGAAAAAGTATCAGCGGTCCGCGAAGAGCTCCAAACCTCTGGTGCCGACGCCATGATCGTCACAGCACTGGATGAGGTGGCATGGCTGCTCAACATCCGCGGGCGAGACCTGCCTCACGCACCGTTGTTAAAGGCTTTCTTGATTGTTACCATGAGAGATGTGAAGGTCTATGTGCCACAAGGGAAGCTGTCGATGCCTGTTAGAGAGGTGCTAGGGGTTGGATTCTGCTTCAACTGTACCAAGTGAGTATTGTCCCGAGTACCGGGAGATATTTACCTAAGTCGATGTACGGTATTTTTTTTAAACTCAACTCAACACACAAACACATCATGGTAAATGTACCGATTTTAGTGTTAATTTAATAACCATGTTAGTTTGAAAAGCCGTCATCGGCTATATTGGTGTAAACCTTCAATGAAAAATAGTTTTTCCAGTCATTCCCTGCCTTCGAAGAAAATGTTAAAACTGGTTTTTATTTATGCCCTAGCTCACAGAACACAAATTATTGATGATTGTTTCTTCCAGAGTCAACGATTACATAAACATCTACTCCGACCTCCGTCGCCTGCCCGAGGCCAAACTCCTTATCCCATCCCCCGGAACCTTCCAACGCGGCGCCTCAGCTTCCATTGTCCAGGTGGTGCCGCCTGCGAAACGGCTGTTCCAGCTGTCCCCAATTATATATCTCAAGGCTATGAAGAACCAGGCGGAGGCGGATGGGATGAAAAAGGCGCATTTGAGGGACGCTGTAGCTATGTGCACACTGTTTAGTTACATTGAGGTATGGTGGATGTCACAAATTTTGGCCTGAAACCCAGTAGTGTGTATGTAAATTCTGGCTTGGAGGCAAAGTAATGATGAGTTAAGAGGTGTAGAAAAGGTGTGTAGAAAATACTTCTTTCTTTCGGCAGAAAAAGTCACTAATTTTCTATTTTTAGACCCAACACATCACGCAGTTTTTTATGGCGCTGGCTGTTGAGCAATAACTAGTGCCTATTTTGTTTAGCTGCCAGCTTAAAGTCAAATAAGTAATATAAAAGATTCGTTATTCATTTGACGATCAGAACAGAAGTTCTGATCGTCAAATGGATCTTACAGAACAAGGTAATTTTATCAGAACCAATTTTCCAGACTAAACCAGGACTAGACGAACTCTCCGTAGCCAAGATAGTGGACGACACTCGTGAGACACAGGCAGGGTACTCCGGGACCTCTATGAAGACCAGAGTAGCGTTCTCAATGAGCGGCGCAGACCCTGACTACAGGCCGTCAGCTCTGTCCAACCGGAAGGTGTTTAAGAATGGGACGCTGGTGGTGCGGTCGGGAGGACAGTATACTGGTAAGAAAAAGTAACAGTCAAGTTAACCGTCGTCAAGGTCAGTTAGATTTGATTATGAAACGGCTAAAAGAAAGGCTAGGAAAACCTGTATTGGAAAACTTGTGCATTTGAATTAATTTAGTTGCTAAAAATAAGTAAACGTTCACAACACCCTGTAAACGTAGTGTCTCTGCAAAAAGGAAAAATCTCAAAAATACTTTTATATTATTATGTGCCGTCTGATCCTACAGCTGACAGCTGGCAGACCTGGTGTCTTCATAAACATGTTCGTGATAATGGGCAGAACCTGCAGTTCACGTAGTGTTACTAATTTACCCATAACCCTCTCATCAAAGATTTGAACCTGCACCTTTACTTATCTCTTCCACTTATTCCAGAGGGCACCACAGTGGTAACCCGGACGGTCCACTTCGGGAAACCAACCCGCGAGGAACAGCGTGCGTATACCACCGTTCTACGTTCGTTGGCAGCACTCTCCATGTTGAATATGCCATCGGCTATGCCGGCAACGCATGTGGACCCTGTGGCTAGGGCCCCCTTGTGGAGCGCTAGGCAGGATTATATGCATCCGACAGGGTACGGCGTTGGCGCGGCTTTGAACAGGAAGGAAGGTGAGAGGGAGAATTTTAGCTTCATGATGAGAAAATGTCAGCATAGGTCAATAGTTAAACTACCCCTAACCTTATGCCACTCCAAATCGAACCACTCTAGCCTCTCAAAAAAAAGACCGTTTGGTCGAACATTTTATACTTTCCGTATGGTGTAACGCAACGCCATCTAACGCCCAACAGGCAATAGTCCGACAGTTTGTAAGTAAGATATATTATATAGAAAGAGTTCTTTATGGTTTTTTTTGTTATAGTGCTAACCCGCACTCTGGGTATCTCTAGGAGCCACCGGCGCTATAGTCCGTAAGATGTCGCAAAAATTTTCAGTTTAACCGACTAAGGGTTTCGTGGCTTAGTTGGTTAGAGCACACCCGTACTGAGGGTGGGGCGCGGGTTCGAATCCCGCCGAAACCGATAATTTTTGGGACTTATTTCATTTCTTAGAGTTCTTTATCTAAAGAAAACTTCCTATTTAGAGCGATAGCGAACTTTATTTCCATGTACTGCAGTTTTTGGCTATTATTTTTTTTCTATTTGCAGATCCAGTGGTGATAGATTACAGGCAAGACACCAATCTGTACACATTTAGAGAAGGATACTTTGTTATGGCTGGTAAGATTGGGTTCTTCTTGCATCGAATGTTGTACTTTTACTGCAACATTTAAGGCTCCTTTTAAAGTAATTTTTCAACTTACGTGCAAGTTTTTCATATGTTCATGTCCCATACTTTTCAACTTATATCGCTCCCTACAGTTACAATAAACAGTGAACCAAAATCGTGCATCCCGTGCATGTAAGACTCTCTAAACTCTATGTTCTTGCAGAGCCCGGCTGGTACGAAATAAACAAATTCGGAATCCGACTCGGCAACGTCCTAGAAGTGGTTGCCAAGCCAAACGGATACCTCGGGTTTCGGGAAACCACACTCATGCCGTACGAACCCAAGCTCATCGACAAGAACTTGCTTACGGAGTATGAGGTAACATTTTATACCTACACCCTGTTTATTAAAGTACACCTAAGGAGTTCGCATAACATTTTCTTAGTTCTGACTACGATTTTGTAGAGGACTGACAAAATCGGCCTTAAGTCCGCTTCCCACCAAAGCAGAGATGTAGTCATAAAAACCAAACCGGTGTCAAAATAGTTGGTTAGATTGAATTTTCCGGACTCGTCCCAGTGGATTCGGCCCGAAGTGAGACGCGTCCGGAAACTCAAATTTTATGCTAAAAACGGTCCGGATTTTACACATATGCGCTCTACGCCGCGGCTTTGAAGTAAACTGTCCCTTACCCCGCTACTTGTGAAGAAGATGAAGTGATGCGTTTGAGAAGTGTTCTCGAGAGGACAGGGCGGTGCAGTGACTTCGGCTGGCCACGATGAGACTGCTGGTGGCTGGTGGAACTGCTTATCTTTAGTTGCAACACTTTAACCTCGAGTTTAGTCGAGGCAAGCCCAGGAAAACCTCAGTCAAGTTCAAGTCAAGTAAAGGACTTAGCTCATACATCCGGCACCGCTACCATATGCAGCACAACAAAAAGCATTCAATTATGCTTAATCATCATCTTTATATCCATTTTACAGTGACAAAATTACTTAGGTACCTACCTATACCGCAAGCTTCGAGCGAGTGGCCCACGAGCTGCCTCCTGATGCCTGATTATTTTATATGATGCATTTTTCTATTACAAGTACCTACCTACATGTTTGTGCTGTACGGCAGTGATGCCGTCCAAATCTGCGACAACCTTAAGGTCGACTTGAACTTGGCCGAGGGTGCCCGAACTCTTCTGAATACGGACATATACCGTATTCCTTGCATATTAATACTATTTCAGATAAAATGGCTAAACGCGTACAACGACCGGATACGGAAAACCGTAGGCCCAGAACTAAAAGCCCAGGGGCTCACTGAGGTCTACTATTGGATGATGAACAAGACCATACCCGTGGAATTACCCTCCAAGGCCAAGAAAGCACCCACTAACTCTGGATTCATGTGCAGAGGCCCTAAGAAGATCGTTGAGGTTATTGTCATGATAACTTTGTACAGTTTTATGCTTTAGGGTAAAAACTAACCTTACTCATAAACGTTGCTTACTTATAGATAATAATAATTATAATTATTAATATAAATAATGTAATGTATAAAATTCTTCGTAATTTGACGAATTCATTATGATATAAGCGGGTTAACAACGAATGTAATTTGTGTTGGAAGAAAACTAACATTTGCACGCGGAACACGCGCGACTCGAACCGCACTCTCCCTGATGAAGTCCCTCGCTATATCTAAGATGAACGTTGGTGTTCATCCAACATAGAAGGTTGGTAGTTAACCCGCTTACCTACATTCATTATAAATATAGTAATCGTTTGACTGTTTCTGACGAAAGTAGGTAATTTTACAGTCTATAGATAATAACACTGCGTGAAACCTTTATAAATAGCTATCGTTGACTAATACAGTGTTAGTTTAAGTACTTAAATAAGTGAAAAACCTTTAGGGATGATATTTTCTTATTTGTTGAATGAAATCCTGCCAGAAGACTTCCATGTAGGACTACATGTAGACATTTGCGCTGAAAATGGTAGAGTTTGATCGAATGTTTTAGAATCTCCTAGAATCTATATTCTAGGCGAGAATGCTTCTTCTACCATCAATGCCGAAACATTGTTTCTAGCCAAGTAGGTGATTGTAACTAGAAATGTCCTGAAAAAAAAAACAGAATTAAAGTATAGGTATTTTAATTAACATAATATTAAATATTTTAGTACCTAATTATTATCATTATATTTGGGGTCAGTCAGGAGCAGGCCTTTGCCCGAGTGGGACGTTACAGGCTAAATATAATTGTTGCATTATGATATTTAGAAATAATATTAAGTATGATTATTTAAATTAGACTTATGGCGCATTCACAAAGCGCAAAGTTTTACAGGATCGGGTTTTTTAACGTATTTAGTTGTAGAAGCAACTTCACACACCCGACAGTATTCCGGATCCAGATAAAGACTGTTTCCAGTAGCGAAGGATCGGTAAATAATAACGTCTAGTGCGAGTCGAACTCGCACAACGAGGGTTCCGTAACTAAACATATTAATAATATAAATAAAAGACCTTGTTTCTTGCCAAATATCATGATTCTAGCTCAACGGGAAGTAGGTACCCTATAGGTTTTGGTCCATGTCGAGAATCAAAATAATACTTTTTCGTGATTAGACTACAATATTAGTTTTCAAATTTGCCTTTACTTGTGCTATAAGACTGCTTCTTGCCAAATTTCATGGTTCTAGGTCAACGGAAAGTACCTTCCATAGGTTATTGGTCCAAGAAGATTAAAAAAAAAACTGAATAAACTACAAATATACGGCTTTCGAATTTTCCCCTTTATCTACTTGTGCTATAAGTAAGACCTTGTTTCTTGCCAAATTTCATGGTTCTAGGACGGGAAGTACCTACCCTATAGGTTTTTAGTCCATAGTGAGATTCAAAAATCTTTTTTTTTTGAAATAACGTTAAATTTACGGTTTTCTGATTTTTTCCTTAGGTACTTGTGCTACAACAAGACTTTGGTAGGTATATGATACAACACGATACCTCCACGTGTTTCTGAGAAAAGAGTGTTGACAGACGGACAACAAAGTGATCCTATAAGGGTCTTTTTTCCTTTTGAGGTACGGAACCCTAAAAACGGTCCTGTAAAAACGGATCCCCTGTGTGAACGTACCTTAAGCAGAAAGAAGTAACTTTTGTCTTAGGGAGAGTTGATATTTCATATAGTTAACTCCAACTATGCGAGTTGTTATAATATTTTACTGTAGTTTTAGATAAATATAAATAGAGTTAAAGAGCACTTACATCGTTTGAGCTTATTGACAGTCCCACATGGTGCCTTAACAAAATAGCTGGAGCAAATTCGAATAAATTAATTGCTTAACTGTTGCAATAGTTCCGTCTCAGAATGACACATTTAGCATTTTACCTTTGATTAAAGAAAGTACTGATGCGATGGAGGGATGCGTGTCAAAAGTGTCAAGGTTGAAACCATTCTTCAATCTCTCCGTGCAAACGCACGCACTATCTAGAGTTTCTTTCATCCATGGATGATTCTGCGACGATACCATTGCCATAGTAAAGCGATTGGTTAGCAGAATTCGGTCTCTGGACGCAAGTGGTAGATGTAGCAGTGTAGATATTTAATTTCATAAAATACACTGAAGGTAAAGTTATGGATGTAGTTAACTTAGAAAAAACATACACCTACTTACCAGAGATTTTAATAACTAAAGTTATGTAAATTAGGATAATGCTTTGCTACTTTAGTTTTAAGCCAAAATGTGAGCAATATATTGTAATGTCATAATATCTTTAAATTAGGATTTTTTTAATTAATTTTCTTGTGTAAATTGGACGTTGAGGAAGCAAGCACCGAGTGCCTTATAAACGTAGTTTGTAATTATAACTTATATAAATAATATACTGCTTAAATTGTTATAGTTATTATAGTCAAATGAGCACTTTTATAATACTTCGAGTATTTTGATGGAATCGTAGAGATTCAACGCTCGAGATAGACATTCACTTTATACTGCACCTTTGTAGGTTTATTTAAGGTAAGACTAGAAAACCTTAATGTTCACAAACTGCACTGCCTTAGTACTTATAAAAACCTACGTACTCAGAATGACGTTATCTCTCATGCTGTCTCGCTCAGATCTGATTCGAACTGAGCGGGATAGCATGAGATGACGTCATTCTGAGTTCTATTCTACAAATGAACGGTTTATACCTACATATTGTTGTAGTTGTAACTTTATGCAAGTCCAAACATCGTCAAAATGTAAGGCTAATGCCACTGAACAAAGAGCTTCGCTTACTGCTAAGAACCAAGCGACTCACTTAGTGACTGATTCTAGCGAATCAAGCATATGTAGATCGATGACTGAGCAATCTTTAATAATACGGGCCTTAATTCGGGAGGTAAGCGAGGCTCTTTGTAGTCTGATATAAACACCAATTTGTGAATAAGTTCTCGTAGTATTGTATACAGCAATAAATAAAAGATATCGTAATTTAATAAATGTTTTATTCACATTGGTCCATATTAATATGCAATCCATAAACTTATTCATGCTCTTACGATCTAGATTAATTGCACGCGTATTATTACAGATCTTGCGGTAATGAGGATAAAGTTTAACTTCCACTGACCGACGCTCTTAGGAACTTTATGGTATTCACTAGTCCATACCGGTCTATATCGTCGTATTTACATTTGATTAAATTAAATTAATCACTTGGAAAACTCCTAAAAATATTAGTTATTAAGAATTCGAATTACCTATAATGAAAATACATAGTGACAATAATTTTCGTCCAGCTTATTTGAAGTACATATCTTCTGAAGTGATGGCACAAAATATAGTACTTAATTATATATTTTGAAATACAAGTAAATACGGTACATAGTGCATTTAATATAAATAGGTCGCGATGAATAAAAGTTACTAAGAATTTTCTCATCATATACATATAAAAAGTTACCTAAGTGGTAGGTACATGTAAAAAAATATTGGAAAAAAGTTTTACTTTTTTTGGGTATTACAAGTATTTTAGAAATCAGATAAGAAGCTTTGCGCATTGGTAATGATTCTTTGGCAGAAAAGCTCTAAACTAGCCTAAAACTGTTGCCGTCTATTTTATATTCGATGGAAAAAAAAGAGAGCAAAGTTTTTGCACAAGGTTAGTTTAAGTTTTGTGCCAACAGAATCACAACCATTGTTAACCATTTGCTATGAAACCACGAGAAACAAAGCGCGTGGTCGTCAACACCAGTAACTTTTATTTATCTCAACACGTGGACTTAATTATTAAAGCTTAACGCGTGAATAAAAGACTTCTGATTAACCAACAAAAATAAATTATCGTACACTAGGTGTAAGTAACGAAAATAACATTTTTTTATGAACTAATGAGTAAATAACTTTGATTTTATTAACGAACCCTTTTTTTGTGATGTTTAACAACGAAATAATTTTATGAACGCCTTATTCAGTCTAAAGATAACTCAATAGAAAACCTTCCAAAAACATTTAGAAGAACTCAAGACCAAAAAATTATTCACAGAAAAGTATAATAAAGTTTTTTAAACTTACGCGATCTGAACACATTATGAATAATCACGGGTAATTATCTCGTTTATTTACTTATTTTTCCCGACATTTCAACAGGTTTACACACTGTCGTAAACGCGATAAACACCTGTGAATATTCATAATAACATAACAGTATACGTACCTATGATTCAGATACTTTATAGAGACTGTAGAAAAATCAAGAAACATACAGTTTTGGGTGTCATTCAATAGCTAGCTTTGATAAGACAAGTTTTGTTCCGATTATACAGTGCTTTTTCTATGAACACACAAAGCAACTTACCTAACTCGTTATAACTATTCTATACTACAACTACAAGCGTCAGTCTTCAGGCTTGTGCCGTATCACACAATAATACATCAGCCTAGAAGGCTTGCTCCTTAAAATAAAACCTTTGATGACATTATTACATCAGTATTCAGGAGTCATTCCCGGTCGGTAACACCCCGTCGTCAACACTGTTGACAACTGGGGAAAAAAACCCACTCGTTCACAGTGTTGACAACCGCAACTTTTATTTCCCGATCGTATCCATCTAGTATAAGAGTCAGGATGTGTAGATTTTTTACCGACCGGGAATGACCCGTATTCAGAACTATACCACGACAAATAATCATATTCCACGCTAAATCAAATGATGTCTAATGTCAAACCCTGTTTTTATGTTGCCATATCCAGAGCACTAGTGTGTGGTGTGACGATGACGCAGCGAATTGATTTACAGAGTGATTTTATTCACGACTAGCGGTCCGCCCGGCTTCGGGTAGATTCGATCGCCTGTTCATCAGGGATAATGTAGGATTCTGATGGTGAAAGAATTTTTCAAATCGGTCCAGTAGTTTCAGAGCCTATTCAATTCAAACAAACAAACCTTTCCTTTTTATAATATTATCGTAGAAGAGAGACGAGCCTAACGGGTTTGGTTGTCAAACTAGGCACAGCACTCACGGGATCCCCGTGCGTGGTACAAAACTCGAATTACATAAAAAACATTTTATTTTCTTTGGCTCCTTCAACTTGAATATACAATAAAAACAATACAATAAAAAAACATGAAAATGCACTGTTTTGCACATTTCATTCAATAATGTAGGATTGCGTTGACTTAGAAGTTTGATTTATATTACGACTGGAAGAAGTTACGGTATTGAGTATTTGATGTTAGTTTCAACTCGATACCCTCCACTCGTTCCTGAGAAAAGAGGGTTGACAGACGGACAAAAAAGGGATCCTATAAGGATTCCTTTTTTCCTTTTAAGGTGCGAAACCCTAAAATCAGCAACAGATATAAATTTGTTAGCTAATTTAATAAAATCAATCTTAATATAAATCAGTTGCAATTTTTCTTTAAATAAAAAAAAATTCGGCAAAAACTGGTAACAATAATAATAATAATCATTTATTTCAGACCATAGAACAGTTACAGATCTTATTTTAACTTATTCTACGGTCCATAGTAATATATACCTTAAAACTTAACCCGCTATCCGTCATGTGTGGAAAATGATTATTTGTGCGTTTATAATCAGAAGGTTGCATATTCTACAAAGGTTCCGCCCAAAGCTTTGCACGCGTTTTTTTGGAATAAAAAGTAGCCTATAAATTATTCCAGGTCCAGATCTTCATGTGTGCAATACTTCAACAATTTTGACAGATTAGCAATACCTGCACAAAAAACTTACTTATATAGTCGTAACTGTTACAACATGGCTATCAAAATGTATAACAAAATTGCCAAACAATATAAAAGAACTGAAGGGTCCCTTATTACACAGAAAGTTATTTAATTTATTTATCGATCATTATTTTTATTCTGCGGAAGATTACCTTAATTTTAAGTTTTGCCCTAGTGGGTTCAACAGACTTTTTATTACTTTTATTGCTTGACGTATCCAGCATTTGCCTGCAGTCTTTCGCAGGTCGTCATCCCACCTGGCCGGAGAGCGTCCTACACTACGTTTACCGAGTCGTGGTCTCCATTCAAGAACACGTTTACCACAACGGTTATCGGTTCTCCGCAAGATATGGCCGGTCCACTGCTACTATTACTATTAGATACTATTAGATATTCGTTACGAATCCTATCCTTCAGAGAAACTCCGCGCATAGCTTTTTCCACAGCTCGCTGGGCGACCTTGAACTGGTGGACTAGCCCAACCGAGCGTATAATATTATACAGGATTTATAATTTACATCACGTTTATACACTCTATGTGAGAAATCAGGACATAATCGCATTTCTCTTCCATAATATAATATAAAGAGACATAATCTTGTGTCTGTGTCGATTAAAAATCTCCCTTCATTCAAACGTGGACAACACAATATTTGGCATATTTAAATTGCAATAAATGCTTGGCTAATTATTATTAGGTACTTTTAATAATATGAAATAACGCGGGGTGAGAAAACTTAACTAACTATTGGGTGACAAACAAGTTTATGCAGTTAAATGCCTATTCGTTTGTTAATTTTAGTTAGTTTAGTACTAAGTTAGTAGTAAATAAATATATAAATATTGCTGGACAATACACACACACTGCATCATCTAGCTCCAAGCTAAGCAGAATTTGCGTTATGGGTACTAGATGACTAATAATACATAATACAATACATTGAATATATAACACTCAGAACACACGGAACAAATATTTGCAGATCATACAAACATTTGTCCCAAGGCGGGAATCGAACCCGCAACCTCCTGCGTCGCAGGCGGACCTTCGCCCGCCGCGCCACAGAGGTCGATAAAGTCATTTTTTACCCGACTACCAACAGGGGAGGGTTATGAGGTTAGCACCCTATTGTGCTGGTAGATCAAGTTTTTGCATGAAGACTTTTTAAAAATTAATTCCGTCTTCAAATAAGAAATATATATACAACATACAATATTTCGATAGTGCCAATGGAGTAGTATAGTTAGAATTTTGCTTGATAGCTATAAAATAAATTCACATTGTTGTAAATACTGATACACTTTTTAAAGTATCTTCGTAAATTTACAAACAATCATTAGATAACATACTTAAATTTGTTATAAATTTCCTGTAAATTTAGTTTTGTTACCAATAAATTTAGTTATGCCTTTCTGGCTAATATGAAGTTATATTATTAAATTGAACCTAGGTATAAGTGTAAATGCGAGTGGAAGCGTTTACGTCACAGAGTTTCATCGGAGGTCGACCATTTCAACCGGCGCTGAGTCTTCCAGCCGAATGTGCGTGACCGTCTGAAAACAAAATAAATATTTTACTAATAACTATCGTAGTTTGATGTACTAATTACTACTATCTCACTAATATTATAAACGTGAAAGTTTAGATGGATAGATGGATGGATGTTTGTTCCTTTATCACGCCAGAACGGCTGAACGGATCTGGATGAAATTTGGCACAGAGATAAATTATAGTCTGGAATAGAACATAGGCTACTTTTTATCCCGGAATTCCCACGGGAACGGGAACTACGCGGGTGAAACCGCAAGGCGCTGCTAGTTATTATATAAATTCCAAAGTAACTCTGTCTAAACCTCAATTCAACAGCTTATAATGATCAACTGCTGGACGCAGGCCTTCCCCCGATAATCGCCTTACTAGCTTAAATCTCACGCTGGGCACGCAGGTTGGGATCACAGTTCGGTGGTGGATCTATTCTGCAAGAGGCGCTGCTGCCCGCCCCCCGGTGTATGTCTTTTAGTCGCCTCTTACGACACCCACGGTAAGAGTTGCTCATCTCCAGCCAGGACGCACTTGCTCACCTCCAGCTCCGTGTAGTGCCGGCGCGGCGCGAGCCGCCAATGCTGGGCAATGAAAGCGTTAATAACTATTAAACAAGCTACTTACGTGGAAAAGCGGAGGGTCCTCGGGGTGTGGATGGAAGCCACTCTGTCGGCAGTTCGTTATGAAATGCATGCCGTGGGTTGGCGTCAGAGCGAAGTACCCCGTCCTAAAACAAAACAATGATTTACTAGTGGTAAACTACCACTTATGAAAACACATAAGAAAAAAGGGGAACTAGGAAAAGGAAAATCGAAATTTCTGATTTGTTTTCATGCAAAACCAAGTGTTATGTCCCTTGCATAAGATTAGCGTTTGTACGAAAACGAATCAGGAACTTTGATTTAGTTTTTACGAGTACTGGGCCCAGAATTAGGGATAATTTGAGGCGCAGGTCAGCGATCATATCATCGGTGGATCATATCAGCCCAAGAATATCGAGTAATGCGATGTAAAACAAATGGAATCTTGATCTTATTAAACAAATTAGAGTCCGTATTTGCAATTGAAACGTTGTTTGTAATTTTATTTAATACACTTCCTACTAATATCATTACTACTATAATCCCACTAATATTATACATGTGAAAGTTTAGATGGATGGATGGATAGATGGATGTTTGTTCCTTTATCACGCCAGAACGGCTGAACGGATCTGGATGAAATTTGGCACAGAGTTAGATTACAGTCTGGTATAGGAAATAGGCTACTTTTTATCCCTGATTCCCACGGGAACGGCAACTACGCGGGTGAAACCGCGAGGCGCTGCTAGTATTTTATAGGCGAAAGTTTGTGCCGCTGTGAAGATGTTTGGCCGAAGATAATGCTAAAACTTCTGAATGGACCGAACTGAAATTTTACACTTGAAAAGATCTGGGCAGGAATATAGGCACAAAATAACTAAAATATAGGCTACATTTTATTCTTAAAACGCGTGCGAAGTGCGGACAGAAGTTAGTTTTAAATAAATCACAAAAAAATTAAAACCTTCACTTTATATCTTAAGATTTAAACGGCTGCACCGATTGTCATCAAACATAGCTCTTACAGCTTAGCATAGCTTTTACACCCCTGACAAAAAAGGGTGTAATTATGTACTTGGGTTTTTTTATTTGAAAGGTGATTTCATTGACATGATGTGCTGCATCTATCGATAAAATCACCTTTGAAACTAAAAAAGAACTATATCAAAACCAGTTCATCCGCTTGGGAGCTACGATGCAACAGACCGACACGCAAACATAATAACACCCTCTTTTGTCGGAGCTCAAAAAGCTATGTATATGTTAAAACTCACTCGTTGTACTTAGGCGCGCACACGATGGCAATGGCTTCAGGCATCATCAGCTGGTACGAGCACTGCGTGTGGAGGTCCACTGATGACAGGAACGCAGTTTGCGTAGGGTGGGTCTGGAAGAACGTTTAGGTCATGATTTTTGGTATTACAACCAAATTGATACCAAATTTTTATCGGCTACTATTGCTATCACGCACGCGCACACGCGCGACCTCATCAGCTAAACAGAGATAGCGATATTCGGGCCGATTTTTGCAGACGCCTCAAATTGAAGTTGCGAGCGGCATGCGCCGAAGTCTTAACTTGCTAGTTTATACCCCTAAAGGCAAAAACATAGAAATGCCAAAAATTAAAAAAAATAAAAATATAGGAATCCTTACATGTATCCACCCTAGAGTGATCAGGTTGTGTTGGTCCTGGTAGAGGAATATGTCCTCTTCGTTGTTAGTACTGCAAGAGTCCGAACTGCCCGACTGTTTGGGCACTAGCACGTGGGTTATCTTCAGCTGGTCTCTTTCCTGTTAGCATTTACAAATTTAGTTTATTACTAGTTTCTTAAATCACTCCACGTTTTAGCGTTTTCAATATTTCGGATCAACTTGTCAATTGGTAAAACAATTTGTTTTGTAGAATTCATGTCTTTAATTGCCATAAAAATAGGTCATTTTTAAATATTTCATTATTCCAGTATCACCATTCTAAGGCCAGACTCTATCAACGAAATTCATGAAGTTTGATTAATTCTAAGTTTGTTAGTTAGATCCTTACCAGAATGCCCGCTAGGATGCCGCAGGTCTCGACGTTTCTCGCCGTGTTGGCGGCGGCGAGGCGTAAGAAGCGAGGGAGAAGCGAAGCCGGTACTATCACGGTGCGAAGTCGATGGGAACCGTATAGGGAGTCATTGTATGCAGCGTCACTGGAATAACATTAGTATGATAAAACCAGCGAATCAAGTTTACATCTCAGTGCAGTGGTAAGTTGGTTAAACCCTTGTTGGTTAAACGGTACCGCACGCCATCTATCGGCGGCGCTGAGGAACACTGTATATAGTTACTATTGACGCCTGGAAGCTCCGCTGCGAAGTCATCCAGGTGAAGGACGCTATCTATCGGCGGCGCTGAGAGACTAGCGGGCTTATCATAGGATGGAACACTGTATAGTTACTTGTGAGGCCTCGAGGGTGGTATCAGCGGCGGCACCGGCTGGTAGTTGTGCGGCGGCGCCCGCGGAGGCTCCACCGCGAAGTCATCTGGGTATAGCACGCCATCTATCGGCGGCGCTGAGGGACTCGCGGCCCACTCCTCCTAAAAACATCAAAAAAACATTATTTTTATTGACTAGTTATATAGAAATAGGAATTGCAGAATATTTCGAGGACATAAGGCCTTCATGTAAGCATTATAATGTAAGTCGAGTATATAAAGATTAGAAATTTCACGCAGCATCTAGCACCGAAATAACCAGAGATTCCATGAGGTACCTTCCTAAGAAGCCAAAGATCTTCAAATGAAACAATAACGTGGAGATAAATCCGTATTCCACCAAAAAGGCGACACACCGCTTCTTCCAACAAATGACCCAGAGGCAGTCGACTCTACGAGTTGTAGAAGTCAGGGTAGAGAGGAAACCCACAGAGCCCTATTATCTAAACCTACGAGCACTTATCCCTTTAGAGACGTAATCTATGGCGACCCGACTCTGTCAAATCCTCAGTGAGTTGTCACAGACTTTTTGGCGACACCTTTGTGCTCTGCCAGTTTCGACCAAAAACTAGAACCGAAGAGGCGGCTTAGATTTAAAATATAAATCACCTTCAATGTACGGCATCATGTACTGTTGTGCCGTTAAATGGTGCGGAAACAACAGTAAAACATGTAGTGTAACAACAAACAATATTAGTTTTCATCGTTAAGTCCATCCATTTCTTTATTTACCAAAAATATCAAATTTTTTATTATGCAACGCGGGTCAAGTTATACTTGTCAGGTCCGTCACGCGCCCCGTCCTTTTTGCATTTACTGCAAACATGTATGTCTATCTCTCGTTATCCTAATTAACCTCGACTAGTGCGGTGCGGTGCAATTATTTTGTTTTGTCGATAATTATCCAAAATGATTATTGTATTTAGATATCGTTTTTTTTTGTAGATATTAGATAGATATTAAAGCGTGTCTTATTTACTACTATAAGTAATATTAATTATAATTTTTCTTTTTGTGTATGATTTTGGATAGTTATGATAAACAATGTTATTCTATTTAAACTGTATGATTTTTTTCCTATAGATTTCTAAAAGACGGTAATATGAAAAACAAATGGATAAACATTACAAAAAGAGAAAATTGGTTTCCATCAAAATGTAGTGTCATGTGCTCAAAATATTTTACTGAAGATGTTTTTTGATGACAAACAACAAGCGGCGACTAATGGGGAGTGCAGTACCTTCGCTGTTTTTGCCTCGATAAATAAGTGTGAAAATCTTTTTAATGCCATTTCAATCTACCCGTAGTGCCTCGACCTCGAGCCGATCATCGAACCATCTTGCGTATCTCTTACGGGGCCTTCTTTTGTTGTAAAATTTTAACAAATCACTAGTTTTTTTTTTAACCTCGTTTAGTTAAAGCTTGAATTTTATCAAAGTTGGCGGTTATTTTTACCCGACTACCAACAGGGGAGGGTTATGAGGTTAGCACCCTATGTTTGTATGTATGTGGCCGATTTCTTTGTTCCCACGTAGCGCTGAAACTACTGGTTCGATTTCAACAAATTATGTATCGATTGATTCGTCTCAATACCCCGATGGTTATGGGCTATAGGATTTAGGGCTCCGACCCCGAATAAGCCATCAAAACGCGTATTAAAGTTTAGGTAGCCGCAGGCTGCAGGCCCCATAGAGAAAAATTACAATACCTACGACCTATTTTAATTTTCAACTCTATGCCTATCAAATATGACCGATACGTCATTCTATTTTGTCAATGTAAATGTTTCAAACTTTTATAACTTTCACGTAGTCGGGTTGTAGTTTTTAACTTTATCTTGTTTACCTGAGTGTACAGCTTGAAGATGTTAGTTCATTTAAAATTGCATTTCTCAATTGCACAGGAAAATTGGAGTCACAGTCAAAAGCTAGCTACTGATACTGAAACCAAGTATTCCAACTAAGTATAACTAGAACGATTTCTATCGATATCGGTAGAAAGCATAAAGTCATTACAACCCACGCCCTAGCGATCGTGTTCGCAATCTTTTCGGAATGCTTCGGAGCGATCACACCTCCCCCCACACCGCAGCTAGTTGACAGAATCGTTTTCATTTGAATTTGCATGCATTGGGTCTCTATAGGGATAATTGCTCGTAGATCTAAACGCTTCGGAAGCAGAAACACGAAGCATTTTAAGAAAGCCTGCTGTAACCAGAGCTTGTGTTGTGGGTACCAGGTGGTACTTATCATAAATCTAGAAGTAAAATACCCTGATCAGAAACCCTGATCTAGAAGTAGCATAATATTTGTAGATCATGCAAATGACCAATATTTACAAGATTTACAAAATTATTTTACTGCAGCGAGACTTGAACAGATAACCTATTGCGTCTGCGGCTCTAGATAAACAGATAAACATTTTCATTGCGGATGTAAGCGGGTTAACTACGAACCTTATTTGTGTTGGAAGAACACCAACGTTCACATCCGTAATGAATTCGTCAAACTACGATAGTTTTTATGGTAAGATAAACATTTTATTAATAATTTGTCAAACATATCTATATAATAAGAATTAACTTATGTAAGTATTTATCGAGAGTTTTTATCAGATTCTTAAACCATCAATTCTGAACTCTTGTATGCTTTACCCATAATACATACAGGCTACTTAACAATTGATGATAAAACTTTTAAATATAAATGATTATGACATTACATTAAAGCTCCGGTAGTAATTTCCAGGGATCACTGCCACCAGCACTGTTTCTCTCCGTCCATTGGTACCAAATACTGACTGATAGTGGTACATATCGATGTAAAGTACCACTTTATTCGATAACTATGTAGGTATGTGTAGTGCAGTAAAAATGTATGTATGTTACATAATTATGTTAAATATTATATCATTTCACCATAATGCTATCTACTTTTATAATTTTAAACGTGTTTTTGTGCAAAATTTAGGAAGTTATTTGGAGCTTAGCAAAATAACTGTACCCGATCACTGTCATAACATAACTAAAGAATGTTTCAAGATTTTTGTCATTAATGCTAATGAAGTTGCTTGGACAAGAAAAACTTGTTTGAGGTTGATTTTGATACCAGTTACTGCATATTATGTAAGATTCCAGCACTGGTATTGCCAAGGACTCGAGTTTGTTTATGAGCATAATGTATTAAGGAACCCATTTTAGTTTGAACTTGACGTGACAATGGCGACATCCTGGGTGATTTATGTACTTCGTAAATTCGGTAAATAATCACACTAATATTATAAATGCGAAAGTTTAAATGTTTGTTGGCTCTTTACGCCAAAACTACTGAACGGATCGGGCCGAAATTTTGCATACAGGTAATTCTAAGCCTAGAATAAAACATAGCAAAATTAAGAGTCTTCATTTGACTGACGACCTCAGTGGCGGCGCAGCGGGCGAAGGTCCGTCTGCGACGCAGGAGCTTCGAGCAGAGGGTTCGATTCCCGCCTCGGGACAAATGTTTGTACAATCTGCAGATATTTGTTCCGAGTGTTCTGGTCGCATAATGTATAATAAATAAAATCGGCCAAGAGCGAGTCAGACTCGCTCACGAAGGGTTCCGTACCATTATCTATAAAAACGGCGAAAAAATCACGTCTGTTGTTATGGATATGGAAGGTATGGTATGTAAGACGACCTTAATAGGCTACTTGAATACATTGAAAATAAGTTCCAAAATGTTATCATCCTAGTCAGTGATAACGTAAAAAAGCGTGTTTTGATGGCTTTCATTAAAATGTGCCTATTTTAGGTAAAAAAGAGAATTTAAATTATATTTTTTTTATGTTCGAGCACGTGATCGAAAACGCTCTGCCGTTGCTGATGACGTAACAACTTCATTTTCAACTTCTTTACGGCACCGCTTGCCTTTCGCCGCGACTCCGCCTGTGTGAAGTATGTACTATCAAGGGAGGGGTGATATCTTCCGTCCACGGTTGACATGGTGTTGGTTGACGAAAGGAGATGTGACGTCATCGAATCATGTCGCCGGAGCCGTGAGCGTTTTAGGGCGCCATTATTTTATTCAAACTTTAAATTAGTTTTCACAGCAAATACGAATGGCCTTGAAGAAATATTAGTAACATTTGCATTATTTTTTATCAGACAATACGTAAGAATTAATTCCCAATAGTAGTCAAATAGCCTATTGTATACAAAGCTGGACCAAGGACTGGGTAATAAAGCTAAACAAAGAAAAATGCTACACTCTTTACCTAGGCAACAACAATCCTTATACACCTTACAATCTACATGGAAAAGTTATTGCTACAGTTGACAGTCAAAAGGATCTTGGAGTCACAATAACTAGCAATTTAAACTGGGAGCTACATATCAGCACCATAGCCAAGAAAGCAAACTCGTTCATTTATGTGATACGTAGATCCTTTCAATCAATGACGGTGGAAGTCTTCCAGAAGATATACAAGACGTACATCAGACCATTGCTCCAATATGGATTCTAATCTAAGTATGGAGCCCCTACTTTCATAAAGACATAAACCTACTTGAATGTGTTCAGAGAAGAAGAGAAGAGCTACCAAGATTCCATGGGCTTTACAACGGAAATCCTACGAAGATAGATTACACGCACTACGCCGTCTACGCCTCACTACTCTAGAAGAGCGTTTTCTTGAGGTGACCTCATCGAAACCTACAAGATACTCACTCACCAATACAACCTGCCATCCTTACAAGACATCTACATAAAGAAAGAAGAACATTCAACCCGTAGGCACCACCTCAGATTGTCCCGTGACTATGAAATCCCTCACACTATTTTATTAGCAACAGAGTGGTGCACAATTGAAACCTATTACCAGAAGACATTGTATCAGCCACATCAATAAACGCTTTTAAGAATAAACTCGACAACTGGTTACGATACATAAATAATGTAATAAATAAATAATGCTGGACAATTCACACAGCATTATCTAACCCCAAGCTAAGCAGAGTTTGTGTTATGGGTACTAGATAACTGATATACATAATATAATATATACAATACATAGATAGATATTTTGGGGGGGGGGGGGGGGGTATATTAATAAATAAATTTTTTACACTACAATATTGTTACTTAGATATTAGGGGTAAACCTATGTCCAGTAGTGAACGTCACTAGGCTGAGATGATGATTTTTACCTGTACAACTAACTGGATGCGTCCGGCACATTGAAGGAGGCCTATACCTATACCTATAAGGGCTGCAATGATGATAGAACTTACATCATGTAGTAGATGTGGGTGTTTATCTTTCTTATCTTCATCGGCCTGCAGACGCAGAGCTAGTTTGGCATCCTCTGTCTCTTGCTTCTTTCTACGCTCCTCTTCTAGACGTCTCACTTCCTGTGATTGAAAATAAACCCAGTTCAATATAATAATATGTTTTCTTCATATCTTGTGCATTCTTCCTAATATTACAAATTCGAAAGTAGCTCTCTGTTAACTTTTCACGCCTACACGGCTGAACAGATCTTAATGAAATTTGGCAGCGAAAGTAAATGGTATCCCTGGGACAGACATGCTATTAGAAAAGCGGGTGCAAGGCCGCGGGCAGTAGCTAATAATAAATAAATCAGATGTATACATAAATATAAATTCCAAACAGCATTATCGAGATCTCGAAGATAATTGTGTACACACTGACAAGACACATATGTGATGTAAATCTTATTAAAATTATTTAACAGAGAGTACAGTGTGATATATGGGTAACAATAATGTTAAACCAATAGGTACTTAAAGGTAGTTGAAATAACTTACAGCATTTTCTATCCAACTGGTATGCTCTTTAGTAAACTGTGCCAATAGCTTCTGCTTAAGTTTTTCTGCCTTTGGCATAACTTCTTTCAGCTTAGTCTGGTTCACAGCCTTCACTTGAGCAGGTACATTGGCATAGTCTGGGTGTTTACGAATCTTCTCAAGAAATATTGTCATAAACTTCATGTACAGTATATAGGCATTTTCAAGACTTCCTTCAGCAAGATAAACATTTGCCATTCGAACCATTTCCAAGCCTGAACGGTAATATCTGAAATAAGTAGTTCTCTGACATAAACTCACAAACAGCTGATGGGATAGCAATTAAATTCTTCCCTATATATTTACCTGAAATAACATTTTACTTTGTTTAATTTTTATACAAAAATGGGTGGCCTACCTATTATTAAAGATCTTTGAACTGAATTATTTTGTGATTACTAGGGTTTACCTTCGAGGAGGAACGTTGGAGTCCACCTCAACCATGGTGCCGTACTGGGCCAGCTGCTTCACCCTGACGGAGGGATCCAAAGACGCAGGATCAACAGAATGTTTACGGCGTTTCTCTTCACTCTGCATTCTTGCAAATATTTTTGAAGTATCTGTTTTGGAGAATGTGTTTTTCTACAGGTTCCTTGCCTATAACATACTATGTAGTAAACTTCGTGATTCGTGTTCAATATGGTTTTTGTCTAAATTCGGTCCCGAAGAAATCTGTACTTAATTGTAATGTAGTTATTAACCATCCACTAAAATGCACAATTTTATACCAAAATCAAGGAGTATACCAAAGAGTATAACACAAACTTTAAAGGAGTATAATACAATAACTACGTATGAGTCAAAGAGAATAAAACCAACCACGTAGGTCGTAGATTGAGAATTTAACTAGATCAGTGGCATGCGTGGCCGCAAAAAGGGACAGAGTAATACGAAGTGGTGTTGCCATACAATTTTGTTACCCTGACTTTAGGTTCGTAACATACATCATTCATTACATTAGGTACCTACGTATGCGGGAGTAGATAAACTTTTAATTTAATGAGCATAGAAATAAAACAACGTTCAGGTATCAATGTTAGGTTTCGTTTAAATTTATTACCACCGCCACATAATACGAGCTAACGTGTAGGTAGACATCATTTCAAATACTAAAATAATGTAATTTTGAAAATAATATTATTGCTATAAATAAAATTGTACATACACTAACTACACGGTACATACCTACTTACTAATTTACACTGGTGGTTTTATTTATACTGCGTTGTATTTCTCTTACAAACTCAAAGTTTTCATGATTTTCCTCACGTACCTTTTCCGTAGTAGGTATATATCTTGCATGCCTGAAATAAAATATTGAAGCATTAATATGAAAATTATAAATAGTACTATAGTAATAGTAAGTTATATTAGTAACACCAAATCCCAATACCATTTAAATATTTTCGTATTTTGATTAGTAGGTAGACTAAAACACAAAGTAGGTATAATTTTTCTATCCAAATCTCAAACAGTCCTTCACCCATCATCGTAGCACTGATTCTTTTTATGTATTTATTTATTTTACTTACCAGTCTTGGAACAGCAACAGAACAGAACGAACAGATACGTTCGCGTTTCTTTTTTGTTAACGATTTTCATGAAAATGTTTGAACAAATTACTAAATATTTTTGGGTTCCCAGTTTTTGCGACCCGTGGCTTCTATCCAAAGCAAACGTAAATCATTGTTTTCGGGAAATCTGTAACAAACAAAAACATATTTTAAGAATGTATGTAGATGTAGGTATTCATGTCTCAATGCGCCACGACATTTGGGGAATTTTATTTTCGGGTGCAGGCAACCCTAAATTTTCGTAATTTTAGGTTATGTTTATTAGAATTATTTTAAAACATAGTTTTTGAGTCTTGTCTGTACGGAAATCTATGAAACTATAAATTTTGAACCTTTTTTGAAGTCAAACGAGCTTGTACTTACGATTGGAATGACAAACTCGGCACTTTTCGTTCACCGTCACTTTTACATCCAAAAACACTGCACCGCACCATCGTTGCTTCAGATTTATATCGTTGAGAGACGCAGGAATGCCCGCAGAGTCAATTTCACACATTTAATTAGCAGAAAGTATCATTAGGTCGAAAAAAACAAATATTAAGTGATGTGCCCAGCATGTTTGTTTAGCTCTTATAAGAGCTAAACAATGAAAAAACTGGCACACTGGATGAGACAGAGAAACTTTCATTCTATCTCATTTCTTCTCAGGCTACAAGCATATTTTTATCTCTCTCTTGTGTGAATGAAATGGGTATATGCAACACCTCTAGTGGTATATACTCTAAGACTACCTACGTCATACATAGCACAGACCAGTTAATTTAACTAGTCTGTGGTCATAGTCATACCTTATAGTAAGAGTATACAATACAATATCTATAACGTAACAAAGAGTATACAATACTTAGAGTATATACCACTAGAGGTGTTGCATATACCCATTTCATTCACACAAGAGAGAGATGAAAATATGCTTGTAGCCTGAGAAGAAATGAGATAGAATGAAAGTTTCTCTGTCTCATCCAGTGTGCCAGTTTTTTCATTGTTTAGTTTAGCTCTTATAAGAGCTAAACAAACATGCCGGGCACATCACATAATATTTGTTTTTTTCGACCTAATGATACTTTCTGCTAATTAAATGTGTGAAAGTGACTCTGCGGGCATTCCTGCGTCTCTCAACGATATAAATCTGAAGCAACGATGGTGCGGTGCAGTGTTTTTGGATGTAAAAGTGACGGTGAACGAAAAGTGCCGAGTTTGTCATTCCAATCGTAAGTACAAGCTCGTTTGACTTCAAAAAAGGTTCAAAATATATAGTTTCATAGATTTCCGTACAGACAAGACTCAAAAACTATGTTTTAAAATAATTCTATTAAACATAACCTAACATTACGAAAATTTAGGGTTGCCTGCACTCGAAAATAAAATTCCCCAAATGTCGTGGCGCATTGAGACATGAATACCTACATCTACATACATTCTTAACCCTTAACTGTAGTTGTGGGTCCAATGGACCCAGGTGCAATTTTTGAACGTGTGTAAAAATCACGGTGTGTGCCCCAGCGCCTCCCGCTCCTAAGTACCTTCCGACAGTAAGCTGAAGCACCCGTGAGGGGACGGACGCCTTTCGCTCGTTAGTGCTAAGGTGAGTATTGGTGTGCGAGTGGGTCCATGGGACCCACGACTATAATTACGTCACTTTTTTCGCTTATGTTATATATTGGTTTTACTGTTTTTTTTCACTTATTTGTGATGGCAAACCAAAGGAATGTTTCTTCAAATAGAGACGATATATTAGAGCAGTGGTTAAACGCGGAATTAGACTCCGGACAAGCATTGCTACGGCTTTGAAAATTCAACCAGCAGGGACAGTTTCAGCAAACGATGAAAGCCTGAAATTGGATAGGAATAAAAGAAAGAGATGCTCTTTTTGTCCGCCAAACAAAAGAGCGAAGACTATACATTTATCTCCTAAATGTAGACTACCTATTTGCATAACTTGTGCTAAAATAGTGTGTAACTCATGCTTATAACTTGGCTCATCATTTGGTGATGTCAAATTTTTTTCAGAAAAAGATTTTTAGTTTTTGTTTTTGTTCTCTTAAAATTAGTTATCTTATGTTTATGAAAAAAGTTTCATTTAATTTTTTTATTGTGTTTTTCCATTTAATATGTTTTTTTTTTCTAAAGCATGTTATTAGGTTAAGTAAATAACGACCGATTAAAAGGAGTGCCATTATAGAGAAGAATAAAAGTTCCTATTGTTGATATTTTGTAAAACTATGATAGTTTAATAAATAGTTATTCATAAAAAAGTGTAAAAATTTCATTTGTCTTTGTATTTTTTCTAACATAATAATCTAAAGTAGGTACCTATAGACGTGGGTCCCGTGGACCCACGACTATAGAAACGTGACTCTGTCTCACCACTACAGTTAAGGGTTAAAATATGTTTTTGTTTGTTACAGATTTCCCGAAAACAATGATTTACGTTTGCTTTGGATAGAAGCCACGGGTCGCAAAAACTGGGAACCCAAAAATATTTAGTAATTTGTTCAAACATTTTCATGAAAATCGTGAACAAAAAAGAAACGCGAACGTATCTGTTCTCTAATGCTGTTCCAAGACTGGTAAGTAAAATAAATAAATACATAAAAAGAATCAGTGCTACGATGATGGGTGAAGGATTGTTTGAGATTTGGATAGAAAAATTATACCTACTTTGTGTTTTAGTCTACCTACTAATCAAAATACTAAATCGTAAAATATTTAAATGGTATTGGGATTTGGTGTTACTTATATAACTTATTATTACTATAGTACTACTTATAATTTTCATATTAATGCTTTAATATTTTATTTCAGGCATGCAAGATATATACTACGAAAAAGGTACGTGAGGAAAATCATGAAAACTTTGAGTTTGTAAGAGAAATACAACGCAGTATAAATAAAACCACCAGTGTAAATTAGTAAGTAGGTATGTACCGTTTAATTAGTGTATGTACAATTTTATTTATTTAGTGTATGGGTATTGATTAAGGCTCTTTGATAGAAATAAAGACTGATTGATTTGTGATCCTATGATTTGTGGAGAGTAATCCTAATCATCACACACAATGGTCATTATTACATAATAAATAAAACAGAATATAAAATATTTGGATACGAAGGTAATATTGTGTTTAAGGTGTAAAAAAATTAATTTGGTTTTCTCTGCACATTTTACCTGAAGTATAATTTAAAAGTGCTTTTGAATTTCGTATAATGGTTGTTTTATCTTAGCAATACCTTATGTGTATGTGTAAGATTTAATTACTTAAAAGAAATGTGATTTCAAAAGTGCAATTTTTATTGTAAGTTCTTGCTTGGTAAGTGTTTGAATTGATTATCTAGCAATAATATTATTTTCAAAATGACATTATTTTAGTATTTGAAATGATGTCTACTTACACGTTAGCTCGTATTATGTGGCGGTGGTAATAAATTTAAACGAAACCTAACATTGATACCTGAACGTTGTTTTATTTCTATGCTCATTAAATTAAAAGTTTACCTACTCCCGCATACGTAGGTACCTAATTAATGAATGATGTATGATACTAAAATACCACCTACCAGACATGAAATTACGAACTTAAAGTCAGGGTAACAAAATTGTATGGCAACACCACGTCGTATTACTCTGTCCGTTTTTGCGGCCACGCATGCCACTCATCTAGGTAAATTCTCCATCTACGATACAATAACTACGTAAGACCCACGGATTATAGGTATACAAGCTGCGCGCGGCGACGACGTGGCGGCGGCGCGGCGGGGCGGCGGGGCGCCATAACTAAAGCCTTAACATATCTAAAGAAAGACCATAACTAAAGACTTACCTTTAAATCTCTGTGGCATAGAGTTAATATAGTATTGTAGGTACTTAGCTCTGTGGTAAGACCAATATACATTTAATATTCTAGGCCGTTGTCGGATCGCAGCGGCAAAAGAAATACATCATCTTTGAAAATTTCAACTGTTTACTTAGAACGGTTCATGACTTAGATTATGTACGTAGTGAAAATTCTAAGTCTATGGGTTCATGAGATACAGCCTGGTGACAGACGGACAGCGGAGTCTTAATAATAGGGTCCCGTTTTACCCTTTGAGTACGGAACCCTAAAAAGGGAGATGAGGAACTACCATCTTGAAAAGGTTAAGCTCAAGTCCGGTCCAACCTTAGAGGAACAAGGCACGGTAAAATACTCCATCTACGGGTCCAACTATATTCCCCCACCTCAGTCATAGTTGGACGCGGCGAAGGCGTAAATAAGCGTGGTAAAATTACTACGTTAACGTTATAATTGGCCTTAGTACGTTATTTTTTTCTCACTAAACACATTATCTGCTTATTAGCACCTTTTTGACAGTAATCTAACATAAACGGTGTTATAATGGGAGTTCATTCAGATAATTCGTTGCATTTCCAATGAAATAAACGCCAATAATGTGTTTAGTAAGAAAAAAAAACGCACTAAGGCTAATATTAACGCACTAAGGCCAATTATAACGTTAACGTAGTATAACACGCTTATTTGCGATTAACCTTGTATGCCGCTGACAGAGATAGAAATATACGATATATTAGTGCGTAAAAAAGATATACCAGTACACGTCTTGCTGCTAAACATCTATCTTGTCCCAAAGGGGGGCGATTCACTATGACCAATCCAAACGCGTTTACTGGTGAGAGCAGGATTTGAGTTGACGAAACGTAAAAATTATATTATTTTCGTTCTGTAACTAACCGTTTGTTTCCATTATTTTAAGTACAAAACATAAAAAAGCTTTGTGTGCACATAATAAATATGTCTCTCTCCAGGGACGAGAGGAATTCCACGGACGGAACCCTACCGAATCAAATGTGAAGCACAGCAATGGCGGACGCGTCATTGTTGCGAGTGATTATAGAGTTGCCAACTGATGAAAAAACTCCCGAATACTTTCATACATGTTTCTAAAATCATTGAACTGGAAATGATTTGTATCAAGTGTCTATTACATAAAAACATAAACAAAAGCTTTAGCCATTAATAGGTAATAGTTTTTATTAGGCTGAAGGTAGTCAGGTAGGTACCGTCAAACGTGGATACTTGGGACACAGTGGCTAGTGCTAGATGAAGAATAGCTCTACATCATGTTGCTGTGGTTGGGTAGCGTCGGGGAAGTCCCGAATTGGTTTTTAATACATAATATAGTGGGGTCGTTCGTACTAGCGACAAATATTGTTCTCGGTCGCACTTCGGTCTTCGTTACGTCTTTCTATCTTTGTTGTTCATTGTATTGCACATCATCGGAAATGTAGCTGTGAGCGTGTGTTTGCTTGTAGTTGTAACGCGGTACAGTTTTTGAGTGAGCGCTGCTGTGCTGGGAGAACGTACTCATGAACCGTGATCAGCGATGGATGCTAGATCTAGGTACTAGGATTTAGCAGTAGATCTACCTGCTTTTTGAACCGTCTACTGATCTACTGAGTTTTTGCTAAAATTTTGTGAAATCTACCTGCTTTTTCCGAGCATCAATAGCAAGTGACTCCATGTCTTTATTTTAGCTCACGTGACAAGTGGCCAATGACACAAACTTCACAAAACTGAAACAGATGAATGAAACTGAAGAGTTTGTTTTGTTCGTTCCTTCCGGCTTCCACTTTCTTTCTGTCTGTCTTGGTATGTCTGTTCATCGTTTTCGATTGATTGGTCTTTGACAACTGATGGTCACCTAGTAATTGAAATTGTAACCTTATCCTATTTTTAAGTCCATATTATATATATAAATAAATAATTGTCACCTAACAACTTACTTAGATTTAATATTTAAAACTGTATTATATGACTACTATATAGATAAGCTGTTGAAACTGTACACCTTAAACTTAAGATCTTTTTATAAACATATTTCTGACTCTGATTCTGATCGGTCCGTTCGTTCGTTCGATAAACTGAGTGAGACTGTTTATCCAGTTATTACACTAATGCACTAAATAATATAAGTACAAAACCACTAATCAAAGTTCGATCAGACTGAAAAGAACTGAGCAAAGCACAGCCGACAGGCCGCCTGGTCTCGCTTTCTACAAAGCTAAATAGTTTGGGCATGTGGGCAAAGAAAACGCTTCCTAAATTTCATAAAAAACACTGTTGTATGTTTTTTTTGCTTGGAAATACTCGCAAAACACAATACATTCGTACTAATTTATAACATATTGAAATCTACCTGCTTTTTTACCAAAATTTCTACTGCTTTTTTCAGATTCCATCTGGCAACACTAACCGTGATAGTTAGACAGTTGAAATTTTCACAGATGATGTATTTCTGTTGCTGCTATAACAACAAATACTAAAAAACAGAATAAAATAAATATTTACGGGGGCTCCCATACAACAAACGTGATTTTTTGCAAAATTTATAGATAATGGTACGGAACCCTTCGTGCGCGAGTCTGACTCGCACTTGGCCGGTTTTATTTTACTTATATCGAAGTGGAATTATCAATAAACATGTACCTACATTTAAAAAAATACGAACATCCGAACAGAGAACCTCCTCTTAAAGTCGGTAATAAAAAATATGGTAAATTCTTACCTACTAGGTTACCTAAGTAGGTACATATGATCTGTGGTACCTAATAAATGGTATTTAGGTATTTTACGGATTTGGTCAGCAAGAAAAATCAGGATTTGGTCAGCAGAATTTATTACAGCAGGATTACGTAGGTACCTACCTATAGAATCGGTCGGACGTTACCTAACTACTTATGCAAAGAAAAACATGTTTCCACTCTACACAGAAACTAATAAATGACAGTACCTAGGTTTGTTGCTTACACAAAACCTAAATAACATATTGACGACGACGACGACGACAGGACAGCAGAGGTTAGATAGGTTTGATCACAAAACATTAAAGGTATCCTAACGGGTTTGCATTAGAAACAAACCAACAACAGCCGCGAAAACGATGTAGGTCCGTATAGGGTGTTCCCAATTCCAATCGAGAATCAAAAAGTGGTATGCGTCGCCCGAAAGACGGTTGCGTTCTTTCGGGCGAGGCATACCTAAGTAGGTGGGTACGATACGTACGTAGTACTGTACCTACTACTTACCAAAGCATCAACGAGACTGTTCAACACCTTTTACCAGAGCATAACCATAACGAACAAAGCAAACAGGGCAAACAACTTATGACTGTACCCACGAGTAATTTTATCAAACCCTTACTATGCTTCATTACTTTTTTCAGAAGACAAAATTTCATTTTTTCTATTTGTTTGCAGGCTATGCCTGGTCTTTTACTTGCGAACAGATTCGGTATTGATCTCTTTTTTAACATATTCCAGTCATCAAGCATGTCACACTTCGGATTATATCTTAAAAGAGCTGCTACGCACTCGTCATCATAGTCTTTTTTAACTTCAATTGGCTTCTTTTTTTTCTTCTTTTTAGATACTTTTTTCTTGTTTTTGGATACCGGAGAGGAATCTTCGTACACTTTCTGTTCATGGGATAATTTACGATGAGGACACTGGCAAGGATTAAGGACATTTAATTTTCTTTTCTTCTTTTTACGAAAACAGTGACAAGATTGTTCGATTACATTTAAATTTCTTTCCTTCTTTTTTCGAAAACATTGACAAGTGTGTTTGATAACATTTAATTTACTTATTTTCATTTTTCGAAAACATTGACAAGTGTGTTTGATAACATTTAATTTACTTTTTTTCTTTTTCAAACAGTTACAAGTGTGTTTGATAACATTTAATTTACTTTTTTTCTTTTTCAAACAGTTACAAGTGTGTTTGATAACATTTAATTTACTTTTTTTCTTTTTCATACAGTTACAAGTGGGTTTGATAACATTTAATTTACTTTTTTTCTTTTTCAAACAGTTACAAGTGTGTTTGATAACATTTAATTTACTTTTTTTCTTTTTAAAACAGTTACACTTGTTTGAATAAGATGGTTTGAATAAGATTCTACTGAAGAATTTGAAAACTAGTGGAATTATTGATTCTTCTACCATTTGTTTTGACTGTGGATCATCGGTTGATAGTTCAAGAGCAGATTTTGTTTCTTTTGCCATCTGTCGTTGTTCATGGATTAATCTTGACATTTGTTTTGATTCACAGGTGTATTCTTTCGGTATTTTTTGTGATTTAAACGATGGTCTTGATTTTTTTATCATTCGTTTTGATTCACGTATTGAATTTAATTCTTTCGTCAATTGTTCTGATTTACGGGTTAATTCTTCATATATTTTTTGTGATTCTTTTATCATTTGTTTTAATTCATCGGTTGATTTTATTACTTCCGGCATTTGTTGTGGCTCTCGAGATAGTTTTGATTCTTTCGTCAATTGTTCTGATTCACGGGTTAATTCTTCCGATAATTTTTGTGGTTCAAGCGATGGTTTTAATTCTTTTATCATATGATTTATCATATGTTTTATGTATTCACGGGTTGAATTTGATTCTTCCGGAAGTTGTTGTGGTATATGGGATGGTTTTGATTCTTTCATAACTTGTTTTGTTTCACGGCTTGATTTTAATTCTTTCGTCAATTGTTCTGATTTACGGGTTAATTCTTCCGATAATTTTTGTGGTTCAAGCGATGGTTTTAATTCTTTTATCATATGATTTATCATATGTTTTATGTATTCACGGGTTGATTTTGATTCTTCCGGCATTTTTTGTGGTTCACGAGATGGTTTTGACTCATTCATCATTTGTTTTGACACAGGGATTATTTTTGATTCTTTTATCATTTGTTGTGGTCCATGGATAGATTTTGATTCATGGAGTGATTGTGATTCTTCTGTGATTTGTTGTGGTTCACGGATTGATTTTGACTCGTTCATAATTTCTTTTGACACAGGGATTGTTTTTGATTCTTTTATCGTTTGTTGTGGTTCATGGATGGATTTTGAGCCACGGTTGGATTTTGATTCTTCCGCGATTTGTTGTTGTTCACGGATTGATTTTGATTCTTTCGGCATTTGTTCTGATTCACGGGTGAGTTCCTCCGGTATTTTTTGTGTTTTAAGCGATTGTTTTGATTTTTTTATCATTCGTTTTAATTCACGGGTTGAATTTGATTCTTCCGGAAGTTGTTGTGGTATATGGGATGGTTTTGATTCTTTCATAACTTGTTTTGTTTCACGGCTTGATTTTAATTCTTTCGTCAATTGTTCTGATTCACGGGTTAATTCTTCCGATAATTTTTGTGGTTCAAGCGATGGTTTTAATTCTTTTATCATATGATTTATCATATGTTTTATGTATTCACGGGTTAATTTTGATTCTTCCGGCAATAGTTGTGGTATATGGGATGGTTTTGATTCGTTCATCACTTGTTTTGTTTCACGGTTTGATTTTGATTCTTCCGGCATTTTTTGTGGTTCACGAGATAGTTTTGACTCATTCATCATTTGTTTTGACACAGGGATTATTTTTGATTCTTTTATCGTTTGTTGTGGTCCATGGATAGATTTTGATTCATGGAGTGATTGTGATTCTTCTGTGATTTGTTGTGGTTCACGGATTGATTTTGGCTCGTTCATAATTTCTTTTGACACAGGGATTGTTTTTGATTCTTTTATCGTTTGGAATGGTTCATGGATAGGTTTTGAGCCACGGTTGGATTTTGATTCTTCCGCGATTTGTTGTTGTTCACGGATTGATTTTGATTCTTTCGGCATTTGTTCTGATTCACGGGTGAGTTCCTCCGGTATTTTTTGTGTTTTAAGCGATTGTTTTGATTTTTTTATCATTCGTTTTAATTCACGGGTTGAATTTGATTCTTCCGGAAGTTGTTGTGGTATATGGGATGGTTTTGATTCTTTCATAACTTGTTTTGTTTCACGGCTTGATTTTAATTCTTTCGTCAATTGATCTGATTCACGGGTTAGTTCTTCCGATAATAGCTCAAGCGATGGTATTAATTCTTTTATCACATGTTTTGATTCACGGGTTGATTTTGATTCTTCCAGCAATAGTTGTGGTACATCGGATGTTTTTGATTCTATCATGACTTGTTTTGTTTCACGGTTTGACTCATTCATCCTTTTTTTTGATACAAAGATTGATTTTGATTCTTTTATCGTTTGTTGTGGTTCATGTATAGATTTTGATTCATGGAGTGATTTTGATTCTTCTGTGATTTGTTGTTGAGGACCGTTGCCATTTGTTTTGGAATGGCACAAGCAAGAAATCGGGGGTGGACCTTTGCCACTTGGTTTGGAGTGGCACAAGCAAGAACTCGGGGGACGACGTTTTGATTCATTCATCACTTGTTTTGTTTCACGGTTTGATTTTGATTCTTCCGGCATTTTTTGTGGTTCGGGAGATGGTTTTGACTCATTCATCCTTTGTTTTGATACAAGGATTGATTTTGATTCTTTTATCGTTTGTTGTGGTTCATGTATAGATTTTGATGCATGGAGTGATTTTGATTCTTCTGTGATTTGTTGTGGAGTACCGTTGCCATTTGTTTTGGAATGGCACAAGCAAGAACTCGGGGGAGGACCTTTGCCACTTGTTTTGGAGTGGCACAAGCAAGAACTCGGGGGAGGACTGTTGCCACGTGTTTTCGAGTGGCACAAGCAAGAACTCGGGGGAGGACCGTTGCCACTTGTTTTGGAGTGGCACAAACAACTCTGAAGAGGATCGTTGGAATTTGATTTGGAGTGGCACAAGCAGGAACTCGCAGGAGGACCGTTGCAACTTGTTTTGGAGTGGCACAAGCAAGAACTCGCAGGAGGACCGTTGCAACTCGTTTTGGAGTGGCACAAGCAAGAACTCGGGGAAGGACCGTTGTCACTTGTTTTGGAGTGGCACAAGCAAGAACTCGCAGGAGGACCGTTGCAACTTGTTTTGGAGTGGCACAAGCAAGAACTCGCAGGAGGACCGTTGCAACTCGTTTTGGAGTGGCACAAGCAAGAACTCGCAGGAGGACCGTTGCAACTTGTTTTGGAGTGGCACAAGCAAGAACTCGCAGGAGGACCGTTGCAACTCGTTTTGGAGTGGCACAAGCAAGAACTCGGGGAAGGACCGTTGTCACTTGTTTTGGACTGGCACAAGCAAGAACTCGGGGGAGGACCGTTGCAACTTGTTTTGGAGTAGCACAAGCAAGAACTCGGAGGAGGAGAGCCGCTAGTGTCACATTTAGACTTAGTGACTAGTGCAGTCCGTTTTCGTAAACAAAATGACGATCTTGCTTCTTTCGGCATTTGTTCTGATTCACGGGTGAATTCTTCCGATATTTTTTGTGCTTCAAGCGATGTTTTTAATTCTTTTATCATTTGTTTTGATTCACGGGTTGATTCTGATTCTTCCGGCAATAGTTGTGGTATATCGGATGTTTTTGATTCTTTCATCACTTGTTTTGTTTCAAGGTTTGATTTTGATTCTTCCGGCATTTTTTTTAGTTCGGGAGATGGTTTTGACTCATTCATCCTTTGTTTTGATACAAGGATTGATTTTGATTCTTTTATCGTTTGTTGTGGTTCATGTATAGATTTTGATTCTTCTGTGATTTGTTGTGGAGGACCGTTGCCATTTGATTTGGAATGGCACAAGCAAGAAATCGGGGGTGGACCTTTACCACTTGGTTTGGAGTCGCACAAGCAAGAACTCGGGGGAGGACGTTTTGATTCTTTCATCACTTGTTTTGTTTCACGGTTTGATTTTGATTCTTCCGGCATTTTTTGTGGTTCGGGAGATGGTTTTGACTCATTCATCCTTTGTTTTGATACAAGGATTGATATTGATTCTTTTATCGTTTGTTGTGGTTCATTAATAGATTTTGATTCATGGAGTGATTTTGATTCTTCTGTGATTTGTTGTGGAGGACCGTTGCCATTTGTTTTGGAATGGCACAAGCAAGAAATCGGAGGTGGACCTTTGCCACTTGGTTTGGAGTCGCACAAGCAAGAACTCGGGGGAGGACGTTTTGATTCTTTCATCACTAGTTTCGTTTCACGGTTTGATTTTGATTCTTCCGGCATTTTTTGTGGTTCGGGAGATGGTTTTGACTCATTCATCCTTTGTTTTGATACAAGGATTGATTTTGATTCCTTTATCGTTTGTTGTGGTTCATGTATAGATTTTGATGCATGGAGTGATTTTGATTCTTCTGTGATTTGTTGTGGAGGACCGTTGCCATTTGTTTTGGAATGGCACAAGCAAGAACTCGGGGGAGGACCTTTGCCACTTGTTTTGGAGTGGCACAAGCAAGAACTCGGGGGAGGACTGTTGCCACGTGTTTTCGAGTGGCACAAGCAAGAACTCGGGGGAGGACCGTTGCCACTTGTTTTGGAGTGGCACAAACAACTCTGAAGAGGATCGTTGGAATTTGATTTGGAGTGGCACAAGCAGGAACTCGCAGGAGGACCGTTGCAACTTGTTTTGGAGTGGCACAAGCAAGAACTCGCAGGAGGACCGTTGCAACTTGTTTTGGAGTGGCACAAGCAAGAACTCGGGGAAGGACCGTTGTCACTTGTTTTGGACTGGCACAAGCAAGAACTCGGGGGAGAACCGTTGCAACTTGTTTTGGAGTAGCACAAGCAAGAACTCGGAGGAAGAGAGCCGCTAGTGTTACATTTAGACTTAGTGACTAGTGCAGTCCGTTTTCGTAAACAAAATGTTGAATTTGCTTCTTCCAACTTTGGTGGGTGATAACCGCTAGAGATAGTGCAATCATAATCAGATAACTGCATTTGGCGTTCTCGTGAACAACATGTTGATCTAGCTTCTTCCATCATTGGCGGTGGTTGCAAATATGTTGTTTCGGAAGAAACTTTCGGTGGATCGCAAGATATTGGTTCGGCCCTCGTCATCATCAGAGGCGAAGTACGAGTTATTTCTTCTAAGGGAGCGCTAGATTCGCTTAAAGATTGGCATGCACATGTTTCGCTATCGATTTTGCAATGTAAGTTGCTGACGGACTGCCATTTAGGTGTTTCACTCACAGGATAGATGCAAATTGTAGTGCTGATACGCGAGACTATAGGAGACGCATAGATAGACACAGTTTCACTACTGGAAGACGCAGACATACTGGCAGTGGGAACTGACTTACCACTTCTCTGCGGCGTTTTACGTCGGAAAAACATATTTATGGTATTTAGACTCCACTCTGCACTTAAAGACGCATTTAGATTGATAGCACTGGGATGAAACATCTTACCGACGAGAGAATCATCTTTTCGGAATGAACTCGTTTCACCCTCTTTGATGTCAAAGTTGGCGGTCTTGCTACCATCTCTCCAATACTGTGCGAGGCCAAATGAATTGTTTTTCTCATGTTTTTTTATTTTATTCTTTGCAACTTGGTAGGTATTCATTTTGTATACGTGTTTTTTTCATGGAGCGTTAACTGTGACTGACTAGCACTTCAGTTGCAGTAAGGACTGCTACTAAAACTGGAAGAGAAAATTTTTGAAGCTGTTAAGCGAGCTGATAATGAAATAATGTACTATTTTATTACTGGTCTTTGTAGTCGCTTCCGAGTGCAGCGTTTGACTTTTCCTACTGTTATTGTACCTACATTAACTCTTTTTCTTTGAGACCCTTTTCTATTTCTCCGTATTATGTTTCTGTACGGCTGTTTTTGCGAGCTGAATTCCACCGCATAGTCATACTTGTTCGTTTATATATTTTTACGGCTCTACCACAAATTTTCAGGCTACCTACGCTACGTCTGCAGCATACTATACTTATAAATCTGTGGTCTGCAGATTTTTTTATTTACTATTGTTTTCGTCAAAGAGAATACAATAACTATTATACGTAAGACCGTTTTTCATAGAGTAGGAAACAAAGAGTATACAATAACTACGTTAAAAGCCATAGTGCCCCCGCAGCCGAATCGACGGATTTGCCGGGCCTGTACCTAAAGGCTAGTCGCTGCTGTACAGTTTTTAAGAAGCTGTAGTATGCTGTTGGAGCGTTTTTTACTGCGGAGCGCCGAAAGATCGACCGGACCGGAGAGATGTGAACAAGTTCGCGCCGCGCCGCCGCGCCGCCCCGCCGCCGGTATCCCTGTCCCCCGTTCGTCCAACCCTTGCGCGGGTCTCGGTTTTCGCATTCTGATAAGTTCAGGGCGCTGCAGCTGGCTCTCATTAGGGGAGAGCATAGAGTTAGTACTATAATAACTCTATGGGGGAGAGCTATGTCCAGTCGTGGATTATGATTCTGCTAAATAAACGTGCTGCATGGGAATAAATACATGGAACTTGAATTACTTATGCTTCTCCAATAGATATCTACCTGTGCGATAAATCTGGACGATTATCATATCACACTAATATTATAAATGAGAAAGTTTGGATGGATGGATCGATGGATGTTTGTTACTTCTTCACGCCAAAACTACTGAACAGATCGGGCTACAATTTTCATACATGTAGTTATTGTTAAGATTCGAGTAGATTTGGTGGGACGTATAATGCAAAATACAGTTTATCCAAAAATTCACGACTTGTTTAATACAATGAAAAAAGAGATCCCCTTGTTTAATACACAATTTTATCAAAGAACCAAAAACATATCTTTTATATATATTCCACAGACATTATACCAGCTGCGCGCGGCGCCCTTTAAATCTCTGTGATATATTCCCAGAACTTAAGTTTTTCTCAATAACACCGTAGAGTTCTATTCAGTTCGTAAGTCTATTCTTAACATCCACCTCTCTTGAAAGTAGAAACTCCAGCTAAAGTCTTCATGTCTTTGATCCTGGGTCCATACAGAGGTTTCGTAAACATGTCGGCGATCTGCTTCTCTGAACTCACATGTCTAATATCAATGCTTTCCTCTTCGATGCAATCCCTGATGAAGAACGCTCTCAATCTTCTCTATTTCGTCCTCTGGTGAAGCTCTGGAAGGCTCTTAGCTATCTGTATAGCCGATTCATTGTCCACACACAGGGTCAGGACAGGACCAAATTCTTTGCATCAATTTAATGAATTCTTTGTCCCATTTCGGCTGACCAACAACATACTCAATTTTTTTATTATAAAATTAATATTTTAGCGTGCATGTAATATTTATCATAGTCTTTATGGAATAACGAAGTCATATGAATCATTCAGATTACATTAAGTACAACCGTTAAAATTTTATCTGTCTGTAAGTATAAATGTGTCCCAAAAATGCTTCCGTTTTGCGACTCAATTGTGCAACATTCTACCAGTAGATTGTTTGCAACAGTCTGCAGTTAGCTCAACTGATTTATACTTTGTTGATTTTCTGAGTTGAGTAACTTGAGTTGAGCAATGGGGAACAAAAAGAAGGGTCCCGTTGCGCAATTTGCTCAACTGAGTTGCACAAAACAATGTGCGTCTAAACGAAGGGATCTTACGGTCATAACGGATAGGACGCACTGATTAAAAAACTTCAAAAACTTAAAACTCGCGTATTGGTCATTTTGCGTTATTTTTCCAATAAATATTTTTCTAATACATATTGGTCAATATGCGTAATAAGAAGATTGGTCAGTATGCAAATCAGAGATAGGTCAATTCGCGTATGGGTCATTTTGCTAATTGGTCATAATAACGCATTTTGGTCCTTTTGCGTTATTTTGTTCAATATATATTGGTCAATATGCGTCTAAACCTTTAGATCAATGGAATATACCTTTATCATGTGCAATTAAACTTCGGAATCTTTCGAACACATCATTTTGCAAAACCAGCAATGTAAAGTGAAAATGGGAGAAACGACACTATATTATAGTCATTTTTGGGAGTGTCATTTCGCCCATTAAAAATAATGGGCGAAACGACACTACACGAATTTTAGTGCATACCATAATGACCAAAGAGAAATAAACCACTACGTTATACTCGTAATGACCAATATTACTTTACATGCAAGTGACATTTTGAACAGATTTGACATTGGTTTCGGGTTCCCTTCCCATAGCATGGTAAGGTAATGTATCTTACCTTACACGACATTACCGTGCCCATACCTAAATAGGTTGTGATTTAGTTCCGTTTTATTTAATTTCTACTCTTTACGGTCGTACCTAGTCAGACAGCCTCTCGGTTATTTATATACATAGTGCTTGGTGTTTTCTGAAAGATCAGATTTATTTATTTACTAGCTACGAACCGCGGGTTCGCTCGTACCGATCATGTAGGTATATCCCATTTTTCGGATTAATAAATAGCCTATGCCACTCAAAAATTACGTGGCTTTGCACCTATTGGTAAAAGAATATTCAAGATCGGTTCTGTAGATCCGGAGATTACCGCCTATAACCTCACAAACGACCTCTTTATAATCTATATTTATAAAAGAGAAGAGAAAACTGGGTGACACATCAAGAGAACTCTGACACAACAAGACGTACCTACCTACCTACGAAGCTGAAATTTTGCATGGATTTTCCTTTTACGTTCGTTTTCAAAAGTAGTTAAAATGACTTCAGAACCGTAACTGTTGTCCCATCAAAATTTATAGCCTAGAAAGTTGACTTGAAATAAACAGACGTTTTAGGGTTTTTTGATATTCACACCTTAAAGTTCAAGGGTGTGGAGCAAAGTTAAACCAATCACTGACTTAGGTATCAAGAAAACTCAGGAATAAGAAAAGCTACGAGGCTGTTGCATGAAAATTTAGTTAGGGACGTAAACACCTGCTTGCTACAAACAGTTTTTTTCAGAAATTCATATTCTTCGGGTCGCTAGTAATATTATAGTAGGTATAGATATATAGATGATCGTAGAGTCGGATACGTTAACATTTCTAGTACATCTGCGGTCAGATTTCAGATCGAATTTTAGCTTAGGTAGGTGCCTGCCTACACTACAAACACCAAAATAAGATTTGTTTTGAAAAATCAATATTGCAATTTTAGATGTCATTAATACTCAATAGTTATAAAGTTTGCAGTCATTTTCAAACCCAACCACAGAATAACTGTTTGAAGTGAAAGTATCAAGTCGATTATGCCAGTTTTTGCCCAGTAATTTATGGGTACATGGCATTAATCGACTTGATACTACTGCTACTCTTATTTTTAAAATTTGCAGCCCTTGTTCGGTATGATGACTCTGTAGTCTAACTTTAGTTTAGACCAAACATTCTATACAAAACTTGTGTCAAAAATACGTAATACCTGATGCAAAATATAATTTAAGATACACAACCAACGAAGCACCTAATCGTCCGATTATATCTTTCAGAAACCACCATCCTAAGATGGAAACACCCTGTATTTATATATTTGTTCAGGCGTGACAATCTCCCAAAAGCGTTAGGTAGGTAACTATTTAAAAAGACTGTTCAAACAGGCCCTGCACTGCACGTAGACAAAAAACAAATTACAAATAAGAAAATAAAAAGTAAAATGATTACTTACCTACATTTTATTTTTGGAACATAAGTAACGATTTTTGAAAATTGACATTATTAAACCTGTTGATCAAATAAACAAGAACTCAGAATTTGGAACAAGAACAACAACAGACAAGTCCTAAACCTAAACAAATCAAACAGGGAAAGCAAATTACAACTGATGCCATGAGTACTTTTACCAACCACTTACTATGCTTATTTACTTTTTTAAAGAAACAATGCTTCAGGTTTCCAGCTTGCACGCAAATTGTGCCTTTGGGTTTAGCGAACATGGAACTGTTATTCAGTTTCATCCAGTCCCCACACGCCATCGGAGGGAGTGTCGCGAGAGGTCTTGTGCGTGTTTTATCTTCATCATCTGTTTCGACTTGCTTTGCCTTCTGTGCCTTGTATGACTGAGAGTGTTTCGGAATTTTTGATTTACGTTGACTACACAGGCAAGGCTTAATTCTATTAGATTTCTTTTTTTTCTTTTGAAGATTAAAGTTGGAGGGAACTTTCAAATTTTTTTCAGATGAATATTTGCGAGAAAAATTCTTCATTTTTGACATTTCTTCAGATTTCTTAAAAACGCAGTCGCAAGGATAATGTTTTCTAGAGTTCTCCGCTCCCTTCGGCATTTTTATTTGACATTGGCATTTAATACTTGCTATTTTACTTTTAGTACATTCGCAAATTAAGGAGTTTAAATCATCAGGTTTATATTCTTGCATTTTGGTTTCATTTCTTACTTCCTTATTTTTTTTGTTCTTGTATGTATCAGGGATTGTTTTCATCATTTGTTGTGCCTTAAAAAATGATTTTGATTCTTTCATCAATTGTTGTGTTTCACGAATTGACTTTGATTCTTTCATCATTTGTTGTGTTTCACGAATTGACTTTGATTCTTTCATCATTTGTTGTGCTTCACGAATTGACTTTGATTCTTTCATCATTTGTAGTGATTCCCGGAATGTTTTTGATTCTCTCATCATTGGTGGTGATTCACGAATTGATTTTGTTTCCTTTATAATTTGTTGTGGTTGATCAATTAATTCTGATTCTTTCATCATTTGTTTTGATACACGAGTTGATTTTAATTCTTCCTTAATTTGTTGTGGTTCACGTATTGATTTTGATGATTTCATCATTTGTTTTGATTCACGGATTAATTCAGATTTTTTTTTCGTTTCTTGTTGTGATTCTTCATTTGATTTTGATTTTTCCATCATTTGGTGTGATTCAGGAATTAATTTCGTTTCCTTTGTAATTTGTTGTGGTTGACGAAAAGATTCTGATTCTTTCATCATTTGTTTTGATACACGAGTTGTTTTTAATTCTTCCTTAATTTGTTGTGGTTCACGTATTGATTTTGATGATTTCATAATTTGTTTTGATTCACGGAATAATTCAGATTTTTTTA
The DNA here is from genome assembly GCA_947086465.1 of Eupithecia exiguata. NCBI lineage: Eukaryota > Metazoa > Arthropoda > Insecta > Lepidoptera > Geometridae > Eupithecia > Eupithecia exiguata. Next base: position 3,809,224 of record OX352233.1, on the reverse strand, counting down.
TCGTTTCCTGTTGTGGTTCTTCATTTGATTTTGATTTTTCCATCATTTGGTGTGATTCAGGAATTAATTTCGTTTCCTTTGTAATTTGTTGTGGTTGACGAAAAGATTCTGATTCTTTCATCATTTGTTTTGATACACGAGTTGTTTTTAATTCTTCCTTAATTTGTTGTGGTTCACGTATTGATTTTGATGATTTCATAATTTGTTTTGATTCACGGAATAATTCAGATTTTTTTATCGTTTCCTGTTGTGGTTCTTCATTTGATTTTGATTTTTCCATCATTTGGTGTGATCCACGAATTGATTTCGTTTCCTTTACAATTTGTTGTGGTTGACGAATTGATTCTGATTCTTTCATCATTTGTTTTGATACACGAGTTGTTTCTAATTCTTCCTCCATTTGTTGTGGTTCACGTATTGATTTTGATGATTTCATAATTTGTTTTGATTCACGGATTAATTCAGATTTTTTTATCGTTTCCTGTTGTGATTCTTCATTTGATTTTGATTCTTCCATCATTTGCTGTGGTTCATAGAATGGTTTAGATTCTTTTTTCACTTGTTGCGGTTCTTGGATTGGTTTAGATTCTTTGATCATTTGTTGTGATTCATGGGCTGATTTTAATTTGGTCGTCATTTTTAGTGATTTGTGGATTGAATTGAATTCTGTCATTTGAGGTGGTTCATGGAACGATGTTAATTCTTTGATACCTTCTTGTGATTCGAGGATTGAGTTTGGCTCTTCCATATTTTGTTGCAGCTCGTGGATATTTAATTTTTCTATCATGTGCAGTGATTCACGAGTTGATTTTAAACCTTCCGTTTCTTGTTGTGGTTCATGCATTGGGGATGATTCTTTATTAATTTGATGTGGTTCTGGGATTGGCGTTGGAACCTCAGTCATATGTTGGGGGCTGCTAGCTGCAGGTGTTATACGTACTGCTATTTGATCTAAACTGTCATTTGAGTCATTCATTGATTTTAATTTATTTGATTCTAAAATGTTAGCACACTGACATGGGCTTTGACCACAAGATGAGCATGTTGTATCATTTGCGTCATTTTTGGTTAGGTCATAAGGTGGGTGACACTCACATGATGTCGTATTGGAGTGGCAAGGACAATCAATCGCAGGTTGACAACCGCTGCTGGTAAAGTCGCAGTCAGAACTCTTTAATGGCGTTTGGTGGTCTCTTGAAGTACTGGATAATCTAGCTGGTTCAAAGGTGTTTTCTTCCGTACTTTGGTAAGGATCACAACACAAGGGTTCGGCCCTCGTATTCATCAGAGGCGGAATATTAGTTACTTCTGCGGGACATTCGCTTAAAGAGTTTGTATACTGACTTGCACATGTTTCACTATCACTTTTGCAGGATAAATTGTTGACGGATCGCCATTTAGATTCACTCATAGCATAGGCGCAAACTTCAGTGTTGATGTGCGAGACTATAGGAGATGCATAGATAGACACAGTTTCACTACTAGAAGACGAAGCAATACTCGCGGCACGCTCTGGCTTGCGACTCCTAGGTAACCCTTTGCGTCGGAAAAACCTATTTATTGTATTTAAACACCAGTCTGCATCTAAAGATGCATCTATCATGCAAGCACTGGGTCGAAACATTCTATTTACAAAAGATTCATCCTGGTCAACAACATTTTGTTTTACGTTCTTATCATTTTTGTTCTGTGAAGCTTGGTACTGGTACTCATTTTGCATAAGTAGCTTCTTCTGGAGTTCGTAGGAACATTCACTAGATTGATCCCTACTACTACTTTCGCTAGTATTAATACTGGTAGAGCTAATTTTCGGGCTGTTATTGATAGAATGTAATTTCTTTTTGGTCTTCGCATTCGCTCGCAAACACAGTGTTTGACTGCTCCTACGGTAGTTGAACTTTAATTCTTTTTGCTGGAGAACCCTTTCTTTTTTTAAAAGCTGTTTTTCCTTTTCACGAAGCGCTATTTCCTTATTTTGAAGATCTCTAAGGTTATTCTTAATGCCTGTTTCTGTACGGCTCTTCTTGCCAGATTTCCACCGCATACTTGTGCGTTTCTATGGCTTTTCATGAATCAATCTCAAACTTATCTGTGACTTCGTCTATAAGGATTTTTGAATTTTAATTGCTGTTCTGCAATAGTTTGCTATCTACGTGTTCCCAAAGAGATTAAAACCACATACGTGTTCCTAACTAAGATGCTGTAAAAGAGAATACAAATATGCACTATAAAATTGGATAAATGTCCCCAAGAGAATCCTATAACTAAAAGTCATTTGAATCGAATACATATCTAACGTTTGTTTTTGATAGAAAATTGACAGAAAATTTATTTTGAAAGATTGTATGACAAAAGGCAACAGTTCTGAAAAAAGGTCCTTTAGTGTAGACTTTAAATAAGGTTTTTGGCCAGGAGATTTGAGCCACAGACATATATTTATAAAACGACTATACTTCACTAATATTACATCTGTAAAAATACTTTAAATAATATTAATGTTCAAAGATATTCTTAATGTAGACTACTTCGCTATCCACATTATTAAGGTTTATACATAAAAATAAAAGAACATGCAACTAGAAGACCTATACCTCGTTTTTTTTAATCCTGCCAATAATGTACACAAATCAATGTCACTATGAAAGTGACAGGACAGCAGAGCAAACCCTTGAATTTTTATGGATCATTAGGTATAGATCTTGCCCTCGGCTTTGCTTGAGCAGGAAATTTTCATAAAGCTAGAATTATTTTACTAAATACATTCATCTCACAAGGCGCGGGGCCTCCCGCCGTAAAACTACACACGCTGCGCTGCTGGTGTTCTTTTCTGCGAGTCATAATAATCCTAGGCTCACGCACCACCCTTCACTATGCTTGTACCTAACAACAAAGCAAAGCAACATTTGGTTATGCCCTCTGAGAGTAAATAAAACAAACAAATAGGTGTTTTTTTCATAGAGAACTACATTTTAAGGAAGGTTTATTCATAAGTACATTAGTTTTCACTGCCTAAATTACTAATATCCTAGTCCTACAAAGGCGTAGCATTATTTGACCTCAGAAATAAATATAAACAAATACTTTTCTTGTTTTTGTATTTCTTCGTTGCCTATAATTACAGCTGATTATCAATTATAGTCTTTATCCCGTTGGAGTATTCAAGCCTGTTGTTAAGCCTTCCAAGAAAGCTTGTTTCGATGTCTCTTGACCTCAGTATCCACCCTTGTTTTTATTACTGTATGGCCTGCAACAAAATAGGATATATTTAATATGCAGATCACAGGAAGCAATAATGCATGAGTGATATAAGTCATTTCTCAGAAGCAGTAGGAATGCTTTTTATCCCACTAATATTAGTTTGGATTGATGGATGTTTGTTACTCAATCACGGCAAAACAGCAAACGGACGGAAAGGGTCCGTATGAAATTTGGCATAACGATAGATTATAGTCTGGAAAACACATAGGCTACTTTTTATCCTTTTACTTTTTTAAATAAAGACATAGACTTTTCTTTAAAATTGAGGTAGATACCTAAATCAATTCTTACCTTCGTTAGAACAGATAATTAATTTCGGCGAAAAAACTGACGGACGATTCTTCATATAGCAGAATAGGTGAATTGGTCAATACTTCGTCAAAATTGGGCGAAGAACCCCTTCCTGTTGATTTGTGTTCTTTTACAACCATTCCATGTTCTTTGCGATATTCCCAAGAGCTCGGCTGTTTTGTTGACACACGCGACCAATAGTTCATGTACGTCTGCTTGTACACATTTATTACCATCAGTTTTTCATTGGCTCAGAGTCAGGCTCTTTATCATTATCAGCAAACACACACAACCAGGTAATAACAATAACTCTAACACAGCAAGATCACTTTAACGGGTAGCACACAGAACAGTTCTGTGGGGTAGCATATAACTTCACCAACAGCAAAAATCGGCGGCGCGGCGGCGCAGCCAGAGAAAGAACATTCGATGCCAGAACGGGCGAAGGACGGGAAACCTCTAAGAACTTGAAGAAAATCTTGAAATTATTTTGTTTTCTCCGAGACAGGAAACGAAAGTAGTGTTGCCGCAGTCAAAATTAAAAAGCTCCAGACCGAACCCAAATTTTGTCCGAAATATGACAAAATGATTAGTTTCGTAATATATTATGAGAAAAACTGCAAAATGATATATTGCAAGCTGAAAATAGAAAGAGTAATCACCTATAAAACTAATATCACTAGGCACAAATTACGTAAAAAATGTATAGTGTGTTTGTGACGCCCTCATGCTCTAAGACTGAACGGATTTGTTTGAATGAAACCAGGATGGTACCAGGGTAGCTTATCTAACATGGATTATCCTTTGGCTACAATCCCTGAAAAGTGGAATGATCCAATTCAGCTCAACATACGTAGATAAAAAACGTTCATACCAACGCAGGATACCTACATAATAAATCACAAGAAAGAGCACATAAGGCCTCACCAGACGTGACTCCCCAAATTGCAGGTAGTAAGAATAGAATGAAATAGAAATACATTTATTTTTAACAACAATATAAACAGTAAGTAGTAACATTACATAAGTTACAGCTTGCCTAAAAAAATTAATTGAGATGACAAGGAAAAGAAAATGAGCTCATGAGGTTAAACTGGCGAATATAATGAAGATAACAAAATCAAAATCAAAAATCCTTTATTTCCATAATTACAAAAATGTACCCTTAGAAAAGGTGAAATCCTTAAAATAAAACACTGACACGGAAATAACGGAAATACTTTTGATTTCTGTCGCTTCGGTATGTAGACTAAAGTAAAGAAGCGACTAAGAAACCTGTTAGTTGTTATTTTTCGAGTTGGAGCAAAACCCGTCCAAAGGTTTTTTATCCCCTAAATAATCTGATATTTTGTAGTAAGCTTTTTTGCACAGAAAGGTTTTGACAATTTGTTTGAATTTATTTATTGATAGATTTTGCAACTCACTAGGAGTTTTGTTGTAGAAGTTTATACATTGCCCTTTAAAAGATACATTAATCTTGTGAAGCCTGGTTGTGGGCACATCGAGTTTATGTTTATTTCTAGTATTTATATTATGTATATCGCTATTTTTAGGAAAGCTTTTGATATTTTTATGTGTACAATAAGTTTTCATAAATATATTGACTGTCATTATGTTTATTTCTTTGAATTTGAACAACTGACTGTTGGAAAATATACAAAAGGGCAACGGCGAGCGGAGTAGGCCGATTTTTTCTAAATCTCTTTCTTTGAGGCACTGAATAAAATACGACGGCATTATAAAAATGTTGTAATATCTACATTATAAGTATTTTAATATCCTATTAAAGTGGTACGTTAGGTATTATTATAATATTCTCTGCTAGTACAGTGGCCACTATGCATAAATATGGTGTATGCTATTGTAGTATATGCCGTTCCGATACGCGTTTTGGTCCGAAAAGACCCGTAGAACGTCACGGTCCGCAAAAGATCCGCAGAGGTAGAAAAAAGTCCAATATAGGCCAAAAACATCCGCAACGGCAACATTTCATTACATTTTGTACCCAATGTGCAGTACCAATGCACATCGACAGAACTATTCCCCATTCCTCAGAATATGACCCAGTGGCACAAAATAATTACCCATAAAACATGTTTATCATTTATTATCTTTGTAAGAAACTAAAGTACTAGATTAAAAATATGCCAGGACCTTAATTTATTGACCAGTTGACAAGTTTTGGTTAAAATTAAAATTCCTAGATTTTTTTACGACAAAACGTAATACTGTCGTAGTTACCTTCTACAAAGGAGGTAAATTTTTTACTGGTATCCCCTATGTTTACCTTTGTGGCAGCTAATTCGGAGATATGGTTTAGATGAAGGTCTAGGTCATTGATCTTAAGTCTAAGGGGATGTCTTTTTTCATTGGTCTAGGTAGAGCTAGGCTCCTCAATTATACATACACTAGCGGCCCGCCCTGGCTTCACAAGGGTAGATAGGAGGTATTATTTTTTTTGTAAATTTTAGTACAGTCTTGACAGACTTTCCATGCTTAGAATACTCGATTAAGTGTGCTTTTGTCAAAATAAAAATTCCAGTCCAGCGAAAGCCATTAACGCCAATATCCATGCGAGAACTCTGTTAAATGCACATGCAACAGACCCTGCAATCTCAATACACTGATGCCAGGGTCATTTAATAGTTCTTGGAACCTCGTACCTATCTTATCTACATATAAAAACGACGAGAAGGAGGCCAACAGGAGGATCCAGCTAGGCTGGGTAGCTTTTGGAAAACTATGCCGAGTCTTCTCGGCATCCATACCGCCTATAAATATAAATTATACACGCATAAACATAATTTAAAGGAAAACGAAATTTATATTTATTTCAAATTTCAAGTTAAAAGCTGCAGTAGTTACTGAGATATTCAAGAATGACTGGGGACGGACAGAGCGAGACCATAAGGGTTTCGAAACCGATCTCGAAACCTTAAAAATAAAGACCTTCTAGTCCCCATAAAATACCTAGGTAATGAGGAATAATAGGAAAAATCTCACTGTCACTGACGCAGACACCATTTTCCTTTCGCCAGTTTAACCTCTGGCCGGAGAGTTGAGCTCCCTACGTGAGGTCAGCAATCCGCAGCGCGGTAAGTGATGTGATGCTACATAAGTAGCCAGAATACCGGCCGACACAGCCGCACGCGCACGCTTGCGCCCGCGCAGAAAGCATCCAGTGAATTTAAGATCCAAGTTACGTGCAAAGTGTTACATCCCGACAGGAGCCGGATCTGTAGTCCCAGGTATTTTTAGATGTCGCGAAACAAGCCAGACTGGTTGCTAAGCATCGCGAAAGTTCTCCGGCATTTTAATTTAACGCCTGGCGTTTTAATTATTTATCAGAAAGGACCCTGAAATCTGCCTTGTTTTGTCTCATACATTTTAAGCTCTTTATAATACGCAATATACACTAATATAATAAAGAGGAAAGATTTGTATATACCTAACAAATAAACTTAAAAACTACTGGACCGATTTCAGAATTATTTCACTACTAGCAGCGCCTCGCAGTTTCACCCGCGTAGTTACCGTTCCCGTGGGAATTCTGGGATAAAAAGTAGCCTATGTCCTATTCCAGACTATAATCTATCTCTGTGCCAAATTTCATTCAGATCCGTTCAGCCGTTCTGGCGTGATAAAGGAACAAACATCCATCCATCTATCTATCCATCCATCCATCTAAACTTTCACGTTTATAATATTAGTGAGATATTAGTGAGATGAGATTATAAAGCTTACTTTTCAGGGAGTGACATACATAGGTTATATTTTATCCCGGAATTCCCACGGGAATGGGAACTACGAGCGGCGCTGCTAGTGTTTTAATATTTTTCAAATAAAACCATTTTCTTTTAATTTCATGACTGAAAGCTAGCAAATCTCTCTATTTTCCAAAAAAGTAAAGACCAAGAAAATTCCTCTGTTTTGGTTGATGTAGTTCAGATTTTCAGTGGACTATTAAATCTATTTGCAGCTATACCTTGCATGTTTACATTGAACAGTTTATAAATAGACACGCCACCTCTTGCTTTACACAAACAAACATTAACAAAGACCATTTTATCACTGTTAGGTATTCTATTGTTCGCTTATCATTTTCTACGTGTGACCATTACCTAATCTGTGGTGTGACCACGAGATGATAACGCATTGAGGTTGAATACTAACACATGAAACATCGTACAGTGGCTTGAGTGTAAATAATTAAATTGTATTTTTCTTTGTTAATAAAATTTATTGCAACAAATCAATACATAAATTTGGGTATTGAGAGATATTTCTTTAAAGTCCGCCAAAGGGACAACCCTCATAATTTTTTGAAGACTACAAAATCATTAGGTATTACCGATTTAACTACAACGATTGTAAAGAGAGAGAGAGAGTTGAGTACAATAACCTCATTCATAACTAAACAAAGATAATACTAAAAATCACTACGATTTTAGGACGTCTACCTACCTAATCCTGTAATGAGGCATAGGTAAACTGAGATAATAGTAGAATATAATAACATTTATTTAGAGAATTCCTAACGCATAGTTGCCCAGATTTTCAGATATTTTGGTCAGATCTAAAGGATAGGTTCTTTAACAATAACTTTAATTCCTTTTTTCAGATATTTGTAATGAAATGGCCCGGTACCACATCGTTCTAGTCCTCGCCGCGCTGGGTAAGGTACTTTTGATTCTTCTACGAGTACATAAAACTTATTCAATTGCAAAACGCAGGGCAACCAACTCCATGGGAAACTTTCGCAAGGAGTTGTTGCTTTACCTTTGTGCTTAGAACCTAAGCTATAGGTGATACAAGGCCCTTGTGTTGTTTCTCGTGTCCGGTGTTTGCGGCTTGCCCTTCGAATATGCCTAGAATAGAATAGGCTCTTGATTTCAAACCAGGGGCCCTATTCTACTAAACTAATCAATTCACTATGACAAGATAAAAATAGTAAGTATTGTCATTGTCACACAGATGGTCATTTTGGTATTCTACATTAAATTAATGAAAGAAACTACAGATGGACGCACGTTAAAAGTGCCATTATTAAAATTAGATATTCTATCAATCTCTAAGCGCAAATAGCACCGCACGCACTATCTAGAGTTTCTTTCATCTAAGTTTTTAGATGACGATTCTGCGCCATTACGCATTGTCATTGTAAAGCGATTGATTGGCAGAATCGGGTCCTTGATTTCTTGGCTATGTTACCTAACTTTCATAAAACAGTTAAGAAAACGGAATATAACAGAAACAAATAAAACTAAAGTAATGAGAACGAAACGAAACAGCGTCAGAGCACGTAAAATTACCATAGAACACGGTAACATATCAAAAATGCTAAATGTTAAGCCGCTTGAACCTATTTATATATTCAAGAGAGATTCCCAGCAAATTAGCGTTGGTACTTCCTATATCGACATAATAATGTAAGATGTTCAGCGACTCCCACGCATGGCGACCTCCTGCTTCGATCAATGAAGTTTCATTGATCGCCCCAACTCCGAAGCAACAAATAGGATAATGTTAAGATTAAACGAATCGAGCAACTCCGAGTAGAGAGAGATACGTCCAAAAACGGAACGTTCGTTTCAGAAGTTAATTTAAAATCGTTCCTTCGGAGTACGGTCCAAGATTTCAACACCCACGTGTATGAATACACAGAGATAGCTGGCGGTTAGAACAATCACAGCTCCGCTACTGTGTAGGAAGAAGAAATTGATTTTATTGCGTGAAAACTCGATAGCATAGGTACCTCAAATTCCTACAACATACCTATTAGTAGGTAGGTATAACAAAAAACGGCTTGGCTTGGTAGTCCACCCATGAGTTAGAGGCAAGAGAAACAATTTCTTTTTAACTAAAATATATGTAGAGCCGTGAAAAAAGTGTAAAAGGTGATGGATAAAACCTAGGTAAATTGGGATGATATATTCCACGTTTATTACAAAAAGGCAAGAAGCACCCACTTTAAAAACTATCATTTGTATGATAAGCAAATTTAAGTGATTAAATATAAAAAAACATACAAACATCCATAAGGTAGAGCTTACACTGTAGAGCACTTGTGCTTATTCATTTCATCACAAATTTGCTAAAGTAATTGTTTATCTATAAATTATATGGCTAGAGGTCAAAAACGGAACAAATTCTGGTCATTATTAAAATTTTACCCCTATAAAAAAGGTTATGAAACTTCGATGCAAAGGACATGAAATGTGTTGTATGACTACAAAATTTTTAAGGCAAAAGTGCCTTAAAAATTTTGTAGTCTCGTTGAAGGATTAAAGAATCCTTCAACGAGTATTCATTTGAACCCTAAAAACCAGTTAGCTCCGGGGCAGTGTCCGAGAAGATTTGCATTGATCTTTTTTTATTTTTTTTAGAGAAGTCCATAGGAATTGGATAACTTGGTACCTAACTCGTACTAAGGTACGAGGTTTGTTGATATTAGTAGGTAAGCCTACTAATATCAACAAAGTATTTAGGTAAAACAAGTACAGACTGCTACAATTATTGGTATTCAGTGACAGACAGACGTGACAGTGTCGGTACATAATGAATAAAAGTAGAGTAGTAAGTCTATCGATATTATTGCTCCTTGACATTTGACATTATCAGAAGAAAATAAAATCTCATACGACACCACTGAGTGATGCGGCAGTAAAATTATTTACGTTAGTTTTAGATGTAATTTAGTTGGTTGTTAATATACGGGACTGACATAGTTATAACAATGACCCAAAGTCCCATAAAAAAAAGATTTAAAAAAAAAAGACGGTATGACACGAGTGACCTATTAGTAACTAGTAGTTTATGTGTCCACAATAGTTAGTGTCCTTATAATTGTGCGGAGATGCGGGCAGACTGGATAAAGGTTGCTGGCTAGAGCAGCGGCTGAGCTACATGCGGCGAGCGTCGGATGTTTATTGAGATGAATGCGCTCATCTCTTCTCCTCTCCGCTGCGTGACGTCGTCGCTAGCCTGCGAGGCACGGCTCAGCTTAGATTTTTCTTTGTTTCTTCGCACACAAATACGAAACATCTCCGCTAGGTGGTCTCCACTGAAGCTGAGCGGAGACGAGATGTGTATACGACATTCTATTTCTTGTTTAAACACCTCTCTTCTCCGCTAATCTCATCTCAGCTTTGATGGAGTCTGGCCCTTAGGCATCTATAGATACTTACAAGATCTTTTAGTCAGAATAACCCATTCCTATCCTATTAAAACATCAGTCAACATACCCCTAACGACATTATAATAACCTACTATTATCATCATTCATCATTTATCAATCATTATCACATTTATCACCTATTCTCCGAACATCTGAGTTACGTAGGTGACTCATTATACTCACAATTCGATACCTTACAGAACCTAAAATACCCGTGACTTATTTATTACTTATAAGGAAGTAATATCTTGGCATAGCGTAGTAAATAGTATTTTACATAATGATTCACGCTGTTTTGGCCGTGAATAGGACTGGCTTGTTTCTTTTACCTCACTGCGACCTTTGTCTTGAATGCCTCGGGAGAGGTGTCTTGGCTTGGATCTTTTTGTTGTGAAATAGAATGTTCAGTTGAAGGTTTTTGTAATTGGTTTACAGTTGATAACTATCTGTTATAATAAGTTTACTGCTGGGCACTGGCCTTCGTCAATTTATAGCGTTATTAAAGGTCACAAGAGCATCAATCAAATGTCACAATCCTATCCAGCGCATCTCATCCCATATTATATGTCAGTTTAGACTCTTCCAAAATGAATGCAAACACCGGATTCCACAAAACTACATATGTCTAGGTAAGGTTCTTTCATTATGTTCAATGACTTTAAAAAAAGCAATTTTTAGTCGTTAAAAATTCTTTTGGATATGTTACATACACTGCAAAATGTACATTTAAAGTACAGTAGAGAAGTACTATATTTAACTTTACTTTAAATTAAAATAGGAGTGGATCCAAAGCAAATCAGAAACCATCAGAGTTAGAGAAAAGTAGTGAAACGAGTAATGACCTCCATTTAGAAGAAAAAAAAATTTTGTTCTCACTTCTTAATTTTTAGGCCTATCTAAGAAGTAAGAAGGAATCAAAAATTCTAATATGAGTTTCCTATATTCAAAATCATCATAGGTCTTGTTCCGTCTATCTATAGAGACAATTCAGGTAATGCCTGCTTTGGTCGAGTTTACATTTCTTTGTTCAACCGACAAAAAAAACGGAGGAGGTTCTTTTGAAAGAAATGTAAACTCGCCCCTCTTTTTTTCTCATTAAGAATACATACATAAAAAACATGAATAGCAGAGCACCTATTAGTGATTAACCTCAAGAGAAACGTGACTAAGTTAAAGATTGGCTGAGGAGGAACTTAAAGCAGATATTGCCTTACATGGCACAGGTCACGGGTTCAATGTAGAGAATCTAGCCTTTAGAATTACTTCGATAAACATTTAAAACGGGCTCTAAAGGTTATTTATATATTATGATTTATTTTAAGAGTAAAGTTTAGAAATTATTTTCTTAATAATAATAATATACGAGTAAATAATGCTAACACAACTTAAAGTTATGTATATATAAGAAATGAAATAAGTTCCCAAAAATTTACCAAAGTAACCAAAGTGTGGGTTAGCACTATAACAAAAAACCTATGTATATATAAACACATTATTAAGGTTCCTAACTACTCTACCTAGTCGAATTAAAAAAAAAACATTTAGATAACAATCAAGACTTTTTTTCTAGAATCATCCCTTTGGCTAGCTATACTACGATTTAGAATCCTATCCTAGATATTTTATGTCAACAAAGACATTTATGAATTGAAAACTTAAGGCGAATAGTAATGCAAATGACCTTGGGCATGTCCGCGCGCCTATATGCAGCAATGAGTGCTTGTTTTCGATTCAGCATACCATGTAGTGCCCTAATCAACCAAATAATACGATCCTCTGCGGTTAGTTGACGAGTAACTGGTCAGGTTTATATCACAGATTTTGTAGGCAAAAATACGTTTTTACGTTTAATATCGTTATTTTGACTGCTTTTCGACGATAATGGACCGCCAAGAGATAGGTATGAACTATGTGAATCACTATACTGAGTTTAGTACTGATCGAATTTGAGACACCGATAAAAAGTGAGTTCGAAGCAACTAAACACACACTATAACTAACACTATAACAACTAAACTATAATTAACGGCAAACATTTGGGACCGCCAAGCTTTTCGTCAAGATATGTGTTACAGGATATATAAATTTCAAAACTCCACAATTAATATTTTTGTCAGAAAACGGGTTCAAAAACACCTAATTTTCGTGTTTTTGCCTTCATATTCGCCTTAACAAAAACTGATAGCAATAACAGAAAACAACAAGGTAACAGTGACAACGGATAATCTCACATGTGCAGCGAAAAATGCGAAAACGAACGAGAGATCAATTAAATGATGAATGAAAGCATTCAAAACGAAAAATTGTTTCGAGCTTCTGTGCTTTGCTTCGATGATACCAATGTCGCTAAATATTTTCCACCAAGATTCATTGGGTTTTGTTACCACTTCGTATACAAAAAATATCCAGGTTTTTGTGTCGAGGTATAGGTAGGTTAGGTACCTACTAGAGCTACTCCCATTTATGGCATACTGTCTATTTATTCTTTCACTTTTGTTAGATGTGCAGTAGCATGATTTACTGAAAAGGCAATAATGCCTTCATAGATAAATTTGAACCTCGCTTCGAATGAATTCCCTGAATGGCTGCTAATTAGACTTTATTGTTAGACTTGTCTTCAAGGTTTCTACAGTCATTGTGGTCCGGTCCATAAATTAACACTGTGGCTTACGGAAACACTAGGTACAGTGCGCGTCACAATTAAGTATCACAAATACATATTCACAAATAACTATCTCAATGTATGTGGGTTCAAATCCTGTCAGCGATCGTTGGAGATTGAGTGATCAAAACTACATGTTTTTTATAATTTTCCATTTTCTTTTCATATTTTTGACGTTTCTAACTAAAATTGTATGTTCTGTATCATTAAAATGTAATTTTTGTACAAATTGTTTCATTTTAATTTCATTTTCATTTGGTAACCTTACTTAAAATTCGATGAATTCTCTAAGTATCAACTTGGCCTTGCGGTCGAAACCGGCAAATTAATGCAAGACAACATAAGAGTGACAGGGTTCGAATCTCGTGAGCGTTTCGTTTTTTTTATCAATTGTTATCTTTTTTTCTTTGCAATATGTAAGATTTTTAATTGATATTATTCTTTATGGGCTTAATTGCAAGTTAATGAAAAAAAAATTACAAAAAATAATATTCTATAAATGTCTACAATATTATACAATAACTACTACGTATAAATCTATGATATTATAACGAAATAATTGTTTTGATAAACCATAATAACAAATAATATCTGTAAACAGTGAAAGGTTTTTTATAATAGATTGTGATAATTTATTCAAAAATAAGTTGTTTACAACGAAAGAACATTGGTAACAATATTTCGATCTCTCGCAAAATATGCACAAACCAACCACACGAAATAAGACGAGTGACAATTACTTTGTTCGCTACAAACGACAAAGTCAAACCCTACCCGCATCCATAAAAAAAAAGTAAGACTTGGCATTAAAAATGGGGACTAATTAGACCGATAGACAAAATTGGACGCGTAGTTCCATAAGCTAAATAGCTCAGTTGATCTAATGCCGAGAATCCGAGTCTCCATATAAAGGGTGGGTGGTTCGATCCTTAGCGGCTTGATAAGTTTTTGCTTTCAAAATTAGTCACAACTTCACAAGCGAATAGAAGTTAGAAAATATTTTGTAGACAAGGGGGATACTTAATTCTGACGCGCACTGTACCTAGCATATCTCAATAACTAAGCCAACGTTATATTTTTTATGCTTTTATTTCGCTTGCTGAACTATTTTTGGGATTATCATCATTTTGAGACTTGATTTAAAGGTTTTTTTTGTTATAGTGCTAACCCGCACTCTGGGTATCTCTAAGAAATGAAATAAGTCCCAAAAATTATCTCGGCGGGATTCGAACCCGCCGAAACCGATAATTTTTGGGACTTATTTCATTTGATTAAAAGGACCATAGTCAATATGTTTTTGGTGAAAAAAAAAATTGTTACAAAAAAAGAAATACACAATAAACTCTATGTTACGCTAGGTATTAGATATCAGTGTTTAAATTATATCGAATTAGGATACGATCGTAGACCACGAAAAAATTGGGACAAGTCAACCCCTCAGGGTGAGAACGACAACTTCCAACTTGGCGCAGTAATGAACTTGTAATGAAAATACTCCCTTTCTAAGGTTTTTTGTTATAGATTGCTTACCTGCACTTTGGGTGTCCACTTTGGGTTACTCCCTTTCTCTACTCGAGAACGACATTTTAAGAGGCAATATAACTCAACATTGCCAGTATTAATTCGCATTGTTTTAATCTAGTAACTGACCGATAGCTTCTCACGGCAGCCACCGGAAGACCAGCTAAGTGGAAGCTTCCGGGAGTCATCGTCATTTTATGCCGCAGTATGGTAATAAGTTTTGCAACGATGCTCCCCAACTGTACGCAATGTTTGTTATTTATTGGTTCCGCAATCATAAAATAAATTATCGAATCATGTCTATAAAAGGTACCTATACTATACTATCAAGGCAACACCTTGATGCTTTGTATATGAAGTCATGTCAGGTCTCAATATTATTTTTCTCGTAGAAATTTGAGAATCTGAGAAAATGCTAAGCATATTCATGTAGGTAGAGTACAGTAGGCAGCGCGTAAGTTTCAAGTTTTTATTGCGTACATGTTGTTACATAGATCTTAGTTCAACATGAACCCTGTAAGTCTCTTAATACAGGTAGAGTTCTCAGTAAATGTATTTTATGAGTTAAAGTTACAAATCTCCGACAAAATACGGCGATGCTATTAACACTAATGCGTTTTGGTAATAGGAGACTCCATTATTGGGTCTACCCAACAGCCTTAACTCCGACGTCGTAAATTGGTTAAGAGCCTCACCACGATTTATCTCTTTAGTGACCATTCGTCATACGGATATACCGAAATTCTAAATTGAATCGGAATATTTTTACGTAGTCGCAGAGATTTCAATGGAATGGCCTAGCGAACAGAATTTGGAATAGTTTGAAAAAAATTAACGCCAGAATACTTTACTCATGGATTTAAATATAAGATGGAGAAGAAGTAGGTAGGTAGGTAGATTGAAAGCTGAAGAAATGCCGAATCAGGCGAAACAAATGAAAGACAACAGTCGGTACAAGATTCTAGAAGATGATGCGATGGTCGCTTTGTGAGTATAGGTCCCAGGAGCAAAGTTTTCAAGTGTTACTAGTTTAACCTACACATTTGATTACTTATAATCGAAATGTAGAGTCGCTTTCTCTCTCAACTCTATTTATGATAGGGCAGATAAACTAGGTCTAATATAAGAAGTTTAATTTGAGTAGGTACTGTCTTATTTTTTGCAAAGCTTCATTGAACTATGCTCAATGTGATATTAACGCCTCGAGCCTAATACTTTCACTTCAACTAGAGGTGTCGCAGAGTGGGTATCTAAGCCACGAGATTAAGTGACTCATTGAATGTAAGTTAGTCATGATCTTGACTTCAATGGCAGAAGGTACAAATAATACATATGCAAAAAACATTATCTCTTAACTCTGAGTAACTTTCAGAAAACCGGATTTTATCACCGTTAAGCACACATTAGGCTTTAGTCTGACCCACAAATTGAAGCGTTGTCGGCCCGACCGGAGTTTTGTTTGCATTTCGATAACTTAGCTGCAGGTTGAAGTGAAGTAATTCTCTTGTAAATATTAACATGACTCGGATTCGAATAACGGTTTCTTTCGGAAATAGGTAAGGTTCGGTTCACACGTGCATCAATATGACACAAATTAGAGATTTGAATGTCATACTTTTGCATTCTATAACGATGAATCAAGATTAGTTTTTTATTGCGACCAATAAAGCGATTAGGTTCGATTTTATTGCTTTCCCTAATTGGTATTTTATATTTCAGGCTTGGAAGTGGTTTATGGAGAAAATTTAGATGCGTTGAAAGCCGAAGAAAGGGCTCTGCCGAATCTGGCGAAAGAAGTCGAAGACAACAGTCGGTACAAGATTCTAGAAGCTAATGCGACAGTTGTAAAATTGCTGGTCGATGACAAAGATGGGGTGAGCAGGTAAGAGCTTTCTGTTACACAAAATATTCCTAAGGTCAATTTAAACTCAATATAGACTCGTTAGTTCGATGGTGGCCTAGGTTTCTCTATTCTATAGCCCGGAAATTCAATAAACACCGTTACTGACTGCAAACTGATTAGCAAGATCGATTTAATGAGGGAGTAATTTAAGCACCTTGTTATTTTGCTTTGCAAATTGTCGCGTGGGCACTTAGATATGTACAAATAGGTACTAACTAGTAATCCCTAGAAATCGTTTGAAAGTTAGTCTTATTTAATGAGTAGTACGTAGAAATCCTTGTGAAAATGCCGGAGAAATACTTTACTACCTACCACCATGCCCGTTTCTGTCGCCAAGCAGCATTGATGTGTTCCGGTTGTCGCTGTGAAAGCGTTAAAGGATGGACTTGGGGAAATTACAGGCACATTAGGCATATAACCGTGAGGCTTAGAATTCGCTCCACCCCAACTCTTCCAGTGGGTGACTAAAGAACATACACCGGGGGCCGGGCAGCAGCATCTCTTGCAGAATAGATCTACCACCAGCTGTGATCCCCAACCCGCATGGCTTCCGTGGGGACGATGGGCATTAGGTACCCCCCATGAGATAAAAACCAATAAACTGATTATCAGGGAGAGGCCTGCGTGATGCGTCCAGCAGTGGACATTTTAGACTGTTGGGGTAGGTATAGGTGATGGGTACACCACATGGGATGGGTCATCTACTGTCTTAAAAATGTGAAGGTGTATCAAAATCTACCTAAAAATGAAGAGCTTTTCAGATCAGAAGTATTCGACATGCTTCATTCGAGAGACGACGATCAGGAACACATGGACCTGCCTACCTTTCCGGAAGATGCAGAAGAATCTAAAGCTGATGTCCCAGCTATGCCCGACGCCCAGGCTGAGTTCTTGCAAGGTAAAGAAGTCTCGTAACGAAATGTCAGGCAGAGAACCAAAGTTACCGAAATAGCTCAATCAAAGAATTAGTCCACCGGCCAAGAGTGATGATGATCTGCGAATAACTGCAGGCAGGCGGAAGGGCTCTATGGTGTTCATAAGGGAAGACCTCTATCTAGTAGAGGATTACATGGGATGATAATGGTGAAATAGGGCTAGGATAAAACTGCTGATATATTTATAATCTGCGTGAGAGCGTTGTGGTGGGTGTTACCAGTTATGCAAGTTTATGAGGTCAACGATCATGTTCGTGTGTCCATCAAATATAAATCTCTCGTTGATTGACGTAATCTTACACGAGATATCTCAGATACTTGCTTACGTTTTATTAGCTGCGCTATCAGCTATGACGTTTTTGTTTAGTGCGTAAGAACTTTGCATAAATAATGTTCATCACGCATCATTTTAGAACATTGATGGAGTTTTTATTTCGTATACTTTCGTAAAGATATACCTAGTTTCCGATGGATACCCAACCCGGAACTGTGGCCCTTATTAGCAAAGCTTGCTCTGATCAGTCATCGATCTGTGCTTGAGTAACGCTTTTCTATGGCATAGGCGTTACTCAAACATAAACCGATGACTGAAGTAAGCTTTCACTATACGGACCATAGAGCCCGTCTCCGTTCGCTCCGGGTTGTATATCGATACTTACCTACTAGAAGAGTTGCTGGGAAAGTTACAAAAATTTGGGATAAATTGATCGTGCTTTTCTGGGCTTTACGGATAGGAAACCATCTGTCGGTTATTAAGCGGACCTAGAATATAATGTGGTCAATGATTATAATAAACGTATTATTACAGCAGCAGACGATGTAGTCAGCAAGGACGCGACGAGACGATCTGGTCCACGCGGCGAGCCGGCTGGCGTTGCGGCTGGCATCATGGTGGTGATCACGTGCAGCATCGTCTGCATCGCGTACACCGCTCTTATAGTGTGGAGGAGGATATATTTGTGAGTAGAAATATTCCAACAGCACGCAGGGGACGTAGGCAGAAAGGAGTAGTGATAGCAGCAGACAAAGTAGCAAGAAGTACCTATCTAATGATTGCAGCAATAGACCAGGCGATATGCATTGCCACCGGATCGTAACATCAGCCCGTTTGTAGAATGGCTAGGTGGATTACAAAACGAACGCTGATTTGTTTGGAAAATCTATTTCATTTCAGTCGAGATGGCTCAATTTAGCCATATTGTTGAACGTTGATCGTCCAAAAATCAGCAAAGGCGTTTATTTGATATGACTGTGCTGTTTTCATTCTTTCATTCTACAAATGGGCTGATTCTACGATTCGGCGGCGACAAATAAGTATTCCGATACTAGCAGAGTGATAAATAACCCCGAATGGGTGTGTGCTGTATAATCTGTATCAACACAGCAAGATCATGCTGTCTTAGTTTCGTAACGCAATACTAGTTTTTCTAAGGATTCATTAAATTATGACAGATTCCTATACTGCATTGCATCGTTCCTATTATAAAGTTTGAGATTAGGTTAAGCTGAGTCACTCAACACTCGACTCAACTTGTTTCTAAACGGCTTTCGGAAAATCAAGTTTAATAATATTCACACTTTTTTAGGAGGAAATCATAAAAGCTGTTAATATTATAATGTTTTTTCTCACATCTTGAACTAAGATCTTTACATTACTTCGTTAAGACCACGTAGGATGGTAAATGCTAGGTGCAGCGACCAATAAAGATATCAGATAACGATATTGAAGCTTAGGCGCGATACTAGCGATTTGTGATCATACAAATATGATATTAGAAATATTCGGATAGTCTGTAGGCGTTATTCACTGACGCTGGCCTAGCCCAACTTCTACACACAGCTAGCTGCTCTTACGGAGCATAGGATGTAAGCCTAGCTGGCTCATAGTGGTCGTCTGGTAGAAATCCCTGTAAGGGATAAGACCGCCAATTGCAGGACAGGATACTAGTTAGTTTGTTTTAAGAACTTCTTAAAACCTAAACTTTTATTTACCCATCTATTGTACATAATGTATTTCCATCTTTCCTGCAATAAAGCTTATTATTATTATTATTATTATATTATAGGGTTGTAAAATAGTATCGTAAATATTTTGATGTTATCATTCCAAGATTGAGATGTTTTAAACATGTAACCTACACTAACTTGATGGCTTGCCTGCCATACTACATATTTGATTGGTAATAAATATAAAATGGATTACAATAGAAATGCACGAATTCGACTCGTAAATATGCAAACGTCGATCATAAAATCAAAATCGAGAAACTAACAAGTCTAATCCGGCTCGAAGGACCATAAAGTTTCTTAATGCTTTTAAATATACGCCAAGGGCTTTATTAAATGTTGAATAAGGCACGAGTCGGGAATAATAGTTATTTGTGGCTTCCATGTTTGTGAAGCCCATTGTGTGGGTAACTCGATACCTAGCGTGCTAGCGTCCCGAGCACAGTGGGTACTAAAGGGGACATAAATGTACATACGAAGTATATGTCTATGGTCTATGTACTTTAATGTGCCGGGTGCGGATTGCGTAGGAAGCCAACTGCCCGGAAACAAGGAGTTTGAAATTGCCGTTTCATTTAGAGATGTTCTTACAACGCTTTGTTTTCCAGAAAAAGAAACGGCTTGAAACATGAATTGCTGCGAAATGAGGAGGTGATTGCCGAGACGAGAATAGAGGTAGGTATATTTATACCAATAGTATTAATAAATAATAAATTAAATAATGCTGGACAATTCACACAGCATTATCTAGTCCCAAGCTAAGCAGAGCTTGTGTTATGGGTACTAGATAACTGATATACATAATATTATACATTACATAGATAGATATTTTTATTATACATAGAAAACGACCAGAACACCCTGAACAAATGTCTGCAAATCGTACACACATTTGTCCCGAGGCAGGAATCGAACCCGCAACCTCCTGCGTCGCAGGCAGGCCTTCGCCCACCGCGCCACAGAGGTCGTCAAATAAAGAGTCGTCATTATAAAGAGGAAAGATTTGTTTTTAAGTGTACAACGAATAAACTTAAAAACTACTTTTGTTTTTTGTCGGTTTAAACAACGAATCTTTATTAATCGATGGTATAATACCTCGCTGTCTGCACTGCACGTTTATTTATTAGTGGCGCACAGATGGAATCTAGTAAGTAGGATTCATTTTGTGCACATCGAGTTCAAAACAGGTCAATCAGGAACAGGAAAATCTCACACGTAGTTACATAAAGGAAAGGTAAAGGAAGTACCAAAAATATGTTTGCTTATGGCATCCAAATAAAGAGCTGATTATTTTATTTATTATAACCATATCTACCGGTTTTTCAAGTTAGCACGAAAATACCTAAGGCGTTTTAGTGGACAGATTGCAGAGCTTGGTGGAGTTTCTCTTCCGTTGTTTTCAATGTCAAACTTTAACGAAAAGATTCGTAGATTTGAAGCCACTTTAACTGTAGGTATCTGGTTATATTCATATTTACGTAGGCACAGATATTATAACACGTAGGCATATAAAAGATTATAAACATAAGTCTCCACTAAAATGCCGTATTTATTTTCGTACTAACTGATTTACTATGTCCTTCAGAAGTAGGAAATTTAGGCCAGTTTTTGAGATAAATTCTTATCACAGCAAATAATTCAAAAAATGAATCATTTCAAGAGTATGTAAATGGATGATTAAGGTTTGAAATCTACGTCAAAGTAAATAAAGGCCTTACATTTTAAACGAGGCACAGATACTACCATATTTAGGGTTCCGTACCCAAAGGGTAAAAACGGGACCCTATTACTAAGACTTCGCTGTCCGTCTGTCACCAGGCTACCTCATGAACCGTGATAGTTAGACAGTTGAAATTTTCACAGATGATGTATTTCTGCTGCTATTTCTGTTGCCGCTATAACAACAAATAATAAAAAACAGAATAAAATAAATATTTAAGAGGGCTCCCATACAACAAACGTGATTTTTTTGCCGTTTTTATAGATCATGGTACGGAACCCTTCGTGCGCGAGTCTGACTCGCACTTGGCCGGTTTTTTTTTAAATCATATTTTCTTTTGTTTTCAGCTATGAATGTGAAGATCATACATACTCATCATAAATTACTGGGACCATCAAACTTGCTCCACTTTCGGCAAGAAGAATCTTCAATCCTTCAGAACCTGACTTAAGAAAGAATGACCGAGGCACTTGTTATGAAGACATCTACGTAGCAAAGACCGATTTGAAGGTTTTTCTGCGCATTCACAGTCTGCAATTATGATCTACTATAAATCCATGTCGCTTTCAATTCAACCTGTTCGACTGCCGTAAACTGCCGAGCGATGACTTGCTAGCTACTTGCTAGTCAGCACTCTTTTGTGTGACATGGTACTTTTACATCTTACGGGAGACAACTGTACCTACCTTAGGGTCCCTTCACATTAGATCGTAAGCAGTGCAGCGCGGCGGCGCGGCGGCACCCGCACAACTCCTTCAAATGAGAGGACCATCACGACAAGTCGCGCGGTTGCCGCACTGCTTGCAACGAGTGAAGATTTCGCATATTGATGGAATCAATTAATTTTAAAAACTGAAGACTGAGTCTGATTAGAAGTTTAAGTTTATATTCGTTTTGCTAATTTGCTATCGCCAAGTAGCACTGCAAGGTAATAATCAAGCCTCTGTGACGTTAGCCTAGATTCCCATGTACGTAAATTACTTAGGTACCTTTGATACATTTATACAGAATGATTAATTTAGCTAGTACTATAATAATATTTATATAAAACAGATGCACCTGATCAAAACATCCTGTATTAATAAAACATTAAGTTAGTACCTAGTGTGCAATAGAATTAGTACCTTACTATGTTCATCTGGAATTGTAATTACCTATTAGACACAGGAAATAAAATCAGAAATAAATTTCTTTATTTCTTTTGACTTACAAAATAAGCTCATAGACAAGTAACATTTATTGTAACAATAAATTATTATCAATTATGAAATAGTGATAAATAATATGTAATAATTGTCTATTTACTTTTTTTTTGTCTACTAAAAATGAAAATAATGTATCACTCTATAATTACTTTCTATGTAAAATGCAACGCAATATAGACATTAACTGCTTTGTTGTAAAATAAGAAATGTCTTGTGGGGTATGCATAAGCCCCTGTTTGAGTTTCATTTAGGGTTAAGTGAATACTTACCTTAATCAATCCCATTTAGTTTTAATGCATCAAAAATATTATAAAAGCAGTACCTATAGCATAATAATAAGTGTGCCATAATATTGTGAACTATCTAGAATTCTGATGTTTTTTGTGTGGGGCATTGTATATTATCTTATTAATTTATCATACATGTTTATTTTTATTCTAAAGTCATTTGTGTCTGTGATGGCATTTTGCTATTAATTTTGATGAATTTCATACTATTAGGTACCTAATTTATAAAATAATACATTCTTTATATATTGTATTTGTTTTATTTCAAATGAAACATACAGAAGCAAGAGCCTTTAAATAGTAATAAATTATATAAATATTCTAATCAATTGTGATATCAGTTAGTCAAAGCATTTTAAACTAAAGTTATTTATAAACAGATCTACAAATTACTCTTTTAGGTACATAAATTTATAGCTAAATCTATATCAAATAATTGAGCAACTAAACATTCTTACCTATCCCCTATACATTAATGTGCTGAAATAATTTTTAGTAAAATACACAATACAAATACATAGTATAATATTAAATACAAAACTGTTACGAAGGCATTCATAATTATAAGCTCATGTTTCCGGAAAGATAGTGTCAAGCACTTTGAACTTTGATAGAAATGTTGGATAAAATTATAAATAAACTTATAATAAGTCCTTACAAATTTGTAAATAAAGTCTAGACAAAAAAATTGCTTTCATTATCAAGTCACGGACAAAACCGCATATATGAACATTGAACTACTTACTCTTCTCCTGACATTGTACAACAATCGGGCCCGTGTTGTCGCCAGCGATTAAGTTATGCTTAGCGTGAGTCCCATCGCAGAGTGGCCACTGAAAGGATTACATTTAATTATTCCATGAATTATAAGGCGGAAGCAGGCCCAGAAAATTCTGGCCTGATGTCTTATACCCACACAGTAGCGACTGGCAGTTTTACTTACAATTCCACTTTTCCAGCATCTGCAGAAAGCCTGTTTCCCATTTATATCTTCTATATCAATAACATCAACCACTTTTGCTTGATCCTTTCGAATTGCAGCATTTATTGGTGCTGTTCCATTTTTTACTTTCTGGATAACTTGATATGAGTAGTATGAGTAGTAAGAGACTCCGCCGATGACTAGAGTTGGAGGAATCAGCGCCAACCAGTCCCTAACTGAAATGATAGTGTGCTCATTTTAACCTGGGTGAGGAATGTTGATTTTTTTCAAGTTAAATAATAATAACTGCGCCTTGGTTAACTGGCCCTTAGTGTTTCCCAGGTTTGTCAAATGAAACCTACTGAAATCAGTGCCAGAACTTACCTCCTAGACGAAACCAGCCACCAAAAGAGTCTGGAATGGGTAGACTCGCCAAGTAATTGGGGATAGTAACTTTTACCACATTAGACAAAGTGTACATCGTAGATTGATCTTGACAACGCGTAGAAGTTAGAAGCAATAATAATACCGTAATCAGTCAAATGATCAAATAGGAACTACCTATCGACCGATGCGACGACGCTCTGTTTTATTTTATTACACAACACTCGAAAATAGTACTCGAATTTTATAAAAATAAATAACCATGAAGTTAGCGAGCGAATGGAGCGTTGCGGATTCGGTCGGACGGACTTTTGGTGCTTACTGGCAGCCCCTAATTGCGGATTGTCAGTTTTAGTGACGTGTACAAACAAAAAACATAGCTGTTTTTCGAAATTTTTCCCTTTCTTCCGCAGCGCGGACTTTCGAAACTTTTTTTTATTTTCATAAAATTAGTACGACCTCGTGGTAAGACTAAGCTGACGGAATAGATTGCAAAGAGGGAATTTGGGTCTGACAAGCCAATGACACCCTCTATTCTTCCGCGAATGATCTGCGCCTATCTGCGCCATCTATTGAGTTATTAAGTGAATAGAGGTTCTATCTAGCAAAGAGTTTCAAAGATTGTTGTGCAACTGTACGTAGACCTCAAACGAAGGACGTAGACTAATAAGATAATTGCTTTGCTGAGAGCAGTTTTATTAAGAAAATTACAACAACATAATAAAATAATTACCTACAATACAACTAATATTTACACTTAAATCTATTTTCTAAAAATCTATGCCGTCACCAGAAAGCAAAGTGCCCAGAATGCTGGCAGTATTGCCACGTTGAATGGCAATGCTAATTCGTTGACCGAAATAAAAACCAGCATTCCGATCACCTGTGGAATATCCTTGCTTTGCTAGTAAAATAATCAAATCGCTTCTACAAAAAGGTAAGCAAGACACACACATCATAGATTAACACTAGCAATAACAAATAACGAAAAATACTTTTGAATCACTTTAATTTTTACCAATAAGTAAGTACCTTTTTTAACCAATTTTCACAGATGATGTATTTCTGCTGTCGCTACACCAACAATTTAAAAAATAGACTAAACTAAATATTTCATGGAAGCTCCCATACAAAAAACGTGATGTTTTTGCTGTTGTTGTAGATAATGGTACGGAACCCTTCGTGCGCGAGTCTGACTCGTACTTGAATGGTTTCATTTGTAATAAATATGAACATTATTATATCATAGCTTGTTGTACTTTCTTTGTACCACTTAGTATGCTATCACATATATTAATTTATTTTAGGAAAGCTTACGGGAAAACATGAAAAAGATTATTATTATTATTGAATTTAAGTATAAGGAGGGCCAATTAATCTACCTACCTGCTAATATTAGAAGAGCACACAAAATGTAACAGCCATCATGTAGTAATGAGATACCTATCAAGTAATACGAAACCATTTTATGGTTTTCTAATTCAGTTAGTGGGTTGTTATTGTTACGTACATTTTTTTTATTCCTTAAGTTAAACATTATATTTTTTTGATTACATTATCAACAGATTAAATTATTGTCTTATCACAATAATAACAGGTTTGTAGTAGGTAACTCTGACTGCTCACTTATTTTCTTTGACTTCCTTGTGTCTCACCACAACTGGTCCAATATTGTCTCCAGTTTCTCTGTTGTGAGGACCATGGGCACCATCACAGTACGGCCACTGAAATCCATTTATGTGATTAAAATTACATTAATTATTCGTGTATCTCATAAATGGCACTTTCATTTCAGTTCCCATGAATGACATCATGACAAGTGAGACTGATATTTAAATAATTACATTATTATGAGAGCACGTTGCACCGGTTGCGCGCCATTTTGTGAATAGGGTACATAAAGGAAAAGAATTTCGCGTTTATAGGGGCCAGATAGAGAATACCTTTTTGAAGTGACATAAGTTCAAAAGAAAATTATATTTATTGCAAGAAAACTGCACAACTAATCAAGAAACTGGCTATGAAGAACTTTATTATAAAAGAACAATAAAAATTAAAACATAGGTAAGTCAATTCATTAGACCGCAGGGTTTTTGAGATCTCGACCAAATTAGGCGTGAAGTGACATAAGTTCAAAAGAAAATTATATTTATTGCAAGAAAACTGCACAACTAATCAAGAAACTGGCTATGAAGAACTTTATTATAAAAGAACAATAAAAATTAAAACATAGGTAAGTCAATTCATTAGACCGCAGGGTTTTTGAGATCTCGACCAAATTAGGCGTGAAACAGTGCACTTTCATGACTTTTTAAAGTTTTTTTTCTCTGTTCTGTTTTCACATAAATAATACTGAGATCTAGGCCTAGTTTGACCATTAAAAATGTTAAATTTGCCTGTTAAAATATAATATGCCTTCGTCATGTACCCACTCTACTATGAATTTTGGAAAGGGGGTAACTACCCTCTTTCCGCCCCCTTTTATCAAGAGTTAGAAGTTAAACTTTTTAATTGTGTTATAAATAAAAAAATATCTGTTATAGTTATCATTTAGTTTGAGACTCAAATGTTTATTCGGCATACATACCATATCAACCAACGTATTTCAAGATTATGATACTGTCGTTATCTAAGATACCTACTCGTACGTATTATCAAAGCTACCCAACAACGGCAACAATATTAATGTCGTAGATGTGTTGATATGGCCCCTACCTACTATTTTTTTATGGATATTTTTTATACTCCTACCTAGATTTTGTTTAAGTACAGTGTACCTACACCA
This sequence comes from Eupithecia exiguata, assembly GCA_947086465.1. NCBI lineage: Eukaryota > Metazoa > Arthropoda > Insecta > Lepidoptera > Geometridae > Eupithecia > Eupithecia exiguata. Next base: position 3,782,167 of record OX352233.1, on the reverse strand, counting down.
TACTTATGCCTAATATTCACATTATATATTTTATGAAAAAGCTGTTTTTTTATTCCTTTATTTTTATAAACAACAGGGTTACAAAACCAAAGAAATATCCTTGGAATATTTAACAGACTGTAACACATATTTTTTTTTATGATAGTGAGTGTCACTTGAGTTCGTGAAAAACAAATTTGCACTGTAACTAGGTATGAGTTAGGTGCTTAATTTTATTCTAAAGGGGGGGAAAAGGGATTTTTCTCAGTCTCAGATGCTCCTTTGCTTGATGCACAGGTTCAGGTAATGTTTGAAACATTTGAGTATGTGTGTACATGTAAATGAAATATAAATAGATTAATACTAACGTTAATGTTAAGGAACATTTATTTATATTACATTCACATAATAATATAATTAAGTAGGTATATATAACTTCTTAATACTCACGTTTTTACTCTTCCAACATCTGCAAAGTGAAGCCTTCTCAGTAATATCTTCTATGTCAATGAAATCAACCACTTTTTTTAGATCCTTTCTGATTTCAGGATTTATTTGACCATTGCCTACCTGTCTTGCTTTTTTTATTGTTTGGTATGAGTAATAGGAAATTCCGCCCACTGCCAAAGTTGGTGGTAGCAAAGCAAGCCAATCTTTCACTGAAATCAAGAAGTTTTTTTATTGTTAAAAGTATTATTAATTAGCTATGTATTTAATTAATAAATAATGCTGAAAAATTCATGCAGTATCATCTAACCCCAAGCTTAGCAGACTTGTGTAGTAAAATGGGATAAAACCGTGTTTAGTATTCGTGAGTTAAATGTATTGCCTTTCCAGATCAGATTGCTTAGCGTGAGAGAGTAGGTAGGTACTATTACGTAATTGAAGTCGGTAGGTACATCATACCTACGTTAAATGGGTGTCGTTAGTGGAATAAGATAAAATTACATGAACTTAGTGATGGTACTCATCAATGTGGTACATGATGGTACATTTACATATTTAATTAGATAGTTGTGGGTAGCGTGGGTATTGTTTTAGAAGTAAACAGATTAAATGGGTAAGCAAGTAATTATAAATTTAGGGAAATACCTCCCTTCTTAAATGTTAGCAATTAATATTAATTTATATTTTACAGTTAAGTTACTTTTATTCAATTATGAGTTTCCTACTTCCCATTCTCACAAACAAATCACTTTTTGTTAATCTGTGAGAAGTGCAAGGTCTAGTTACTGTGGTGTAATGAGTTTCCTTCTGATAAATAACCAGTATTTTCCTTAATCTCTATTCTAACCTTAACTAGCACTTGTACTGTACTTGAGAATGTACTTACCACCCAGATGGAACCAGCCTCCAAATGTATCTGGAATGGGTAAACCAGCTAAATAGTTGGGAATTGTTACTTTAACAATATTTGAAACAATAAACATTGTGGCAGTGATTTACGATATTTTTTTCGAAACAGTGATGAATACTCTCAGATCTATCGTACGATACGCCAACAGCACGCTATTTATTACACGACTTATGAACAAATCATGAATCTAACCAATCCGTTCGTCACGTCGTCGTCGTCGGTTCGGTACCTACTACATTTTATAACAAAAAATACCCAAACCCAAACCGAAGCCGAGTGCCTGGCCCGCCGGCATTAAATCATGCATGGCATGACATTATCTCTCTCGTTATTTCTGCAAAGAGTGAGCAGGATAAAATGAAATATTTATGCTTAAAGTGGACCTTCACATCTTTTGAGAGAAAAAAACTATCACAAAAATTAAGTGAGAGCGTTCCAATCATATACTTAGCAATAAAATAATGTTTAGAATTTGAAAAAAATTATGTTGAGATCACTCGGAATCTAATCTTAACTGGCTGTTTTCAAGGGGTTTTCCCATCACTAGTCTTTTTATTTTATCTATAGCAACACTTGGAATTTCATTCAGTTTCATTACAATCAATCAAACGTCAAGTTCAAACAAGCACAATCAATCAAATACATGTCACCTGATCTGTACCTAACTTCGTTCGCTTTGGTTGGGTGCGCTTGCATTTTGTCGTGCGTTGTAATTTGGAATTTCTTGGTTTTTAGAAGAAATCTTATGATTTATTTGTTCCATATTATAATTCCCCGTTATTGGTTTACGCGAGATCCTTTAGTGAAGTTCTTCAATGCTGCTGTACGCTGAATATGGCCGACGAAAGACTAGTGGTCCTGAATCGTAGTGAGAATTTGGGATTCGGTTTCTCCTTGCTCGGCGAAGCCGGTTTGCCACATATTATTTATCAAATCGAGGAGAATTCACCAGCGTCTCGTAGCGGTGAGGTAAGCTACCTTGCATACTTTCAATTATCTTAGCGATTCATAATCAATAAATATGCACTCGCCTACCTGCTTTCATGTTGCTTAAAATCGTACTCAATCGTACTGGTACTATCCATCCGTCGCTCCTTTCATATCAATAAAATGTCATCATTATCATTGCGTTTGTACACAAACGAAACAAAGAGGGTATCTACAAATAATATGTTAATCAGGTACAAGTTCATAAACACCCATAATATTTTGACACCCAACATTTTCTGTCATGGGACTATGCCCAGTTTTAAGTCATTAATTCGAGGAAAGTGGTGTATAGAATCTGTGCTCATCTATAAACATTCTAAAAAACTCTCGCGTTGGAGAAAAAAAAACACATTGTTTTTGTCAGTAATGTATAGATGTACCTACCTAACAAGAGTTATTATCATATCTATCTAGTTGTAATGCTGTGTCAAAGTAAAATGCAGAATAAACACAAGGGCTGATGTTTCGTATACTGTGGCCCTTGACTCTTTTGTTGAAAATTATATACTTTTAGTGGTCTTCAACTGCACAAACAATCAGTGTTCTAGAAGAGTTAATAAAACTATCCTTCCACAGTGATTATGTTGAGTGGGTGGAAACAGAACAATAACAATTTGATGATCTTCATGAAAACTAAAAACTGTCATTAATTTCCTGTATTGGTTGACGAAAAGTAATTCTAGGGGTATGAAACTTTTATAAAACCACCTCGGAATCATTCTCGAACTAAACTGAAATAATCATCAAACATAGGTACATAAAAAACATTCTTCCTGATGAAGAATGAGAACTCTCCTCTTTTGAAGTTGGTTGAAAAGATTTTATACTTTATGTAGATATTTTATTCTATAGACAGTAAGTAGGTATATGCAGATACTAAGGTTCAGTAACTACTCATTAATTCAAATGATGATCATGTGTTGAATGTTATGGTCTTAATAGTGAAAGTAGTAATTGTTCACCATATTTCCACTTTAAATAACATATTTTCAATATCATTTTATCTTCTCTTAATTCATAACCACATCAAGTATAGTGGTTAAACTACTCATGAAAAAAGTTTGTGGCATGCTACAGACTTTACCAACTTTGATATTTTATAGTTGGTGTTTATTCCAGCATATTTCACTTTAACAGCACCATTTTCTCATTCTACCGAAGCTACCAATTTCCAATTAAAAAAAGTGTGATTATCCTATTTTCTTAGCCTGGAGATTTACCTGTTTTTCATAAACATAAATAGACATTAAAAATATGAGACAGTGAAGAAGAATGCTTACGTACATATAACACTTTATTCCCTATTTGATAATATTTAGTTTAACATTTGACTTATCTGAAACTAAAAGAAACATTATGATTATTTTATTCTTTTTTGAACAATTTTTGCCTCAACTTTTTCCTTTACCCCATTTGAATGTGCTGCTCATTAAAAATATGAAGCAGTGAAGAGGTATACTTGCACTTTATTCCCTATTTGATAATATTTAGTTTAACATTTGACTATCTAAGTATTTATTATGTGTGCCTAATGAAATAAACATTCATGATTATTTATTCTTTTCTGATAAATTTTTGTCTCAACTTTTTCTATTACTGCCCCATTTGAATGTGCCACTCATTGTTTTACCCTGTCTTCATACCATTGTGGTTGTGAATGAAATATCTTTATACAAATGTTAATTGGTCTGTAAGAAGCAGTCATTATTTCCTCGTATATGGATGATAACTTTCAGATCTGACTACTAATAGTTATTTAATAAACGCGATAATAAACGCGATAAGCGTTTATTTACCTACTTTTGTTTTCACAGGATGACCACAACAGAGTTTAAACCTGTTGAAATGTCAGAATAATCTATACTAATATTATAAAGACGAAAGATTTGTTTTTTTTTTGTATTTATGTATGTAACGAATAAACTTAAAATCTACTGGACCAATTTCAAAAATTCTTTCACCAGTAGAAAGCTTACTTTTCAGAGAGTGACATAGGCTATGTTTTATCCCGGAATTCCCTCGGAAACGGGAACTACGCGGGTAAAACCGCGAGGCGCTGGGCGTGCGATAAACGCGAGAAATGCCCGTGAATATTTAAAGTAAAGTTTGAATGCTAAATGTACATACTTTCAAAGAAAATAATATTTGACGTGAGTTATCTCTCAAATTCCACTTGATATCAATCTTATCATCCATCAAAAATGGCACATCGTTTCATTTTTGTCATGACTTCATTAACTTCATTTGAGCACTAATAAAGGCGTTATTAGATGTTTTGCATTCGTGACGCGAATACTGGGTGACGCACCGACATGGTCACAGACTAAACGGAATAAACTGGTTCATTTAGATACAATATAAAATATTTCATAGAATTCAAGAGTATTCTGATATTTTTGAAGTTATTATGATTAACTTAGTGGTGATTGTGAGATTGTAAACTGGCGATTTAAATGAAAATTTACGAGTTTTTCGACGTGTCAATATGGTCCAAGTAGGCATTCGTCGTTACGATAAACAATTTTTTTAGCTCTTTCATGACACACATGCACGTGTTCTCGTTTCTAGAGCTTCAGCCTGCCCAGAGGCTGAACAGTGAATGCGATATACTAAGAAATTTTAGCTTGCGATTCGCTAAGACTAGAGTAAAAGGAAAGACCATACTTCTCAGGGGGCATGTACAATCCAATGAAACACGATCTATAGGTAGCAAAAACGAATGTTGAAAGTGATATCTTTATTTACGGATGGTAATTACATTTTAAAGAAGTCCACGGCATGAGCGATCATTTAATTCAACTCTTATAATATGCAAGAAAAGTGAACATGCTGAAATGATTTTTATTACTTATTATCATTAAGAACTGTTTATCAATGCACATATTTAAGAAAAGACTGAAACAATACATTTATGGCAAGATTTGTTAAGTTAGCGTAAGGTTACAACCATTATTGTAAAACTTGCTACTTCAATTATAATTGAAGTAGCAAGTTTTACACAGCAAAGTTACACAGCAAAGTTTTAACAGTTCTTAATGATAAGCGTAAGGTTACAACCATTATTGTAAAACTTGCTACTTCAATTATAATTTGTAACCTTACGCTAACTTAAAAAATCTTGTCATAAATGTATTGTTTCAGTCTTTTCTTTATTGGCAAACTGTGGTATTTTTGTATCAATGCATTCACTGCCCAACCTTGTGGTGCGATCCTTAGCAGTAGGTCGGCTTGAACCACATATGCGTCGAAGGCAATGAGAATGTTAATTTATTATGATAGCAAGATAATTGTATGTACTCATATAAGTGAACATTGTTCTTCTGAGCAAATAAAATCGTTAAATTGATTACGCTACGCCAACTTTTCTCTCACTGTTGTACGAAATGAGTCACAACACGTTACTTACTTAATAGTTACTTGGTTTGGGTTTTCGTCTACTACGATGCAATGCATCTCACGGGAAGAAAAGTGGCATGTCAATGTCATATCAACAGCCTATTCTAGTCCACTGCTTGACATAGACCTGCCTCTTATCATTAGGGGGATAGGGGTTATGCATTATCCCCACGTTGCAGAGCAAGCGGATTAGGGATCGCAGTAGAGGTATTAAATTTACACAGAAGAAATTTGCTGTCCTATCTCTGGACTGCCACAGACGCACACAAAAGTGGCATATATCTGTGCAAATAATAAAAGGCTAGTTTCCTAAAAAAATCGAATAATTCCGTAAGTAAAGATTGTCAGAAGATATGGGACACTAATTTTTTTTATCAATAAAAAAAAACATCTACAGCGCGTTAAAGTTTGGGAGTGGGGCGGCTCTCGACGTCACAAAGTCGCTGAAGTGCCGCCCAGCGTGATGTCACGCGGAAATTTAACTGGCTATAACTTAAATAAAACCGCCCAAGTGCGAGTCGGACTCGCGTACGAAGGGTTCCGTACCATTATCTATAATATAAAATCTGCAAAAAAATCACGTTTGTTGTATGGGAACCCTTAAATATTTATTTTATTCTTTTTTTTAGTATATGTTGTTATAGCGGCAACAGAAATACATCATCTTTGAAAATTTCAACTGTCTAACTATCACGGTTCATGAGATACAGCCTGGTGACAGACGGACAGCGAAGTCTTAGTAATAGGGTCCCGTTTTTACCCTTTGGGTACGGAACCCTAAAAAGAAAAAATACATGTCCAATGTCTTCTGATAATCTAACTGACGACGCGACGGACTAATTAGAACTTTTTAGTAAACTAGCCTATTGTAGAATGATTCAGCTATAACAAAAAGCTGTAGCACAGTCTGTGAAGTTGCTATGGCTGGGTCAGGGAGGCGTCATGTCGCTTCTCTGCCCGACAGCAAAATCACTAATTATACCAAGGCCGATAACACCGATACTCAATGCCTACATGAACCGCCGTCGTACCCGCCATTTTATTTTTGCCTATTTATGTTAACGAGAATTCCTAAACTGGTCGCTTTCGTCAAGCGTTAGGTATTTAGGGTTATGTTCAACTATTAAACGGTCGATAAAAGTTGGATGCTGCTTTAATTTTATTCCCTTCTTAAGCTGGATGCTACTGGGCTGACTCATGAATAGCATAAGGATGAGAAACCTACGTTTTTAGCTTTCAGTTTCATCGATAGATTAGTAGAGTAACAAACCAAACATCTCGCCCATGTTTGTTACTCTACTAATCTACCGATATTGTTGTGAATTGTAACTTGAATTAAGTTTAATAATTAATAATAGTAAATATTGCTGGACTCACACAGTTTATCTAGCCCCAAGAACTAAGCAGAGCTTGTGTTTTGGGTACTAGATAACTGATATACGTAATATAATACAATACTTAGCTAGATATTTTTTATCATACATAGAAAACGGCCAAAACCCCCTGAACAAATATCTGCAGATCGTATGAACATTTGTCCCGAGACGGGAATCGAACCCGCAACCGCCTGCGTCGCAGGCAGACCTTCGCCCACCGCGCCACAACGGTCGTCTATTACGAAAAGGATCTCTATTTATTTATAGGATGATTCTATTATGGGTTATTAATATTATTTTCTCGGGGAAAATCAGTAAACAGCGGAAATACATATTATGTATTTGGTGTATAAATAGATTTGTTTACCTAACTACGGGAAACCAGAAATATATATATATGTACCTATATATGTATGTATATTATGTTATATTATAAGAATAAGCTTGGTTTATCTTGACTGTATCCACACCTAATTACCGAGAGCAAATTGTGTCATATATGACACAATTTGTTTTCACACAAAGATTAGTAACAATAGATTGATTTATCAATGCTTGTTATTATTTTTTGCTAGACACATAAAATATAATGTATGTAGGTAGTAGTTTGCCTAATTATTTGTTTTTCTTTTTTCTTAAATGACATATCGACAAGTTCTGGTGACTGTCGTCTTTAATGTGCTAATTTTATAAAATTTAAATCCTGTTATTGGCTGTAAGTGATATTTTTATGTTAAGTTACTTTTATATAAGAGAGCTGTGGATTTTGTAAAGTAAATAATATAAAATAAAAACTCGAATAATGTAGGCCCACCTCAGCACACATAAGTTGAACTTGCGTCCCTCAAAAAGGGGTATATGTTTATATTTATTGGTGCAGCTATCCTTAAATAAGGAGATCAAACCACCTTAAGACTCCAGTACCAGTACCTTTTTTTAGGGTTCCGTACCCAAAGGGTAAAAACGGGACCCTATTACTAAGACTTCGCTGTCCGTCTGTCACCAGGCTGTATCTCATGAACCGTGATAGTTAGACAGTTGAAATTTTCACAGATGATGTATTTTTATTACCGCTATAACAACAAATACTAAAAAACAGAATAAAATAAATATTTAAGGGGCTCCCATACAGCAAACGTGATTTTTTTGCCATTTTTATAGATAACGGTACGGAACCCTTCGTGCGCGAGTCCGACTCGCACTTGGCCGGTTTTATTTTTGTTTATTTGATCATGTTGGCTTTCATATCACTGCGGCCATGATATGCCTATTGTGATCGCCACTTTTTGTGGTCACCCCTAAAACTGCGGCGTTCAGAATTCGCAACTTACACTTGCAGCTGCCAGGAACTGGATGATTTTCTTAGGTACTAATTTAAATCATAGCCGTGCCATGGCCCCGTGACCAGAGTCATACACAGGAGTCAGGAGTGGTCACTCAATGTTACGGTCTAAAGACCATTGAAATTGAGAGTAGCTCTAGGGAATACGAGAACTATGGAAATTATGGAATGGTACTTCAACATCGTTTGTTATTTAAATAATCCATTGTTTTCTTCATGGGAAAAAGTATTTCACTAGGTTTTACCTAAGGCGTCTTCTTAGACTTCGCTACAAGAAGTAATCGTTATAGTCGTTACCTATAGATAACTAGGCTTCTCCCGCGGTTTTGCATGCTTATTTCAAGTAGCCATATTTAGTAGATAGTCAAGCCTTTATCGGTACTCCGGGATATTGTTTACCTCTATCAAGTTTCATTAAGATTCGTTCAGCTGAATGACGTGAAAAGGTAACATAGGTACTGACAGACAGGTAGAGTTACTTTCGCTTATTTATAATATTAGTATGGATGGATGATGTAGCCATTTCTTTGGGTACCTGTTCTTACCTACTCTTTATTTCCGGAAAAGTAAATTTAATATTAACTTTTTTGTAAATATTTTGTTCAGCTCATCAACTGATATGCTAGCGGAGACGATATGTGTGAATAACGACGTTCTATTGGTTGTTTAAAACACATCTCTACTCCGGTAATTTCAGCTTAGCTTTGGTGGAGTCTGGCCCTTAGGCTTAACAATCTCTGTCACGGTCCTTTACATGGAAACTATATAGAGCTTGATAAATTGATTGTTTCGATTTGCACGATACCGACTTGGGTGTTAAATTGTTAATGGTTCCAAAATAAAACTTAATAATGACCGCATTGCATAAAAACGGCAGTATAGTTAATAATTCTTTTTAATTAATATCCCTAATAAAGAAATTGAAGTTTTTAGACCATTATCATTTCTTTCGAAGTATTTCGACCAGAACTGAGATCTTACGATGATCCTTTTCTTTATAGGAGAGGTGAGGTGGAAGTGGAAGCCCGGGGCTTCCACCTCACCTCAACAGCCTATAATGGACTGTTGGACGCAGAGCCTCCCCCTGATAAACCCATAATGTCCACGCTGGGTTGGGGATCGCGCTGCTGCTCGCCCCCCGGTGTATGTCCGTAGGCGCCCCCAATGACACCCACACACGGGAAGAGTTGCAAATTCTAAGATTATAAATATAAATATCCCTCAATTTACATAGTTACCAGCTCTCTCAAGTCCAATCTAGTATAAGTATAACAATATGTGTCATGCAAAACGAATTAACGTTGCAACGCCAACCATTGGAAGGTTATGCTCGAACAAACATACAATAAATTGATTTAAAAAAATAAAGTAAAAACGGAGCTCAAATTCTTTAATATTTACACTGTTTTTAAAGTTTTTCGGGATAAATACTAATCCCTCGGGAATAAAATTTATATTATAATGAAAAGTTAAAAAAAAACGGCCAAAAATATAACCTCTTTTTTGGAAGTCGGCAAAAAATATACCAAGGCAAAGCTCAGCAATGTTCGCACTTGGTTCGCACTCATTATCTACGCTTGATCAAATAAAAGAAAATATATTCTGCAGTTTGTATTGCTATGGCGCTCATAAGGGGAAGCATATGTCCAGCTGTGGACTAGCATAGGGTGGTGATGATGATGATTCTGCAGTTTTACCACTGCATTGATAGATAACGATTAGCAGTCGACCCGTTATCATTATCAAGTTGTGGGGCATTCATAAAATGTGTAATTATGGTGATAAGACTAACATCAATTAGTGAAAGTGGTTGTACAAATGTACGTTATACTGTTCTGTGCATTTGCACAGAACAGGTAAACTATAAGCCCTAAGAGCCGGTCTTCCTTTCATAGAGTGCGTTTGAAGCGTATTCCCTTATTTTTAACCGATTTCGAAAAAGAAGAAAGTTGTTTGTTTAGCTGTGTATTTCTTTTCTATGTATGTTCGTCGATTTCTTTTGAAAATTCTTACGGTATTGTTTAAGGTATGATCCCGAGGTAGTCCCATAAAAGTTATTCCCAAGTGTTTGTTCCGCAAAACTTAAAATCTTTCAATTCCGCGACGCAGAACGCGGGTTCGATTCCCGTCACCCGGGAATCGAAATGTTTACAATCTGCAGATGTTTGTTCCAAGTTCTGAGTGTTTACAATGTATAAAAAAAAATCTATGTATGTAATGTCTGATTGATTGAAGGGACGAGTGAAATTTCACTCGTCCCTGGATTGATAGGTATTTTATTTCTTCGAACGAGATGTTTTGTATACCTAAATGTGACTCTTCTTCACTTTTTAATTTTTCGAAATATGAAATAGTAAATAGGTTAGTGCCCGATAACATCCCTTCGTGTAACTGTAAAACATTAGAAATCATCCGTTTGAGCCAACCGAGGAAACTTCATTCACGATGCGATTTCCTGCTGGCGGTGCGGCGTGTGAGCGGATCTGCCTCATTTGTTGGCTGGTGAAAAATAAATCCATAAATGTCTGATCTATGATTTGCCTCTTTGCCTGGTGAAAAATAAACTGTTCCACTCCATGTTCAAAGCTTTATCATCCGGCAATAAATAGCCGTTTTACAAGCTTTTAATACCGCGCCCGGAAACTCGCTCAAAAGTCTTCCAAAATAAAGGAGTTCCTGGTCGGACGATCGCGATTGGTAGTATCCATGATTCACAGGATTCTGTAAAGAATGAGGTGGGTGCAAACCTCTAAGGTCCCATACAAACGTACTATCCCATTCATTTAAAGACTACATACCCTTTATTGCAATAAAATGTTGCATACATAATCGGATAAGAAATAGCTATGTTCCTACCGTTTTAGTTTTACTAAATACGTTTTTTTTAGAAAATTCATTAAAATTTTGAAGCGATTTTATTACTTTCGCTGTTGTAAATTTATTGATGATTTTTTTTACCAGAAAAAATATCGGTGCAAGAATAGCTATTTCTTTATCCGCTTATGCACTCAAAATTTCATTGAAGTCAGGGACTTGGTTTCCAATTTAATCGGAAAGTACGTTTGTATGGGGGCTGAGAGATAAAAATACAGCACATAGTCGTCCGTAGAAATTAAAATCGAATTCGCGGAGTGAAATTGAAAAGCTGCTCTCGTAAAACCTGCGTTTCCACAACAACTTGAAGAGAAACACTGGTCATGTCACGTGACCGACCGAACGCAGTAGCCGATAGCGAACCATAAATATTCTGCTAATTGTACTCGGACATGAATATCTCGAATTCACATCGTGAACGATCCCCTTCTTTGGCTTCTGTTCTACGGCAACGAAGCCCTTCCTCCGTACATTCCGAAACAACTGTTTTGAGGATAAATTAGCTAGTTTGACTTTCTACGATTGCATTTCATTACAAGGACTATAATATAATGATTAATTCAAAAATAAATGCTAAATACAACAATAACTTGGCAGACACATGGTTCGGGGTATCTATTTTTAAATCATGAAAGATACAATTTTTTGTGAAATTCGACTGCGTAATTGACATTATCCATACTAAGATTATAAATTCGAAAGTACCTCTGTCTGTCTGATAAGGCAACAGACAGACAGAGGTACTTCTCCGTTCACGCCTAAACATCGGAAATCTTATTGAAATTTGGCAGGGCTACCTCCCTGTACAGGGAGAACAGGGTTAGCCCACAGCATCCCGGGGATAAGCTACTTGAAAAGAGCGTGCCAAGCCGCGGGCAAAAGCTTGTTTGGAATCATTTGGATGAATGAGTTCTCTAGTCTAGACTGACAGTTTAATTTAATTTGCCCCGGAATGTAAGCCTTGCACAGCTGTTTTACGTTGATAGGACAGCGTTGGTTACAAATTGTTTTATCAGGTGTTATGTGTTGAAAAATACAAACATGCTGCAGTGTTCTAGTGTAGATTTATTCTGCCGTGATTTCAGCCATTTGTTCAAACACGTCATAGTATTTAATGTTTTTGTTCGACTGTTGAGTCACCATAAACCTGATGTTTTGAGGACATTTACTCCTACAATTTAAAATAGTTCCTAAATAGCGTTAGTTCTGATTTATTAATTGTATTCCCGGAAGCAGGAACTAACTAAACGTTTAGGGAAACAAAAATAACATCGAACAATGTGATTCATGCTCAAAATACAAAGTAGTATGCAAATTACTGATAGCTGAGGTAGATACATTACTTTTGTGGAAGTTGTGAACATGACAGAGCAATTCAAACGCTAAGTACTTGGTTCTGATTGCTCAATGGCCTTGTAAATGTATTGTGGTGAATGAGGTTCCAATCCAACGAAGTTTTTTATTGTGACAAATCGATGTTGTCTATCTCTTACTACAAGCTACAACCGGCATGGAATATTGAATGAAAAACCACGTTAGACGTGCCATTTCTCAGACTTTTACTTCCTTTAGAAATAGTAATAGGGCATTAGCGATGCGGCTTGGCTTGGCAGCCCACTCGTACTAGAAGCCTTCGTAAAAAATCCCCTGCGAAAATGTGAGTGCTCTAGCTTTTACCTTTAAAAGGCACTAGGGGAAAAGCAAGGCTAAAAGAAAGCTTCAATATCGCGTAGGTGGAAAACGAAGTCTACCGTGTGGGCGTAAGCGCCTGGCGTCGACCCTCCGATCTTGGTTCTATGACTTACAGTTTACGAAGTACAAGCACGGCTGTCGGCTAGACTCGTTATCCACGTCTGCGAACATATGCCACGCTTATGTAACACAAACAAACAAACAACTCTCATTCATATCGATCGATTACATTACAATGTTTACCAACCACCACGTTTGACACCTTTGAGCATGCCGATTGCCGATACTCTCTGTAAACTCGTTAGCTAATTGCATTCAGCCACGCAATTCCCTGCTCATAACGTATTTGTAATTAAGCATTATAAAATTGCTATCATAATCATAACATTGACAACATCCTCCGTTTCAAAGATCCGGTTTGCGATGTTAATTTAATTCGTTGATGTTTTAATGTAGTTATGTTAGCTCTTTGATGCGACCTCGTCTAATTCACATTTCCGCTGCGCCCTTCTGTGGGAGTTTGATCGTATTTATCTCTAAGCTGGATCCATTAGTGGGCCCTCCTGTGATAAGGACGAGTTGACAGCGGGACGGCCGGCGCGCGGGGCGGTCGCTTGTGGGCCTCTGCAAGCTCTCATTTCCCATTAGATAAACATGTCCGCTCCACGCAGCGCGATCCTGTTCTCGCTCGCTCCATTCCGATAGTAGTGACTAACGCATTCGGTTGTGTTTGTGCGTTACAAGACGCAGTTCCCAGTGACGAGACAGTGCGCCTCAGTGAATCACTGCATCATCACAGCGATGCACTGATACCGATTGTTATCAACAATAAACTTAACATTGTGTAGTGCTAAACGTGTGCCGTGTTTCCAAACATTTTGGTGATTCTGACGCGGTATTGCATTCGTCTTAAATAAAACATTAAGGTCTGTATTCTATACGTGTTTATAAGGCAAATGTCCGGTATTCGTTCGTAAAGTAGTACTCTACTTGATATTTATTTACTGACTTGATGTTTGTCCTGTTCTACTTTATTTTATGGACACTATTTATCAGTCCGCTGTGCGATACAGGGAAAAGCTGTTAGCTCTTGTGTAGAGATGTTTTCATCTTCCATTACATCATTGAATAGAATGTAGAGATGTAACAATTTAGCTATTAAAACTATACCTACAATATTTTAAGAGCCCATTGAGTTATATTAAGTAGTAATAGAACTTCAATGTAAGAGCCTTGTTTAGTCGTTCGCTTTCGACCAACAAAGTCACTTAGTAGAACTTCTCAAGGGCACATTAAGTAATCTAATACTGGATTACTTAGGTACTAATTCATGAGAACTTTAGGTAGGTACATGAATTCGTCGCAGTAGTTACTAGTCTTGGCTGTTCTGGTTACAGCTATGAGCAAAATGAACAAATTCCTCTAGTTCTTCTAACAAATAGTTATAGATACCGTCTATATCGGAATGGCACAGAAGAATGACCTGAACGAACACGGAGTTTGTCGTATACAAGTCTATAGGAAATACAGAGTTTGCTATGCTTCTTAACACTTTCATGGCCCAAGACGCAGAAGTCGTTCTCCTGCTCCGTGTGGCAGCGACGCGCCTCTGCGGGTCGCACCGCCCCGAAACTGGGCAGTGAATGCTTTAAATAATCTAACAAGGCCGAAGCTTGAAAGTTGAAACTCAATGGAGAAATGTAAAGGTCTTTCGAACAGTAAATAACATAAGAATGTTGGAGAATTTACTAACAGAATTGTTGGTTTTTTGAATAACTGAATGTGTTGTATTACAGGTCGAGGCGGGAGACGTTTTGCTCAAGGTTAATGGGACTGATGTAAACCGGTTCACTACTCGAGAAGGTAAGGAATTTGCCATTTATCACGCACCGGCACTTATCTACGAAACATTCTTAACTTGCCGATAACTGACCCTGCAATTGAAATGTTGCTCCAGTTTTTAATTGTGTCTAATGGACGAGTTTCTCGCTACGGGTAATTTGTATAGTTTCATTTGGACTCTACTTATACTTGTGATGATGTAGCCAGATTGTAGAATCAGCCCGTTTGTAGAATGGCTAGCCGATTGCAAAACGACGCAATTCAATACCTAGATTACCGATGCCGATTGTTAAACGATCAACGTTCAACAATATGGCTAAACGTCACTTAGCCATCTCGTCGAATGAAATTAATTAGGTATTCCCGACAAAACAGAATTCTTTTTGCAATGACTTAGCCATTCAAATGGCTAGATAATTCTGTGTCCAGCATTATTATTATTATACTACAAACGGGCTGATTCTACGATTCGGCGGGATTCGGCGGTATGGTACGGCGACATTATACGTTGCTGAGGAAATGTTTAACATCAACTAATCAACACTCAATTAACTAACCCATTATGTGTTCTGATCGCGTGACTTTAAAAACAATAAATATACCTAGCTGTCGAAAAAACCGCTAGCAAAACAATACTATCTGGTGTAATGTAAAGTCAAGCGCCCATGTCCACTATCTACGCATAGGTACTGATACCTACTGAGTCAGAGTTACGCATCACCGACCCTCGGCTATATCCCATGTTATCGACATCACGTCGGACCGTTATCTTACAACATATTGAGGGTCAGCTCACACCGAGACGCGACGCTGCGCGCACTTTGATTCTAAATATAACTTTATCTACTGAAAAAAAGGGAAGAAAAGGGAGAGCCTCGGCACCCCACGGACCTAGGGTCTCGACTCCATGGGGAGCAAATGCGTAGGCTCTGTCAAGACCGGCATATTTGCGCCTCTTGAGATCTTCTGCCAAATCTGCCGCCGCACCAGCCCTCACGCAATTCCTAGGAAGATGGGAAGGTACGAGTGTGTCGACGCATGTAGCACATTTCTTTTTTAAATTTCTATTTTGAATCAAAGTGCGTCCTGTATCGCGTCGTCTCGGTGTGAGCTGACCCTATCAATTAGCGTTAGCGTCTGCTCACACCGAGACGCGACACTGCACAAAGTGCGTGCAGTTGATTTAAAATTTAACTTTATTTACTACGCAAAAGGATACAAATTTTATGCTCGTTGTGAGCTGACCCTAACGCTAATTCAATGATCGCGTTATTGCTGCCCGTAGCCGACTGCCAACACGCAACATCACAATATTATCACACTCAACGCAGCTGAAATAACCAGAAAAGCCAAATTGATTTCCTCCGACAACGCGCAATATTCTTGCTATCGGAGCACAATCAATAACCGCCTGTCTATTGTTTTACTGGTATATTTAATTTCCTTTTGTGTTTGTTCGAATATCGTACGCTACAGCGAGCATTTCGATTGTTGCAGTTTTAAAATGCTTGCGACTCTCATCGGACCCCGTCACCCTAAGACTGAGAAAGGGTGAGTTGACTTGTTAACCTGTAGTTTATTGTAGTGGGTGTATAATATTACAGCTGGTAATAAAAATGTAGAATTCCCTGTTGGCTTGGTTCGGTTTGCAGAGTGGCTGGAGTGCTACAAAATAATAGGTAGTGGCTTTACGCGAAGAGTAATTTCATAGGTGGCTCTCGGGAGTTGAGCTGGGTAAACCTGCCGACGGCTTTTTGCACATTGCTTATTTTTCCTTTAGTAATGGAATTTTGCTTACTTTTGTCCATAGACCGTGAATTACTTCGATTTTCTAGTTTCTTATTGTCCTTGCCCTAGACGCGAATGATTTTGTTGTTTTTCTCGTTTCTAAGCACAATAACGTCGAAGCAAGATAGTCAACCATATAAACTGAAAGTGAACCTATGAAATGCATGATTCCGCTATCCATTTGCCGCTTTTACCATCCCTTACTTATTCAAGGCACTGTCCTGGATGTCAGCCAACTGTGCTTGCCTGTACATAGAGTTAAATATGCAACTCCTGAGCCGAGATAAAAACGGATAGTAGTAAATGGAACGGCCTATGTGACGTCGTACAATGACGAAAGCTATGTAGAGTTATGCAGATTTCTGTCTTTTAATCCTGCGTGCTCATTATGCGTTTTAGGTCTCATTTGTGTGTAGGACGTAAGCAGACTTGTTATCATTCTAGGATCTAGCTTCCTGTCTGTACTATGAAGTAATTGCGGTAGTTCTTGACGTTTGCTTTATTTGCGGGCGTCATTAAGCAGCAAGCGTATTTAAAACATTGTTTATTCATTTCCTGTTGAGCCTTGGTGATTGAATCTGAATGGTAAATTAAAGTAACGTCTACCTAGGCCAACTGCCAGTGCATACTCTCTTACATTAGAAAAGCTTGGTATCGCATTTTCCTGAGTTTTGAGTTTGCGATCCTCTTGACGCTTCTCATTCATTTACATAATCTATCTAGTAGCAGGTCTTTTCTTCAACTATGCGTTCATTTCAAACATTAAAAAGCAGTGCACGTTCTTTCCGAGCATTTAAAAATAATCTGTTTTTTCCGGATACTCCCGAAGCCCCAAGGGTGCGATGATCGATGCCGCCTCCACTACGTGACTTTAGTCAGGACAAGAGGCCTACTTTTAGCAACGAAGTTTCAGATAGAACGATCTTGCACCTTAATACCTTACCACCACACCACCTTTCATTAAATTTATGGATCTTTAAGAAAACTCAAGCTTATTTAATAAAAAAATCTAAAACTTCTACAATCGTAACAAAGGTTATCATTAGTACCTACGTACGTTTTAAGAGTTAAGAATAAAAACAGTCTCGATCAATTATTCCTTCAAATGAAAAATCAAATCTAAATCGCTGCATTCGCGATGTTGATGATACCTACATAATCAAACACGCAGATCCTCACGTCACGTAAAAAACCGTATTTTTGTCATTGGTTAAAAACGTAAACATTTTCGTAATATTAGTAAACAATGATGTTATTATTGTATTAGTAGGGTTTCTTAATAGGGTCATCGATAGATCGAATAAGGCGTCGGATCCGTATCATCGTAGCAGGATAACGTGCGATCCGTCATCCGAAACTTCGTATTACGAGCTAGACATTGTCTCACAAGCACACCTTTCAGACCCACAGATCAAAGCGAGCCTGAGGAGGTACCTCGCGTCATCGACGGAGCGGCGTAGTGCACGAAACAACCGCGACAAGTGAGTACCTATACTTGACTTGTAGTAACACATGTTGGTAGTATCTACACTACATAGTTAGTTACCTGTATTACATGTGAGTAGTAAGTTACTTACAGCGCACGTGCATATTATATGATGCGATGCGAAGCACGCTGCGCTGAATTCAAAGGACAAGAATGTAGGAAAAATACTGATTATTATTGAATTATGATCTTAATTGTAGCGTGTATTCAGATATGACAAAACATTACCTTATATTTTTTGTGTATAAGTACTATAAATGTCTTTTTTATGTCTGGGGTTTTCTCTATGATGTGTTCAGTCACAAATAATATAGTAGGATTCTTTTGAACTAGCTTATCAAATTTATCTGCAACCGTTCTTGCCCTACTATGTATATGTAACTGTACAATTCGTGGACAACGGGGTTGATTACACTTATAATAAGACTAATTAAGTTTTAATTCTGTTTACAGTAAAACGTGAGTGTAATTGTTTGTTGTCGTGAATAAATAAAAATAAAATTACGTGATAGCTTTCCTTTGCTCTTATTGGCGCAATATTCTATAGTCTATACTCGAACCTTCTTAAAATCCATTGTTTGTAAACAACTCGCAACACAAAAATTCAAAACGCTCATTTGGCGTCGAGTTTGTAAAATAATTGTCTGCATTATGCATTTAATGAAATAACTTACATGGAAAAAATGTGGAAATTATGGCAAAAAATCAAAATCAAGAAAGTGATAGGCTTTGTAGTCAAGTACCTACCACTACTGGGAAATTATTCTAACGTATTGTCTGATAAAAACAATGCAAAATGTAATTAATATTTCTTCAAGGCCAGTCGTATTATTTATAAAAGCATATTTTAAAGTTTGAATAAAATAATGACGCGCCAAAACGATAATCTCTGTCATGGCTCCGATGACATTACTCGATGACGTCACACCTTACACCACACCTAACAAGAAGAACAAAACGCAATGTAATCTGCGATACCTGTGACGTCACCATCACCAGTGTTATAACATAACCATTCGGTCATATGATCATATTTTAATCCCGTTTTTTACCTAAAATAGGTATATTTTTTTAATAAAAATTACCAGAATACGCTTAGCTACTTTGTTACTGACTAGGGTGAAAACAATTTGCAACTTATTTTCAATGTTGTCAAATAGCCTATTTTTAAGTATTGTTATGTTTACAAACATTGTATCTTAAGTTCGGCTAGAGTGTAGACAAGGTCATAAAATACTTTACATTACGCTACGGTTACAACTTCGTTATAGCCGCCCTACTTGCTCCAATCATTTTTAACAATACTACATCTCTGACGCGGTACTCGCACAAGAAATTTAATCATATTTTGTCATTGTATAGATAAGGATAACTTGGAGTTAACTAATAAACAATTCTATTTACAAGCTGATAAGATATGTTTAGCCCCTTTCCAAAAAATCAAGCCAAGTCATAAACTTTCGGCAATAAGTCATTGCATCCTTGAGATCCATCGGTTACAATGATGTCACAAAAAGTTCAGTGCTGGTCCCATAATTACATTCCGGTTTTTGTCTTGAAGGTTGCAGTTTATTCGACTGGTTTTATGTGCCGGTGCACATAAAACATAAACAAGTCCTTTATTTCTGGTCCTACCCTATCCATACACGCCAATCTGTATATGCCATTGGCATTTTCTCAGCCGGTGGGAACTGGTTTCTGCTTTATCATCTTTACATCTCGCATGGGAGTGTATTGGGCATTTTTCCTTTGCCTTTTCTTTTTTTATAACCAATAGACCATCGTTTGGCCACTATCTCCATCGATCACAATTTTACCAGGCCCTAAGCCCTCGAAAAAGCTGAAGTTCATTCAGCATCTCAACAGGTGTTAAAGAATGGGTGGTTTCCGAATTTTTGCCATCCATCTTTATCTAATAAAATAAATGCCTGTACATGGAAGATATTTATGTGAGAAATAATATTATTGGACCATTATCAACGCAAATAGCACCCAAAACAATGATTGTTAGAATTTTTGTATGTGCGTTTGTGCACGCTAATCTCAGAAACGGCTTATCCAGTAAAATATCCAATAATATTATAAATTCGAAAGTTACTCTGTCTATCTGTCTGTTCTACTATTCACGCCTAAATAGCTGAACGGATCTTAATGAAATTGGTGGGAATCTGAATGAAACATCTTAATGAAATGTCAGGGAGGTCAGGTTTATGTCCGTGCATAGGCTACTTAAAAAGTTTGAAACCGCGGGCAGCAATTATATATTTTAAATAGTTTGTAGTGCCCTACAGGGTGCATGTACTATTGACCTAAGCTGTATACATGTACATGTTAGCAAAATTAATAAATCTAAATCTATTTGGCTGGTCTTCACCTCCGTCATTGTATGTAGGGCTACAGATTCAGTTCTTTCCGAGAAGCCACACACGTGAACAGTCTAATAAATATCCCCTTCATACCACGTTGTCTTCACCACGCATTTGTTTGACTTTTTACATAGATAAGACATGGAAACTTTTCCATTTGCTTCGTGCAGCAATGTTGCAAGATGCATGTTTACCCGTGAAACAAAAAGTTGCCTTATCGAAACGAGATTGTTATTAAAAGTGCACTCAACTCTTCCTCATGGGAGTCTGAATACGGCATCGTTAATGTTATTGCGCTGCTGGTATAGCACCTTAGGGCGCATTCACATAACGGATCCGTTTTTACATGACTGTTTTTACGGATCCTTCGCTACTGGATACAATCTTTTACTGGATCCGGAAAACTGTCGGGTTTGTGAACTCGCTCCTTAACCTTCATACACCATCATGGAAAAAAACCTGATTCTCTGTGAATGCGTCGCGAGGTAGCTTTACTTTGTGAGCTATTCGCTATTTATATTCATTTGTCAGTTCTCAGAAAGAACTGATGTCGTAACTTCAGATTGTTATTTTATTTCAGTCGATGTTGGCTAGCTGGCTTTCAATTATTTGAAACTAACTGGCCCGGCAAACTTCGTTCCGCTTATGAGTCAGAGATGGCGTTACGTATGAAAAATGGACCTATGAGAAAACTAAATGGTTCATGTTTTCCCGTCGTTAAATTTTCATATCACCATACAGCCGGAATCTAGATTCTGAATTCAGAGACAGAATTCGTAATCTTATTTCCTTGTGTGTGTGCTCCGCTTTAATGTAATGTATGGAAAATGGTGCACTCTGAATTCAGAATCTTAAATATACCAAGATCGATCTGACAAATTCGGAATTTAAGAGAATCAGAATGTATGTGGAGTATCATCCATGACTTTGTATTCAATAGCGGCCTTTCTGAATTCAGAGCGACATTCTGACTGTATGAGGCCAGCCTTACTCTACCTTTACCATGACTTCTTCAAATAAACATAGCCATCCAGTGTTAATTAACTTACGTTTTATCTATTAATGTTCCGCTCCTATACCTCTGGAGTCCCCTAATAGTTTGACAGCTGATTTCCGACGCGATAAGTGACAGCACCATATGTTTATGGGGTGGTAGATACTAAGGGTGGCACCCCTAGACACGTCATTGTCGGCTTACTCACTGAAATGTGCCTCACATGTAGGCATTGATTGATACATACACAGCCAAAAAGTGTACGAGAGATATAACGCCACACATTTAAGGTATTGATTGATACGCAAAAAAATCTTTCTCTACGTAATAAATAAACCGTTGTACCATAATTCGTCCTTCGCTCATGTCCTTAAAAGGTCGTCTCCTCGCATCGGAGGCGATGCGAGGGTTGATTGATTTAGCTCGCGGTATCAAACATTCTTGGCGAACTATTTATAGGACTCTATTGTTTAGAAACTCAGCCGAAGAACGGGACAAGGCGTCAGTGTACCCTTTCTGGAATGAGTGACATAAGTATTTTTGTAGAACGGCTGTCTTGTGCTAATAGAATGTTATCATCCGTAAATAGAGCGAGGCTTGTTAATCAACCATACAAATAAATATCTCTTGTGAACTTTATGGATGGATAAAATTCACATGGTCGGAGAGCAGGAGCCGAATTGCACTAACTGAAACGCTTCACCATAACAAGTGTAGCCTCAGAATGACACGTTTTAGCATTTTACCTTCGATGAAAGAAACTACAGATGGAGGGGCGCGTCAACGCGTGTCAAATGTGTCAAAGTTGGAACCATTCTATCAATCTCTCAGTGCGTACAATAGCCCCGCACGCAGTTTTTTTCATCTATATTGACATAGTAAAGCGATTGGCTAGCAAAATTCGGCCCCAGGGTTTTACCCAGCAGTGGATGTCCACTGCGGGGCGATTCTTTTCGACCATTTGCTGTACCTTTTCCAGGTTATACCTGTGACTATAGGACGGTCTGCTAGGTCGTTGAGCGTCTCAGGGCCACCGCTTGCAAATTACTCAAAACTTGGTATTTCCTTAAGAATTTGACCCTTACCAATGCCAGCGTACAAGCTATTTTCGTTAGCTTTGGATTCCAACTAACTTAAGTTCACGGTAATGTTTCAAGGCGTCGGCGAGACTTTCATTATTACATTTATTACAGTGTTGATACCGGTTCAATCTACTTTGTGTACGTCTAGAAACAATGTCTAGAAACTTCATCAACAGTACTAAAGGATTGTCTCTGGTATTTCTACGTTTACAATCAGTTGAACGAAATTGAGTTACCTATTACGATAAGGCGTAAATATTGCGTCACGTCACCGCTGCTGTTGTCTTTACAGACTTGTATTTAGTGCGCAATGTTTATTATTATGTCTCCATTCTTCAATAGCCTGTGTGATACATTGTTTTTCCAACAAATTAGTGGTCATGTTACCTCATCTTAGCAAATTTTCTGATCACCAATCTTCGAACATAAATACTGGTCGTAGATGTTCTGCTAATAATTATCTTGCGAGAATATCGCACATGCCATAGCTAACCAGATTGACGGTACGCGCGTGTACTGTAAATTACTCAGTCTAGACAGTCCTTGCAACTCGTATGCTTTCACGAACGCAATCTACCTTCATTGAAGTATCAGCTAATCAACTTTTCGAATTGTCTTGCTTCCAGTCTGGTATGTTAAAGTTTCGGTCTCCACGACGAAAATAGATACCTAATCTAAACACGCTGGGATTCGTGTCAATCCAATTAGAAACTGAAAATATCTGAAATTAACAACGTTGAACCAGCCAGGAAAATCATATTCAGTTCATGATTGCGTGGTTCTCTAAAGATAATTCAATTTAATTTCATTAATTTGGCACACCAAAACTCCTGCCCGATGGTCAGCCGACATCATTAGGAGACCCGGAATGGAATGGAGCAGGGTGGCACAGGACCGGCCAGAATGGCGTGATAAAGAGGAGGCCTATACCCAGCAGTGGGTGCTCAGGGGTAGAGTTGTAGTATTAGTATTAATTTGAATAAACTTAGGCCTATTATACACATATTTTAATATGATGAAATTTCTCTACTCGAGCTGTAAACTCGGACTTTCATCCCCAAGAACTGTGTATGGCTGCTTGTTTCTGCATTGTGTGGATGTTAATTTATGAGTCTAGTATCACAGTAGCTCTGTAGACTTTTAGCTATTATCCCTGTAGCTCCAACTGCAATAGGTATGACTTCCAATCCAATTTTTTGACCACTAATGGACAAAAAATTGAAGCGAACAAAATCAATAACATTTTGTTTCTTGTTTGATAATTACTATTCATAAAGTTGTTGTTTATGTATAAAATTTGAGTTGTCTAAGTGCTTTTTTGTAAGCCTAAAGAAATAAAGTTATTGAGTTTTGACTTTTCGGTGGTTGTTTTCCAAAGTCGGGTGATCTCTACTTTTAAAGCGTGATTTCAGTTCGTTTTTCAATTTATTTTGCTCCGTTTTGTACAGTTATATCAAATCAATATGAGTTGATATCATTTTTATTTGTGTTTATTATATCTGGTCTATTGTTACACACATTATAATTATAGTCCACATGATATCATACCTAAACGTACTACACAATCTACAATATACTACACATTACACAATACTACACAATCATAAAATTACTAAATAATGTCAAAATCAAATAGAAGGCGTTCTGTATCATCTTTTATCCGAAAAACAAGCTCTGCTAACCTTGGCGCTAGATAATACCAACTGTGTTATTAGGACTTTAAACATTGTAAACTGAAATGCTTAAGTATAGCCTATATAATTATGTATGTATGCCTATATATATTTCAAAGAAAAAGTAAATGATAAAAACTATAAACGTATGCTCGAAAAATATTACCACGAACAGCTGCAGAGTGACTAGGAGGAAGCTTCCTAACAACTTACATGTCTACAGTATTTTTCAGTTGAGTTTTGTTTTGTTATGACAATATTTATCCTAAACATCCAAATGCAATGTTATCTTATTATAAGATCAATACGAGTGTGAGCACCAATACAAACCAACGTTGGTTTAATGGTGCAATATTGACTAAACGATGTATACTTTTATAAATAAATAAATATTATTATTATTCATTATATCTTCGACAGATCAAGTCCACCTTCAAGCAACTCTAACTCAAACTCCAACTCGTCCAGTTCGTCAAGCAACGGCTCAGGGGTAGCTTCAGGCGAGAGTTGCGAGGCGCTACTAGACGGCTCTCGACCGCGCGTCTCGCAACCAAAGTTCGAGGCCTTCATGATGACTGGGGACCTTATACTGAACCTGTCTAGAGTGGAGCATCCGCATCACAACCATCACGCGCCCACCCACCGAACACACTACCACAGGTATTATACAACTGCAAAATGTAGGGGTTTGTACAACTACATACGCTTACGTCTCAGTTCGTCTCTTAAATCAAGTTCTCAGCATTCATGATGACTGGGAACCTTATATTGTACCTGTCTAGAGTGAAGCATCCGTATCACAACCAGCACGCTCACCTATCGAACACACTACCACAGGTATTATACAACTGCAAAATGTAGGGGTTTGTACAACTCCATACGATTAGGTCTCAATCCATCTCTTCAACCAAGTTCTCAGCGTTCATGATGAATGTGGACCTTATATTGACCTGTCTAGATTACAACATCCGCATGACAATCACGCGCCCACTCATCTTACATACTACCACAGGTACACATACAACTCGACGTAGAGGTTGTACAACCAACAGTTGGTTGTACAACTAGACGGACTAGTTACTAGTCCGGCTCTAAATCTAAGTTTACAGCCTTCATGATTTCGGGGGCCTTTATACTGAACTTGTGTACTAATGGATTGTTGACGGACAGATAATGCGTGTCTTTGAAGATATGAATAAATTGATCAATCCGTAGCAATACACAAATTTAAGGCTTTATTAAAACTGTGTGTTCACAGATACAACTCGACGCCTGCATCTCCGAGTGAGTCGCGGATGTGTGGTCGCGCTGATTTGTCGCAGCGACACAACTCTTCTCCAGACACCGGTCTCAACGCCGACCATGCCAACCAATTGTAAGCAGTCAATTACAAACTCATTTTGCAGAAGTAAAAAATATCACTTGATTTGTTTTTTTTTTAATCCGCGGCTACCTTCACGTCGATCTTGAATAGCACAAAGCTCAGGAATAATCTAAATCAAAATCAGATTGGTAAAGTTACCATACTACAGACAGAAACACACTTGAAACAACGTCTTGTTTGCGGCGGTTTATTTATAAATGAAAATACTCTGTATGAGTGTGACAAGCTTCTTAAATAGATCCTTTGATGATTCAGGTTCATATCACAACCAGCCTCGCCGGCAGGTAACACGGGAAATGCATCCGCTATAGACATGTGTGCGAGATCGCATCAGCACCATTCTGTGAGGACCTCTAGATCGGAGGACCATTTGCAGGTAAGCACTTATTGTCTGCGCTTTAAGGTCCATATCACATCGAAACGCATCCGCAATAGACATGTGTGAGAGATCGCATCAGCACCATTCTGGGACCTCCAGGGACGGAATTCTGCTAACCAATCGCTTTACTATGAGAATATCGTCGCAGAATTGTCCATAGCTGCAAGAAACTACATAGTGCGCGCGGGGTTTGATGTGCACGGGGCGTTGATAGAATGCTTTCAACACTTCTGACACACGTTCCTCCATCTGTAGACTTTTTCATCAAAGGTATTCTGAGACGCTGTTATATTCCATGTTATATTCATGGACAATTGTTGTGGTCAAGTGATTAATTTTCGCGCTTTTCATCTATCCCATTTTCGGGTTAATAATAGCCTATGACACTCACAAATAACTTAGCTTTCTATTGGTTAAACAATTTTCAAAATCGGTTCAGTAGATACAAAGATTATACCCTATAACCTCACAAACAAACAAACTTTACCTTTTTATTATATTATTATAGATGTACTATTTCCTTTATGAAAATTTATTTTGATGAAACATGAGTGGTATGGTGGCGTTCCCTGAAAAATTATCAAACGCTTTTCTCGAAAAGTTTCCATTTCATTAATACGGCCTCGAATTCCATGCTTCATAAAGCAATTTAATAAAGCATTATCTATTATCCGTCATTCAAACAAACCGAGGACAGCTCTTGATCGTGTGATTATCTTTCAAAGAACACAACTAACCTAACTTTCCTACCGATCTATCAGTATCCTACAGATTGTTATAAATGAAACATAGAAACGCAAGTTTCAGAAGGAGTCTTCCCTGAGCGCGGTGGCTGTGGATATGGAGGAGGATGTGACGTCATCGCTTAACACGCTGCTCGACGCAAGACCTGACTCGGCCACGCCCGCGGCTTCGTCCGCGCGGTCCGATGAGAATGAGCGGGATCGGTATGTACATAATAATTTAATTTGTTTTAACGGCTTACCATTGGGGTTTAAAATAAAATATCAAACAAATCAATATCATTAAGCTTATAGCAATAAGACCGCCTTTGTACTTCGGTCACTCCTAGCATTTATTTCTGTACTATACTCTTGTGTGGTACATTAAAGTTTTATCGATCTATCAATAAACCATAAATCAATTTGAATGGTGCAATAAACTATCAATCTATCTATCTATCAATATAATAAAAATATTCAAACACAAATCAGATTTGAACAGGTCTCAAATTTTGATTTTTTCCTATTTACATTTTAAACCGTTATAAAACCGAACTTATAAATCGTGCCTTAACACCTGCTCCAATGAGTAATACGTTTGTGCATTCGGGGCTTCCACAAATATTTTACTATAGGATATCAACCCTTATCTACTATTTTGTTTCATCATAAGCGTCTCCCGAACCATATCATATTATTATGAACTGTACGTAACGTCAATAACATAATGAATCGATTAGACACATCACCTTCACTCATCAAAATCGTATTAATTACTCGTACGATCAATTACTCATGCATTAATGACTAGTTTCTGGCTTTGCACCTTCGATCAAAAATAAGTAGTTCGCGGCCTCCCCCGTAGATTCCTAGAGCCTTACAAAAATGTCAATCAAAATTGTCTACGTTTTGTTTTGACGCAGACAGTTTGCGCAGAGCCTGACAAGTTTTTTCCATACGGAACAAGAGATTGGTGGAGTCGAATTAATTTTATTTTATTTTGTAAGTAGGTAGGTACCTTCCTGAGAATTATATACCTACCTACTCAGTTTATTTTCTATAAGGATTAATTAACAGAATTCAGGTAAAGATAACGAATCATTTATTGATGAAACTATAAATTGGTGTCTCAACAGTAGGTATTTATACAAAAGGGTCATTTCAGACATACAACAATTTAAACTTAAAATACAATTTCAGGCAGGCACTCTAGATTAAAAAGATCTGGTTCCTGTCTGCGGCTTTGCACGAGTTTTTTTTACGGGACAAAAAATAAACGTTTTATAAATTCATACTTCTGGTAGAAAGACTATCTCTTATATCTTTCTTTTATTAGAGAGTCTACGCAAATGAAATTTTAGGGCGGGCCAACTAGTTATTTTAAAAATCATCAACTAGTAATATTAAACTTATTTTTATGAAAAATATATTAATACATACTAAAAATGAAAAAAAAAAATTAGAAGAAATAGCCTCTCCATTTATCAATTTAGAACAAAATTAATATTTTAACATAGGCAAACCAAACAACAATATTTTATGCTGATTTCACAAGTATATGACTCACATCTCAATATACGGGTAAGAAATATATATAAACTTACTGAAAATAAGAAATTCCATCCTTTTTCAGCACTTTGGACGATTGATTGCATGATTGATTTGATTCTTGCATTTTTTGTACGAGCACTTACCCATGCTTTTTGTCTGAACGCTAAAATGACACTAGTTGAAAAGCTTCCCTAACATGTCAAAATGTTTCTCTTTTGCTACTGAAGGTTGTGGCGTGCGCATTGTGAATCTAAGGGGGGCCGGCAAAGCCGGACATATTTGATCGATGCTTTGCACGCGTTTTTTGGCATAAAAAATAGCCTTAAGTGTACATTATTCCGTGTGCAAAATTTCAGCTCATAGTTCATCCCGTAGTTTCGATCTGTCTTCGGCCAACCATCTTCACGACGACTGCACTGATTTTTAATATTAGTTAGATTTTTTTCGACTTTGCCGTGTAGTCTGATATGAAATTTTTAATTCTTTAAGATCAGAAATAATCAAGGATTGTTGAATCAGATTACTATACATCAGAGTAAGATTTATATGACAATATCTTGTTTGTGAGCTATAAACTTCTTATCTAATCGTTTGTTATTTGTTTGTTGTTTCATCGATACAAAACTCGTACAAGTCGCACACTTTCATAACATAACATAGTAACAGTGAAGACGTTTGCATTTCAACTTATTTTCCACCGAAATAATAGTACCAGTCAACGCCCATTTTGGCAATTATCAATAAAAAATATGTTATGGTGCCTCCAGATTAAGTAACTAATCATGCTTATCTAACATATTTTATAATGTGAACGTGTTATATAAATTCCATACTAATATTATAAATTAAAAAGTGACTCTGTCTGTCTGTTACCTTCTCACGGCTGAACGGATTTAATGATATATGGCAGAGAGGTAAATGGTATCCCGGGAACGGACATAGGCTACTTGAAAACCGCGTGCAAAGCCGCGGGCAGCTGCTAGTAATTTATATAAAACATAACATTAAAAAAAATTACATTATCACGTACAGTTTGTTATCGTGTGATCAATTGGGTAATTACGCTAATTTGTACCATAAAGTTAAGAAGTAGAGTAGTAAGTCATATGTATGCTTGGTTTGGGATTGGATGGATGATGCTGTGTGAGTTGTCCAGCATTCTTTATTCGTGGAGTCAGGTATTTTAGTTTTATAAGTAACAGCTTGTCTTATAAAATTTTTGTGTTCCAGTATCGTATGGACGTACAACGCGCCAGTCTCATCCGCATCAGAACGAACGCACTGCAATGGTTCCGCCACTTCCAACTCCACTTCCATATCCGACGGCATCTCGCAAAGGTCAGTTTTATCTTAACCTTGGTTCTGTTGTTTATCTCTTTCGATAAACTAAAGGCTAATATAGACCGACGTGATATTCGCTATTGGTATTTTTTTAAAAGCTGAGTGAAGTCTATTATTTTTCTTGCAATTATCCACGCTGACTACACGAACCCAACCCCCCAGTATCCGAAAAACAAAAGGAGATTTAAAAATTTACCGTAAACTCTCGGATTTCGCTTAGTTTCGCGCGGTTTTTAGTTGACAGTAGAATTATCGGATGCCCACTCGGTTTTCACTACCACTCAGGGTAGCGAATACCGCGAAGGTCTGAACAGGCCTAGACTGAGCGAATGGCTAATGAGAAACTTAATCATTATCATATTATAATAAGCTTGTGTCTTCACATTGTACACTCCACTAACGCCCTAGACTGCAATGTATGAAAGAAAAAGGGGAAACAGCTTAGTCCGGACGCAAGCTCCATTTCTGTGAATTTTGTCTGTAACTTGTGTAATTGTTCTGCAGGTCGTCATCCCCCGCCTCCCCGACGTCCGTGTCTTCATCGCTGATGTCATCCCGCACCTCCCCTCCGCCGCGGTTGCCCCCGCACGCAGCCTTACACCGACCACTCAACGGTACGTTACTTATAACTTTTCTGTACAGGTTTATTGTTAATCATTTGACTAGGAAATCAAAGACAACTCAGAGTAAATCACAGCTGCGTAAGACAGATTTATGTATTAAAAAAACTATAATGTTTTGGTGCCAATAAGACTTATATGACAGACTTATTATGGCTCTTTTGCTGTTAGGCAGAGTGCAGTACGATCCGCAGGGGCGCACCGCTGCTACGAGCGTTATCAGATCACAAGAAAAGCTAAGCCCCTAGCTAGCTTTACAAGACACACCCTAGATCATTTTCATAATGTGCGGATTGACCTTTTTGCGGCTGCCATTGTACAGACAATCATAATCGCTAGATGTAAACGTAGTTTTTTTGTGAAGTGACTTGACTAGAGGCGTAACTACAATGTATTCCTATTATCCCGAGGACGAAGTTTAATGATTAAACGAACTCACATAGGAACTCAACTGTTTAAGGCCCGTATTATAAAAGCTTGCTCAGTCATCGTTATATGCTTGAGTGACGGTTATGCCATAGAAAAGCTTTATTTAAGCATATAACGATGACTGAGCAAGCTTTCATGATATGGGCCTTATACAGGTAAGTTCGTTTAATCATTAAACTTCGTCCTCGGGATAGTAGGAATACATTATAGTTACGCCTCTAGTCTAGCGCCTTCTTTGGGCCTAAGACAATTATACATCTCGATTGCGTCCACAGGTGACATGAGCCTCTCAGAAGCCGTCTCCAACATATCCAGCCCCGACTACCAAGACCAAGACGACATGTTCGAGACCGGTCGAGAATGCCCCAGAATGGAACTATCCGACCCTTCAGACTCCGACTCAACAATCCTCGTCTCAGAACCGTGCCACAAACGGGCCAAATCTAACTCCTCGTACTCCAACGAACACGGTAGTGACGTCACTCTAAACGGAGATCATAACAATGAGTACAGAATAGTGATACAAGTGAAAGGGGCGGACAAAAGTGCTAGTGAACATGTGAACAACAATAATAATAGTGCGTATGTGCAGAATGGGAAGGAGAATGGACATAATTTGCCGGAGCATCAGGGTTACCAGGTTCGTTACGTTTACATTTGTGCTATTAACGTGGGTACTGATCGGCGTTACGGGGCGTAACGTGACGTGTAACATAGTGCGCGTTCGTTCAGTCAGTACGTGGAGACTGCGCTCGACACAAGCAACGAGACGGATTTTACGTACACGGCGTAACGTTTCATGCTTTCTGCAGTAAGCGAATGGTACATTACGCCCCTTAACACTGGTCAGTGATCTTTAGATTTAAAGCTGTTGAAAAGATACAAAATCAAATTTAATTTATTTTTGCTTTTTACTTTAACTAGCCGCTTTTTACGAAACACTTAAATAATTGTGTTTTAATTTATTGTATTGTAAATTTTGTATCTTCCAAGATATCGTCTAAATAATTTGTGTGATGTAAAATAATATGTCGTGTCCTGTGCCGACATTGTCATATTATAAGACTAGTTCGCACGTGTTGCTTAATGCAATTGTGCCGAAATAAAGGTGAACTCAAAACAGCTCAAATCATGGTGACCATGCCGTTATAAAGGCGGTATTCTTCATAAAGGTAATCGACAATTACATTTCAATTGACTTAGACTTATTACGTCCGATTTATCTTTCAGAGAACCCAGCAATGATTGTAAATATTTTTAACTTACGCGATCTGTACACATAATGATAGGTAAAATGCACCAACTTTGCCTAAGTTTTGACGTTTTTTGTATAATTCTTATCTTAATACATTAAGAGAGTCGTATGTCCTTATAGCTCAGATTGAAAAGGGAACTTTATGCAACATAATGTAGAGTTGTTTTATGATTAAAACATCAAATTTGACGTTTTTTGTAAATAATTCTTCATACATTAAGAAAGTCGTATGTCGTATAGCTCAGATTGAAAAGGAGACTATGCTACTTAATGTAGAGTTGATATTTGCTTAAAACATCACAAGAACTATCAAAATTTTGCGTTTAAAGATGTAGGCAATGTTGCTGTAAAAACCGCAACAGTGCATTGCTAGGCATTAAATAAATTCCATGTATTGGAGGCATTCATGTATCTACTACAGAATTTTCTTATATTAGTAGAGGTAGGCAAAGTTGACTCCAAACAAAACATTTTTAAAACATATTTGCCTGCCACTGAATCCGACACTGACACTTCATTTTTTAATTGCTACATATAAAAAAGATTTTGGTGTTGCCATTTGCCTCAACGCTTATTTTAGTTTGATCTATAGACAAATACAACTAACATCTGTGGAAATATTTCTCTTAATCGTCAATCTTCCAGGAGCTATGCAGCGGTTCAGACGGCGGCTCCGACGAAGGTTCCGACGGAGACTCGCTGCATTCCTTCCACTACAGCCCCAAGGCAGTGGACATACCTTCAGCGGAGCGATTAGCGAAGCGGTTGTATCATCTAGACGGGTTCAAGAAATCAGATGTCTCACGGCATTTGAGTAAAAAGTAAGTTCCTTTTGTTAGTGGAACATATTTAATTTGATAGTGCTCTGCGGTCACGCCTGTTATATCTCTCTACTGTTGGTTGCACAAATAGGTTTCCCTTCTAACAAAATATCCTTTGTTACAGCAACGAATTCTCCCGAGCGGTGGCCGAAGAATATGTAAAACACTTTGAATTCGGCAGCGTGACTCTAGACTCCGCGCTAAGAACTTTTCTATCAAGATTCGCGCTTAGCGGAGAAACTCAGGAGAGGGAAAGGGTTCTAGTGCATTTCTCGAGGCGATATCTTGAATGCAATCCTGGAACTTTCAACTCACAAGGTCAGTATTACAGAAAAATGAGCTCTAGAATGCATTATTATAAGGTTCGTATTGAAATTATATACGGAAATACTCGTTTAGGTCTTTCCTATCTCGACATTCCCCTAACACAGAGACATTTTAAGGCCCGTATTATGAAAGCTTGCTCAGTCATGAACCTATAGTTGAGCAACGCTTATGCCATAGAAAATGACATAGCATATGAAGCTTTCATAATATGAGCGTGTGCTTGCGCGAGTGTTGCAAACAGATGGCGCTATAATGAATATTTCAGTAGTGATCAAAATATAATTATAACACAAGCATCTGCCTACGGCTTCGTACCTGCTATAAAACGTATCCTTTGTTCTTCAGCAGGATATAACCTATCCGTGCTAAATTTCATTACGTCCAGCCGTTTATATCTGAAAAGGTAACAGGTAGAAGAAATAGTATTTTATAGTAAAAAAGTGACGAAGTGGCTTTGCATTAATGTTAGTGTATGGATTATGGTTAACCAATTTAAATTTTCAAAAGTAGTGTGAGCTCATTGACCGATTATTTCTTTTACAGATGCGGTTCACACGCTAACATGCGCCATAATGCTCCTAAACACGGACCTCCACGGTTGCGGCGCCAATGGCGGCGCCGGCAGCGCCTTCCGGCGGATGTCGTGTGCGGAGTTTATTGACAATTTAGCTGACCTCAACGATGGAGACAACTTCCCGAGAGATACGCTGAAACATCTTTACCAGGCGATCCGGGCGCAGCCTTTACAATGGGCGCTGTAAGTATTGTTCTTTTATGTTTCGCGAGTGGAGAGAAATTTAAGTTTCCGTTTTTAATTAGCGTTCTACAAGCAATATTGCTAAAATGTTACTTGTAGTAATAATGAATAAATAATGCTGAACAATCCACACAGCATCATCTAGCCCCAAACTGAGCAGGGCTTGTGTTATGCGTACTAGAACATTTGTCCCAAGGCGGGATTCAAACCCGCAACATCCTGCGTCGCAGGCAGACCTTCGTCTGCTGCGCCACATCAGTCGTCAATAAGTCTCTTCCGTATCGTTATTCTCCAAAAGGGCATTGAATCACAGTTTGTTATAGCATTGATTCCAAGAAAATGGTTCACAATGTAGGCAAAACTACGAATCAGCCTGTATCTATCCACTCATATACATATCTCTTTGTTTGACTGTAGAAATTAAATAAATAACTTCCCCCAGTGACACAGACAACTGCAACGGTTCAAACAACGGCGCCGGCGAGGCTCGCAACACCACAACAGCGGCCGTCGTCGGCGGCAACCCTTTCCTAGACGTGCCGGACCAAAGCCGCGCCATCGAGTACAAGAAGGGCTATGTCATGAGAAAGTGCTGTGTCGATACCAATGGGAAGAAAAGTGAGTATTCTGGACATTATATTTATTAATATATTCTCCTTGTCTCTCTCACATATTGTCAGCATGCCATTTCCAGTTCCGCTCGCTCTGCGCAGTTGATCGGCCATTGATTTGTTTACGCGCAGTGTCATTTGAATTTACCCTCACTTAATTATTGTTTTAAGATATAATTTTGTATAAGTTAGCCCTGTTAAACTCAGTTTCATTTTGTTGTCTCATGGAAGTGAACTCTTCTCTCTCTCTTCTCTCTCTCGTCTCTTTATGAGAAATATTTTTAGCCTGTTACAAATTTTCCATGTCTTTGCCATCCACTTCAGGCAAAACTCTCCGTCATTTTGTTCTGCTTCGTCTAGTGCGGTATCATGTCGGCCAGCCTCAGGGGACGTCGGAAGACGTACTAATCGCTAACAAAAAATGACGCCACCATTTTTGTATGTATTGATTTAAAATTAATGTCAATAAACCAAGATTTCACAAGAAATGTCAGGCGTTTAACTAACACCAATCATGATTACCAGAAGCAAGCTTAAAAGTGGGGCTTTATCGGGGTTGGATATTAGTTTAGGTTTTATTGTACGGAAAAAAAATCTGAGAGACCATTAAATTAAGATTTTTTATTATTTTCAGCGCCGTTCGGTCGGCGAGGTTGGAAGATGTTCTACTGCACGCTGCGAGATCTAGTCCTCTACTTGCACAAAGACGAGCATGGCTTTAGAAGGGGCCAGATGTCGGATAACATACACAATGCCATCAGGTAATAGGCTAAACCTGTATTTGTTCTGATAGGCCGTGTGGCGCTGGCATCTAATATACACCACCCCACCTTTACCCGCGAGTGCCGTAAGCGGCAACTCCACCGAGGGACGGGCAGCAGCGCTCCAGCAGAACAGAACTTAATATTCTGGCTCGCCGACCCTGAAGTGGATCTAACTCTAAATCTAAATTCACCATCATTTTTGTATTGACCATCAAATAGTAGGAGCACCGCAACCGAATGACGTCATGGCCACGTAATATGGTGTCCACTGTTTCCAACGTTTTCGTCAAGTTAAAAATGCCGCGCAACTTGAAAATTTAAATTAAAAAAGCATATTTAGGGCTTTTATAGATTTAATACAATTTTTGTAGTTCACTATCACTATAGAACCTAATTGAGACACTTCTCAAAAATGGGTGTAATACCAAAATACCATCAGATGTCGCCAAAAGTGAAATAATTTGACACCACTAAAAATTATGCCATCCCTTTTGTTTGGATGATTACGAAAAGGATGGCAACATTTCTAGTGCTGTCAGATTACTTTAGTTTTGGCGACATCTGAAACGACACCAAAATGTCACAAATTGTTTAGACCCAAACTCAATAGGGTTCGGAATGGATCAATGGCATACCGATAATATTATATTCTATTCACAGAATACATCACGCGTTAGCGACAAAAGCGACTGACTACACGAAAAAACAGCATGTATTTAGATTGCAGACCGCGGACCAAGCTGAATACTTATTTCAAACGAGGTAAGCATAGCTTTTTTCTAGCTCTTCCGACTGTCGAACGTTATGGTTAATGTATGTACGTGATAAGCTTTCTCGCTGTTTTAAAGGCTGTATCAACAACCAACTACGCAATAATTAACTTTTCAACCAAAAAAACATTGAACTTTATAATTAAATGATAGTATTTATTTGCATAAATAAAGGTTAAGAATGGTAGTGATTCTGTTGGCACCAAAAGCATGATAACTTGTCTAAAATTGTTGCCGCCTCTTTTTTATCAAACAACAGCAACATTTTTACGTTACTTTAGTTTAGGTTTCGTGCCAACAGAATCACTAGCAATGATCTCAATACTTGACTTAAATAGTCAAATATTCGCGCAAATGTTTAGTAGTAATTTAGATACATTTATTTGGGTTTCTTTTGCATATTTTTATGTCAAGTAGGGTTATGTGCGTTATGTAGCATTACGACGATAAAATTAACGTCGCAAAGCGTCGATGGATGCGGCTAATACAGCACCCTGAGGATGTCACAAACTTCGAGAGGCATATTACGCAGCAGTGGTAGAACCTGACTGCAGATGATGATGTGTGATGTGATGACAGCATCATTATCTAAACACATTTAGCAATTATTCAGGCTAAATTTATGTTGCAGTGATTCCAAAGAGCTATGTTCGTGGGTGGAGACCGTGAACTTCGTTTGCGCGGCGTACTCTGCGGCGCCGCTGGCGGGTGCAGTCGGCTCGCAGCGCAAGTTCCAGCGCCCTCTGCTGCCCTGTACTCACACTAAACTGAACATGGTACAGTACAATACTACCTGACTACACAGAGCTATGTTCGTAGGTGGTGAACGTCAACTTTGTTTGCGCGGCGTAGGTACTCTGCGGCTAACTAACCGTAAACCGTTTTCTAGCTTTTATCGCCTCCTTTCGGCGCGGCTCAAAGGGGAGTTTTGTGGTCAGTTATTTAACGAAAAAGCTACTGGCGAAGCAGCTTATCAAATGCAAGCAATAAGCGGTACGTCACGACTCACGAGGCAGCTTCACAATATGCTTAAATTCCATCTACCTACACAGTTACACGAGGTGCGCCGAGCCTGTGAGGCGTCATTGTACTTTTGACCTAGAATTGAGTAGCCTTTATTGCCCCAAAAGAGCGCACGCGAGGCATAGATAATATACCCTTTCCAACTAAGCGGGTCACATTGAGCGCCCATTGAACGTCCGTTCACCGAAACCGCGTCGCTAGTCTACTAGTACACTGTAATCCACAAAATGATAAATGTTTCGTGTTCCTCCAGCGTGAACAATTAACTGCGCACGAGGAGCGAGCGTCGCGGTTAGAGGAGGAACTAGCGGCTCTGAGAAACGCGCGGGAAAATACTCATCATGCAAGGGACAAGGAACATTATCTAGTATACGAGGTTAGTGGTATAATTCTTGTTCCTAATTCTTATCACAGTTCATTTAACCTTTTAAAGGTTCATCGTCATCAGCCCGCTGACACCCACTGCTAGGTATAAGGCCTTCTGTTTTACACGTCAGTTAACTCGGTTCTATACGAGCCTCACACAGTCTTCCGGCCACCCCGACGATGTCGTCCGACCATGGTGGCAGGTGGTACCTCGAGGCTAAAAAAAAAGTTACAAATAAATCCTACTGCATTTTTTTTTTACAAGAATTCAAGTACCTACAATTAACTAACTGCCTGCCGGCTGCTATGTGTTATCTGACTGTGATGAGAAAGTCTTGTGAGCTTTTATAAGTACTAAATAAGTAGTAGCTATTTTTTAGGAACTACTGAGTCTTTTCCAGTTTTTTTTTATGTGATAGCACCTCATTTCCAAAGTGATCTGTTATCTTCCCCAAA
Source organism: Eupithecia exiguata (assembly GCA_947086465.1). Taxonomy (NCBI): domain Eukaryota; kingdom Metazoa; phylum Arthropoda; class Insecta; order Lepidoptera; family Geometridae; genus Eupithecia; species Eupithecia exiguata. Next base: position 3,744,354 of record OX352233.1, on the reverse strand, counting down.
TTAATTATCTTTTTCTTTCCAGATAAAGCGGTACCGCACCTACGCGTACGTGATGCGGCTACGCTCCGGCGGCGCCGGCGCAGACGAGGCGGCGCCCGCGTTGCCCGAGCGCGCGCCGCCGCCCTGACGCCAGCCATAGCTTGAGCTGTGCTGCCTTTGTCTGCCCTACTGCTGCCAAGGGAACTAACCCATACCTACAGTGTAGTGTACTTACAGCTGCGTCGCACATGCGGTTTAGATCTAGCCCCTGTCTTCCTACGCACCTGCTGTTGTTGTGGAACAACTCGCATATACCTACAATGTATTTTAACCAGAATCAAGGCGGATGCCACTTTACCCGTAGAAACATGCCGTTATAAACTGTTACTAGAACTACGGAGCAAGTGAGAGCGTAGCATGTGTCTCATGGCGCAATACTGAGCCGCCACACCATAGTCGACGGGCCGCCGACAAGTTGACAAAACACTATTTTGCTTGGCTGTCTACAATATTCATACAAACACTGAAATGTCGCTCGAACCCGCCGGGGTGTGTTGGCGAGTTTGGTTGTGTAGACTCTTATGAGGGGAGGACACTCGGCGCTAAACTGAGACTACACCTAGGATCCGCTGTCTAATAGTGACGGCGCGGCCCATAGTGACACGGAGGCTTTGCCTCGGATGGTTCAATCGCGTTGCAAATTATTTGTAGACTATTGAACCGTTTGAACAATCCGATATACCGTCACTTAGGACTCGCAATCGAAGTGTTGGACGCGGATATGTTAGGACTATTTAAGGCTAATTAAACATAGAGCCCTGAGCCATTTCAACCGACCTTGCCTTAAAAACAGATTTAGTTGATCGATAAAATCTATAGTCGCCGAAAAATTTCATAATCATCGAAGAAGAATCGAGATCGAAGACATGAAAGAGGTACAATGCGATAAAGTAACTTTCTCAATTAGCATATTATGAAATAGAAAATTAAAGATACTTTCCACATTTTATAGCCAAACAAGTCAGGAAACGTGGAACGGGCTTCAGAGAGCACTGAAATTCAATATTGTGCCAAAGTAATCAAGTTTCTGCACGGGAGTCCACAACAGATGTTCGAAGTCTATAGTCGCATTGAAACCATAATCTCTATGAATTATCCGGTAGATACAAGGTAGATAATCTAGATCCAAAAATGTCCTTTTTAAAATAGGTAGGTATATGATTCGAAAATTATTTCGAATCGACCAGAGAAAGTTATAGTGCGTCGTCGTCGATATAAACTATAAAAATAATCTTCCTATACTTCACATTTGTATGTTTGTAGCTATATAGGCTACGATTGTCTAAATAAATATCGAAGTAGAGTGAAGTAAGTTATTCTTTTTGAGCTCGAATTGTACAAGCAATTTAGTCAAACTATTTCCCTTAGCTATCGCGTAGCTATACGATATAGATTCTGATTAAAATTAATATTATGCTTGCGGCAAAACAATTGGACCCTCGCAAAAGACTGATATTCAAGCTACATTCCCTCGAAATTAAATTGTTCAGGTTCGGGAGCCAAGGGCAAGCGGCAGTGTGTGGACTCAATTGGACACTAAAACGTGTTTGTTAGTTGTATAAAAATATTGATTCATCTAGTCCTGTCTTCCTGCAATTCATGTGCTGTTGGATATGTTGTCCATTTGTTGCAGTTCTTGTTTTGTTCCGCCGTGTATGTGTTGCAAATGCGAAAGATGTGTGATGTGGATTCTAATGTTGATATATTCATCAAAATACTCAGATATACTAACACGAGACTTATTGCTACTGTCCTATTTTATGCTAATATTCTATTGGATTGGCTTTCGTTGTTTTTATATGAACTTGTTTAAGCTCATTAAGTGAAGAGTCCATTAGCTTTGAAATTCTGTAAAATCTGTTTCTGTATTAGTCATTACAGTCGTTTTGTATGATAATGTTGTATATTATTTGGCATCAGCAATAAAGCTGAGCTTATTTTATTAAACTTCTAAAATCACAATATTGGTTAACTATAATATTTATGGGAAAATCGTCATTCCATTAACTGTATTGCTTTTCATTGTAAACAAATTTATGTAAAAGAGATTTGGTACCATTTAGCTGTTAACTTGTTTACTGTTTATATTTAATTTTTAACAACAGCTGAATTTATTGCAATATTGTAAATAGTTTTAAAAGTGTTGAGACTGATACGTGAAGTTATTTATTTTGTTCTTAAAATAACCAGTGTCAAATCTTAGGCATCGATAGTGTATTATCACATCCATAGGATCTCAGATGTAGACTTAAAAGTAGATGTGAGATAATTTTTACAATTGCTTGATTTGCTAAATGTTTGTTCATATTATATTTTTTAAAGAATGAGACTGCAAAATGCAGTTAGCACTAGAAACCTGCATGATTAAAGGTCCTTGTGACACCTTTGCAATGATGATATGTTATACTCCCCAGAAATGTTTGATTGTAGGGTTAGAACATTTCCATAAATAAATACCTTGATATCTTATAAAGATGTTTTTCTAAAGCTGCAATCTTGAGTCTAAAATGTTAGCCTTGACCTGTGTACATTGAGAATGACGTCATCTCTCATGCTCTCCTGCTCAGATCATATTCGAGCTGAGCAGGAGAGCATGAGAGATGACGTCATTCTCAATGGCATTCTATAGGTATGCAGGTACAACATACATGGAACATTCAAATTAATATGAAATGATGCTGCTTGATTCAGATTGCAGACATCTTGATAAGTCATGATTGGAGTATAGTCTTACTGTAAGTTTTGCTAGTGATATTGAGTTCTCTTTCTATATGTAGGTATTATATTTGTTATCAAAATGTTTTGAGATTGTGCTTCAAAGTGAGGTTTCAAGAAATCATTGTAAATATTTTTTTATGGCTTGTTATCCATTTATTTTTGTAATATTTACTTGATGTAAAGTTTGCCGAGTTTATTTTATGAAAGTTTTCTCTGCTTCACTATTGTAGGTGTCAGCTCATATTTCCTACATGTACTAAACATAACCCTTTTAGGTAATATCTACTTCTTTTTGACGTTTAATTATTTAAATTATTGCTCAAAACTTATGATGCACTCAACTCATTTTAACACCACATAAAATCATTGTAAAATGTAAACATCATTTTAGAAATATGAAAAGTATTATTAACTTATTACTTACATAAAATATAATAAACTTTTATTAGTAAGTACGGAATTATGAATGGCTGTGCCGAAATAATGATAAAATGAGTAGCATTTTTGTTTATTGTTTCCAGTGACTAAAGCATATTCCAAAATTGGACACTGGTTGAAGCATGAATTGGTGACCATTGTCAAAATATAATCAATTTGTAGGATTCTGCATTTTTAAGTGTTCCCTCGTATGTACTGAAACAGCTCTTAGAATTCAGCAGGATTAATATTTCTTTATAATCTGTATATAAAATCGGAAATCTAAGTGAGTATAAAGGAGGATCCATCTGAGAAAAGTACATAGTAAATGTCTAAGTATTTGGAACTATGTATAAATGTAATAGTAGAATTAGGATTTTTTTCTTTTGTACCATTCATAACCCCTTGAAGAGCTGAAATAAATACTTGAAAAATCTATTGAACAATGTTTTTCTTTATTTTCATTTCTATACATACAAGTATACAAGTGGTTAGTAGAGTGACCGCAAAACAACTTGAGCTCTGTGGTCTTGTGGAATTTTGAGTAGGTAAAACAATGCATAGTTACTATGAGAAATACTGATAAATTTTGTAGTTTTTTAAACTAATAAAACCGCCAAAATGCGAGTGGACTCGCTTGCGGAGGGTTCTGTAAAATCGTGCATACGCATACCTAATTATTACGCAAAAGAATCCTAATACCTACGCCCAGTTTTTCGTGTTTGACGACGCCTTAAACCGGCCGCGGGGCATATTTACCTAATGTTTGATAGAAACAGCTTTATCAAGGAATACTTCACAAAATCGCAAGAACAAAATATCAAAACGAACACCGAACAACCGTCAAAGACTTAATTGTTGCTTCATTGTACTCAAATAATGCATTCATTCGACAGTATTGCCTACTAGATAAAAATAAATTTGCTACATTGTAATTATTTTATTTTCAAACAGGTTAATTGCTTTAGATAAAAAGTTTAATTTAATTTAACATTTTAGGTTTTCAATAACCCATCATTCAGTATAAGATGTTTTAATATATTCATATTCATTTATAATGAATGATTCTATAATGAATTGAAAAATAAATTAATGCAGAACAAAATGTGCTAGATAAAATAAAAATATGCCAAAATTCTTGCTGGAAACCCTGGTTTGACAGATAGATCCCCTCTCATCCCATTCTTTCCCCTTATTGCCTTATTTACTGTGCAGTGCGCAGCTGTTGAAACCAATTTCACAGAGCTCAAGTGGTTTTGCGATCACTCTACTTAAATTAATGTCAAGAAGTCTGAAAGTAAATGTTACGAGCCAAAAGCATAATCAGTATTTTTCTGCAAAGGTCTTTGCAAAGGATGTGCAAGTAATTTTGCAATACAATCATGGATCTTGGTAGCTTTCCTTGAAACCTCGTACACATAAGAATAACCATCATCAAGTTCTTGAAGTGCATCATAAATACTTTCACATTTATATGCCGAACAATCATCTTCATGAGCCAGTAATATGTCAATGTAAAAGTACATCTGTTCCCTGAGGAAAATGTAGTTTGGATCCTCCCGAGATATCAATGGGACACAGTTTGATCGACCATACAATACAATCATGCGGACAATATAGGGGGGAGGCAATATGCATTCTCCTTCCTTGTATTCTGGTATTTCCACCTTCTGTTTCACCATCTGAAATACCTTCTTGAAATCAAAATTTTCTGAAGTATATTCTTCAGTGCTTAGGTAGTCAACAGCGTTTATGATATCCCTCAAACTATTGGTTAGATTTTGAACCCAACATGGTTCATTTCCTTTCAATGTTATTAATGCAAACTCTGTGTTTTTGTTAATAGCATATTTTGAATGCAGGAAGAAGTCAAGAACTCTTTTCATCATATTAATCGGAGTGTATGTAGTCCCATCTGCTAATCTGTATAGAGCATTGTTGTTGTCATAGCAGACATCCAAGCAAATTATGATCTTCTCAGGAACATTCACATTTGGTAAGATAGGTTTGTGGAAATTAGACAAAACTTGCTTCTGCAGTTCCGCACTGTCTTCATTATCTGGTTTTACTTGATTGTTGGTGCTGAAAGAAGAGAAAAACGATTTAAATCTTTGATATTAGCACAGCTTATCACAATCGGAATAGAGCAACAATTTTGGAAACTGCAATACGCACACCTACATGCAGAGGCTACGGCAAGCCTCGTTGATCATACCTGGGTGGTGTTGATGATATTTCTACAGTTATTGGTGAATCGCTAGGAAACGAATCTGACTCATTTTCGTTCATATTGTTGAAGAAAATGTTGAATGCACAAAAATAAATCGAAATTTAGGGTACCGTTTTTGTTTGTTTACATTTGTTTGTATTGGACATTGACATATTGCTATAAGATGACGTGTGAAATTGACATATTTCTAAATCTGAAACGGACAAATAACTCTGTGCGATGTAAGCCAATGAAAAACTGAGTTTAAATCACAGATCACTATATATGTACCAGAAAGAAATCGACCGACAATCGAATTCGACCACAACTCGACTTGCGCGATTTGACAGCTGAAGGAAAAAATGGCGCCACCCGGGACGTGCTGTTTTTTTTTTTTTGACGACTGCAGCGCCATAACGGAATGATTGGAACTAAGGCTGTCACAGGCGTGGTTTAAATCATCAAGGTGTAACGTAAACTATCGTGGGGATCTCTTTTTTTCATTGTAATGTAAACCAATGAAAAAGTCCCTGGGTTGAAGTTTGAAGTTACTATAGAAGTTTGACAACTTCACCGTTTGATTTTGTGAGGTGTCAATGTCAAGTCAAAAACAGCTGGTTGTTTGGGTTCCGTCCGCCGCGCCGCCGCCGCCCCGCCACTCTGCTTGGCTTGCTCGTTGTATTACATTTTTATGGAAAACGTGTAATAAATTCATGATTTATTAAAGATTTCTCAAGATGGATTATAATTACGAACAAAGCAGTGAACTAGAAGCATTGGACTCTATCTATTATGGCGATATGCAAGGTATGTAGGTACGACTCTTAAAAGGTATTCCATCCATCACATTCTATCCTCATGTCCAGCTAGATTCTGTAGTTAATGATACGTTTTGTACAAATACAAGCATAAAATTGTACTTAATCATTTAACTTAGTTATTACCGGGCTAACCTATACCCTAGAACTGTTATTACCTACTATATTACTTACCCTAGACATACCATAACTTTTTTTACTCTAGTTCTAGAAAAAGAACCCTTCCACAAGTTTAGCATACCCATAAAGTCGGAAGGGTTCGACGACGGCGACGGCATAGCGTGCCAGCTAGTGTTCACATACACGTCAAAGTACCCTGATGAACTTCCTCTTGTAGAAATTGATGATGAAGAAAACTTTGATGATATTATTGAAAAGGAAGAACTACACAGACATTTAATTGAACAGGTTAGTTAATTTATATTGCTACATTTAATCTAATTTCAGCTACATTGCATTAAAAAAGAAAAAGATGAAAATATTTAGTAACAATTCCGCGAAAAAACTATTAACGCAACGTAACCTGAATCTATTATTTACATTGCATTACTTAACTAACAGTTTAATTTTCCACCACATACATGTCCAGCTCACTGAGGTTGGGCAGTGAATGTGTTAATATCAATATGATACTACCAGAATAATATGATGCTATGTTATGGATCTTATTACCTACTTATAAAATTGTGTGAACGGGAGATTGTGGAATATTAAATTCTGAAGTTATATTTGACAAGTTTTAAGTTGGTTTTGTTTTACAGGGTAATGAAAATCTTGGTATGGTAATGGTGTTCACACTAGTGTCAGCGGGGCAAGAGTGGCTCAACGAGAAATGGGACACTATAAAGAAGGAGAGAGAAGAACAGCAACTTGCCAAAATCAAGGCAGATGAAGAAGCAGAACAGGTGATCTTAATCTATTGAATTCACATAAATCTTTTACTTTATAAATGAATGTATATACATTTTTTTTCTACTTAGTTCATAAAGTACATTTAACAGTTTCAAACACATAAGTACTCAAAATGTTTTTTATTGAAAAAAATTAAAAGGGAATATTGAGGCCTTTACTCTGCAGTGGGATGTTGCTGGCAAAATGTAATAAATTTATTTATTTTGTGATATAAGAGTAGCCTGTGGGAGTTGTGTCATTACCACAGAGTGTCGAGTTTATAGTTTACTGTCTTCTCTTTTGTTAGGTTTGTTGTTATTGTCTCGTAACCAGCTTTCAAGTTAATTTTAAAAGAGCTTATTGGTGTTATGTGTACATCATTGTCTAAATCAATCATTGTATTTTTCAGAAACGATTTGAAGGCACAAGAGTTACAGTAGAATCATTCTTAGCTTGGAGGAAAGAGTTTGAGAATGATCTGGGTATACCAGCAAAACGAGAAAAGGAATCAAAGGATAAAAACAAGCTCACAGGCAAGGAACTGTTCCTGCGTGACACCACACTTAATGAATCCGATCTTAAGTTCCTGGATGATGGTGAGATCACTTAATTTAAATTTTAAAGCTTCCATACCATAACAAAAGTACAGAGGGGCTATTTTAATTCTCTAAATATATAATTGTGTCTTTCCTTTCGGTCAATTAGTACTCTAATACACCGAATTAGAGTACTAATTTGCACAAGAAAAACTAATCAAAACAGGAAATTGCATATTCGGGAGGGTTAATAATTTTTTTTTTTTTTTTTTTTTTTTTTTTTTTTTTTTCTTTTTGTATGCTGCTACTTGGCTATCTGATTTTTATGTCAATAATCCAGGGTGCTGTCTGATTTTATCTGTACTGTGTCATAGAGAGAGCGTAGTCCAGTGGGTCAGCTCTCGTTCTTGTCTGAGTATCTAGTTGCCAGGTCAGGGATACTATGTCTTTTCAGCCTGGAGAATTTGATGCTGCCAGGTCCTTGAAGAGTGGCGGCGAGTTGGTTTCTGTGTCCATCGAGTCTTAGTTGGTATTTTTTGCCGAAGTTCTCTATCTCTTGTTTGACTGTAGGCATTTTGATGTCCATGTACATATGATTGTTGCTCACATGTGGGGCTACATTGAGCATATTTCGGATGGTTTTGCTTTGGAATCTCTCAAGAATCTCGATGTTGCTATTACTAGCTGAACCCCAGAGTTGAATCCCATAGGTCCAGATGGGCTTTATAATGCTTTTGTAGACTGATAATTTACTAGTCTCAGAGAGTTGGGATTTGCGTCCGATCAGCCAGTACATACTTCGGATTGTGTGGTCCAGTTGTTTACGTTTAGTCCAAATGTGCTTTTGCCATGTCAATCGGCGGTCCAGATGTATCCCCAGATATTTGGAACTATCGGATTGTGGGACTGGGTTATTATAGAGAGTAACGGGCGGGCAGGTTTCTCGTCTGAGCGTATACGTAACTTGCACAGACTTATCTGTATTGGCCTTTATTCGCCACTTGTTAAGCCATTCCTCGACCTTTGTAAGGTGCTTCTGTAGGTTGTGCGATGCAACTTTTGGATCATCGTGGACTGAGAGCAGGGCGGTGTCATCCGCGTAAGTTGCCGTTGTGGTTGTGTTGTCTGAGGTCGGCAGGTCTGCTGTGAATATGAGGTATAGTACTGGTCCTAGGATGCTGCCTTGCGGCACTCCTGATTCTATTTTGTGCATTTTAGATTGTTCTTCGTTACATTTCACTTCAAAGCATCTATTTTCCAAGTAGGACTTGATAAGGAGGAAGTAGGAGTGTGGTAGCATTTGCTTTATTTTGTACAGGAGCCCAGTGTGCCATACCTTGTCGAAAGCCTGGCTTATGTCAAGGAAGATGGCTGAGCAGTATTTTTTGTTCTCCAGGGCTCTGTTTATGGTGTCTGCGAGACGGTGAATTTGCTCTATTGTGCCATGTCCCTCTCTGAAGCCAAACTGATGCTTGGGTATGATGTCCTGCAAGTGGTGTCGCATTCTAGACAGTGTGATTTTTTCGAACAGTTTACCAGCTAAGGGAAGTAAGCTGATAGGTCTGTATGACGAAACCTCTTGGGCAGGTTTTCCAGGTTTCAGTATCATTATGACCTGTGCTATTTTCCATTGCCCGGGGAACGTTAGTCTTCTTAAGCAGGCATTGAATATATATACTAAGAATAGTAGTCCTTTGGGTGGTAGGTTTTTTAGGAGAACAGCGTCTATTTGGTCGTATCCCGGCGCTTTGCTATCGTCTAGTTTTCGTATTTCTTTTAAGAGTTCCTTTGGTGAGACGCTCTTCAATGGTGAACACATTTGTACAGCTGATTTGAGGTAATCTTCAGTATCGTCATCATGCTGTTTACTGGTGCTGGCTAGAGGCTGGAACACTTTTTGCAGGTGTGTTGCGAATTCAATGGCTTTTTCTTTGTCAGATCGTGCCCATTCGCCTGATTGGGATTTGATGGGTGCTTGTTGGGTTTTCGGCCGTTTGAGTTTGGACGTCGCTTTCCAGAGCGAGTAGTTCGTATTGACAGTTAATTCGGGAGGGTTAATAATAGGCCTTCGGTTATAAGTTGATTTGATACCAAGCAATGTTCACATAGCTTTACCATCAAAATTAGTCCCTGGAATAAAATTTATGTTAAACCTAGCTTATCAAAGTGTGTCAAATCTAAATAATGGCCTGAACTCAGACCTACGCCGTATTTGCTACCCAGAGCCACTTTCCCCGCGTCGCCCGCCGTCAATAAAATAGGTACCTGAAAAATATTCTGGTATTTTATTGAATAATAGACTTGCCCTATACCCACACATTATTTATTAGACACAACTTGTGTCTAATAAATAATTTTCCTTCTTTCTTTCTTTCAATAACGATACCCCCCCGATAAAAGCTTTGTGAAAATACGGTAAAAAATTTGCGATTTAATTTCACAATGAAAACATAAAAAAATCAATAGAGAATACAACTAAAAATATTCAGCTTTTTCAAGTAACATGCATTATATACTCTTTTCCTGCCTTTGCCGACTGTTCAACGATCAACCTTCAACAATATAGCCTAACGTCGCTTAGCCATCTCGTCGAATGAAGAAACTAATTAAGTATTCGCAACAAATAATCGTTCTACGATTCGGCGGTGACAGTAACGGTGCGTGCGAAGCCAGAAACTCGTTAATAATATCATACAATAAAAAATTCCAGGTGATGCAGTGAAAGTGGACGAGTCACTGTTCCAAGACCTAGACGACCTGGACATCTCTGACGAAGAAGACGCAGACTATGTCCCCGGACAGAGCAGCGACAGCGACTAGCGCAGGGCTGCGTGCGCCCGCGCACACAACTCAATGTGCTGATTCTGATTTTACACTTTTCATTTCAAGCCCCAGTGTTGACAAGTCCAACGTTAAGGTTGATTCGTAATTTGTGGCCATGCAACAACAATTATGGTTGTTTCGTAATTTCGAACGTTGTTTAGTGGGCATCGTTTAACATAGGTACCCAATTTAAAGCATAGTCAGACCTACATCTTAGCCAAACTCTTTGTAGAATGTTTGTAAACAAACCGACCATACTTATACCTAAAATTCACTCTGTTGCCGCGTCCTTTTATACGCAATTTAAATTACTTGTCGATCTGAAAGAGAGATGTGCTTATTTTGTTATGAACGTGAATCTGATTCAGGGCGTAGCGATAAATTGTGCTCGGTTACGCGCCATATCCCGAGTATATTGTATGTGGGTAGCGAATAACGTGTTGTTCTGATAAGTAGGCCTAGTACCAGTAAACACAATAAGATAACGATTTATATAATCTAGAACCATTGGCGTCTTAAACGAAAAAGACTTAGGTACAGCCGGTTTTTCACCTGCTTGTTATAATTTGACAATAGTTTATACTTTTTGTTAACTTCTAATGTGTTTACTTGTGTGTGAAGAAACCAAGACTTGGTTTGTAAAAAAAAATAAGCAGAACTCAATTAGTGATTTGTATAGGAGTGTAGTCATTTTGTTTTTTGACCAAGACTTGGTTCGTTAAAAATACAAAATAGAGCTTTACTCAGTGGGACTACACAAAGCACCAATATAGGATAATAGCACTTTTGTTTATTTGTTTTACGAACCAAGTCTTGGTTTGTTCACACACAAGTAAACACACTAGACCAGAGGTTAACAAAAAGTTTAAACTATTGTCAAATTATAACAACCGGATGATAAACCGGCTGTTAGAATGATAGAAGACACAAACGAGGTGTAACTAAAATAAAACCGGCTAAGTGCGAGTCGCACTCGCGCACAAAGGGTTCCGTACCATTATCTATAAAAACGGCAAAAAAATCACGTTTGTTGTATGGGAGCCCTCTTAAACATTTATTTTATTCTGTTTTTTATTATTTGTTGTTATAGCGGCAACAGAAATACATCATCTGTGAAAATTTCAACTTGTTGGTAATAAGAACGAATAAAATAATCAGAATAAAATAAATATTTAAGGGGGGCCTTAAATATTTATTTTATTCTGTTTTGTTATAGCGGCAACAGAAATACATCATCTGTGAAAATTTCAATTCTAACTATCACGGTTCATGAGATACAGCCTGGTGACAGGCGGACAGACGGACTGACGGACAGCGAAGTCTTAGTAATTGGGTCCTGTTTTTACCCTTTGGGTACGGAACCCTAAAAATACGGTTCTTTTTCCTATTCCTATTCGTGCGCTCGTATGCACTGAAGTTTCAATTATGCATATCAACTCACTCATACATTTGTTTTTGGTATCGAAATCAAGAGAAGAGATTGTTAAGTAGCGTGTTTTACCTCTATGATTGACGTGTCAGAGTTAAACTTTGTGCGCTCATAGATCGCAAGTGAAAAACTTAGATTCGATGCATGAACCGAGTGAAATGTTTTGCCGTGTGTTCTTTTTCTTAAAGCACCAATTGAAGGCATTTCTATGACCGATATATGTAGATAGTGCTCTATCTACTTACTTTTATAATATCAATGCCGCAAACGTGACCGCCGCTGTCATATCAAAGTACTTACTCAAAATCATTAGAAAACTATCATTAAATCTGTAAGAAACGAATGGATCATTGTCATACTGCGAAAAATAGTTATTCTCGATCTGGTAGAGACGCTACAAGGCGCTAAATTTGTAGGACTCGAAAACGAAGAAAGTATTCGTAAGATAATGCGTACTGTAGCCCATACTAAACACTCTGGCTTTTATAACAACCTTTATAATATGGATTCGTGATTTTGGTCCGTGTAGCATCGCTTTTCCTATAGTATGATTTTTCGTCGTATTAGATTTACACTGGCAGTGCTTGACCAGCTGGCTAGCTCAATTCATTATAGATTATAGCCAAGCCTCAACAGTTAAAGATCATTTCGGCTCGAGTAGGAAGGTTTTTTCTCCGAGACGAGACCAAGACAAGTCCGAATGAGATGGCTTGCGCTGTGCGAGCTGAAATGACCTTTATTGCATTAGGGCTAGACACTCAAATGTTTTTTTTTTGGCTTTCTCGGCTGGCCATGTAATATCTAAGCACTGCCATTGTAAAGAGCCCCTGTAGTTAGGTTAAAAAAAAAAAAATATATTTTAAGTAAAAATTGTTAAAGTCAGAATCCAGTACAAATAAGAAAAAGACTTTTAGTGCATTATGAGATAAGTTACGCGTCTTTTATACATTTACAACAATCGCGATTGTAAGCTGTTAAGTTATTTGTTAAATAAATTATATGTCATTATATCGAATTTTTATTAATTTAGATTAGAACTATCGAATCCTATAAGCAGCCTAACAAACGTTTTTCTAACAAATGAAAAGGGAAAATTTAAAACTACGAAATAAAACAGTTTTCTTGGAGAACATTTTATTTACATCTCTCACTAAAATAGTTATTTACAACCAATTAGTGATACAGAGAAAAAGCGACTAAACAACAGTATATGCCAACCTACAGTATATACCTAAGTCGGCAAATGAAATGCAACTTTATCCGCTTTTCTACGAGCGCCTGCTCGGTTTAGATGCCTTGTTTATAAAAATCCTCAAATAGCTCATTTGGCAGTTTCATAGGCGAAGCTTATTAGCATACGCCGTGATTATGAAAACAAGAAAGTTCTGTACTCTATACACTGACTCACTGGTTACGCCAATGTATAGGTAATCTGAGTACCTACATAAAGAATGGGATTTAGAATGACGTCGTTTCTCAAGCTGTCCGGCTTAGTTCGAATCCGATCTCAGGGCTGAAATCCAATAGACAGGAAAAGAGCCCTTATGACCCTATCTCATTAGGACGCCATAGCGGCGCCACCGGTTACGCCACCGTGGTGTCTTGGGTGAGAAACACCAAAACAACCAGGATTTTCAGTTTCAAAATGGGCGTCCTTAGTAGCGGAACTGGTGGTGGATTAAGACGTCAAATAGCTCTATAGATAAGTATTGCCCAACCAAGCTGATACCAGGTGAGGTCTCCGTACAACTGTACATAAGAATCCCACTAATAGTATAAATGTGAAAGTTTGGATGGATGTAACGGCTGAACGGATCTGGATGAAATTTGGCACAGAGGTAGATTAAAGTCTGGAATAGCACATAGGCATTTTTATCCCGGTAAAATTTATGGTTTCCGTGGGACAGCTTTGTTTTAATTGATCTATACTAATAATAACACCATAAGAAAGCTTATTTTTCCACGGGAACCGGAACTACGCGGGTGAAACCGCGAGGCGCTGTAAGAATATATTTAATGTAAAATCATAATTTTATCATCAATTCGGACAAACAAAATTTTTTACATTTCAATAGTAGATATTATAGGTATAGGGAAGGTCTACAGCGAATACCTCTAATTTTTAAACCTAGTCGGGATCTATCTCTGTTATCTAGTTATCAAAGAACTCCTTTAAGTTATAGTGCACGCTATTAACAAGCCAGTTCTTTAATCTAGATAAAACAAATTTTGTTGGCGGCGCGAAGTGTGGCACCATGGTGTTCAGATGTGATTGGGCCCTTAGCGGGACAGTATGATAGATGAATTATTATTATTATTCTCAAATCTAAATCCTATTCTCTAAGTACGCAGGCTATAACTTTCAACCTCATAGACGAAACGTACGCATTTTAGATGTGAAGTAGGTATATTTTAGGTACATAAAAACATGATCACATTGAATTGGTACCTAACTGAAATAGCAAATCTAGCAAACAAAACATAACCATAAAAACTATCGTCGTTTGACAAATTCGTTACGGATGTAAGAGGGTTAACTACGAACCTTATTTGTGTTGGGAGAACAACAACTTTTCATCCCGTGGGTGCGGTTTTCACCCTGAAGAATTAGGGGCCTGCGGATTTTGAATTGCCCCTACAAACGTAGGTACTAGCAAAATGATTTGTAATTCGAGCATATTTCCAACATATTGTTATTTTTTGTATTGGAATAGTTTTATCCAGGTCCCTGGTTGGTTTTTTTTTCATAATGCTCACCTTTAATGAAATTTAAGCAAATCGCATTTTACATATTTTAACGTCGAAAATGACATGTTATCGTCCTATTTGTTTTGTATTATTAACAACAATATCTTGCGTTTTGAATCTCACTTTTTGGAACATACAAAAAGTTTTCAGGCATTTTTTTTTGTATTTGGTACGGACTACTCTTTGATTGTAGATTACGAAACATAATGATATTACGAATTGAAGTTACGAGCAGCTGTCGCCTTTGATGATGAAGATGAAAGAAGATAAAAAATAAAAAGTTGGTGTTCTTCCAACACAAATAAGGTTCATTGCTAACCCGCTTACATCCGTAATGAAAAGATAACCAAACATTCAACATTCATCTCACCTACTATTATAGACGGTAACAGATAATCACAAATTATTTACAAATAAATGTGCAGTCTTTAAATAACGAATCAGTGAAAATAATATTCATAACACTAGAACAATACAATAATTATAATTAACCATGGATATGTATTATGATTGTAGTAAACATAGGAATAAAATAATTAGGTATTATTGCAGCACATAACCAGCTTCAAATTGAGCGATTACATAATAGAAAATAATTATTAAAGGATTTACTTCTACTAATTCGTTAAGATAATAATAATTTAATACTAACACACCTATTACACAATAATTTTACCAATAACAACAATATTATTATAATTGGGTAGTTTCCTAAGTAAAAAAAAATTAAGTAGGTATTAAATTTAGTCCGTCAGTTATATTATTAGAAGATATTGGACACGTATTTTTTATGAAAATCAAATAAAAAATTACAAATATAAAACGCGTCAAAGCTCGTGACGTCACGCCGTGCAAAATAGTGTCGCCCGGGGCGCGGCGGCGTGACGTCACGCCTAACTTTAACTGGTTATATCGTAATCATTTTTAAATCAGTGTAAATATTAGTTGTAATTATTAGTGTATTCTGTTCTTATTTTAACTTTCTTTAAATAAATAATCAATTATTTTTTGTTTAATTGACAAAAGAAAGAATACGTGCCCAATATCTTCTGATAATCAAACCGACGGAATAATTAGTTTTTTTAGGAAACAAGCCTATAAGTAACACACAATACAATAAGTAGATTTCTAATCAGGTAGTGCATAAGAGCACAAATTGTACATAAGATTCACTAAACAGTACATTTACACTAGATTACGCATAGATTAACAAATATCAGCGAAAATATTAAAACTAATATAAATGTGAAAGTGCTTAACAAACAATTAGGTAACAGAACATTCGTATCTTTAGAAGATTAAAACAGCGTAAAGCAGTAATTTTACTGCTGAAAAACTAATAATATCAGAATTAACGACATCTAACATTATTTTTATCAAAAAGCACGATAACAAAATATCAGCTAGACATAAATATCTAGTACATACCTACATAGGCCAAAACTTACAGCATAGATCTAGGATATGTCAAAACAATATTCTAGATCTATACTTCAAAGGCTCTAGGAATTATATTATGTAAGTCTATTGTGAAAATATATTCTTCATTCCTAAAATATTTATATTCGTTTAATGGCATTATCTAATCTTAGCTAAGAAGGCCCGTATTATGAAACCTAGCTCAGTCATAGATCTATGCCCGAGTGACGTATATGCCATAGAAAAGCGTTACTCAAGCATACAGATCATAGATTGAACAAGCTTTTATAATACGGGCTATAGTGCTTTCACACGGTGGATGTGCAAGCGAGTCCAAAGTGAGACGAGTGCGACTCGTCTCACTTTGGACTCGCAAATCGCCAGTGTATAAGGAGCTTAATACAATCTCACTCAGCATTTTCTGCCAAATAAGTTTACAATCGTCAAGCTGTATATTGGTTGACTTGACAACTTTTCTCTTTTACCATAATACTTCAGGAAGTCTGAATTTAATTTACAAAGCTACCTATCTAAGCTTGTGTAAAAATATCAATGATTCGGCGACTTCGCTGTGCCTATGCCTATGAGCTTTTTTTTAGCTAGATGACTATCTAAGGACACATTCTGACTAACAAAATGATTTTTGCGTTGTATTTGATTTATGGTACATTTTTTCTATTTGCAGCATAATACTTGCTCTTAAGTAGGTACATTCACACAGTATCCGTTTTACTGGATTCCAGATCCAGTAATGCGTGTGAAGTCGCTCATACATCCGAATAAAAACGGATGCTATGTTAATGCGCCCTAATATCAGAATACGATATTCAGTTTTTTTTAACGTATTTTATCTAATAATTCTACTTATTCCTTGTCTTGTATGAAACTGTTTCCCAAGTTGAATGAAATGACAACTTACACGTCATATGGACTGCAATTTAACGCGGTTCTATAGACTTATTTTACACGTTCATAGCACAGAAACTGATTCACATCAAAAATGTCATTCGTTAAGATTGTAGTCCCTGTGGCGGCCGAGAGCTTCCACATTTGGATCAAGGAAGCTTCTCCACGGCGGCATTTCATCAGGACTGATGAGTGAAGATCATTTGAGGCGCTGAGTGACGTTTGCAAGGGCGACGGCGAAGGCCTGGAGCGCTGAGAACGGGTATTGGAAGTCGAGAGTGTAGGCGTTGCCGTCGATGCGCCCAAATTGCATCACCTGGGAGGAAAATTGAGAGAGAGGATATAATAATGTTTCTTTAATGATACAAATTTGGAGTAGGTAGGATTTTTTTAATATTTTTTTTTGCTTTATATATGTTGGATTGCCACACAGTATTATTTAGCCCCAACCTTAGCAGAGCTGTGTTGATCGAAGTGTTATGAGTTCTAAATGACTAATACAATACAATACATAAACAATACAAAACATAATACAATACATATAACATAGAAAGATATTTTTATTATACATAGAAAATACAAAACAATACACCCGCGACAAATATTTGCATTTAAACATTTGTGCTTGCCTCAATTTGGTTGCCATCTTCATCCAACAGATAGCGCTTACCTGTTTCCCATGATATTCTATTTGGAAATTCTTAGCCGACTCCTGGGTGACCCTGCCCCCGAAGTCCAGTTGGTAGACCTGGCTATTCTCGTTCCACATCGGAGCTTTGTTGTGCATGACTAGCTGACGCCGCGCACGGCACTCGGTGGCCGCCGGCGCCACAGTTGTGGTGGGGACTCCGCCCGCGCGAATCAACTGAGGGATTACGTAAACATGGTTTTAGGAAGATTTATGGTTTGATATATCTAAGCCGATGTATAGTAAGCCGGTGAACTATCGCTGTCTTTGATGGCCGTTCCCAATATTCAATCTATAAGTTTTGAAACCACTAGTGTTGTGATTGAGGTATTAATAGAAAAGATATTAACTCTACACCATCACGATTTGATTATTCTCTGAATTCTCAAACCGAAATCATTCATAATATTTGAGAAAACATATAATTTACGTATAAAAATGAACCAAAATTCAACTGTAAAGATAGCCAAAAAGTTGAATTAAAATAATGTTAGATCTTGGGAATAACCTGTTAGAAAAGACTTCTGTGGCTAAAACATCGGCTCAGATATCGACAAGTGATTTCTCACTTAATTCCTGCAAAGCCTCGCCTTTGCACAAGCAAGTGCCGAGTCCAACTATTGCGTACAAGCCTGGCAATGCGGCTTCTTAGTGACTAAGGACGCGGACATTCTAGGCATAGATAGAGAAGTCATTCAGCGATTATTTGTAAGAATTCTAAGTGCTGTTAGCCACTTTAGTGTTTAAACTTATTTGCAAATAAAGGCAAGGCTTGTGCAAGTACGAGGCTTGAAGCAAAGACTGCTTAAAATGTCCCTGAATTTAAATAAATAAATTAAAAAACAACGCTGGACAATTCACACAGCATTATCTAGACTCAAAGTAAGCAGAGCTTGTGTTATGGGTACTAGATAACTGATATTATTAATATAGATTTGTCGGAAGAAGTTAGAAGTTTTCGGTGTGAAGTTTTGCTGTTAAGGTGCTCAGCGGCGTAACGGGGCGTAATCTAATGTGCTGTACAGCGAGCGTTCGTGCAATCAGTACGGGGAAGACGCAGCTCGCAACCAGCAACTATACGGATTATAGTACACTGCGTAACGTATCATGCTCGCTGCGAATGGTAGATTATGCCCCGTAACACCGGTCAGTACCCAACTTTAGCTGCATCAAGCTCTAGTGTTGGTGGTCGTCGTTGAGAAGCTAGAAAGAGGCTGGCTGGCCTGCTCTATAAGCCGTTCATGCCGGTATATACCTTTGGGTTTAGGACGATTTTTTCCTGCTGCACATAAAAATAAGTTTAACATAGACATTTACAAAATCCCGGGAACATCAGAAGCTTTTAAATAGAAAAGCAAGGCCCTATTGAGTAAGCAGTGGTGGGCTTGCGTTAGTTACGCATTTTACATCTTTAAAATAACTGAATTATCTACAGAATTTTTAGATAGATGCACGTGGATATTGAAATTACTGAACGGATTGTAATAAAAATAAGCTAGTGTCCTATTAGTTATAATTATAAGACTACTCCTAGCCCTGCTATTACGAAACAATGAATGTATGTCGAACCAAAGCATCATCAATTAGTCACACCTCCATTATTATTTCATACAAAAATGATATAATTCATAGTAAAATAGATGAGACATTACTGTCAAAACTCCTGCGCCCGCACAATTTATTACTGCCACCACAATCATGATTGTGGTGGCACATTGCAATGTGAATTCCCTCAACAAGGGGTGGGTGGTTACCAATAGATGGCGCTAACCACTCAAGCAGCCTATACAAAACACAAATAACCTAAACCTACTTTATTCCGAAGCTGCGCTTTCTGGAAGCTCTCGAGATCGCGGAAGTTCTTCCCGTTGACCTCACTGTATCCACCCGCAGAGTACTCGTCGTCGGAGCTCTCAGAGGGCTTCTTGTTCCGTCGCCGGTTCAGTAGGGGAGAGTTTAACAGTTGTCTGCAAGAATGCAAGTCATTTTAGGCCCGTATTATGATAGCTTGCTCAATCAAAGATCTATGTTTGAGTGACGTTTATATAATAAAAAAACCATTACTTATGATATAGATCGATGACAGAGCAACCTGTCATAATACGTCTCTTTTTCAGAGACATTCAGCACTATTCAATCCATGTCCTATACCATACAAAAGCGTTACTCAAGCAAAAATAGATGGCTGAGGAAGGAAGGTTTGATTATACTCAGTTAATCAGAATTTATGTTGTATTGCTTGGTTTGAAACTAGATGGCGCTGCGTCCAAATTAAAAACTCAATTCGACTTGATATAATATAACCTATTGACGGGGCTTCCTTACCTGGGTAGCGAAGCCCCGTCAATGGGGGAGGGGAAGAGTGTCTATTCTATACGATAGTATGTACTTACTTCTATAGCATAACATAACTAACCTTTTTTTTGTCTGTTTAGTATGCTGTGTGTAGTATGTGTGTAGCAGTCACCGTATGTTCTGCGTATGTTTAGCACTAACCGTATGGGCGAGGCGGAGGCATGCCGGGTCCGCTGGGGCTTGGGCGTCGCGGGGGCTGCGGGGGAGGCGGGACGGGAGCGCGGCGCGCGGGGGGAGGCCGGTGCAGAGCTTATCTCGCGGTCCAGTCGCTTGTGCCGCGTCACGCGGGACGCCAGCAAGCGCAGTGCTAGCTGCTCTAGTGAACCTGTGGGTAGATAATTATGTTATGATACTTGCACGAGTCCGTAAAGGACTTAGCACAGCTACCACATGGCACACTGGCACACCAATAAGCATTGAAATATGGTCTTAAACTCTTATTTTATGATCATAAAATTGATAGTGTAAAATGTATCCAAATATTATGAATTAGGTAAAGCCCATATTTGAACGCACAGCACAAAGATGGGCATTAAAGCCCATCTTTGTGCTGTGCGGCACTGGTGCGGTCCAGATCTGCGACAACCTTAAGAGGTACGCAAGCGGTGAGACAGAGAAGTTAGTGAAGTGTTATCCTGGAGCTCGATGTTTTATTAGAATCCGCATCACAATCGTGGACCGCGGGATTGCCGATCCATTTTAGATCGTTTGGTGTGGACTCGACTAGCCCGTCGTGACTTCAAACATCGTCTACGCTATCACTAGACAAGTGTCACAATGGGGTTTTGTTTACGTTTACGGCGCTCGCCTTCAAGTTTAAATATAACAAAATAATATCAATAACAAATCGAGCATTTAAATATACCTAGTGTTAAAGAATATAAAAAATCGCGTTTTTGCGGCATTACTTTATGTTGATTTCGTTAAATTTTGTAAGCTATCAATCTTTTATTACGCACCTCCTCTCCTCTTGCCGTCCGCATAACACAGGTCTGATGGCAAGAGTGCTCTGATGAAGCTATAGTGAATTACTGAGAGACAGGGGACCTGTCACTAATTCACTATGGCACTAGGAACTATAGTTCAACCATTTACAATAGGCTATTTGACTGCATTAAAAATAAATTCCAAATTGTTTTCATCCTAGTCAGTGATAACGTAACAAAGCGTAATCAAGTAAAAAAATGGGATTAAAATTACACATTTTTTGATACATGATCACGTGACCGAAAACGCTATGTGTTTGGTTGGATCGCAAGTGACGTCACACATCCTGAGATTACAGTGTCATGCCAATGAGTTCTTCTTGTTAGGTGTGGTGTGGCGGGGTGTCGTCATAGCTTGGAACACGGTAGCCATGACAGAGATTATCGTTTTGGCGCGGCTTTATTTTATTCAAACTTTAAAATTAGTTTTCATAACTAATACGACTGGCCTTGAAGAAATATTAATTACACTTTGCATTATTTTTATCAGACAATATGTTAGAATTATTTCCCAGTAGTAGGTCAAGTAGCCTATTTGTACGGTTTTAAAACATGAACCGTCAAAATCATCGATTCACTCGTAGGCTCCAAATCTAATATAGCGCTTCTAAAAGCGTGCGTGAAGAGCAAAGCGAGAAGTGTCTACGTACGACAGTTTTGGTATATCACCACACAACATGTGATGTAGATACATTATTTGAGTATAGCAACGTCACCATTGCCTTAGATGAAGTTATTTAGAAGCTTATAGATTATATGACAATCATACTGCGTCGTATTGAAGACATAACTTAGAACAAATATAAAAATGTATAAAAAAAATATAAAAGGAATGGTTAACTGATTAATAGGGAGAGTAAGCGCCATCTATCGATAGCTTACGAAAACGATTTGATCGTTAAAATTGATTCTTGTATCTACCGATCTTTTGAAAAGCAAGGATGATAGATAATTGATTACCAAGAAATGTCTTCATAGAGCACAGAATGATTCGAGGGCGCAGTAAGTGTGAAAGCATCTAATCATCTACTAACTATAATACTTGCTGTAGTCGGAGTCGCTATCTGTCGCCAGGCGGGGGGAGGGTGCGGCGGGCGCGGGGGGCGGAGCGCGCGACGCACACATACACGTCGTACACACATACGCCCCGCCCCCAGAGTTCGAAACACCAATCGGAGCCGCCAAACGGCAGAGCGAACAAATCACTCGCGGTGTCTCGCTCTCGACCTCTGACACTTTCGCTTTCCCTTTCAATTTCTTGAGCTTCGCGTTTTCGACAGCGGCGGCGGCTAAAGGCATGTCGCTAGAATCGAGGGAACGGGATTTCCCGCAGCGACGTAGAGATGGCGCTCGTTCCTTGGCGGGGGACGGCGGAGTGGGGGGTTGACGACGTCGTCTCTGCCTTCTGGGGTTGACTAAGACTAAGCGTCTAGGAGGCTCGCCTCGCAATGCCGCGACTGTAACTTGCGCGTGTCTCGGATCTACTAAGTCTAAGTATCCAACGCTGCAGCTACGCGTCATTGTGTCCATAGATGGCGCTGCGCAAACCGGGCTTATTGGAACTACGGTGGTTGTTCTTTGAACACGCGCTGGCGGCGAGCCTTCCTCATCGATGTATCTTAGCTCATCTTTACCCCCTTCTGTTCTAGCGCATAGCGATTTTAAAATACGCGCGTTAACGTCGTACGAATCTCGACCACAGATATTCTTTCTTAACTTGGTCAGACAGCTAGCATCCGGGCCAGTCCCGTCGAGTTTTTTATCCACTAAGTTCTTTAAAGCTAGTGAATCAGATCGGACGGAATAATCAGCGCGTCCGTAGAAATCGCCTCGACCGCCGCAAGCAACGACCTGAGGCGACGGACGTTCGAAGATTATGTCTGTGGGTGCTACGGCGTTTTTCGGCGACTGTAGAGTGGGTACCGAGGCTTCACAGCGTAGGGGGGAGATCGCATGACGACCGACGGAAGTTGGCGCCGCGCGAGGCGTAAAATCAGAGCTAGTTTCCCCATTATCAATATACGGGAATTCATCGTATGATTCCGCTCGAGCGAGCGAGGCAGCCATACATCCAACGCTGTGAGTCTCACTCGCACCCGGTAAAGGGGTCGGACGGTCGACTAGAGTGAGTTTTCTCCTCATTCTATCGACGGGTACGTGAGAAGGAGATTCTGTTGCAGATTCTCCGGAATGAAAAACGTCTTCTTCGTCTTCTGAGAAAATGTTCGGGTTGAAATTCGGATCAGGGCCTATTGGAAAGTCGTCTCTGAGCTCTGTGATCATAAGAGTCATTTGTCGTGGTTGTAAATGCAGGAGCGATGTTTTGTAGGTGACTTGTCCGAGGTTGGCAGGGACGTTTTTGGCAAGTCCGTGCATTTTGAACTTCGTGCCCCAAATGTTGGACGTAACTTCCACTAAGCGGACATCCTGGAAAAAGATGATATAAAGTTATTTACACAAAAGTACATTTATTGGATAACGCCACACCACACGTAAAAGTATACAGAGCTTCAAGTTGAAATCGGAAGTAAGTAAACTTTATACATACTACACCTACTCAGAAAATGGATTATTCCTGCTGTTCCAAACTGTACTGTACCCTTGAATGTTCGTCATTGCAAGCGTACTAAAAAGCGGGACGGAAAAGTGTATGGAAATCCATTTCGAACGTGTTATTTTTTTTTAATTTCTGAAGCCGATAGCTGTGGTTATCTTCATAATAGGTCAAACGACAGAAAGTTTTTACTCCGAATCCGACGTATGATTTGGCCTCTTCCGTATTATTCGGAACAATAATTGAAAAAAGAACCATCGAACGCGCGTATTTCTTGCGTACGATTTTCACTTATTTCGAGTTTACATTTTCAATTTACACGAGTGCTTTTGAAGATTTTTCCTCATAGGTGAAGTATAAAGCACTATGTATCACTCGGGATAAAGGAAGAAGTTATTACGGCTTCGCTAAAGTACCTATCATATGTATGTTAAAAAATCTCATTCAAAATAGTTTCAATTGCTCTGTGCTTTACCTACATGCCAACATGTTTCGAAACCTATGTGCTGTAAAGCGTAAGAGATGTTTTAAGAGAATTTGAAGAAAATAAGTACCTCTGGTAAAGAATCAATAAGCAGTCCTCCTGTGCTCTCTTCCTTCTCAGCTTGTCTCGCCTTCCTTCTCTCTCGCGCCTTGCGACGTCGCTGCATCTTTGGTGACGCGGCACATCCTGGGAAAATATACCGAAAGCGCTTGTTATTAAGGTTCAAACTTGTAGAACGATTTAGAAAATTACACTAAGTGACAATAACGTAGTACGAAGATTTCTACGAAGGCACGAACTACTTTTGTATGTAAACCTATACTCGGTAAGTGCAAAGACCAAAAATAATTTTGCTAGTGCTAAACTGGCATGTTTAGTAGATACGTACAAGATAACTCGCCTTCGTAACTTTTGATCAGCTTAAAAATTAGCCATCTAATGATGGATATTGCAGGGCCTTCCCGATATGATAATTTTCCTCATATAATTCATATAATTTTAGGGGCGTGCGGGGGGGAAGCAGCCCCCTCGCCCCGTCTGCTCCCCGCACTGCTGGTAAGACTAGCACTCTTTGTCTCACCTTCTTCTCTCTCGGTGTCGGAAGAGTCGATGTGCGTCGGAGGCAGCCTCTTGGCGGCGTAGCGGGGGGAGTCAGCCCCCTCTCTCCCAGTCTGCAGCCCGTGCTAGTAGTTGCTGCTAGAGACTAGTACTATTTTGTCTCACCTTCTTCCCTCTCGGTGTTGGAAGAGTCGATGTGCGTCGGAGGCAGCCTCTTGGCGTAGCGGGGGGAGACAGCCCCCTCGCTCCCAGTCTACTGCCCGCAGTGCTAGTAGTTGCTGCTAGAGACTAGTACTATTTTGTCTCACCTTCTTCCCTCTCGGTGTCAGAAGACGAAGTGTCGATGTGTGTCGGCGGCAGCCTCCTCGCGTAGCGGGGTGTGCGGGGGGAGGCGCAGGGGGAGGCCACCCCCCTCGCCCCGCGGCTACTACCCGCACTACTGGAGGAGGCTGCACTGCTGCTGTCTTTGGTTGTGCTTGTGCTTGAGCTCGAACTGCCGTTCAGGGGGCCTCTTTCTGTGAACAGGGTAAGATGACACTATAGTCACTGGTGAACGGGTTTGGAGGCGTTCGCCTCGTGCGGGCGGGAGGTTGATTTGTAAAGTGTGATTGTTTTTTATTATTTGACAGGGTGGACACTTAAATAAATAAATAAATAAATAACGCTGGACAATTCACACAGCATTATCTAGCCCCAAGCTAAGCAGAGCTTGTGTTATGGGCACTAGATAACTGATATACATAATATAATACAATACATAGATAGATATTTTTTTTATTATACATAGAAAACGACCAGAAAACCCTGAACAAATGTCTGCAGATCGTACACAAATTTGTCCCGAGGCGGGAATCGAACCCGCAACCTCCTGCGTCGCAGGCAGACCTTCGCCCACCGCGCCACATCGGTCGTCTTCTTAATCGTCTTCGTCTTAATAAGATCAAGAAGAGAAGGTTGCAGTTAGGAAATCTATGGGTTGGGTTTAAAGGAAGAATTTACAAGTTACTGGACCGGACTAGACCTTTTAATGAGCGTGGGAGTCAAGTATTAATAAGCACGTGTTAAAATAGCCCATTGAATCTTCTTTTATGAAGGAAAAACGTTAATACGGAGAGAAGGAGAATAGTAAACGCCAAGCAAAATCTTACGATGGGAAAATGAAAACGAAGTAATCAGATGTATCTTTAGTATCTCCCGAGTATTGAGAGGTCCCTTCGACACATTGAAATGTCTAAAACAAAGGAATCTTTAAATCGAAAATATTATTCGACACATTGAAATGTCTAAAACAAAGGAATCTTTAAATCGAAAATATTATTCGACACATTGAAATGTCTAAAACAAAGGAATCTTTAAATCGAAAATATTATTCGACACATTGAAATGTCTAAAACAAAGGAATCTTTAAATCGAAAATCTTCTGAAGGTTTTACAAACGTAGATATTCTGTTATAGGCGTCAATACTGGATCTTCATCTGAACAGTAAAGGGCAATAAGAGTAAGTAGATAAAATTACCAATGAACCTTTTAGTTCTAAGGTTTTTTATTTATTATAGTCCTCTGGGTAATCTCTAAGAAATTAATAAATCCCAAAAATTTACGATCTCGACGGGATTCGAACCCGCACCTAGAAAAAAAAGTTAGTTTAGTTGGAAAAAGAGCAACCCTGCGCTGAAGGGGAAGGTGCGGGTTCGAATCCCGTCGAGATCGTAAATTTTTGGGATTTATTAACCTTTTAGTTGATTTCACTTACCTTCTGCTTGCGGATCAAAGATCACAAACTCGGGCCTGATCTTACTAGTCCGCCTTCCCTTCAGTAAAGGCACCAGTCCACCGAGGTGCTCCAGATACAACGTGTAGCATCCTTGCTCGTCGTCGCCGTGTCTAATCATGGTGCAATGCAGTCGGCCGCCAGTGGGAGGCGGGCGGGAGACGAAGCGACGGAGCTCACTCGACTCAGGGACGTTGCACTGTGGAAAGGAGCGAAGTGAGCCATGGTTTTTAATATATGGCTTTGAGATTCGTAGAGGTACATTTTTTCTGATGACTGATAGTCAAGAGTATTGGTTCACTTCTTAGCAAGCAAAATGGAAATCCTGGAAAACTAGACTAACCTAGTGTATCTACCTTCACGAAGCGACGGAGCTTACTCATTTCACTGCCCGCTTTCTCACGGAGCGATAGAGCTTACTGGATTGTCTTTCATTTCACTCCACGACATACTATCCCATCTCAGTGCGAACACCCTCACACAGGGCCGGGTATACGCTAACGAACACGCTGCACGGGCGCGTTGCTGCCGCAAGTGCAGTATAGCAGCTGGAGTGGTGGCACCGCATACTCACGCGGCTATAGTGTACTCACTCGGATGGTGTGTGCGAAGAGGTTGGCGAGCGCTGGCTGCAGTCGCGGCGGCAGCGGCAGGCGCGCGGCTAGCCGCGGGTGCAGCAAGGCCTGCGCGGCCCGCACTCGCGCCAACAGCTGGAGCGGTGCGACGGCACGCCATACTCGCGCGGTGCAGATGGCGCCGCCGACGCCGACGAAGACGCGCCGCGCCGCGTGACCCCATGTCAGTGCTGTTACTGGAGCCTAGAAGAGGAAACAAATGAAGATGAAGACCTGATAAACGTTGATTTGAATTAGGACTAAAACTTAACAAATTTTTGCATAGCTAATGTAATGATATACCTACCGCTTAGACTGTAGAGCATAGGCTTTTGGATTATATGGTTTGGTTCATACCATTGTGGAAGACTCCAGTCAGTTAAGCCGGTTCACAGGTCTTAATGAATGTTACATGGTTTTTATTCTATCAAAGCGAGGGGGTATGGTTTTATAACGCTATTTGACATGATAGGGATAACTAACAGTAACACTTAAATATTAACAATATTATTCAAGTTTATACTGTTAATATTTAAGTGTTACTGTTAGTTATCCCTAAGAAAAAAAAATGATACAAAACTATGATCCGCTACACAAGTTTATAAAACTAAAAACCTTATCACACTAATATTATAAATACAAAAGTTTGAATGGGTGGATGTTTGTTACTTCCTCATGCCAAAACTACTGAACGGATCGGTTTGAAATTTTGCATATATGTAGCCCTAAGCCTGGAATCAATCATAAGCTGTGAAACCGCGGGCATAATCTAGTAACATTATAAAAAAATACTCGTGACACTTAGCTAGGTACTGTATACTATTCGCCGTAGATGAAACTATTTTTTCTTACAAGATTACTTAAATTTACCTGATTGCAAGGTATAGGCACCGTGTAGATAAGTATACCAGCATCCGTATAGAACTTCACCACGTTCTTGTATGGTGGCGAATCTTCCGGCTCACCCGCTGCTGAAAACATAAAGTATGCAACGTTCATAAATTTTATATCAACAACCACGGGCACCGCGAATGCCTCTTCTAGTGGCAAGTACATTTCGCGATTCCACATTCAACCTTTGTAATAGGAAACAGGAACAGTCGGCTACAAAAAAAATATTTTGTTCACTAATATTTTAATATCCACCTAAATTATAATCATGCAACGAGCTCTTTAGACGAATATAATAATAATGCAGGACACGTCACCGCGTTTATTCCTCTGTGACCTCTGTGGCGCGGTGGGCGAAGGCCCGCCTGCGACGCAGGAGGTTGCGGGTTCGATTCCCGCCTCGGGACAAGGTCCCGGGCGTGTCTATGAAATACCTTCTTCGATTCAACATACCTTCTTTCTTCTTCTTCTTCTTTCATTCAATGAAAGAAAATAAATGCGTGGACCGAGCATACATAGGTACTGATAAACACAACACAACGTCCTGAGCCGTAGCAAATAACCACAGACCATGTAAACAGCAATCTCGCCGCGGGGCACAAATCGATCAGAGAGGAAATAAGTTAGACTACCTACTGGTTCTTTTCATCAAAAACCAATTGACGATTTCTATCTCTGAATACCTGCTTGATATGCCAAAGATTTTCAAGTAGACTCATCAATAAAATTTGTTAGACAATTACGATATAAGCCAGAGAATATCAATTTTTCTTAAGTATACTTAACGGTTTTGAAAAAGATTCTATTTAAAGCTACACTCCAAAACAGACTGACAAAAGCCTTTTGAAATAACAAATTGTAGCTTGCTTGTATCGTCTCAAGATGTTCCAACCGAAAAGTCTCTTTAGAACTTAAAAGCGGAGTTACTGAACTTCGGATTTGAAGGTAAAATGAAAGACACTTTATAGAAGGCACAGAATATACCTACCTATAGTAAAAATTATGGAACAGGTTCATACCTTTTCACTGTGATTCTAAATTATAGCGAAAATTTACAATTTTCAGCAATTTGATTAAAGATAATAAGAGTTATCCAAAAAGCGCGCATACCCACGATATTTGATGTTTTTTAAACTGTTAATGAATAATAAACATAACAATAGCTAAAGCGTTTATTTATGAAGGTCTTACGTATCATACATATTGGTACAATAATATGGTGTTTTAGACCTATTATGTATGACGTATTTCCATGCTCTATTTCTTACCGATATAATGCCGATAGTAATCAAATAAGACAGACAATTCTCTCGCAATAAATTTCGTGATAAAAATTTCAGTAATCACTGAAATTTGTATCACGAAATTTATCAATGCGATTAAGGTAATTTTCACGTATAAAAGGAATTTGAGTAAAACAAGTCCGACCAGAGCCGTGAAATAGGCCATTTAATTTGGCAAATTAGCACAATATCTCGCGTAAATTGCCTTCGCTTTTCTAAATTAACTGGATTCCCAAGAGGGGCTGTTAATATGTACCTACGACAAAGTCTCTTTGTAAGCGGACAGCGGTGGGTTTTAAGAATTATTTGTCAGGTTGTCGAGGGTATAATGAGCTTGAGCTTATGAAACAACAAGAAAATATTTCAGTTTTTTGCTGTCATTAAAATATTGGCTGAACACTTCGATCAAAAATAAGTAGTTCGCGGGGGGCCGGCAAAGCCGGAAATTTTTGATCGAAGGCTGAACACAATTCTAACTACCTACTTTTAAATTAGAGATTTTGTGACATTAACACGAAAACGAATCAGAATCATCGATTAAAGTTTTTACGAGTTACCTGAAAACTCATTTTTCTAGATGTAAGCCAATGACATCCTTAACGCCATCAGTCTCTTTAAGATCGTGGTTTGATATAAGATTTTACATAAAAGAGAAATACCTATCTGGCATCTAAGTTCATACTTCATTACAGAAATGGTGCAGAAACAATTTAAGAAAAATGTAAGAACATTAAAAGGAACCGTTTGAAGAGCGCCCACTCTTTGTTTCAAAGCACTAAGGTTTCACTTGAATGGAGCCTTAGTACTTTGTGCTTTATGAACTAGCTGAAGCAAAATTACTCCCTCAATGGCCCGTTCAAAGTCTCGTCTCGACTTATTTCAGGCTTCATTGGAAGATTATTTGCACGGCCTTAGTTAATATGTACTATGAAACCTAAGCAAGAATTTAATTTTAAAATAGGTATAAAGCTGCAAAGATGATTAAATTTTATCTATTTTGTCTCGAATATTTCAGCGAATAACGAGCTATTTTACGCAGCTTTACTCTCGTTACTGAATAAAACGTAGCCTGGGGTCTACTATGAAACTTTTGTTTAGAATCGGAATCTGTAGTTTAGGTACACCAGTACACACAAACAAACTTTTAAGTACTTAACAGTATTATACACCCACTCTTACAAACTTGTCTCTCTTTCCCCCTATAAGGTTTGCAGAAAGATATTTTTTTAGGGTTAAGCTCGCCTTTGCCGTGCAATATGTACTAATTAAGAAAAACCGGCCAAGTGTAAACAAACATGTTTGTTGTATGGGAGCCCCCTTAAATATTAATTTTATTAAATATAATGTTTTTTAAAATTTGTTGTTATATCTGTTTTATCTGTGAAAATTTCAACTGTTCTGTCTAATTATCACGGTTCATGAGATACATACAGCCTGGTGACAGACGGACAGCGGAGTCTCAGTAATAGGGTCCCGTTTTACCCTTTGGGTACGGAACCCTAAAAACTTTGGAGATGTACCTACCTACTTTACCAGTCTATAAATACCGGTCAAAGACGTCTCGAACTAAAATTTAAGAAATTTATACCGTAATCCAGCTTAATTAAAAAGTATTTCATCGCCACCTGGCTTAACTTAAATAATAGAAACGTGTCATTAACCAGATTAGAAGCACAGCATCCATCCATCTATACTGCGAGATGAAAACTTTACGAGTTCTTGTTTACTTCACACGTTTCAACCTTAATGGTTCCCCGCGAATAGGTTCCAATCATATAAAAGGCGGGCCGTAAACTCTCATCGTAAACTTTGCTATATCGAATAGGGTTACTTACGTAGATAATATTATAACCTGAGATAACTTTCATGTACATATATTATATGTATAGGTAGGTATTCTCATTTATGATTTTTAATCAACGAAAAAAACTAGGAGGAGGTTCTATGTGCAGCTGTACGTATTTTTTATGTATGGTCGTCGATTTTTTTGTCAATTATGGACGAAAAATGTTTTTTTTTCGCTTTTATATGAAGATTGATCCCGAGGAGGTCGTCCCTTAAAAAAAATGTTATTCCCGAGAGATAAGAATTTCTAGAAAAAGTCCTGCCGAAATCGAAAATTTATTGGAACTTATTTTATTTCGTATAGATTACCCAGAGTGCGAGGGTTTACGCACTTTAATACAAAAACCTTAGAATTGAGCAACGGCAACACCTCTCGTCAAACGAACTAAATGTATTTTACTATAAAAACTATCGTAGTTTGACGTAAGCGGGTTAACTACGAACCTTATTTGTGTTGGTGTTCTTCCAACACAAATAAGGTTCGTAGTTAACTAAATGTTCTATAGTCTTTGAATTTGGATAGCTGTAATTGTTTCCCCTGTAGGTGGCGCTAACGCCGCGGGCGCTGCTAGAGCCCTACCTAACATTTCCCAAAGATTTTCGACGAAACCGACTAGGATTTCGTGGCGTAGTAGGTTAGAGCCCACCCGTACTGAAGGTGGGGCGCAGGTTCGAGTCCTGCCGAAATCGATTTTTTTTTGGAACTTATTTATTTTCTTATAGATTACCCAGAGTGCGAGGGCTTACGCACTATATTAATAAAAAAAAAAACCTAACAATTTCTTTTGAAAAACAATAATATTGTTTTAAATTAATTACTTGTTTAGCCGTGCTACTTTTGTAAGCTCGCTCGAAATACCTTCACATTTTGAAAACAGCAATATTGCTTTAGGCATGTGAAAACAGTTATCGTTAATTCGGAAATTACTTTCATGGTTCAGATAAATTTGACCAACGTATGCAAACTAAGTAACAGAATCCCGCCACAAAACAAAACTTAACGACTGGTAAAGCCGCAATCGATAACCGGAAGTAGGTTCACTGAACACGGAAGTAGAGCCACAGTTTTATTAAGTGATATGTTCGTGTTTATTAGTTTTTATATTGTGCTCCTTTATCAAATGAAAACGGCGTAGTTCTTGATGAGTTTGAGAGTTCGTTGGGAAATGAAAAATCCCTAGGTTAAACTTATTTCAAAATCATTATCCCCAGCCGGAATTCAACCACAACTGTGTTGTGTATATTCCTCCCTAAGTTTGTACCATCTACCAAAGTCGCTACCTGTGCTAATCAAATCAAAAAGGTATTCAATTTCATACGCCACAAGGTTTCTTTTTGAAGACCAACTCACCCGCAACCATGGTCCCAGCAACCGCCAACAATTCTCTTGAGTTGGCCCACTCCATCGCCAGAGTTTCACCTCTCATGCCAGTTACAACTCTAAAAGAAAAAAATATTTTTACAATACGTCGTAGGTACTTCAGGAAATCTGCTAAATTGAAATGAGACTGGGCTAGACGTGTGTCGTATTCCAGGGTAAGTTTTGGCCACCACACTGGCGGGGTTTCAGGTGGTCAAAAACCGCAAGAAAAGTCAAGGCGGAGAATGAAAAACAAACTGGAGGCTAATTAAAACACCACACCCAGGCCACATGTTAGTTATAGATAGAAATATGAATATGAATATCCTCTCACTATTTTACTAATAAACGAGACCGAGACTCTGTACTGTGCTCTAGGTAGGTAGTAGGGTAACGAGGGTCACCGGGTTTTTGAAAAATTATCTGACCAAAGCGGCGCGTGACCCGAGAGCTGGTCATTATCTGGCGCAGCGCATCAGCATTGCCATACAGCGGGGCAATGCAGCCAGCGTCTTTGGGTTGGGGGCGCTTTCGACTGGTATTGATATGGATCAGTTGAGCTACCTGTAGATTGTTTGCAACAGTCTGCAGCTAGCTCAATTGAGCTAGCTGCAGACCTACTAGTTCTAATTTGTTTCTATTATTTGATTGTGTTTTTCTTTGTCAATAAAGTATTTACTTTGCTGAAAAGTTCAGAGAGGATTATACTTGTGCTTAAAGCTCTTAATAGGGTAACAGTAATTTTTAGTCGGCCGTAGCGGTTGCGGCGAAAGAATAGACCACTCCAACCCTGCCTGCGGATGTCGTTAGATCAGTCTAGAGGAGGCTGCTTCCTTCGGTGTATTTTTAACACCTTCACTGTGGCCAACAATCCACCTGTGCGTGGTGATTATGGCAAAACCCTTAGGGGAGACATGCTCAGCAGTGGACGCCTGTTTGGGGGAGAAGATGGAATTTCCTCAAATAGTTACAGAACGAGATCTCCTCTGAACCGGGCCGACCCAGCTGGCCCACCTTACCCGGTGGTCTTTCGAACAACAGCTGATGAACTTGCGGCAGCTCGTGCGGCGAAGTTTGCAAGCGCCACATGTATGTGCTGATGACGAATTATAAATGGTTACCTGACAGGGCTGACGTCATCATGTCCCCGCAAGAGAAAGATCTCTCCCTTCCCCAGTGCCACGGCTAGCACGTGATTGGAGTTGCTTTCCACGTCTTCGCCTTCCTCCATCTTGAACTTCTCGCAAGACCACGCCATTGATGTTATGCTGTCTTCGGCAACCAGTTGGACCTACGACAACATAAGGTAGGGCATACAATATTGGCGCAGTTCAAAAATAAAACAACAACATATAAAATCGCTGGGAAAGTGTGCTCCACCTTAGGCGACATCTTCATTTGTGGTGGCCAAATGCTTACCAATAACAAAAACAAAAGTGGCTGTGGATTTTTTCTGCAGGAGAGTACGACGTTATGTTACAATTTTTGCTCAAAGGGAAAGAACCCATACTAAGGTATAAAAAGTTTCAGAGCTTGTTATGGCCCTGACTTCACTAAGATCTAAGAATATCTATGCATTATGTAACGAAAACCCTTGCTCTAAAGGAGCACTTTGGATCGCTGTGTTTAACGTTGTCATTAACTTGTCTAATTAAACCGTAGACAGAAAAGAACAAAAACGTAGAACAAAAGAAACTTCCCTCTTCAAAAAAAACGAATAAAACCTAACATTTCTCGTAACAACAGACTCAAAAGTTGCACACTTGACACAGAACTGAAGTAAGTACGTAACTCGCAAGGCTTTGTGACGATAGAACATAATGAAAGGTGTTCACATTATTTGGATTGAGACCTTTTGTGCGGGTTTCTGGAATTAACCCTATATTGAAAGGAAGCAGGGTTGAATAGAGACATTATCTAATAGAGGACCGGTATTTCAATGAGGCTTACACTCAATGTTGTTAGAAAGATCTTCTTATATTTTCTTGCATTACCTACAGAATAAAATAGGTGGCAAAGGAACCACTATGCGAAAGCCAGACAAGGATCGGCAAAAAAATTAAATGATTTAAGTATACTTATAATAAGTAATTTCTTGATCACGTCACGTAGCTATCGATTTTGTTTTTAAACTCTATTGAGTTAGCTTTTTTGGCGACACTATATTTATGGTTTTATAGTGTCTTTTAAATAATAATAGTATAGGTTTTTGATAAATAAAGAAATACAATACTCTTATCTGATGGAAAGTGGCGATGTAGCCGACGGTGTATCACAAAGGTCTAGAAGGCACCACATTCACTGTTACCTTGAAGAGACCCAGTATTGTGTAATTGGCCGGAAAAACAGTAGCAAGCAGCGAGTTCCATTCTTTGGCGGTGTGAAAGATGATGGTTAGTTAGCGTAAGAGGAAGGTACATAATGTAGGTTTAATCACCAGATAAGGATGGAATTGCATATAGTATTGGTATTGTATAATTTATTGATAAACTTTATATCAATCCCAATCAAAAAGCTTATTCACTGGAAATAAAGGACGGATTTAAAGCGCATAGATGAATCACGAGCAAGTGAAGGATTGTAACGACTGAATCACGACCGTAGTTTCATTCATGATGATTCAATCACGAGTAAGTCAAGTGTAAGTGAGAGTCGCCGGTGATATAAATCCGTTTTATTCAAGAGTCGCATAAGATGACTACAAGAAGTTTGTATGTCGAGTTTTTTTGCGCAAGGAGGTTTTGTAGCATTGAGATGGTCGAATATATTGGTGTCTTCTAAATTCAAATACCAAAATAGTGATCAAAAGCTTTTTATTCACTGTTTTCAGTGAATAAAATAAGAATTTTAGAGAGGGGAGGGGGGGGGAAGAAATTTACAGTCGGTTTTGAGCGACATGCTCATTTACAAATCCCACAAATATTTTGTTCAAAATGGCCATTTCTATGATACAAACGGCAAGCTGCCGTGTTCAATCCAAAACTCGCAAATTAGCAACGTATTATAAATCAGAGGACAAAAGCCGCAAAGTACAGCTTGTGACCCATTTCTCGGAATGTTTAATTAACTATCACAATACAATGCGGATACTGACGCCCCCACGGGGCATCGTTATACGCGAAACTTCCTACCAAAGTGTTCTTTACATGGAACTTTTACATTTAAGGAACTAAAAGCTTTCATTGTCCGAAAGGGCGAAAAGAAAGGTTAGGTAAGGTTACTACTTAAAGTCTCTTTACTATCTCAAGGGGGATTATTCCAATGTCAACTATCCCGAGAAATTGCATAGGGTAGTTATAGGACGAATATTTTCTGGTTGGTATGCGATAATGTCAAAGGCGCTTATCGCCTCAGACTGTTGACATTCAGTTGAAATGAAAATGCTGATATTAAGCCTCACATTTCTTGAGGTGTCTTCACAAATGTGTTTCACCTTGAGAGGTATTTTTGTGGAAGCAAATAAACATTGCTGACGATGAGCATGCCAATCACCTATTGAAAGAACGTGCATGTTCAGAAACATTTTCAAAGGGAGCATTCTTGTCAGTTCCTATCCTAATCAATAACCTTATCATTAGCTTTGAAAGTCCCTGTTATGTTTTAAATTCAATTTCTAATAATACAGAAATATTATATAGCAAACATTTTTCGGTAAAATGAAGATTGAAAACAAAAAAGTATCTAGGTACTATAAAAATTAAATTTATGTTACAAAACCTGTCGTGGCGGTATCACACACTCGTCGAGATTTCTCGTCCATAGACAATAATAGCACAAGTTATTTGTTATACAAGAGTGCAAAGTTGCTTTTTAACCGCGTGCTCAATTTTTATGACCGAGCAAGCGAAAGATTCTAAAATTAGAATCCTGAGCGTTAGAGAGGGAATCAAAAAAGCAGGAGGTAAAAAATCTTTGCATTCAACCTTGATAACTAACAGTTACCTGCGAGACCTTAGCTCCATGTATGCACGTGGTTACCAACAGTTACTTACGAGACCATAGCTCCATGCACATCCATGATGACCAGATGCGCGGACGCCGTGCCAAAGTACACTTGATTATCGTCCGGCGTCCAGCAGCCTCACGTCATGCGATAAAACCTTGATTCCTAACAGTTACCTGCGAGACCATAGCCCCATGCACGTCCATGACGACGAGCTGCGCAGACGCAGTGCCGAGGTATACTTGATTGTCATCTGGCGTCCAACAGCCACACGTGATGCGCGCGTTCAGAGACAGCATGGAAGACCAGTAGCGCTGCCCCGCCACTGAACCCACCAGGACGAAGCCATCCTGGGGAGATGGCTTGGATTATTGAAAGGGATTAAAGTTGCTGGATTATATGTGGTTTTTAATTTTAGTGCGGCAGATATAATTCTGGGCCTGGAAAAAATAATTCAGTAAGCCTCTGTAGGTGGCGCTGACGGCGTAAGTGCCGAAAGAACTCCCAAAGATTTTCGGGTCGACTTGATAAGATCACGTAGCTTAGTTGGAAAAAGAGCAACCCTGCGCTGAAGGGGAAGGTGCGGGTTCGAATCCCGTCGAGAGATAAATTTTTGGGATTTATTAATTTCTTAGAAATTCAGTAAGTTCATTTCTCGCACAGCGAAATGCCGCCTCGCTCAGACTAGTCGAAATCTTATACTCAAGCTGAAATGTACTTTTTTGCGTAGCTGAGAGAATATAAAATGTTATATCAAGGACCAGAAAGATATCTGTCGCAAATCAATGTCGACAGGCCTTTAAAGCTTTGCCAAAAATTTCTACGAACAGTTTATCTATGAATTTTCGGGTTATATATAAATCCTCAACCTCAACTTGAAGCCTCAAGCAAGAGACGAAAAAATTAAAATTTTCTTACGAAATTCTGCAAAACATCATTTGCTCGCCATCATTCACAGTTTTTAAGTCCTTAACTATAAAACAAATTGAGTTATGCAATAACTCTACACCAGAAAACTTAACTTGAATGCAAACGTTCTATCACACGCTATTTAAAAAATATAGACTACTCGTAGAGCACACAAATCATAGGGTTGCACTTTAATTGACCAAAAAAATGTGAACATTATCGAACTGTACAGGTCAGTAGGGACTGCTAAGAAGGTAGAAATTGGATTCATAGGTTTTCGCTTAATAACTTTAAAATCGTAAAGCAATCCGGTTGTAAAACTTTGGCGGTGATAGTTTGCATGGAAACTAACATTATCTAGTTGGGTATTTCTAGTCTACGCGAATGAAATCGCGGGCAGGTTAGCTAGTAGTTTAGTTACTAAAATATGAGTAGGCTACCTATCATTAATCAAATAAATAAAACAGTTTTCGTTTCGCTTCAGAGCTCCTATGAAATATGAATTTTCCAGATTTCGCTCCTTTCTTTTAACCTTAATCACATCACAGAACCCATTAAAGATCATTAAGGTACATCTACCTACCTAACTTTAACAAAAGTAGGGCATGAGTAACTACACAACCGGAACATTCTACATGAGTAACTACACAACCGAAACTTTCTACCTTACTTGTTAGTATGGCACATATAGCTTAAGACAACGCAATAGAAATTGTCTTTATTTAGCGCGACCTTTCTCGTCAGACCGTAAAAAGTTATGCCCCCATCTCTCGACTTCGAAGTCACAACAAGCCCTTAGCAAAGTTGCAGTGAATCGGAAGCAAATAAAATAGCTATCGAAGTGTGACCTACTTCCAGCCGTGACATTGGCTGACTTTGTGGACGACACATCTGTCGGACGGATCTGTGTTACAAGAGTGTGCAAGAGGCTCTTTTTATTCGAGTTGACTTTTTAAAAGACACGAAGGCTTTTTGGGTCTGCATCTGTATCTTTGAAAATCAATCAAGTCTGAATAAGAAAGGGAATGTCAAGATTATCCAAATCCATATTTTTCGACTGTAACTGTCTGAGAACAATTTCGGGGCTCTCAAGATTTCAAACTTGATTGGTTTTGAATGTCAGACAAAGCCACGAAGTTGGCTCCGCGAAACTAAACAAACGAAAACAACAATTTAGTGATTCAATATCACGAATAATTGGATTGCTTTCCAAAAAAATAAACAAAAAGAAGCACGTGCCCTGATTTTGTTGCTTAACCCTAGAACCGTACCCTGGGGTACAAATGAAAAAAATAAAGTAAAATTGTGTATCACTTTTTTACTATTTGACGGTTTGCATCGCGCGTTCGTGTATTTACGCGGGGTGGGGGGACGCGCTTATACCTTGGTCGGTGCCCCTGGGGTACGCCAGCACCCCAGGGTACTTTCAACGTAAGTATTTAATTATGTGAATATGATCATGTTTTTCGTTGTTATTTATGCTGTTTGTATTATATATTGACATTTTGTTGTGTGGTTGATATGATATATTTACATGTATACTGTACTCACTCAAAATGTTGCAGTATAGATTTTTATTAACCGATATAAATGGTTTTACAAATTGTGCCTATTGGTGTTTGTGTTTTGGTGCTTCTTGCTTCATTCTACTTTCTTTCAGATGATGTCAAAACGCAGTTTGATGGAGAACGACATGGAAAATATTCTTTTGGAGTCGGCAGATGAAGAAGATCTTGTTCTAGGCGAGGAGTCGGAAAATGAAACTGATGAAATCATTAAAGATTTTCGCTCGACTTACAAATAAGTATTGGAGATATATATTGGGGAAAAAGCGATCATTAGCTGCGGTAACTACCGAAAATCCTAAATCTATAAGGTATTATTTTTGTCCAAGGTCCAAGGATCGTAAATCGCGCACACAATGTATCACGTGCAAAACTTTCATTTGCAATGAGCACCAAAACCAAATTTGCCAAAATTGTATAAGTTCCTAATTAGATGTGCCTTAATTGTGTTAAATGAGACTGAGATTAATGTAAGAAAGCATATATGTAAGTCGATTTTAAATAAATGTTTATTATCTTTTAAAATATGCGTTTTTTTGTTAGGGGTGTGCCTGTACCCCAGGGTACCGTTAATGAAATTCTTATATGGGTACGGTTCTAGGGTTAAAAGGCCGTAAGTAATATTTGTATCGTCGATACGATGAGATATTATTTCATAATAGTGTGACAAATAGAGCTTGTCATCCCCCGTCTACATGACCAGACGGATGAACGCAAGAGGCCGAGTATAGGCCATCAATCAGCTTGTGGCAATAACAGGATATAAATCCCAAATCAGACCCAAGATTTCTCTTCGCACGCCGCCGTGACCACGCAAACGCTAGATATAATAAATTTAATTGCCCCGCGCCCAACCGCTACTTTATTCACGTCTGCCAGATTTCAGTGACCAATCCGAAATTGAAATTCTGAAAGCTTATAAATCTATTTGCAGTGCGTACAGACAAGCACTCTTACTCTTATTTGCTAGCAAACAGATTCAAGCGCTATTTAACTTTATGTTTCAAATGTGTATGCAATGTACATAAATTGAAACCAGAGTAAACATGCCCTGAAAATTGTTCACTGTGTCAATACACTGAGACTTGTGTCATTAATAATGAGAGTAAGTAGAGTGGATAGGACATGCACGCCTCCGCAAAACCAGACACACCTATCTTAGTCCATTCGAAGTGTTTGTGCTATGGTGTCACGTAACGTCGACGTCACATGGAAGCCTTTTAGTAAATTGAAGCGACGTTTTGACGCGAGACAGTGCTTCACGTCTCGCACATGACACATGGGCAAAATTGATTGAACATGAGTGTTATTGATTCGCGCTCAAAGCCGATTTAATCTCCTGTCAAAACAATAGCTGGTATTCGTCGGGAAAATATTCGACAGGTAGATTATTCATCATCAATTCTGGTCCCATTCGGTTACCCGATACCGTTGATTGCTGTTGTATTATGCGGTTAGATCCGATGCGATGTGTCATTAGAATTGCAAATAGTTTGCTTAGCTTCCGCTGAATTAAAACGCGATATTCCAATTTGGAGCTCTCGAATTAAATTAAAGCCGCATTCAACCCTTCCATTTCCTTTTTCCATCATCGTTACGTAATAGCGTCACGTAAGCATTTCCTGAGGAAAATGGGAAAAAAAGGGTTTTACCTGGTAACATATGAGCGCCATCCGTCCGTCGTGCGACCAGGAGAAGTGCGAGACCGGGGTGCTGCGGTCGTTGATCAGTTCTATGCTCCAGCGGCCTTCGTACTTGATCCACACGAAAATAACGCCAGAACTGTCGCATGACGCTAGCTTCTGATACGGCTCGTTCCATTTCACAAGAATCACCTGTAGGAGATACCAGTGTTAAATGCTACCTAATACACTTATTTTAAGAAACAAAAAACTTAACTATAGCCATACATATCAGTATAGTCGAATATATAATAGATACCTACATAGTTCAGATTCTGAAAGGAAGTTTTCAATGGGCCATTTTTACCCAAAAAGGTCTGGTGATATCATATTAAATTGAGAGAAGGCGGATTCCTAGAATGACAAAATTACATTTCAGGGAAAATTTACCTTACAATATTGAATATTTAGTTGATTTAAATATTCGATATTGAACCTTTTCGAACCGCTAAAAGTGGATCCGATAGGTAAGGATGGGTATTATGTCGAAGACCTTTTCACCCTCCGTAACCGCGGATCAGACACCTAAGTTACAGAAACAGAATGCTGACCACAACGTGGAACGTGTTTCGTGGTTTATCAAACTAGAAACAAGTAGACTC
Source organism: Eupithecia exiguata (assembly GCA_947086465.1). Classification (NCBI taxonomy): domain Eukaryota; kingdom Metazoa; phylum Arthropoda; class Insecta; order Lepidoptera; family Geometridae; genus Eupithecia; species Eupithecia exiguata. Next base: position 3,703,310 of record OX352233.1, on the reverse strand, counting down.
CTATGTTTCAGTTCCAGAATGTTGAGTGTTTTGAAAAGTTTATCTTTACAAATTCTGGTAATTTCCCGTTCATACTTGTTTAACGAGTTCCCTGGCAGACTTTCGCGGTGAGACCCGGTAAAGCGCGTCGAGCCGCTTCAAGGACCTTGCAGATTGGACATATGCGTCATGGGCCATGAAATTGTTTAGCTAAGTATGTTTAAATTATTAACTCCCTTTCACGAACACTCAAGCGCAACTCACAACTCAAAGCAAGTTGCAACCGAGATTTTTCTACAGTTGTCAATGACTGTGTTCACAAAAAATTGCAATTTGCTTCTACATACTTTGCGTTTGAGCAATCCCCATTACTCAAACTTTTTCAATGGGCCTTTTTTTTTTAATTTCTAGTCAATTTCTAGTTTTAAATTCTAGGCTTAGTTCGGTATGTACTCACACCACACATAATTTTTTAGGTACATTGTTCGGTAGAGCAATAAGAATGAATATGATTTTGTTTTTATAGTGCTCTAAGAACTTATAACGATATCACAAAAATGTACGACCTAGAAATAGTTGAGCAAACTGCAGATTGTTGCAGAAAATCTACTGGTATCTCAATCATATCAATACAAACTGGAAGCCTCCCCAAGACGCTGGCTGCATTGCCCCGCTGTATGACAATGCTGATGCCCTACGCCAGATACTCACCAGCTCTCGGCTCACGCGACGATTCAACCAGACGCCCAGTTTTTTTTTTAGTTCGTAAAGGCTCGGTATAAATAAATCCATACAATGTTATATAAATTCTTAACATGTAAGAATGAGTGCATATGCCGCCGGTGAATTAGATTACACCGACCTGTGGCGTATTGTGTGACTTAAAGCTGGCTTAAACGCTAAGCAAAAGGTTCGGTCGGGCTTAGGGATAAGCGTTTTCATGTTCCACAGTTGTTAGATATTACGTTTACTTAGAGTCAGTTCGGTGTGTATTATATTGACTCAGTACATGCAGTGTCTTATATCCCTTCTATAAGACAGCATGGTTATTCGGTTCTCATACTCGAGTTTCGATTTAGATGAGCCTATAATTGAGATCTAGATGTCTTCGGTTTCGTATTTAGATGAATCTAGTAGACCAGAAAGTTTTTAACACAGTATCTAGAAGATACGGCGAAAACAGCAGACGTCCAAAATAGTTTTTCGACATTTAACAAACTCATTTTTAGGGTTCCGTACCCAAAGGGTAAAAACGGGACCCTATTACTAAGACTTCGCTGTCCGTCTGTCACCCGGCTGTATCTCATGAACCGTGATAGTAAGACAGTTGAAATTTTCACAGATGATGTATTTCCATTGCCGCTATAACAACAAATACAAAAAAATAGAATAAAATAAATATTTAAGGGGGCTCCTATATAACAAACGTGATTTTTTTGCCGTTTTTATAGATAATGGTAGGGAACCCTTCGTGCGCGAGTCCGACTCGCACTTGGCCGGTTTTATTCAATTACTATCAACTGCACTGCCTAATATTCCTACTTCTTTACCGTAGCACGTAAGTAATATGACCTTAGGATTATATTCCGGGAAAGCTTAGGTAATAAATCGAGAAGGTACGGTATAAAGTACAAGTGTACGAGGTTACACGAGGCCGGCAATATAAAACAACACGCGCAAGTTAAAGCATTACAGTTTGATTACATGCGAGCTTGGAGTTTATTTTATTTAACCCTGGCAAATCAAATTGTGGATTGACCTTAAAAGATCTTGAAGGTTTATATTTAGCTAAAAAATTAATAAGCCTATAAAGTAGTGCAAGGATCCAAAATTGTATTTTATTATAAGTAAAAGTAGGTACCTACGATATTCCTCTGGGAGATTTTAAACAATGGTAAAAACTATACTGTATGTGACATTACATTATTTAGGTAGTACATTACAAACATATTTTTTATTATTTTTAGTACACAGCTGTTGCCCGCGGCTTCGCACGCACTTTTCAATTCGAGGAATTTAATACTGAAACTCCGAGGAGTCTGTCATGAACGCCACTAAAAATTTCGTAACCTCCTTGTGTAGATTTTATAAATATCTTCCAGTTTTTAATGACTTGTCTGACATTTAGGTACCTTAGAAAAATATTCGGGATTCACCATGCATGACCATCGAAATCTTGACAACATGCACGAGCCTTCAGCCGTTAATCCAGGTTTATACGGTCGCAGACGTGTTATTAAATTCCTCGAATTCCGTATAAGCTACCTATTTTGGATTTAGGATCCACGTTTTAGTCAAAGCTACCATGAAGGAATCCGGCTAAATATTCCAGAGAGGAGACACATGTGGAACGACACATGACAATCGTTACTTTGTCGAATTAGGGCCCTACGTCGGCAGGATTAAGTTTGCATCGTGTGATGAATGCGGTGGATATTAACCACACACGTGGGAGGGGAACATTACGCACGAGCATCTAGTAATTCAACTTTTTAGGGTTCCGTACCCAAAGGGTAACGGGACCCTATTACAAAGACTCCGCTGTCCATCTATCCATCTGTCACCAGGCTGTATCTTATAAACCGTGATAGTTAGTTGAAATTTTCACAGATGATGTATTTCTGTTGCCGCTATAACAACAAATACTAAAAACAGAATAAAATAATTATTTAAGGGGGCTCCCATACAACAAACGTGATTTTTGTGCAGTTTTTATAGATAATGGTACGGAACCCTTCGTGCGCGAGTCCGACTCGCACTTGACCGGTTTTATAAAGAATAGAATAGAATATAAACCAGTATCATCGCTGGTGGCTCAATGATCTAATTTAAGTTAATTCTAATTTTATTTAATTTTGTTTGATTTTTGATTATAATTTTATTTGATTCTAAATTTTAATTTTATTAATTGTGTAGGTACTTATTATTTAATTTTGAAATCGTGTATCTATGGATCAACTGGGTCTGAAATAAATGATTTTTATTTTATTTTTTATTTTATTTATTTTTATTCTGTCGGATTGTTCCGGAGAAAACATTACGTTCTATTATTAAGATTGAACCTATCATGTACAGTTGAGCTACCTGTAGATTGTTTGCAACAGTCTGCAGTTACCTCAATTGTTTTAATTGTAAATATTAGTTCCAATTGGTTTAGTACTTTATTGTAATTTTCTTAGGTAGGTAATAAATGTTATTTATTAACAAATTATGCATAAAGCAAACATTAAAGCAAAAGTTCAATAATAAAAAAGGTACAAAAAACTTGATGCCCTGTGATAAATAAAGTTTCCCGCAGGTCATCAAGTATCTAAAAATGCCTTATCCCACGTCAAATAAACTTTTCGGTTTCCGAGCACTTATATAAAATTGAGAGTCGATGTTGCGAATCGTAGCTTTCGCATAAAGTTAAAAAGATTTTAAAAGCTTTCCACTGTTCAAAGAATAATCTCAGAGACAAAACTTTTAAAGCAAATATGCCTTTCCAGAAACTTATGTTATTACAGGAAAAGATGAAGAGATTGACGTGCTTAGTTTTAAAAGTTCGATTTACATTGCGCGGGATATTAATAATGTTTGATAAAAAAAAAATCTTTTCTGCGTACTTCTAGGGCTAAAACTAGCGAAAAAGTAATTGACGCAAAGTATTATTCAAAAAAACCATAACCAAAGAAGAAGAAGAATTAGAAGATTATTTTATCCATGATAAAACAAACTTCGTTTCAGTGGTAACTACTTTTGGCACATTTGGGAAAATCAGAGATTTTAACTCTTTTTTAGGGTTCCGTACCCAAAGGGTAAAAACGGGACCCTATTACTAAGACTTCGCTGTCCGTCTGTCACCAGGCTGTATCTCAAGAACCGTGATAGTTAGACGGTTGAAATTTTCACAGATGATGTATTTCTGTTGCCGCTATAACAACAAATACTAAAAAACAGAATAAAATAAATATTTAAGGGAGCTCCCATACAACAAACGTGATTTTTTTGCCATTTTTGTAGATGATGGTACGGAACCCTTCGTGCGCGAGTCCGACTCGCACTTGGCCGGTTTTTTATATGTATAGTCTTTAGAAGTACCTTCGTTTGATGACAATCTCACCTGATGGAAAGTGAAGATGTGGCCGACGATGTATCACGAAGGTTTAGGTCTAATAAGCTCTACCTACTATGTTACAAAAAAAATGGTTTCATGCTTATTTCAATGGTTTACGATTTGCGGCAAATTCCTACGCAGTAAAAATAAAAAAAAAACAAAAAATATTCCCGCACAATGTAAACAGAACGCCCATAAGTGAAAAACCTAGATTCAAGGAGCCCTTCGTTTAATCTAGGTAGATAAGTATTCTGGTAACTTTACTCAGAGCGGGAGATAAATAAAACTGTCTGGCTATAAGAACCCGAGGAGAGAATTAACGTGTGCACTCGCGCAAAGGTTTCGGAACAAAAACGTTTACAAGGGTTAGGAGGCGTCGGAGTTAGTTTTCAACAGTCATTTGAGATAAGCAGTTTATCTATCTTAAAGCAAGAAGTGTTAGGCCACGGTCTTCTTAGATGAAATCAACTCTAGATGGTGCAAGCGGTGTTATTTTTGCAAAGAGATTGATGGAATGATTTGGTCCTTTTTGATAGTTTGGACGCGCTTCCCTCTTTCTGTAGTTTCTTTGATCTTATGATGTTATAACTAACTAGTTGTTGACATAGCTCAAAGGATTAGCAAGCTGAAGTGGCAGTGGGCTGGCCATATCTCGAGAAGAACCGACAACCGCTGGGGTAAACGTGTTCTTCAGTCGAGACCGCGACTCGGCAAACGTAGTGTAGGACGCCTTCCGACCAGGTGGGATGACGATTTGCAAAAGACTGCTGGCAGATGCTGGATGTGGCAAGCTGAAGACAGGGCGCTATGGCGCTCATTAGGGGAGGCCTATGTCCAGCAGTGGACTAATATAGGCTGATGATGATGAATACTTTCATGGCCCACGACGAATTTCACTAATACATAAAAGCTCACAGTCACTGTGTTATACTTATAATAATAATAATGCTGGACAATTCACACAGCATTATCTAGCCCCAAGCTAAGCAGAGCTTGTGTTATGGGTACTAGATAACTGATATACATCATCATCATCATCATCAGACAGCCTATATCAGTTCACTGATATACATAAGATAATACAATACATAGATAGATATTTTTTATTATACATAGAAAAACGACCAGAACACCCTGAACAAATGTCTGCAGATCGTACACACATTTGTCCCGAGGCGGGAATCGAACCCGAAACCTACTGCGTCGCAGGCAGACCTTCGCCCACCGCGCCACAGAGGTCGTCAGATAATTGTTTCATTTGTAAATTGTTTTTTAGTTTTAAGTGTGCAATAAAAGTATCTTTTATCTATATGGCCCACGCACGCGACGCACATGTCCATCTGGCCGTTGCCGAGGTTGGGCAGTCAATGCGGTTATATGCGTAAGACTAAACTGACTATGACCATAAACTAACGAAACTAAAGTAGGTATACTTAATTACTTACATCAGAGCGATGTCCACGCAAGTTGTAGTTAGTCCGAAGGGGCAGCTCGTGTGGCCTTCTGGCGTGGGACGAAGTAAACGTCACGCCGACCACGCCTCGAATGTTCCCTGTCGCCAGCCATCCCTCCTGGTAGTAATTGTTGCGGTTCAACTTCCAACCCTCCTCCTGTTACAATAAAATGTAAATTTCAGTGAGCTTTAGGGTGATGGAACGAGGAATCATTAAGAATCGTCAAATCTATACAAATATATTTAATTTCTGTTTGCAGTGTCAAATTAAGTTTTTGCGTTAAGTTTTTAAAGTTTTTTTGGTATGTACCTACCTAAGTATAGTAAATTTTTGCCGATTCAAATTAGAGATCGATTTAGAGATTTTTCGACATAAGTGGGTCTTGTTCTTGGGTTGCATGTGATAAGTAGGTACCTATACAATATTTTTTTTATAAATTTTGTAGGTTATGTTACACTATCAAATAGCAAAAAACACCAATTTTTAAAATTAATGTTTTTCTTCTGTTTCTCTTGGCTAATCTTTGAAACGGCTGGACGATTTTGACAGGGCTTTCACAGGCAGATAGCTGGTAGACGACATGGTTATTATTATTTCATTTCTTAGAGATACTCAAAGTGCGGGTAAGCACTATAACAAAAAAAACCTTAAATAAAATAAAATTAGCCTTTATTTTCCTACTAACCTTTTAACAATTTCTGTGGAACAAAGTCATGTTAGTTGTTCATATACAAGTTTATAATTCTTTATTTAGGTTTGATTGTTAGTTAGTAGTCGCCGTTTTTGGCGTAGGCCTCCCCTAGCTCCTTCCAAGTTTGTCTGTCTCTGGCCTTTGTCATCCAGTTTGGACCAGCTCTTTTCAAAAAGATATAACAAAACTATATAATAACAAAAAAAACCTTAGACATGGTTAATATTGACTGGAATACTGGAAAAATCAGGGGTTAATCTCACTATCCCAAACATAAGAGGCATAAAAGCTTTTTGTTCCATAAGTCTCCAGGGGCCAGAGTTCGAATATACCTCCTCTAATACGAGTAGGTACATCTCCATGTACTCGTAGGAGGTATATTCGAACTAGGGTCGAAACGTGGGTCTACAGTTTAGTTAGTTAATACATTTTGTTATTAGGTAGGTAATTTAGGAACGAAAACTTCACATCAATTTCTTGTTTTTGCGACTGCGCCTCTAATATTATGTCGTGCAATTGAAAATTTGGTTGCGTTGCGTTGATCAGTCGAAATAGCGAAGTGACTTTCGCTATTTCGTCTCCCTTTCTATGACGTCACTTTCTGCATCTCGTCAGTCTCCTTAACTCGTCTCATACCTATTTCGTCACTTTCCCTACATTTCCAACGAAAATGTAAAATGTACAGTAATGCAAATAAATCTGTACCTCTTAATAGGTAGGTAGTAGTTTTTTTGTACAATACGCGAACCTTACGTATTGTACGAAAAACTATCAGGAGGTTAAGTATGTACTACCTTATCTACTTTTAGTACTAGGGTAGCACATATGTGAAGAAAGTAGGTAAGTAAATTTTAAATAAGCTTTTTTCAGTAAATTTCAGTTTCAGTCACTACCTTCTACATAGAACTTCTGCTCCCCTGGTATTTTTTCTCTTTTTATTCTTGCTTTCCCGCCATAGGTAATTTGATTGTTTTAAAAACTAAAAACCAACTTCTAATCCCTTGGTTTTGAACTGGTTTTTAAGTTTTGCGGGATATACCCTCGGGATAAATTTTTATGGGAACACCTCGGGGACATTCTCTATACAATCCATAAATTGACGGATAAATCAACGAACGTACATAAACAGATCAAAGAAAAAGACATACAGACGAACATGGAACCTTCTCGTTTTTTCGAAGTCGATTAAAAATATGGACTAGGCGGGACAGCATGACATCTTCGAACCCAATCTTTATGTATGTCATATGCTCCGTTTGCCTTCGCCACAAGTATGCATGACAAAAAAAGCGGTAAATAATGGCCGATATTTCTCCTTATTTAATTTCATAAAGCAATTTCCGTAGTAGGTAATTAGTTTCTATTTGTGAAAGGCTTCCTGCTGTGAAGGCTAATTAAGCCGCTTTATCATCATCCATCAGACCTCGGCATCACAGTATAACTTTGTTCTTGACTGCACTAAGATAGAACTAATTAATAGAATATCTTCTAACAGAATTTCAGCTTTCAACATTATTATGTGTAGAGGAACGTCTAACGAGAAATTTTAATTCGACCAAACCACAGATTACCATTATTAGGTACATTTAGTCTCTATAGACGGAACAAGGCCGATGGTGATGAGAGGAACGTAAAGAAATTTATTCGAAAACAATACCATAGGAATTATGTTCTCTAAAAATACACAAAACAATCAACGTTCTTTGAAACACGTTACGAGTACCAACCTTCTCGTTTAACGTCCAAAGCAGACAACAAAAACAAACTCACTCTGCTAGGGACAAAGTAAATTCAAAAACGTAAAATATATGCGCTGTTATTTTACGTTCATACACCATCCTTGACCAAAAGCTTCTGCCTGAACAATTAAAGATAATGGATTCAGTAACCAGTCTTACAAATTATGCGTTTCGCAATTTTCATAAAACCTTTCCATCAAGACTGGGCTATCTTATTTGCAGAGCTCAGCAGAATTTAAAATGAGATCGATCTTCCTTAATCACTGTAGACTTTAAAAGCTCTTCAGTATTCAGGGTGGATTTCAACGAAAACACTATCGTCTGAGCGAAATTCTCTCGGCTATCCAATCACAAACTTTCAGCGCGCTCCAAATACACGAATGCGTAGTACTATAAAACCCATTAGCTGCAAATTGCAATGCCATCCGTCTGCTCCGTAACGTCAGATAGACCATTTCGTTACATGTAGTTACTACGTACATAAAGAGCACCGTCATATGAAGGGCAATTAACAAGCACGTAATGCTGCATGTCCTGTCCCGACGCCGGAGATCGACGGCAAATTGGCAATTAGCCAGATATTACTCCATCCCCCTCCCATTAACTCCAAGCTATCGTTTAGGACGGATTTCTTTAGCACACTCGCCAGTATATCGAAGTTCAATCAACAGGTCGGAAATGCGACGGAAAGGGAATCTTTACGATTCTCCATTCAAATTATTATGGAAACGACCATTTTCTTTCTATCCCGTAGTTTATTGCAGACAGCGTTCGTTTTTCATTTAACGCTTTGGGACTCTGAGACTTATAGGTTTATTAAACCGTCCGCCGGGAACCCTTTCCATCAGTCCTTAAATTACCCTGTAATATGGGGATTAATCTCGGCAATAAGAACTTTCTCTCAACTTGTCTCATCGCTTGAGCCGCTAAATTGCTTCGTATCCCAAACAGTTCAGTTAGAAAGTTTCAATTGTTTCACCTGAACACGATGGGCTATCTGATGGAATGAACTGTGCATTTTAAATGAGAGTGCTTCATTAAAAGTTACTAGTGCAGAACTTGTTCATAGCTTCCACGAGCTATTTAATTGAAAGAACATTTATTATTGAAGTTCAGGCAAATGCATTGAACTAAAATGTTAAGAGACGTTCTAACTCTCTAGATAACAATGTTAAACGCCAGACACGTAGAATGAATTGAAACAAGCGCCTTGTTCCCTTTGTGAAAAGGAGTTATCTATTACCATTTGACACCAACTAGGTTTACAAGTAATTCCATCATGAATTTATTTATAGTAGGAACGGCGAGGTATGTTTAAACAAGAAAAGCATGAGCAAACATTACAATTTCATTGCATGCAGCCGTCTGGAAAGTACGGAAGTAGCATTATGAATTCAGAGAAAACCCTACAGCGAAACAATGCAATTTCAGCAGCAGCAAAATCGGTTCCTCAAATTGAAAAAGGGTTGAATAGAAATGAAATTAAATAGGTCAAAAGTCGTGGAGACGAGGAAAGGTTAATTGAATGGGACTTGCGAGGTCTCGGGCACTCAGCCTCTGAATCGCAAGAGACGTCTGTGTTGCAACTAGGGTTTCCATTCCATTTCAACACCTACCTACTCGGGGCTTTAGGACCGATGTAGATTCAACATTTTCAAGAGTGAAACTACCTACGTGACGAAGCGGGTGTTTTGATTGAATTGAAAAAACATCAAAGTGACTATTATTATATAGTATTATAGTATAGTATTTACCTATGTGTCTACCTAATTAGTAATTTCTGTCGTGTCCAAGACTTGAGTTTTGAGTTTGAATTTCACACTGCATGCACCGTCCGTTCCGTACCGGATCCGTTTTCAAAAATACCGAAGATTAAACCTAAGCTTAATTTATATGGCAATTAATGCGCACCTCCACATTTTAATTCGTGAGATTATAGATCAGAATTAATAATAGCGAGAAAACACCTTACGTCCATTAAGTAAAGAACATGTTGATTTGTAAAACTGATTGGTAGGTAACCTTAGCTGCTTCATACAATACGATTGTGTAGCGATTCTCGTAAAATTCCTGACGCGCAGAGTCGAGGATTGTTTTCAATCACCATTGAGAACACCTTGCAGGTGTGATCAATGCGATTTTCTCTTTGAAAATAATCAACAACTATGCGACAGTGTGATATAGTGTTTAAAATAACAAGGCTGTCTTTTCACTATAAAGTATACTGTACGTAGGTAGTAGGTACTATACACATCATTATTCTGTGATATTGTACCTACAAGTTGAGATGAGAAATGATTAACATCTAGCATGAGATTCACCATGTAAGTATGATTTTTACATCACGTAAGTACTCAAATATTTAAGGGTCGTAATTTATATCAATGACGTAGACAAAATCATTTCCCTCCAGCAGAACAGATTGATTTTCCGGACTGCATTTTTAATTCTCAATGCAAAAGTAATGTTTGCTCGAGAAAACACTGAAATTAAATCATGCCGTAGTAATTGTTCCGAGTTGGCTAATTGCTCTGCTACGGTTTCAAGCGAGAAATTACAGGGCCACATTTTTTTCTCGTCTTTTGTTTGTAGGCGACAGGGCGAAACTTATTTTTAGCGCTGTCTTCTATCTTCCATCAAGAGATGTTACTTTTACAAGTTCCAGAAGTTAGAAGGTTTTTTCCTACCGGTTTTTTTTAAATTTATTCGCGTAGTGACCTCACTTCTCGAACGAATTTACAATAAAGGACTCTACATCACACTACTACTACTACTACATCTCACTTTTCTTTCTTCTGTGGAGGATTTTTAGGGGATTTTATTATCTCGTAACTCGCAGGTCTCTAATGAAAATGTTTTCTCTGTAGAGATTTTCCGGAGTTTATTTTGTATCCCTCAATATTTTTGGGAGCGAGTTTATTTTCAAACATCAAATCATTCTCTTATTTTGAGTAATTTTTGTATACTTATACCTTGTTTTCGCCGTCACATTTTTATTAAATATCTTCTTTTATAAGCACCCACCTAAAGAGAAATTCATTAAAACGAAATACAAGACCCACAAATAGAAGTAAGTACCTACATTAATAACCCCTGTTATTTCGTTTGCAACTGGACGTTCTCATTAGGACAAGAATGGTAGTTCTGGTTTCGATTACTTTATTGCAGGAACGTGGTGTTGTGTTGCAAAATTAATCTACACTGCAATATAAACCGCATGTAGCCTTGAACAATTTAGTACGGTAGGTACCTAGAAACCAGTAGTTTTGTACGCTACGCTGTGGTGTCGAATCGGACTTTTAGTACTATGCTGTCAAATTAGTTTTGCTTTGTTTTTGTACCACCCTCATCGATACCCGTGTTTTTTGTCTGATCTTGGGTCTTTTTACCTCATAGCTAGATAATATTTCATCGAATTACAAAACAGGTTCTGTTTAATATAACTTAATTCTAGAGAACAGCTAACGAATTGGAGGCTTCATCGCTTAAAGCGATCTCTTCCAGAAATAAAGTTAAAGTTAGTTATATTGCCTTTCAAACAAAACTTCTCATAGGAAGTAAATCACAATCCACAAGTAACGCAAAAGCAATTACCACGTTCCTCTCAGGCTAGACCTAAACAATCATCGTGCACAAAACAGACTAACAATTACGTCAAGGTGATGAATGTGTGGCAATATGCGATTGTGTAGTCTAGGGAATATGTGGCCTAGATTCGGATGGATTTCTCAGAGTCACACATGAAGGACGTTAGGAAGCGGGCCGCCATCATAAGGAGCACGGGGTTAGCGCATTCAATGCCCAGTCTCAGCGACCGGGGCGGTGCGACCCTCAGGGACCGGGCGGAGGCCTCGCCTGGTGGACCCGCAGTTGGATGCGTCGTAGACCATGAAAATGTTAACTAATGATATGACAATAAAACTTTTAAAACTGTCATGGTTATTAACATAGAAATCATTTAGAACGGGATATTTACCATGATTCAATTTTTGAGTTTTCCAATATTTCGGCACCGTTTCATGCGCCATGATCAACGGAAGAACTAAAGTCAACAACTCGCAGTGACTTTAGTTCTTCCGTTGATCATGGCGCATGAAACTGTGCCGAGATATTGGAAAACTCAATCATGGTAAATATCCCGTTCTAAATGATTTCAATGATGTGACAGTTCTATTCTATACCATGACTACCTAGCTTCTGCCCGCAGCTTCGCAAGCATTTTGCCGAGATACCGTCTACCTCCCTGCCAAATTTCATAAAGATCCTTTCAACCGTTGAGGCTTGAAAAGATAACGGACTGACAGAGTAATTTACGCATTTATAATTAGTATGGATTTGTTGCTTTACCTATGGTAGATACATTTATGAATGAGTAGCAATTGCGTTTTTGTAGTCTGAGGAATAACTGGACTAGGTTCAGGTGGACTTCTAATCCTACACATGAAGGACGGTAGGAAGAAAGGAAGGCCGCTGGGCCGCTATCCAAACGAGCCGCTCAGGGTTAACTTAAGTACGATGTGTCAATTTTATGCTATGGAATTCTTTCTGGGATAGTTCTTTTACTTTTTCAGAAAAACATTGAACACTCCTTTTGAATTAATATAAGTTTCCCTCATCTTTTCATTCATATATTAAGTTATCGGTGTTAAAATTTCATCCTACGAAGTATAAATAAATATTTAATTCTGATTTGTTAAGTAAATTTAAATCTATCGGCCCTTAGCTTAACTTTAAGAGGCAAGCATAATACTTTAAAAATAAAACATTCAATCACAATCTTAATCGCCCCAACCTAGCTGCAGAAACAAAACCACCCAAACCTAGCAACTCTAGTTATATACTTACCTAACTAGAACGTGCTAGGTATTAGCTAACCGTGCACGCTAAAATTAACCACACTTACCTGACGCGTTCCGCGAATTTGTGTAAGTAATCATTTGTTTGATCACTTACCTCAGGCAGCTCGTCGGGAACCTTTCCCATCCATGACAGCGACAGAATGGTGCAGTCACATTTAGAGTTGACATTCCTCTCGAAATGGAGATGCATCTTGATGAACGATCACATCAACTCATTATAGAGCCGCGATACGCGAGTCACAACCGAGCCCGAGCGTTTTCAGGAACATTTTACTTGTGCATTTATGTAATGTTGGGTGAGCGAGCGCGTCGGTTCTGAGTTGTGACAGGCCTGCCACCCTCTGTGCGCAGCTATTGATTCTGCGCCGGGGGTGTGAGGCCCGACCTCTAGCGGCGGCGACTTAGGAAAACCCGGGAAAAACGAGTGAAAACGAACCGAGATGGCGGCGCTCGAATTGACCGATCGGCAAATTACGAAAATTGTCTCGCTTTGCAAGTTATTCTCTTTTCACGGTCACGATAGCGATTGAAGAGTGAGAAAGCAATGCTGTATTTGTTTAGAAAGAATATGTTCTGTTTTTGCTTTTTGCCAACAAATAGACTGCAGCACTGACGAATGGAGTTTTAATCAGCGGTTTTCTGATTGCGAAAAGAGATGTTTGGGAAATTGTAGAGCGTCGTTTTCTTAGACCTAATAAGGTTTCACGAAGCAAGTTAATGTTTTTTGAAACTTATTTGGTTAGAAAAATTCCGGAAGTAACTTTTAAAATTTATTCGAAGTTTGGTAACCGCATTTAAAATAATTATTTCATTTCACATACTAAAATAAATTACGAGCTAGTGTATAAATTAAAATTATCACGATTTTAAAGATCACAGCCTTACTCAAAAAAGTTCATAAACGAAGACGTTAAAGTTTGATTTCTTTAAGTGTCCCCCATGTTGAACCACTTTTCACTTTAACCGGCAAAGGTACTTTCAACTTAACAGTGCCTTCCATGGACTCTTTGAGAATTCTACTAAAACCCTGTTTGTTCTCCTCAAGAACTTCGTAAATAAGTTCGTCGTGCATTTGGAGTAACAGTCTTGGTTTGTGTGCAAAAGATTTTGTTCTTTGTGAGACAGCACACATGGCTGCTTTCGCGATGTCTGCTGCAGAACCTTGGATGGTTGTGTTCACTGCTTGTCTTTCCGCTGCACCTGCAAAGATGTTCGTGAATAAAACTAAGACAATAAGGACATGAGTTAAGTGCCTTGATTTATTTTATACTTTATATTCTAGCCAAGCTCGACGTCAAATGTTTGTAAACATACCGCCAAATACACTTTGTTGCCGTGCATTTTTATATGCAACTTAGGTACATTCCTTGACGAGATCTTTACTTCAATAAACTATGTCTGAAGCTCAACGCCGAATAACTTTATTTATTTTTTTGCTGTGGCTTGTTCACAAACTCTTTACATCGGATTTGTGTAGAATATACCTACTTAGTATCACACTAAAATTATAAATGCGAAAGTTATTATATTTTTTATGTTAGTAACCTCATAACGACTAAACTGCAACTGATCGGGCAGAAATTTTGCATGGATTAACATGTATCAATATTCTGTTACGGTTTATACCTACTATTCTTTCATTAATAAATTTTTATGTTGGCAAGTCCAACAATACTAATTTCGATTGACAGACAACTTGCCCAGATAAAAATTTAATAATGAAACGTAACAAATTAAGATTAGGAACTGCTATGAAACTTGGCTCCTATCTATAAGATCTCTGCTCTTTTATCTGTGAAACTGAACGAACTTGGCCTGAGTTTGCACATTTACGTTTTTGCTGGGATGTATTTTAGCTGTACACTAAAAATTTCATAATCATTAAAAAATGGACATCTAATTTAATACAACAAAATTCAAAATTCAAAGTGCTTTATTTCCTTTAGACCTTACAGGACTCTTGGACACGTCACAAAACTCAGATTACATAAGTAAAACTAGGAAATAAAGTGATCACTTTGATTTTTTGTCCACTTCAATCTTTTTAGGGTAAAGTAAAGAAGCGAACAAGAAACCTTTACCTTGTTACAACTGCAACGTGCAAAACAGTTGGCCTACTCGTAAAAGCGAAACCGAAGTTCCTGATTCGATTGTGTGCAAACACTATCTTTATGTTAGTGACTTATGATTCAGTTTTGCACGAAGAAGAATCAGAAACTTCGTTTTTTGTTTTCCGAGTAGGGCCCCAGATTAAGCCGGGAAGGAAAAAGGGAAGAATTTCCACGTAAGGAAGAGCGTTAACCGAATTCTCATTAGTCCCTTCCGGCCGGCACCCGTATTTCTCACGAACGACTTTAATATCGTCTAATTTACTACCTCTTCTACTGAAATTCGGCAAATCTTTGAATTAAGTACTGCGATGGATTTTTAATGAGTTCTGTTGTTGGGTCTTCTACGAAAAAACAACAACATTGTTAGTTGATACGCAACATTTACAAAGTCTTGTGAAGGGAAATGTGTATTGTTAACCTATGTTACGGAGGCGACCTATGACGCCATTTTGTGAAAAAGATAAGGAAAGGCATAGGATTTCGCGTTCATAGAAGCGGGACAGAGCAGAGCGGCATGAGCGCAAAATAAATAATAAATAATGATCGATTTCGATGACGGATTATCATTTCTATCATGAGCCCTAATATAGCTCGCCAGACCGAACTTGGTCTTAAATACCCTACGACACTATCGACGGCAGAAAGCGGAAATGTCGTATCTCAAAAATTGGCCTAAATGACTTATAACTTTATTGTTGATAAGCAAAAAAAGCCGCGTCGAATGGTCTATGTCTCGTCCTTCTACGATGAAAAATTTTTATTATACGCCCTTGATTGGCCACCTCTACTGTCATACAGTGGAGTTGTAGGTGTATGAGGAGGGCTTGGGCCACCCTTTTCGGAACCAGTGAACTTACATCGCATATGTATCTGACGGGAGTTTATATCCGGTAGGTGTCTTCGACGCTGCATCAGGGTTTCCACGTAGCCATTCTTCTTGCAACCTTCGATAATGCTCCCGGTATACCTCTTCACATGAGGAAAGGTCTTGTAGAAGGAATCCATGAAGAAGGACGCCTCCAGCTCTGTCACGTCGAGGTGTTGGGAAAGAGTTTTCGTTCCCATTCCGTATATGATACCGTAGCACAGTTGTTTTGCTTTTTGTCTTAGGTCATCGTCTATCTATAAAATAATGAAGCTTTTATGAATCTAGGATATATTCCTTTGTTAGTGGCCTTTTCTTTGTGGACGAAAATGACCAAAAATAGATTAGCATAGCACATTTATCTGAATATTCAAGTAAAAAAAGTGATTTTAGTTCAGAAACATGTACTAATCTAAAAAAAACGAAAACCCGTCTTCTTTGATTTTTTTATATTCTTTTTCTTATAAAATCGTGTGAGGCCACTTCATAAATGGAGAAACGGGCAGAATTCCCTATGCGGAACTTCCAAATGGGCAATTTACGTTTGAAAGAACATTACGACAATAGGCGACCCGAAGATATGAAACATCAAATTCCCATCAAGAGGTCGCAACGACAGTCGACACGACAGACAGGGACAGTTGCGTAAATTTGTAGAGTACATAAAAGTAGAGCTTTGCGTGTTCCTGAAGTAATTCCTAAATTATTCCAGGTCTCTTACCTTTAGCACAGATAATACAGGGTTATAGGTAAGTCACTGAGACTGTGTGAATTGCAGGTTCTGCCCATCATCACGAATACCTTCGTGAAAACGCGAGGTTCTTAATTTTAAGGTTCTGTATTATAGTGCGTAAGCCAGTCGCACTCTGGGTAATCTCTAAAAAATTAAATAAAATGTTCCAAAAAAATTTGTGTGTGTGTGTGTGAATGGTTTGGATAATTTCAATGTTTCCCCTGTAGGTGGAGCTAACGGCGCTAGAGCCGTAAAAGGGCCCAAAGATTTTCGACGAGGCGCGTGTCGATTTCGTGGCTTAGTTTGTTAGAACACACCCATACTGCAGGTGGGGCGCGGGTTCGAGTGCCGCCGAAATCGAAAATTTTTGGCTGAACTTATTTAAGTTTTTAATTTTTTTCGTAAATCACCTTTGATGCAAAATGAAAAAACACATTTTTCTGGAACCTAATAAATTATTTAAGACCGATACTCCCACACCCACTGTTTATTCAGGGCAGATCCATTTTTAAGTTAAATATCAAATAAAGCCTCTCGAAAGAACGATTTTTGAATAGACCCCTTCATTGGTACCTACTACCAATACCAGATTTGAGAGTGGCGTCTTCAACGCGTTCGTGATTATGATGGGCAGAACCGGCGCTGTTCACGAGTCAGTTACTTACTAATAACCCTGTATAAATCCTATACCATAAGGTTTTGTTTTCTAGTATGGCTATATAATACCGGTTTCTACCGGTAAGATCGGAATTATGAATTTTGTCTGGTAAAAATATTTTGGTAAGTATCACATTAGACCATCGAGTTAGCAAGTGACTTCAAAAGTTGTAGATGCTTGCTACAAAACTGAGTTTTCGGAAAATAAAAGAACTACTGATTGGAACTATACACAAAATCAATAGGTAGTAGGTAGTGTGCGTGCCATATTGATTTTTATCAATAATTACACCAGAAACTACAAACCAATACATTACTTAGATTGGATTAGAAAACTGATTACATCGTTATTAAAAATAATAATAATTGGAGATCTTTAAGTCCAGCAGTGGACGTCGTTCGACTGCTATGACGATTGACCTAACCTAACATATTATTTGGATAGATATTCTTTAGAATCTGAGCTGAAGTACCAAGATAAAAATAAAAATTATAAAGTCAGTTCGTCAGATTTAAAAAATTTTGCGTGACAAATACTGTATAAATAATAATCCCTCAAGAATAAGTTTACCATGGGACCACCCCAGGATTACATACAATAGCGAAATAAATTTTAAAACCTGTCTATAATTGACGGAAAAATAGGTGAAGATACATAAAAAGTTTAAAAAAAAACATACTACACAGCCGAACACAGCATCTTCTCTTGTAGTTGTAGTCGGTTAAAACATACCTCATCCTCCGGCAAGCCACTCCAAGAAGCAGCAATAGACTTGAACACATCCACATCACTCCTCATAATCTCCAACAGAACAGCATCCTCGCTCAAATGCGTTATAATCCTCATTTCCAACTGGCAATAATCAGCAGACACCATCGCATACCCCTCGCTAGCTCTAAATATGTTTCTGCAGTTGAATTCCAAGGAATGTCCTGTATCAGGTCTGTCTAAGTACTCGTTGGGTATAGAGAAAGTTCTAGGAACGTTCTGTAAGTTTGGCTCGTGCATGCTTATCCGGCCTGTGCACGTCTGAGTTGTGTATGTCGGGTTTATTCTATGGAACAAAGTTGAGTGAATTGAATTAAGTGCCCAAAAATTTTTGATTTCGGCGGAACTTAAGGGGCCTCTAACGACGCCATTTTGTGAAAAGGATAGGCATAGGATTTCGCGTTCATAGGAGCGGGACAGAGCAGACCGCGTGTGCAAAAATCAAGTGCAAAAATCTAGATTTCTTCTAGTTAAAAGATTATGTACTGTTCAAGTAATCAAATATTTATTTTAGCGATTCTGTTACTCTGCTTTAGCTTTATTTTTCAATATAAAAATCAAGTCAGTAAGTCATATTGGTTCGGAGGAGAAGGCAAATACTTTGTATCAAAATTGAGATATTTAGGAAAATTTTTTCATCCAACCTAGACAACGAATCAAAAAACTATCTTGGCGCTTTTGTACAGAATGAAATGGACTATTAGGTATAGGAGTATAAGAATCCTAAATTTCATAATTTGAACAGCAGTAGGTTTTCAAAGACCATGAAAATGTTGATTTTTTAGCCTTATACCCTTTTTTTGTAACTGGGAACTTATTTCATTTCTTAGAGATATCTACCCAGAGTGCAAGTAAGCACTGTAAACAAAAACCTTATAGTTTAGTGGGTCACAAACATAATCCTGTGCTATGTTGTCACAATTTATACATAAGTAGCAGCGGCCCTCAGCTTCGCACGTGCTTTTCAAGAAGCCTGTGTCCGTCCCCGGGATACCATTTACCTCCCTGCCAAAGGTTATCAAGATCCTTTCAGTCCTTAAGGCATGATAAGGTTACAGCCAGACAGACAGCAACTACCTACAAACATTTGTCCCGAGGCGGGAATCGAACCCGCAACCTCCTGCGTCGCAGGTGGACCTTTGCCCGCCGCGCCACGCGTCACGCGTCAGTAGCTATGGCTGAATTCTGCCGAAATATTATCTACCTAATAATATCTCGTATGTTAGCTAATGATGACCTACCCAGTCCTGTCCAGTTCCTGTAAAGATGCATCCCAGTGAGAGCTTACCTAGTTCCTTGTGTATCCAAATGAGCTTTTTCCGTAATAAGATATAACGTCTTCGTCAGAATACAGTTGAGTTTTCTCCAGTAAATAATAACACTGGCTAGTGGGCTGTTATGGCAAGTAAGTACACTCTTCTTAGTGCTCATTTTTCCTTGCTTGCAGATTCCAAGGGCCTGAAAATGTCCTGATATTTGAGTAGATTCATGCTAAGAGCAGGGGAAGACCTTTGCCCAGCCGTGGGACAACAAGGGCTCGTGATAATCTTGCGAATGAGCATCACGCTGAATAAGGGCAAAGTGGCATAAAATAAAAACAGTGTTAGGCGCTAACTCTCCCATCCCTCGCCTCGTTGTTCGTAAAACTCGTTAATAAATGTGGTTTGTTGGATATCCACTATGACAGTCTTGCCAGCTTCCGCAGTCACTTGCTTGGTACACCTGGATTGTGATTTCTTTTACTAATGTTATTGCCAAATACTATTAGCAACCGCTCAGCCGTTTGGTTATCAGTCACGTGTCTTATTAATTCCTTTGCTAATCATCATCATCAGCCTATATCAGTCCACTGCTGGACATAGGTCACCCCTAATGAGCGCCATAGCGCCCTGTCTTCAGATTGCCGCATTCAGCATCTGCCTTTGCTAATACTTTGTTAAATATTAATGTTCATCATGTATGTACTATCTTATTTCTGTTTTGGTTATTGTTTTTGTTTTCTTTATAAATTAGTATATTTCAACCTATAAAAACTACTTTTATAAATTATTTTATATACCATGTAAGTTGGGGCGTACCCGCTGTAGGCGAATCTAATTGTTAAAATAAACAAATAATTTCCATTGTTTTAATTTCGTAATTTCCAAAATTAAACAGGTATTTTAAAAGCATTCTTCTAAAGTGCAAAATTGACAACCTGCATGTAGAAGATAAACAAAACAACGAGAACCTAATGTATGGCCGCATGTCTGAGCTCTAACTACGGTTTGACATAGAATGATGCAGGCTCTGCCCTTTGTCTTACCTTTGCGACACTTTTGGAGGAATTAAAATTGACTTGGCATCCAGCCATCTTTGTGGCTTTCTTCTGCAACGTGTCTTGAGAACGTTTCACGAGGTCTAATAATTGGGACGCGAGCTCTCTGTCTACAGTAATCCCGTGGTATTCGCTTTCCGCTAGTATCGTCGATACGTGGTTTTCGACTTCTATAAAATAGCTACAATTAGATAAAATGTTCATTCACTCAGCAATATTGTACACGTTATTAAATAGAAGGAGATTCTGATATTTCTCTCGCTGCAACTACTTTACTTCTTTTAGGAGTTGCGGCCTTCGATCGGCGAATACCTCGATCATGTTTGCGGCCAATAGGATATAATGCATGCGACTTAAAATAAAACCGGCCAACTGCGAGTCGGACTCGCGCACGAACGGTTCCGTACCATTATCTATAAAAACGGCTTAAAAATCACGTTTGTTGTATGGGAGCCTCCCTAAAATATTTGTTTTATTTTATTTTAATTATTTATTTTTTTAGTGAATATAGTATAACTAAGTATTCTGTGAATATTTCAAGCGTCTACCTGTTACCGTTATCAATATCAAGCAAAAACGAGAAAAAAAATCATGTTTGTTTTATAGGAGCCTCCCTTAAATATTTGTTTTATTCTGTTTTTTAGTATTTTTTGTTATAGCAGCCACAAAAATACATCATCTGTGAAAATTTCAACTGTCTAACTACAACGGTTCATGAGATACAGCCTGGTGGCAGACGGACAGACGGACGGACAGCGGAGTCTTAGTAATAGGGTCCCGTTTTTTACCCTTTGGGTACGGAAACCTAAAAATTTTGTGGGATTAAGTCGATTTAGAGGATTAAGAAACCACTTACCTAAAATAGCCTGTTTCTTGTTAATATATTTCTGTAATATATCTGTTTGTTCTTTAACGATCATTGAATAACACCAAGCTTGGATGCACAGATCGACATGCAAATCTAATCTACCGAATGTTTGTTTCCTGTCGTTTACTGTTATATCAGCATTTGCCAAGTCCACATTACAATATGTTTTCATCTGAAAAAGAATGGTTCGTCTCGATTATTAACTAAGCTTTGCATATTCTTGATACAAAGACTCGACTATCTGTTATAAAAAATGTTAAATGACACTTACCAACTCTTTATAATCTCGAACTGTTGTATCACTCATGAGCAGCCACTCTGGCACGCTCAAATCTGTTGATCGTGGGGGCAACTCAATACCTAAACTCTTCTTCAAGTATAGATAGTTTGTCTTTAAACAATACATATTCAATTGTAACTTGCTTTCAAACAGATGCTTTAGGACTTGTTTATGATTAACCAGTGCACTTTCATCCAGAAACACACATTCATTGTTACCAATGTACAAGCCCATCCCAATCAATAAATTGTCATTTGTTTTTTGCTTAGGTATATTGAGTATATCACTGCCTATTATGTTTTTGAAATGAGAAATCGGTTTGATTTTTAAAGAAATTGAAGCTGATTGAAGATATTCTCTCAGTAACACGCGCAAGTTGTTGTTTAAGTCATTGTCTTGTATCAATACAGAATCTAAACGATAGTTATTCACTTTTATGATAGTTTTACTCATCGCGGGCTGTTTACTTTTTGTTGTTTTATGATCAGCAGTAAGATTATTGAACTTTTTCTTCTTTGCCTCATGGATTCCATTCCCTGTTTCATCTTTGCATTTACGTTTATTATACGGAGAAGTGAACTCATTGATTGTTTTTACATTTTCTTGAGAGCACATAACTTCGTTATCTTTTGACACATTAAAATCAGAATCTGGTTGATCATCATCGACTTCCAAAAATAATTTCATATCTTCTTCTTCGTCAGTTACAACCAAAGGCGATGTAAACCCGTCTAATATAGAGTTAGTATTGATATTTACAAAGTCCACTGTTGTTTCTGATTTTCCTACCACCACAGGTAGGTTATTATCTAATAATCTACTTGGTATCAAATCTAAAGGTAAGCTTTCATCAAATATGCTTGAATTATCTCCGTCGGTTGAAAAAATACTTATATCTTTGATCGATGTTGATTTGGCGCATTCATTAATTATTTCATTTACGTCAATCGTCTTGACCGATGCAGTACTTTTGTCATCGCTGTCTCCAAAACTTATATTGGGAGAAAAATATTTCTCACTTGTGCGGAGCTTTGTGATATTATCTATTGCGGATTCCGTAAAATTTAGAGAATCCCAAATTATTTCGTCTTTTAAAGCTTTTGACTCATTATTTTCAGTTTTAGGAGTAACCGCTACGAAACTTAAGCCACCTTCAACATGCGGTATTAAAGAAGTAGAATGTTCTTCAGTTTGTTCAGTTTTTATAATAGTTATGACGGGTAACGTATCTGGAAAATCTGTTACACTTGCTATTGATATATCTTGATCTTTAATTACAGGAAATATTAATGGAATAGAAGTTTTTTGATTTTGTTCAGTCTTTATGTCAACTATATCGAGGGGTAATGTTTCTTGAAAAATGTCACAAACTGGGGAATCTTTCCCTCTTTTAACTAAAATGTTTTGATCTTGGATGGAATTCCTATTACTAGATTTTACAGTGTTGTAATTCTCCTCAGCGCTCATGTCAAGTAAATCAAGGGAAATTCTAGACTGTTTAGATTGTATTTCGTGTTCATTTTTTTGTACTGTTATTTCATTGTTGTTTTCGCAGTTATCCTTATGATTTCCTAAATTATTTGTGTCATCAACGACATCTACTTTAATAGGATTATTGGTATTGACTTCTCCATTATTAATAACGGAGACTTTGTTATTCCATTTTATTTCGGAAACACCTATCTCATTTTCTAAATATTTTCTAGCTTCTACTATTAGATTCTCAGCAGCTTCTTTAGCTGTCATTCCACAACAACCCGTTATCCAAATGGATTTTATTTTGTTACGCTTTTTCAAATCGTGAGGATCATCGCCTTCTCTTTCTTTTTCGCTTTGAAATGGGACAGCTTTGTGTAAAATATTTTCTATGACGTCAGCTTCAGCAGAAGCGACACTGGAGACTGTTTCGAAGCCTGCGTCGAACAAAGTACGAGCTCGGACGCCGTTCAATGGCGGCAGTTTCATTAACTCTAACAGTTCCGAATGAATACCGAAATGTAATCGGTCTTGGAACTGAGATATTAGAATTTCCATGTTTTTCCAGCCTAGTTGACGACAGAAAGCTGTGACCATTCCTAAAAATAATTCAAATTGTCAGATTTACGTCAGAGAACTTAATTAAGAGAATGTTACAAATTGACGTAAGTACTTTAGGTACAAGTTTGGGAAAAACATAACTGAAATAAGAATGAAGAAACTATCACAATAACATACCAGCAAATGTAGCTGCAGACTGCTGGAGACTCTGCAGGAACCCTCGCGCGCACTGGAACTTAGCAGCCACTTCAGACAGAGGCACCTCATTTACCAGATCTTGCAGTGCTAAGGCTGTATAGAACCTAAAAGAAATAATCCAAGGTTTTTATTTATTATACTCTGGGTAATTTCTAAGAAATTACCTTAGAATCAAGCAACGGCAAAACCTCTCGTCAAAGAACTAAATGTAAATTTGGTCTTTGAGCAGAATTGGATAACTTCATTGTTTCCTCTGTAGGTGGCGCTGACGGCGTAAGTGCCGAAAGAACTCCCAAAGATTTTCGGGCCGACTCGATAAGATCACGTAGCTTAGTTGGAAAAAGAGCACCCCTGCGCTGAAGGGGAAGGTGCGGGTTCGAATCCCGTCGGGATCGTAAATTTTTGGGATTTATTAATTTCTTAGAAATAATCCAGGTCAAAGTGCTATGTCTAGCTTAAAGTTGATTTTAAAACTATGGAAATTCATACATTTGAAAAATTACCTTTTATGAACATTCAATCTATTCTGTACCTGCACATCTTTCGATTTGTTTGTTCCCCTCAAGCATCTAATAATAAAGCTCTCTTGTACACCAACTAGCTCCCCAACCCTTTTCATGGCTTTCGTCAATGACTCCCATATGGTTAACAGGTGGAGCCAGTCTATGTCCCCCCACTGGCTGCTAACACTGTATGGAGTAACTAGGTAGATGAGATGCAGGTCTGTTTCTAGAACCAAACATTGGCGAGCTTTTTGGAGCTCTATGAAGAGTGATAAGCCATCGTTTGGTGCCATTGAGGCGGAGAGACACGCTTTGCCCAAAGGAGTAGCTGCATAATTAATGTCTTCAGCTTCATTCTGTACCCTTACTAATTCATAGTTCTGCAGTTCTTTTAGTGTATTGTCTAAAAGCTTGTTTTGTGAAGAAGAGAAGCTCTGCTGAGTGAACAGCAAAGTGCAAGTAGAGTATAGATCCAGCTCAGCCTTAGTGCAGAGAACTTGGCTAGCTATCATCTCTAATACTGCTCTCATGTATTTGTCTGCTGTCTCGATGCAGCTCTTGACTGGATCTAAGGCTCCCATCATCAGGTCAAATCCGATTTTCTTCTCACTCTCTGTGCATATCAGAATGCTCTCACCTTTTGTGTCCCTGCCCATTCTTCCTGCTCTTCCAATCATTTGCTTATAAGTCAAAATATTAATTGGCTGTCTCATGAAAACTGGTGATCTTATCACTACTTTCCTAGCAGGCAAGTTGACTCCAGAGCTGAGAGTGGATGTTGCTACTAAAACTCTTATCGCCCCAGATTTGAAAGCACCTTCAATAATGTCCCTCTCATCAAATGTCAGTCCTGCATGATGGTATGCAACTCCAAATGAGATCGTTTGTTTCAAAACTTGATCCAGACCAACTGGTAAATTTTTAAGTTGCTCCAAAACTTCTGCAATACTGTCAGTTTTCAGCTCCTTCCTCAAAATAGTACCGAACTCACCCTGTTGAAAACCCAGTTTAAAGAATGAGGAAGCAATTGTTTGAGCCAGATTTTCACATCTATTCTTGGTCATACAGAAGATTAAAACAGAACAGCTGTCTTTGATGGTTTCTAGGCAAATATTAAGTACATTGTCACTCTCACTAGAAGTTTTATTTGCACTTAGTGTATTTACACAAGTTCCATGTTTATTGTAGTATTTATTTCCAACCAGGCACAGCTCATCTAATGGAATAGGTCTGAACTGGGTAACAAAAAGTTCTGCACCCAACCAGTTAGCTAAAACTTCTAGATTTGGGAGTGTTGCAGACATACCAACAATTTGTATTTGCACATCATTACATTTTGAGGATACATATTTTATTTTTGTGAGCAATAGTTCCAAGATGTAGCCTCTGTGGGGGTCTCCAAGCAAATGTAATTCATCAACAATAACAGCTCCCAAGTCTGATATGTGTCCATCGTCAAGCAGCCTGTTGACTAAGCTATTGGCCTTCTCTATGGTGCAGATAGCCACATGTACCGCTTGAAGTCCACCTGGAGGTGACTGTGAGCCCATAAACCCTTCCACTCTGATTCCAGAGCTTGAAAGAATATCTTGTAAGTAAAACATTTTCTCTCTGACAATAGATACAAAGGGCAAAATGATAAGCACCTTCTTCTGACGCTCGAGAATAGTCTTGATAGTTAATATCTCAGCAACTAACGTCTTTCCAGCAGATGTGGGTGCGGAGTAAACTAAGTTACAGCAATCGAGAAGCACTTTTGAATTTGCTAAGCAGGTAACTTGCCAGTCAAACATTTCGGTAATACCTCTTTGTTCATATTTAAACGCTATTTCTTCAGGCAAGCCCCAGTTTCTTAACTTATTACTGACGATGTTTTGTTTTGATGGCTGTGATGGTGCCGGCTTGTGTGCTCTTGTTTCAAATGCTGATGCTGTTTTGTTGAGTATCGACGCATTGTTTTTTTTACCGGTGATATCAGTTTTCTTATCATTGAATGAGGAAGCTAGTTCATCTGTAACATATTCTTTTATGACTTGTAGTGAACTTTGTAGTGTGAAAGTATTGTCGAAGCAATTGTCCAAGAATCCGACAAGTTCTGGTAGTATTTGCGAATCTAGAACATCTCCAGCTGCATCTGCCATATCCTAAAATATGTAAGACACAATCTCACTTTACTGTATTGTGTACATAACTTGGTAAAAGTATAGGGAAAATTCACATTCAAATTCAAAATAATCCTTCAAAATGTAAACAAAACATGTTCGACCGATTGATTGTTTGCTCCTTAGAGTATATACCACTAGAGGTGTTGCATATACCCATTTCATTTACACAAGAGAGAGATAAAAATATGCTTGTAGCCTGAGAAGAAATGAGATAGAATGAAAGTTTCTCTGTCTCTACCAGTGTGCCAGTTTTTTCATGCCGGGCACATCACATAGTATTTGTTTTTTTCGACCTAATGATACTTTCTGCTAATTAAATGTGTGAAAGTGACTCTGCGGGCATTCCTGCGTCTCTCAACGATATAAATCTGAAGCAACGATGGTGCGGTGCAGTGTTTTTGGATGTAAAAGTGACGGTGAACGAAAAGTGCCGAGTTTGTCATTCCAATCGTAAGTACAAGCTCGTTTGACTTCAAAAAAGGTTCAAAATTTATAGTTTCATAGATTTCCGTACAGACAAGACTCAAAAACTATGTTTTAAAATAATTCTAATCAATATAACCTAAAATTACGAAAATTTAGGGTTGCCTGCACTCGAAAATAAAATTCCCCAAATGTCGTGGCGCATTGAGACATGAATACCTACATCTACATACATTCTTAAAATATGATTTTGTTTGTTACAGATTTCCCGAAAACAATGATTTACGTTTGCTTTGGATAGAAGCCACGGGTCGCAAAAACTGGGAACCCAAAAATATTTCGTAATTTGTTCAAACATTTTCATGAAAATCGTTAACAAAAAAGAAACGTGAACGTATCTGTTCTCTTATGCTGTTCCAAGACTGGTAAGTAAAATAAATAAATACATAAAAAGAATCAGTGCTACGATGATGGGTGAAGGACTGTTTGAGATTTGGATAGAAAAATTATACCTACTTTGTGTTTTAGTCTACCTACTAATCAAAATACTAAATCGAAAATATTTAAATGGTATTGGGATTTGGTGTTACTAATATAACTTACTATTACTATAGTACTATTTATAATTTTCATATTAATGCTTCAATATTTTATTTCAGGCATGTAAGATATATACCTACTACGGAAAAGGTACGTGAGGAAAATCATGAAAACTTTGAGTTTGTAAGAGAAATACAACGCAGTATAAATAAAACCACCAGTGTAAATTAGTAAGTAGGTATGTACCGTTTAATTAGTGTATGTACAATTTTATTTCTCAAGTGTATGGGTATTGATTAAGGCTCTTTGATAGAAATAAAGACTGATTGATTTGTGATCCTATGATTTTTGGAGAGTAATCATAATCATCACACACAATGGTCATTATTACATACCTAATAAATAAAACAGAATATAAAATATTTGGATACATAGGCTAGGACGTAGGTAATTTGTGTTTAAGGTGTAAAAAATTTAATTTGGTTTTCTCTGCACATTTTACCTGAAGTATAATTTAAAAGTGCTTTTGAATTTCGTATAATGGTTGTCTTATCTTAGCAATACCTTATGTGTAAGATTTAATTACTTAAAAGAAATGTGATTTCCAAAGTGCAATTTTTATTGTAAGTTCTTGCTTGGTAAGTGTTTGAATTGATTATCTAGCAATAATATTATTTTCAAAATTACATTATTTTAGTATTTGAAATGATGTCTACCTACACGTTAGCTCGTATTATGTGGCGGTGGTAATAAATTTAAACGAAACCTAACATTGATACCTGAACGTTGTTTTATTTCTATGCTCATTAAATTAAAAGTTTACCTACTCCCGCATACGTAGGTACCTAATGTAATGAATGATGTATGATACTAAAATACCACCTACCAGACATGAAATTACGAACCTAAAGTCAGGGTAACAAAATTGTATGGCAACACCACTTCGTATTACTCTGTCCCTTTTTGCGGCCACGCATGCCACTGATCTAGTTAAATTCTCAATCTACGGTTTGCTCCTAGTTTTTGCTTGCTCCATTTGATCGTATTTGACGGATAAACGCATACGGCACAAACACTTGTCAAAATCAAACAAATTTTCAATCACTCCGCAATGCTACCAACCTAATAAAAAGTTACAGTGCTGCAAAGAGGCAAATACAAAAAATACCTAACCAAGCTCAAAACGAAATCAGCAGGTAGCGTGAAGCTGGCAGACCCAATCATTTATCTAAACGAAGATTTTCGAGGGTCTTGGCAGACAGACCCGTGTGTGCATAGAGTTAATATAGTACTATAATATTATCTCTATGCCCGTGTCACGTGTGCCACCCTAAGGCCATCCTATACAAAATAAAAGCGCTGCTAACTTTTGAAACAGATGGCTCTCCTGTTGGGAAAAGAGGAAAAATCTCATTTGGTACAGATGTCGTAGATTGATTGACTTGTTACTCTAACTAAGGATTAGGTAGTGTGTTACTTCCTATCCGCCGGATAAGAAAGGAATTAACTGTGCACCTATACCTAGTAAAGGGCATAGGTACCTATAGGCACTGGTATAGATAAGTTCTTAAACTCAACCACTCGTAGTTGAGATTGAGATACGAGACCTAAGTCCAATAATATTTAAATAAGACTTTCAATTTAAAGAAAGTATCACGCTGAAATCTCCGTAGAAATCTCTAAAAAAACGCTGTCTCTTGACAGGGCTGATTTCTTCGCTGACTAAAGCGAAGTAACATTATTTAATTCTATGACTAAAGCTAGAACTACACTATTGTGGTGTGATGTGTTGTGGCGTTGCCGGGCGGCAGCGCGTTGAAGCGCGATTTTAAATATTTTTATGGTTTTTATTACAGCGATACCAAACACATTAATAATGTGTGTATAACCAAAATAAATACCTAACGTTTAAAACCAATATGCTTCGACAAGCACACGCCACAACAAACCAAATTAAATTAAGTAGGTACCTAGGTAGTTCTAGTTAAAAACCAAAAATTTGCACCTTCAGTGGAGCATCTACAATTTTGTCTCTCGTCCCTGCATCTACATTCAACGGAAAAGGATCGCAGAATCGCAAAATAATAAAATGCATATAACATTATAACGTAAATATGTTTTATTTTAGATAGGTAAATAAACATCACAGCTAAGAACCAAATTACCACAGCAGCCCTGATCCACCCATTTATAATGCACTATAAAACTCATATCTTCATCATTATCATAATGTGATCTTTTTAGATTTTGCTTCTTTACCTTCTGTGAGAGCTCGGGATTCATGTATGAAAGAAGCATATGTAATGCCCTGAAAAGAAATAAATAAAATAAATAATGCGGACAGTCGACACAGCATTTCTAGCTCTAAACTAAGCAGAGCTCGTGTTATGGATAAGAACTAAATAAGTGATATGATGTAGGTACATAATTATGTACACGGTGTAACAAGAGAGGTGTGGCGTGGGGGGTGGAGGACGGGACCTCAGTACCTATCGATTTAACCCCCATGTATGTTCTACGATATTCAGTGGTTCAAAAGTTATTTGAACATAGTAAAATTTTAGTCAAAATCAGATTTCAGCCTGAATTTCGGAAATGCAGCCAAAATATAAGGCCTGCGACCCTGCCTTTTTATTTAAAATATGATCACTAGTGGGCTTTTCGTACCCATAAACCAAATAGTCTTAGATTTATAAAAAACCAAATAATTAAATAATATACAGTGTGTTAGTGTAAACAGTCTTATCCTTGAAACCAGAGGTTCAGAATCATGAGCAGAGTCCAAAACCGATGAAAAAACTAAAGTTTTTTTTTCACTTAATTTTGAAAAAAAAATCCTCATACATCATAAAAGCATTTCACCCTACACCGTCGGCTCGCACTCGTCGTCAGTCACACACAGCCCGCCTGCTTTGTCGGTTTCAAACAAAGACGCCGCTCGCGCGCCGACATAAAAGCGCCGCCTACGCGCCGCCCGCTCGCGGCCGGCGCGTACTCGTCAGTCACAGCCCGGCTGCTAGGTAGTGAGCACGTCACGTCACGACGCGTTCCGTGCTAATTTGTGATGTGCCGATTTGTTCGCGAATTGTGTTAAGTAGAAGTGACGATGTCGTTCACATCAATGAACAGTGGACTGAAATGGTGCGACTTTATGCCATCGCTGGTGACAACATTAACTTGGCTCGTACGATGTACGCAGAGCGGTTCCCAGAACAACGTGTGCCAAGCCGGGAAACGATCCTAGCGGCTACACAAAGACTACGTGCCTACGGCCAGTTCACCGAGGCTTGCGTAACTGTAAATGGAGCCTATTTTGAAAACATTTTATGCCTAATGTGAGTAAATCAAACTGTACATAAAACTGTAAATTTTCATTGAATTGTAGGTACATAAACTTGATTGATGATGATCTTTTAAAAAACGCCAAAATTACCTACCTACTGGCAAATGTGTTAGAGTAGCTATTTTTACCTGTCCTAAGCCAGGAAAAGTATGAAGGGAAAGTTCCATCCCAAGTTGTAGATACCTACGATTCGAGTGGTTTCGATACCTACACCACCGGCCGGCTACAGGCGAGAGCGGGCGGCGCGCGGCGTGATAAGGTCACTAGGGTGTCCATGAAATCACGTAGGATAGCAGAGAAATGAATTATGAAATTCCATCGAAACTAATTGACTTTTATTTTTAATAATAACTTGTATCGTCTTATTTTAGGGGTGTACATACGTGGTTTCAAGGATAAGACTGTTTACACTAACACCCTGTATAATTTTCTCTAAAAAAATCTAATATTTATGTAGGTACATTAGCTTTGTATGGTTCTAAAAAAATATTACCCGTAATATTTTTTTCTACAACTTATCTTAAAAACTACTGGCTTTCATGAAGAATAAACCCTGCAAATTTTATTTGGCTAGTATTAGGGTATCAAGTTAAAAAAAGTCAAAATCACTTTCGAACCACTTAATATCGTAGAACATACATGGGTACATTAAATCGATAGGTACTGACTACTGAGGTCCCCCACTCTCACGCCACCGATGATCCACCTGTCTTGTTACACCGTGTATAATGTCTACTTATCGAAATCTTAATTAACAAAGAAAATTACAATCAAAGAATAGGAACCAATTAAAATTAGTAAGTATTCACAATTGAGCTAACTGCAGACTGTTGTTGTTACATAGCATAGATAGGTAATTATTCGAAACCCCCAGAACAAATATCTGCAGATCGTACAAACATTCGTCCCGTGTCGGGAATCGAACCACAAGCTCCTGCGTCGCAGGCGGACCTTCGCTCCATGCGCCACTGAGGTCGTCGATAAGGTAAGTATTTGCAGAGAATATACAGGGCGAGTTTTATTCTGGGCCACTGAGGGGAAACTTCCCCGACAAAATCTTTAAACGGTTACAAACTTGTAACCGTGAGAGTTATCAAAAAATCGTGTTAGCTGTAACGTACTCGATTTATAAAAAAAAGTAATATTTTTTTGTTTTTCTTGAAAAGTGAGTATTTGAAACAAAACATTTTTTTAACTTTTGGGTTCTTTGTTCAATCTCACTAATATTATAAACGTGAAAGTTTAGATGGATGGATGGATAGATAGATGGATGGATGTTTGTTCCTTTATCACGCCAGAACGGCAAAACGGATCTGGATGAAATTTGCACAGAGATATATTATAGTCTGGAATAGGACATAGGCTACTTTTTATCCCGAAATTCCTACGGGAACGGGAACTACGTGGGTGAAACCGCGAGGCGCTGCTAGTAAAAAATAAACAAATGACGCCTGTGCCCATGCCCAAAGTTGGTGGAACACCTTCAAAATAGAAAATGTATAAATTCAACTTTAAGAATTCAGTAAAGTTTGCACAACCTACAAAGAACAAAAACTTTTTTTTTTCTTCAAAAACTCGCTTTTTCAGTTCAACTTAACTCTCACGGTTTCAGACTTCCCCTCAGTAAAAAACTCTCCCTCTAAATACATAGGTAAGTATTTGTCTATAGAAAAAATGTATTTTTACGGGATATTTTACGATATTTACCTGTTGTAAAGCTGCCCGAACAAATCCATCATTTGCTGATACAGTCAAAGCTTTGATTCTATGACCGAAATTAAAAATAACTTTTGATCTTAGTCGAACATGCCCTCTAACAACAAGACTGGATCTCATGGAATCATCTTCTCCTGAAATATAAATATGATTTATGAAAACCTAACATCAAGCAGCCTACTTTCCATAGATGAAAAGAATTAACTAGTGTTTTGAAAACCATTAATTATCTACTTAGTATTAAAAATAGATAGGGAAGAAGAATCGCCTATAATAATATGTACCTGCATAATCATCTGGATAGATTTTCAACATTTCTTTTAGCTCAGCAGTTCGAGCAATTTCTTGAGGGCCACCTAATGTGTTTACAATTTTTTCAAAGTCATCCCACGCTGTTGTACAGCAGACTAAAGTTTTTCCTACAAATGAAAAATAATTATATACTCCTTGTAAAGTTTTTGTAACTTTGAATTACTTACATTTTTTTAAATGTCATGCTGTCTCCATTCTGGACAAATCCAAAATCATTTCACGCTAGTTATTTTGGCCCTGTCTTTTTAAGTTTTTATTTAACATTTTCAAGACCTTATTTACTTTAGCTTCCAAGCAGATGTTTACCAATATACCAGCCCATCAGCAAACCACGACGCATAAAACCAAAACTCACTTGCTTGGCGTCGAGTTTCAGATAAAATTTAAAGCAATATTTTATTGACCGAGCGAGCGAAGCGTCTCTGCATCAACTACTAGCAAAAGTATGGATTCTGTCAGAATGTACGTACTCCTCTACAGCCCCCCTAGCACGGAGATTGTTGTCTAGGGTAGAATAGAGAACAATTACGTCACTTCGCCCTTGAATGCGTAAATTATTTCAAATAAATTCCTTCAAATGTACGCAATGTCTAGCGATGCAATGTCATAATTGTCTATTCCACCCTAGACAACAATCCCCGTGCTAGGAGGCTAAGGGGTCGTATTTTACGACCGATCTGGACGAAACTTGGTGTACAGATTCTACGATTTTATAGATTTTTTTTAATCGTCAAGATTTTTTGATTAAAGGCTTAGTTCTTCCACAAAAGGGCAAAAAGGCTATCGAATATCTCCGCTTTAAGACATCTGATTTCGATGATTATTTTTTAATTGAAAGGTACGTAGTAATTTTAATGTGTTATTATCATAAAAAATTATAAATAGCCCGGCCACAACATGTTTCATCTTCGTATGCTTGCAGTTTTCGCAGTAAGGAATCAATTTTATAGATGGCGTTAATGTTACTGATCGTATATGTCACCGTAGGATAGTAAAACCCGTAAAATTATAAAAATCCTAGGCACTTTATAATTTTCCGGAAAATAATCAATTGGGCCGTGTCACTTACAATGTAACGCATTTAAACACGTCAATTTATGATTTTACGAAATCCACCCGTAAAATAATAAACTAGTAAGTGACAGAACGCAAGAAGCCCGCTGAATGGCTGATGGGCGCTGGCTCGCGCCGCCATCTTTTGCTGTCATTTATTAGACGCCCAAATAGTAACAACAAAGTTTTCACTGTGTTTTTCAATTATTTAAGTGTTTTTAAATAGTTTGTTTATTAGTAAAATTGGTGTTACTTAGTTTTAGAATTAGTGGAACAGTAGTTAATAGTTTTCGAACTGTCTCTAAACGAACACAGACATGAGCATTGGCCACGTCGACCAATCAGAAGGCAGTTTATTATTTTACGACTGAAGTGATCGCCATACATTTTTTTCAATTATTTAAGTGTTTTTAAATAGTTTGTTTATTAGTAAAATTGGTGTTACTTAGTTTTAGAATTAGTGGAACAGTAGTTAATAGTTTTCGAACTGTCTCTAAACGAACACAGACATGAGCATTGGCCACGTCGACCAATCAGAAGGCAGTTTATTATTTTACGACTGAAGTGATCGCCATAGATTTAGTAAAATAGTAAAACAAGGCTGTGATTGGTTCACAGGTTTGTTTGTTTATTATCTTACGGATAAGCTTAGGAAAATTATAAATTTACGTATTTCTATGCGTTAAATTGTAAGTGCTTCAGTTCTGTTGATTATTTTCCGGAAAATTATAAAGTGACTAGGATTTTTATAGTTTTACGGGGCTTACTATTTGACGGTGACATATACCTACATATTATCCAGTTTTAAATAATTTTTGTAATAAGTAAGGTCAATAATTAATTGTTAAAAAAAAGTTAAGTGCTTGCGAGGTCTACGGTTCGTAGAACTACTAGTTGAAAAGACGCGAGTGAATATTAGGTACAACTATGGGTGGTTTATTGACAAGCATATTACATTGAATTAGGCTGGAATGGTATAGTATTCCTTGAAGCTTAATAAAATATAACTATTACCTTCAAATAATCTCATTAAAACAGGTTTCACAGGCCTCTTTGCTTCCCATTCGCATTGCTGAGTAAGAACATTCTCTTTAAACACGTAATTGCAATGCCCATTAGTCATGTTGCTGACATAAGCCATCATTGCAGTAACATCCAAGTTAAGAGTATTGATTTCAGAATCTTCCATGCAACTACTACTGCTATAAACTTCACTTGAAAATTGGCTAAAAAGGTAAAAATCTTTAAAAAATCTGTGGCACAGGAGGGCCAATGTCCGCCTGCGACGCAGGAGGTTGCTGGGTTCGATTCCCGCCTTGGGAAAATATTTGTACGATCTGCAGGTATTTGTTCCGGGTGTTCTGGTCGTTTCTATGTATAATAA
This sequence comes from Eupithecia exiguata, assembly GCA_947086465.1. Lineage (NCBI taxonomy): Eukaryota > Metazoa > Arthropoda > Insecta > Lepidoptera > Geometridae > Eupithecia > Eupithecia exiguata. The sequence goes on along the minus strand of OX352233.1, from coordinate 3,668,218 downwards.
AAAATATCTATCTATGTAATTTATTGTATTATGTAGGTATATCAGTTATCTAGTACCCATAACACAAGCTCTGCTTAGCTTGGGGCTAGATAATGCTGTGTGAATTGTCCAGCATTATATAATATTTATTTTATTTATTCAATTATCATTATCACCAACCATTTGTTACTTCATAAATCATTCTAATTATTAGCATACCTTTGTTCTAAGAATTCATCGTCACTGAACTCTGACCCGCTGGCATCACTGGACTCCTCTAAATCATTGTCATGATTAAAATCTGGAAGTATTTCACCCTTTACTATAACACCCCTTGCTTTCAATTTGTTTGCTAGACTCTCTTCTATACCACTCATAAGTTCAAAAATTACCTGAAAATTTTTAAGGTTTTAACATATATTTAATATAACTTAGTTAGGCAAAACATCATTATCAACAAACTCAGTTATTCTAAGGTTAATATTTTTTTCTATTTCTATGTATTACCGCAAGTGGAAACAACGCAAGTAGAATCATGCTGATGTGGTAACTGCAAGTTACCACATCAGCAAGATTGGAACCAAACTAGCTGCGCACCCTAACTAGTACAACCTAAAATTACAAATTGCTCTTACCTTAGGAGTTTGATACATGCAGGGATAAAGCTTAGCACACTCAACATAATCAACCGCTTGGTCTAATATTGAACGGGCACCGTATGATGCCTTCCCTGAACTCAATGCTGACAAGGATTTTGGATTTCGAGCTATCACTGAAAAAATTCAAACATTATTGTATCCATACCTGCAATCACTACCTTCAAAATCTGAAAAGCACATTTGGTTACACACCTTTAGTCCAGGACTTTCCGCCATCAGTCACAATATCAACAAGGAGTTTGGTGCTACTGTCCAAATGGAAAACTTTGGATACAGCCGTTACTCCGGGCCTTCTGCTACACTCCACCATGGCTTCAAAATAACGAAGATTTGAGCACGAAAGATGTTCCCATTTAACTTTTCCTGACTTTTGTAACTGAAACATTTTTGAGGGTTACAGTGTTTAGTCCAGAGTAGGTGCCTCAATTTATTCTATATATATTACTGTAAAAATCCTTACTCTTCTAAGAAACTCAATCTCCTGGCGTATTTTCCTTTGTAATTTCGGTACACCATCAATATTTTGGATTTCTTGTAACCGGACTATTAGATCATCACCAAATTTTATTCTATCATCAAGTTTACTTAGCAATTCGGCTCGGTCCTCCATTTTCATATGATCTAATTCAATAACTTTACGAAAAATCAGGATTATAACTTCGCAAGCACAACAAATACAATACAAAAGAAAGAAATGAATGATGATTATGATTACAGAGCAGGGTTGCCAACCATAGAATTTTTTTCCTCGTACTAAGCAGCTAAAAATCTCGTATTATGGCTTTCGAACCTCGTACTTGCCTCTAAAAGGTGACTAAACCAAAATGAATGCATATCAAACTGTTGAATTTAGGACGTTTTACACAACGAAATAAACTATTGCAAGTTTCTACTAAATAAAACATCACTTTGTATTAAAATAATCCTTAACATTACTATCGTAAATAACTAATGAACGAGATTTGTTTGTAGGTTGAAAAGTTTGCATAGGTAACTATGTACTTCTAGTCTCAGTTTTCATTTCCAAATATTATATCAGGAACATCCTCATTCGCATCGTTTTTCTTTTTATTTTTGCACGAGATTTTTATTTATTTTGTGAAGTTACACCTCTCTGGTTGGCGCTATGACATGTGTGATCAAGGCGACAGACAAATAATGCGAAGAACGAAATGTTTTATTTCTCGGGGATTTCTTGGTTCATGGGATAGCGAGCGAACTATAGACAATCATCGCGCCAATGCGACAAGTGTTATGTTATGTCAAAATCTCGTACATAATTGTACGAGGTTGATAGTGCCCTCGTACCTCGTACGGAAGACCAAAAATCTCGTATTTGTACGAGGAACCTCGTACGGTTGGCAACCTTGTTACAGAGACCAGCTGTCAAAACAAAACAGAACAGCTGCTTTTTACTGAAATGTTGGCACCCCTTTTTACTGGCTGACACTTTGTATTAAATTTAAAGGCTAGCACAATCAGCGAAGGCCTACAGCACCGAAAACTCCATCTAACAACTGCTAAACTCGTGAATTCTTTCCATGGGCTGGAGCTAAGATTACATCAGATTACATTGAAGGAAGATTACGATCCGACCGCCATTTTGTTTTTTATCCAAACCTTTCAACTTCTTTTATATGGCTCTGTATCCATTTTGGTACAATTTTGCCAATGACCGTTTTATATCCAAACCTTGGAAAGACAACACTCAGTTGTCAGTGTCAGTTTTCCAAAGATTGTCAATGTCATCCAATCTCGTGCATTTGGACCACAGATCACTATTTATGTACCTAACCAAAGGGTGGATAGACATCTCTACGACCCTTGCCAAGGCAACCCGGAGAACGGAGAATAAAACCACTCTCCGCTACCTAAAATACACGCGCGACTCGTACTTGGCCGTGTACGAAGGGTTCCTTACTATTATCTATAAAACGGCAAAAAGAACACGTTTACTGTATTGGGAGCCCCCCTTAAATATTTGTTTTATTTTTATTTAATTATGTTTATTTTTGAAGTGAATATATAACTAATTTTTCTGTGTATAGGTATTTCAAGCTTCTACCTGTTGCCGTTATCAATACCGAGCAAAAACGAGCTAAGAAATCATGTTTGTTGTATCGGGGCTCCCACTAATATTTATTTATTATATTTTGTAATATTTGTTGATATAGTGGCAACTTAAATACATCATCTGTGAAAATTTCAAGTGTCTAAATATCACGGTTCATGAGAAAATGTATGGGCATTGTTTTTTTTAATTATTGCCAAAACTTACGATTTGATTTGGTAAGTTACTTTGGGAAAAGTGTTCCTGGTTGGGAATAGAGTCGATTAAGACCAACTTATTTTTTTTGACAAATGTCATTTTTAGGGCAAACCGTACTTAATTTCAAAAATCTAAAAATGACAATATTTTTTTCTTCAAAATAAAATAGAAGGTTCCTAAGAACAAACCTTCTAACTACAAAGGGAACGGTAGCTACCCTTAAGGGGCCAAAAATTTGCCCCACCCTGTATACAGGGTGGAAAGAATATATGGGCCCTGGAGGGGAACTACCTTAAATCCTTTAGCTAGCTCATTTAACTGATAGGAAACATTCCTTTATTTTTAAAAAGAAACATAATAACATAATTGCATTCAAATATTTTCTAAAAATTCCTTTTCACCTGGGAATCGAACCAAAGAAAAAAAAACCCTCGCTATTTTATTATGCGAATCTGTAGGATTCTTGTTCAGGATAACAACATAACAGATAATTTATCTCATACACAGAAATAAAGTCTTAGAAATAAAAAAAAGTGAAAACTAATATTCATTTTATTTTATCATCAATACAAACAAAAACATGAAACATTTTTTTAAGTAGACAGATATTGACAAGTGAAAAGTTACTATCACACTAATATTATAAATGTGAAAGTTTGGATGGATCCACGGAACCCTAAATATGATGAAAGTTATCGTTCGAAATTCAAATTTGTTGCCGCAAGTTTGTTAAAAAACACACTCCATTTTTAAACTTTTCGTTAGAACGCCTCGCTCATGTAAAAAGGAATTGTGCATAGATTTATTATTACCATCCTTCGATCAAAAATAGTTCGCGGCCTCCAATAGTTCGGGGCCGGCAAAACCGGACATTTTTGATCGATGTTACCATCTAACGATTTTTTTTATCGAGTATTGTGTGCAACAACAAGGTACCTTCTTAACAATTAATATCATTAGCAAGCCTCTTTATCGTACGATGTGTTTGGATGTTAGAGATAAGAAAATAATAACGTGTCATTTACTTGTTACAAGTGAACAATACTAGGTATTGTTAATAAAGAACATAAAATAAATATTCGATTTCATGGGTATCTTATACAACAGATCAGTGAAATGTCCAATGTTTATTAGACAATTTTTATTCTGAACAATAATCGTACTGATTCGCCTAATAAAATAGCGAGGAATCATTTTTTTAATTTTTAGTTGGTTCGATTCCCAGGTGAGACCAGGAACATGCATTCCTTCTGATTTCTTCTCAGGCTACAAGCATATTTTTATCTCTCTCTTGTGTGAATGAGATGGGTATAGCACAAGCTCTATTCGCTTCTAACTCTAAGTTATTTACTATAGTTCTCAGTCTGTGGACAGATGAACAGACTTATAATACTTACTTTCTGGGTCTGTGATATTCTAAATCTGTCTGTGCTTAGAAGTTATTTAATCTATATCTAGCCAATCAAAAGCGAGCTTACTCTCGAAGTTTCGTTCCGGCCCTTGTTGGGGGCACGGAGGGAGGCCTCGAGGCTTGGCCTCTTTACCCCGGCTGCAACTCGAGGGGTGACGACCCCTCGGTCCTTGGGTTGAGACGTAATGCTCTTTTGTCTCTTTCTTTCGTTTTTTGTTTTTTTGAGGCTGCATGTTTTGTTTTTGTTTAGGTTATTTTTTTTTTTTTTTTGTTTTTTTTTTTTTTTTTTGTAACCCAAGGGCTTAAGGTGGTTCCGCGGGGATCAGGTCCCGCGGGAGGGGTCGCCACGGGCGATCGTCATCTGAGGGCCGGGGCTGGTGAGGCGCGATGTGGTGCAGGTGGTCGTGGTGGCCGTTGTCGGCGCGGTCGTACATCCTCCGCGCCGACTGCACGATGAAATCTTCGATAGTGGGGATCTGCAGGTCGCGGGCGATAACGTCGTTCCTGACGTAGCGGCCCGCACCCGTGCAGATCCTCAACGAAACGTTCTGCAGCGCCTGGACCCGGTCTTTGTTGGTCTTGGAGGTGAGAGCGTACCAGGCCGGCGCCGCGTATGTGAGACGGGACCGTACGTAGGCCTTGTAGACCCGCACTTTGGTCCTCAGAGGCAGGTGAGATCCCAGGACAGGTCGGAGGAGCGCTCGGGCGACGCGCGCTTGTTGTAGCGCGCGGTCAACCTGTGGCTGCATCCTCAACGACCTGTCAATCTCAATGCCGAGGTACCTCACGTGCGAGCTCCAGGCCACGTTCTGGCCCCGTAGTTGCAGTTGTGGTGGGTTTCTGATGCGGCGGGAGACAAATAGCGCGGCCGTCTTTCCCACGTTAACGGCCATGCGCCATTTGTCCAGCCATGGCGGCAGGATGTCCAGCAGCCGCTGCATCCTGCGGGCTGCGATGATGGGACTGGTGGACGAAGCGAAGTAGGCGCTGTCGTCCGCGAAAAGCGCTAACGAGACATCCCGCTCCCCGGGGCGTAGGCGGTCCTCCAGGGTGGGGATGTCGTCGGTATACAGCGCGTATAGCGCGGGCGACAAGCAGCTACCCTGTGGTACACCAGCTGCAATGGACCGGGTTGTAGATGTAGCGTCCTCGACTGCGACAAAGAAGCGTCGGTTGTCCAGGAAGGACGCAACAATCTTGGTGAGTGCTGGGGGTGTTGGGGTTTGCAGGAGCTTGTACAGAACGCCGGGGTGCCATACACGGTCGAAGGCCTTCTCCACGTCCAGGAAGACCCCGACGGTGCAGCGCCCGGCGTTATGCTCGACTGCAAGGTGGTGCAGCACCCTGGTGAGCTGCAGGGTTGTGGAGTGGGCGCTCCTGAAGCCGAATTGCTCAGGGCGCGGCTCGATAGTTGGAGCCAGGCGCCCCAGGAGCAGGCGTTCCAGGAGCTTTGCCACTGTTGGCAGCAGCGTTATGGGGCGGTAGTTGGCCGGGTAACGGTGGTCCTTACCCGGCTTTGGCAGAACTATGACCCGCCCGGTCTTCCAGGAGTCCGGGAAGTGGCCCGTCCGGAGGATCCCGTTGAAGAGCCGAGCGAGTGCGGTGACTCCGCGGCGGGGCAGCTGGGCGAGGGCCATGTTGGGGACTCCGTCGTAGCCTGGCGCCTTTCGCCTGGGTAGGCGGAGGACGGCCTTCCGCACCTCGGCAGGAGAGATAAAGTACTCCCCGCCTAGGGGCGGTGTTGGGCCCGACAGGAAGTCCCTCACTGTCTCCTCCACTTCTTGATGGTGCCTCAGTGTGGCGAAGGAGGCATCTACTGGAACGGGGTGTGGAGTGAATTGCTCCGCCAGGTGCTCGGCCAGTATTTCGGCACGATCGGCGGGAGCAAAATGCCGGACCCCGTCTCGGTCCAGCAGCGGGTAGGTTGGGGCAGGTTTCCTTGTGAGCGCTCGGTTCAGCGCATACAGGTTGGTATCGTGTTCGGAGGCCCAGTCGATCGTGCGATCCCAGGTCTCGCCACGCCATGCCTGTACGGCGGCCGAGAGCTCAGCGGTTGCGGCGTTCAGTCTTGATTTAAGGTGGGGACATCGCGAGCGCGCCCACTCGCGCCGGAGTTCACGCTTCCGCGCGATGTCCCTCTTGAGGTGATGTGGGAGGTCGTTGCGTCTGCCTTGGCGTCTGGTGATGGGAGTGGAGGCGGCTTCTTTGGCCTCCTTTATGCGCGCCATCAGAGCAGAAGCCTCGGCCTCCACTTCGGCCGGCGTCTGGATGGGGCCGACATCCACGGACTCAAGTGCCTTGGAGTACGCCACCCAGTCGGTCCTCACGCCCAGGGGCCGCGGCGCAGTGAAGTCCGCGGCCAGGTCGAGCGTTATGAGGAGTGGGAGGTGCTGTGAGTCCAGGTCATACAACACCTCAACCTGGACGGGGCAGCGCACTAACTTGTGTAGCACTATGTCCAGGACGTCGGCAGCATGTGAGGTGGCGGTCGGTATGTGAGTGGGGGCATCTGGGCCCACTACGGTGAAGCCGGTCGCATCACTATCGTCCAACAGTTTGCGACCGGCCGGGTTGATCGTGCGGGACCCCCACGCTGGGTGCTTGGCATTGAGATCGCCAGCGAGCAGCGTGGGAGTGCGAGAGTTAAATATGGCTGCCGTGTCTTGGGTGGCGTACCGGGGCGTCGGCGGGCGGTAGCCGGCGAAGATGCGAAGTTCCTCGCCCGCCGCTCTCACCAGCACTCCGGTGGTCCTCAGTTCTGCGAACGGAGCGTGCGCCAACTCTTGGTGGACGAGGTCGCGCCTGACTAGGGCGGCCGTGCCACGGTAGGCCTGCCCCGATGAGGGCGACACTTCGTCGCGTCGGTACGTGAAAAAGTTGGGCACACTCAACTGCTGGCTGGGTCGAAGCTTTGTCTCGCCCAGGAGGATAATGTGTACATCCTGCGACTGGGCGAGTAGGCGGAGGGGCTGAAGGTGTTTCCGGACCCCCCCGGGATTCCAATAAAGGAGGCGCAGTGCGGAGGACCTATCCATAACGAAGGCCTTCAAGTACGGACAGTCCCCGCACCGCTGCGCTTTGGAGGTCGACTCCCGCGGCGATGGCGACCAGAAACTCGGTAAGGACCCCTAACAGGATTTCTGTTGGGTTCCCCACTGGTCTGGCCGTATTGGTCCCGGCTGCGGGCGCTGTGGGTGCGCCGGCGCCTGGGACGGTCTCAGTGTGTATGGCGGTGGTAGTAGCGGTGGTGATAGCGAAGGGGCGCTGGCGGCCGCGAGTGGTCTCGCGCTCACGCTGGGGCGGTGGCCCTTGCTGGACCACTGGTGCGGTAGGCATTGGTATGCCCTGGTGCTGGTGCGGCTGCTGGATGGGAGGTGCCATTGCCCAAGTTGGGCCCGACTGGCGGCGTGGCGGGGCGGGGCCAGGCAATGTGTATGCCGGGGCCGGCGCCAGCCGCTGTGCGGTAGTGATGGGTGAGGCCGCCCGACAGGGGGCGGAGGGTAGGGCGCCTTGGATGGCTCCTTCGGGCTGCAGTGGGGTAGAGGAAGCCACTGGCTTTCTCCTTCTTCTTCCTCCTCGGGGTCTTCTCCTCCTCGCGGGCACCGTTTCGCCCCGGTTCCTGGCCGGGTTGGCCATTACCTCAGGGGCGTTCGGCGCGACAGCAAATGGCCGAGCTGTTGGCCATGTTGTAGGTGGGCGGCGGCTGGGTACCGCCGGTCGATCGCCTGGGCGGGGGGTGGGTTGGGCTGCTCGCCCTGGGGCTTCCGCTTCAAATGGTGGCTGGGCTATCGGCCATATTGTAGGTGGATGGCGGCTGGGTGCCGCCGGTCGTTCACCTGGTCGGGGGGCGGGTGAGGCTTCCCGACCTGGAGCTGTCGTGGGGTGGGTGGGGGCAGGTGGGGGGATGGTGATTCCCCTTTTTCGTGCCTCACGCCGGAGCACTGGGCAAACGCGACTATTTGCTGTGTGCTCGCGGCCGCAGTTGGCGCAGGTGGGCTTGTCGGTGAGCGGGCGGGGGCAGTCGGCGGCGGCGTGTTGGGCACCGCACCGTACACAGCGCATCGGCCGATGACAGTGCGCCGATGCGTGGCCGAACGCCTGGCATCTGTGGCACTGCGCCACTCGGTTTGCCGCGCCGCGCCAGTGTTCCACGCACACGCCCGGCATATAGAGGAGCTCCGTGAGGCCGTATAGGCGCACGAGCTCACCCTCGGCCAGGCGGTCTAGTTGGGCGTGATACAGGCAGCCGGCGCGGCCTTGCTTCGGTTGAATCTTCTTAACAAACCGGACTGGAAAGCCCAGTTCGGTCAGTGCCGCTGTGATGTCTTCGGTCGCTGTGTCCGCTGGGAGGCCGCGGATTGCCACCTTGGTGGGCAGTTCGGCGGACACGGCGTAGCTATACCAGCTGATCGCCGGGTTGTCCGCCATTGCCTCCACCAGGTGGCGTTGCACCGTTCTGTACTCGTCAGGGGTGCGTGGGGTGAAGCGCACCCCTTGGGCCAGGGGGCGCGCGTTGGGCGCGAACCCTAGTTTCGTCCTCAATGCTGCGAAGTGGGTCGTCCAGTCTGGCAAGCATTCCACCACAATGGGTGGGTATGCTCGCGATGGACGACCTTGAGGGGGGGTGGGCGGGCGGTGCTGCGACTCGCGCACCGCACCAGCTCCACCGGCGGCAGATGCTACGTCAGATGGTCGAGCGGGGGCAGTTGGGGCGGGGGCGGGGGCAGTTGGGGCAGGGGCGGGGGCCTGCACGATTTTTTGGGCGCGGGCAGAGTGCCCCGGCTGGGGCGCCGGCTGCATGCAGCTTGGGCGGGCGGCAGGAATTGGGCGGGCGGGAATCCCCGGATGGGGCGCCGCCTGTAGGCTGCGAGGGCGGGTTGTGGGCGGTCCGTGGGGCTTCGGGGCACCCGTTACCTTAAAGGTAACTTGCGGTGGAGGGCAGGCGCCGCGCACTGTGCCAAGGGCCGCCATGCCGGTGTCCCGGCCCGGGGGGTAAGGTTGGCTCAGGCGGCGGCGGGGCGAGGGCGGTCGCGCTGACACAGCCTCGGCGTACGAGGCGAGACGCTCCTTGGTCCAAATGGGCGGCAGGTCCATGTGGCTTGTGTCACCCTCGTTCGGTGAGGGGGAGCGGGAGGGGTGAGGGGTGGAGGGGCCAGTAGCGGTTCCTCCCTCAGCGCCCTCTCTTGGTGGCGACGGAGATGACTCGCGGGCTGCGGGCTTGGGCCTCGAGGTGAGGGGGGTGCCCTGCAGCGGCGGGGAGTCCAACGAGGAGGAAGTGAGGAGGCGCTGCCTCTTCTGCTCCTGAGTTTCTTCGGGTGAAGGCGGGGCCCTTGTTCCCGTTGCACCGGGCTGTGGGCGGGGCGGAATCTCAGTTCCGCACGCGGCCGCAGCAGACGTGCCTGCGGGGGGGTGGGGGGCGTCGTCACTCGACGCGGTTATCCGTATTGGCCGATATCGGATCTCGTCTAGCCTGAGGACTACGGATTTCTCCGGTTCCAGCAGGTAACGGGCGACGATCGGCCTATCGAGCACCGGGATTTTCTCCGGGGGTTTCGGCGGCGGAGGATTCTCCTCGTCCGACATACTCGGGTAGGATACGGGGGGTGTGAGGGGATCGGTGGAGGAAACACTCAGGGGTGCCTTCAGTGGTCTAGCAGGGCGGAAAACCCAGCCAGGTGAGATCCCGAAGGAAGGCCTAGCTTAGGTAGTCCAGCGACAACAGCTAGACACTGTCGGCTGCGAGCGGGATGGGGGGAAACGTTCGTTACTGGGTTGGACGTTTTATCATAAAGCACCAGTCAGTAACTCACACCGGACGGGATAACGTGAGTGTCACAGGGGAGAACGGTCCCGCAGGTGTGGAGACGCACTAGGTACTCACCGCGAGTGCGAGGTAGTCCTAGCACTGCGAACCGAGTTGCCTACGCGTCTATGCGGGGCTCACTGAAAACACTGCACTCGAGTCACTGTCTCACTGCACAACACACTCTAATACGGAGTACGTATTAGGCCGACTGACGCGAGCCGCGGCCCGGGGTCTCAACAACAAACCGGCGGCAGTAATTACCACGCGGCGTCGGAGTTCCTCGGGGAGGGGGCTACACACGTGAGGCGGGGGGCGGACGGCGGAGCTCTGCGACGCGTGCGCACTGCTCGGGTGAGAGCGGCAGACTGAAGCGAGCTTACTGTTTTTATCTAAAATTTTGTTTCGACTTAAATTTGGTTTAAAAGCATTAGAAATAGATGGAAAATAATTTATTTACGTATAAATAAAAAAGAAAATAAACAACTTCTTACCTACTTTTTGGCACTCCGCTTTGGAATTTTCTCCTTAATTTTCCCGCCCTATCAACTCTCATTCACCCTTAGAGTATAGGTATATAGAGACGGCGTATTGTTCTATAGGAACTTTCGGTTATACAAATATGATCTAAATCGATATTGAACTCATAAACTTATAGCTATCTCGTTTTATCTTACCTACAATAACCAATGTAAAAAGAGACATCAATATAATGTGCGAAACCTATTTTTGGCAACATTGAAACGTGACGTCATAGCAAAGCATGATTGAGGCCGGTTCGCCATTTAACTTTCAGGTATGTAAACTGTCAACGAGAGTTGCATTTACAGTAAAAATTCTAAAATTATTTGAGTTCGGGACTTTTTCATGTGAATACTTATATAGTAAGCGAAAGAAAGCTAATAGGAAGATGCCAAACAGCAGTTTGGTAGGTTGCGGCTTAAAAACAAGTGAAAATCGTCCAAACATAACATTACACCGGTACGTATTCTTATTTTGCTAAATTACCAAATAATACAATAAATACCTTATGTGTTGGCTTTCATAGGAATAGTTTACATAAAATTCATACCGAATGTAGCTTATTTTTGTAAGTTTTAAGTGTAATTAAAGAAAACATGAAACTGTTTGTTTGGCGATAGTGTTGTCCTTCAAGGCATTTTTCATAGGTATCGATGTTTTCAAGTGTAAATTGTAGTGTATTAATTTTCAACTGGTTTTTTACGTTCTAGGTTACCCGAAAATTACGGTAAAAGAAAAAGTGGCTGGACTCAATTGGAGTAGAAAATTTGAAGTTTGGTACGAAAGATATTTTCGTTCGTTCTCTTCATTTTGAAGAAACTTGCTTCAATCGAACTTTAAATAACAAGACTGCGAGAGGATGCCGTACCGTCACGAATCTTTTTAGTAAGTATTTTACTTGACCTTACTCCCACAAACTTCTATTGCAAAGTAATGCATATATGCATTAACAAACTTGACTACCTTTATTTTTCCAAAGGGCTTAAATTTTGATATTAATGAATATTAAGTTTTAAGTAAATAAATCTGACCCAAAGTAATATTAAAGCCTACCATACTTCAAATCCCCTCTAAAATGTACATTTCCATAAATCCTCCCTTAGCAAATTATTTCCATGCAAAATAAAGTTATTTCGCAAACGATGTGGCACGGTGGGAGAAGGTCTGCCTGCAACGCAGGCAGACCTTCGCCCACCTTTTTTTTTAGAATTTCTTTAAGATTTTAGATTTTTTTTCAAAGTTGAACTTCCCAGTACCTTTCTAGAGTCTATAATTGTAGGCTGACAAATAATGTTGCATTATAAATTTATTCTTCATGTTTGTTTCAGCCACTAGTGCCAGCGCGATCCAGTACTTTAATAGAAATAATGTAAATTTGAGATTTATACTGTAAATGAATGAGACTGATTACATTAGGTACTTGTAAAATTGAAAATTTAGGTGTAGTATTAGTTGAATTTTTTAATTAGGTAGGTATATTGCAAATGTGTAAATGAATGAGACTGTTGCATTGCTTCTACAATCGAAATTACAGGTGGCGTCTGTGTTAAATTTTTGATTTATACTGTAAATGAATAAGACGGATTACGGATTACATTGCTTGTTTAATTAAAAATGTAGGAGTCTGTGTTAAATTTGTGATATAATATAATAAATGAATGAGACTTGTTGAATTGCTTATAAAATGTGGTGTCTATCTTTTTGTGATTTATATTATAATAATAAATAATACTAGCTGTTCCCCGCGGTTTCATCCCCGTTAAATTCGTATTTCATATAATATCTAGGGGGATATTCCTGTAACTCTACCATGGGAGTTTGTTATTTTACTAAGACAAAAAGTAGCCTATGTTACTCTCCATCCTTTCTTAGTTAGGTTCCGGTTTCTTAGTTAAGCCGTGACTGAATGACAAACGAATACACTTTCGCATTTATAATATAAGCATAGATAGCGTCTACGCTAAAGATACAGATTACACATTGTTATACCCATATTGTTATACAAATATAAATATACTATCTCACAAATCACTGTTGCATACAAACAATATATTTTGCAATTAAGTAGCTTGTTGTTTCATTTCAGTAGGTACCCTTTTTTCTTAAATGAACACAACGTTTATTAACAAAGAAAATTTGAATCAAATAGTATAAACAAATTAGAACTAGTATTTACCTACAATTGAAACAAATGAGCTAACTGCAGACTGTTCAATAAACTGGTTTGGTGAACTTTGATCTTTAATTCTAAGGAGGTCTGGCACGTGTCTAAACGCATGAGTCTTGACTCGGAATATACATGAAAAAATTACCATTGTTATAATAGCTCATTTTCTTAACTTCTCAGTGGTTGCGTCTCATGAGCGCGGTCGAGCCATAGTTGGGTACGTGCATTCACATACTTTGTATCTCTAATTTAAGCATTATAAGACTATATGATTATAGAATTCTGTTTCATAATCGTGGTGAAAACAATAAAATCACTACGAAACTGCTAAAATATCGTCACAAAAATACTTGTTTCGATAAAAATATCGAGGTACAAAAGGGCAGCACTACGGAAAGGAGCCATTTAAGTTTCTAGGTAAGTTTAGGTATACACGTTTTTTTCGTAGGTATGCCGTCTCTAGGTATACTCTAAGCATTCACCACATCTGTCACGTGACTGACACATGTGAAAACCACCAATCAAGTTTTTGTTCGTAGGATTTGGATTTGGCCAACAAAATCCACAATTTATAGAAATGGCTGACGACAAAGAAGTCGAAAAAACGATTGCAGAGGACTTGGTAGTGACCAAGTACAAATTAGCGGGACAAATAGTCAATCGTAAGTTCTTCCTGCATTACAATTGTGTCATGATTATAACCGTACGTCTGGGAATGGCTGATACGCAGGCTGTGAATAACATGGACGCGTGTCATCGCATCACCATGCGGCCGATAAGGAGACTCCCGCTATCTCAATTTCTATAATTATAACAGTCCAACTTTTTACCTTACAGGTGTGCTTGAACAAATTATCGCAAAATGCGTCCCAGACGCATCTGCAAGGGAATTATGCGAATTTGGCGATAAACTTCTGTTAGAAGAAACTTCGAAGGTATTCAAAAAGGAAAAGGATTCCAAAAAAGGCATAGCGTTCTCGACATGCGTATCTGTAAACAACTGCATATGCCACTTTTCACCTATTCCTAGTGAAAATGACTACATCTTGAAAGCTGGCGACCTTGCAAAAATGTAAGAAATTTTGTAGAAATATTCATACCTACCAGTAGAGAATTCTATTTTTGTCTCAAAGGGGTATACTCAATAAGGTTAAAACATCTACCTTTAGATAAATATTCTCCATTCAACTCCTTGTATATTATTGTTTGGTTGGTCTGATCCGTCTTCTAAATAAGTAACCTCAAATTCAACCATGCTAAAATGCCAAGTTCTTGCTAAATAAGCTTATCATATGCTGATAAGATTTGTGTTTTCCACTTGTTGATATTAAACTGAGGTTAATAACCATAAATTTTTTTCATTGTAGTGACTTTGGTGCACACATAGATGGTTTCATTGCTGTTGTTGCGCACACAGTGGTTGTGGGAGGTGGTGAGGCTACCGGCCGCGCAGCTGATGTGCTACTTGCAGCTCACTATGCCAGTGAAGCAGCCTTGAGACTACTCAAACCTGAGAATGAGGTAACACATCCATGTATAAAATTACAAACATTTTATCAAAAAAAATCTATATCTATTAAATTTATCATCCAGTAGCACAATAGTAATTATCACTATTTATATTCAGCAATGCCAATACTACACATATTGAAACATTATCAATGAACTCAATTTTGACTATAGCTGATGTTGCTCAATGTTATTTCAGAACTATGTAATCACTGATGCAATTCAAAAGATCAGTGCGGAGTTTGGTTGCAAGCCAGTGGAAGGCATGCTGTCACACCAACTAAAGCAGTTCCGTATTGATGGTGAGAAGAGCATTATTCAGAACCCATCTGAGGCACAACGCAAAGAACATGAGAAGGCCACCCTTGAAATGTATGAGGTTTATGCAATGGATGTCCTTGTTTCTACTGGTGAGGGAGTGGTAAGCATCTTATTTATCTTAAGACTGAACTAGTGTTAGTACTGGTATAAAATGGAAAATACCTCAACAATTTACATAATCACATCCAAAGGCAAAGTTTTGATTAAGTATAATGCTAAAAGTTTGGCCCTGAATTCTTTCCAGTATAAGTAAGAATTACTATTTTGGCAGTACTCAGGGAAAATTAAAAGTTTGACTCTTGACCAAATGTTTAATTATAACATCTTGGTTTCTGATGACTGACATTCCTTTTCATTACTACAGCTGCATTGCATACAGTTATTTCGATTATCAGAGACTTATTAAGATGTTTTTTTTCAGGGCCGTGAAATGGACACAAGGTGTACAATATACAAAAAAACTGAGGAGGTTTATCAGCTAAAATTGAAGGCATCAAGAATGTTCTACAGTGAGGTACTTATGAATTTTCATCATTTTGCCCAGAATATTTTGATGTTGGTGTAGTTTATTACTGTATCAAAAAATTATCTGGGAATAATAGAGTGATGTGTTTGAACCAGTGTATTTGTGTGGTATACTGGTATAGAACATTACAACATTATCAAATCTATTAATGGGTTAATGGATTTTCCTCGCTAATAAGTTTTTGAATGTTAAATTTCAGTGTTATTGTTTAATTGGCAGGTACGCAACAAGCATGGGTCAATGCCCTTCAATCTACGTAGCTTTGACAAAGAAACAAGTGCAAGGCTCGGAGTCGTTGAATGTGTCAATCACAAACTCATTGAGCCTTTCCAGGTACATACATAATACTTTTATCTAATATTCTTCCACTGTATTTAGCACTAAGAATTTTGATTTGCGAAAATTTCTGTGAACTTTGCAAATGACGTCATAGGAATAGAGCGATAGTGTAGCGACACATCTGCTACACTGCTGCATCTGCGGAACGTACGGCGCCGATCGTTCGGTTCAATACGCGCGCAGTGTTTTTCAAGTTACCTATGACACATCAGCCGAAATTACGTCGCGTTCAGCGTAGCGCCGAACCCGCCTTCGAGCGACTATTTCAGCCAAAACAAATTCAATGTATTTTACATAGCAAGCGACACATCACGCGATGCGTTACGGGACCGAAAGTTCGGCGCGCGTAGTTGAACGTTCGGCGTATGCTTCTCGGGTGCTCGGTGTGGCGGCAAGCGAAGAGCGGCAACGTAACGACGACGCACGTAATTTTGCGTCGCGAAGCGCACTGAACAAAACGCCGCGTTCTCAGCGCTTGGTGTCATACCAACGGAATTTTACGACCGAAAAACTTCAGCCGCTGAACTTTCGGCGCCGTACGTTCCGCAGATGTGTCGCTACACTTAGGCGCGCTTGTAATTTTGTAGAGGCCCATTTGGCTTTTAATTATCTGATTTTTATAGTCTTGATTTATAAATAAATAATGCTGGACAATTTACACAGCATTATCTAGCCCCAAGCTTAGCAGAGCTTTTGTTATGGGTACTCGAGAACTGATATATACAATACAATACATTTTTATGCATAGAAAAGGACCAGAACAAATATCTGTATATCATACAAACATTTTTCCCAAAGCGGGAATCCAACCCGCAACGTCCGCCCGAGTCGCAGGCGGACATTCGCCCACCGCGCCACAAAGGTCGTCAATAATGTAAAATTATAATAATGTTATTTCTGTCTATTCCCAGGTTTTGTATGAACGTCCAGGGGAACTGGTAGCTCAGTTCAAGTTCACTGTTCTGCTGTTGCCAAGCGGGACCCATCGCATCACAGGTCTGCCATTTGACAAGAGCCAATGCAAGAGTGAACGCTCCATCAAGGATCCTGAACTAAATGTAGGTGTCCAAATAACTTCCATCTCCTAGGTGTTTCCCTATCAGAACTCCACATACGATCATGTACTCCCCCCACAAGGGTCCTAAAATTCCTAATCCGCTTGGTTATCGCAGTTGAGGTATTAAAAATACAAAAAGGAAGCTGCTGCCCTTCCTTAGATTTCATTAGTTCTGCTAGAGCGCCTAGCTGGAGAAATCGCTTCTTACGCCAGGGCACGGCACGGTATGTGAAACATGTATGTATGTATGTCCCTGTTATCTTTCGAGTCACACTTGTTTCATCATGTGACTTGAACAAGCACAGGGTAAAGTGAATGTAATGTTTTTTCGTTTTGTGTTCCTTTTTACAATACGGCATAAAGCATTTCAACATTTAAAACTCTGGAGCATATTCTTAGTGTTATATGAGTCAGATAATAAGATACAAAATATTGAACGACAAACAGATTTTGTACGCGGGGCGGCAATGAGTTTAAAATTGCAACTCCTTAATTTTGATAATTTAATACTCATATTCTTATTGTTGTCAGAATGTCCTCAATCTATTCTTGATGTTGTTTCAGGCCCTCCTGAATTCCTCTGCAAAAGCCAACAAAAAGAAGAAAAAGAAAGCTGGTGCTGAAGAGCCTATGGAAGTGGAAGCTGCCGTTGCTTAGCAATGCATCATTTCACCCACACCTTAATGAAAACACACTTACCTTTTCCACACACCTTTGGACATAAATCTCAAGATATCATTGTGTCACTATCCAAGCTATTGATATGATTATGAAAGCTTGCTCTGTAAGTGTTATAAATTCTATTAAAATGTTAATTAATACCTACTTGGAGGATTTATGTACAAAGTTAGCCTTATTTTTGGGATTAATAACAAATAATATGAAATATTTTTTATTATTAGCTTATCATATACTCAAATTTAATGTTACTTATTAGTGATCAGAATTTTAGCAATGTTTTAATTAGTTGAGATGTTCAACCAATTAATAAAATCAGATGATGCCATAGTCCTTTCTCCATAATAATAGCTTGTTATAAAAATAAATTCCTTCTTGATGAGACATTTGAGAGAGTTTACTTTGTAATGTTGCATAATGTTCAGAAAATGATAAAATTGTTACAGTTCCAGATCATTCCATAATGTAAAGAATTGCACATGATACAAAAAAGCCATTCTCTCTTTTATTTTTTACAATAACATTGTTGTCTTGATTTAATATGCAGTGTAATTTTAAATGCTCTTATGTATGTATATTTACAAGATAATGTCTTATTTTTAGATGTTCTATGGTCATGTATGTATGTACCTCTACTGCAATAATTTGTGCAATTTCCAAGCAGGCTGTTAAAAATAAGGAATTGTAAAAGTGGGAGCTTGGAAACAATGACACTTTGGAGACTTGTGTGAAATAAATGTGACCTTGTGAGAAAGGAAATAAATCAAACTGTGCCACAACTGTGGGCTGTTTTATAAGTTGTATCTTTTATTTACTCCTTTACCCGAGTACTTATATCAGATTTAGGTTTAAGTATTTCTCGCAGGAGTCCATGTATCACTACTGGTACAATCCAACATGCTCTTTAATGTCGAAATTATTTCTTTGGGATTATTAGAAACAATAGTGTTCAATACACAGTGGTGTTTGAATAATGTAGGAGAAATACAGGGACATCCAGTAGTTTTGTCAACAGAACTACTCAACAGAACACGTGGGAGTAAACGTATTTAATTCCTGGGATAAATATTTTAGGAGCTAAAGATGAACACATTTCGTTACAAATGCAGGTTCATCCTTGGGCCTTGGGCATCATAGATTCTCATGACTAATAAGTATTGAAAAAATAGTTCGTAAAGAAATAGAAGTTTCATTTTATAGTTGAAATAAATAACATTTTTGAAACAGTGCACAGTAAAGCTATAAAATTATTCTAACATCTAAATTGCTGTTTATTTTTGTTGGTTGTCTGTATTTTTTTGTTCTGAAACTTTAATAGTGGAGGAAACATAGTCATATGCATTTGCTGTGGCATTACTAACAAATGTAGGTAGGTCGACAATAAACTTGAAAGATGACTTCACTCCACAGTTCCAGTAGTATTTCATCAAGTAACTTAGTTTATCATTTGTTGGGAGAGGAGGCAACTGCAAAGAAAAAACAACTTTTGTAAAACGGCGATAATCAAATTGAAGTTATCTTTACCAAGAGGGGAACTTCACACTGACTTCATACGGTATTTGCTTCTTTAGTTCACCGACGTAGGGTGATACACCCTTTTCAAGATCTTCATAGAGAGCGCTCGTCGTAGCGCTATCTTTCCATACTCCTTTATCGATTGTGTAGTACACAGCTGAGCCAAGAACAGCAGATTTTACTCCAAATCTGTACAAGGAGGTAACACGACATAATGATTTGGTAAATTAATCAAAAGCAAAGTGTAATATATGAGGAACGAGAACTAACTTTAACATCTTGTTATTTTACAGTGGCTTGTTTGAAGCTTCCCAACTGCTTGAAAAGTAGTTAATTGATTCGTAAATTATATAATGATATGAGGTTTCAGCACAAAGAAAGTAACCTCGCTCGCACTTCGCACTGAACAACCTGAAAAATAAACCAACAAATCAGTGACAGTGGCATTATGTATTAACAATGACAAAGTTGACAGAGACGGCTATCTGACAGACGTCATAGACAATAGCCATCGAAACTGCCACTGCGAACGAAGATCGGGGTTAACAAAACCTACATCCGCTCACGCCTTACATACGCAGCACCGGCGTGGTATGCCCTATGCTCGAGAACCAACCAGAAGAGGATTCAAGCCCAACAAAATATCGCCTTGAGAGTCTGTACAGGCGCAGGCCGATACGTGCGAAACACGGTAATCGCACGTGACCTGCAAACACCCTCAATAAAGGAGTTCGTGGTTAAGCTGGCGCGCAAAATGTACGACCGTGCGGACAATTTCCGCCATGCTCGCCTCAACGGACTCGCCCCCCTTCACGCAAGACCGCCAGATGCAAAACCCTCCTGGCGACCACTTCCTCGGGAACTGCTGGAACTCCATATTGACGCTCACGCTCCAACTCAAGAAGACCATCGTAGCCAATCGGCTACCGAACAGCTTTTGAGAGGCCTGCAGGACAGCAGGACTCTCAAGGCAATAACACAAGACTCGAGTGACGTCTCACTCGACGTTGAAGCCAGAAGAAAGAACCTTAGTTCGATTCTTATCCGCATTTCGTATTCGAAATGTCGAAGACCATTGAATGAAGACCCAACGGTACTATAATAAATAACTCTATGACCCTTGTTCCTCTAAGCTATGACCCAACGAATCAAGGGGAGGTGATTTCCTCTGTCCACGTGTGAACCACAGATCATCAACATTTATGCAATCTACGATTTATGACAAAAATCAAAGAGATTAAAACCACAGAACTACCTACTACACAAAAATATTCTTCCTTCCTCAAAAGTCAAGACCGAGTTTGTTTTTGCAATTTTGCATTGCTACGTAGTGGTTTTAGTCTCTTTGATTGCTACCAGAGTACGGCTTGGTATTTCAAAATATACACATTTTTCGGATGTATGAAGGAAATAGAGATATGGACGAAATCGAAGAAATAATCACACATAATTGCTTATTGCCAAAGCTCTCAAGAAATAATGATGAAATCGAAAACCACCCCGAGTATAACGACCGGCAAAACGCCCTGGATAACCATTTCACACACGTTCTACTTATGCTAGCGAACAGGAACGAAACTTTGTCTTCGGAAGTCTTAGCCTCGCTTATAATTCTCTATTTACAACGTTCATGCCCCACTGTGTGGAATACACCAAAGTGTAAAAATTATGTCCAGCAACTGAACAATGTATTTAGAGATAAATATGGGATTTCCATAGAGCGTATCTTACACAGCGATAGTTTCTGCAACACACAAAATGTCTTTGACATCATAATGACCAAACTTAATTCAAATTTAGCCTCGGATGACTTAAAAAAATATCCTGGTCTAATAGATGTGTATTGTGCACTTACAACAGATATCAAGGTATTTTTATCGATTAATGTTTTTGGTAATAATAGCCCGAGGGTTGACAGTAGCAAACACACAAATATATTTCACACGAATCTATAAAAGATATTCTGTTACAGGAGTATAAAATAAAAATAAATCCCATTAAAATATTTCCAATCAGTCTGCTGCTCCTTGATGATTACCAAACCACTTCTAAAAGAAGAGGATTAAGGTGTTTAAGTTCAATTATGAACTGTTTGGTATGTTGTTGTTGATAACACCACCATGAAGTTAATAAGTACATTATTGATAAGATTGTCATGTTTTCTCTTATATTTTTCAGACTGAAAAACATTTCAAGAGTGGAAATTATTATGAAGTGTTATTAAGCAGTCTCAAGAAAGCAATGGCTGTAAAAGATGTAGAAATAACAACAATAGTGCTACAAAGCTTATTGGACTTGATTGATATAGTACCATCAGATGTTAAGGTATGTTAAATCAGTGTTTATAGCAAGAAAGGCTTGAGTATTAACTCAAGCTTTTCTCATAAATAATATTTGTAAACAACTAACAACCCTAATATCAAAAATTCTCTCTTTGGAGTAATGTAAATTGTCTGCACTGGATTGTTGGATAGAACTCAAATCCACAAGTAGTATTAATTCTGTCTAAAAACAGAACAAGAAAGTGATACTAAGGTTAAAGCTCTGCACACATTAATCCAACCCTGCTACCACACAGTATTAAAATGTGCATTCAAATTATGGGCTTTAACTCGTTATCTTTAGATACATTTTACAGTGATAAAATGGCTTCCCACAAGCTTCAAACAGCGAGCTGTCTGTCATCTGATGATGTCATTCAGTATGAAATGCATCTTAATGTTTCAAGTGAAAACCTGTATTTGAATACACACTTTTGTGCTGAAGGCATCGGTTCGTGCGACAACGACAAGCATGGGTGGCCAATGCTTATAAAAATTGCATTTTGAGTTTGATCGGAGTAGTAGAGAGTTGTATTAAATGTATGCTTGTTTTATACCTTCAATTCAAAGTATTGTTTTACTCTTGTGGAACTATACTCACAGGTTATCTGTTACAATTTATAGCCTACTAGCTGCTGCTCGTGGCTTCGCACGCATATCAATTTGGGGGCTAGATGAATTGTCTGGCTATGTGAATTGTCCAACAATATTATTACCTATTATTATTTCCAGAAAAAGAAAACAGATGAAGTCTTTGCAAATATGCTTGAGCAACTGCATTTCGAGTCCAACTTGTACAGAAAGACAGTCTGTGTTAAATTTTTGAAAGAAGCAATTCTGGTTCATAAAGTTAACTGTGTCAATAAGAGACTCTTGAAAGTGGTTCTTCTAGAAAACATCCATATATGCTGCAATGATGCTGTTGCTGACATCATACTTGTAGATGTACTGGAGGTAAACTCATCCTTCACATGATCACATGATATTAGCACCTTTGTAGATTAGATTTTTTTCTGTACATGGACGTTTGCACTTCAATTATTTAGGTTTCTTTTTATCTGTGTGTACACAGATTTAAGAACTTGGATGTTGGAATGCCACAAGGGTCGATACTAGGACCTACACTCTTTTTCATATAATATTATGTACACGATCTTACCAGTTCTTTACCAGACTGGGCTTTTATTAATTTCTTTGCTAAACAAAAGATCTCTAACAAAACCGATTTTGCGCCTTTTTATTGCGCGAGAACTGGTTTTAAGCTAATGGAATTAAACCCTGATAAAAGTATAGTCATGAAATTTGAAACAAAGAAAGCTCAGCAAAAATTAGGAAATACTTTATTTTTGCATTATTCTGATATCATTTTGACTGCTTCTGACAATAAGGCGTCTGAATTTTGGAGAGCTTTGCTTACAATTTCAAACCAAACAAGCAGGGAGCCGCTAGTGGCGCGGCTTGCTTTGCTACCGCGTTCGGCGTCAACCCTTTGATTATTTACCGGTCAATAATCAAAGCGTCAACCGTAAAACAATTTTCATAGAGCCCCGCTACGCAACCACTCAGTTTTTCTACTCGCTGGGGCTCCGCGCGCCGTGCGGAGCGTTACAGCAGCGGAGGCTCTATATGTCGCGAGCGGCTCTAGGCGCCCCCTTACACCCCCTGCACTAATAGGTAAAGCCGCCCCTGCACACAATGATAAAAGATGAAATCAGGGACGATTGGTAGAATTTCTCTCGTCCCTGGATGAAATCAATATTTTTCTGTTTTCTGTTATCTCAAGACTGTTAAAATTCTTGTAGGAAAATAAAGTGCTAAATTCGAATTATGATGGGACTATGTTAATAACATATCTGGGTACGTAGGTACACAAGCAAATAGATAGCCCTGTTAGTGATACTATAAGTTGTAACTTTGAACTAAATTAGTACCATTTTAAGATAGTAAGAGAAAACCCCATGACATAATTATTAACGAATGCCTGTGGGTAAATCCACTGTCCTTGCATGGTACCAGTGGCTACACTTCTATGCATAGTAATTCCTTTATAGTTTTTTCGGATTTAAGATCTATAATTAACATCTATTTTATCCTTTCAGTGTCTTCAAGTGTGGATCACACATTGCTGGTGTGTTTGGCAACTCTCTACTGACCACAAAATGCTCTCAGCTCTCATAAAACTGCTGTACATATCAAGAAAAGAGTTTATAGCAACTGTTATACAGGACTTGATTGTATCGCTTATTACATTGTGTACGAAAGAAGAGCAGGATAAGATTTATAAAAATCTAGAAAAGTCTGACATTAAATCTCCAGAGTTCAATGAAAAGATGGACGAAATAAAAAGAGAAACGTTAAAACTATGTGGATAGACTTTATTTTATGAAGTAATGTAATGTAGAATAGGATATAATATTAGAATAAGATAACAAAGTTGTGATTGTAAGTATGTAACAATATGGCATACCTAATTTAAATTTTTTTGGGGCTCCCATTTTATACCATTGTAGTTTTCACATTTTATGCATATTTAAAAATTATTTAAATAATAACTGCAACACAGTTGTACCATTTTTATAAGCGCATCAGCAAAATTCGTCTGCACAGAAGAGACCGAATACGAAGCAATGCCAACGCCCCAGAATTAAAAGACTAGTAAAAAGGCTCATGCTATTTCGCTCACAAAAACAGAGGCTCATGCTATCTCGCTCAAATGATATGAGACAAAAAGAGGACCAACTTATTTTCTTGTATCCCCAGTATATCTTACTCAAAATACGCCTGCGACTGTCGAGATTGCGACGCCGAACGCGGACGCCAAGAACGGCTACGATTTTTTCGCTCCTACCAAAATTAAGGTATCTGCGTAGGTACATTGGTGTAACTTATAAACGTGGTACTACTGTACATCTATGAGAAATCAAATAAATACAATACAGATGAAAACTAAAAATCAGAAAGCCTTTACTATAACTTAAAACTATATTGTTGGTATATTAAAATATGCTATCATCAAATGCTGTAAAAAAAACTTATTTAAAACTATTTACTTATAACAATTGTAATAAAAACTAGTTTTAATTTAATTCTATGAATTGATTGTAATTTTCTTTGTTAATAAAGTATCCTTAAAACAATATTTCCTTAATTTCATTTTCACTTGCCAAAAAATATTGCTATATTAATTTAGGCCTTCATTAATCTTTTGCAATTTAATACAGATTTCATCCATTGTGGGCCTTAGAGTTCTTTCCTTGTTCAAACACAAAACAGCTATGTCATACAGACTCTGACCATTGATCCATTTATCAACAACTGTGTCCAATAAAGGTGTTATATCACCATCTACAATATTTTCTTGGATATAAACCTTAATATTCATTTGCTCATGGTTTTCATACACAAGAGCTGTTTTCCCTGTTAATATTTCTAACATTACTATTCCATAGCTGTACACATCACCTTTCTGGGTGATAGTTCCACAGGAACTTTCTGGAGCCATATATGCTGGTGTTCCAGTTTTATGATCACTCTGAACGACTGAAATATCAAAGTTTTCAGTCAACCCAAAGTCACACAGCTTAGGAACAAAGTTTTTTGTCAACAAAATATTAGCACTTTTTACATCCTTGTGAACAAAATATGCCTTCTGAGAAGTAGTAGGCTGTGAGGACAAGCTTGGTTTTACAAAGTTGTGTATGTATCTCAATCCATCTGCAGTTCCACTCATTATATTTATTCTTTGGCTTTCATTTAGAACCTTTTCAGCAATTTTTTGTTTGAGTGAACCACCATCTACATATTCACAAACTATGCATGTTACTAAATCATTTTCTACGGAAATGCCAATGATTGACACAATATTTCTATGTTTAAGCATGGATAAAGTTATAACTTCTGACTTGAACATTTTACTGGAGTTCTGGTTACGTGCTTTTTTCACAGCTATTTTTCCCAAGCCTTGATGGCAACCCAAAAATACATCTCCAAAGAACCCACTGCCAATATGTGCACTTGTGAAGTTGTTTGTCATCATCTCCAAGTCTCTAAAATGGAAAGTGATGACTTTATTAGACTGGATTATTTCTTTAAAACTTTTATCATATGAATCCTGTGATGCTGTGGTTTGGGAAGCATGATAGTGAGATAGGCTATCAGAATCATTTGTAGAGGTTGCTCGGGTGTAGTCGGTATTACTTTGTGGTGGGTCCAATAAGGCAGAAATTGGCAATTCTGCACTGTTTCCTCCTATGTCATATGGTTGGTTGTGATTTATACTACTTGCTGATTCTGCTTCCATTTCAGGAATTTGGCTAATGGTTGGTGGGAATTTCATGAGGTTGACAGATTCCAACTTTTTTGTAGATTTGTCATTATCAAAGTGGTCCATGTCAGCTTGTGTATCGCTGTCTTCAATGAGGAGGCGCGTGATGCTGATATCGACCCGGGCCGCTGGCCCATGTGATGGTCTAGGTGGAGGAGCCTCTGAAACAAGTTTAGAAATTACTTTCCATAGGTACTTAGTTTTTTAATCTACAATTGTAATTCCACAAAATTTACAGAATGAATTTCTTACTGACAAGCTTGAATGATAATATTTTGAGAATAACATGCTGTACTTACCACCCAGTTGGCTTGCAATTTGTTCTGCAGCTTGGTACATTTCACCCTTAAGAAGAAGTTTTTGAACAGTGTCCACTGTTGGCCTAACTCGTCCCGATGTACCCCATTCAGAGAACATAACCTTGGCATAGTTCACCTTTGGCCTTAGGGCACGTACATAATTTTCAATCAATCTACAATTACGTAAATTATTATTTATTTATTGAACCGCCAACAACAGTTACACCATCAGTCTTGTATTTACGTCTTCGTTGGGTTTGGGTGAGGCAGAGAATACCTATTAGGCGAGTTCTGCAACATGATTTTGGTGGGGTGAGATTGTGAAATTTTATCAGTAAGCAGTAACTTTACCTGATATGTTGACCATCGTATTTCGGTTCATAGTTCTCATTATTCAAATCAGCCAGGTTTTTTGGTATGAGGCTCATAAACCTTTTCCACTGTTCATCTTCTTCCAAGATGCCTGCAACTGTGTCCAAGTAATCTGATGGCAATTTACGGATTTCTGTGTATTTGTATGAACCCATGTTTATGTACGAACAAGCGTAGCGCTTTATTGCCAATAAATGAAATGAATGACTGGTCTCGAGCATAGATAGATTCAAATTCAAATTGAAATAATTTGAATGAAATGGAAGGAAAGGAAAACCCCAAGAACAGGAACGTAAACTTTCCCAAGTGTTTCCAGATGGAATCTGAAAAAATCCGTAGAAATTTTCGTAAAAAAGCAGTAGACTAGGAAAAAGAGCAGTAGATTATAATATGATATAAATTTTAGTACCTATGTATTGTGTTTTGCGAGTATTTTCATGCAAAAAACATACAAAAAAGCTACTAACCCGTTTTTTTTATATTTAGGATGTGTTTTTTTTGTCCACATGCCTAAACTGTTTAGCTTCGTGAAAAGCGAGGCCAGGCGGCCGGGCCCAATGAAAAAAGAGCTCCCCTTCTTAGATCAATGATCAAAAAAAAAACAACGACGACGAGGCGGCCTGTCACAGGCCGCCTCGTCGTCGTTGTTTTTTTTTTTCAGATAAGTTCAGACAGGCGGCCTGTCTGAACTTATCTGAAAAAAAAAAACAATTAAAGCTTGCTACTCGCAAGACGGGCACGGTGTGGTGTGACGGTAGACGCGCCTGCACAATTTCATGATATAATCTGTGTGGTTCGTCATCCTCTGAAATTGTGAATGTCACTGCCAGCTATGACAGATTGATAGTTCAAACTGTCAAAATTTGTGCACTGCATTGCATGCATTTTTATTCTCGAATGGATTTTTGGTGAAAAAAGGATAATAGTAAAATAAATAAACTAAAAACTGGCTGGCACATCCGCATCGATCGGTCCGTACGTTACGTGCGTGAGTGAATGAAGTTATTTTGCGGTTTGGTTGGCTCGTAACACAGATTTATAAGTATAGTACGCTCGTAATTTGCGTCTGTTCTGTCATCTGTCTGCCTTCTTTGTCTTTATGCAAAATGTATTGTGTATGAAATCAAGACAACTCTACCAGTGCAGGAACCTGTGCCAACCACACATGCAGTAGCAGTAATATTTGTCTCAATCAAAGCATAAAACAGCAATCATGCAGCAGCCGGGTAACTCAGGCTTGCAACCCGGTATGGTAACAGTACCCATGTCCGTCAACGCAAGTGGACAAAATGTTGTTGTTACCGCTCAAAACCTGGGCCAGGGCCAGCCGAACATCATACCTAACGTTCAGATCTTAAATATGAGGCCTGGAGCACCCAGCGTAGCAGCCCAAAAATCAGTGGCGGCCGTGTCGCCGCGAGTTGTAATCGGATCTCCTCAAGTTGTCAACACGAGACCAGGAGGCCCCGGCATTACGATGCAAACTTTGCAGACTCTTCAAGCAGGGCAGCAAGGCCATTTACTTTTGAAGACGGAGAATGGTCAGTACCAATTGTTGAGGGTGGGGCCCGCGCCAGGCTCAGGGTCGCTGTCCTCGACGCCGGCCTCGCAAACCATCCGCCTGTCTACGGTGCCGGCCCACTCAGGCGTTGCCACCGTGTCTACCAGTGTTGCTTCTTTGGGAAACATGGGCCAGATGTCCATGCCTGTGCAGCAAATCTCTCAGTCAATAGTAAATGTATCCGGTTCAAATGTCCAAAATACAGCCCAGCCAACAATTCTGAACTCTAACTTTACCAGTCCGCAAGTTGTCAAACCTCAACTCGAGAGCAACACAAAAGAAAAATGTAGAAACTTTCTGACAAACTTGTTAGATCTCTCGAGCAATGAACCTCCTTCTGTAGGGAGGAATGTACGAAATCTCATTCAGGAGTTGATTAATAGTCAAGTGGAACCAGATGAGTTCTGTGATAGACTTGAAAAATTACTAAATGCCAGCCCACAGCCTTGCTTGATTGGCTTTTTGAAGAAAAGTCTCCCACTACTGCGGCAATCCCTGGTGCTAAAGGAACTAGTCATTGATGGTATTAATGCACCCCCTCAACATGTTGCATTCCCGAACATTGCTCCACAATCTACAATCATAACTGCTAATGTTCCTCTTACCTTGCCTATGAAGCCTGCAGCAAAGGCAGGAAGTTCTATTGCTGTTTTACAAAATATTCCAGTTCACACAAAACTCCCAATTGTCAATAAAACTGTTGAAGGTCAAAAGATAATTGTCAACAACAAGGCCACTTTCCAGCGTACTCAGCCATCTGCAGCACTATCAACAGTTCTGACTCCAGGAAAGTCACTCCTCAAAGAGAAGGAGAAAAAGCCAACTGTATTCCCGGCTCACTTCAATGATGATAAAATGGCCGCCGACGACGACATCAACGATGTCGCTGCTATGGGAGGTGTCAACCTGCACGAGGAAACTCAACGTATCCTCGGGAATACAGAAATGATCGGCACTCAGATAAGATCCTGCAAAGACGAATACCTAATCCCCAATCTTACGATGATGGCACGTATCAAAGCGATCTGCTCCAAGAAGGGTCTGGAGGAGCCCTCACCGGAGGTCGCTGCTCTTATGAGCCACGCCTTGCAAGAGCGACTGAAAACCATCGTCGAGAAACTGACCTGTGTGACCCAGCACCGCATAGACCCCGTCACCAAGACCGACAGCCGATACGAAGTCACCCAAGATGTGAAAGGTCAGCTGAAGTTCCTAGAAGAGTTGGACCGCGTTGATAGGAAACGGCGAGAGGATTCTGAGCGCGAGATGTTGCTGCGCGCTGCCAAGTCGCGCTCTAAGAACGAAGATCCCGAGCAGGCTAAGTTGAAGGCTAAAGCTAAAGAGATGCAGAGAGCTGAGTTGGAGGAGTTGCGTCAGCGAGAGGCTAACTTGACGGCGCTGCAAGCTATCGGTCCGCGGAAGAAGGCGCGTCTGGACGGACAGGCGGAGCCGGCGCCGTCCACCAGCACGGCCGCGGAGGGACGCAGTGGGGGCAGCACGGCAGGCCGTGGCCAGCTAGCCCTGCGCACGCGCCTCAAGCGCATCACCCTCCGAGACATGCTGTACATGATGGAGAATGACAGAGAATTCGCACGCTCGCCTATACTCTACAAGGCATATCTTATGTAAGCTGTGAATCTGAGGTTAGGCGGAAATGATGCAGCACAATTTCACGCGGATGCTAATTGCAGTCCCCCACTTAAGATTTAGAAGCCATGTGTCAGTTTCGCTATGACCCACATGTAATAATCATGACAAGAATAGCTTTGTCATTAAAACAATAAGTTTGTGAGTGGGTCTGGTAGGTATGTATGTAGGCAAGTGACTACAAGGGCTGGCACCCACTGAGGATGACATGATGCCTTGTAAAATTATCTACTGTGATACTCGGTGGGTACTGGCTATGTTAATGAAGAATAACTTAATGATTAGATATTAATTTTCGACAAAGGATTAGTTTAGATAAGTTGATTTTAGTTGAGAAGTAGATATTTGTACCTATGGCTTTCTGATAATTGCTTGAGATATACAATACACTATTCTTAGTTAAGGTGGATCATCTTCTGTACATACAGTATAATTAAAAGTGTAACATTTGATTAAAAACACAAGATATTATTATGCCCAACTTTTATGCACTCTTATCACGAAAATAGTTTTACGAATTATGTATTAGAATAGTGTATCGAATACTACATCGAAAAAGAAACGCGCTGTTTTTGCAAACACTAAATTGCATTCCTCTTTTAGTTACAAGTTATGTTTATTCGATTTATTCAGCTAGGAGATTCAATCCACCATAAGCTACCGAAATCTAGGAATATAACATTACGCTTTTCTTGTCTAAGTATTACTGTATTGTTTTTCCATGTGTATTCTAATGTAGTATTTTTGTAGTCTTTGAAATATAAGTAGTTTTGTAGGATGCATAAAAATACAAATATTTATACCTTTATTAATCTAGTTTTCCAGTAATTTGTAACCCATAACTGTTTTTCTTACTAAAATTATATTATATAACATTTATAACAAAGTCCCTAGCTAATAAAATATCTTAAAATACCATACTCTTTTCATTATAAAGTAGCAATGTAGGTGTTGCACTTGCTATTAGAATTTCAAATTGATCTCAATATTCGTAATGGTAGATGCACCTGTTTTCGATGTAAGCGGATTTAATGTAGCTTTTTCTAATAAAACACAAAACCACCAATTGCCGTTTTTCTTTTGAATAGAAAGAAAGAGAATTTAGTTTTCTTAGCATAATTTATTTTCATATTTTAATACTTATAAACTACTATTGCTGGATAATCCAAAGCACATAAGTAAAAAACTGCCTAAAGTAAGCAGAACGTGGATAGATATATCATTGCATAGATAACATCCGGTACAAATATTTATCGAGAATCGAACCTGCAACCTCCTGTTTC
Organism: Eupithecia exiguata; assembly: GCA_947086465.1. Lineage (NCBI taxonomy): Eukaryota > Metazoa > Arthropoda > Insecta > Lepidoptera > Geometridae > Eupithecia > Eupithecia exiguata. The sequence continues at coordinate 3,637,656 of OX352233.1, read as the reverse complement.
GCAGGCGGAACTTCGCCCGCACGCGCCGCGTCGCTGAGGTCACGGTAATTTAGATAATATTACCGTGCTGAGGTCGTCAAATAAGTTTGGACCTATATTATGAATATATAATAACTTATGTAATATCACAATTATTGCGATACTTAATAGTTATTCAAAAGTCGAAGTTCTCCCTGGTAAACTCGGTAGGTAAATGCGCGATGACGTCACGTATCTCGTCTAGTTTCTGCCTCGCTGTAATTCGTCTCCAAAACACGGGACATTCCGTGTTCTCGCATGCCGTTGAGTACTTGTGACCGCAGCAGGATGCACAAATCTGTAACAGATGGACGACTCTAGTTCTTGCTATCTTTAGTACAGGGTGTCCGCCGGCAGATTTTATACTTCAAAAATGAAATAAAAATATCAAATTTATTATCTTACACAAGAATTTCATTTCAGTTTTTAGGGTTCCGTACCCAAAGGGTAAAACGGGACCCTATTAGTAAGACTTCGCTGTTCGCCTGTCACCAGGCTGTATCTATGAACCGTGATAGTTAGACAAGTGAAATTTTCACAGATGTATTTTTGTTGCCGTTATAACAACAAATACTAAAAAACAGAATAAAATAAATATTAAGGGGGCTCCCATACAACAAACGTGAAAATTTTTGCTCGCTTTTGGTCGATATTGATAACGGCAACAGGTAGACGGACAGACGTACAGCGGAGTCTTAGTAATAGGGTCCCGATTTACTCTTTGGGTACGGAACCCTAAAAAATGTGCGGTTGGTTCGATGTAACTAAACGACTGGACAGCGTAATAAGTAGTGCGGTCGTCTGTTGCACAGAGCGCACCGTACAGTGCGGTGATACGGTCGCACCATGTTCGATAATCTGTTAGAGATCGCTCTTGAGCTATAAGACCGCCAATTGTCGCTTAGTTTTTATTAGATGTAAGTGTACAATAAAGCATTATCTATCTAAGATCTACAAAAGTACACTCACATTATTGCAGTTCCGCACCGCAGCACTCGCCTGAGCCCCCCTCGCAGTCAGCGTCCTGACAGCGCGGGGGGCCGCCTGCGTGCAAGAGGGACAGAGCGCAGCTCCCCTCACCCCCCGCGCGCCGCACCCCGCGCAGCGAGAGAACGCCATGTAGCGAGCTATGCCACCGCGGAATGCTTCACGCTGTTGGGCCTCACGAGTGTAGCCGAGTTCGTTCCACCTGCAATACAAATAAAGGTTATCTAAATTATAGAAGAACTAGCAGCACCTCGCTGTTTCACCCGCGTAGTTCCCGTTGCCGCCGTGGGAATTCCAGTATAAAGTATAGCCTATGTCATTCACTGAAAAGTAAGCTTTTTAATGGTGAAAGAATTTTTGAAATCGGTCCAGTGGTTTTTTAGTTTATTCGTTACATAGAAAAATACATACAAATCTTTCCTCTTTATAATATTAGTGTATAGATATACACGGTTCAATCATCATTCAAGCTCCCCAACAATGGACCTTATTACTGACCACTCTAAGACCACAGCGCCTTGCAGAGACAGACAGCGATGCAGCGGCGGTAGTAACGCCCTCGCCGCGTAGTAATGCACGTGAGGAGTCAGCGAGGGGTCACGTGACAACTCGCGAGGTGACCTCGCCAGTCGGCAGAGAGCGGTGCCGGGAGGACCGGCGGTTATCAGCCAGGAGACTCGCTCGCCGGTGCGGGGGACCGCGCGTCGATCGCTGGACATCAGGCGGCTGGGGAGCAGAGAGGTTTATTTAATGAAAGTATTTGATACGTAAACTCGATCGAATAACTTGGTTGTGTCAGTAGGTACGTTCAATTACGTTTTCTATTACTAATCGTTTCTTTAGACAATGAGCAGCTATGGATAATCTTTCAAGGTTTCCCCTGTAGGTGGAGCTAATACGACGCTTAAGTCGTAAGAAGTCCCAGATATATTCGACCAGGCACGTGTCGATCTCGTTGCTTAGTTGGTAAGAGCGCACCTGTACTGAAGGTGAGGCGCGGGTTCGAATCCTGCCGAAATCGAAAATTTTTGGGATGTTATTAAAAAGTATACGTTTTTTATTTTCACTGCAGCCATGATACGTACAGGCAATCATGGCTGATGTGATACATGCACCTTGAGCAAAAAAACCCTTAATTTCAATATACAATTACGGCCGGGCCGTGGTACTCGCGAGTGAACAGCTGGTCTTGGAGCGGGATAGTGCAGGAGAGGCGGGATAGCACGGAGCATACGGTGCGTTTGACGCGCGACATGTAGTTTCATACTACATACTCACAGTGCGATCTCATTGGGCGGCGCTGTGGTCTGCAGTCGGTAGCCGGCCGGGCCGTGGTATTCGCGAGTGAACAGCAGCTCTTGGAGCGGGATAGTGCCGCGGGAGAGGCGGGATAGCACGGAACATACGGTGCGTTTGACGCGCGACATGTAGTTACATACTACATACTCACAGTGCGATCTCATTGGGCGGCGCTGTGGTCTGCAGTCGGTAGCCGGCCGGGCCGTGGTATTCGCGAGTGAACAGCAGCTCTTGGAGCGGGATAGTGCCGCGGGAGAGGCGGGATAGCACGGAGCATACGGTGCGTTTGACGCGCGACATGTAGTTACATACTACATACTCACAGTGCGATCTCATTGGGCGGCGCTGTGGTCTGCAGTCGGTAGCCGGCCGGGCCGTGGTATTCGCGAGTGAACAGCAGCTCTTGGAGCGGGATAGTGCCGCGGGAGAGGCGGGATAGCACGGAGCATACGGTGCGTTTGACGCGCGACATGTAGTTACATACTACATACTCACAGTGCGATCTCATTGGGCGGCGCTGTGGTCTGCAGTCGGTAGCCGGCCGGGCCGTGGTATTCGCGAGTGAACAGCAGCTCTTGGAGCGGGATAGTGCCGCGGGAGAGGCGGGATAGCACGGAGCATACGGTGCGTTTGACGCGCGACATGTAGTTACATACTACATACTCACAGTGCGATCTCATTGGGCGGCGCTGTGGTCTGCAGTCGGTAGCCGGCCGGGCCGTGGTATTCGCGAGTGAACAGCAGCTCTTGGAGCGGGATAGTGCCGCGGGAGAGGCGGGATAGCACGGAGCATACGGTGCGTTTGACGCGCGACATGTCACCGGTTTCGAAGAGCTCGCATAATGCTGCTTTGAGGAGCTGTGGAACAAAAAGATGGTTACGAAAGCGGTTCATGTTGGTGATTCCGCGCGTAGATAGGCTTTTTTCTAAATACTATTTTTGGCAGTATAGGTAGGGAATGCTGTGTGGTGCTGGCTTAGAATTTGCCCGCCCCAACTGGTAGAGTTGGGGCGGTGCAAATGCATGGGTGTCGTAAGTAAGAGGCGACTAAAGGATATCTCACTAATATTATAAACGTGAAAGTTTAGATAGATGGATGGATGTTTGTTCCTTTATCACGCCAGAACGGCAAAACGGATCTGGATGAAATTTGGCACAGAGATAGATTATAGTCTAGAATAGGACATAGGCTACTTTTTATCCTGAAATTCCTACGGGAACGGGAACTACGCGGGTGAAAGCGAGGCGCTGCTAGTATTGTCTAAGATGAATGTACACTGGATTTGTATTACTCGTGTTACTTACTTTCATAAATAAAAATATTTTAAAATTGAATTGAATAAAGGATATCCACTGGGGTGGGCAGTAGCCTCTTCTGCAGAGCAGATCAACGCGCTCCCCAAAGCGTTCCTCAAACCGTATTTTGATGGAATGATGGACCTACCCCCTAAGCCGTAATGATAAGAAAGAGACAATGGAAAAAGGATAGCATGCTGTCCCGCTATTTTCAATTTTCAATCCGAGTCTTTATCTACACGACGTAAGTATCATCAACTATCGGACCTTATCCCACGCTAGGTGGGGTGGTTATCCACATCACGTACATTGAGAATTTTTTGTATGCGATTCAGAACAGCGCGCCTACACATGCGGATGAAAATACGCGAATCCCATACAGAAAGGTTACGTATAAGAATAGATAGAACCACCTAGCATAATATTGCAGTGCCGTAGCAGGGTGCATGCTTGATACCATAAGTTATTGTAAGATCTTTGTACAGCATGTTCCGCAATAAAATATCTTGAATCTTGAAATAGAACGTCTTTATATTGTCGAGCAACTAAATTCAGATAAGTTAAAAGAGTGAGCATAAAAGTAATTTATCCTGTTATAAATAAAGAAATAAAAATTAATAAATATTGCTGGAAAATTCACACAGCATTATCTAGCCCCGAGTAAAGCAGAGTTTGTGTTATGGGTACCAGAAAACTGATACCTATACATAATATAATACAATACACAGATATAAAGATAGATATTTTTATTATACATAGAAAATCGACCAGAACACCCGGAGCAAATGTCATATCTACATTTATATTACAAAGAGGAAAGATTTGTCTGCTTGAATTGAACAGGTTCCGTAACTACTGGACCGATTTGAAAAATTCTTTCACCATTAGATTCATACATTATCCCTGATGAACATAGGCGATAGAATATACCCGTGCGAAACCGGGGCGGACCGCTAGTTAGTTTTAGACTTTTATGTTAATAACCATGATAGTTTCAAAAGTTTTATACTTAAAGAAAGTATACCTTCACGCCAGCGGGGCATCCATCCCTTCTCACAGTCTCAATGCCTTTAGCCTCGTAGATAGGCTTCTCCTGCTCCGCGCTTTCGTACATGTATCCCACATAGCGTTTCTTCGTTTGGAGAATGCACGGTTGGTAGACCTTAAATACAAAACAAGCTCTAAAAATTCCAGTTGCGAAATTCAATCACAGTTTTTTTAGTATACTCTAAGGTTATTTTCGCGAGAACTCATAATAAAACACATAGTTGACACACGTAATTGACGGTAGATATGCAAAATTCAAATTACTTGTAAAGACAAATGTCACCTCAGTCTGCCTGTGACCATGGAAGCTGAACTGCCTCCGAAACGTCAGGTTATAAACAAAAACTATAAAATATACGCGATCAATCCGGTTAAAACAGTGTTTTATTTTCAGTTTTTTTGTTTACACTCTTAATATTTACGAATAATTTACTTACCGACGTCCAATAAGTAGTATCTAAGATCAGTCAATGCATTCAAAGAACATCTTCGCCATGTTAATCAACAGAAATCCCTTTCTGTTATAAGTACCTATTTCTCATCCCTTGACAAAATACTGACACGCGCTCGATAAGCGCTAGAAACATGGAAAAACTTTAGGAGTCGAATGACCTTAAACAGCATTTAAGAATACGGCGACAGCTGCTCGCAACTTCAATTCGTGAATTATGACGTTCCGTAATACCAAAAATGATGACTGAAAACTTTTAGTATTTTCGACATTGCGTTGTTATTCTGTAACTACACAATATAAGCTATGTTCCTTAAAAAACAAAACGTAAGATATTGTTGTTTTTAATACAAAACAAATAGGACGAAAATAGGTCATTTTCGACGTAAAAATATTCAAAATTCGATTTTGCATATTTTTGCTTACATTACATTATAGGTGTGTACTATTAAGAAAAAAACAACCAGGGACCTCGATATATACTATTCGAATAGAAAAAACAACATGATATTATGGAAATATCGAATTACAAATCATTTTGGTAGTACGCTTGTATGGGCAAATCATCATCCGCAGGCCCCTTAAGGTGTAGGTATACCAAGCGTATTTGCTTTTTTGATAATTGTCAATGTTTATTAATTTCATTGTTGACTGCCTGTTGTAAGCGTATGTATGTATAGTGTACCTACCTATCACAACAAAAGTACCTTTGTATAGTCTACCTTCTCAAGTTTAAGCGCGACAGGCGACGGATTGTCAGCGGTTACTGCGTCAGCTATCTGTTGTCCGATCTCGAAGGCTTCAGCCCGGGTCGCGCCCGGTGCCAAAACAAACATGGAGTCTGTGTCACCGTATACGACCTGAAAATCATGATAAATTGATAATGTCCCGTGTAACGATCGGTAAAACTGGTGAAAGAGAAGAATGGCAACAATTACGAGATAATTGAATTGAATAACATATTTATTTTCTCTTGTAAAATATAATTGTTTACAATTTTTGGCTTATGTTTAATTTATGGCTTGTTTTGCAAGAGACTGGTGCCCGTGAGAGGTTCGAAAACCTGTGGTACGGGTCACCAGAACCTTACTCCGCAGGATAATTTGGGATACTTTGGTACATAAGAAATTATGGTAAAACTATTTTTTTGAAATTTAACAGTAAGTTAAACCTAGTAAGTATTAAATAGAAATAGAAGAGAAAAAAAAACAGAACAGAAAATAAATAAAAACCCACTTATGTATGTTATTATTATAGTAAGAGCTTCGATCAAAAATAAGTAGTACGCGGCCTCCCCCGTAAATACCTAGAGCCTTTCAAAAATGTCACTCAAAATTGTCTTCGTTTTGTTTTGACGCAGACAGTTTGCGCAGAGCCTGACAAGTTTTTTCCATACGGAACAAGAGATTGGTGGAGTCGAATTCATTTTATTTTATTTTGTAAGTAGGTACCTGAGAATTATATACCTACCTACTCAGTTTATTTTCTATAAGGATTAATTAACAGAATTCCAGGTAACGATAACGAATCATTTATTGATGAAACTATAAATTGGTGTCTCAACAGTAGGTATTTATACAAAAGTGTCATTTCAGACATACAATAATTTAAACTTACAATACAATTTCAGGCAGGCACTCTAGATTAAAAAGAACTGGTTCCTGTCTGCGGCTTTGCACGAGTTTTTTTTACGGGACAAAAAATAAACGTTTTATAAATTCATACTTCTGGTAGGTAGGTAAGAACCTAGTCTTTCTTTTATTAGAGAGTCTACGCAAATGAAATTTTAGGGCGGGCCCACTAGTTTTTTAAAAATCTTAAACTTATAATAACATAAATAATATTAAACTTATTTTTATGAAAAATATATTAATACATACTATAAATGAAAAAAAAAAATTAGAAGAAATAGCCTCTCCATTTATCAATTTAGAACAAAATTAATATTTTAACATAGGCAAACCAAACAACAATATTTTATGCTGATTTCACAAGTATATGACTCACATCTCAATATACGGGTAAAAAATATATTTAAACTTACTGAAAATAAGAAATTCCATCCTTTTTCAGCACTTTGGACGAGTGATTCTTGCATTTTTTGTACGAGCACTTACCCATGCTTTTTGTCTGAACGCTATAATGACACTAGTTGAAAAGCTTCCCTAACATGTCAAAATGTTTCTCTTTTGCTACTGAAGGTTTTGGGGTGCGCATTGTGAATCTAAGGGGGGCCGGCAAAGCCGGAAATTTTTGATCGAAGAGTAAGAGTCAATAAACGTTACAAATGTAGTATCCTTATTGTACCCACACAAAAGTAAACCTACACAGGAGTGTGGCAGGTTTACTTGATGGTGATATAACTTTTAACATGAAGGAGGACTTTTTAACATGAAAACTTTGCAACAAATAAAAACATATATTATCTTACAGGGTAACCCATTTGTTTTCTCTTAAGAAAGATGCACAGAAGACCGGAAATTAATATATCTAGCATTGTTTAATGGAAAGCAAATGTTAGAGCAAAAATTATTCTTTCCCCACTTACAAGCAACTCTGAATTCTGTGAAAAAGTTAGTTTATTGTGTGAAGAATGAACAAACCTTCACATTCCATTTAGAATTATTTCTAACGAGCTTGATAGCGCGTTCCAACGTCTCCCTTCCTTTAGACACCACACTGTCCGCAACCTCGACACACGGCATGCGGCCGCTGAAGTTGGCCGCTGTGTAACCGTAGGTCACGTTGGCTATTAGCTTTAGACCTGTAAATACGGTTAAGTGTAAAGATTCCCCATAGAAGGATACAGTATGATGTATGATAGGTACTCTTAGTACCATAGATTAACTTCTAAGGGACCACCTCAAAATTAACCTTTATACAACAACGAACGAATCGTCAAAATCGATAAAGAATAGGCGAAGATATTACCACTTTTTATTTGACTACAGGTGTTTCTTCGGCGCTTCTTTACATTAGTCTACATACCCAAGCGACAGAAATAAAAAAACATGACTTTATTTCCGTGTCAGTGTTTTATTTTAAGAATTTGACCTATTCTAAGTGATCATTAGGGTTCCGTACCCAAAAGGCTAAAACGGGACCCTATTACTAAGACTACGCTGTCCCTCTGTCACCAGGCTGTATCTCATGAACCGTGATAGTTAGACAGTTGAAATTTTCACAGATGATGTATTTCTGTTGCCGCTATAACAATAAATACTAAAAAAACAGAATAAAATAAAAAAATCTTGTTTGAGATATGGCCGAGATAGGAATTTGAAAAAAATCTTATTTCAAATTCCTAAGGTTTAGGTAGAGGAAAATATTTGGAACACGATTTTTGAGTTTTTAACTTTTTTGGACTAGTTAGGATGTAAACATAATATCAAAAGTCCCCGCCCGTTGAGCCGGGGGGAGGTTTGAAGGTCCCATTTTTCGGATTTACGCTTAAATCTCGAAAACTATGCGTCCTAGCGACATGACTACTCGTACAAAATGAAAGCTGGTTAAATTTGCTACAAGTTTTACTCGGTTAAGTTTTTCGATATCTTGTATAGTTTTCGAGATATCTGCTCTTGAAAGTCTCTACAAACAGTGTTACGAAATCAAAAATTGTGTTCCAAGCATTTCCCTCTGTACTTTTTTTGAGCATTATTGCCTGACCTATTAAAAAATAGCGAAAGAATTTTTTAAATCGGTCCATAATTCGAACATAGAACCTCCTCCTGAAGTCGGTAAAAACGCGATCATGTTGGTCAGGCAATGCACATTTTTTTACAGAATACTTTAAGAAAATGTGAATTCATTACATATTAAATATTTTTTTCTAGAAGATTCAGTAAACTGTAATTTTTTTAACCAAACTTTTGAAACAAACTGTTTTTGGTAAATGGTTTAGACTTAATCTCATTAGATAAAAACATGCACATTTTGTACGAACCTAATTGCCTCGAATGCATGGCCTTTTTTACAGCTTCATCAGTCTGCTTTTTCATACTTTTCTTTACTGCCTGCCGAGCCGCTAGTATTCTTCTAAGAAGTGCTGGTAGTACGCCACGTCTTACGGAAGGTTTTACAAAACCCACGCCAACCGGGGACCAGTGAACTAGGCCTTTTTTTACTAGGGCTTCGAGCTTGGATTTAGAGATTCGAAGACGCCAGGCACCGAATTCATAGGCTGCATCTCTGAAATATAGGCGATATATATACCATCTTATCATCATATATCATCGTATACGCGTTATCCATACCTACTATTATTAGAAATTCTAATGTAACTTTTTGACGCCTTAACAGAAATGGTATCCTGGGGAAGGACATAGACTACTTGACAAGTGCGTGTAAAGCTGCGGGCAGCAGCTAGTTTATATACAGGAACATTGTGAAAATAGGGGTGTTGTTAAAGGCAGGTTGCTGGGTCTCGTTTTATTTCTTATCTTCTTATATGAGTTCAACGTTATTATTTTGATTTGAATACAACTTACCCATTTATATTTTGAACTCTGCCAATGCAGGTTGAGAAGCAATAGTTGTAAGCAATCATCATGGATGGATAAAGGCTTTGAAAGTCTAGTATTATAACTGGGTCTGCGTAGTATCGAGATTCTGTGGGGAAAAGAAGGGATATTCTAAAACATTATTTTCAATTATAATTTTTCCTACGGAAAAACCATTAGGTATTACTATGAAAGTAAGTTTACCAGGTTCAAATATGAGAGGTAAGCACTCTGGTGCTCGCATAGCCGCCCTTTGCTTGACTGTTGGAGACAAGGCGATCAAATTGAGAGGTCTAGCGGCTCGTAACATAAGAGATTCTACTCTGAATTGAGATCCTCGAGATAGCACCTCCCACCATTGTAAGCCGAAGAGTCTTGCCAGTTCTGAGGTTCTGTCTAAAACGAAAAAAGTATTTGAGATTTTGTGCGATAAAAATTAAGAGACAAGAAGTTATGTTAGGAATTATCGATTTACCTACTTATGATATCAAGTTTTTCCAACATTCTGATAGTGCCTGAGAGCCTTGTCAAGTAATACTCGCACGGTATCCATCTCAGGATTCTCGACTCATCGCCCCACCACTCCGCTAGCTGAGCGTAACTGTACTTCGGCACTCTTTCTTTCAAAACTTCATACATACAGTTCTCAAAACTGTAGCTTGACAACGCTAGTTCGTGTCGAAACAGACGCCAAACGTTGAACACAACCCGACCTATGATCCTGCTTTCGTAATCCTTTTCATTCTCTCCTCTAAAGCGCTTTTGTCGATATTTCTCTGTTATCCGAGATACCTCTCTCACCATTTCATAGCCAAGGAGCTGCGCGCGCTCCAATAGGTATCCCCATGAATTCATTTCTATTTCATACCCGCACATTATATCTGGATCATGATATTGGACTAGATCTATGACTCTGTCTATAATTTCTCTTTCATTGCTCACGTATGTGACATTTTTGAAGATACATCTGTCTAGATATTTGGGTGGAGCCATGTCGTCAACGACTAGTATTTCTATGAGATTTGACGGAAGGGAATGGTTCGGTGGGCTGTCGTTTTTGATAGTTACAAATACGGCTTCGATAGGGTCGAATACTGGATCTGGGTTCAAGTCTCCTCGAACAGACGTGTGCACTTCTATGAGCATCAGTGTGAGAAAATCCACCTGTAAGATACTGTTGATATTGCATAAGCCAGCTAAGATACTAACAAGCAGGGCAATGCAGCTAGCGTCTTAGAGACGCTTCCGACTGGTATTGATATGGATCAGTTGAGCTACCTGTACATTGTTTGCAACTGTTTGCAGTTAGCTCAATTATAATTTAATTACTAGTTCTAATAATTCGTTTCTATTATTTGATTGTAATTTTCTTTGTTACTAAAGAAACTGACAGATATTCATCTCAACATCAAAGACATAAAACACAGATAAAGACTTACATTAACTGTAGGTGTTTCTAAAGACATCATTTCTTTCTGAATGCTGTTGCTTCCAAAGCAGAGATATGATCCATCCGGCTCCATGGTTACTTGCATAGAGCTATCGAAGTTGCCTTTGTCCTGCACATTTATTTTTATTACAGCTAATTTAAGATTGTCCAAAATTTATTAATATTATACTGTTTTTGATGTAAGAAATTACATAAGTTCCAAAAAAAAACGATTTCGGCGGGACTTGAACCCACGCCCCACCCTCAATACGGGTGAGCTCTAACCAACTAAGCCACGAAACCTTAGTCAGTTCAACCGAAAATCTTTGGGACCTCTTACGGACTATAGTGCCGGTGGCTCTTGATGGCGGTGGTTTTGATGTAGTTAACAATATTACCTTATCAGTGCTTTCTTCACCTATACTGTTGTCTATAACATCTTCATTAAGTCCTAGTGCTTGAGAATTATCCAGTTCTTCTAAATTTTTACTTTTATCATATACTTTAGTTTCAATAGCAGTGGTTTTAGATTTATATTCTATCCATTGTCTAACTTCTTTGCTTGTAGGCGGTCTTTTCACTGGTTCTAATATACAAGTCTTGTTTCCTGCTAATAATGTCCTTAAAGTCTCAGGTTTTGTCGTTTCCTCATCCATTTCATTCGTCTGCGTAAAGAGTAGGTGGCGCCATTCTTCTATGCTAGTCTCTGAAACTTTCTCAAAAGGTTTTTGATCTCTAGCTAATTTGCTTTGCAGTTTCAAGACCATTTGACCGATTTCGACCTTTGAGCCAACATCTTTATGATTTGAGTAATAAGGTGTTGGGTACACAGCTTTCGGAATTTTGTATTGGTCAAGTGTATTTTCAATATGGTTTCTAGTAGGTGGTTTAATTTTCGGTGTTAATATGATACGTCTTTGACCCGAGGTGATCACACCGTCACCATAGATATTTGTTTCTATGTCTTTTAGGGTTCGATTATGTTCATAATTTTCGATTTTAACTTTTATTTCATGATTCTCAAAAACTTTCCTTTCAGTCGAATTTCCACTAGCTTCCAAAGACAGATCAAATATTTTTGAAGTGTAAAAGCTTGTTATTCCTGTATTATTTTCATCTACTGAAGAATCTGAATTGTAGACAAATGATTCATTTGGTTGACAAATTGCATCAATATTAATTTTAGAAGTGCCTGCTTCTGGAATGTAACCTTTTTGCATATCATACAAATTTGCTGCCTTAAACTGCACTGTTTCATTATTTTCAGCTTCTTCCTCCTTGATTGCGATAATGTCATCATTCTGTGATATTTTCTCAACTAGTTCTAATATGGACGGACTTTTGATTTTATCTTCAAGATTAACCATGGAATCTTCCAAAATACTTTGAGGTTCAACTTTACCTGCTCTTTTTAAATGCGCATCTGAAATGTCTTCTATGGTCTCTCTGGAAACATTTATTTCATCAATTTCACTTGTGTTTATTGTAGAGGTACTATCGGTACTTTCTTCAGTTTTTATAACATCTTTTTTCTTAGCTTTAGGTCTGGATAGACCCAGTTTGAAGGGTCTCATTTTTCTTTTTCTAACTTTTTTGACATCTGGAACAAGTTAAAATTATACTTAATGTTTAACGATAAGGTTAAGGAACTAAAGTTAAGGTATATTAAAGTAAAACTTACGATCATCGTCAAAGGTTCCATCCAGTTGTGGTATATTAGCTCCATCCCAGAAAGAATCATTCCACATTGGAGAGTTTTCATCAGTGAGGGTTTCATCTTTGCTGAAATAATTCACAGTATATATATACCTCACACCATTCTTCTAAGATTTATTTCTGTATTCCAATATTGATTACTGACCTTTCCTCAGGATTAAGACAAATGGTTTCATCATTGTATGCTTGCAGAAATTCATCATCATCATCCCAATTAGGTTCATAATTTTCCTCATTAGCTGGTGTTCCCATAATGCTGTCTTCTTCTACAGGTTTCTCATCCATGTCCTGAAGCATTCCTAGCAGATCTAAGTCTTCACTGTTCACTGAAAACCCATTTAATTTTTACATTTCGTATTGGTTAGTTGTTATGTCCTATTGAGGGTACAGTACAGTACATATTTGTTAGAAACTTACATTGAACTTGACTGTAGTGAAGACTGCTATTCAAAGCCACATTTTCATCAACAAAAGTGTTATCCATATCTTCAACTAATGTTTCATCGAAATCCCTCCTTGCACTTTCATTTACACAGATACTATGTGTTATGTTGGGTAAATGAACAGTCACTTCAGCAGCATCTAACAACTGTGAACCTTCTGAGCTCTCAGCAGGATAGTAAACAGCTTCCAGGGCCTTCTGTGCATTAAGATCAGTGATAACTGGCTGATCCATCAAACTAGACATTTTTGTAAGAAACATCTGTTCAAATTTGTAATGTGTGTCAGTTTCTTCAGCCATTAGTCTTCCTTGAGACAGAGATTTTGATGCTACAGACATGTTAAGCTGTTTGCGTCTTTCCTTTTCCTGCTGCCATACTTCTTCCAGTCCTGGGTTTTCTATACCATCACCTTTACCTATTCTTTGTCGGTTTAGTATATGAGAGGCTACACAATCTGCTTCATAAAAGCAGGTGCTTTCTGCTTTGAGTCCCTCATTAGTGCTTTCTAAAGGATCATTGCTGCTTTGGGACATGCCTAGTCTTCTAAACTTTACAGTTTGTAAGTCGATATTGCTCATGCCAAAGAGATTGAAGTCTATAAAGAATTGTAGAGTGAAATTAAGGTGAGACTCATGTGGCTGGAATGTCTGGCCAAGGAGTGCTCCATTGCTGCATAGCTCTACTGCTTGTTTGATCAATCCAGGACTGTATAAGAAAACTTTAAGGTACAGGTGCTCTTTGTCATGGAATCCATAGAACGGTCTGGAAATAAGTTAAAGAAAAAACATAATTTTGGCAGGAGAATGGTTTTATGTTGAGCCACATGTTGTACTTAGTTTGGGGCTAGATTAGGCTGTGTAAATATTGCTTCTTCAATATACTTACAATCCTTTGACCAGGGATATTTTATAGACATGTTGATTTGCTGATGTTGCTTGTTTCAGTGCTATGTTCAAGGCTTTGTCTAAGCTTGCTGCTATCTGCAAAATGAATGAATATATTAAGCAAACTTGCAATTCACTTGTGCGTGTTTAAAATTAAATAAAAACTTAATGCCCTGTGCTAATAACTGTACCAACTCCTTAAAATATAGACAATTAATAAGTTCTCACCTGATATAGATACTGGGGTTCTGGGTTGGGAGTGGGGCATGGTATGTAGAAGTAAGGGAAAACCCCATGAATGTGTAAGCATGCTTTGCGTCCTTCTGGTGTGGGGCCAAATATTCTTAGAACTGGAACCTAAAACACATAAAATTTATTCGTTTTTGTTTTTAACCTAGGGAAAAGTACCAATTGCCATGGATATTGATGGCTCAAATTTATAGCCTTGAAACGTTATGATAATGACCTTGAAAGACTACCTATCTTTGTTGTGTAGTAGTTAAGGTACATAAAGCAAACAAGTAGGTACCTGTTTTATATCAGATCCCCTGAAGTCCGAGTAGATAACATCAATACCAGGTACTGGCCTGGTCAGATAATGATCACAAACTACAATTCTCACTGAAAATTCAGGGTTTAGCAACGTCTGATCTGAAAGACGACAAGGCAGTAAGTTAAAAGCTGGATAATAATTATCAAAACGTGCATGTATTCAGTGTCGCTTACCGCAAATTTCACTCATTTCGAAGAAAATTTTAACATTTTCACCTAATTTAGTTAAGATAAGATAAGATCTAAAGAATTTAACAAAACAAATTACAATTTATTCGTAATTTACTTGAAATTACGGTAGTATTGTACACTGTACACTCATGGCCTTGAAATTACTCGGATTGGTTTGTTTTGCTGTGAAGTTAATAACGAGTTTGCAGCTGACGGAACTGTCAATTCTCAGTATATATAATGTACTCTGTGCTGTCAATGTCGAGAATCACTCAATAGCTCAATAATCTACATACCTTAGAGATTCCATCTACGCTACATACCTAGTAATAAGGTAGGTCTCTCTCTCTTTCTGCCTATTACGCCTATGCACACGTATGGTTCAACTACGTATCGATAGCAGCGAAAATAACCAACTTTTTGTACTACAAAAAAGATGTATAGGTACACGAATACTAGCTATAATAGCTAGCTCACATCAACGATAGGGAAAGTTGTAAACCTCATTTTATAAAGCTAGGAATATTAACACTTTACTTCTATATTATATATTTAAAACTTATCTTCTTATGAAATCAAGTTAAAAGAGAAACATCTCAAAGCGCAGGAAAAAGATAAACATAAATAAATAAATGAGGATGACCGATGTGACGCGGTGGGCGAAGGTCTGCCTGCGACGCAGCAGGAGGGTTCGATTCCCGCCTCGGGACAAATTAATGTTTGTACGATCTCCAGATATTTGTTCAGGGTGTTCTGGTCGTTTTCTATGAACCTACAATAAAAATATGTATTGTATTGTAGTACGTATATCAGTTATCTAGTAGGTACCCATAACACAAGCTCTGCTTAGCTTGGGGCTAGATAATGCTGTGTGAGTCGTCCAACATTATTTACTTTATTTAAATATAATATTACGAATGTTTTGTTCTATTTTTATACGATTGTCTGTTTTGTGCCGCGCTGCAGCTCGATGACTGCGGCGGGGCGCGGCGGCGGCGGCGACGACGGCGGCGGCGGCGGCGCGGCGCGGCGCGACGGCGGCGGCAACAGGGGGCGGGTCGTGCGGGGCGGCATGAAACAATTTGAAGCACTATAATTTCGGTCTTTCTATGTATATTCACCTGAAGCTATATTCAAAATGGCCACCCAGCAAACAATCAGTCGTTCAGTTCAATCATGTCATTCGTTCTCGGTCTCAAAGAAAATTGGTCGTGTTTCAGATTCAGACCGTGCCTGTGTTTTTTCGAAAATAAAATACAAAAAAGGAATACAATTAAAAATAAGCCCAGTGAAAGCTTCTGTTTTTTTAATTACAACAAGACGCCGTGCGGTAATGGAGTGAAGTGGGCTAAATATAGTGAGTTTTTAAAGGAAAATGTTGTGCTTTTATGACGAGGAACAATATAAATATACACATATTTCTATCAAAAGATAAGTTGATAGAGCAAAAAAGAGTGTATTATGATGGACGACGAGGAGGCTGATCTGCGAGAGCAAATATTCCACAACAATGTCAGGGAGCAAATTGTAAGCGGTCATTTTATTAATATAACTTTGTTTGTACCTTCTGTGTTGGCCTGTCCAGATTCTATTAGATTTCAGTAATATCAAATACTTGTAAAAGTACACCTCAATTTAATTATATTTATTTTCATGGATCATTTCACTATTTATAATTAAATACCTATACAATTAACTGATTTTTGTGCCTAGTAAGGCTGTTAATCCTAAAGTCATACACTTTCTTGCAGATCTTCTTGCTCCTCTTCATACTACTATACCTACTCTCATTCATGCTTATTGAGAAGTTCCGACGTCGAGACAGCGAGGACTACCTCACCGGAGATGAAGATGAAGTTAAAGTGTACAGGATAAGCCTCTGGCTGTGTACATTTGCTCTGGCCGTATCGCTCGGCTCAGCTCTGCTGCTGCCGGTGTCAATTGTCAGCAATGAGGTGCTGTTGTTGTATCCAAACAGCTATTATGTGAAGTGGTTAAACAGCTCGTTGATTCAGGGTAAGTAATGTGTTGTAAATTCACTAAATACTCAAATGAAAATAAGATTTGATCAGGATCTAGTTATTTATAAAAGTAGCCACAGTTTTCTATAAAATCTGCCATAAAATTGTTATTTGTAACCTGCTCAGACCGGATTTGTGTTTGAGGAATTGGTTAGTCTTTTTAACATCAAAGTCATCAAAACCTTATTTATCAACATAACAATAACAAAATAAAACAATTACAACTAGTATATATACATTTATATTGCCTTAATATCTAATCCATCACCAGAAGGTAGAGTGCCCAGAATGCTGGCAGCAAAGTTAGTGCTTGGCCTTTACATCCTAATAAACACTCATCTAACTTATCGGTAAGGTTTTTTTTTACTAAATTATTGAATGTTTAATGAAAACTCGAGGTTTTAAGTCATTGTATTCACTTGATTTTAATAAAACAGGGCCTAAAACAGCTGTACTAACACCTACGTAAATACTAAGCTGATGCAATTTCATGATTAATTTTTCGGTAATTAATTCAGTTATGAACATTATTTCTAATAAAATTTTACTACAACCTTGTTTGGTGTCAGAGTGCTCAACAAAATTGGGACTTAAAGATAAGGATAGTACACAAAACAATCAAATACATTTTGAAGCTCAGAATAATGTGTATTTGTATAATTCTTGCTCTCAAATATTTGCCAACACCTCCACTCATATTTGTAAGCAAACTGAAATGAACATTTGAACAGATAGGTTTCTTACTCTAAACCTAGATTTTATAATTTATATTTTTGTTTTTATCTATGTTAGTCTAAAAGGTATTTATTATATGGGCCCTAATTAAGTTACTTTTGTACACTTTCTTTGTTGCCTGAAATAAAATATTATTATATCTATTAAACATAGTAATCTACCTTTTTTATCTCATATTACAATATTAATAACAGAGTAGGATGAATAAAAAAAGAAACTAATATGAATAAATACAATTTATAATCATGAACAAAGACCTAAAAAGTGAACATTTATGTAATACCACAGTAAAAATAAAGATGCAAAGTTATACCAAACATCATGCAAACACATGGCTCATGTGAATTTCTGTTGCATAGGTACCAATGAATCTACAGAATGTATACAGAACTATGAATCCGCAGCCGGCAGAAAATTCACAATAGCCTGCATTACATACAGTAAACTATTGCATCATCCA
This sequence comes from Eupithecia exiguata, assembly GCA_947086465.1. NCBI lineage: Eukaryota > Metazoa > Arthropoda > Insecta > Lepidoptera > Geometridae > Eupithecia > Eupithecia exiguata. Next base: position 3,619,648 of record OX352233.1, on the reverse strand, counting down.
TAGCGTTCACAACATGAAGACAATAACAAGTGGTTTTCTATATTGATCATCAAGTCTAGGCTTTGTAGGTATGCAACTGCCTGCCATCAATCAGGTGGCCACTGATTCAATCACCCTTCAATTCATACACAAAACTCACTACTTGTTTGACGACCGATGTGGCGCTAGCTGCGGGCGAAGGTCCGCCTGCGACGCTGGAGGTGCGGGTTCGATTCCCGCCTTAAGAAAAAAAAAATGTAAGATCTGCAAATATTTGTTCCAGGTGTTCTGGGTATTTCTATGTTTATTATAGAAATATCTATCTATGTTATATAATGTATATCAGTCATCTAGTGGCCATAACACAAGCTCTGCTTGCTTAGATGATGCTGTGTGGAATGGCCAGCGTTATTTATTTTATTTGTTATTCAACTTCACCTTCGTGCATCAACACAGTTAAGAGACCAGTGACACCTCCACAACTAGTGTCTGATGGTGCCATAAAATTCAATAAAAACTTCTCGCGGCGTAAAAATCGACCCCTTCAACTCAGCCCGTGGATTTATAAGAGCTGACTAAGGAGATATACCAGAGGAAAGGCAGCAGCTTTCTTCTGTGTATTTTAACACCTCTACTGCTTTCACCAATCTGCCTGCCAACGTGTGCCAAGTGGTGATTATGACAAAACCCCCACCCATGTGGGGGTTTTGTCATTTCAGTAAATAATCACGTACGTATGGTGAGTGCTGAATGCTGATAGGTAAATAGAGACTGCAATGAATCAATCTTCAGGAGGAAATATCACTGCGGTCATAATTCCTATTGACTCGCGCATATACTCAACAGTCCCTAAAGCATGCATAAGATTGCACACAGCTTGCGGTAGTCGACTATACTTACTTGTTACTTGTTTCTGGACTGGTTTCCGCAACTAGGCTACAGGTGGGCCCTTTTTGCGTGTCGGGTGGGGGGCTGCTAGTCTAACCACCCGATGTCCTCTAGGAAGGCCAGCAGCTCGCTGATGCCGGTGCATGCCTCCCTAGGTGTCCTCGGTGTCCCAAGGTGTTGCAATCTCTGGGACGCTACGCTATCGCACTAGTCGACTATAACATTTATAGCTAAGTTATAGTTCCAATATTGTCTAAGACTGCTCTAACACACCATTTTGTTACAGGTCTATGGAACCACGTATTTCTATTCTCAAACCTGTCAATGTTCGTGTTCCTGCCATTTGCCTACCTCTTCTCCGAATCATCGGGTTTCCCCGGACACAGAGGGCTCAAGGGGCGAGTGTACGAGACGTTCTTAGTACTCGCTCTATTGGGGGTACTGATGCTTGGACTGGCGTATGTCGTGTCTGCGTGGCTGGAGGGCGATAGATCCAGTATTGATGCTTTACTGAGTAAGTTTGTTTTGCCTATCTCTTCTCTGAATCATCCGGTGTCGGCTGAAGGGGCAAGTATACGAGTCGTTCTTAGAACTCGCTCTATTGGGGGTGCTCATGCTTGGACTGGCGCTGGCGTATGTTACGTCTGTCTGAAGGGCGATAGATCCAGTATCGATGCTCTACTAAGTTCGACTAATTCGCCTATCTCGTCTCTGAGTCATCCAGTGTCAGCTGAAGGGGCGAGTATACGAGACTTTCTTTCTGCTGGTGTACCCATTCGATCGATGTACCCAACGTCTCTACCAAAATTCAGCTTTGTCGGAATTTTTATTAATTGAAATGTCTATTTTGATCGGACTATAAATATAACTACCTAAAATACCGGACTATCCGTGTTCAATTGAGCGTGAAGAGAGCGGGCGTAATTGTTTTGTTTGTAGCATAGAATAAACACAGTTAGTAAAGGTGCGCCCGCGCAGAGCCGTAACAAAATACTGTACCGTTAGTTATGCATAAAACACATGCTGCGGTTTTTAAATTTACCAAAGAAAATGTTTGTTCCTAGGTATGCAGATTACGGAAAGTTCTATCGAATGGATTATGTATGGGTTACTTTATGTCCCAAACATTACAAATATAAGTTTTAAATTAAAGTAAAATACAAGGCGTTAATGGTAGAGTAGACCAAGCAGAATACATACATTTATTGCTTTTAAAAACATTAAGTTAAGTCACGTAAAAACAAATTAACAAATTAAGTTCCCTATATTCTCTTCACATCAATCTTTTTAATCTAGCAAATAATCTACTGATCGGAGGCATCAATCCATCTCAAATGTAATGAAAATAAAAACACACAAACACTTTTATTAAAGAAACATTAGGTAGCCACTATTCATCGACTTCTTATTAAAACATCATCAATGATAAATCATCATTTACGAATTAGATCATATCGTTTTGAAATTGCAGTTTAGAGAGCTGATTGTTGAAAAACTACAGCACCTACCTTACCAAAATCTTGAACAAGTCTTTCAGGCACCAAATGATCAATCATAGTACTTTAAAAGCCGCTTAAAGCCGCGATATAAACAAGTTTGATTTATATCGCGGCTCCAAGAAGTTACGAACCTGAGAAAATGATGTTAATTTCAACTTGATACCCCTCCACGCGATTCTGCGAAAAGAGGGTTGACAGACGGACAACAAAGTGTTCTTCCCTTAAGGGTTCTTTTTTTACTTTTTTGGTACGGAACACTAAACCAGAAAAAAACAAAGTAAAAAAATACTATAAATTAAGACTTCCTACTTTGTACAGTAAATGAACAGAATAAAAAGCAGACGATGTTTGTTTTAGATTTTCAAGATTACTATAAATTTTTAGATAATAAGCAAGAATTTGAGTTTTGCTCTTACGCCATTCTGCTCTGTCCCGCTCCTATGAACGCGAAATCCTACGCCTATCCTTTTCACAAAATGGCGTCGTATGATACACCATTATGTAACCTATTTTGTTCCTTTTTCCACAGATCTATGGACATATCTCCCTTTTCTGTACTCGTGTGTGTCGTTCGTCGGTGTTTTGATGCTGCTAGGTAAGTTCTTACATACACACTTGTGAATGACTTTGTTTACTAAACATTCGCATTGCTTCGCTTGTGGTAGCATTCGAAACTATAATTTAGGTTGGTACATTATCTGACTAACGAATATCTAGGATTGATGGGATTGAGAATCTGATTATGCAGGTGCTACTAGCAGCTCACAGCTTCGCTCACGCGATACCGAAAAACATAAACTACCATGCTATAAGTTAAGGTGTGTGCTTCACCTAAGCCCCCATACAAACGTACTTTGCGATTCATTTCGAAAGTGCGTCCCTGATTTTAATGAAACTGTACATACATAATCGGATAAGAACTAGCTATGCTATGCACCGTTTTAGTTTAAAAAAAAAATATCATTTAATGAGAGAAGTAATAAAATCACTTGAAATTGAATCGAAATGAATTTTCGCTCATTTATTGATGATTATGTACCTACTTTCAAGAAGAACCCTAAAAAGAAATGGACATGGTTTTCACCTGATTTTTCTGTCAGGAATGAAATAGATTACGTGGTCTCGAACGGCACGCAGCAGAGAACACTGGAAAGAGCTGGAAGAGGCTTATGTGTCACAGGACACGCTAAAAATTTAAATATTAAGATAAGAGTGTTAAAAGAAATATAATTTAGAAATGTAATTTTTAGCAATAAAAGCTTAAAATAAAATGTACCTACTTAGAAAAACTAAAACGGTACCAATAAGAAATAGCTATGTTTGTAAACATAGCGTGACATAGCTATTTCTTATCTGATTACGTAATTGCAATAAAGGGTGTAGTTTCCAAATGAACCAGAAAGTATATTTTGTGTATGGGGAAGTCCCCAAAAGCATAAATTGGCTTCCTTTTAGAGCAAGAATTTTGAAATAGAATCAGTACTTTCCGAGATTACATAGAAAATAAAATACATTTATTAACATTTTTATAAATTTTTAAGACAACTTTTAAGGGCCAATAAGTCGCTTATTAGAGGAGGTCTAGGTCCAGGCGTGGACTACTTTAAGCTGTTGTTGTTTTGTCGTTATACAATTAACTTCTTTGTAACTTTAGCTGAGTTTCCGTCATTATTAAACACTCATGAAATCTTCGTAAACCTAGAAAGAGGGCTACATTTTCGGGTTCTGGTCTATGTTGTTTGTTTCTATATATTTTCCTAGCTGTAAAAAATATTAACTGCAGTCCTTTTTTTATCCAGACTGGTACATACATTGTAATATGTAAAATACTAAATATATCGGTCATTGTCATTAAAGTCATAAATATGTACATGCGGAGGACATTAAAATAGCTTAAAATCGAGTGTATTGTACTCGATTTTGAGCTATATTACTCATAGAAAACAATAAAATGTCCCCCGCATTGTTTTGTTTCTGATAAAACAGTGTCAGACATTGACCTCCTCCGAATCTAGATTTAGAAAGGCGGTGCATCGAACTTTGTGTATCCGGTACAAACGATCGAAATCGACTTTGACAATGTTTCTCTGTTACTAAATAAATCGACTGCAGTTATCCACCTTTGTCATTTTATCAATAAACATCCTGGAGATAATCTTATGATAATAATCAAATTATTAACCAACACGTTATCTAACATGAAAATTATCGATTATGTTATGTATGGATAATCCAAAGATTGGAACACTTGCTAGGAACAATTTAAAGTCTTGTCAAATGTTACAGCGGCAATATTTATTACGATTACAAAGTAAATCAAGGACAGCAAACGTCCGCGACTGATATGAGAGTTTAATCCTCAAAGTATATCGAAGCTTTTAATTAAAACTATAATGTGTGTAAAAAAACATAAAATAACTGAATTCATCTTATTTAAAGATCGACGGCATTTCTCACCAACTAAAAACGAAAAGAAACAGATTTCACTGCGTTGAAAATAACAAAAAAAAAAAACTTCTTTCCACAATCCACAAGCTTCTTAAAACTCTGTACAAACCCTCTTACGTATTCAATTTTCATTTTCTTCGTCTTCTTCCTCCTCAAAATCTTCCTCATTCTTCTTCAGGAAGTATACAGTAAGGTCCTCATGCTGCGGGAATAAGTCTTGCAGCTCCTTTCTATACCCCTCGAAATCGCTAGACTCCAGCTCGAGGAGTGCCTTAGCTCTGTACAGACGGGCTTTGTAGCTGTTCTCATTGAGACGTAGGGCCAAGTCGCAGTCTTTGTCGACCTGTAACAATGAATCACACCGTGTGGATGTCGTACGTAAGAGCCAACTACGGGAACCTACCAGAACTAGGGCAGCAGCTTCCTTCTGTCTAACCTCTACTGCTATCATCAATCTGTCCCGTTCGGGTCGTTTTCTATGAATAATAAAAATATCTATCTATGTATTGTATAAATTGTATTATGTACATATATATCGCACCTCCAGTCGTAAATGGACTCAATCCAAAATTTTGGTGAATTAAGTATACAAATCGACTCAGAAAAAGCGCACTCTATCGCCCTGTAAATCAGACACTATAAGACTTTGAATTTTCTAAGTAGCTCTTTATTTCATAAAGTTAGTGTGATTTACCAAAAACTGTCGAGGACCGAAACACGTTCCCTTCATTTTCCAAAAAACATTATTTTGGATTGAGCCAGTTTACGACTAGAGGTGCGATATCAGTTATCTAGTACCCTTAACACAAGCTCTACTTAGCTTGGTACCAGATAATGCTGTGTGAATTGTCCAGCATTATTTATTTAACTATTTATTTTCGCATAGGGGAAGGCGAGATGTAATCTCAAGAATTTAGGGCACATACACACAGCAGATCCGTTTTAAAGGACCTTTTTATGAGTTTTTTACGCATCTTTCGCTACTGGAAACAGTTTACGCGAATACTGTCGGGTGTGTGAACTCGCTCCTACAAATAAATGCGCCATCGCAGAAATATAAACGGACCCTGTAAAATGGATGCTGTGGGAAGGCTCCCTAACAGATCAACGATAACTTTGTGATAGGTCCCACTCATCGGGTATTGAGGTACAGCTTATGGTAGAAGAAAGCTATAGTAATAAAGATTAACTACCTACCTAGTGTCTTAACTATGTTTTTTGTTAATTGATCACTAAGCGCGCGTCTTCCTAACTTTATGATACTGTCATATCAATTTACATGTCGTGAAAGTTTATTTTTATATTTGACTATAAAATTCTCTAATGTTTTCACTATCGCGTCTTTGCCAATAAAATACGACACATCGAGCTCGTAATGAGTGTAATTTCCCTCGGTCCAATAGCGAACGCGCCACGTGTATTTGGCAGACGTAGTAGGCATAAATAAAAATCTATCATTATCAAGGTCGTTAGTAATGCTAATGACAGATAACGATTATGATGGATGACTAATGAGAACAGTAGAAAGTGGAACATTTAATCGACTAATGCAATTAGAAGCTGATAAAGTTGATAGATTAGTTGCTACGCTAGATAACCAAGTTCTCACGACTTTTTCAAAACAATCATATTCTCAAGAAGTTGAATCCAATCCAATGGATAGGTTTGATAAGAATCGCAAAAAGGTAGGCAACAATTTAAGTAAAGCGTTTTCTAAAAAGACTGACATATTTTAGTAGATAGCGCACGTTTACTTGATAATAACTTGAAACTACAAAGCGATATTATCTGATCAGGTGGGCAAAAAATGAGTGGCTTTAATTTAAATTACTCTGCTTCTAGAAACGTCCATAATATACAATATTATAATATATTCGAAAGTAACTGTCTGTTATGTTATGACTTATGATTCAAAAGATAATTTAGGTGCATCGGTTTTGTTGGGAATCTGCCGGACACTTTCGATAAGTGCATCGCGGTCATCTATATGTAAAGTAAATCTTCCTTTGTCGATTGACCGCAACTGAGGGTCAAATTGGGCAATCCAAAAATTATTTCGGTTTATGGGTCAGTATATTATTTAAAATCACCTTATCATAGTTCTTCAGCTTGATATTGGTCAAAGCACGATCACAGTAGAACATCGGGTTGTCCCTGATGAAGTCTATAGCTCTGTTGTAGCAGGAAAGTGCTTTTTGGTAGTCTCCTCGACGGAATGCTTTAATCGCCATAGTATTCTGGGTATCTGCTTTTTCCTTGCGAATCTTGCGGTCTTTAGCCCTTCTATCCGCGTCTTTGCTCATCTCAGACATCCATACTTCTTTATCCATATTCTCCTAAAAGAAAAAAACGCAGACAGATTTGTATATCTTTTCCAAATACACGTTACTAGAGAAAAATCGCTGTTGAAAGCTGATTCGTTACACAATATAGTTTTCATATTAGGTCTTTCAACATTCCAGCTAGCTGAAGAAAATTTATTTTCCCAACCAAAGAAAAACATAATAGTATATGCTTATATATACATATATATTATATAGTGACCAATATATTAAATTTCCTTTATTGACCAAATACAAACTAAGATAACACACCTACCATACCTACCCAGTACCCACAACTATCAAATAAGAGCAATATTTCTGAATGTCATGTGTGTTGTAAAGATCACTCTTAATTGGAGCTGATTATTCTTCTAAAACTCACGCACAATCTGCCTGAACTTGAAATTGAGGTCACGGTTTGTTAGAACGTAGGTACTTACATTACTTATGTAACACATAAATACCACGTGCGTACCTCGTAAAATATCCCTTAATGCATTTGCATAATTAATTAATTATAATTGGGTTATTGCCCCCTTCCCTTTTCCTCATGTCTGGGTTAATTGATTTACGCAGCGGGATTACGTAGTAACAGCATTCGCGGGCTAGTTTGTATCTGTATGTGTGACGGAATCTGGTTGTGTTCCTGCTTTAGCGTTTGTGAAACGAGGCCCCGACTTAGAACGACGTTTATAGATATCTCGCCACACTAGGTACTTAGTCTTTTGTATCCCGCTAACAAAGACCTGAGAATTATGGTTTTCTATAGTCGGGGTGTTGTTCTCTCTGTAGAGAAACGCTGGCACCCAAACCACACCTATTAAATCTAGGAGCGGCCTCAAACTACATGATTGGTTCATGGTTGTTCTATTATTGTCCACATTGTTTGTTACAGACAGATGCTCATATATCAATATCAATTTTAACGGTTCATGCGTTGCTCTACCGTGCTGTAATATCACGGATCACTAGATACTAATAATTTTGCACATTGCATCATTATTACTGTGAGGTGAGCATAATAGAATTCCTGGTGCTACCAACTGCAAACACTCCGTGTCATCACGAGGTGATAGTTATTTGTAGAGAAAAGCAAGCCAAATTGCTTTCACTGATAAAATACAACACACGCAGTATAGATGCATTTTATGATTATGTAGTGTCCTACTAACGCTTGATACTTAGCTGGTTTAAAAATAAAATGCATTGGCATCTCTACATGTTTTGTTATTCGTGACTAGCTACTGGATATACAAGGCAATTGACTACACCTACTTGTTAATCAATGGAAACAGATAACCTAGTTTTGAGGCTCGAGCAAACAGTAATAAATTCTGTCCTTATAGAATTGGAATGATTTCAAACGTGTTCGGTGTCTTACCGAGTTTTCGTTGCCCATGGCTTTAAAAGCCTTCTTGTTTATAACGGTGCGGTCTGCCGACACTGTCGCTTCCACATCTTCATCCAATATGACCTTTCCTTCGAGTAACTTGTCGGCACGTTTGTGGGCAGCATCGGACGTCACTTTGTCTCCGCTAGCCATATCTCTCACCAAGTTGGAGACTTCTCCGACCCTTAGCATGAAGTTAGACCATTCCTCGTTCAACTCCATGTCTTGGTTGTCCCTCAAAGCTGGGTTCCTGGTTATGGAGGGAACCTTTACAGAAGTTGAAGAGGTGCTCCTCATCGCAGTACTCTTTAAAGCAATTTTTGAAATTGCCTTTTTGTTTCTCTGCATTTTCGCAGTGTTTAGTTTTTGCTGGATGTTTTTATTCTTATGCCTGTCGCATTGACGTAACGAGACGCTTGGCAACGGTTGTCAAGTGCGCTAAAGTCAAATTGCTACCTCCTTTTACCCAATCAAGTTTTAGCACATTGTCATGTCTACATGACAATAGAGCAAAGAGGGTTTATTTTTATTTGTGTTTTCGACTTGTATCTTAACCCAGATCCAAGAACAGATGGTAGGTATTGAATTAACTTTTATTTGACATCAAGGCTGGAATGTGCTTGTTTAAAAAAAAATGTGTTATGGGTACTAGATGACTGTTATACATAATATAATACATGTCATAGATATTTTTATTATACATAAAAAATACCCAGATCATACAAACATTGGTCCCAAGGTGGGAATCGAACCCGCAATTTTCTGCGTCACAGACGGACCTTCGCCCACCGCGCCACATCATCGGTCGAGCATTACAACGCGACCATGTGGAATGCCTCATTTAATTTAGATGAGCCGAGATATTTTTATATTTTTAATGCTCACGCGTTTAACCGTATATTTATGACCCCTTACCAGCGTTCCCATGAATTATTTGAGGAGGGTCCGCGCGACGTTTATTCAATTCAAACAGCTCACATTTTAACAGGGGCAGGTGCGGTGGGCTGCTTATACCGTAGACCGTGGCCTTTGATTAGCGACACTGTGGCCTTTGATTAGCGACAGTGGCCTTTGATTAGCGACACTTATTATCATATTATATTATTATCAAGCTACCATTTCAGGCTGAGCAAATCGGGTTGAACGAAGGTAAGATATCTAAATTTTCTGATTATGTAGTCGATTTTTTAGTTATCTGCCTAAAAAAGGAACAAAAGGCCCATTTTAATAACTAGTTATGAAACAGTCACAGGAAATTGCCTTTTTCGTAGCTAGTTATGAAAATAGACCTAAAGAAAAGATCAACAGTAACGCAGCATCCGTTTTACATGGTCTGATTTTTTTCCGTGATGACGTATGTTGTACGAAGCTAGTTCACTCGCCCGACAGTGTTCCGGGTCCAGAAAACGGTTGTTTCCAGTAGCGAAGGATCCATAAAAACGGATCCGCCCGCTGTGTGAATGCGCCCTTAGATTAACTTTTTTGTTGTTCATTTTTATTCATAATTCAAAGTACTTGTCGATCGAGATCCTTTCTTCATTATTTACAATTATCTTTACCTCGACTAAGCGTGTGAATTTAAGCGCTTAAGTGTTAGTTCGGATTTGTTGATATGGTTTTCTGCTAACTCTAAGCTTGAGCTTAGTTATAGAATAGCATAAAACAGTCCAGCGTAACGTAATAATATAATACATCGGGCATTGCATCTTCTGCTTCGGTGTTATGTTTTCAATCAAACCTGGTAGGTATTGGGTTTGCGTCTCAGTCAAATTCGTTATGTGTGTTTTATTCAACGTATGCGACCGTGTTGATGATTGCGAGGAATTGTTGTTGTTTATGACTATAATAATATTTTTTTGATTTCACGACGCGACGACATAATAAATAATACAGGATAATTCACATCACATTACAGCCCCAAGGTGAGCTGTTATGGTTACCAGTTAACTGAAATACATAATACAATACGTAGATAGATATTTTTTACTATGCATAGAACACGACCAGAACACCCGGAACAGCAGATCGTACAAACATTTGTCCCGAGGCGGGTATCGAATCCGCAACCTCCTGCATCGCAGGCGGACCTTCGCCCACCGCATCAATGAGGTCGTCAATCCCATATACCTAGGTAATGATCCGGCTATAACACATCGAGCTACTCTTCAAATACGAAGAAACAACTCGACTTAAGTTCCTCTAAGTATAGATACCTGTAAATATTTACAACAAGACCGCCGCCCCGGGAGGAGTAATCCCACTATCCCACTAATATTACAAATGTCAAAGTTTGGATGGATGGATAGATAGATGGATGAATGTTTGTTACTCAATCACGCCAGAACGGCTCAACGGATCTGGATGAAATTTGGCACAGAGATAGATTATAGTCCGGAATAGTAACAAAAAAAAACAAAAACAAAATTTTATTTATTTCCACATAAGTCATGCAATAGTATATACATTAGCAGTGGATCCCGCACTAGGACAAACCTGTGTCGCGGGTATCCTTTTACGTTTACCAAAGAGTAATATATAGAAATAACATTAAACCTAAAACTAAATAACATACAATCAGCAACGGCTCAGCTCAGTAGAGTATTAAGAGAAGTAATAATTATAATAATGTGCATAGCTAAAAAAGAAAAAATACAAAAATGATATTTATAAATTATGTGAATGTGTAGGCATTAACTGTGTGGTTGTAGTTACTTATTACGCGCAAGTAAGATTATGAATAACATTCAATAGTATTTAAGAGAAGGCGACCAATAGTGATTCCGTGGCATCATAGTCTAGTGTGACCAACCAATTCCTTAATTTCACTTTAGCGCTAAAAAGCGAACAAGATTTTAGGTCACACTTTACTACTTTGTAAATGAAAGGGAAGGCAAATAATCGAAATCGTTTTGCAAAAGAAGTTCTGATTTTAGGTACATTAATTTTTATCCTACGACTACTCGAGTACTGGTCTGAAAGACTTAAACCATGCGACTTGTGGTAAGCCAAAGCAACCTTCTGAATGTAGAGCTGTCGGACTGAGAGCGTCAAAGATTCTCTGTGTAGAAGATGAGTGGAATATCTAAAGGGTTTCCGTAGCATTACTTTCAGAACCGATCTCTGAGCTCTCTCCAGTTTTATGGCAAAGGTCTTTGCGGCAGCCCCCCATACCGTTATACAGTAGCTGATAATAGACTGACAGATGGCAGTATATACCATCATAAGGGTATCGCTGTCCGCACCGTCCCGTAATAATTTCATAATATGTATGAGCTTACGCACACGGCCAGAAATAGAAACTATGTGAGTTTTAAACTTTAGGTTTTCGTCAAGTGTTACACCTAAGTACTTTATGCTGACCACTCTATCAATGATAGTGCAGTCGCAACCTACTGCGGGCAAGTGTGTGTGGCTGCACTTGTGGATTTTAAGACAGAGCGATTTAGGTGGGGATGTAACAATTGTTTTGTGAAAGCAAACGTATTGAGTTTTTTTTTCATTGAGAGTGAGTAGGTTCGAATCAAGCCAAGATGCAACCAAAGAGAGTCCCTTCTCCGCTCCAACAAAGACGTTCTCCCATGAGTCCCCTTTGAAAAGAATAGCTGTATCGTCAGCGTAGCATAGAACAGTAGCAAGGTTTGTTTGAGATAGAACGGATACTAAATCATTTATATATATTGTAAAAAGAGTGGGACCCAGGATGCTTCCTTGAGGGACGCCGTACAAAGTACTTTGAACGCTGCCTACGTGCCCATTAACCGAGACACACTGACCCCTGCCGCATAGGTAGCTTCTGAACCAGTCCAAGGCATGACCACGTATTCCCAGACAGTCCAGCTTCTTCAACAATATTGCGGGAGAAACCGTGTCGAAAGCCTTGGCCAGGTCCAGAAACACCCCCATACAATACTGAGCAGAATCCAGGGTCCCGACAATGTTGTCTACAAGCTGAAGAACAGCATCTTCCGTGGACTTACCCTGCCTAAAGCCGTATTGAAAAGGTGAGAGAATGTTTTGCTCATGAAGAAAAACTCCAAGTCTTTTGTGAACTACCTTCTCAAGTAATTTAGAAAACACCGAGAGTAACGAAATAGGACGAAAGTTCGATGGAGAATTTTTAGGGCCGGCTTTGTATATGGGCACAATCGAAGCCGTTTTCCAAGGTTGTGGAAAGGTGCCAGTAGATATGCTCAGATTTATTATGTGTGTGAGAGGGTGTATTATTAGATGAGCAACATGTTTTAGTAGAGAATTTTTGACACCATCTAATCCAGGAGCGCCACTGTTTCGTAAGTTCCCAATAAAACTCAGTACCTCAAGAGGATCAGTAGGCGACATAAAAAAGGAATGTGGGTAGTTGGTAGGTAGCTGAATCATAGATGCTAGCTCCTCTTCAGTCTTATTTAGTTTTCTGAGAATGTTGTTGGCTAGACATTGACCAACATTGACATAGTAATTATTACATGAATTAAGTGATTCTAATGGCCTGGTTTTAAGGGTCAAAAGCTGGGAATTGGTATTTTGGGGTTTTTTTAGTTCACAAATGTTTTTAATCGTATTCCACATTTTATAAGGATTATTTTTATTTTCTACAAGTTCTTTTTTATTGTGTTCTTTCTTGGTGCTTTTCAAAATACTACTGAAGACGTTTCTGTATCTTTTGTATTTAAGCTGTAGGTTAAGATCATTTGGATGCTTCTTGGCAAGGCTGTGAAGTTTGTCTCTACGCTTCATGCACTTGATTAAACCTGGCGTAACCCAGTCCTTAATATTTGTTTTTCTGTGTTTAATTTTAATGATTTTAGTGTGTGTCTTTATAATTTTTTCCAGGATACCCGAAAAAATTTCAGCCGCCTTAGAAGCATCCTCACATTGCAGCACATCTTGCCAATTAGTATTAGTAAGATTAGTGGCTATAGAGTCATAATCTGTTTTAGCAAACAGCTTAGTGCGATCGACTCTGAGGGCAGTAGTGCTTATACCAGCCATTGTTAAGTTATGGTCAGTTAACCCAGAGCTACAGATCAAACCTATGGCTTGTACCTGAGAGCCGATTAGTATATGGTCTAGACAAGATGAACCCCGTGTCGGAGTACTAATAACATTTGTAAGTCCTAATTCGGCAATCAGGCACAAGTATTCATTAGTTTGGGGACAGTCATTTAAAATATTTATGTTCAAGTCCCCCATGATAATAAGATCTTTACTTCGAATTGCTTTTTGATTGATAAAGCTGTCCAAAGAGAGCAGAAAGGGGCTTGTATTGCGATATGAAGGAGAACGATAAATACCTAAGACTGCTTTACTGCTGGATATCTCGATAAAAAGACTTTCAGACTCTACAATCTGTGGCTCACTTACCGCGGCCTCTAGGTCCTCTCTAACATAGGCTACGACGCCACCCGATTTGTTATTTAGAGTCGACGTGCTATAGTGTCGGTAGTTTGGGAGAGTTCTAATAAGCGAGCAGGTGCCCAGGTGGCATTCTGTGAGTATAATAACATGAAAGTCAATATTTAGTCTTTTGTGTAAAATCAAAAATTCATCAAAATTCTTCTGAAGACTACGTATGTTAAATGTTAATACTTTTAGATTATATTGGTCACCCAGCGCAGCTTTACAAGATTCCGCTGAAATATGAGAGCAGCAAGGAACAGTAAAGGATTCGTCAAGCTCATCGACTATATCTAAAAGGGCCATTTATGAAACAATCGTTTCAAAGTTTTTAAGGAAAGCTCTGATAAACAAATGCTTCTTGCTGCATTATGGCTAGATTGTAGGGCTTTGAAGCTGCGCTTCTTTAGTGAGTGTACATTGGTACCTACAGATAGTATTTTAGAATAAAGCTGTGCGTTGTAAGAATTATTGAAACTTCTGGAACACATAATATGAGAATACAAATTAAGATAATATAAACAAAAGTACAAAATAATAATGCATGCACTAAATGAAGTGTTAAAGTGAGCTACAGTAAAACCTACGTGAAATGAACTATGGCTACGATAAATATTATAATAACTAATTATCGCAGGGATCACTTCCGCCAAGTTTTTCGGATAGTTCCTTGTAATGCCGAATGCGTATGGCTGGGCTTCCTTCCTGCTGTCGGACGTGAACAAAACCGTTGCTTGTCCAGCAAAACTTGAAACCTTCTTGAGATGCGCGCATCCTTGCCTCTCGAAATAACATTCGATTCTCGCGTGTTAGCCGCTCATTGAAGAAGATTTTGGATGGCATAGGCGGATAGTACCTACATAGGCTACTTCTTATCCCGGAATTCTCACGACAACGGGAACTCCGCGGGTGAAACCGCAAGGCGCTGCTAGTATGATAATACATGAGAGACCTGAACGCTACACCGATGGTTACCGGCTGATTATAGTCCAATTCACATAGAAATTAGCAACCGTTCTAGAAAAGTACACCAACAGACGCGAGATAATCGCGTTATTGGCTTATAACTCTTAGGGGTAATGCCCATAATCCCCACGATGGGCATGCAGGCTGGGGATCACAGTTCGGTGGTAGATCTATTCTGCAAGAGGTCGCCCGCCCCCCGGTCTGTTAATGTCTGTTAATCGCTTCTTACGACACCTACTGGAACAGTTGGGATGGTGCAAATTCTAAGCCGGCACCACACGGCCAAAAAACTACACATTACAAAAAAAGTACACATATGCTGCGTGCGTATCATCTTAACATAAACTGGTCTATGGTATCATGCAATAATCATGTGTCTGAATAAAAGAATATTATTATTATTATTATTAATAAAAATTGACTTTAATCAAAATCACATCTTAGGTCTAATAAATATGTCCTTACATTTTATTTTTCAAAACAAATTTAGTCTTGACTCAATTTCTTACGCGATAAACAACGAAAAGTAACCGTTCAGGGAACGGTTCCTCTGTGAAATGGACTATATATAGAATCATACACCTGCAGTTGAAATGCCTGGCACGCATCTAAAAGCCTCTAGTGAGAGTTGGTTTTGAAGTATAAATATTACGCCCACGTTTCTTTACGACCTCTCCTTTCTATCTTCATACAAACCGGGCAAAGATAAATATGGATTCTGCGATGTCTTATTACAGTCAAAGCCATAAGACGCTGCCTATCTAGTTTTCACCTCAATTTATGTTCGGTTTTTGCATCGAAACCGGTCGGCGTAAGATAACTGGCAAACGTAATTTCACCGCAAAAACTATTGACTTGGAGCCGGTATTTGTATAGAAGTTATTGGTAATTCTTGTAGTGTTTGTGAGTTGTGAGATTCGTACTACCTCACCGGACTAATGAAATAAGTTATTTTATAAGTAACCGCAGCCTCGCTGACTAAATAAACTACTTGCTCTAAAATATCTCCTTCCAAATTACGAGAAATTCTAATCATGCAGGGAATGCGTGTATTCAAGTGAGATGGTGACCAATAATTAAAGGACTACCACCAATATTTAAAAAAAATAACAATCGCAACAGATGGTAGTTACAACAAAGGTTGGCTTCGTTGATCTGACTTGTAATGATAAATAAAATAAATAAATAATGTTGGACAATCCACACCGCATTATCTAGCCCCAAGCTAAGCAGAGCTTCGTGTTACGTGTATTAAATTACTGATATACATAATACAATATAGATAGATCGTTTTTTTAATCATACATAGAAACACTTGGAACAAATATTTGCAGATCGTACAAACATTTGTCCCAAGGCGGGAATCGAACCCGCAACCTCCTGCGTCGCAGGTGGACCTTCGCCCGCCGCGCCACATCGGTCGTCGAATGGAGAGTTAATTAGCTTTTCCGAGTTTCACTCGTCGAGTGGCGGCAGACACGGCTTTGCTACTCGTAATGAAAAACGTGATGCTCACTAGTTGGTACTTTGATGCAGTTTTCCCCCGTATCAAAACCGCAAGGTATAAGCAAATTTACTTTACAGCTAGGTACCTACTTTTTTCTGGCAAACATCCCTTGGCAAAGGCCCCAAACCGACATCTGAAGTACCTACTTACCATGCTGAAGCAAAGTAATCCAAGTATTATATGTCCGTCCCCGGAATACTATTTACCTTCCTGCCAAATTTCATTAAGATTTGTACAGCCGTTTAGGCGTGAAACACACAGACAGACAGTTACTTTCGAATTTATAATATTAGCATGGATCTTGTAAGGTACCTAGGTAACCGTTTTTCATCAGGCGGGCTGTATGATTGCCACCTCATTGGTGGTATAAAAAAAAGTGCAAATCGAAATATTGATGTACATAACTATTTTGAATGGCTCGCTCCATCCATAAATCAGGGGGTCTACTCCGAAAAGGAAAATCGATGTTTTTGATTCGTTTGCGTGCAAAACCAACTCTTATTATATTTTGCGTAAAATTAGCGTTTGCAAAAAAACGAATCAGAAATTTCGATTTCGTTTTAACAAGTATACGGGCCCCAGGCGGCTGGTCAAACTACAACTGGCTCTAGGTACATTTCGAGCATAAGAACGTCTCTGATGGTGAGGTATCTTACGTTTCCTAAACTGAGTTACTTATCCGTGCTATCGAGTTGGTTTCACTCGTACAAGATAGTATTGATTGGGTAAAGCCACCGATAATGAATTCCATGCTTCTACCGTTGGTATGTTGAATGCTAATGAAACCCTACGTAGGTAATGTACTTAAGCACACCAGCGCTGCCACCTATTTCATCATAATAATACGTTGAACAAAGGAAATTAAAAAAATACTATATACTTACTATCCTCACTAATATTTTAAATTCGAAAGTATCTGTCTGTCTGTTACCTTTTCACGCCTAAACGGCTTAGCGGACGTTTTAGTTTTAAAAAATACATTAATCATAACGAAAATTTATGTATTTTTGTAAACTAAAACGATAAAAACATACATAGCTATTTCTTATCCGATTATAAGTGCATAATTTCATTGCAATAAACGGTATAGTTTTCAAATGAATCGGAAAGTACGTTTTATCATTGAGATATGAGATTAATGTGTACATATATCTTTTTAAGGGCATTGTATACGCTTCTACAACAAAACTCCAAGTATGAGTTGAAAATTGACAGTAAATAAATTCAAACAAATAGTTAAACATATCCTTTGTAAAAAGGCCTACTATAAAATATCAGATTATCTAGACTAGTGGATAAAAAAGCTTGGGATGAGTTTTGCTCCAACTCGAAAACTAACATTCTAACAAGGTAAAGGTTTCTTGTTCGCTTCTTTACTTTACCTTAAATAGATTGAAGTGGATAAAAAATCAAAGTGATCACTTTATTTCCTAGTTTTACGTAATCTGAGTTTTGTGACGTGTCCAAGAGTCCTGTAGTCTAAAAGAAATAAAGCACTTGTTTTGAGTTATGCTGAACGATCATTTTGACATGTAACTCGTCCCACACTTCTTTTACTATTTACTAACTTATTTTATTTAAGCGTTATATTATTAAAATTGTAACTAAAAGTAAAGTTTACATTCTGTTTTAACTACGAGAACTAGTACTTGAATTAGTACCTAGTCGCCTTCTTGGCGTGGACCAATTAATCTCACTAATATTATAAACGTGAAAGTTTAGATGGATGGATAGATGGATGGATGTTTGTTCCTTTATCACGCCAGAACGGCTGAACGGATCTGGATGAAATTTGGCACAGAGATAGATTATAGTCTGGAATAGAACATAGGCTACTTTTTATCCCGGAATTCCCACGGGAACGGGAACTACGCGGGTGAAACCGCAAGGCGCTGCTAGTAATAAATAATTAGTTCCTACTTAATTCCATGACCCTCAGCAAAGACAGGGATGATTTCTTTCGCATTTACACTTTGCAAGATTGCATAGTGTAAATGTAAACTCGATTAAAGTTCATCAATTTACTAATAAGGGCCACTTCATACTACATAATAAACATTTTATTTTTTCCCTAGTATTCACACCGCTGGGCTTCGTGCGCCTATTCGGCGTAGTGGGCGGTGTGCTGGTGAAGCCGCAGTTTCTTCGGGATCTCAACGAGGAGTACTACATGTACTCCTTTGAAGAAGACACCATCAGGCGGAGGATGCAGAACGCCTTGGTTACTGGTGAGTAATTTTACTGATGACAGCCTCTGTTGTGTAGTGGCCGAAGGACCGTCTGAGACGCAGATTGTTGCGGGTTTGTTCCCACCGTACAAATGCTTTGGTATATGATCTGCAAGTATTTGTAGCTTTTCCAGCCCGAAGTCAGGAAGTTGCGCCTGGGAAAGAATGCTAAGACGTTGGTCCTGCGCGTGACCTCTCTCCGGTCGTGTCGATCTCCCGTCCCATCGGATTATGAGAGTGCACTTGTGTTTGCGCGCACACTTGTGCACAAATATGTCCTGCGCACTTGGCTAGTCTCCGTTGAGACTGGCCAACGTGGCCTAAGTGCGGTTAGGAGGAATCATCATTTGTAGTCATCGATCAAAAATGTCCGGCTTTGCCGGCCCCCCTTAGATTCACAATGCGCACGCCACAACCTTCAGTAGCAAAAGAGAAACATTTTGACATGTTAGGAAAGCTTTTCAACTAGTGTCATTTTAGCGTTCAGACAAAAAGCATGGGTAAGTGCTCGCACAAAAAATGCAAGAATCACTCGTCCAAAGTGCTGAAAAAGGATGGAATTTCTTATTTTCAGTAAGTTTATATATATTTCTTACCCGTATATTGAGATGTGAGTCATATACTTGTGAAATCAGCATAAAATATTGTTGTTTGGTTTGCCTATGTTAAAATATTAATTTTGTTCTAAATTGATAAATGGAGAGGCTATTTCTTCTTAATTTTTTTTTCATTTTTAGTATGTATTAATATATTTTTCATAAAAATAAGTTTAATATTACTAGTTGATGATTTTTAAAATAACTAGTTGGCCCGCCCTAAAATTTCATTTGCGTAGACTCTCTAATAAAAGAAAGACTAGGTTCTTACCTGTTACGAGTACCTGTACGAGTTTTTTTTACGGGACAAAAAATAAACGTTTTATAAATTCATACTTCTGGTAGAAAGACTAGGTTCTTACCTAGGTAGGTAAGAACCTAGTCTTTCTACCAGAAGTATGAATTTATAAAACGTTTATTTTTTGTCCCGTAAAAAAAACTCGTGCAAAGCCGCAGACAGGAACCAGATCTTTTTAATCTAGAGTGCCTGCCTGAAATTGTATTTTAAGTTTAAATTGTTGTATGTCTGAAATGACCCTTTTGTATAAATACCTACTGTTGAGACACCAATTTATAGTTTCATCAATAAATGATTCGTTATCTTTACCTGAATTCTGTTAATTAATCCTTATAGAAAATAAACTGAGTAGGTAGGTATATAATTCTCAGGAAGGTACCTACCTACTTACAAAATAAAATAAAATGAATTCGACTCCACCAATCTCTTGTTCCGTATGGAAAAAACTTGTCAGGCTCTGCGCAAACTGTCTGCGTCAAAACAAAACGTAGACAATTTTGATTGACATTTTTGTAAGGCTCTAGGAATCTACGGGGGAGGCCGCGAACTACTTATTTTTGATCGAAGTTTGTAGTAGATAAATATCCGATAAAATAAAAGTAAAGTAAAGAAAAAAAAAATTTTCAGTCACCAAATTACAAACGTTGTTAAGTTTTATTTCAGAAAAAAGTTACAAAGTAGGTACTTACACGCTTATCGTAATTCCCTTAAATTAATGAATTTTATTTTAACGAACAATTTTATCATCAGATAGGTACTGTACAGTATAGTTTAATGGTTTTGAGAGTATCTGAGAGTCTGAGCATAGGCGGCATAGGTGAGCATAATGCTAGAGAGCATTCTCTACCTGCTAACCTTAGGGTACTGTGGACAACAAATTATCCTAACCTGTAGAAATCTGAAATAATGTGGCTATAAGTTAAAATGAAATTACTATGTGATTTCTTGTAAACGTTGTGAAAATATGTTTTAAAGTACGCGAAAAAGACCAAACAATTTAAACAACAACTTCTCGTAAACAATTAACTAGGATGTTGCACTTGTGTTTCGCACACACAGGCTCTTTTAATTATTCATTTGATAATGATCTAATTGTCGCTTCATGTAACTTAACGACGTATTCGTACCGTAACTAAACTACTATTATGTACTACATATAATTAAAGTGCCAGTTACACTAGGCAGCGAAAGAATTATTAATAAATTATTGAACCATGTCATGTGGTGCCATCTAGTAATTTTTTGCATACTTCGACGGTATTTTTAATTTAATACGCAGGTAGCAAGTGCTCTTTCATTGTCTTTCGGCCGGTTTACGTCAGATTTACGCAAGCAAAATATATTAAAAAACAATAAACAATAAAGACTGTTTTTTACGATAAACCATATATGTAATATCTATAAAATAACTAAGTCTTTAGGTTAATTTTCTGTTATGACCGTAAAACTGAAATATTTACATTTCTAAAGGTTATAAAAGAATACACAAGTCTACACCTGGCCTTTTAAATTTATTGTTGTGCGTGCTTTGTCGTTATTTTGTGAGAAAACTTTTGTCCGTGCCCCCTTGCATTGCTAACAATGCTGTATTGTACCTATAGTTAACCTACAGAGACTATTGTAGAGTTCTGAGATAGAGACTACTTTGAGTCTGCAAATATTTGCAATCTGCAAATATTTGTTCCAGGTGTTCTGGGTATTTTCTTTGTAGGCTTAATTTAAAAAACATTATATACATTATACATTACATAATATATGAGTTAAGTACATCAGTCATCTAGTATATAACACAAGCTCTGCTTAACTTGGAGCTAGATGATGCTATTTATTTATTTATTACACAACCAGAAGGCCCAGCCCCCTTAGCACGGGGATTGTTGTCTAGGGTAGAATAGAGAAAAATTACGTCACTTCGTCATCCAATGCGTGAATTATTTGAAATGCATTCCATCAACTTCAATAATGTACGCAATTTATGGCGATGCAATGTCATTATTGTCTATTCTACCCTAGACAACAATCCCCGTGCTAGGGGGGCAGTACAGGGATTGTTCTCTACGGTAGAATAGACAATAATGACATTGCATCGTCATACAGCGTACATCATTGAAATGGAATTTCAAATAATGTACGCATTCGATGACAAACTGACGTAATTTTCGTGTATTCTTCCCTGGACGATAATCCCCGTGCTTGCCCTACAGTTTTAAGAGGACACTGCATGCTAAATAGTAGGTGCGAATCAACTAATCAACAATAATTTGATCGACATAAATTTTTTGGACCATGTATAGGTGTTAGTAAATCGCATTCAATACCTAACCTCGGCGGTGGTTGCGGCGGGCGGGCGGCAGCGCAGACGGACAAGTGCGTCTTGGGTCATGGAAGTGTTAATTACTCATTAAATAATGTAGTCATCTGAGTACATTTCATAAGCATAATTATAGGCCTATTCATATCTAGTCTGGACACCTATTGAGATAAGCACATGAGTTAACGTTATGTTATGAGAGCTAAAAATAACAATGAACGTTTGTGTACGATAGTTTCCTACTCACAGGTTTATGATAACAGACACTTGCTCCTGGCGTCGTTATATTTGTAAACTTTGTGCAATTTTTGTTTTTATTATTAAGTTACTTGTTACAATATTAATATTAGTATAATTAACTGGTATTTATCGCGTTTACCACACACATATTTTTAATGCGAATGTTTAGATGTATAAATGGATGTTTGTTAACTTTTACGCCATAACGACTGAACTTATCGGGATGAAATTTTACATAGATTTAGCTCTAAGTCTGGAATCAAACATAGGCTACTTTTTATGCTATAAAACAGTTCCCAAACAACAAATGCGAAGCCGCGGACGGAAACTAATTTATCTATATTTACACACGGTCGTCGGGAGAAATAGGTAAATAAACGCGATAATACGGATAGGTATCCGTTAAATAGTTCTAGTAATAATGTGGTGAAATCAAAGTTTAAAAATATTCTAACAATATTTTAACCGTATGAGGCCACCTTGTTGTTATTTTTTATTTGAGTTCGTTTCATTGACCTACAACTAGGCTTTAGATAACATTTAAAATGGGAACCTCTACTTTAACATGTTAAGCAGCAAGGTTTCACATTGTAACAGTACAGCATCACGAGACTAAAACGTAGAGAACAACAAAGAAATTCGTACAGCTCTACATACGTCAACTGCGAGTATATGTACAAAACCAATGACCGATATACACACAAAAGAAACCAAGTCGACAAAGCATACGGTAAAAGAGATCGATTGCCTGTAATCGCGTACTCAAACCAATGTTTCAAAGACTTGGATGGTGTTTGATTTTGCGTTTTGAATACTATCTATACACAATAATTTATTTATTTAGCAAAAAGGAAGTGACCACCATAATACAGACAACAAACAAAATAATGGCCATGACACCGTCTGTTTTTTGGTCCGATAGATAGTCATAGTAGGTACTTATTAATTAATAAAAACTTAGTTACTCTACTAAGTTTTTATCCTACCTTATTCATAAAAAAAAACGTTGGACGTTTATATTCAAAACTAAAAAAAATAGAAGTTTATTGCTTTATCTTTATTATCATACGAAATGATCATTCTTGAAATTGATTTTCTTAATATTATTTCACCCGTTTTATAAAGAAAAAAAACGTTCGCACCCGCTTAAATACGAGAGCAGGAGTCTATTTTATGATCACCTCTAATGGTTAAATTAAAGGCAACGCGGAAGCGTCCACAAGTCTGCAATAAGCATGGTAGCTAAGTAGCAGAGATCTTTGAGGATATCACTTCCTTGGTTAGCAACGTGACTGGATTCTCACCTGTGCTGACCTTGGCTGAGATCTTGTGCAAATTAGAGTTAATTGTTGATTAAAGGATTCAATACTCGGATAACACTATATAGATTACCTTTTTACATTCGCCCGTCCGTTAGAAACATTTATAGATACCTACTGAAATATACATTAGATAGATTAAACCCAGCTATGATTTTTGTTATTATACTTCCCAAAATAGTTTATAAAATTACCCACGGTTTTGACCTCGGACGGACAGCAAAAAAACAATACACAATTTTATCATGTAATTATAGCTAGAGCTTTTTGCAAGTAATATTATTATGCCTGCTTGTAAATTAAAACCAAATTATATCTCGCTGAACCATCCTATTTAAAAAAAATCCTTTTGTAATGAACTGTCGACCAAGATCAATGTACTGACTTGGTTTACTGAAAACATCTCCCAAATAAATACGCTCCACCTTACACAACCTACTAGTTAGTAGGCTCAACGGTACCTATCTACAAGTCACGTTGAAAAAAAAACGCATGTGCCAAAAATAGACCTAATGCAGAATCTCACAAGGTGTTGCAAACGAACGTTACCTAGAGGGGACCGACCCGAACTATTCAATATAGGAAATTGTACTGAAAGAAAACATTCCTTTATATTTAAACTACATTCTTAGCATTTAGAATAAAACCGGCCAAGTGCGAGTCGAACTCGCGCACGAAGGGTTCCGTACCATTATCTATAAAAACGACAAAAAAATCACGTTTGTTGTATGGGAGCCCCCTTAAATATTTATTTTATAATGTTTTTTAGTATTTGTTGTTATAGCGGCAACAGAAATACATCATCTGTGAAAATTTCAACTGTCTAACTATCACGGTTCATGAGATACAGCCTGGTGACAGACGGACAGACTGACAGACGGACAGCGAAGTCTTAGTAATAGGGTCCCGTTTTTACCCTTGGGTACGGAACCCTAAAAACTACTTGCCTTATCCGGTAATTGCCCCAATCAAATCTTTAAAAAAAAATACCCAGTATTTATAGAAATGTTTCCTTTCAGTAAAATTTGCTATCTCGAATATTTCGGTTCGTTTGTAACATTCTATATAACTTTTGTCCCATGTCCCATTATTCATTGTCTAGCAGCTAGACATAGTGAAGCATAGCATTGTTTGAGCTAGACTTTAGCTCAAACAATGCTATGCTGCACTATTTGAATAACATTATTTAATGCGTCGAGCATATCGTGATTATAGGAGATGCTATTAATAACGGTAGAAAAATGTGTATTTACATATTTATTTTTAAATAGGTACGAATTACGTCTCGAGCTTGCGCGTCGTGATCCACGTGTCATGTCGTACGATCGTTTTTGTGTAGGTTTTTGCAGCTGTCTATTTCTGATTCTGAATACAATCACACAGCTGGTATTTGAAAATGCTCTTGAGAATTCAAAGGTTTGAGATTTTGAATGTAATTCAATGCAGCAAGCTCGTTGCATAAGATTGGGCCAAAGCAACGTCGCAAGATGTTGCATTGAGTTAAGATTTTAAAAGTTATCTTGTAGCTGAGCCAATTAAGCTTTTGTTTTATATCCAAACATATTGATTTTCAATATCAGAGCCAACCTCAAAATGAAAGTGCTTACGTACCTACCTATTTCTTAATCAAATCCATAACGCTCAGACAATGGAAGATAACAATGATTGCTAATCTTCCCGAGAGCTATAGCGATGACCTAACTATCTGTGAACGCTGTGGTTGTTTAGGCTTTTTCAGTAAACCTTGGCTATTGTTACGAAATTCTAACCGGTAAATTATCTTATTATGTTGGTGGGTGAAGGTGTTGCGTATATAATCAAAATAATCACTGAGCCAATTCAGATAAATCTCTCTATACTTGCAATTCTAGACACCCACATAAAGTCATATAGGGTACCTACTATCGTACTATCGACCAAAAATATGCTTGACCGTGATTTTCGCTTGGTAGCAATCCCTCTAGCCTTTTTCTTTTGTTATAACCAATCAAAGACACCTAAACAATGCACATATGTTTATTTTTGTAAAAGCCATTGTTTTTATGACTTTTACAAATTTATATTACTATTATTTATTTCAAATTTATATTTATATTATTATTCTAGTAGGTTAGGTACTGTAAGCAAATCTAAATAAAAAGAACGGGCTCTTTGTTTCTGTTTATTATGGGACACCCCGCGCTACGCCGCCGTCGTCCTTTGAGCTTTCGTCTTATATATAAAACAACTAGCAGCGCCTCGCGGTTTCACCCGCGTAGTTCCCGTTCCCGTAGGAATTTCGGGATAAAAAGTAGCCTATGTCCTATTCCAGACTATAATCTATCTCTGTGCCAAATTTCATCCAGATCCGTTTTGCCGTTCTGGCGTGATAAAGGAACAAACATCCATCCATCCATCCATCTAAACTTTCACGTTTATAATATTAGTGAGATAGTGAGATTAGTGAGATATTCACTCGCAAAAAATTTTACGGTTAGGGATTCTGTATTGTTATACAACTGAGTAATGAACATGGCACAATCACTGGTGCCCACGACGCGACGCACATGCCTAAGTCCAGCTCCAGATGCAACTGCTTATGACAAAGGCGTGTTTAAAAGCTAGCAAGGCGGTGAAGCCTGGGGTAAGTTTAAGTCGGTGCAAATAACATTCACCCTAAGCAGGGTTAATATACTTTTGGTCGATTAACAGAAATCTTATATTGATTGGTTAATGATGTTTTGTGATCTGGGATCGATTGTACAAGTATTTGGGCATGGTAGACTACATAGAACAGCTATCCTGTTTGTAGCGTGTTTTATCTAGGCTCTGAATTAGCATCTAGTTTTCTTATTATATTGTCAGCTTCTTTTCTATATTATAGGCAGCTCCCAACTAAATGACGAATAGGTAGGTGTAGTAGATACAGTACAAAGTACCTTGCTCGTTGTTGCATGCCTTGTACCTACTAAGGAAAAAAGGGATTTTTTTCTAAATTATCCTTCAGACTATAGACGAAGCAGGTCAATCGATCGAATTCAATAGTGTAAAGATATTCGGGTAATTTCATTAAAGGCAGCCCGATCCAAAATGTATTTTACGATTGAGTAGACAGATAAAACAGACTAAAGGGGATTTGAAGCAAATTCATGTTTATGGTTCAGACTATCGAATTGTAAAGATAAAGTAAATTTACTAGATTACAAAATCGATTTGATCAAGGCAGCTTAGGTAGGTATAGTTACTTAGTTGATTGTTTACAAACCATTCTTGATCATCGATCGGCGTGAAAACTACGGGCTTCCTACAATGTTTACAGTGTCTTCCAAAGAAGCTGAAATTTGAGACCTTACTTCAGTGTTCTGTTCCAGCAGTTGTTACGTGAGAAACGGGGTCTTGAATGGAATTCGCGGTTCCTGTTATTTATTTTTAGTCTTGCTCTTTTCCGCTCCTGCTCTTACCGACTTCAGGAGGAGGAAGGAGGTTCTATGTCCGGCTGTATTTTTTTTTGTATATTCGTCGATTTTCCCGTCAAGGACCGATTTTTATAATTCTTATTGCATTGATGATTGAACCCTGAATTTCCTTGCTTTCCTCTTTCTATTCTCGCTGTATGTTGGTCAGGTGTAACACCTTACCTGGTTGGCGATGTTACACCCCCGTCTGATAGAAATAGATAGAATTGTGATTTATGAGAGTGAGAATGGAACAGAGAGTGCACCTGTGGTTGCGCACACACTTCTTCACTAGGTATAATAAGTTCTGCGCACCCGGCTAGTCTTCATTAAGACTGGCCGCCCCGGTTGAAGATTTGGCGGAGGAGATCATCTTGGTCAATATAATCATTTACATTATGTACTTTATGTTCTAGGAAGTGGCTACATATCCCCAGAGCCTATGTATCCCGATCGTGGAGATATATCGGCGCCTCTGGAGGCCGACATCTCGCTGACAAAAGACTGCTCCATGACGCGCGGCAAGGAAACCCCTTTGCTGCGGTTGAGGAATGGCGCGCTACAGGCGGGCTTGAAGGATCGGCTACATAGGGTTGTGGCTATGAGAAAGGTACGACATTTACGGTCCATTCCATAGATGCACATATCGGCGCCTCTGGACGCTGACACCTCGTTGATGAAAGACAGCTCCATGACGTGCGGTAAAGAAACCCCTCTGCTGCGGTTGAAGGAAGGCGGGCTTGAAGGATCGGCTGCATAGGGCTATGAGAAAGGTACCTAAGATTATTTTCCAGTTCAGGGCATTTTATTCATATTCTACGGGACGAATACATTGTAAGTATAAGTAAAGTACCTACATACAAAATGTGAAGTTCAAAAAGAGAAGGCGAATATAAAAATAAAATCGCCGTAAATAAACAACAATACACTATTTTTTGACGTTGCTGATGAAATTCGATATACTGGCATGTTACTAATCACAAAGAAGTCAAGTCACATTTATAAATCTCTATTATTTAAATTTGGTTGGGCGGCATCGGCGTAGCGAACTGCAATTAATCACAGTGCACGATGTTTATTTCTTACTGTTTATATTCTGCTATTCGGCAGGACGCCATAAAAATGACATAATTTTAAGATTCACTGAGCTCGCAGAGAGGACGCAGCTCTAACAGCAAAACCCGTCAAGCGCAAGTGACACAAGCGCAGGGAGCGTTGCCTGAATTTTATCAAACGCAAATCAACCCAGCTTTGATCGTAATCATGATCAGTTCAGTTTTGATCTATTGTTAAGGCAATCGCATAAACGATAAACCTATTCCAGGAAGTGGAGAACCAGAGAAAGTCGTCTCCCCTGCAACGCAACGTGGTGTATCCGCTAGCGATGCTACTTCTCCTTGCGCTCACCACGATCACAGTTCTCATGGTGCTGCAGAACACCCTGGAACTGTTGATTGGGATCAAGGCTCTGCCGCTTAGCACGAGAGTAAGTAATAGCATAAGCAGGTTTCTTTTGGTGAATCAATCTAAGGAATTGAAAGTAAAGGTAAAATAGACAGTATCCTATATACCAGAAAAATGGTAGTGCCTGTAATCCAAATTGGCTGCGCCGATTATTCAACCTGCGCCAGTTAATAAAGCTAAATTGGTGGAAAACCTTAACCTATCCTCGACTGCCACGACCTGTTGTCGAAAACACAGGGTTTTTTGGTCACAGTCAAACCTTTTTGTAATTGATAAACATTTTTTTTAAACCAACGAATTATCCAGTTTTTCTTGGGTGTTACATAAACTGCGTTCCGAAATACGCAGTTTAGAAAACATATAAATATGATTGTTATTAAATTCAGCTTATTTTCCAGCAATTCACCCTCGGCATAGCGTCCCTCTCAAAACTTGGATGGGCGGGCGCGCTACTAGAAGCATTCCTCATCCTGTACCTGCACGCAGCCTCCCTGACCGGGCTGAGCGCGCCGCTGCGTGCGCTACGCGTGCTGCCGCGCGCGCGCCGCACGCCTCTGTCTCGCATACACGCGCTCACAGCCGTTCTGCTCGCGCATTCCACTGCGCAGCCGCTGCTCGTCAAGATATTAGGTACTTCATCATCATCGTCATCCATACTATATATCTTTGTAAAGTATTGAATAAAGATATATAGTATGGAGATATATAGTATATCAGTTAGTTATCTAGTAGATACCCGTTACATAAACTCATAAGATGCTGCGTGAATTACAATAATAATAAATAATACTGGACAATTCACACAGCATTATCTAACACAAATCTATGCAGAGCTTGTGTTATGGGTACTTGATATGATAACAGATATACATAATACAGTACAGTACATAGATAGATATTTTTTATATACATAATAGAAAACGACCAGAATACTTGGAACAAATATCTGCAGATCGTACAAACATTGTCCCGAGGCGAGAATCGAATCCGCAACCTCCTGCGTCGCAGGCGGACCTTCCCCCACCGCGCCACAGAGGTTGCGGAATTGTCCAGATTTATTAAAATTTATTTAAACTACGTCTACTATAGATATCCGGTACTTGCATACCTACTATTTTCCTGTGTATCCCCGTGGCAAAAGCAGAGGCAATCTAGAGGAAACCTAGGACTTACCAGAGAAAATCTCTAATCTCTAAACATGTAGGTTCCGCTCAACGGATGATGAAGCCAGCTTCCTATCATTGAGTTATTATCAACTGGCTAGAATTATAACTTTCTATAGTTGGAAAGCGGGAAATGATTTATCGGTAACGAACATTACCTTTACCTATCTTAGTGCCTGTACTGTAATTTGTAGGTGCCATTAAATAAATTTATTTCGTGAGTACCTACCTACTTTATGAATTTCACTTATAAGTACCCACCTGAAGAGTTAAAAATTCAGTTTACACAAAGAAATATAGTTGCCGGATTTTACCTACTGTCTCTGATGGCCTACCGAAGTTTGTGCCATCCACCAGGTATCCTGACACAATACGTATAATAAATAACCATCTTGTTTCAGGTATTACAAATTTCGACTTGCTAGGCGAGTTCGGGCGCATCGAATGGCTCGGGAACTTCAAGCTAGTGTTGCTATACAACGCGATATTCGCCGCGACCGTCACGCTCTGCCTCGTCAGCAAGTTCACGGCTAGCGTTCGACGGGAGCTCTACAACAGGTTGGTCGAGAATGTCAATACGGTCGCCCACTGTGTGTCTTTCCTCAACAACTGACACAGATGTAAAACCTGGGGGTTATTTTGATCTGTCAGATTGAATCATGGATCTTTAGCCTGCCGGCTCTGTGTTAGGGTTAAGTTTAGCACTCCAGATATGGTTTTTATCAAGGGAAGCAAAGAGAATTGAATCAATAATTAATTCTTATTCTAGAATGACACCTTATCTAGGAGTGTTCTTGCTAGACTCAGAAACGGACTGTAAGTCTTTCTCAGAAAGAAATTGTCTACATACACAGTGCATTTCCATTAAAAATAAGTAGACAGTGTGAGCTGGCAGGTTTATTTGCAACCTTAGGCCAAAATATAATAAAATAACAGTAGTATTTGTAGAGGTTTTGAAGGTCTATATCTTATTGCTCTAACTTGTTACATTATTCAGTATTTAAAAACCCTGTTTAGGGTGAAGTGCCATCAGAAAGTTGCGCATTTTAGTATCTGAGAATGTTTGACAGATTGAAGGTGTTTTTGTGCCTAATAGCATGGATATTGTTATGTCTTAAGGTGCAGGCCAAATGGGGAATCTTTTTCTCAGATATATGCACAATTTATTTTCAAAAGAAGTAAATAAGCATTCTCTGTTTGGCCTAAAAGGACTGAAGAGTAAAGCACTGCATATCAAACTGTGATGTTTTACTCAAGGGTGGGGAAATAATCAAACTAAGTATCACGGTAACTCTTGAATGAGTAGGTCTACTATAGTAGTTTAGTCGGCTCTTGATGTAAGTACACGTTATGACCCCGGCGTTGAAAGGCTAGGAACTGAAGACTGTAAGGTTGATGTGCTCTGTTGAATTGTCTACTAATCATAAGCTTCGCAATAAAAATAACATGGTATTACAATCTATAATGCCTAGTGTACTATGTAAAAAAGTAACCCCGTCGTGCAGACCATGTATTGACGGCCTTAACTGTCGACAAAGACTTTCTATCCTAATATACATGTAGGTACAAGTTTGACCACTTAATAAGTCGCATCGGCAAAATTCATCCCCCCCCCCCCCCTACGATCCATTGCGCTAGGAGTGGCGCGTAGCCATTAGCAAACACACACATTTAGCGTTTTGATAGGCTAGGATTTTATCGCGCCTACCAAAATTAAGACATCTGCACAGGTACATCGGTGTAACTTATAAACGTGGTCAAACTGTATGCACTTAGAAAAATGTCATAAAAAAAGTAAAACAATATAATGTAATGTCACGAGACCATGTTGATATTTTGTAAGCAATATTATACAAAATCCTTGCATTTATTTGTAACCCATTATTTATTTTGTTCCTATGTACCATTTTTCGTAGTTTTAAATTTGTAGGTGTTTTGTAAGGTTCTTGAGGAGAGACAAGTGGGATTTTGAATTGTTTTTTACCAATGAGACTGAATTTGTTAAAGTTATTATAATGAGTATGAAGAGATTATTTATTTAATTAAATTTTGTTACATGATGCAAAACTGTTTCAAAATTCAATGTGAACAAATGAATTATAATTTTAAATGGTGAATTAATTATGTACCTATTTTACTTCCATGACTATTTCGTATAACTTGATAATATAATTTTCCCAATGAATTTTCCTGTTATGATTGTTCTGTATAATGAATGTAAATTTTATCAAAACCAATTGATTTTTAAAAGACATAATTTAAGACTGTATTAATAGTTTACTGTATTTTATTTGCTCAACATCACTATTCAAGCCTGCAATGGTGAAGAAATTAATAAACTGTCATTGTCATCATCACTTAAAATAATAAGTTTTTGGTAGAGGCTAATTTTTTCTAGTCTACTATGCTGATCTCTATTGCAGGCAGATAAACAAGCTAATTTTCATGTACTAACCAAGTATCCTATTCCATGTGCTGTCATACTAACGCACAAACATTTGTAAAATAAGAAATAAGTTCATGCAGAACTAAATATTGTTCCACTGTTATGTTAGAACTAGTGTGCTAGGATATACTTGTACTAGACTATAGGTTAGTTGGAACATTTGCCTGTGGTGCTACATGTATCACAAAATATAGTAAAATATGTACTTACTCATTAGAACAATTGACAAAGAAATTATTTAGCGTGTTGCTTTATTTTGTGTGTGAATCTCCAATGTTTAAATATTATAATATTTTAGTGTGAATTTTATACATTTGTATTACCTTGTACCAAACATTGAAATTGCATTTGAATAATAATGATATGAAATTAAAATGTTATTTTATTTCATGAGACACTCAATTCCTATTGAATCTAGATGCTTACGGAGGCACACATATTTTTCACTTCAATTTAGGTACAAAGACCACACTTATGCTTGCTAATAAATTCATTTGCTTTTGTTGCTAACTCAATAATAATAAACTTTAAAATTTCAGTCTTATTCTAACATTTTAATATTGAGGATGGTGTGTCAAGTCCAGCATTATTTCTTTTTACTAAGCATATACATATTAATTCCCCTGCACAGTCTATTCTCCAAAGTAAATCAACAAATTTGGTTTTTAGATACAAATGGCTTGCGGACTTCTTCACATTACCTGATGAGACTACATGTGTACCAACCACCACTACTGTGATAGGAGAACCTTCAGCAGAACTCAAAGAAGATAAAAGTACAAAACCAATCAAAGTAGAATAACTTAAGTGCTATTCTATGAAAGAAACCTGTTTATATCTGTGATGCTACAATTGTAAGTTTTAAATGGCATGTAAGTTTTATAATGTTAAATTAAAATAATTATTCAATAATAAGAGTTTAAATTATTGGTAAGCCTTATAATGACAAATCATTTTCATGTTCATCCCCTTCATCATTTTCCTTGTTGACAGTTAACTTCTCAATGACCATGTGATGTTTACCATGACGTCTTCCTTCTGCCTTCAGTATAAGCTTTCTGGCATTACTTCTAATTGATTCCATACTCTCGTTACTCTTCAGTCCAAACAAAAATCCAATGTTTATAACATCTTGAACACCTCTGAGATACATGTAATCTTCAACACCACTTGTAATAATGATATTTTTCGACCTGCCCACTGCATAATAATTATGTGCATTTGTGATTATGTTCTTTCTTGCTGTTGAGTCTCTAATTGCTGGTGAGTACATGAGTTCGAAAAAAAGGCCCCGCTCTATTGCCTGCTTGTAAATTTTTCTACTGACTTTGAATGGTATTCTTCCATTAGACTCAAAAGTAATAATATCTATGTCCAAGGATGAGCAAGCATACTGAAATGCAGCCAAGGTCTTGGGAATCATAGCTATGATATCATATTTTTTAAGATTTTCGGACGTGTTCAGTTTGTGAGCTATTCCAGAGTCTGAGAATTCAATGGTGACCCGCTGCAAGATTTTAAGGTTACTGTTCTGCATTATGTCCTTTGGTATAGTGATTGGATCAGGGATATAATCTTTCTTTTCCCTGGTTTCACCTTTCTTCTTTTTCGCCTTAGGCTCTCCACTGATAGGTTCTTCAACGTATGTATTTAGAGCGATAGTTTGATAACCCAGTTTAGTAAATTCTTCCAGTTTCTCCAAATTAATTTTGTTGCTAACACATAGGTCGCAGAAGCCCCAATTTTGAAGCGACATTTTGTACAAAATACCAGTCGATAAATATAGATAAATCCAAAACGGAGGCACAAGTTGGTCAATAAATAAACATTTCTAGGTTATGACAAGATCGGATGTTTATTTTTCTTTTCTTTTGACATACATACTACACTTGACACTGACGTTCATAAATGCTTTGCGACACAATCATCAGACGTTTCGTTCAAAAACTATTTCTGATTTGGTCGTGGACGGAAGAAATAGTCCTCCCGGATTGAAGGACTATGTCTTGAACTTGAATGATTTTGTCCAGTGTTGTGGTCAACGCAACCAAACCAACAACAGTGCGCGTTCGTCAGAATCTCTGAGTACTGAAACTCTGTACTCGAGTACGGGATGCATGTATAGTATAGTAGAGTTATATATTTTAAGTACTTTAAAAACTATTGTGTAGAATAGATTCTACGAAGGCTTTGCTAAAAAAATTACGAGCAATATGGAGAGGTATAAGGTGCCCATTCCACTCATTCAATATCTTTGTCCCAAGTACATTTGATCAAAGAACTTGGATGATTTCATCCAATTTACTAGCAACACCGTTATTTGATCAATAGCGTGGCAATACAGGACGTATCTCCGTCATGAAATCTAAAACTGACTCAACTTAAATTCTTGGATTTTTAGGGTTTAATTTTTTTTTAGAAACTTAATTATTACTGTGCATACATTAAAAGACCTGTGTTATTTTGAATTTATAAATGTTTTCTATATTTTTTTCTTATATTAGACACAATTCATTTCTTTTTTCGGTCATGTTAATGTACTTTGGCATTCATAATTATAATATTAATAATTAATTTATTAAAATATTACTGGTTTTAAATTAATCTGGTGTTTTTGAACATTAGAATACCGTGAAATCCTCCAACTTTGGTTTCAAGAGGTAACATTGGCCAAAACAAAAAAAAAACTGAATTAGCTCGTAACATTAAAATGATGTGAGTTATGCCTATTTTTAAAACACTAGTAGAAAATAAATTATACTTCTGACAACACTAATTGTCTATTAGTTTACTTACGTCATTTATTTGTCTGTCAGCCGTGTTTAAAGTTACGCTATTCAAGTGCGGCCCAATTTCTACATTTGAACATTTAACTGGCAGCCTGTTAAAAAGAAGCCTGGGTAAGTAGTTTTTAGATATGTTATAAACTGATGTCAGGAGAACATTTTAATATGATTTCTAATTTACGATTGGTGTTTTTGTTTGAGTAATGTGAGCGGCCAATGTTACAAACCAGTTATCTGTATCTAGAGTGTAAACATTGGCCGCTGTCAATTATGCATTAGGGCTGCTACCTGCTAGTTAATTTATCCTTTTAAGATTTTTGCTCCAAAAAGTTTTGTACTTACTTATCTTTAATTTTTTATTTTATACCTTTCATTTATATTTACATTATATTTTTTATTTTATCCTTTTAATTTTTAGTTTTATTTTAACTTTAAATTTAATTTGCTGTACTGTACTGAAACGCTGAAGTGCCATTTAAATATAGGTTAAGTCGAAAAAAAATCATGTATTTTGATAGTGTCATTTTATACTCTATAAACTACAAACTACTGTACCTAAGCTTTGTAAACTCACATGACTGAGGCCCAGCTCAAGGTCGTTTTGATTTTATTTAAGTAGGTATATACGTTTTCTATAGTCGCTATGAGCGCGCATTTAGTTGATTCTTAATTTTTAAATAAAACAATTATAGAGTAAAAACATTGTTTTAATTTATTAACCTTTCTTTGTGACAACCCTGATAACTAAAATAATTTGTATGGATATGAGCAAAAATTACCAGTTAACATTGGCCACTGTGATAAATAGCTAAAATGGCCACTTTTGATATTGGAAATTATTTTGTTGCCTTCTTTGGCCATATTTTTACCATGGTTTTTAATAGTATGCAAATAAGCTTGATAGTTTAGAAGATATTCGCTGTGGACCATGTTGACAGAAAGTCGAGCTAACTTTGGCCGGTCTCTCAAATTACTTTTATGATATAAAATTAGTCATTTTTACAGATTTTTTTATGCTTGACTGATAGTAATTCGTGTTTACTTTACGTTCACGTCATAAAATTAATACTATTTCGTATTTTTTTTTGGTGTTACAACAAATTTTCTTAAAAATGTGGCCAAAGTTGGAGGATTTCACGGTACGTGAATACATTGAAAACTTTAAAAGTCAATTCTTATTCCCGGTTTCGATTCTTTTTGGGTTGTGCAATTTCGCTTTTGCTTGCTAGTACCCCCGTACCACGAAACCCAAGCTACACCGGTATCGCTTCAAGTTTGTATGGAAAACGACAGAATAGCGATAACTTTTCCTGTATTATGCGAGAGGAGGTGAACGACCTGTATTGCCACCTTATTTGGCACTGAGTATAGTTTCTGCCCGCGGCTTCGCACGCGTTGTTTCTATGAAAACGTATACAGGTTAATTATTTCCCATGGAAACTGACATTTTATGGGTTAAATTGTAGCCTATGCTTTATTTCAGGTCAAGAGCTACACCTATGTAACTTTTCAACCCGATCTGGTGAGAAGTTTTGGCGTGAAGAAGTAACAAACTTCCTCCTATCCATCCAAACTTTCGTATTTTTTTGTAGTGTGACGCGATGTAATTTCATTTGAAGTTAATTAGGTACGCAGACATAGGAATCTTGGACCAATTTATTGGATGAGTGGAATGGGCCTCCATCCAAGAAATTTGATCAAATATGGACAAAGAACTTGGACAGGAATTGTTGTCCTTGAGTGTACTTCCGAAGAGCAATGCCCGTGTGTTTCGTGTAGGAACGCAGCGCAGTGAGTCCCGCTCACATGAAGACACTGCTTTCGGAGGGCGCGGCGCTTAGAGGATTAGGGCACTCCATCCATCTACGGCTCGGCGCCTTAGCAGGGCGTGCATTGATATATTTTACAATGTTGGTAGTATTGGGCTCCCCTGGCCCTTCTGCGTCCCTAGTCTGCTGACACCTTAAAATACGCTATTGCGCAACCACTCGCACGCGCTTCCGAGAATTCATTAAGATTAGCGCGTAATTAGAACATCTATAAGATGCTAGCAAAGAAAGAGTTTACCGATATTATATTTAGGGATGGTCTCCTTATTTAACTCTTTGGTAGAACCTTCAAGATTTTCTCACGTCAAATCTATGGCCGCCGTAAAAAACCAAAGAGAATGCGACGCTAAATTCGTTAACGTCAAAGAAAAGAAATTGCAGGATTTTTTAAAAGTTGTTAAAATGACTGTCCGGATAGTTATTTCTGGAGAAACACGATGCGAAATATTCGCAGAAATATGCCTGGTAGCAGACTATCTTTCGCAGAATCTTCCAAACTTTTGTTGGGAACGCATAGAAAAGTCGTTGTTGGAATGGAAGGTTAGATAGAAATAGGAACAAAATAAGTAGGTAGGTACCTACCTAATTGTTATTAAATTATGTGGGCAACTCGACAAGGTTGCACAACCTACCTGCATAGTTGCTACTGGCAGGGTAGACCTTACCTACTACACCGAGACTACCGTTGTATTTGGTAGATACAGTCACGCGCTTTTAATAAGTTAGGTACTTAAACTACCTTGCTAGATAGTAGGTAGGTACTTAAGCAGACCTTTGTGTCCCACACACAAAGGTTTGCTTACTGATGACGGGCAAGGCAAACGTAGAGTATTGTTAGGTATATGGCCTGTTCAGACCTACGCGGTATTCGCTTACCTCAAGCAGCAGCGGTAAATTTTGCTAGCATTTCACTCGAGGTTTCGCGCGGCCGCAGTAATCCGCGTGTGTGTTGCAGTACCTACAATAGGTACTGCTTACTTAGACTAGATCTACCTAACCTACCCACTCAGATTTCGCTGCCGCTCTGGGTAGCAAATACCGCAGAGTAGACCTCCGAAACAACGTAACTTAAGCATTCTACCTTCCTTACATAATACCTACCTACCTTTGTTAGGGTTCCGTACCCAAAGGGTAAAAACGGGACCCTATTACTAAGACTTCGCTGTCGGTCTGTCCGTCTGTCACCAGGCTGTATCTCAGGAACCGTGATATTTAGACAGTTGAAATTTTCACAGATGATGTATTTTTGTTGCCGCTATAACAACAAATACTAAAAAACAGAATAATATAAATATTTCAGGGGGCTCCCATACAACAAACGTGATATTTTTGCCGTTTTTATAGATAATGGTACGGAACCCTTCGTGCGCGAGTCCGACTCGCACTTGGCCGGTTTTATTTTAAGTTTTATCTCTATTTTCTTTTATCTCTTCTATGTTTTTTTCATAGAAATTTCAGAACTTTACTGTCCAAACCTAAGGGTAGTTTTGTAAAAATAAAAAATAAATTCAATAGTTACATAATATTAGTTTATTTAAAGTTTTGAAACGAACCAAGAAATAATAATTTTCCATAGAAACTTTACCACCCTTTTTAAACCCTCAGGGGTTAATTTTTTAATATAAGGTTTGCAAATGAGTTATTCTAAAGCCTAAACTATCTACATACCAATTTTCATCTAAATATTTTATGTACCTACCTAATTGGAGTGGTAACAAACATTCACACAATTTTGCGCATTTATAATATTATTCGTAGGGAGTAGGATAGTAAGGATTGACACAATGACATGATCTTTACTAAGCTAGTTTTAGTGTACACTATGTCATTATCATTAAATAAATAAATATATGTAGATATACCTAATGGTTGTATCTCGATGTAGGTATATGCCTACCTATTTTAAATGCTGTTGTGTTGGTCGGTTATCTCTATTACTCTTATGGCCTAAGGCGCTACCCCGACTCACACTAGCGCCGTCCCTATTTTATCTCAATTTAAAAAAGAATTGTCAAAAATCAAGATTTTATAATGCCATTGATAAGTAATTTTATTTTGTGCAGCTTAGGCAAAAAGTTATTCTTGGTGGCCACTAAACTCTGTTTTTTTTTCATTCCTGAACTATATACCTACATAATGAAACTTTAACAGAGGCATTAAAACAACCCATTTACCGTCTCCTATCCGTCACTGTAAAAAAACATGATATATAAGCATCACAAACAGCCCAGTGGATTTTTGAAAATTGCTTATTCTAATTAGTTGACTCACGTGATGTAAATCACGAGGAAGTAACGGTATCTAATCTGTGCTTAAGGGTAAAAAAAGCCTCTAGAGATCAGCTCAAACCCCGTTATTACAATCAGAAATTCTTGAAACCCGTTTTCAAATATATTAACATATTTTTTGTACTAATCCACGCTGAGTTACGTTACAATCAAGCTAAACAAAGCATCACCAAAAATCACAAACTGTAGCTTCCCATCAGAACCATTTTGCGTTGTTTACAATTTCCTGCATTTGATTTTTCATACCTACCTATTTTTAGAACATAGCAAATTGGTGATTCACAAAAATTTATACGTTTACTACCGTAGATATCCATATAAGTACAAGGGTTTGTATGCAGATTCCTGAAACTCTCCTCAGTGGCGGCGTAGCGTGGGCTGGCACCCGGGGCGTTTTTCTACCAAGCACCCCCCCCCCCCTTGGGGTCGGTTATCCGCACCCTCAATTTCTAACAACAGGAATTATAAGTAACGGCGAGCGAAGCGAGCCGCGATATTTTTTTGGGTTTTCGGATGTTAGGTGAATAGTTTATAAGTTTGTCATAGGTGGCCTTAATAATTGACTTAATTGTGACCTTATTAATATTAAATATGTGAATTTAAAGGTGACCTATAATTTAAAAAATAAATTTATCAATAACTACGGCTAGCGGAGCGAGCCACAATAGGTAATTTCGGAGTTCGGTGAGGTTAGCAAAAATACAAGTATTCTAAAACCACGATGAAATTTTTTTGGCGATCTACAACAAAGCTAAAAACGAACCGGCAAGCGTAGCGAGCCGCCGAAATTTTTGTTACTTTTTCGGGTGATCACAAACAAGCTAAGGAGAGTATGAAAAAAATCATAACAGCGAGCCCTGAAACGTTTGGAGAAATTGCAGCGGCTGCGAAGATTATTATGAAACAAATACAAAATAAAAATCACCGAGTGGAGTGAGCCACAAACTGTTTTGAAATTGGTGAGGCATACTTAGCAAAAAAAGTAAGCTATGACAATGAATGAGAAAATATTTTATTACGATTTACAACAAAATAAAGCACAGTACAAAGCAAATTACTCATTATTGCACATCAAATAAAATAGTTACACAGTGCAGGGAAAGACTAATACAGATAAAGTTGTATTACAATACAATGCCTTATCGGTTTGAGCGATCTCTGCTAGGTAGGCAACCTTTCTACACCCGATTTTAAAGTATTCAAGTACTTATTTTGCAATCATAATAAAAAACAACGGCGAGCGAAGCGAGCCGCAATTTTTTTATATGTCTGCGTGTGAGTTTTCGGTATCACCCCTTCGGATTCGGATTTGAAGTGCCATCTGCGCGCCACGAGGGGTGCCGAGATGGCACCCCTTGGAGCTCGGTACCCGGGGCGGACCGCCCCTCCGCCCCCCCCCTTACGCCGCTAGTGACTCTCCTATCTTCCTTTTGTACCCGTAGGGCCACAGGGATATTGCAAGCGAATCGATGAGAAGTTTTGAAGATTTTGTTATTACAAGAGAAATTCTCATGTAATAACAAAATCTTCAAAACTTCTCGATAGGAATGGCATTCTCAATGAGAATGCCATTCCTATCCTAGACTACGTAGATGTATCTTGATGATCTTATTTAGACTTCTCGCTTTTAAATACTTAAACTAGAGCGCCGTCATCGCCGGGATCTTCATAACTTGTCTTTCCTTTATTTTATCCTTTTTAATCCTCTCTCACAATCTTTGTAATCGCTTCGAGTCTTGTCCCCCGTGGCAATCTCGAACGATTATACCCCTTCGTCTGATGCCGGGTACAGACCAAGCGAGCGAGAGCGAGCGAAGGCTAACGAACGAACGCAAAAGTACCGGTGTGGACGTCATTGCAAAAGCAAGCGAGTCCAAACAAGAGCCTTCGTTCGTCTTCGGCCGTGTTCCGGCGGCTCTCGCTACATCAAAGCAATATGGAACGAACGTACCGATTGTCAAATCCCAATCGTTTGCATTCGCTCGCTCACGCTCGCTTGGTCTGTACCCGGCATGAGAACCCAAAAGCATAGAACCAGCCGCTATAAGAATGATTCCGGCGGCACCGCAGGTTCTTTCTGATATTCTTCATGCTTGATAGCTGACATCGGTGACGCAGGCTCTTTGCACAGCCAACTGGTCACTTTGGAATGTGTTTCTTTTGTTAAAAACTCGGAAGCACTGTCGTCCTCTTCATCCTCGCTGTCTTTGTCTAGCGCATCCAAAAGTGCTGCGGCTAGCTTGACTTGCAGACTGGCGAGTTCTTCTTTAGCCTTCGCTATCTTCTGTTCTGTTCAAAAACGAGTGGACCCAGCACGTGTGTTCTTCTGTGTGTGCTGGTCCAACATCATGCTTCCTTAAGGTGTGGATCCAGTAGTGTGCATTGTTCCCTTATTCGCTGATAAAGATAAAATCGGTGTCGGGTAGATATATTAGCGAGTTATGTAGAGTTTCAGTATAGCTAGCTAGTATCTAATGGAAGTATTATCTATATTATACTTTTTTTTTAGGCATGGCTGCTAAAAATGAACCTTAAAAACAAATGGCACCACATCGGATCACCCCTGGTTTGGAAGGAAATGTTGCATAAAGGCAGCAAAGCTTTTTACATTGGAGGAGCATCAGAGTTTTTAGAATACTGCCACTCATACTATGACTTAGATTCATTTCTAACTTCTGATAAATTAGGAAGCATCTGTAACAACTTCATGCAATTTCAGCTCAAACTAAAAGAGGAGAGTTCTCAGAAGGCGAGCAAAAAAGTCGAGGAAAAGATGAAATTAAGAGCCAAACATTTTGTGGTTTGTATATCTGGAGCTGGGCATCCGTTGACGGAGCATTTGATATCTGGTCTGTTGGAACTGACTGTAGGGGAGGAGCACATTACTAAAATATTCCTGCACGACTGCCATTGTACACCGACCTTCATGGAATCAGTTGAGACGGGCTGTCGTTATATCTTCACGGATAACCCAAAGAAGGTGGTGAAATCCGTAGACAGAATCGGGACGGCTCTTTCCTATACAGATTTGCTCATCGTTCTGGATCATGTACCATTCAAGTAAGACGCCTTGCCTACTCACCTTAAACTAAATACAGAGGTAGGCACCGACCTAATTAAGATGTAATGCTATCGGGCTGGTAAGGCACCTAAGGTGAGTAACTCCTTTTGTTTTACTTTCAGAAATGATTATGCTATTGGAGAGTGGCTCTCCTTAAATAAAGAAATGATGAACAACTTAGCGCTTATGATCAACGCATCCGCTAACAGGAAAATGTACGTTCTTTTCCCGAACATAGGACCATCTTGTTACAATGCAACGGTTCTCGCACAAGCTATCAACATCCAGAAGAGGAATATCATCGTTGCCACTTCGGATTTGGGAATGGAGATATCAGCAATAGCTGCGGAAATTGCGGAAGTGCCCATGAGGAACATGTTTTGTCCACCAGTATGGGGGTTTGTCGGAATCAATTCGCTGGTAGATATCAGGACCACCGTACACAGATACAACACTTTTGAACCTTACAATCGCTTTACGAAAGTCAAGAATTCCTCTCTTGTTATTGGCAGTATTACCCCAGAATTTAGAACAATGGAATATCTCATGTATTTTGACAATAGTCTCTGGAAAAAAGTTGCAGACATGAAGGTAATGTAGTTTCCTAATAGCTAAATATATTCTTTGCCTTCATTAAGGTAGGTACCTATACCTACTTACGTCAATTGCTTACGCTATTCTTTAAGTTGTCCTTTGATTTCAGAGTCAAATTCCTGCCGAGAGTAAGAATCTTCAAAAAGCAGTAGCAGTTTTGGATGTGGTCAAGCTTTGGTTAATTCAAAAGGATCCCAATCATATCGTGAATCTAGGAATCCGATGCAATGGTGAGTTCCTAAGTAGGTACTGGTAGTTTTGCAGTTCAAACGCAATAGCAAGTCCAGCAGATTTAGATCCTAAAACGTGTTTCTTTTTTGTTCTTAGATGCTCTCACTCTTATTGATTTTAGGTACATTCGGAATACATTTTAAAGGGGTGTTCTCACAACCTGCTCGACTTGTCGATGGAGAATGGGTACCAGCTTTTGATTTTCCGCTGCCAAAAGATCCTTACGTACAATTACAATATCTCGATGAAATGGCGAAATTCACGATGCAGCTGACACACACGGATCTTCCGCCTGTCGTTCCTTACAATCCGTGCTCCTGTAAGCCAAAGTTTATAAAAAAGAAACACGTATGGTAGAGTAGTGATACTGCGTGCGAGAATACGGAGAGCTTTTATTCTCCTATCAAACCAGTTTCCGAACGAAAACCTACCTGCGCGCAACTCGACCGACGTATACTCGATCTACGCGACCGACGTACTAACAAAACGAAGCAAGCGAAACGAATCCAGTGTCGAAAGAGACGTTGTTGCGGCGAGTCGGCTCCTAACGCATTCCGAGTCGAAGGAGGAATGTTATGACGTGCAGCAACTGTCTTTGTTTCATCAACTTACATTCATCAAAAGCTCGGAGCTCTTCGATAATGTGATAGAAAGTATCCGCCGAGTGGATACGCGGATGCTATGATCTTATCCAAAGCATGATCGTGCCAATAGGAGTTATTAGCATAGTTAGATGTCCGTATCGGTTAAGTTGTGTGAATGTTGTGCCAATAATGAGATAGTGTAGTGTTGTGATGTGGTTGTGGGACATATGGGGCGTGCTGTGGGCCGTGGAGGCGGTGGCGCAGCTGGCCCTCGCGTCGCCGCTCGAGCCCGCGCCGCCGATGCCGCCAGGTGAGAGGCCTGGACCTTGCCACACTGCCGTCTGCCACACGTACCCAACTGCTACCTACACACTAAAGACTCCTTATACATTATCGTAAAACAAATCACTTCATACATGCGCTTGTGCACTTTTTAAGACGCTTTTGCTGTATTTATTTTGCTTTGTTTACACATTGTTATTGTTTAGACTAACGGCGCTGCTGGTGGTAGAAATTTTCTTGTACGTTTTTATATAAAATCATAGGCCGATAGAACATTTTTTATTGCCTGAAGCAAACTTACCAAAGAAGCAAACAAGTGACAGTAGCTACGAGGTTCTATCGCTGACAAGTGATCTCTACCACAACCTTCGAATCGCTTTACGTTTCTTTTGTAAAAAATAAATACAAGTACCTATCTACTGTTAGTCAGTCGTCTTATTTACTTTGCCAATAGTCCCCAAATCATTACCAAACAACTAGTATCGACGTTAAAAATAGCTCTACATTTTTGCTCTATCCATAATTCCCTAAGATGTTCATCTTAATTTCCGACTCTATTGAATAGGCTCACTTTACCGTACTTTACCGACGCTGAAGTAGTCGGTAATATTATTTTGTATTAAAATACAGTTGCATTTACCTATTAATGCTAAGGTAGTCGCCTGTTTGTTTAAACGCTTCCTCGAAGGATTAATTAAGTTATAGTCACGCGAAACTATGAATTAATCAGGAAGTAAACTGGGTAGGCTGCTACTGCATAGCAGGTCTTGACTTGAGAGTTTTATGGATATCTAGGTCATAGCAGTTAAGCAGGTAGCCTAGTCTCCCATGAGGCTAACATGTGATTTGTAAACGGTAAAACTGCAAACTTCGACAGCATAAAGTCACACTTACGTGCAAATCGAACCTTGGAGCAGAGAATATACAATAATAGTAACGTTGGAGTCGGTGAATTGGTTATTCAAATGTGTCCATCCTGGAAGGACCTTCACAGTTGTGTGCCTATACCTACCTATCGCCACCGCAGTCGTATTCATTTATCAATTTACCTAATTTCAACGTCGCGTCGCGCTGAGCATTGTAATCGAGGATATCCTTTAGTTTCCTTGTTATCGGTTCAAACTTCTTCCAAGAACCCTTCCCAGCGGGATTTTGTTTTGTGACAAGAATAATGGACGCTGGAATAATTTTTAGATCGCTACAATCGATGTAAGTAGGC
Source organism: Eupithecia exiguata (assembly GCA_947086465.1). Taxonomy (NCBI): domain Eukaryota; kingdom Metazoa; phylum Arthropoda; class Insecta; order Lepidoptera; family Geometridae; genus Eupithecia; species Eupithecia exiguata. Next base: position 3,574,880 of record OX352233.1, on the reverse strand, counting down.
AAAATGGATCGATAAAAACGTGTGTTCTGAAAACTACACTAAAGCCCTGAAGGAGTTCTACAACCGTCTTACAACTAGATTAATGTACAGGGCTCACTAATGAAGGCTATCGTTTATTTGGCACGAAGGTCGACCGCAAATCCTTACAAATTGCTTCGAGAGACGATAATCTGGCAGATATCGGAGTTCCAACTCTCAGGTTGAAGTCTTACCGCTCGCTCACCCCTCCATGATCCAGAGCCGCATTAGTTCCCGCCACGCGAAGGAATGTTCCCATTTTCTTTTAATCGAACCACATTGGGTATTTTCGGATTTCAATTTGTTCCGTTCTCGTTAAGGGAATCGTTTAGTTATTGCGGTCGACTTAGGAGAGGCTTTGCGCTATACAATTTGTCTGGAGAGCGTAAACCTCAATCTTCGTCGAATGGAAGTGGTTGAACAGACGTATCTGTGGAGTTATTGGAGATGTTTGAGCGAGACATTCAGGATAGTAGGAAGCTAAAAATCGTTCCAAACAATGAATTTCCAAGTACATTTCTTCTGTTTTTATGGCAGTTTTTATAATCAGATTTTAATCGAAGGGTAAAACTGATTCGCTGGAATCTTGGTAGGTAGTCAACCCAAAAATATCCAGGAACTCGATGAAAAAAGTTGTACTTAGGTACACGACAATAAATTAATTGTTTTGTTAAAGCTAAAAACCTACTTCAAATCAAATCTTAGTAATTCACTGTTTTTTAAGTTTTTCGGAATAAATATTTCTCTCGGGAATAAAATTTTTATGAGACCACCTCGGTATCATTCTCTATGCAAAAGCGAAAGAATTATCGAAATCGGTTAATATAATTGACGGAGAAATCGACAAATATACGTAATAAAAAATACATACAGCCATGAAACATCGTCCTCTTTTAAAACTTTTGCGACTATCATGGTTACATTAAAGTCATTTATAACGGGATTTACTATGAATTGATTTTTGAGTTTCCTTATATTTCGGCACAGTTTCATGGCGCATGAAACTGTGCCATGAAACAAAGTAGTTCATGTAGAGTCGTATTTTGTTAAATTAAGTTACTAAGTTAGTTAAAGTAAGTTACTGTATATGATTTAAGCATAAGTATAAGTTTTAGTTACAAATAAACGCCTTTGATTTGATTTGATTTTGAAAGTATAGGAAAACTCGACAATCAAATCATGGTAAATAGCCCGTTATAAATGACTTTAATCGTCGTCCTCTTCTCTTTTGTTTTTCGTCGGTTAAAAAGGAGAGTTGTCTCTTCCATCGTGTATCAAGCTTTTCTCGTCGTTATTCTTATGGTTTTATAAACTAGAAATATAAATCTTGTAGAATTAAGCGTTTCCATGCACATTATTTTGGAGATTGTTGTGACACACTGATTGATACTGAGATATTGGTCTAAATCCAAGATCAAATGTTATCCATATCCAGCAAATATTTTGAAAATACCCGTAACTTTTCATAGCGAATATCCGACGTGTCAAAATTCTGAAGAGGTGTTTCCGCAACACAGCCCGGCTAATGAATGTTACATAAGGCTTGTGGGTCACACCACCACACTCACACGCTGCTGGATGAAATGGGCTACGGGCTCTACTCGTACATATTAATAATGCGATGTGATATGTCAGTTACGGGGAAATATCAAGGTTTAATGGGCTTTTAATCAAATAAATCTTTGAGAATTGTTGATTACTTACTTTGAAAAGCAAGGCTTTTTCTTTATTAATGCATCTTTAAAGCTAATCTCTACATAGCTTGATCAGATTTTAAAATAGTTTGTTCACAATATGACACAGTCCTTACATATAGGGTTAAAACGTTTTATTTCTTAGTTATATTAAAGTGGGTATATGTAATGATTATCCATTAGATGTTGCGTCAAATAGATAGAGCTTCACTAGGTACGCTTTTGTATTCCATCGTCACCCACCGCAAAATTCACTATAAATAAAGCAATCTACCTAATAAGCGGTTACATCAACCGTATTACGGAACAAAGCTTTTGAAGAGTCGTGTGGCGCATGACCGGCGCAGGCGCAGCCAGACCGAGGGAGACATCAGTTGCATAACAAGCGGGCGCTGCGGCATCCGGCTAACGGGACTCTGCCGCCGCGGTGGGGGAAACCTCCTATCTAGACAGGCCTTATCGTGTCAGTGCCTGGCTCTTTTGAAGTCGGGTTAAGTATTTTAAATCGGAAGAGACATACGCATTCAGAATTCGTTTTTTTGTAGGTGGTTTTAAAATACCCTTCTCTACGGTACGAATCTCCGCAACTACATATATACGTATGTATTTTTTACCGACTTCAAGGAGGAGTTTCTATATTTAGCAAAATGATTTTTTAGGGTTCCGTCCCCAAAGGGTAAAAACGGGACCCTATTACTAAGACTTCGCTGTCCGTCTGTCCGTCTGTCACCAGGCTGTATCTCACGAACCGTGATAGTTAGACAGTTGAAATTTTCACAGATGATGTATTTCTGTGGCCGCTATAACCACAAATACTAAAAAACAATAAAATAAATATTTAAGGGGGCTCCAATACAACAAACGTGATTTTTTTGCCGTTTTTATAGATAATGGTACGGAACCCTGCGTGCGCGAGTGTGCGTGACTCGCACTTGGCCGGTTTTATTTAAAAACACTTCAAATTATTTGTACGGGTTGTTCAAATTAAGGTACGTCTCACATAGGTAACTATTATAGTGCTTTCGGTGATCAGCTAAGATCGCCGAATAGACTGCCTGTTTGTTTCAATTCTACAATTAGGTACTACTTTCGTTACTGTATTTTACCGGTCATTTGCAATGATAGGTACGTTGCAATTTCCAACACCGTTACACGTTAGATGCAGTAAAATCACGATACTTCCTTATTTCATCACTTCTCAACACGAAATATGACTCGGAACATGAGTTTGTTCGTGCGATCATGAACGAGACCGCGACTGATCGGGCACAATGGCCGATGCGATCGAGAGCTGCTTTTTAAATTGAAAAGGTCACCTTGGCGATAGATTTTCTGCTATAGCATTGCCCGTAACTGCAGTTTTAGGCATCTAAACTGAAGGTTTTTCATCTGTTGAAGTTCCTTTGTATCTAATTTAGAAAAAAGAAAACCGTAGAGCCGCTCTACATAATTTGCCGATGTTTACAAAATATTATTTTGAAGATGAGTCTGCCATCTTCAAAGTGCATCCGCATCTTGATAACCTTTGGATAACTTGCTGCCTAAAGTCCTCACAGGTTTTTCCTTAGTTTTTTTTGCACTATTTGACTGCATCATTCGAGTGTAGATAATATCCACACAGAACCTTTTCACGTTTATCGAATTGGTTTGCGGGCTGATTATCATCATTACACGTATGACGACGTTGCCAAGTCGTAATGCTTCCGGATTTACTGCTCTACGTACTAACTGGTATTTATGATTCACCTAAACGGCTCTGTTATTGGAGTGAGGTTGTGCTGTGAGTTGAACAGACAAAGCACTTAGGACCTGGTCAGTTTATTTTACACCTAAGATTTAATATTGTACAGTACGTATAACCCTTTGAGTAAGTTTTAAAAAAGCTTTTCTCGTTCGTTGTGCAAACAACGAAAGGAAGTATTTTCGTAGTTATTTTGTGGCAGTTTATATCAGTTTCAACAGCTCGTTATCTGCAATTTGCTTTGCATGTTCAACTACTACAGTCTGTTTGGATTTCGTTAAGCAATTAACTATTTCGAGAGCCGTTAGCCGAATACAAACTATTAACAATTGGAAGACTGATTTAGACCTATTGACAAGTTTTAAAGGTACTTATACTTACCCACTTTCGGATCTCTCTACGTAAAAACCCTACTCATGTCACCTTGAAGGCTGACTATTAAAGTTACCAGCCAAAGCGACCGATACAGAATTCAAGCTACAATTTATCGGTTCGTGAACATTGTTATACGTCTCCAACAATAAAATGGGAAACCAATTCAGTACCCGCGTTATTAAATGTCATCGCAGCATAAAGAAATGGCTTTGATGTTTTCCTTTTGTTCTTTCTAACGAGCCACCTAAAGACGTCTACGACTTTGCAAAGCGAGTGTTAAAAGCGTTGTTCCGCTAAAAGGAGCAGGTGGATTTCTTACCCAGCTTTAGCTTTCGTAGGATCTAGACGGGGATTAGAGTTCAGCAAGTTATTTACCCTTTTATCCTCGGGGTGAAAAGACTGCTGTTATTATAAGCTCTGTTGATATTTTAGTCTAAGTGCATGTCTGTATCAAATATGAACTAAGCATTGCATTTAAACTTACACTTAAATAAATTCTTGAAAGAACTGTCTACTATAAAAAGACTACAAGTATTATTGTATTTCTTACGAAGATTTTTTTGATAATTCTTGAGCAACAATAGCTCCCTTCATACAACCTTTAAAATTAACAATACTCATTCTTGGAAACCCAGCATTGAATCTTGATAGATTGTCAGTTGTACTGTTGTGGGTAAGAAACATAATAAGGTTGCGACACCTTGTGAACGTTGATGCAATAAATCATTGAAGACCATTGAGGACATAATGAATGACTAACCGAGTCGGTTTGTATCGTAGGGTAAACGATTACTATGTTTGATGACTTATAGCTTTGTTCATCAAGACAAGAAAGAACGTAGACCTCTTTGGAAATTGGAATAAAAATCAATTAGATAAAATACAATTCTGCCCGCGGTTACGTTTGCACCATTGATTTGCCCCATTAATGGTGCAGGCGTAACTGGTTAGTTATGTTTGCACCATTCAAATTGATACAACTACTAAACCTTGCTTTACTCGCCGTACATAAAATCAATAATAAAAATTGTTTAGTGTGCACACTGCCTTCTGGTGACGGGTTAGTATTTTAGGCAATAGATATAAGATGTATACTAGTTTTAATTGTTTCATTTCATTTTGTCCAATTATGGTAAAATACCCATCTATCTATTGATTGGTACCTAAGCTAAGAGACTAGTAGACAATTAGGTCCTTGTTATCAATACTAAGTAATAGGTATCTATCTACCTACAACACTTAGGTACGATTACTGTTTGTTTTATATGATAAGTTGTTAAGTTGATAAAAATTTTGTGCACGCTGCGGCGTCCCATAAGTGTGAAAACACACAGATTATAAGATTTTGTAGTGTAATATTTAGCCTTCATGTGATTTTTACGTAGGATGCCCTTTTGTAAATAAATAAATAATTAAATACAATAGGTACAGTTCAATAGGAGGTATGGGTACATAGTTGCGTACGATAGAATGAATAAAGCAAGAAAGGCTGCCTTTCAGTGGACAGCGGTAACGGATTTGAGACAGTTTTCAAGGGATCCAGCATCAGACAAAGGTTCCAGTGAAGAATCGTTAATCCGCTCCCGATCATGTTCCCGCAGCCCTATCCGAAGACCCTAAAGAAATAAACTCGGATTCTCAGAAGGCCCTGTGGCCAGGCTCTTTATTTTTCAGCGATGATAAGGTTTAGGCCGAGTTTAGGCTTTTGTTATAGACACAGATAATATAATTCCTGCTAAACACAAACAAATGTAGTAATTACCCTCTATAGTATCAAATGCTTTACCTTTTCTTAAAGAGATGAATAGGACAATTAATTCCAAGCTAAACAAGATCCTTTTGAAACTATCATGGTTATTACATATACGGAAGAACGGTGGGAGTTCTTCCGTGATCATGGCGCATGAAACTGTGCCGAAATATTGGAAAACTCAAAAATTGAATCATGGTAAATATCCCGTTCTAAATGATTTCTATAAACAAGATCCGTCGATATTTGAGCAAATATTTGAAAAATTACGAAATGTCCAAAAAAAATTAAAATTGTTTTGCAGTGTACAAAGTGCTACCTTTCATCACTTGACCTTGAAGGCCTCATAAAATTTCGATATCCCAATTTGTACTGAAAATTATCTATTAAATTTCATCGTGGTAGTCATCACCAGCATTAAAAATCTGGCTTCACCTACTGTTTACTAGGCGTCCAAACTCATGTAATCTTGTGCCACTTCGTACAGTCCGGAGTCCAGTAATAACCCAGACAAAAATCAAGCTCTTCACTAGGTTAACCAGTATTTTGTCTGGTCTTTTACATAGACAACATCAAACCATTCGGTCGTGTTATTTGGCACGCTTAGGTCACGGCGACTGCCTAAGCTGGAAGCGCCAACCGGTTATTGAGCAATCGTTTATTTTATAACTGAAGGTACAAGGATGTTTGCAACCCGTTTCTGTAACTGACCTTTACACTACCTATCTTTGTAAAAAAACCTACCTATCTTGGTGCTGGGCTTTCGTAATAGCCTATGACATTTTTTGCAATCAAATCTTAATGTTCTGCAGCCCTGCAGAGCCAGGACTTTGTAGGAAAATGATATGAATGTAGGTACTCTACGACCTCACACTGAAAAAAAAATATGGTAGCAGCCATCAAAATTGTGTTAGTCGTTATAAAGTAAAATGTTCATATAGGGGAACATAAAGCTTCTTGTTTGCTAGCAATAAAGTTAACTTTATTACTGATTTCACCAAATATTAACTAAGTTATTATTTATTTTGATCATTGTAGTTTTTTCCTCCTAACAAAATATTTGGTGCTCCTAATCATGATGTTGATGACGAGAGTGAAGGATTAAAATAACATTAATCAAGGCATTTTTCAGATTCATTACACAATTTGTTGCGTAGAAATAAATAAGTTTGTTAAGTTAATCATGTGTTTTTATAAAATCTAACCAAGAACTTTATTAAACTTACGACTTTGAGTTTATGAAGTTAATCATGTGTCTTTATATAATCTTATCAAGAACTTTATTGAACTCACTAACTAAAGTTTATCAAGCTTATCATGGCAATTTATGAAATTTACTTTAAACCATGTTTGATTATAATATCTTGTCTCATTAATCTAATAAGGTAGTTTATTGGGACCTATCAAGTTAAATGTTTAGTCCAATAATATGCAGTATTTTGTTTTAATCAAGTAACTTGGTAAGAATAGGTAAGTCATCCCTTATATGCGAAATAAAGCTGTCCCGTGTTTCAATTTTAGTCGGTTTCCACTTCTTCTCCTTTTCAGTTTTTTTCTTTTTGCTGCTACTACTACTAGTAAAGCCATAAACGCTGCAATGTTAGTGTCTTCTTCTATTGGGGCTGGAACAAATTAAAGGTTTTCTTAAAATTCTTGATTTAAAAGGCCACTTTCACAGTTATGAAACGGCAGTTTGACAACTCCAGGTATAACATTATTATTTATATCTCGTTAGATGATTAAATTACATAGCAAATTTATAAATTACAAACACTAGCCGGTATAATTTTATAAGAAGTTATGTTTACTTACAATCAGCCAATTTTACTAATTCTTCATAAAATGGCTCCTTTATTTTCTTATTTTGAAGCATTTGCAGCTTTATAACAGGAAAATTCAATTGCAAATTATCTGCGACTGCTGGGTTTGCTGCATCAAAATCACTGTGGAGCTGTAAAAAATATTATACCTAAATTAGAAATTGTAGGTGTATGAGGCTAACTAAATCTACCGGGTGTAATAAGACTACTCCCCAAAACATTAACGGTTAAACACTGAACAACTTTCACTATGGAACAAACCCTGTCAAAGCGAAAAAATCAACTGTTCTAAAATACAAAAGATCTATAACTACTTGAGGAAAATGTATAGAACAGCTGGTAGTTTTTAGTTACCTATTATTGAATGAGTTGTAGGTAGGTAGTACTTACTACGAAACGTTGACAGTAATTCTTCTAGTTCCCAAGCTTTCAGTAAAACTTCGACTTCGTCCATAATTCGTTTCAACACGTGTTTTTGAACCAACGAGTAGTGTAATTGACGTGGCAGAAGTTTTGACTTCTTTGCCAATTGATTCACCGCACTTACACCTTTAGAGTCGAGAAAACTTGGATGGAACCTCAGAGCAATAACTAAAGCACTGAGGATGGAACACAACACAACACAACTTACACTGGGCTGGACGACGGAAATAAAATATAATCAAACAAGTTGAAACCTGTACTACATGGCAGTCACAAACTCAGTCACTGTGCACCAGGGATGTTATATGCCGATTCAGAAATTATGACATCGGTCTGTCAAAAATATGGTACTTTTCAGAAAATTAAGGTACGGTTTCTAAAAATCTCACACGGTTATTAGTTGGTTTGAGTTAATATTACAGTTTTTTCTAGAAACATAAACATACTAAGTAACACACACAATTCACAAATTTTGAAATAGAAAACAGAGTCACCGAGTTTCAAAATTATAGATAAACCAAGAGTTACTATTACTACTCAAGCCAGTCAATACAAGTTATTATAAACCGAATGAACGAACCGTATGAACGGATGAATGAAATGAAGAAAGAAATCTTCGGTTCGCGAGAGAGATGCAACATACACAACTTGTATTGGCTGGCTATCCTCCATCTCTCTCGCACCAGTGCAGTCAACGTCAAACGTTACTTAAAGAGGCCGTTTCATTCTACGCATAATACATCGATTGTAAAATTATTCTTATGAGATTAAGAGTAAGGCTTCATAGCACAGATCATATACGTACAGAGTAGTGCTTAGCAGCGGAAACGAAACGTTTCTGTCGTTCGTTCCATTACATGACAAAATAATTTTGATGATTGAAAATTATGGTACATTTGCGTACCATAATAGAAGTACTATGGTACATGGTACGAAGACCTGGATTCTGGTACGTGTACCATAATTATGGTACGTCTGACATCCCTGCTGTGCACGGTGCACGCCCGCCACAGACCGACGAAAGCGTTTTCTAATGTTGCCATTTGATTAAGAAAAATCCGCTATAAATTAGCAGAAACTTATGTGCCTACCACTTTTTGTTTTATTTTACTAGTTTTACGTTGTAATAAAATTGCTTGTTTTACGTTTTGCAGCAAGCGCTTTTGATTTATATTCTTTAATAATATGGAATTATAGTTTTATAATGGAAAATAAAACTATATTTCCTTTACTTTATCGACACTTTTGACAAAATATGATTACTGGCGAGTAGAAAATCAGCAAATCCGAACAATAACATTGTCATACCAATAAAATCGAATATTTCATTTAAACACGGCCATATTCATTTTAACTCCCTCGCTTATTGTCCTAATAACGTTTTTTGATGATACTTACAAAGCGGTTTATTAAAACTGAACAAAACTTGTTCAATTTTCCGGTAATGGTGTGTCGTCATCATGCCACTTTATGGAATTTACTAAGTAGGATTTCAAAGTGACAGTTTTTAACAAGCCACTTTATAACAAAAATAAAGTAAAATTATTAAAATTTTAATCATTTTGACTTTATTGCCAATAATCATGCTTGGTTTATCAGGAATATAATTTTCTTTTTTAAATTAATCATTAAATACTTAAACAAGTGAAATTCTTACTTGTTAAACTATCTTTTTTTTCAGTGCAGTGGAGCGGTGGGCGAATGTCCGCCTTCGACGCAGGAGGTTGCGGTTTAGATTCCCGCCTTGGGACTAATGTTTATACGATCTGCAGATATTGGTTCCAGGTGTTCTGGTCGTTTTCTACGTATGATAAAAAATATCTATCTATGTATTGTATTGTATTAAGTATATCAGATATACGTAAGTAAGAACCATAACACAAGCTCGGCTTAGCTTGGGGCTAGATAAAGCTGTGTCTAGTATTATTATTATTCATAAATACCTATTTAATTCGAATTTGCGTAATTTTCGATTCATAGATAGATGATTACAATACAAACCTAAAGCTGGTTCATATAATTTTTAAATGGCGTACGTATAATGTATACTACATCTGATTTTCTAATCATACATAATAGCCTCACTCAGGTAAGTAGGTACTTGCCTATTACCTACCCACCCTGTCTTCCTACATCAATTAGTTGATCACACCACAGACCAGTTAAAATTACACTAATCTTCGAACACTCTTCAGTTATAAAATTCTACATAAAGCACCTCTCTGATATTTAAAATATAAATAACGAAAATGTCTATTTCTGTTTCTTCACCATGGGCCAAGCCATGCCTCGAATTACCAACGTCGGTTTCCCATTAATTTTTTATACCCACCCACTTGTCTCGGTTTTTGTCGTCATCAAGATTACACCAGCCAAATTGAATTCCGGTAATGTTGTTACCTGCTCGTAATTTCCTGCCACATGGTGCGTTTCGAGCTCCTGGCTGTTTACTTGATTAAGTTTACCTACTCTGTTATGAATTACGGTTTCTAATGGTTCCCAACGTATGATAGAGATAGCTTAGAATAATTTATCTAGGTCCCTACAGCGGTTAGTTAATATTCTGTCACACAAGTGATAAAATTAATTTAATTTCATACAAACATTTGACTGCATTTTCAGTCTATTTTCAGTGAAACCGGAACTAACATTAAAATAAAAATGTTTATTTTGGAATGACAATGCGAACATAGTTCTGGTTAGCTCTGCTTTCTGTGGCAGTTTTGAATAAACCGAGTCACAGAAACGGCGGCAGTGGAATTTCGTCAACTTTCAAATAAATCTCCCGATTCAAACGTTCTATAAAAATCAGTTGAAAATTCGCTCCATCTTCCGCTGCTTTTGCCCTTCGCAAACGCAACTGGCTAGATAATCTAGATATCCTAGACCTCGACTAATCAATAGGAGACGGAAGAAACTCCTAAGGTCACCTTATCTTATTTCGTCACAAGCTTATCTACGGCCGCGTGCTTGGTGAGCATAAGGAGTAATTAATTTTAGATCGCTATCTATTCTAACGCGCATTACGCCGACCGCTGAGAATTGTTGCCCGTTTCCAACTCTGTTTATTTGCTTATCTACATCGCCGTGTGTTCGAGGTGCTGAATTCACGTTTACGTAACATGCCCTACTTAATTTGCCTGTAGTTTTCATTATAAAGCTTTCGGACGCGTACTGTCGGGCCTAACAAAAGCAGACCTGACTAACGCTAACGTTTATAGGTAGGTGTGTTTGGATGTAGGACTCTCTGAAAGTCTAAATCGACTGCTCCGATTTTGAATTTAATTATCACTGAGTGACATACACGTTTCGTTTTATGCAGGTACCACGAGCGAAGCCTCAGTCATATGCTAATAAATTAAACTAACAACTATATTAGCTAACAATGCATTAGGCATTAGATGTACTTGCAAAATATTCTAGTCTCAAAGCAATCTAAACTCATTTAATATAATGTAGTTCAGGAAGTAAAGAAGAGGTACAGTTACAGTTTTGGAATGGTTTGCATTCTATTTACCCGAGTCATGAAACAAGCAGCAAGAACAAAAGTCTTGTCAATATTAGGTACTAACCTAATAAATTTGCTCATCACACATGGTGCGCATCTAAACTAAACTTTGGAGCTGACTGTACTTGGATCGTCTTTATGAAGGTGGAATTGGAACATAAATCTCTCTGGAGACAGCATTTGTTTTCTATTTAGTTTGGTGATCTTCACTTCATATTACCAAACTACATTTGTAAGAAGTTTGATCAGGGAAATGAGCAAAGAGAATAAGTACCTATATGTAAATAAAACTTGCAAAAATAAGTCAAGTTAGTAGTTTTATTGTGGATAATCTTCAGCTTTTTTCCCCGCGCGTCAAACACATAACCCTGTGTTTCTGTGGTTGGCGAACTTTTTAATACCTGGAAGGATCAAATCGGCTAAACCTATTTTGGTAAGTAAGGTAAAAAATCACTCTTAAAACTCCAGGAGTGTTCTTACCCATATTTTGAAGAGCTTAGTCCCCTAATTTTCCGAAAAAAGGTTACACCTCACCTCACGTCAACAGCCTATATTTATCCACAGCTGGACGCAGGTTACAGAATTTTTCACATTACAGTGATTAGTTACATGTTAGTGGTATCTGATCTACCCAAAACACAAGTCTTAGCTTGGGCTAGATAATGCTTTGTTAATTATTCAGAAATATTTTTTTAAATTATAAAATTAAAGCTGTAGAGGTTCCTCTGAATGGTAGGTATGATATTTCAGGACAGACAAAAATCAATTGTTTGTTCGAAAATAAAGAGATTCATGCAACTTCATGCTGGAATAACCATAATCATAACAATTTATAGGTACCTTCATATTTATACCTTCTCTTAAAAGTGATTATTGCAGAGATTTTATAGGTATTTTAGTTTCTGCTAGACGAAGCAGGCACAAAGTTAGCAAAGCACTATTTCCATGACGGGACTAATAAGCTAATGTAACATAATTAATGCTCGAGCGAAAACAGAGCGAGGCCCACGTTTCATCGCACTCAACCGTTTAAAATTCTCTTTGTAAGCCAGATACGATATCTAGGTGTTTGTTTTTTTTTAGTTGCTTACCTACTGAACTTTCTGTTTTATTTACTGGTGGAAACTTTGCTTGTTTAGGTATGTGTTATGAGTACCTATTTTTGTTTAGTCTATTTTAAATAAAATAACAATGTTTCGTAAATAAAAAAAATATAAAGTGTCTGTTTCAATGTCAAAATAACAGCTTTATACCTTCAGGGAACCAACTTATAACAAAACACAAACTTGACAAAATGTTTGTCTATCTCTTTATAAGTCAGGTGCGATATTCCAAGATATTTCTTGCTATAGGTACCACATTGATGCATTCACCTTTGTCTCACCTTTACGATCAAGGCTTAGCGGAATGCTAAAGTTCATCGCTTCTTTAAAAAATACTTAAGGTAGGTAGGTCTGCGAAAAGCTTTGCGTGATATCATCGATGACGTCACCAGCCGGATGCTCGGGAGGATACGGGGATGAGAAGCTACCTGCATACAAAATGATACCCATATACCTTATTAATTCGGATCCTGTGACAGCAATCAGCAGTCCTCAATCATTCATTTTTTTTGGCAATGTTACTTTAATTACTGTTACTTTAATTTTATTTTATACACACGAAATAAAGAGCTTTCCATTATGAAGTATTCCCATTAGAGCACCGATTTTAGGAGCACCGATTTCGGAGCACCGATTTAATTCCCAATAGGAGCACCTGCCAAGAAGAAGTTTCTAGTGATGTAGTTTCGACAATAACTAACTGTAACGTTACAATACATTGTTATAGAACTAGGTACCTACTCGACTAACTAACCCACCAGCTTAATGGTGTTGTGTGGCCTTCTGGGCCATAGCATATATTCGTTGATTTAGTCTTCATGCTTTAACAATATGTATGTATGTATAACCTATCTAGAGATTATATTCCTGAGCTGACATAAAATTTCGATTCGCTTTATTAGATTAATCTTATTAAATTCAATTAATGTTCAACTGATACTTAACTGCAATTATTTTTATATCAAATATGACATTGATAATTATTTCTATAAATATGAAGTATCCCAGTAAAATTAATTATTAAGCTAACAAAAGCGAACTCAATCTTTGTAATTGTTGCGCCCTGACAGGGTTTTTATGCATTGTGTACCTACTAACACTACCAACACCTAAGAAAAATATGTATGCATAAAATCACAATAAATGAATATGAATAGATTGCAACGAATTATTTGATAGGCACCATCACAACTGACTTTAAAACGGTATAGGCACGATGACTGATTTTGAGAAACTACTCCAAGATGTTTGTACTTAATACTTCTTATGTTAAAAACAGAAAGCAAATAACAGACTGTAGGGCTAAGCTAAAGCTTGAGAAATTAATTTTATGTGTAAATCAATGGTTCAAGGCAAATAATCTTATTTTGAACCAAGTTGACACTATATTCTTTACGGTGGTGTTATAATATCGGAATGCAAATCAGCTGGTCTATGATTGGCTAAGTCGGACTCGGATAACTACATTAAACCTAGATACGCCTACCTTAGGATGGAAAGAGCAAATATTCTTACATAAATAAGAATATGATTATCTGATTCGAATATTAAACAATACAATACAAAAACACTTTATTGTACACCAGAAAAAGAACATTACAAAGACACACACACACATACATTAAACTACTGCTTAACGAATTTATCTTTATTATGGGTTACCTACACTCCGACCAAATTCAAGAAACAATGTATGTAAACATGAGTTTCTTAAGCTAAAAATAATTTCTTGTTGTTGTTCTATTGTCAAAATTAGCACTACTCGAATTAAGCATTCCTACAATGAATAATGCTAACAATTACGTTACGTTTCAAACTCAACGGTAAAAAGAGAATTTTGTATTTTAGCGTTGTTTATAGTTTACAAACATTGGATCTTGAAAATGAATCGAGTACATATAGTAGAATAAGCAAGATATTATAACTAAGGAGAACAAACTTGCCAACTTATAAGGACGATAATTAGAAAGCTCCGACATACTACCCTAAGCTGGTTTCTTTGACACATATGAGAATAGTGACACACCTGGTACGTTTCTAGATTATCTGGTTATTATAACGATCAGATAGCTTTTGCTTTGGCATAAATTTTCCTGGGTAAAATGCTGGTAGCTTTTCTGGTGCAATGTGCACTAGCAAGTTGTTGTATTAAAAAAACTTTATTTTCTGAGGCTTCTATTCTAACTAACACAGAGTTCAAGAAAAAACACAACATAGCTTTGTCCGTAATTGGAGGTATACAATGATGACGACTTTGGTAGACGTTCGCACTAGAATACAGATGCATCCTAAGAATTCTAAGACATTATTATCAGAGTTATCTAACATAATCATAGGCATAGGCCTCCCCACAGGGCCTCCCCTAATGAGCGCCATAGCGCCCTGTCTTCAGCTTACTGCATCCAGAAACTGCCTGCAGTCTTTCGCAGATCGTCATACCACCTGGTCAGAAGAGAGCGAGAGCAACTCAAGAACACGTTTGCCCCAACGGTTGTCGATTCTCCGCAAGATATGGCCGGTCCATTACCACTTCAGCTTGCTAATTCTTAGAGATATGTCGATAACTTTGGTTCTCTGTCGGATGTATTCGTTACGAATCGTCCTATCCTTCAGAGAAACTCTGAGCTCTTTCCTTATCTCGCTGAGCGACCTTGAACTGGTGGACCAGCCCTACCAAACAATCTATCATTATTATACAGGGTTATATTATAATACAATCATGCCATTACAGAGAAATGACGTAAATAGGTTCATGGGAAGGTAACTCAAGACGGCTGAGGTGAGGCAGCTAAGAATTCAGTTATTGGATTGCATTTCTAAGGATTCCAACAAGTCTGACATTACGAGACTTCAGATTTTTGCTTAATTATCAGCCGAGTTAATTAACTATAAATATAGAGTAATATATGCCGGTACGATAATCATCACCACTGGGGTAATGGTTAAAGACCTCCTTTAATCTTTGCCAACCTTTAAGAGAAGATGCCAAGACCTAGACCTACCTTTTTTTTTGTTATAGTGCTTACCCTATCTCTAAGAAAAGAAATAAGTTCCCAAAAATCTTCGGGACCTCTTACGGATTTTCGGTTGAACCGACTAAGGGTTTAGTGGCTTAGTTGGTTAGAGCATACCCGTACTGAGGGTGGGGCGCGGGCTCGAGTCCCGCCGAAACCGGAAATTTTTGGGAACTTATTTCTTTTCTAGACCTACCTGTCGTGCATTTGTGAAATAAATAGGTGATTAGATGATTTTGTAATGTTGCTGCTTTTGACCAAATTTCCAAGGGCCCTTCGTTGTAGTCGTAACCGCGTAATTTATCAAGCACAAATCCCTCCTAGGTTTATGTATGGTTGATTAGTTACTTCGAGGTAGATAGAGTCCCCAGTACGAGATTTGGAAGAACACCTACCAATGATTTAACCATGATAAATAACGTGTGCGTGTGTTTTTCTCTATGTTGGTGTACAATAAAGAGTTGTATTGTAAATTGTATTGCATTGTACTGTGTTCGAAGCCTTGTGCAGGAGCTTGGATAGATATAAACCGTTAGTAACTGAATCTAATGTTGACGTGTTTATTTGTTTCCAGGTATGTTGGTTTCTTGGCACATGCTGAAAGGCTGTACGTAAGTGCTCATTACAATTCTACAGGCCTAGTGTAGACCGCAAGGCAGTATTAAATACAGTAAAATAACTGGATCCGTATTCCGCTACTGGTGAGTGGTAACCACTGGTCATTAGCTGCCAATGTGTGATCGCAATTCAAATAACCCTGTATAACTGAAAACGATCTGCGCAGATGATTTTCAACTCTATTTGTTTTCAACGGAAGGTACGGGATTGTTTCGTGAAAATGGGTTCAGGTATTCTCGACTGTGGTCAGTTGTATTAACTTGATAAAGGTACGAATGCTGAAGTAAATTAAAAATACTTCGGAATAAATAATCAAATAGACAGACCTTCAGTTGGTCGTGATGGTTAAATAGCATAACAAATGAGCTCTAATAAAGAACCAGTAACGTAGTGAGAAATAGGGTAATTTTTTTATATTATTCCATATTTATTTCGTAAAAAGCCCATCGTTCTACAGCATGTTAACATGTGACCGCAAACGGGGCCAAACTAAATAAACGAGAGCGATTTTCCATCGGCCTCATTTCCCCGCCTGTCTAAAGCTGTCCAATTTCGGACAACTCGCTCGACTGTATCGATGTACTTTAGTAAAATTTCGAAGGCACCATAATTACTCAATTAATTTGATTGGCAACTCTGTGCAGTTCGCAGTTCGTGCTCATTGCATTGCATAACCAGTTATTACCTTGCTCTTGTTTGAAGACAACGTTCTCACAATTTTACAACACACGATGAAAAACAGCTGTGGGAAGTTCGCTCGTACAGCACCATTAACGTACCACCGTCTCACGTTCCGGTAACTTGATGAATAATATGTAATTTATTGTATTATATTGAGGAACATCTATCAGATAATCGAGTTGCATAACAATAGAACTGTGGTGCAGTTTATTTTCGATCAGAGCGTGTAGCGAGGGGCAATATTTCCGCAAGCGGAATACTTCCCACCTGAGCGACTGACTAGACGTCAGAAGTTTGGGCCCGTCGGCTTGCGGGTGACCGAAACAAACTTTGATAACATTTGAAAAGTCATGAAGGCGGAATGTAATTCCCCACAAAGCAGGTGGATCGTGAGTGACGTGTGCGAATTCGCAGCTCGAAAATTTCGAACAAATGTAATTATTTGTTTGGAGTTGTTGTAGCGTTGAACGTTCCCCGCTGACAACCCAACTGTTTAAGGAAACAGCTTTCAATTATGGCAATTGTGCGTGTTTGAATATTATCAAAGACCTCTTCGACGCTAAAAGTCAAACATAGATAAATGAGACAGGAACCCATGTCTTTTACAAAAACGGTCGATAAATATTTTTTAACTTATGCGATCAGAATAATGCTGGTCCCAGTTTGCAGAGGCGGTAGCTCCAGTACTCCAGTCATCCCGTGACCTCGACAGTGTGCAAACCTAGAGTCAAAACGTCGGGGGGAAAAGGGAAATAAACGTGATAACCCGGTAAATGATAATAATAACGGTCGATAAACCTTTCGACTCTTCTTTATTGAGTTTAAATTTTCAATTTCTATCCGCGCATGAGTCACTAATATAGACTTTCTTGTAGAGGGCTCTACTTCTAAGTAGGTCCGCTCTCACAAAAACAGGGATGTAATAAAGCTCGTTTGCGGCCTTGTTTCTCTTAATTGAATTAACATTTTAATCCCTCATTAGTCCCACGAGTTTCCTCCAGATGTAATTGAATTGATGTGATATTATTGTGATATACATATTTATACAGGTTAATGTAAACCATTTTCATATGCTCTGAATATCAGGCCAGTCTGCGTGATGTTAAGGAAGCTATTCTAGAAACATATTATACTCGTTATAAAGTAGATACCTTAAACCTTATTGTCATACAAATTTGCCACTATTATACAAAATGGGCTAAAGGTAGGCAACAAACTATTTTAAAACTTACTACTTTACCTAGCTATTGTAGTAGGTATACCAATTAGTTTAACCTAGAAAAAATCTAGAAATTATATGTATATTCTGAAAAATAAATCCCTATAATTTCAATTTTTCGAACAGTTTCCAGTTCAAAGATCTGTTCTTTGGTTCTATATTTTTATTCCACAAAAACAAAGAACCCTAGGTCTATCTGGGAACTTGCCTGGGAAGTTGAAATTCAAAAAGAAATAACTACAGGCAATACCTTATACCATCTATTATAGATGAACTCAACGCAGCATGTTGAGGATCTCCTTCATTCTAAGGAAATTGAATCTTTTGTGCGAGAATCGACGTTTCAAACGATGAAAGTCCCCACAATACCTAGCTCAATACTCCTTTTATCTACAATAGAAACGTAGCATACAATTTATTATTATTTAACTTCTCGTTTCAATAAGCGTAGAAAAAGCAGGAACGGTAGTGGTATTTTGGGAGATTACCCTAAAAATTGAATTTTGACTCCGCCCGCTAGATTTCCATCAGAAACTGTCAATACGCGGCGAACCGAAATCGAACCGAAAACAACCACAAAAACCTCATCAAAAATACACCACGAAAAACAACGTACAAAAACACATAACGGTTCCATCTAGAAACGTGTGTAGGCTTGCTGTAGAGTCTGCGGTATGATATCCATTAATTTTTTGAGTGCATCGTTCCCCGGCATCTGTGTAAGAGATCGTTAACCTACTTCCTCCCACACAAGCCCATAAAGGATACCCAATCTGGGTAGCACGGATTCAATGTCTCTACTATTTGAATAACAAAAATTGGAGGCGTGTCGTCGACCCTTGCTTCACGGTTTGTTGATAATTTGAACATACCTATCCACCTTTTGTTTGAGCCATGTTTGAACAGCATGGCTTGTCCTAGTAATTTTTGTGTGGACTTTAGGCTACAAGTGAGTACAAATAACTTCAAATCAAACCTTATACGTAACATTTTCAATCAGTATTTGGGTGATTCTCACAGGCCTCAAAAATACGTGTCCGGCTCGAAAAAACATACAAAAAACATCACAAGCCCATTGATTTTTTTTTAGATTGTAGATAAGACAAAAACAAAAGGGGAGCTCTATTTTAGTTTTTTAGTTTTCTTCTTCTAAATCAGTAAAAATAAATAAAAACCTTGAAAATGTTGACTTTCGTGGTGCGTCCGGACCGCATGTTCTAGTGGTTATAATTTTTTAACTTCTTTTCTATGAATAATAGCACTATTTCACACAGGTTCACAAATAACCAGATAGTTACTAGCTTAACTGGCACTATTACTATTTAAAAATAAGCTTTAATTGATAAGTTACAACTAGATAACTTCGCGTCCGCCGCTTAGCGTTGATTCCTCTGGCGCGCACTAAATTATTCATTAGAACTGTACTCGAGTAACTGTGTGAATAGTTGTTAGACAGAGACAAGCTATCAGTCGCGTTCCGTCAGTGGTGAGGACAACAGGTGTTAATGTCTTAGCGTGTCTCTGCTATTACGGTAAGTAATCACTTTCCGTGGCTTGGTATACCGTAATTGTTGATTACCATGCATCATATAAATTAGTTTACACTAATCCTATTGTTTTAATTATTTTAATAATAGATGCTTTTTGTGTTCCTTATTTCGACTGCAGATGTCAATGTATCATAAACCAGTCATTCAAGAAAATATCTAGCATTTTGTACATTTTTTTGATTTTTGTGGTGTAGATTATCATGTTTTCCGTGGACAAAAGGTTTGTTGAAGAGCTTGGCTGAAAGACGGAGGAGAGCCCAAATTAAGAATGATCCAGAGAAATACGCAGTGCAAAAAGAAAAAGAAATAATGAAAAGAAATAAGAAATTATGATGGCAGGATAGTGATAAATGTGCAAGATTCACAGTAAATTTCTTGCCTACATAAGTTCCATCGTCTTTGACAAATATTCTATAGAACATAATTAAGCTGTGTTCTAATATTTATATTTTGTTCTACTTTCATAAAACATATTTGAAGTACCTCCGTATTATTATTAAATAATACAATATTATAATAAAAAAAACTGATTAAGAAGTGGAATGTTTAGGTATAGTAGTGATTTAATGTTTGTTTTTGTGTTAGTTTTTGTTTTATATACTTTCTTACTACAAACGTTTAATAATTGTTCCTTAGTTTTAAGAAACTTTATAATATATCTACTTACTATCGAAAACACATTTTTTATTAATAAACCAACCTAAATATCCTTATAATGATTAAGATAATTCACACCAAATGAATTTTTGAACACATTCATATTCAATTATTTATGTATTTTGATTTCTGTGTTATGAATGTTGATTTCCGTGGACACGATATTTTTAAAATTGAATATCTTCGTAACTATTAAACCAATAAAGTTCCCTCTTCTACCAATAAATTTCAAATTAAATCTACATTCAGAATATTGCATGATTATGTCTAATTTCAAGAAAAAAAAGTGTGCCACGAAAATCAACCTAAAAATGAGATTCCGGAGAATCACCCATTTATGTTAATAACCTACGCTGTGATATTTTTACTTTGATTGAAGATTATTTATTGCGAAAAATATTTTACAAAGAACTTAAAATAACTTAACTGTATCAATCATGCAGTAACATTACGCTGGGTGGTTTTATCTATTATAATAACTTTGGTGCATGCATCTTCAAGATAGGTACGGAAAAGATCCATACTATTATAAATTCTAAAGTGTCTGTCTGTCTGTGTGTTACCTTTTCACACCTATACGGATGAACGGATCTCAATTAAATTTGGCAGGGAGGTAGATGATATCCAAAGACAGACATTATGCTACTTTTTATCCCAGAAAAGTACGTGCAAAGCCGTGGGCTGAAACTACAGTATATTTTTTCATTGACTGCACTATATCTGAGCAACATAGGCCATGTTTTATTCAGACGCTGGCTATTGGAGCCACCTAGTACACAGACCCGAGTAGGTTTAGAAGCTGGCTTTGAGTAGATAGAGCAATAATCAATCAGTTTGCATAGTTTCTCAGTCACAATTGATATAAATAGCGCTGCCGTACTAAACTTATTACTAAACGACATATAGACATTAAGTTTTTGTAACCAATTTAGCTGTAAATGTTAATGGGCCACGTTTAGCTGACAAAGTGTCTTGGCTTCTATTTGGGATAAAATGTTGTAACCGTAAGATAATACCTAAACGGATTTTGCCATAGGTAATGTTTGTAGTTAGATAATACTTTTATTCATCACCTTAAAAACAGATTGTATTAAGTTACTTAAACATATTAGTAGTTGAGTTCTATTTGATGCCATTTTCTTTTACTTTAGATATGTATCTACCGAAGTTAATTATGTGAAATTTAATAAGAGTTTAAAAAAATGAATTTTGTTTGTATTTCAGAAAAGTCATCAAAAACCTAACATTTTATATAATATCCCAAAAATTACGACTCGGTAGACTTAATTCACCTGGAGTAAATCACCTGGGTGCATTAAGTGCTACGCAATTACGATCTAGACGGGATTTGATTTGAACCCGCAACCTTTTACTCAATAAGTAAGTACTTAAGCTAAATTACAAATAAAAAAAAACTTTTTCTGCTCTAACAGCCTTATCAAACTGATGATGTACCATCGATTTCAAAGCTGTGGAAGTGTTAGTGATCGCTGCGCAATCGCATCACGCCGAGACGATGCAATGATTTTGAACACTGGCGTCGGAGGCGCTAAACGCGGTAGTCGTTGCGGCGTGGTCTCTGCCTCTTCGCGGCGGCGGTGGTGACTGCGGCGCTAGGCTGCAAGAGCTAGGCAAAACTAATAAACTGACTGTACTGAGACTATAATAAGAACAAATTAGTTTCTTTTCTAAATAGTAACCCGAATAAAGGTTAAGGAGACAATATTTTACTTTTAGTGCTTGCTTTTACGAAAACAAGTCATTTACGAAAAAACCTTTTTGTTTCTTTACTTTACTTATTCATGAAACGTTTGTCCCCACCTGTAAGTACTAGTAAAATAAAAACAAAAGCGTTATTTTTTTAGTACCTACAACATTTTGGTTTATGGGCACTTGTTTATATTATCATTTCAAGAAATACGTAGGTAGATTGATAGAATGATAAAATTATTTCATTTCAGTCGCATATTTTTTTTCATTGTTTTGATCCCTTAGTAATTTACTGTTTTTTAAGTTTTTTGGAACAAATACCTAACCCTCGTAAATACAGTTTTTAAGCGACCACTTCGGGACTATTTTCCATACTATACCGAAAAAAAACCGAACATAGCACTTCCTTCTCTTTTGTTTTCGTTGTTTAATGAAAATAGGATCGAAAAATACACACGACGAAAATAGTTGCGACAGTTTAATGTTTTCTTACCTTAGATATTTCATACTATAATAGTATTACAATTGGAAATTTTGGATATTTAGATGTTTGTTACCTCTCCAAGCCAAAACTCCTGAACTGATCGTGCTGAAATGTTGCAGGTATGTTGTTCTAGAGTTGGAATAACAGTAAGCTACTTCTTAACCGATTCGTTGCGAATGGCACGGCAGCCGTGTCATCATTTTCTTTTGCGTGTGGCGTTAGGCACGTGAGCCGTGCCATTTTGAAATCGATGTAATTCCTTCAAATTAAGTGTTAGGGTGATCTACCCCAGAACAAAACCTTTTTATTTTTAAAATCAAGCTTGCAAGTCGGTATCTGTCCAGCCAGTGACAATCGAAAAAAGCTGATTTATTTCATTGTTCTCGATTGTCAATGGTCGCTTGCTTCACTCAAAGCTGTCAGTGACGCTGTCAGTACCGTAAGGCGTGAGAGCGCGGGACTTTTAAAATTAGAATGCGCGGTAAATTTTAAATGTAGGTTTAGGTGTTGGTATGTATTGATCAAGATGAATTTTAGTTTATGAAAGTGAAAAATTTTTTAAGTTTACGAAAGTGTTACAACTTATTTTCTGTTTACCTTCGCTTGTTTATCTGTTTAATATATTTACTTTAAAATACTTGAAATTTCTTATCAGGAAAACCAAAACAATGTTTTAGAACGAATTTCAGTAGAAAAGGTTTATCACACCTTCATTAAAAAAGCCACTTACCATCCATTTCCAAAAATACACTCATTTTTCCACTTATTATCACTTGAAACTACCGTTCCTGACCGTTCACGTTAGATTTCGAATGTAAACTAAAAGTTTTATGCTTAGAACGACGTAAAAATGGTAAAAACACTGTTTTCTTTTCCGCATGGCTAAAGACACAGGAGCCGTGTCATTTAATCGTATGGCGCTTGGCACGGCAGCCGTGTCACGGTAATTTTGTTCAACGCCACAGTTAGAAGTTCGCAAAATTAGACATCGCAACGAATCGGTTAACTCGAAAAAGTCTGAAGCTGAAAAAGTCAAAAGCTCTCAAATAGAAAAAACTTTGCTTACCAGATGCAGCGCTTTTTTACTGTTGGGCTGTCTTCTATACAGATTCATATTCTCCTCTCCTACACCCTAAAGGCCTGCCAATTCACCCCGCTCCACTCAATTTATTCAATTCTATCGGATTTTCCGACAGTCTGAATATTTATGAAGCAACTTTAGTTACTTTAAGCTTATTAACATTGTCCGCGTCCAAATTTATGGATCGGATGTTAAAATTGAAATTATCAGACTAAACCCTCGCACCTGGGCAGCTCTTGATTGATTATTCTATTATCTTATTAATTTAAACGACAACCGCGATGCAACGCGAAACGAAGAGTGTTGGGAGACCATCCATTTGATGGACCGATGACGTTGGTGCGGTCGCAGGGCGTCGATGGATGGCTCAGGACCGGTATTGTAGCGTCGTAGGTAGAGACCTGTGTCCACCAGTGGAGTGTGTGGGTTATGATGATGATTTTGAATTCACATTGACATGAACACCTTAAGGCGAATATGAAGGCAAAAACACGAAAATTAGATGTTTTTGAACCCGTTTTCTGACAAAAATATTGATTGTGGAGCTTTGAAATTTATATATCCTGTAACACATATCTTGAAGAAGCGCTTGGCGGTCCCAAATGTTTGCCGTTAATTATAGTTTAGTTGTTATAGTGTTAGTTATAGTGTGTGTTTAGTTGCTTCGAACTCACTTTTTATCGGTGTCTCAAATTCGATCAGTACCAAATTCAGTATAGTGATTCACATAGTTCATACCTATTTCGTGGCGGTCCATTATCGTCGAAAAGCAGTCAAAATAACGATATTAAACGTAAAAACGTATTTTTGCCTACAAAATCTGTGATACAAACCTGACCAGTTACTCGTCACCTAACCGCAGAGGATCGTATTATTTGGTTGATTAGGGCACTACATGGTATGCTGAATCGAAAACAAGCACTCATTACTGCATATAGGCGCGCGGACATGCCCAAGGTCATTTGCCTTACTATTCGCCTTAAATGCTCGTAATGTCTTACTTATTGGAACTAGCTGCACCCTACTTTGAATAAGTTTGTATTTAATCATAGCATGGGATAACTATGGCGCTCATTAGGGGAGGCCTTTGTCCAGCAG
Organism: Eupithecia exiguata; assembly: GCA_947086465.1. Classification (NCBI taxonomy): domain Eukaryota; kingdom Metazoa; phylum Arthropoda; class Insecta; order Lepidoptera; family Geometridae; genus Eupithecia; species Eupithecia exiguata. Next base: position 3,550,336 of record OX352233.1, on the reverse strand, counting down.
TGGGCTGATGATGATGATGATGGGATAACTAGACATTTTTGGGATCAAAGTAGCCTATGTATTCAGGATCTAAGCTATCCTGGTACCTTTTATCCGAATCAGATCAGACTTGTTTGATCTTCAAGGAGCACAAAAGTGTTATGTGTTAATCCAGGCTACTTTGATCCCAAAAAAGTCTAGGAATCCCATGTTAAGGTCAAATACTAACTTGCTTAGTGTGTGGTGTTATCAGTAGCATTGAAACACTCATTTCAAAAGCATTTTCAAATATTTGCCCGAGACATTGAAAACCGCTAATAAGCAAGTAGATACTTAGGTATGTTTTTTAACAGATAACATGTAACCATTTGCGCTGACCTCTTTTAGAACAAACTTTGAATGCATAAGGTAGTCCTCAATAATTTGGACGATGAGTAGGCCGAGCCAGTCTTCTTCTCCAATCTTCAAGTTCCAAATGACTCAACATGGATGGGCATGACTGACAGATTTCCTAACTATAGAAAACCTTGACATTATCAATGTGTCTTGCCTTTTCTTTGTATGATGCGTAATATAATAATAAAGGAAACTATTTTCGGTTGGAAATAATGGTATTTAGACCTTAAATTATTATAATTCCTTTATTAGTGAGGAATTCAGGCACTGTTCCACCGCTGCGCACGGGGAGGCTACACACGTGTGTCTAGTTTCACTTTGCAGGAAAATGTTTATGGTAGGTAATACGGCACCCACCTTTTTTTAAAATTATTATCCTGAGAGAAATGTGCTGCATATCGCACTGCCACGGGGAGATAGTACGATTATGTGGGACTCCAACTGTCTCCTTTGCTGCATGATACATTACGCCGTGTGCTCCAATCCGCTCGTAGCTCGTTGCGAGCGCCTTCTTTTCCCGTACTGACTGCACGAACGCTCGTTACATTACGCCCCGTTACACCAGTCAGTCCCCAGCTTAAGAAGTTTGTTGGCTATCTCTCGTAAGAAAGTCCAGATCGCCGGAATCACACACAGTTCTTGTAGACTATGTTTATGGTTATAATGTAACAAATGAATATTATTCAAATCTCTATTTTGATTTTAACATTGACCGACTAACCAACCGGTTTGTCTACTTTCTGATTGATGCCGTCATTTGGTTGGATGATCGGAGAAAGTTGTCATTAGCCCTGTTGATGGATCATAAATTAATCTTTTTATGGATGGGATGGATAGTTCGTTTCATAAAATGAATGGCGTCTGATTGAGAGAAAGAAGAAATAAAGAAAATTATTTATTGGACAAACAAACTTCGGTACAGAAATTAAAGACCACTTAGTACTAGGTACGTACACACACGGACAAAAATTTGTGAATACTAATTAAGGGCTTGCCGTGATTTTTTTAATTTTTTTTTCTAAACCGATACAATATAAGTAATTAAACAAACCACAAAATGTGACCTTCTGATTTTCTACGGTGACTTTTTAATAAAACTACACAAAATATTGTAAAATGATAGTTTTACAATATTTTGTGTAGTTTTATTCGTGTCGATCAGGTATGGTCATATTTTGTGTTTAGTTTCATAACTTATATTAGATTAGTTTTAGAGAAATATTTAGAACGGTGATGACAGAATTGGGCAATTTACCGCGAAGGTCCCCTTAAGTAGTACTAACACAAGTATTTTCATTGGGTTAGAAATAACCACTCAGCAGGCAGATAAGCAGGTGTGTGTGTGTAGGTCTAACAGGTCCTGACTCGGCTTGTTGCTTTATCACAAAAAACTTGGGTAATTTGTGAAAGAGCGCTGATGGATGATCTTATAATATGCTCATTAGAAATATATACCTACTTACTATACCTATCGTCAGGTCTAACAGACTAAGGTGGGAGACTTTAGTCTGTTAGACTAAGGTCTCCCACCTTAATCTGCCACTAATAAGCGCCATATTAACTCTTAGGTGCTAGGCAGACAGCGCAACTATTGCAGCAACAAGCTACTAGCTATTCACATATATATTATATTGTGCCTCTAAAGGGTTAAGGCATTGTTTAAGAAGAAGTTTATACGAAAATATTAAAAAGTTGGCAGATTCTCCAACAAAAATTGCTCTATCTGCACAGCGCTGCAGCGTCTAACCTACTATATGTAACATTTTTGATAATAATAACTAAAAGCTTACAAATGCTGTTTATGGTATAAAATTTGACTTTTTTTTAAGCCTAAAAAATAAAGTTCTTGAATCTGAATCTTTTACGTCCACTGCTGATCGTACACAAACAATTGCTTATGCTAATAGCTCTTAATAGGGGTGATACTAAAACTGGGCATGCAAGTTGGGTATCACAGGCCACATTTGCACACACAACTTAAACACAATTCGACAATAAAATTAAATAAAATTATTTATAAAAACATGTAAAATTTTAAGCGAACTGCTATGATACAATAGTTAAGTATCATGCGACGTCCAACAGGAATATTCAAGTAATTTTCGCATAAATAGGGCGACAACTTTAAGACTGGAACGGAATATTTGGAACACAACGCAAAAGTTTCGAGCGACTTTAATGATATTTTCATTCATTGTTTTGGAACATTTGCAATCTTAATTTTTACGCGTTATGGTAAGTTCCGCGTTGCTTTTAAGCTATAAAACAGTTTAAATTTGTTATACAGGGCTTTAAATGCCCCTTCAGGTAAAATAGGTCACGACCACGACCAGCTTACGCTACTGAAAAAAATTTACTTAAAAAGGCCTGTGTCTGAACTAACCCTGCTCAGACACGATGTGGAAGTTACAATTTCCATAATACGTATTTTTAGCGTTATGACCTTCGTTTGACCACTTTATCACCTGATGGTTAGTGTCGGTCGGACCTACGATGTATCTATCATTCATAAGGCATAGAAGATACCTACTCATGGTCGTGTCTGTCGTGTCTTGAAGAGGCCCTGGATTAAACCAAAAGGGAGGGATTCCCATTTGGATCCAGAGGGGATCAACTTATGATGAAGAATTTTTGTAATTCAAAATTCAAAAAATCCTTCTTATAATACATACACAAACAATTTTTTTTTCCTATTATTATTCTTTTACACGCATTTTTTCATTAGTTAAAATTTAAAAATATTTTATAAATTTGTTTTTGCTTGTTTATTAAGCAAAACCAGTGTTTGACTACAAAAATATTAAAATAAAATGATATAAATCCTTTGAAATTTCAAAACAATAATAATAATACACGTAAAAAAACACGAATAAGAAAATAAAAGGTTCCATTTTTTTAAAGAAAATAGCCGAAATTAAAAAATCGTAGAACAAAAGTTCATGCCCTCGGGGTCCAGAATCACCCCCTTTCGGCTTAGTACACATGTTACGTGGCACCTTGTATAATTGACTGGAAAAACATAAGCAGGCGATTTCCAAATCTTAGCGGTTCGAATGATAAAGGTACTCGATTTCATAAGATCCTCTGTTAATCTGTAAGGTTTGCAAATCAAGCAATTACTGCCATGTCTGAACTAGGCCTAGATAAAATAAGAGAGTCAATGATAAGAACGAATAGCCTCTATGACACCGTATCCGTCATACCAGAGCACGAAGGTACCTATCAGTCACGTGAATGGATAGAGTATCGCACGCTCCACATACCGCGGCGTTAACCGTGCAGTGTGCGTAGCTACGATACATAGTGCGAAGACGGTGGGTAAAGGACCTACATCATTGAATCTTATATTTTCTTAGCAGTCATCGTAGTCTACAGTGGTTGTAAGTTGTAACCCAAGTAAAACAATTCTTGGGTTTAGAAAAAAGTACCGTCAAAATTAATTCTGAGCTCCTACTGAGTAGCTACTTAGACAGTGCCGTCTTTGAGTGACTTCTGCGCACGTATCTAAATCATCATCACATGATCATTTTCACAATTACTGGTAACAAATGGTTTCCATGGCAACGGACGTAAGCAAACGTAATTGGAGTTGAATTTTAAATAACTTTCACCACTGAAAAATTTGATCGCGCTATCGAAGGGTTAAAACTACTTCTACACCCAAGGTCTTTTTGCTATTATAGTGCGTAGCTCGCTCTATGGAAATTTAATACGAAAATTGAATAATATCCCAAAAAAAATCGACTTTGACGGGACTTGAACCCGCAACTCTCACTCGCGCCAATTGCGCCACGAGTTCAAGTGACGTAGTAGTTGAAAAACTCTGGGACTTAATTCGGTCTCAAGTGCCGATAGCTCTTATACTAATAAACCCATTTTAATTTTTCAGGAATTTGAATTTGAGGTGGGTGTATAGTTTTTTTAAAACAAACCAAATTCGCGAAGGTCCGCCAGCGACGCAGGAGGTTACGGGTTCGATTCCCGCCTCGGGGCAAATGTTTGTACGATTTGGAGATATTTGATCCAAAAAACACTGTTACAGCACATCACAAAATGTGCATTTAAATATGGACTTTAACTCGTAACATTTAGATGTGTTTTATATTTACGAAATCATATGACAGACAGCTCGCCTACCACTCGTTTGAAACTTGTGGAAAGCCATTTTGTCACTATAAAATGTATCCTAAGAGTAACGAGTTTAAGTCCATAATTTGTGCTGCGTGGAAACTGTGCGCAACCCATATGTGTGTCTGTCTGTCTGTGTTGACTCGATAAGGTAATGTTATTGCCCGTCAGCTCCTGCCGCCATATACCTAACTGTGATCAACGGTTGCCATCATTGTGTGTGATAGCTCTCACATTGTGCATGACTTCTGCAATTGTAAGCATTATTATTGTTCACAGACGTAGTTCAATGCCGCGCTTCCTGCTATCATATCGTTATAAATAATTATAATAAATAAATAAATTCTAAATAATGCTGGACAATTCACACAGCATCATCTAGCCCCAAGCTAGGCAGAACTTTTGATGTGGATACTACATAATACTACTTCATAGAATACATTACATAGATAGATAGTTTTCATTATACATAGAAAATACCTAGAACACCCGGAACAAATATTTGCAGATCGAACAAACCATTGTCCCAAGGCGGGAATCGAACTCGCAACCTACTGCGTCGCAGGCGGACCTTCGCCCGTTGCGCCATTCATAGAGGTCGTCCGTCAATCATAACGACAGTTGTTTCGGCTCTTGATCAGTATAGGAAAATAAATAATTAGATAGCTTGGCAATACAGGTCGTTCACCTCCTCTCATAATACAGGAAAAATTATCGCTATTCTGTCGCTTTCCATACAAACCTGAAGCGATACCGGTATCGCTTGAGTACCGCGGTACGGAAGTTATAGCAAGCAAAATTGAAATTGCACAACCCAAAAAAATATCGTAATCGGGAATAATACTTAATTGGAACTTAGTTAAAGAGAATATCCTATGTAGAGTCGCCCATAATGTTATGATACCCTTAAGTTTTTTTTTAACTTTGTCACTTTTTGATTAAATCCGACAATAATAATCCGAACAGGTCAGATTTTTATCATAAAAGGATAATAAGTAGATTATACTTGTTCCCGTTACTCTTATTATAGTTATTAATAAATTTCCTGTAATAATATTAAACGTTGATCGAACGGCTAAAGTTCTAGGACGAATAAGTATAACAGGGTGATTTTTTGAGGTGGGATTAGTTGCCTAAGTCCGTCACTATGAGAGTTAGAGAAAACTCGTAAAAAAAGAGTCATGAGCTCAATCTCAAGCAGAATTTATGAGAAAAAAATGTCTGTTATGATCAAAGAGAGCTTTAGCATTGTCACAGTGAATAAGAATATTGATTAGAAATACATTCTACAATAGTAAATATCCTGTTAACCCAACAAACTGCATTCGCAACACAACCCATGTGTGATTAGGAGATAATTGACTGTTAATTATTCAAATTGAGCTAATTAGATCAAGCAAATTACAATCAAACAGATTAATTACTTGAGCAATGTAGGTAGCTATATACTGGGATTCAAAAACCTGGCTATTTTTTGTATACAACCCAAAGAATATTGGTGGAAATGGAAACTATTTAACAACATTAGTATCAGAAGCTCGATACAATTTTTGTTTTTGAAAGCTTTCATTCATCATTTAATTGTTCTCTCATTAGTTTTCGAATTGAAACTAAAACATATTTTGCTGCACGTGTGAGATTACCCATTGAAGTTGATGTTTTAGTTTTTAGTGGTAACCGTGTTTGTTTTTCGTTGTTTTCTGTTATTGTTATAATTTTTGGTTAAGTTTTCATTCATAAATGTCTCGGAACATAAAATACCTTGGATTCTAAACCTAAATATATATGCTCCACTTATATTGTTTTATTGGTATTGTAAAAAAACCCTTTGATAAATTTTGTCGGTTTAGTTTTTACTATCGTCATACTTTTGATGATATTCTATTGATCGTGAAAAAAATATCGCATACGCCCTGTCTCCTCTCAACTTCCATTTTTATTCAAACTTAAGAGGAGACTGGTCCATGAATTATTACTACCTGTACTCTACCTTTCTAGGCCGAACACGGGAAGGCTAAGCAAATATCAACAGTTCCACCATGGGATAGGTTTATTCATGTCATTATCATTCGATTATCAATCAAAAACAACACAGCTCGCTTATTTAGACAAAACCCGATTAATATTAAAGGGTATTAAACGTCAGCGGCGTAATTGGCACAGTTGCAGGTTGTTAGTTAAATCTAATTGGAATGTGGCTAGGAAACTAAAAGCGATGGCCGCCCAAAATGGCGACCATGTAATTTTTGACAATGTTTAGTGGACATGTTTTTGAAACAAATTTTTGTTGTAGTTAACTTTAGGTTAACTAAAGGTAACTTAAGTTTAAGTAACTTTCCATTCCTTTCTGTTACCCGTAATTAGGTATAGTCCAAACTTTCATAAGATTGACGATAGAGGAGATAGAGTGTCCAACTGTGGGACATTGCAGACTATCAGACTCTCTACCTACCTAATTATAATCTCTATTTATATAAAAATCAATTGCTGTTCGTTTGTCTGGCTAATACTCGAGAACGGCTGAACCGATTTTGATACTTTTTGTTGTGTTCTAATGTACAGGGGTGGTTTAAAAGGGGACAAAATAAGGAATTGTGGTTATTGTAAATAGGTTGAGTAGCTGAACTAACGAAGTAGCGGGTAACAGTTCGTAGAAAATATAAAATATTTATAAAATCACGTGCATTTCAACTAACATCACCTCCAAACACAGTGTTTTTGTATTCATTTTAAATAATATCTTTATTTACCGAACCTAGTGAATAAGAAAGTGCGGGGCTCTAAGATAAGCATATCATATGCTTAAAAGAGTTCTCTTTTAATAAACTTTTTCAGAATCAGAGTCCATAACTTTAGATCAGTCAAATATTTTAACCCGTCAGCGTCGGCCAGGATGACTCATAAATTGCATACAATAGCGAGCCCGCGCGGGCTATTCGCGAGTGAAGTAAAACAATACTATACTAATGTCTGTATAATCTGTGACTCTACAAGAAAATAGTTGACGTTTGATTCTCTTTACTGACTTGTCATTGAATCTTGGGCCCGTATTATAAAAGCTTGATTAGTCATCAATCTATGCTTGAGTACCTAACCTTTTTATGGCATAAACGTCACTCAAGCATAGATCTATGACTGAGTAAGCTTTCATAATACGGGCCTTAGAGTTAATAAAGTTTATGCATTAAATGTTTTCTTATCTTTTCTGAATTTTTTTAAACACCTATCATTATGTAGGTCATAAAACATTAAAGTAGGCTACTGAGGTATCTTTGTATAATAACTGCCCAGACGTCTTTACTGTCTTATAAACTTATTTCTCTGCCCTGGTTGTGTCTAGGGTGGTCTAGGTCACCCTGAGTTCCCTTAATTTTGAGCTTTTTTATGACGAAAGTTTCATGAAGGGTTATTATCTTATTTAATTACTAAGCTTAATAGGTAATTTTATTTAATTACCGTCTTGTACCTACGTTTATTTCGAAACTTTCATAAGGTCTAGTACACGAATATTTAGTTTATATATTAATTAAAATATTATTGCTATTTATTAAGTTAATTAAGGGCCCAGAGGTATTTTTGTAGATTGACTTATTCACAATAAGTCTACAACGCAATGTTTGAATATGAATATAATCACATAAGGTAATAGTTACTTTAAATTAAGAACCTAACATATTTGACATAAATAAATACACACTTAAGTCAAGTTTTGTTGATTTGTGAAAGTTTATTTTGACCACAGTTTCGGTTTCACTAGATCATTTTTAGATAAATTACATAATTAAACAAATAAAGAAAAGTGGAAATTGACAACAGCATAACCCCCCAAGTGATCACATCACATTAGTCCAGTCGTTAGTTGCTTATCACTATTCTTCGAAGCTCTCGAAAGTCATCAACAAACTATCAGCCCTAATGCTCCGCTCGCATAAAACAGCGTTATCAGCAATCTTTGAACGAGCATGGGCTTAGGGCTTACTTACATAGAAAGCTGCTAAAGACGAGCAACATAAAACCGACTCCTGTCTTAAGATGAGATTTTGATAGGCAGTAGCTGTTGGAGCGAGAGGGAACGATAAAGAGAGGTATAGAACTAGCTTCAAAGAAAAACGGGTCGTTTTTTACAGTTTGCAATCGAAGTTTTAATTCAAATGCCACGCGCGATAATTCCTTTGAATCAAATTAATGAATTTATGTCAAAATTACATACCTGCTTTTATTGTAATAGTTATACAAATTGCAGCTTGCCATGTTTCATACAAACGTAAGTAATCTCGTCGTGTTGGATCGTGTGGATGTACTGTGGTTCTACTCAACTAGTCTCCATACAAAATTTATGGGGAGAGATCGGCGCACTTTAGCCAAATTTAGTGGTACCGCAATAAATTGCTCTCGCGCAATTTCGTTCACTGGCAATCGGTATGTTTCATTTCATGTTCACAAGCGATTCTACTTGTGATATACACACACACGACACACACAACAAGTGCCCGTCACTAGTTTTCACACTAAGTGTCACACTAACATTATTAAGTCAAAAGTGGGCTATTATTAGTTGCTATTGGGCTTCAAAAATATTTTTTTATCGGAAATAGCGCGAGCACGCTATGGCCAGAAGTTGCGTCGCAATAAGAATAAAAGGTTACAAGCTGTCGATAGCAGTGAAGTGCCTTTATGCAGTAAGGACTGTCATGATTACATCAATGATTAACGACTAATATACATACACATAGCAATTGCGACAAACAATTACGACGGCAAACCATCCAAAACTCAGGCGCCGAAAATCCTACGCACTGAATCCGGTATAAATGCATCCGCTATCAGTATTCCCGAAATGTCCGCTCACGTTAATCAGTCCTCGATGCAAGACACTTTAATGAGATTTCTTTCGGGAATCCGTTTCCTTTTCCGCGCCATTTCTTCCAAGTTTTCGCTCATGGGACCTCGGTTTTTATTTTAATTTATCAAGCAATGGTGTAGGTTCGGTTTAATCTCCACGAAATAGAAAATTATCTGCTCTACAGCCAAAGTATGTACAATACAATACAATTTCTCTTTTATTGCACACCAAATAAAATAGATACACAGGACAGGAAAGAACTTATAGGTACAGATTATGTTGTACGATGGAAGTAATCGTTGTGAGCGATCTCTGCCAGCCAACCTTTAAAAGTATCATATTTACTAAAGTCTACAGTCCACATAGAACAGCACGAGCTGGTACCAGTTAGTACCTTTTAAAGTCCTAAAATCTTGATACAAAAGCTTTAATCTCAACGGCCATTGCTTCATTACTACCCTCCATTTTATAAAAGCTAAGTTTACCTACTCCACCAATTAACGCAACACCTCCACAATATTGGAAATAACCAGTATTTTTAGCGCAGCTATTGAAAGGTATTTTTGTTCGATAGATGTCGTAGCAGGGCTACGCGGCTACGTCGTAGCAAGCGCTACGACTCGACGTTTCAAAGACTTCAACGGGCTCTTTGCTATTAAACTACACAACATAAAATTGTTAACATTTCAATTACATTTCTATGATAAAGTTACGGGTAAGTGTGAAAGGTTAAAATCCTAAAAGAATAGATGTATTATTTTACATTATTATTTTATTTTATTTTATTTAACTTGCCTTGTTAGTTTGTGTGAGACACATCTTGGTACTGAATTTTAGACTAGTTATACTCAACCAATTGAGTTGAAATTTAACATACTTATGTCAGTTTGTTGACAATGCAATGTTATGTTACCATCGAGCTGGTCTGATGATGGAGACAGAAGTTTGCCATAGCCACTCCTAAATGAAGCGACGTAACGGCCGTCGAGTTTGGGTTCGTTGCATTTATCTTCCCAAGCACTTTGGTTATAGAAGATACAAAAAAATTCTATTAAAAAGTACTTTGATTTAATGTTTCAAGGGTAGTAAGAACGACAGACGTGATCAAGCGTTGATTCTGCAGGCCTTCTACCGCCAGTGGATCTTTTTGGTAACGCTTTATTGGAATACTTCCATACTTCCATCACTGCGAGCATTTGTTTTTTATGTCCTACTGCTATGATATGATAATAAGTGAAAGAGAAGAGGTATTCCGCGTTCGTCCCACTCACCTCGGCCCAAAGTAGTAAACATGGAAATTCAAATGAACACTGAAATCGTTCCGGTTTCGTCCCATTTTTAAGATTTCTAACAGAAAAGTTGCAAAAGTACTGTCGTCACACATTTCTCGTGCAAGAATCTTGAATTACCATTTTTTTTTAAGTTTTCTCACGCAAAGTACCAGGAAAGTAGAACTGCATAGGATATTAGGTATTTTGATTCCATAGGGATCATATTGAACAACGTTTATGTCACTTAAGGTACCAGGCGTGTAGAAATGAATAGGTTAAAAGGTAAATATACCGACCAAGACAATTCAGTGGTTTTTACAATGTCAGAAGTGGCTATCATGAATGTGTATGTACAGATATGTATGTACAGTGTATGTGTATGTACAGTGTATGTACAGATGAATGCTCGCGGTGAGGGAGCTTCTTAAGTTATGCAAATGAAAACGTGTTGGTACGTTATAAGGCGTGATAATCGCGACTAATAATCGCAGGAACTTGAGTTAAAATGTTTCCAGCTCTAACAATTTGGCTGTAAGGAGAGGAAAGTAATTCAAAGAATGAATCCGAAATTGTTTCCTTTGTTTAGCTTCCGTTTTTTGTTCCGAGATTTTATTAACGGAATATTTTAAGGACTTTTTGATAATAAAATTATAGAAAATGGTGCAACATAAATACCGCTTGCTAATTTTTTGTTCTTTACATTCTTTGTTCGTTAGGAATTTGAAGAATACCTCTTTAAATAAACACATCTTTTAAAAGATTTGTAATTTTTCTTGTTCGCCTTAGAATGTTTTGTTTAGGCTTTACAAGGTACCTAAATTAACTAGTAGAAAAGACCATGGCCCCAAGCCTAATATACGATATTATACTAACGATTAATGATATATTATTGATTTCTATTATATATATATTCTATTAGTTTTTAGCTGTGGCTTTGCACGCGCTGTTTCCAATAAGATACGATCTTTATGAAAAGTAGGCTATCCAAAATTATGTTAAATGTTATACCAAGCCCACAAACCTCTAATTTTGTTTTATGAATAATGATGATGTGGTTTTCTGCAAACATAAAACGGTGCTTCGATTATGTTTGCATAATTTCATTCAAATAGAAGACGTAGTTTATAAATGAATCAGAAAGTACATTTGTATGAGAGGTTAAAAGGTGAACGCGCATCTATCGGCGCTACCGGCAGGCATTACCGGCAGTCATCGCATTTCATACAGCATTTTACTGAAATTCCGCGCGCTTGGTACTGGTGCAGTAAAAATCATGAGGAAATGCGATGACGGCTGGTAATGCCTGCCGGTAGCGCCGCGGTGCGCGTTCAGCTTAAAGGTTCGCACCCACCTTAAGGTAATTTTACGAATGAGAACAAAATTTGATTAAATTAGTTTCTTATTTCAGGTCTAGAACTAGGTCTATGCAAAACATCAGCCCGATCTGTTCTGTACTTTTGTCGTGAAGGAGTAACAAACATACATCCGTCTGTCCAAACTTTCACGTTTATATTAGTACTAGCCACTGCACGCGGTTTTGCATGCGCTTTTTAAGTATCCTATATCCGTCCCTGGGATATCATTTCCCTTCAGCAAATTTCATTGAGATCCGTTCAGCCGTTTAGGCATGAAAATGTAACAGACAGACAGACAGAGTGGCATTCGAATTTATAATATTAGTATAGATGGATATTGATGATTGAATTATGATTCAAACATCACATAGGTACGATTCTCTACTAGAATACGGCCCTAACTCTGTCGTTTGTTGCACCGCATCGTTCGATATTTAAACTCTAGAGTTGGGGCCCAGACTAGTCCAAGCATGAATGAAAGTCAGCGAGGGCGCCATCTTATGCTGAATCATGGCTGTTACTCCGTAGCCTGTGATTTATCGGCGGCGCGAGATTGGCACAATCGGCTCGAGCCAACTTCCTTGTTATCCAAATGGCAAGGGGGCTGTGGGGGTTAATTCTCATACCTACTTTCTATTTAGGGCTTTCGATTTACATTGCGCGGACAATTTTTTAATATTGTTTGCGTTCTTTAAGGAGTAAAACTAGCGGAATGGTAATTTGCCGTTAATTGTAAACTAGTTTTAATGAATAAATTGATCCATTTTAATATCGGATTTTTTAAAGTTGATTGATTGTAAAAAACGTATGTTTTTCGCTATAATGTAAATATGGTACATTGTTTTACTTCTAAAAATATGCGCAACTGCACTTATTTACTGAATATGCCGTAAAAATAAAAGAAACGGCTAAATTGAGAACCTCCTTTTGTTTTTCTTGAACGACGCATCATATCTCTATCGAAAGAACTTGGCTCTGACTACACTCAAAACTAAAAATAAAATGTAACAAATCTTAATTCTCTTTCTTATCCTTATTAAAAATACTTTGATCAATAAAAGATATTGATTTCTTGATCTAACAAATGCTTGATTCCACAACATCTAACTAATGTGCAACTACTGTACATCTGTCGGTCGAAAGACCCCGGTATGTGGACCAGATGGGTCAGCCCTGATAAAACATCGCGTTCAGAAAAAAAACTCGAAATTGCAATGTTACAAATGTTGCTGAATAAAACTATACTAGCGGCCCGCCCTGGCTTCGCATGGGTAGATATAGGAATTAAAAATAAACACACTCTTGGCAGACTTTCCATGCTTAAAACACTCGATCAAGTCTGCTTTTGACAAAACAAACAATCAAAATCATCCGTTTGGGAGCTATGATGCCGCAACAAACCCACAGATAGATGCACACACATACACATAAATCCACCCGTCAAACTTATAACCCTCTTTTTGTGTCGGGGCCGAATAAAAAAAAAAGTATAATAAAAATATGCTTAAGATATTATGATTACTTTTTTGTTCTTTTATTATCTAGGATTCTAATGGTGAAAGAATTTTTCTAACCGGTCCAGTAGTTTCGAAGCCTATTCAATTCAAATAAAAAATAAACAAATCTTTCCTCTTTATAATATTCGTATAGACTAGCTTCTACCTGCGGTTTCACACGCTTATTTTCATTATAATAAGTAGCCTATTATCTGAGTTATGCTATGTTCAAAAACAAAATTTACATTTCTCAAACTTTCGGCTTTGTTATATTAGCAGTATAGGATATAAGTAGGGTGGTCCAAACTCTTCAAGGAACTGGTGCCTCGGGAAACCAATCACACACGCGCGCACACACACAAACACACACACACACACAATCTTACGCACACGACCACAAACACATACAATGCCGTTAGTATTTTTCTTGCTTACCAAATCAGTAAAACCCTGTTGATGTACTTTAGATCGTACATATATGACGTCACTTTAGCTTTCCTTAGCCTAATATTTGCTTATCAATAAGGTGTAAATCTTTTCTGTCTTCATTATAAGTGATCAATGTATTACCATATAATTATCATATAAAGCTGTGATTTAACAATAATTCATTCATTCAATTCCAATAATTTACGAGCGTTTTACCATATGTTAATCATATAAAGTTGTGATTATAACAAAAATAACAAAAAGGATAGTAGCCACATTTGCTGAAATATCGGGTTTCTTCCAATAAAAGGGTAATAAATGTCACATGGCAGGGCGGAGGCCTTTAGCTGCTGTTTTAGTGCGTTACTTGGAATATTCCTCAGTCGGCTTACAGGGTAAATGATGGGAACTGGATTATTGGAAGATTCTTTTTGAAGATCGAAAATACGCCTTACGCAGCTACTTTTTCTGCTCTATGGTTTTATGATTCTGAAAGCCCTCTTGTCTTTGATTTTTCGATTATAGCTACATTTAGTAGCATTCGCTCTCATTTGGCGAAAGGGTGATAAAACTTGACCGAGTTGGGTTTTTTAAACTTATAAATTTATCTCGTTCACAATTTTTTTTACTAAAATATAGTTGTTTTGACAATAAAACCCGATTCAGATATTACCCGTTACATTTCCTCATAAACTTTAATCATTACGCTTAGTTCTACAAATGTTCAATCGTCGAACATGGACTCTATTATGAATATTTAACTACCAACATCTATTACCAATTTGTGGAACACAGCATTAAGTGGAACAGCGTTACTTATTAATGCAGAAGGCCTCTCGAAATCGAGGCTGGAGCAAACTACGTTCAATCTATATGTACCTATGGAAGAACTAGGTAGCTTCGGCCCGCGTCTTCGCATGATTTTCCGTGCTACAAAGAATATGTTGATCCAGGCTTGCAAAATTTCAGCTATGCGAATTTTCAGCCCGATCCGTTCAGTAGTTTTGGCGTGAAGCGGTTTCTATCAAACGTCCAAACTTTCGCGTTTACAATATATTAGTGTGTTAGGAAGGCTTTGCAGTTCACAAAGGTCAATGCCAACTATGCCTTACCCTGCTAATAATAGTACAAGCAGATATTAGAGTTTGTTACTGAAATAAGCTTAATGCGGTAGCTGTTTACCTTTGGCTTGAAACTAGTAGTAAAGTAAATAGATCATAGATAGATAATAGATAGATAGATAATAAATAGATAGATAGATAATAAATAGATAGATAATAGATCTATAAAGACTCTACATCTCTTGTTGAGGCAGAGGGACAGAGGCCAGTGTCTATTCTGACCTTAGAAATGACTAAACATAAAAGTATACATACGCACACTCTCTCACTATCCTGGCGCATCAACCCCCAAGTGGGCCTTGGCCTCCTACACAATAGATCTTCACCGGCTTCTGTCCTGCGCCGCCTTCATCCAGTCCGGGTTGAAGATTTGAAGTGAGCGGAGGTTCTCCACTTCGTCCTTCTTTGTATCTTGGTCGCCCGACTGGTTGTCGACCGACTGGCGCTCCAAAAAAACCGTTTTGCAGCCCGATCCTCGTCCATTCGTAGCTCGTGGTCGTGCCAGCGCAGCCTATGTGAGTTTGGTTCGCCAATGATGTTGGGTTCGGCGACACCGCCGAACTAGTGCTCAGCGATCTCCCAGTTCTTCCGCACTCTCCAGAATCAATCTTCGCGCTAGACTGGACCTCTACTTACTAATAAATAGTATAGGTACCTAAATAACTGCAGTCATGTACTGAGAACAAAGCCGAAGCAAAAACCCCTCCACAGATTTCCATTTCTCCTTCTTTTAGCGAAAAAAAAAAGTATTTTAAATTGAACATTAACCCAAAACTAGCCCACAAATAAGGATCGCTGAAACTTTCGACTGCACACCGCGGTGTGGTCAGACAACTGTCGATGGACTGCAAAAAGTTTTTAATTGCTTCAAAACTCGTTATATGCTGTACGTCCAATCAACCAGACCTAACCTCGCTTCTTAATAATGTAAATTAATTTGAACATGTGTTGCTTTTTACTTATCGATAGCACAAGCTCTGCTTACTTCGGGGGAGGTGCTGTGCAAAATGTCCATACTTATTTTTTATGATTTTAGTAAGCACGTATGATAATCAGATTGATGAACAACACTTCTCAATGCTAATATAGGTTAGATAATGTTAATTAACCGACTTCAGGAGGTGATTGTATGTTCGTCTGTATGTATTTTTTTATGTATGTTCGTCGATTTCTCCGTCGATTATGGACCGATTTTTTAAATTCTTTCGTTATTGTAAGTACAGAGCATAACTTCGAAATAGTTCCACAAAAAAATTTTTGACTTTTGATTTTATTTCGTATATGTTGGTAACTTCTCTCATCGCCAAACGTGAATAGGTATATTTCCCTAACAATTTTTTCTATGAATTCGTGTTGAAAAACATGACAAAGAGTGCACCGTGCACTCGTTACAAACCCTTCCGCATGGCTGTGCACGTGTGGATACGGGAACTGTGCCAGGGAGAGGTAAAAATCATAGTGTCTTAATATACCTACTGTGAACACCTCTAGGCTAGAAAATGAAGCTACGATTATTTTGTGTGTAACTGATGGTCACTTCAATACAATTTTTGAGATGGGAATGGATGCCCAAATCCGAAACAATGAGAGTAATAAAGGTCGTTGAAACAAAACATGTACATATATAATGTATGTATTTAGATTTTCTTTACTTTTCCCGGAAATTTAACCGATTGATTTTCCAAAAAAATATGACACCCTGTATTTTTGCACCAAAGGGTTCGTTTAGCTACTCATGAGGACCAATCTTTGCAAAATAAATGCATTATAGAACATGTCCTTTCAAATGGCTATTTTATAATTTTAATTTTATGTCTCACTTTTGCTTCACCCACTTTTGCTACATTTAGATATTTTTACACTTTGTCATTACTCTGTGAACTCTTTCTGCTAAGTTTGAAGACACTGTCTCTATTTAAGCCGGATCTGCAAGACGTCAAGTTTACATTGTGTTCCAAACGTTACAAAGTACAAGCGAGATTGTATCAAATTGTTATTTCTATAAGTCAATTTCACTTTTAATTACGAAGAAACAGTAACTACTGCTGTTGAATAATAAATCAAATAGATCTTAAAGTTTCTCTGATTATATTAATTTACGTAAATTTACATCTATTCAGAGTTCGAACTATTTTGAGCGACACAACACTGAATGGGAATTTAGTAACAAAGATGTCTACCAAAATCATCTAGAGGCCTAAAGCTTTTTATATAATGAACAATGAAATATTAATATTTTTAATTATTTTGTAACAAAGCTCTCCACGCCTTTGAAAGCTGAAAAACACGTAGGCGATAGTCTGGGCAAAAGTTAGGCAGGCTTCAAAATCCAGCGTTTCTGATATTTAATATTTTTGATCAGTCTATTTTGAACTACCAACTAAAGACATTGAAAACTCTCTCTTTCTTTCAAAATTCGCAATTTCCCTTTGTCCGTGACCCGCGCACCAAACAGCCTACAGTTACTGCCTTGTTACTGCCAAATGTTAATAAAATAGACACCTTATGCATTTTTATCTGCTGAAGAACCCATCAAAAAGGTAAACGACTCGCGAGAACGCTTCTTTCATGCACAATTTAATACTCCGAAAAAAAACAACTGTTAGGTCCCGGCGGAGCATCAATTTATTTCTATTTAGTCAGCAATTTAGCAATCTTCCTCGGATAGGTATTTGTTGGATCACGTCTTCAATATTGCTTTGGTGCTTGGGTTTTTTCTCTTGGCTTAGGGTTGGGTTATCCGGCTAAGCGACAGATTAAATAAAAGAGATATAAATAAAATGATAAGTTTTGGTGTCAAGTTTATTTGAGAGTGATGTATCATTTCCATTCACTTTTCATTTTACATTAGCACTTAAAAATAACCTAGTTTCTTTCGGTTTTCAGTAGAAAGCTGTATCTACTTATCATCTTTCTAGGTCAACTGCTACCGACCTAAATGTAATTTAACAAAATAACCTAAAACAATGTTGGCGTCTTTCGTATTATAATGCTGCCAGCACTACCCGAGTAATTTTCCTCCTTTAGAAAACTGAAATAATTTAGCTTGAAGGCGTTTATGCCGTAACTTTTTTATTGTCTGCAGACTTGCTTACAAAGGGACGTTATTTCATAGATGGATTATTCTTTTACACTGCGCTCTAATGAGACATTTTATTCAGAACTAGCTTCTGCCCATGGTTTCGCTCGTGCTTTATCGGGATAAAAAGAAGCTGATGTCCGTCCCCGGAATGCCATCTACCTCCCTGCCATATTTCATTAGGATCCGTGCAGTCGTTTATTCGGGAAAACATAACAGACAGACAGACAGAAATTCATAAGTAAATTCAAATTTATAAGTAATTAAAGTATGGATATATTTAAAAGTACTCTACCTACACTTATTCACTTGAACTTTGCTTTAAAAAACAAACGAAAAACCTAGGTTTATTTATTATTGGAAAATAACCATATATCGCTTTTAAACAAATGAAATCCTAAACAGTAATCAAGTTTTAGGTATTTATAATAAAGATGTGGTATAAAAATGTAAAGATATAGTTTATATAATAGAGATATAGTAGTAAATATCTAACAAGTTCAAGAAATAATCACAGATCCTCGATTCTAAATCCTAATTCGCGATGTACCTACCGTAATTCCCACGGCAGTCCCCGCCGATTGTCGAATGGAATCAAAGCACTATCCACTAGGCAGCCTCTTACTCAAATTGGGTTAGAGGACAAGAGGAAGCCACTACAACCTCTTGGGAGCACTCTGCGTCCTTTTCTATCCCCTCGATGTGACGTACTTCTTTGATATGACAACTTTAATTTTACCAGTCCGTGTGGGAATCTATTTTTGAGTTGGAAACTTTTAGGAATGCAATTTTGAACTCTCGGTCATAACGTTTTTAAACAATCCACCCCCATACCACGAAGTTTTTAATCAATTATAGTGTGTGAATTTTCTATTCAAGTAAAAATATGACCCACTAGTTAGTAGGTAGTAGTTAGTTGAATATAGCAAAGAATAAGCAAACAGCCATCTAGCCTGTACGTAACAGATAAAAGCGTAGTGCTTCCCTTTTTTTGTAAATAGTAAGAGAGACCTTAGGGACGAATTTGGGCCCTCCGTTGCCACTTAACTTAAACACGGGCGTTGAATGGGATTGCTCCGAAAATGGCGAGGCGTTACTTTGCTAAAGCTTGCCTGAGTGACACGCTGCTGGCTCTAAAAAATGTTGCTTTTATCTCGAGTTTTCTACAAAGAACGTGGTCATAGCGTATGTACTTTATTTTGTGAAAAATGAATACCGATCGACGTATCAACGAAAATTAATGGTTTTTTGGTACCATTTATGGAATATATTGCAATGCTCTTGCTAAATTTTGAGATCAATCCTTATCCTACCAAACCTTCCAGTTCCAAGATTAGTAAGATGTCTTAATTGAGTCGATGTGTTTTGTTTTCGTATGCTGGCTCAGATACCTGAAATCAAGTGCTTCAAAAATGTAAATGCGTCCATAAGAGACACCTTAATTTTTTTGAAACAACTGTTTCTTTAATGCTTTGCTTGGGGCTAGATGATGGATGCAGTGTGAAGAGTTATAATTAAATATCTATCTATGTATTGTATTATGTATATCAGAATCTAGTACCCATAACACAAGCTCTACTTAGCTTGGGGCTAGATAATGCTGTGTGAATTGTCCAGCATTATTATTATTATAGTTTAGCATTATTTTTATTTTGCAGAACCTTTTTTTTTACATTATTGGAATGAAGTTTTGCAAATGAGGAACTTCCTAGCTAATTTATATCCTCGGATGCAACATATCAAGCGATTTCATTAGAAATTATGTTGTAACTGCAGCGATGCGTTTCCGACAAAACATTAAGTTTGCGTGACAGTCAAACAAACGGCATTCTTCCTTCGCGACAATGTGCAAGTACTGACATGCGTGCTGCAGGAAAATCATGATCTCCATGGCAAAATGCGCAGCGATTATATTAAATTGGTCTATTGTTATCGACTTGATGTTATTATTACCCATTCAACTTTCCTTTGTCCACCACAACCACTTTTAAAGTACACATTGGCTTTTATATAACAAAGGTCTTCCAGTTATGAAAAATTCATGGCGCATTTTTCTGAGTAATCGCTAGGTGTAGTAAACTGATCAGCTGCAGTGCGCTTGCGTGTCGATAAAAACATTAGTTATGTGGACTAGAACGTATCGTGTACGTGTGTTACTTTTTACTTTCCCTGAGCGACACTAGCGACGCTTCCAACTATTCAAGGTTGCATAGAAAATGAAACCCAATTTGCGTACATTCCCGAAGTGATGACGTTTCACAATGTTCTGGTAACTTTCTCTTCACGGTAGAGCGGACGCGGTGGCGGGCGGTGTCCTCGAGTCAACGCACGGACATTTGTTTTTGTAATTATGCCCGTAAAGCAGCTTCGTGTAAACGTTACCGCATTCAGCTGGGTTCACTCCCCCGCGGGTTGACACAATACAAATTACCGAGGCCAAGATGACTCGTGCCACTGAATATTTTATAATGGACGTAAATTTCGGCTCAGATCGCTTGAGCGCCATGTGAATGGAGATAATTAGGTCGGGGAACCGAGTGCTTGAGCGGTGAAATATAGGAACACGAAAGTTTGGGTTAAGATTAGAAATCCCGCTGGGTACAATGAACGGGGAAAATAACGAAACCCACTGCATAATATTGTGTTTTATATACAGCGCTCGGGTTCGTGATTTGGGATACCAGAAACTGTGTAGGTACCTACGCAGTAACCCATTAGGTGAAGCTAAACAATTTATCACACGGGTGACCTCTTTTCCAAGGTGTCCCAAAGATAATTTGGGTGGTGCGCCCTCGACGGGGGTCAAAGTGTTACCAAATTGACCCCGGACGAGCCCGCCGGGAGAATACCTCGAGGTCACCTTACATTTTTGCTGCGTTCCTCGTGAATATTATTATGCTGCATTTCGCACATCACAAGTCCAGGCGACATAAAAGCATTCAATTCTATTCCGGGGTAAGGTTTATTGCGACGACATTTTAGTTTCTGGATTGTTTTTTGTTAGAACTTAAAAGGGACGTTATTCCGAGTAATTTTATCGCGGTCTTGGGATGCAGGGTTTTGATTGCGTCACATTCCGCGTTGTAGTTTCTGTAGCGAAAATGAATTTTATTGCGTGCCCTCTATAAATAATGTATCAACATTTAAAATGAAAATCTGTCTCAACAACTATTATGAAATGAAAAATTTTAAACCAATATTTACCGTCGAATAAGTAAAATAAATGTACACGGCAGAATCGTTTTTGCACGGCCTGTTTAAATCATTCGTGCAGGTGTTGGGTTTAAAAATACGGACGTTTAATAAGCAATAAGTTGGAATACGACATAGTTTTCATTTGACCATGGATGAAACATTGTGTTATTCGCAATAAAGGTAATTTAGAGAACGGTGTGGGTTCCTCTGGTAATGAACCGCCCGGGCTGACGTCAGATGTCACTTGTTTCTCTCCTCAAATAGTTACCTACTATCAAAGGATCCACCGTAATCAAGTTATTGGGAAATATTTATTGACTTCCCTCGACCTCTCTCGGAAGAGACCATATATCTTGGGAGAAACATGTTTCGCTGCCACAGTAATTTGTAGGCCCTACGATATTTTTGTTAGCGATTTTATTGTTGTTTGGATCCGAATACGCATCTTTCATCCGGCCTCTATCGTGCTCCCTCGCACGCGACGAGCGGTCGCCCTAATGGGGGTCCACGTCGATTGGGCAACACATTTTTGCACGCAAACAGGGGTAGGTTTTTATTAGCTCAGTTATCTGCTTTTATGAGTCATGTTCGCTGCAATAAACTCTGTCTGTTTATCGAACTTGGTTCTCTATTGGAACTTATACATTACAGACACCGACTAGTTTGATAACAGCACACATGAGCAATTTCATTAGCTTTAAATTACAGATGGTAATTGCAGCTGTGGCAGAGCAAGCTTGAATAAACAACAAAGTTGCTTGCGGAGTGCTCTAGCGAAAGCCATTACTGTGATAGGTATAGTTAGCTACATAAAGCAATCTGGTGAATGTCTCTTGTCAGTTTCGCTCGAGCTGTGAGTCCCCGACGTCTTGTTGCCAAACAAGGTCCTGGGTCGACGTCCTGCGACTTGCCTCAATTAATCAGTAATGCCTGAGCAGGTAATAAGCGAACGGCGACTGCGCCGTTATAATCGCACCACCGCACTACGGAATGTCGGAATACGATGAAACTTTGTAGTAATTACGGGTTTGGAACGTTTTATAACGTTATTACCTTAATATGTCTCCGTAAACGGTCCATCTGAGTCGGGTTCAGTTTTTAAACTTGTTTTTCTTATTAGTCTAGTTTAAAATTGTTAAAATCCTGCAAATAAACGCGCATAGTGTCGATAGGGCCTGATAACACGGAAGTAAAACTGGGTCGTGAAGTAAAAAAATAGTATCAAGAACGAACTGGCCAGTACATTTTTGGATTTTTCCTTTATTTGGGCTATAAGACCTTGCTTCTTGTAAAATTTCATGAGTTTAGGCCAGCGAAAAGTACCCTATTGGTTACGTGCATGTGATTGTTAAAAACAAAAATTAACTTGTAGGGCTGTAAATTTTGATTGCGGTCACTTAGAAGTTTCATTTATATCACTGTTCAAAAGGTTACAGGCTTGAGTATTTGAAGTTAATTTCAACTCGATACCTTCACGCGTTCCTGAGAAAAGAGGGTTGATAGATGGACAGACGGACAACAATGTGATCCTATAAGGTTTCCTTTATTTTCTTTTGAGGTATGGAACCCTAAAAACAATCAAATTATAACAAACCGAAACCATAATTGACAGAAGAAAAATATACAACCGAACATAGAACCTCCTATTTTGGATATTTGAAGTCGGTTAAAAAGGGACATAGTCACCCGGACTATGCGGCCATACCGTGCACTCAGGGAATGTCCGACGTGATCAAGGTGGACGGCAACCGCAGTCATCAATCAACTATTAACTCGCTTCATTACTGTCCATCGGCTCGGACAAGTGTTTGGTCGCTGCTGATTACTCTCCACTGTAATGTATTAATAATGTATCAATCACTATACCTATGATAAAATTTGCTGGGAGTAGAACTTGAATAAAATGATAACAGAGACCCCAAACAGATGAAAAGGAAATTCATCTGTTTGGGGTCTGCAAAATTGAATCAATGTTGTAATGGGTATTGTTGATGAAAAGAATGACGATGATGATATAAATGAGACATGAAAATATAAGATAGGTTTAGGCTATTATTAATTTTAAAAAAATTTGCTCTAAAAACCTCCTTCGAATTCCTTAGTTTAAAACTGTTTATTAAGTTTTCCGGGATAAATACTAAACCGTCGGAATAATTAAGTGGGATCACCTCGGGATCGTCATCTATACAACTTTAAAAGAATCATCCAAAGCGGTCCACAAATGACGGAGAAATCGAGGAACATAGAAAAAAAACATACAACCGCACATTAAACTTCTAAATTTTTTCGAAATTGTTTTATAATACGAGTCGTGTCAGAGATTATAATCATAGAATCAACGTCCTCATCAAGAAAAGACGATTCATGCAGTGCTCTGATGGTCAAATATAGTCTGGTCAAATAGGTCTGTATACCGTAGGTATTATATAATTATTTTATAATTTCTTTTTTCAAGTGCCACCGTCTTTTTTATTCTAAGAGTCTGGTCAAATAGGTCTGTATACCGTAGGTATTATATAATTATTTTATAATTTCTTTTTTCAAGTGCCACCGTCTTTTTTATTCTAACATGTCCAGTCCATCCCAAGGTCGCCTGGAAGAGATCGCTCATAGCGATAAGGCCGCCTTTGTACTTCATCTTGTAACTTTTATTTCTGTACTGTTTTCTGTGTTTGTGTGGTACAATAAAGAATTATCTATCTATCTATCTATCAAATACCTACCCAAAGGCATATACTAAGTATGGAGGTGCCCTCCCATACCATACCGCGTGCACACGCGAGGCGTAAACATTTTTTCCCAGGAATTTAATAATCCCAAAGGTGTTGCCTTAAAATGTAATGGTGAATTAAAATAGGGCGTCACAGAGCTCTCCATTGTCTCCAGTACATAATGAGTTCTCGGCCGGAATGTGGGGCAGCGTGCTTGTAGTTAAATGATACTAGTACTTCAGGGGAACTAAAAGTACTACGTGTAGTTGAACGAGTTTTAAGGTAAATTTACCAGCTTTAAAACTCATTCGAACCCCTGCAATGAGGCCACCTGCAATGAGGCCACCTGCAAAAAGGAACCACGGAGGTCTAGTTAGCAAGGATTCATATAGATCAGCTGAAAATTAAAAATAAATTATAAATTAAATATACGCACAAGGTATCTCGATTGAAAAAGATACTGACCATGTTAGAGAAAGGTGCAAAAGATTCAAGAGAGCTTTTGATACAGTAGCATAAGGCGTTCCCTGATATGCATCTGTGGTGCAACCCGAAGGCCGCAACTACCATGACTGCAAGAACCACATGGTTTTAATGGTATAGTCACATGTTGATCGAGTCTTGGCGTGTCTACGGGCTTTAAAATAAAAATAAATAAATAAATAAGCCATCATTTGGACTGACCAATACTAGAAATAATTACTAAACCATCTTCTGATAATTAAAGAATAAACAAAAAACAAAGTAGAATGTTGGGTTTTTGTTAATATTACAGTCGGTGTAATCACTAAGAAATTAAAAGCGTCGCTAGAGTCCGTAGGAAGTCCTAAAGATTTCGACTCGGTTGGTACCTACTTGATTGCGTAGCTCAGTTGGTCAGAGCAGTGAGCACTGAGGGTAGGGTGCGGGTTCAAGTCCCGCCGAAATCAAATTATTTTGGGATATTATTCAATTTCTTAAACTAGATTGCGTTGTTAGTGACTACAAAGTTCCAACCTTAGAGTAAGTATAGTCCAAATAAAATCGAATGATATATCCATTTGAAAACCTCAATGCCTGGAACTTTTTCGTCTACCCAACTCAGCCACCTTGGCACCTTCATTACTATGTACCAAGGCGTGGGTATCTCGAAAATAACTATCTATCCGCAGTATGTCATTCCAACACTGCGGCGTTTCAGAAGTGGGATGCGAAAATTATGCGGGCGCCGGACGCTGCCATAAACGTAGCCCCTATGATGGAGGAATGATGCAGATACAAAACTCCTTGGTGGTCGTTTTGTGAAGTTTAGAAAGCGAGTGGTTTGGAATTTAGAACAGTTTCAAGTTCCAATTTCGTATTTTGTTTATTTACTTTATTGGTAGAGTGCGATGTGTGGCTATCTTCATCATGGTAAGATTTTAACGTTTATAAACGAAGAACTTAGTGGTGTCTAGTATTTTATACCTACATTTATTAGAGATTTTTAGTGATGACTTGTAGGTTGACCTTCGAGTTTTTAATGTTTTTGTACAGTTTCAGTTCTACCTGAACATTTTGTAGTAAATGTCAGTCTATATTACATTAGACGCTGTATTAAGTTAGCAGTTGTCGTTACTTTCCCGCAAGTTGGGCGACGCAGTTTGTATGTTTGCTACGTTTACGAGGTCTTTCGGTGAAATGCTGTAAACCGGAATACATTTTAGTTGGTATTTTTTCTGTTTGTCTCACCGCTAAATGACCACACAACACTTACAATTTGGTACAATTAGAACAAGTCATCGATCTTAAATTCTTTAATGCACACACAAGATACAAGACAACTAATGATCATGCACAAAGGTTTAACCCTAATAGAGTTTTCTTACAGCAAACCTAAGGGTATAAAGAAAAATAATGAAATACGTGTGGATAGTTAAGTGTACATACGATCTACTCTTTTTTTCTTTATTCACGATATTAAACAGTTGACAAACAGACTTATTACATAATATTCTTATTTTAATGTGGATCTAAATGTACAACCAATCGCATTATCCACAGATTACTACAAAAGTTTTACTAACTACATAGTTGGTTGTCTAAAAGTATCTTACTATAAATTATACATAGTTAATAGTAGAGTACTATTAATAGTTTAGGTATTTTTTTATATGTTTTATTTTAGAGTGTTAGTAATAGTTATTTTAGGTACCTATCAGAACCCCTAAGTAGGAAAACGACCGTTCAGTGCAATTGACTAACATGCGAAAATGACCTTGTAGCAAAACGTCTGGAAATGAAAATAGTCTGCGTGTCTCAAACGGCAAGTACAGTCAGTCTAGAATTACAAAAAATATTGTTTTTCAAGCTTTTACATATTTATTATGGAAGATAGAAAAAGGAGATGTTTTGAAATTTAATTATTATTATTAGTATTTTGGAGTACCTACCCAAAAGTTTCAGAACATTTTTCGTATAATTAGGTTCAGATAGTAGGAACAGTTTAATTAATGAAATTTTAGAAAAATTTAAATTTTACTTTTAGCATTGCCATTCAACGTGGCAATGCTGCCAGCATTCTGGGCACTTTGCCTTCTGGTGACGGCTTAGATTTTTAGAAAATAGATTTAAGTGTAAATATTAGTTGTAATTATTATTGTATTTTTTTTAGTAATAAAACTGCTAGTTTAATTATATCTGAAATTCGACGCTAATGAAATTTTTGTTGTATGTGAATCTATGTTTGATTAACGCTTTTCTTTGACAT
This sequence comes from Eupithecia exiguata, assembly GCA_947086465.1. NCBI lineage: Eukaryota > Metazoa > Arthropoda > Insecta > Lepidoptera > Geometridae > Eupithecia > Eupithecia exiguata. Next base: position 3,523,605 of record OX352233.1, on the reverse strand, counting down.
AAACGTCACTCAAGGATAGATAGATCTATGACTCAGCCAGTTTTCACAAAGGGCCTTATGCTCCCTGACGACGCCAAAAGTCCGTACCGTACCGTAGGTATGACTTCTCATGAATGTCCAGTTACAAAATAAAAGACCAGGGAAGAAAAGACGCGGCATAATTGAACGATTACAAGTATGATAACGTTGCCTTAAAAACTTTTCCCTGTAATAATACACTTTTCAAAAGGTTAATGTACATTTTCTCTGAAACTTTTGCTTTAAACATAAGAATTCGTATTGTTTTTATGAGTTATGGCGTTTTCACGTTGTAATGATCGCGTTTAGATGAATTGTAGGGTTTTTTGTGCAGCATGTTTTACAATAGGCAAATTTTAGAATGGGTCATACTTTCAGAAAGGTCAAAAACGACTCTTGCTAAGAAAATACCAGGACAATATTATTCGAATCAATAAACAAATATTTACAGATCGTACAAACATTAAAAATGATGACGGAATCGAACCCGCAACCTCCTGCGTCGCAGGCGGACCTTCGCCCGCCGCGCCACAGACATCGTGTCTATTTATTAAATGATCCTATGGATTCGTAGGTACATTAAACTAAGCTATACATTTTACTATAGGCCCTAAGTAACAGCTAAAACACAGAAAATATAAATAAACCCGTGTGCATACGAGAGGTTTAAAGTCCTGAATGTACAATGCGCTCAAAATCCTTATTGAAATATCAGCTACGTATAACTTGTAGAAAGTATCTGTTATAATATCTGGGAACACGTTTCCAAACTCCTATTTACGACGTAAAGTTTGTGCTCGTGTTTCGGCACCATATGCAAGTAGAATTCGTCCATTCTAAGCTTGCGTGCGGTTTTATCGGAAAATTTCAGAAGTACCAATACGCAGCTTGGCGTGCTTCCCTCAAGCAGGGGGGGGGGGGGGGTTTAGCCATAATCACCGTTGGAAAGTGGAGTAGTCATTGCAGTAGAGAGAAAGAAAGCTCCTGCCCTTCCTCTGGTAAGTTCTCTTAGTCGCCTCTTACGGTAGGTATCCATGAGCTGAGTTGGACGATTCGATTGTTACGCTGTGACTGTTAAACTTCTGAAGTAGGTAAAACCAGACAATTATGAATAGTAACGAAAAAGACCCTTTTGATTGCGCTTTGGTTTAAACATAACTAACTTTAACAATGTAGGTTGTTGATACACTTTAATTTTTTTGTAAACATAGGTAAGTTTTTTTATGACTAATATAACAATATAATAATGCGAATAACCTACTCTATGTAAATGACTATTTTATTATTTGGTAGGTTTAACCATTAAATTAAATTAATTACAGCCATGGCGCTCATTAGGGGCCTATGTCCAGCAGTGGATTAACATTGGCTGATGATGATGATCATCATTATGTCATCAGTACCAGAACCTTAGTAAAATGACAGTCCCCCGTACTAGAAAGACTATGCTTTACAGCAGGACGTCATTTGTACATTTTATACCTTTGGTACATTTTATAACTTTTTTTTGTGCGGGTAGGTGTTGTACATATGTATGTGTGATAAGTGATTTAAGTGCATTGATTCCGTGAAGCCGCGCAAGTTTAGATCGGAAGAGCTGTACCTACACACGAACCAACCCTTGTTAAAAGTTACCAACTTGTTTTTATATTTATAGTATTGGTACAGGGATTTAAGGAATGGTTACCTAACAGAGGCTTACAGCCGGTTTTTCATCCACTTGTTATATTTTGACAATAGTTGATACTTATTGCGAACCTCTAGTGTGTTTACTTGTAAGTGGAGAAACCAAGACTTGGTTCGTAAAACAAATAAACAAAACACAGTCAGGATAAGCAATATATATCTCATCTCATCTCACTAATATTATAAACGTGAAAGTTTAGATGGATGGATGGATAGATAGATGGATGGATGTTTGTTCCTTTATCACACCAGAACGGCAAAACGGATCTGGATGAAATTTGGCACAGAGATAGATTATAGTCTGGAATAGGACATAGGCTCTTTTTATCCCGAAATTCCTACGGGAACGGAAACTACGCGGGTGAAACCGCGAGGCGCTGCTAGTATCCTATATATAAGTGCTTTGTATAGGAGTGTAGTCCCTCTGAGTAAAGCTCGATTTTGTATTTTTTACGAATCCAGTCTTGGTTAAAATATAAAATAGAGGTTGACGCAGAAGGACTATTATAGTCTAGTATAATACTCCTATACAAAGCACTAATAAAGAATAAAAAAAAATAGAATTAGTATTCAAAAAATAAATAAAAGCAATATAATCACGAAAGAAGAAAAGTGCCACCTATCTAAGGTGCGTCGCCTACTCCGATTATGTCGCGGGTTGACCACTGCGGTCAACGCGGACCCACAACCCGCAAAGGTGTATCATTTTTTAAAGGAGATGTAAACAGTTATAAAAAGTCAAGCTTTTTAAAAAAAAACAATGTTAATAAGCAAATCTACATGCATTCGTTTAGTGGTCATTAATTTTTTATTTATATTTTCGAAAATTAAACCTTGGTTTTTTATGTTTTTCATGTGTTTTGTGATCAAATATGAAACCCCCTTAAAATTAGGTCCTTCATTTTTGTCATACCTCGTACATAGTTTTCATGTTCTGACAATAAAAAAACTTATATTTTAATGTTTTCTACGATCGCAACTAGAGCTTTCGGCAGAGTTTATAAGGGTGCGCGGTATACACACAATAAATCGAAATAACAATGTTTGAATTTAATAAAATAAACATGAGTTTCAGCTTACAAAGCGACTTCTTGAAATGAAATGATAGGTACGGTACGAGTCCTTAGAAGTAATATCAAGTGTCAGTGAGCACACGAACGAAACGCAAAACAAGAATTTAATAATAGGTGCTACCCTGGAAACGTTTTGTTGGATTTGTTTTATTGAACGAAGTTCTCAGAGGCAGCTTGGATGATTACGCAGACAGTCGTCAAATACTTGTTTTTCCATATCCTTAACAAGTCATAAGCTTCATTTGTCAATTTCGCAATTCGTCAAATCCTATAATTATCATATCCTACTCAAGTCAAAAGCTTAATTTATCATGATTTGGCTGCATGGTGGAATAGTCCCTTCGAGCATAACTAACTGTCCAGCCGTTGATCTGTTTTACGTCAAATTTGATAGGTGTATAGATGAGACGTATCAAATATACTGGTAACTCAGGGAGGTCCAATCCGTCGAGAGGTTTTTGAGACAAGAGGATCCAAAGAGGGCTAAAACCAATAAATTTAATCAATGAAAGGTTGATAAATTTCAAAGTAGACATAAACTTTATTAACAAAGAAAATTACAATCAAATAATAGAATAAAATTAAAACTAGTGTTTACAATTGAAACAATTGAGCTAACTGCAGACTGTTGCAAACAATCTACAAGTAGCTCAACTGATCCATATCAAAGTATCATTTCAAAGTAGATATTGTTTTTTGACGTGTGTAGTTTTTTATTAATCCGAGTTTTAATATGTACCAAAGTCGGATATTACGTTGCATACTCAGTGCATTCATTTATCACATCGAAGTCATAAAAACAAACATTATTAATGCAAAAGTTTGGATGTTTGGAAGGATGTTTGTTACCTCTTCACGCCAACAGTGCTGAACGGATCAGGCTGACATTTTTGTAGGTCTAGGCATAGAATAAAAAAAGGCTACAACGCGTGCGAAACCGCGGGCAGAAACTAGTATTAATATAGTGGTGACTTCTGTGTGCATCAGTGTCAGTCTCATGAAGTTCCTATCCTCGCTTACATATCTCACGTCTGTAGCGGAAACAGAAGTCGCAGCAACAGAGTGACCCGTCTGCTCCAAGCCTAATAACGTAGGTTTGAAAACTAGTAAGTGGCTACTTACTTAGTTCTCAAAATAGTTTCACTTGTGAATACATTACCCATTGTACTGTTTCCGAAACTGCAATGTCATGAGCGCTATCGTCGCTTTTGAGATAAAATCTTTGCTCCCGAATGTCGTGCTATAATCTCCGGTACTGGCGAGTATTAAGTTTCCAGTATTCCAGCTATTTCTTTGTTCAGCTCTGTTCGGCTCCTTAGTGAGTGCTAGCTAGGAGGAGGAAGCACTTTTTCTTCTCCGGCTTTTCATCCCTACATGAAAAGTCGGAAAATAAAATACACACACTTTTTATTTTCCGGCTTTTCATTCTTAAATTTAAAAAAGCCGGAAAAGAAAAAGTGGTTCCTCCTCCTCCTCAATACACTCATATGGAATTAAACACGGTTTTTTCATCGATGTCTTTACGATTAAAATTTAGTTCTAGAATACGGGGATGATTCCCGTTGTCCATCACCGAGATATTCCCCACTGGCGGATACTGGGATTTTTTAAACGTGCAACTGTCCACCACTGGGGATAATGGAAAATATTCTTTTAACAAACAATTGCTAGTGTCCGCCAGTGGGGTAAACCTATCTCGGTGATAGACGACTTGAACAATCCGAATAGGGCCCTTAAAATAACAAAACACAAAAGATTATGCGTCATAAGAACATTGGTCAACATGCAAATTAGAGATCGGTCAATTCGCGTATGGGCCATTGTGCTGATTGGTCATTACGCGTGTTGGTCCTTTTGGTTTATTTTTCCAATACATATTGGTCATTATGCGTCTAAATAATATAAAATGAAGACATGCAAAAACGTCCTGAAATAGTTTTGAACTGTCTGGGTAGTGCCTATTGGAAGATAAAAATATACTAAGAAATTAAAAAATAACAGCCACTTATTCGCATCATTTTTTCAGATGTTTTTTTTCCACAACCTAAATAGAACCTTTATGCTATACAAGTGATCAAGCACTTATATAGCAAAAGTTATATTTAAGTTTAAGTAAACCTAAAAAATTAAGTATAATGTTCTTGAAAAAGCCGGACAATGAGAGAACACCACAATTTGTATGGTTTGAGTAAACAAACTGTTTTCCGTGCTCTCTTCCCGCAGTGTAGAGGTTCTTTGTTGGAAGAAATATCCCGTTGGACTTCAAAGCGGTGCAAAACAATTCTATTATTCCCAAGTTTTTATTGTCACGATATTTTCAACAGTTTGGAAATAGATCAAAGGAAGTTTAGTTATTGATGGGCCCAAGGAAAATGGTGGTTTTGTATAGAAGAAATGTTTGTGAAAAAACGTTTACCTACAAATATGTATATCGTATCAGATATTACGTAAAAATCAATAAGTTCCAGGAAAACACCGTTAACTATCATTTTGTAATCAATTTCCACGGCCTGTCTGACCTTTATGCTATAAAATCTAAGGTTCGTATTATGAAAGCTTACTAAGTGATAGATCTATGTTTGAGTAACGCTTTTCTATGGCATAAGCGTTGCTCAAGCATAGATCGATGACTGAGTAAGCTTTCATAATACATGCCTAAGGCCCTTATCATGAAAGCTTACTTATTTATCTCGATACCTGAGTCTGATCTTTCATAATACAGGCCTATAAAAAAGTGAGAAAGTAGGTAGGTGAATAATGTTCAAATCTAATTGCAAATCTCAATGTCAGGTGTCAAAAAAGTTAACAATAACGTTACTGTACCCTACACACAATTCAGAGGTTAGGCTTAAACCTAATAGGATTTTTACTGATTACTCACGCACGGGTATAAAAACTGTCTGTACCCTAGGCTAACAAGACGAGCATGGAAGGTCACATTTATTTTTAAGGTTACTTTAATAATGTTATTTCGTAACCGTAACAATAAAATTAAAGATTAATTTACGGAATACAACTTTTGGTATAGTCACAGATATAATAATACTATAGGTTCTAGTAGTATAGTTTAGAATTTTGAAAGATCATAAGCATGGGATGAACGGAACGTGAAAGAGACGTTAACGAGACGTGAATGAGACGCGCTGCCGCGCTGAATCAGACATGAACGTGTCTGAGCGCGAAAATAAGGTCCTTGTAAGTTTTTTTAATCGAGAAAAGACCTTGACCACAATCTCACCTGATGGTAGGTGGTGGTAGGTGTGTGGCCTGCGATGTATTACGAAGGTCTAAAATACAAAAACAACTCAAGTTTGCTTTATCGGCAACGTTCTATTGAAAATTGGCAAACATCGCTCTGTTCAAAAATCCGATCCCGTCATTCTCCCTGAATAGGATCTGTCTCATTCTCTCCTATTTAGGGTGAATAGGGTCACCCTAAATAGGAGGCCCCTACCTAAACGTTCCTAGTGACATCTATGTTTGACTTAAACTCACGTTCCATAGGTAAACCTATGGAACATGAGGTTAAGTAACACGAAGACACTAACTAAACTATCTAGTTTCTTCAATTTCTGTTTTTATACCTACTTACTTATTGTTACTTACGTGTTTATTTGGATATAAATAAATAAATAATCTTTCTTTCCCCTGAAAAAATAGAAAAATGAAGAGTTGAAGCGTCCACTACGTTACTTTACGTTGCTCAACGGTTCTCTACGTTACTTACTACTGCGTTAACTTCACGCTCACGTTACGTTAACGCCACACCCCCGCATAATGTATAGAATATAACTTTAGCGGTATATAATAGTGGAAACAGCGCCTTTGCTTAAACAAAGCGGCAATAAACAGTTTTATACCCCGAGGCGGGCCAGCTGAGACTTGAAATAATTATACGATGGCTCTCAACGATATTTCTTGCCAGCGACAAGTTCACCAGCTAATAAAACAGGCTATGAATAAGAAGGTTTCTCATTAAAGTCACTAAAAGCAATACTTGCGTTTTAAAAGGTAATAAGATAGGTAAGCTAAGTACCTAACTAGTTACCAAGGTCACGAGAGATTAGTAATACCTATCTCAATTCACAAGCTTTTTCTAATAAAATCTTTTTGTTTCAGGTAATAGATCCCAAATTATCGAGTACTATTAACCGCAATCTTTAATGGGTAAGTTTTCCTATGTGCTTAAAAACAGCTGCAGCAAAAATGCTAGGCACAAAGCACTGTTTATAAAAAGGTAGTACCTGCCTACTTCTGAAAACATTACACTTTGATGCGAATGGAAGTTATCAACAAAATCTGTCAACATTCGTAAATTTTACGGTAAAGTCCATTTGTATGACCATCATTTGGTGAATCGTCGATGATATGAATTTCAATTATAACCTGAATGAGCCCGATGCTGACTCAACTTATCTTCTTATTAACCACGGTATCTATTAAATGATATTCGATGGGTCAAATGGGAGACTGTAATCGAACAAAATTGGCTGATGCTGATGATACCTATAACATTGGCGTTGCGTTGGTGCTCTAGTCTACTAAAATAGATATCAGATCAACAAAAAAAAGCATATAATAAGTAGGTGCTCGTAGCTATCAGGCCGCCTATGTACAACTGTGTCTGTATTTGTGCTTTCCTATTATGTTTGTCTGTATCTTGGTGTGCAATTACTGTCTTGGTGTGCATGTACTATCTGATAAACTTTTCGTATAACGTTTTTCGTCGGTTACTTAAAATACATCGAAGTTTTTCGAAAAATCCGATGGCCGTTCTTTATGTATTTGCAATTTCACTGTGAGATTGCTGAGCTGAAATATTTTCAGAACATGCAATATCAAACATTCACGAGCTCTCAATGGACACGTAAATGTCGTATAAGTCTGTTGCGAAATATTCTATGTCTCGGGTTTATACGTCCCTTGTTGGGCGCCAGAATAGACGATGTGGTGCAAACAGTGACATCTACATATACGTACTACCAGTGTATGGCACCACCGACGAAAAAAAATTGCTGATCATTGTAAATATTTAAAAACTCGCATTTACCTACCTCGTAAACACCTTGAAAAGTGCATTTTCATCTTTTATCCATACAATTTATGGCGCTCGTTAAATGATACATTTTCGTCACTTTGGCAACTTTTCTTGTCGACTGTTCTAACTAGGGTTGCCAGATTATTTTGGTTCAAATATAGTAGATTTGGAAATCTTCCTCTTAAAAATATAGTAGGATAGGAAAAATCTAAAAAAAAAAGAGTAGTTTCTGTTCAACATAGTTATTATCCATTTTAATTTACATTCACACACGCACTCACACAGCACACACAGGGTAATTTATTTATAAGGATGAACTTTATTTTGCTCTGCTAGTTGTAAATGTTGTACTAAGTAACAGTAAGGAAGGAAGGAATCTTTGTTTTCAAAATTCGAATCAATCAACCTGTTTACAAGATTAAACTGCTCTGTTTCTGTTAAACAAAGTGCGCGTAAATAGCATCGCGATTTTGACAGTCGCACTCAGTACTGTAGTAGGAAGATAACATCAACTTATTTCCTTTAACGTACCTCGGACCTAATAACATACCGTACCGTACGGCCAAAGGCCAAAGAATGACTGACATTACTCAAGCCTTCCAATGCAGAGGATGCGTTCCGTTTCACGCATTAAATAATTGTTGCATGTCAATTTCTTAGGGTCCGAAAAATATAGTAGTTTCGCCTACTAGGTATATTTTTTTTCCAGAAATATAGTAGGCGGTGCTCAAATATAGTTGGATACTATATAATATAGTAGGGTTGGCAACCCTAGTTCTAACCCGCTTTCAAAGACTGTGCGTTACAGCAAGAGTATAAAAATACTCAGACAATTTCGATTTTGCTGCTGACAATATCCGATTATTATCTGACTACTGTGACTCTTGTAACCTACAGAATATTTATGTTGTTAGGATAGACATGTTGTCGTCCCGTCGCCGCCGCCGTCCCGCCGTCAAGTCGCCAGTGTTGCCGCCTCCGATCAATAAAAGTATCCACATCCACGCCTCGGATATTGAATTTTAATGAGCACAAATTAAACAAGGCCAAAGTTTCTTACGTCGAAACTTGTACGTCTTCAAATGCTTTCAATACGTCTTTAACTGGAGTTCTTATCCAACATGCTTACAAAGTAATGGAATTTTACCAATGGGGCCTGTAGATAAGAGCTTATCGGAATTCGCTAAGGAGCAGAACTTGAATGGGAATAGCTTTTCTATACCGAGCTTGAAAGAGTGGATATATAGGTTATGTTGTAGTTAAAAATAAGTGAATTGTATGAAGAAGGTATACACTACAATGTAATTAACTACATTTACGAAGAACAGAAATAAGACTTCGGTAGGTACCTACCAGAATAGATATCGTTTTTACCAAAATCTTAGCCAAGGTAGATAGCTTACAATTTAATTTCACTGGCCGCTTAGCTCAACAATTTAGCGTTTCGTTTTCTTTCGAATGTTCGTTGCCTAAGGTCGCTGGATTTGAGAGCTGGGAAGCGGTTAGCAATTTCAGTAAATTGTTCTGCGCTCCAAGATCCTTTGTTTGATTTGACTCCTTTATGTGATTAGACGGTTGCGTCATATAGCGAGCGGCGGCAGTTAGGTTCGTAATATCGCGGAATGAATGAGTTCTCGGGAATTACAACCTCATGCTGGGATCAACTTCACCGACGAAGCTTCTATTCTCATCATCATCATCTATAGTGGTCCACTGCTGGACATATTATAGGCCTCCCCTAATGAGCGCCTTAGCGCCCTGTCTTCAGCTTGCCGCATCTAGCATCCGCCAGCAGTCTTTCGCAAATCGTCATCCCACCTGGTTGGAGAGCGTCCTATACTACGTTTGCCGAGTCGCGGTTTAAACTCAAGAACACGTTTACCATTCTATTTATATTCTAAAATTGCCCCAAAACGATAAAGCTTTAGACTTGCTATATGTGTTTAATCGTCCCGTTGACGAGACTAAATCATGCGATCACGATAGAAATATCAAAACTTTCGAGTTGGACAGACAGAGAAATACATAGTTCACATAAGCTTTTGGTATTTTGATCGGGACGCAATAGGACCTAGCGACCTACGCTGTATGCGGCACAACGTCGACTGTATTAGGGGAGAAGCGGTCAGATCTTGACACCGCAGCGTGATAAAGAGACGACGCGCGACGCTGAACTGTGCGAAGTCCACTCAGTTCACCGCGCTTTCCCCTCACCCCTGACGCAGACTTTGACGGAACGAAAGACCACTCTAGTCGTTTTTCATACGGTTACCTGTGTCCAGCAACGCATATCGCTACTGCAGCGTACTGCGTTGTGATCAAGATACCATAGTTCAATAGTTCTTTAGCCTATACAAGTTGATGATGATGATTCTTTGTTAATGGCAATATTTTCTGGTTAGACACAATTCTGTCATTGTCAAGTAATGGAAAATAATTGTAAATTTTCAAATTAAATATTAAGTTATCAAATTTTCCGTTTATTTGATATTTTCACCAGAGCCTAGTTCGTTATCTAGCAACGTGCACCACGTTTAGCTGATTCTCTAATTCTCCATTCATAAAGGAGCTGTCATGTCAGTGTCACCTGTCCCCATTCATAATAATTCTACACCAACGCCACCTAGCTCCAGAATTTGAAATTCATTGTGTAAGTAATCTTTCTCATCAATCTACAAATACGTGAGTTGGAAAACATTTACTAATGTTCCTAAAATACCATTTACTCGGATGGAATATTAAGAAGTGGCGAAATGGGAAATAAAGGTCGTAATGTATTATTAGCGCCATAAAGGCAAGCCGTGCGTAATGCTGGTAATACTGGTGATTCCGTTAAAACACACCCGTGGCCTTAGTGGTGTCGTGGGCGAATAGCATGAGGTGGTTTGACTGGTGAAGCGGACATTTGCAATCTGCTAAAAGGATGATTGATCTGAATCTTACAGCAGGGATAACAAAGAATTAGGTTTCGTAATGCTTTTTCTTAGGAGATGTTATATGAGTTATTTATTATAAATAAATAAAAAAAATAAAAAGTTTCTTTATTCAGACATATTGTCATATTGTATGAATTAGACGAGTTAGTAGATGAGATTTATTTTCAACTAATTATTGATTCATTTTATTTTTATTATTTCTTCTTGAATTAAGTAGGTATATTTTTACTCTGTAAGTGTTTTAGAATCTACTTTGAATTCTTTAGTTAGAGGCCATGTTTGTTAATAATAATAGATTATACGCAGTGTCGCGTATTTATAAATTTTTAAATATATAATTTAAAAATTTATAGCCTATGTGCTATTCCAGACTAAAATCTATCTCTGTGCCAAATTTCATCCAGTTCCGATCAGCCGTTCTGGCGTGATTGAGTAACAAACATCCATCCAAACTTTTACATTTATCATATTAGTGAGATAATAAACTATAAATAAATATAAGAAATAAATACTATGAGTAGGTATTATGGGTATCTACCGTGGAGAAAAAAGACGTAACTTTTTCGATGTCGTGTCATTACCACAAGATACTTACTACTGAGAGGACGCGTTGATCCTGTCACTTGTTAGAATGGCATGACTTAAATCTCAGATCAAGTTACGTACAATCAATGTCTCTCCCTGATCCAGGACAACCTTGGAAAACATTTGACTGTTGTAGCGTATTGGTCTTTGGGATATCATGCTAGTTCTTACTTTTTTTGCATGGACAAATCATGGGAGGTTCATAACGGATGGTGGTTTTTGATGTCGCCGGCAACGAATTTCCATGGCATCCATCGATTTTTCAAGATTCATCGCAACTTTAGCGTTACATAAGGGGCAGGAACCCCATAAAACAGAAAGGGTCTTCCATTCGCAACGAAAGGGTTGTTGCTTTGACTAAAGATTTGCATTTTTATGCTCGCTTTCTACAGCCGAACAAGTTATTCAGTTTCTTGTATTCTCTTTGCGTGGCAAAGAAATGAAAGTGTGCTTTTAACTTTTAGCGTGTGGAGAGTTTGTGTCTGTGCCCAAGTCAACTTTTCAAAATGATAAGACATAACAGGAATATGAGAACGTTTGATGTCTAGAGACATTAGATATGTCTGGCTTAGCCAGTTCTTTTATAATTACGTCGATAATTTATGAAAAATGAGAATACCTCGTTAGCCGCCTACGTTATCGCGATCAAATTTATCAAGTGGCGACATCTAGTTAAAATTAGAGTCTAATTTAGTTTTATGAGTGATGAATGACACATGGACGAAACGACGAATGAAAAGTCCTCTTGTTTACTCCCGTTGCCATGGAAACCATTTGTTACCGATTGTAAAAATTATCATATGCCGTTCGCTAGCTACGTTATCACAGGCTTTGCTAAAGGTCCTGCCAGAAGACCAGCATTCCTCAACTGCTTGTGGCAACATTAAGCTGACGCGGGACCTTTTGGTTACACTAGGAGACCTTTACTATATTAAATAGAGTTAATAATTATAGTTAAGGTTTTTATGTAGGTATGTGACGTGGGCCAATAAATTGATTTTCTTTCTTTCTTTATCTGTTTAAGTGGTCAGAAAGCGAGCCAATAGGTAACTAACTTTAACATAATATGGGTTAGTTTAAAAACTTTAAAAGAACTCTTAAATTCTTATAAGAACTGAAATAAACTTAAACAGACATGTTGCTAGCCCTGTGAAGGCCTCCCTCGGCAATTGGAATGCCTTCAGCCAGACACTGAGAAATATCTGCGCTCTTTTAATTTCTTATGCACTCTTGCGAATAATTCATTTTCGGCCGTCTAGACTTGCTTTCATTAAACATAAAAATAAATAAAGTTTCTTGTTCGTTTTTAGGGTACCGGTGCTTATGAAAACCTTCGTGTATTCAAATTTTTGAATAAGAAAGTTTCAGGTTATATAAGATATTTAATATATAGAGTAGCTAGGTTTTGCATAACTGGACATTAATTCAGGAAAATATTGTAATGACTGTAAAAGCGATGTTGTTGCATGAAATGTTTATTTCGAGAAAAAAATAAGCCGCAAACCATGAACTGTTATCGTGAAGATAACCAAAAAATATTACTATTTTTAAATACAGTTTACAATCAAGTGTAATGAACAGCCACGACCACGCAACTAGAACAAAACTTTGTTTGACATAAAACAAGAATTAAAGCAAAGTAAAGCTTTGCAAAAAGTTCGCAGCGGTAGCAAAGGCCATTTATTCGAGTAAAAGTTGACTGAACATGATAATTTAACCTACCATTCCCCTCGTTCTAAAAGGAAAGCATTTTTCAGATGGAGGTCGAGGCGCTACTTTACTGTACCTTACAGCCTCCTACAGGCGTATTTTCGTATCGTGTTGGTACATTGTTTTAAATGAACTCAGTGTAAGTTTTTTACAAGGTTTTAATAAGGTTACTTACTGCCGCTATATCTATTAGGGCGGTACCAATATGCAACTGCAAGTGGATAAGTAAATCTTATTCGCTGGCTAGATTAATTATGTATAGACCGAAGCCTGAGTAAAAGTACTTAACCAAATTTCACTTTAGTCTATCTACCTTACATTAAAAAAAATAATTAATATCCCAAATAATTACGATTACGGCGAGACTTGAACCCGCGACCTTTACTCGGTACGGAAATGCTCTAACCAACTTGATTTCCTAGCTCAGTTGCAACTGAGCTACGAAATCAAGTAACCGCCGAATCGAGTCGAAAATCTTTAGGTCTTCATAGACGGACTCTAGCGTCGTTAGCTCCACCTACAGGGGAAACATTACCAATGCGAACCCGAGTGCGAGGACTTACGCACTATACTAACAAAATAATCGGTTACTTAATTGTAAGCTCTTTACCTTCACGACGGAACGTATGCTCTAAACGAAAAAGTTATCAGATATGCATACTTTGCAATCCACTCAGAATCTGGACAAATATTATCGTGCGGGACGAACAAAGGCTTTTTAATGAAGTGGGCCGAACATTCGGGACGAATATGGCAAAATCACTCTGATTATTGCAGAATTCCACAACGGATGCTATGCCTACTTAAGAGGCGAACCTAACGGGTTTGGTTGTCAATCTAGGCCTAGATCTCAGAGATCCCCGTGGTAAAAAACGAATTACATAAAATTCAAAATTTTTTCTTTGGTAATGAATTTAAAAAAAAATGAGAATGCACTGTTTTGCACATCATTTGGTCGTAATCTCAAGAACCCCGCGGTCTATTGAAATGACATATTTTGACTCGTAGGTTAAAACTAATTATTTGGTTCCTTGAACCAGTTTCTTGTTATGTTGTGTAGTTTTCTGGTAAATAAGCAAAAACTTGATTTTTCCTCTCACGCCTTTCCAAAGATGTATGCTCTGTCCCGCTCCTATGAACGCGAAATCCTATGCCTATCCTTTTCACAAAATGGCGAGCATTGCACCCTCTTAAATACGGATCCCCTGATACTTAAATGCGGATCCCCCGATACTTAAATACTTTAGCTGAAAAACTTGCGGCGTTTCGAACAAAGAGAGAAGTTTCCGAACAAACTAGAACTGCTGACGCAATACAGAGTTTTTCGGCATCTCGAACATATCTCTACAGGGTGAGCCAGAACATGCAACACTCACTCAATGGGTATCGATGAACATCACTACAGCGCGGCAACGTGGATTTAGTGGTTAAGTTGATTTAGTAATTTTTTTTGACTAATAATGCAAATAAGTTTTATTTAAAATGAAACAAAGCCTTAAATATCACCGTATTCTGTTGTTCGCTGGTTAATAAAATATACTTGTTTCGTAACTCTTTTGTAGGATCAGGATCAATTTAAAACCTCAAATATGTAAGATTTTATGTCGGTAGTTCACTCATTCATAATACCTAGTCTGCTAACATAGCACATTGGTGATTCTCACTCTGTCTTCTTCTATTGACATAAGTCAGAGTGAGAAATGACACTGCTTAGCAGTTTATAGTTTAAGTAGTGTTTGTCATGTCTTAAATATGAATCAAGGATATACGAAAAGGTCAATATGAATCTTTCCACGTTATTGAATAAGTGGAGAAGTCTTATTTTATACGCGCTTAATTTTTACTTCCAAACGATTGTGACTTTTCCAACTTTAAAGAACTACCCTTCCCATTAACCACACGTCCCGGCCCACCTTGTATAATTTGTTATAAAGAACAGCGGCAAGTTCGTGAAAGTTATAGCGCCGCTGTAATATGAGCTGGGAGCTGGGGTCAACATTACTTACGATTGTGTTCCGCGAGATTTCAACAAATAATCCTATTATATCTAACACTATACCTTTTGTTTGTTTATGTTTATTGTTTATGTGACTGAGTTTATTAGGTCTCTCATAATTTAGGGCTATTGGGTGGCTAGCAGCCACTATACGGGTACCTATAGTACCCGTGGTACCTATGGTATAGTATACTATAGGTACCATTATGAATGTGAGCGGGTTAATTGTATTGTATTTTAATTATTTATATCAGATAATTAAATAATCCATTCATACACAAAATAAAATTCAAAATTACACCTTCAATAAAAACAGTCAATAAGATTCAAATTATTTCAATACCTTAAATTATTTCATAGTAGTAGTAGGTACCTAGTTAATTATAAGGTTTTTAATTATTAAATAACTTTATAATAAACTAGCTGTTACCCGCTACTTCGTTAGCTCAGCTACTCAACCTATTTACAATAACCACAATTCCCATTTTTTTTCCCTTTTAAACCACCCCTGTACTTATTAGAATAAAACTAAACAAAAAGTATTTAAATCGGCCCAGCCGTTCTCGAGTTTTAGCGAGACAAGCGAACAGCAATTGATTTATATTTAAAGAGATTTCAAAAGCTAACAACGTTAGCTAGAAAAGTTTCGTACCCACAGACGGGTGCAACATTTTTTGCAAAATGTGTCCACATGGGAGACGGGCAATGCTCTGCCACGGTTTTTAGGATGCTGTTGTGAATGGTCTTCGTCCTGCTCATCAGAGATGCTTTTTTCTTCAGAACGATGGCGTGAAAACTATCCGTTCGATATTGAGCAAACATCCCTTTTTTCTAACGGACAGACGGACAACAAAGTGATCCTTCTTGAGGTGCGGAACCCTAAAAAATTTAATTAAGAAACGTAGAACAAAAGTGGGCATCCTCGGGGTACAGAATAACCACCTATTATCGACTTAAAAGACATGTTACTTTCAGATTGTTTGCAACAGTCTGAAGTTAGCTTAATTGTTTCAATTGTAAATACTAGTTTTAATTTATTCTATTATTTGATTGTAAATTTCTTTGTTAATAGTGATGTTACTTTCATAACATTTATTAGTTTGGGATTTAAAAAGAAACACGTACTTCTAAAGGCCATCCTCCGGCAATATATAAACCCAACTGAGGCTTTCAGTTCACCCAACAAAAATAATTGGCAAAGCAACAAATTCAGAAAGGCAACTTCAATTTTCGTATCAACCGGTCCGACCGTACTCATTTGTCACGAAACAGCAACAGTCAAGGATCCTACATACGTAGGTACTCTCTTTCAAAACGTATTACTCAGAGCCTTTTGTGTGAGTCCCGCATTTTTCAACGGGACGAATGGAACGTAATTTGTTACCCGCAGCGCGCATCATGACTTTGTATTTACTGATCTTTAAAAGTAAAAATCTAGCGTTTCCTAATGTAGCTCAAAGGGTTTGTAACATCCTTACGTAGTTGGTGGCCGTGGACTTTGGCCTTTCGCCCACCGCGCCACAGAGGTCGTCTGGTGGAGATCCCGGCTACACGCGCCGGGATATTAAATATTCTAATAGTTCTGAATCTCAAACATTGAGTTAGTGCTAATATTCTAAAGCCAATATTGATAGTACAAGAACGTGCTGTGTTAATTAAGGATGGTTATGGCTGGACGCCGGGTGTGTCTGAGTGCCTGAATACGCTTATTTTGCGTAGGACAGGATTAATTTGCTTTGTAGACTGGGGAATTTGAGCCAGCCCTAAGGCTGCAGGAGGACCTACAAAATTCCTTTTACGAGGCTCACAGAACACAGAAAAGCACTGATATAATGGCTATTCCTTAGGGAAAATATAATAAGTAGTAAGTACCTTAGTGTATTATAATTGACGACCGATGTGGCGCGGTGGGCGAAGGTCTGCCTGTGACGCAGGAGGTTGCGGGTTCGATTCCCGCCTCGGGACAAATGTGTGTACGATCTGCAGACATTTGTTCAGGGTGTTCTGATCGTTTTCTATGTATAATAAAAAATATCTATCTATGTATTGTATTATATTATGTGTATCAGTTGTCTAGTACCCATAACACAAGCTCTGCTTAGCTTGGGGCTAGATAACGCTGTGTGAATTGTCCAGCATTATTTATTTATTTATTTATTTTAATATAGGGCCTCGTGTAGGGCAGGTATCTTTGCCTAAGTAAGTACTTGATTCTGATACATTCGAATTGGTAATCTTGTGTATAATTGAACCTACACAGCCTACACCTACATGGCTGGGTATCATTGAACCCATGACGAATATTCAATACATTAGCATCACCTATAGATATTTATATTTATGTAGGAATGTTCAGTGTTTTTCCTCGTGTACCTAACTCTGGTTGAGGTGTGAGGTCACGAGTTCGATGCCCTCAGCATCACCGTGATTTGCATGATTAGACTGATTTCTTGGCCTCCTTGTTTCTTTGTTCTCGAATCGTGATGGATTTGTTGCATGACAACCGACTTTGACTGCTTTCTTTCCCATTATGCCTCGTAAATAAAGGCTCTCTTCATCTGAACTATCTATAAAAATATCTTTAGCAGAGCTATTACAATGCCGATAGGTAGGTATTGTCTAGTAGTGTTGATTTGATTCTAGGAATTTGAGTTTCGAAAATAAGTTTTTTAAGGTGAGAGTTTAATTTTCATTGAAAGTAAGAGACATACATAGGTTTGCTTGCGAAATAAATGGAATCAGAAAGTAATGGGTGCATCGGAAAATACACGTGCAGAGCCCGTATTCACGAAGATTCCATAGCAACAACGCGCTCTGTCATAACTTGCTAAAATGCTCTAGTGTACCCAACCCACCTAATAGGTAGAGTAGAGATCCTGCAATAGTCGAGTTCGCAAGCAAGCTCTGACGAGAAAATTAACATCATAAAGGAGGGAAAGTAATCTCAACATTGCCGTGTCGCATCGCATCGCATGGTTGAATTAAAGCTCGGCAAAATTAGTCGGTGTCCTTCGGACTTCGATGAGTTTTGATTAGCTTAAATGGTCTGCGTGTCCCTGATTAGGTTGGTACCTACATTGTGTTACCAACAGTGCACAAAACTAAAGATGTGTAACTTGTTTCTGGACTGGTTTCCGTACCTAGGCCACAGGTGAGTCCTTAATGTGTGTCGGGTGTGGGGCTACTAGTCTAATCACCCGATGTCCTCCAGGAAAACCAGCAGCTCTGCTGACGCCGGTGCATGCCTCTCCAATTGCTCTACGTGTCCCAAGGTGTTGCAGTCTTTGAGGAGCTACGCTATCGCACTCTACAAGTTGATGCGCGGCCGTCTCCTCTGCGTTCATGCATATGCAAAGGGGGCTGTCCGTGCTACCCATTTTAAATAGGTAGGTATTTGTTGAGCATGCTGTGTCCTGTGACAATACCGATAATTTGCCGGAGTTTATCATGTTTCAGATTGAGGTTTAGTGACTAAACACGTCTTACCGCCGTGTCTGCCACGGATCGTAGCAGCCGCGTCTGCCCACATAAATGTTTATGAAACACGTGTACCTACTAACACTAACCACCGACGCACTCACTGTTCTCCAGGATGGTGGCTTGTGCAGCTAGCAGCCTAGCGAAAAAGCATTCCTGCTACAGGTAGCATCGCTGAAACTTTAGAATGCGTTAAAGGCATACAAAGAAACACCGCGTTACCTCCTGCCTCATAAGTAGGTACAGTGAATAAGAGTCCGCGGTCCGGTGAAGTGAAACGCCCTGAGACAGTTCGCGGTCGCCAACGCCTGATTAAATCTGTCGGGAGCAACATGCGCTCGGGTCATTCCCATTTGTTCCACGTCCATTGGGGACGAGGGACATGCTCTGACGTTTCCACTTGCGGTGCATTGAGGTGTTTAGTTTCACTTGTCAAATCAGATGTTAGCAGTCAGCTGCGTGAATAGGTACATATACCCTCAGACTAAGTAAGAAATCTACTTAGTCTGAGCATATACCATGACAAGTCTTCTATGTTTTCAAGTTTCAAGTTTCGATTTTTTATTACAATCGATTCTGTTTATGAATAAGTTGTAATCGACCTTGTTATTGTTGCTCAATATTTCGAAATATTTTAGACTGCAAAGGCGGCTCACTGTATGAATTTTTTTTGGAATCGGAATATTCAATACAATAAAGTAGTATTATAAAGTATTATTGTTGTTTTATTTACTACGTAACTACAGCCCACGGCATTACACGCGTTTTTCCGTGCTAAAAAGTATGACAGATTGAGTTATTGTGGTACACAATAATTTTAGTATACTATTTTCAATGTTTTCTCATTGAAATATCATCTTGAATATACTATGCCGACAGATTCGCATCTCTATCTTTCAAAAGTAACTTTTTTAACTAGTGTTTCTAATACTATACACTAAAACTGTGTCTAATAAATGCTTCATTCTGTCAGTCACTCTTCATGCACTCCGCTGTCAACAATTATAGAACTTTATATTCGTGCATAGCAGATGTCAAATATAAAATAAATTCCTGAACGGGGTATAGTACTAAAAAGTTGCCTTGTGTACGACAATAATAGATAAGTAGAATTCGTTGCCTTGTGGCTAGAATGGTCATAGGTAAAAGATTTGTAGACAGACAAGTAACAACATTAGTGGGAGGAGAATGGCCCATTCGGTCTAGGACCAGCACACTCCGTTAGTCTCCGACTGGCGATTAGTTTTATCACGGTAAAACTATCCCGAGAACATTCGCGTGGTCGTAACCTCGAGGTCGATGGGCGGTGATCACGAGCGGGTCAAAGAATCGCTTAGTAGTATGAGATATTTAAGAACCTTTGGATGCAAAAGGCTTGGCCAATTGCTTACTTACATAAAATACACAAAAAAAGCTTGGCCATGGCTATCGCCACCAGGCTATTAATAGGTAGGTATGCATTTATAAAGATTTGATAAGCACTTTACCAACTGAACTATATCTCGATATATTTTTGTAATTATATCTATGTAAGTGCGCAATTACACAGAACAACCGTATTTGCAGGACAGGTTTTTTAACGCATCCGTCGCTTTAAGTAAAGATGTTATAACGCTACCGTGAAATCAAACGAAAGTCCTGTCTATCGACTAATTTAATAAGAGGATAGAAAACGCTGATTGGATATCATTTATTTAATTTCATTGAGGATCCGTCGAACGAAAGTCTTGTCTATTGCACAATAGCCCTGCTGTCTATTGAACAATTAAATTGGAGGATAGTAAGTATTACAGACGCTGATTGAATATCAATCGTCTGGGCTAGGTAGGTTTGTACCTTTTTAACAATTTCTGAGTTTTTACCTTGCCACCGTTTCCATGCTGTATCAGATCTTAGGTAAAACCATATTCTTAGCAAACGAAAAATATCGAGGAATCAGCTGGACGGAGACACGAGGTCTAGTTCTGCTTCATAAAGACCTACGCTATTGCTCAACTTTTTTGTGTTAGAAGAACCCGCAAGCTCGCAGTTTCACAGAGATCTCTTTGCTATAATTATATATATTTAATAAGTATATAAGGCGTTTATTTACCTTTTTTTCGACGTTTCAACAAGTTTACACACGGTCGTGGTCACGGGATGCGTTTAGATCGTTTAGAAAAAAAATATTAACCTCTTTGCCAGTTTTTTAGCATTCTGTTCCCTATTTTCTATGAAATACCGCGTCGCCGTGACACATCTCTGAGCTTACCGAAAAACAGTGTTATTTTTATTTTCCCTTCGTGCAAAGTAAACTCAAATTCTATTTAATAAAAACGGGCATGTGAGAGTCAGCTCGCACACGGAGGGTTCCGTAAATCGTTCAAAACTATTTCGGAAAAGAAACCTTACAAAACTGATCAAGTCAACAATATCATTCGATGCCGTGCGTCCTCGTCAGCGCGATCTATCGCGCTCGTCACTAGCCACATCTAGTTATAAAATCAGGCAACAGTTTTTTCGACTGATCGGGAACGTTCTTAAAATTTCAGTTTTAATTTATTTTAATTATTTGTGGTTAAAACAGTCTATGTGTTAATTACTTTTAGAAAATGTCAAGTGTGTCATTACGGTTTAAGAGTTAGTTTTGACAAACGTACAACAAAAATAGCGAAAAAGTCACGTATTTTGCATGGCAGCCCCAATTTATTTTATTTTTATTTGTTGTAAAAGCTGCCGCAGAAATTCTTTTTCGGTTCATGAGATACCACTCCCGTCCCGCTGACGGACAGACGACGACGGACAGCGGAGGTTTAGTAATAGGATCCCGTATTCACCATTTAGGTACGGAACCCTAATAACGTTTCCAGAACCGGTGGTAGCAGGAAATAAAAAAAACACTACGCAACCAACAAGATATGCGCCTGCATACACCCTGCTAATTAACATACTCGCACTCGCGGTCCTAGGCTGCCTACATGATTAAGGACCACCCGGGGCAGTGAAAAATGGACCGGATTAATATCACATGGATACCGGTGAGCCATGACATGATGCTTTGCTGCTGACGCAAATCCTGCTTGTATTATAAAAAAGCGACGAATGCGAGCATAACGCCACATCTATTGAAATTTGCATACCTAAATCTTATGCAGGTAGTTCTAGCTCTGGTCTACCTCTTTAGTTCAAGGCCTCTTTGAATGAAGGCGGCTTCGCATAATATTTTATCTCGAAAAAATGTATGCGAAGCCGCGGGAAACAGGGAGTCAATTATAAAATCTAACAATTTTTTTGTCGCATCTGTGTATAAAACACAGGTTTAAAGGCTACCCTATAAAAATATGATTTATTTGTGTCAGTTCTAACGTAAAGATTTCACTGAGAGAAGATTAGTTCAATGATGATAACACGAACTTGCAAAGTGAAGTTCTTTTATAATTTTTATTAAAATCGGTCTTTGTCTTCGTATTTTGTGAATACATCAAAAGAACAGAACGGACGATGCTTATCATTGTTATTTTCGTGGAGGGTGTTGAGCGAGGGGTACCTAAGAGTTATTCTGAGGCGAAAGGCAAATAACTTCGAATTTCGTTATATTTTCTGGCAGCGAAGATTTGGAGATAAGAAGGGATGTTGGTGGAGAATCTAATAAAACGAAATGTGCGAAGCGAAAGAAATTGGAAATATCGTTTAATGTTCAAAGAAAATTATTGTGAGATGTTTCAATCACTGATATCAGAAACAAAGGTTTCAATTCAGCAGAGACTGCTGGCTAAACCCGCAAGACCAAAAGAAATGTTGAGGTAACTGTGATTAGGTACTCGGGTTAGGGTACAACTCATCCGAGAAAAAACTCATCCGCGGATGAGTCGTCCACTTCACTTTTTGTTATGGGTACAACTCATCCGAATCAAAATTCTCGCGGTTTTTCATTCGGATGAGTTGTACCCAAATCCAAAAGTGAAGTGGACAACTCATCCGCGGATAAGTTTTTTCTCGGATGAGTTAGGCTCGTATTATGAACTTGCTCAATCATCGATCTATACTTGAGTAACGATTTTTTAATGCATAAGCGTTGCTCAAGCTAGGTCGATGACTAAGCAAGCTGTCATAATACGGGCCATACACTTTATATTTATACAGTGGCTCATAAAAACATTACCTGTACGTGAAACTTAAATCCTGTCTGACTATGATTTCAGGGACATTATAGTATCCCGAAAACTACTACAATATTCGAGTAGGTTCAAGACACAAGGTTCAAGTGAAGAGACGCTATGGCTCGTATTATAAATGCTTACTCTGTTATCGATCTATTTATGAGTAACGATTTTTCTAACACTGAAGCGTTACTTTTAGGATAGATCAATGACTGAGCATGATGTTAAACGATATGGGCCTAAGTAAGTACTAAACCCTACAGACTAGAAATCCAGTACTTAGGATTTTAGCGTCTCTTAAACCTTGTCGTAGACTTCGAGAACCGTGGTGAACCTGTAAGCTGAATTTAGTTGCACAGAGACCAAGCAGATACCTGCAAAAACAGATTGATTACATTTTCAATTTACTGGCAAAGGAAATAAAAATAATAAATCACGGAATAAAGTAATCGAATCGGTATAAACTCGAATTCGTCGAATGCGAATATTCGTGGAATTTAATCGAGATGAACTAACGGACGTGAGCTTTTTATGTGAAGCTATAAATACAATAAAATGTCTCGTTAAAAAGCTTTCATGTGATATGCATTTCAGCAGGAAGTTTATATTTAAGCTTTGCTTAAAAAACATCCTCCTGACCAATGTTAGCCATTTTTGACCAATTTAGACACTGCAGATTTACAGTAAACTGTACAATTGTGAAAACACACATTTTGATTATTTATTTTTAAAATTATTTTTGAAGCTTTAACTAGAGTGATTTTATTAGAGTGCGTTTTAGGAGTTCTAAGAGATCTATAATACAAATTGAATTTGAATTTTACAGTTGACTCTTTTTTACGTCCTCGTTTGGAGCAAGTTAAAAATTTTTTGCAAACATACAAATACTACCTGAGTAGTTACCGTTCAAACCACGGTATTCGTTTTTATTTTAACCGAAAATCTAATTAGGTGTCTTTTATTGTTATGTTGATCACTTTTTGATGCATACATTTTTTGTTTACGTACAGTACAACGCGAAACGTGATGGGAGCCCATTCACTCGATGGACCGACGACATAGTAGCGAGCGGTCGCAAGGAGTCGATGGATGGAGACGGCTCACGACCGCTCTTTGTGGCGTCGTTAGGGGAAGGCCTATGTCCAGCTGTGGACTTATATGGGCTGATAATGATGAACAACAAATACTACAAATACTATAAATGGATTCTAGATACGAGTACGAATATAAATCTCATTTATAAAAACGCTGCTGTCATAAAAAATACATCATATTGCAGAAATATAAAGGTACCTAAACAAGTTGCAAGTGCTTTGTTACTGAGCTTACTCTAGAATGTAAGAGCTAAGCAAGAAGGACCGCAATAAGCAAACCCCATTTGTTAGTCCGAGATATTTTACCGAGTGCCTTGGAAATGTCGTGTTTACCTTGCTCTGGATTTAGCAGATGGATGGAATGAATGAATGGAACATGGATGTTGCACTTATGTTTATGCAACATATAAAGTATCTAAGCAATCTAGATGTTTATAAGGATGTTAGTTTCTTAAAAATTAACTTCATTTAGCGCTTGCACGGACATCAAAGGCACTCTCATCGCATTATTGTGGCATTAATAAGGTTTAAGCCATTGCCAATCAGAATGTTTTTATTGCGTAACAATTTTATTTTTTCATATATTTATGATCTTGATTATCATGTATGATAAAAATATAAACTGATAACCGCTATTCTTTTGAAACAAACCTATTTGTTTTTGTGTGTATTTGTTGTTGGTTATAAGTAGTAGGCTACTTAATTTATTAAGATGCGCTTTCCGGGTATCCTCTTAAATGTCGTCAGTTGTGGCAGGCTTCGATTTCGAAGGTCCTGTCACTACATCGCACCTCGAAGAATCTAGGACGAACGAACTAAACAAATCCTAGGGGAAATACTTCCTACGTCTTACAACATATACTGTTTTAAAACTTATAACGAGATCTTGACATAGTTTTCAGTCCAATTAACTTCATCCATTGTTTGAAAACAAGGCTAATTTATAATGAATGGCAGAATAGACAAGAAGCGACGCGACTTGATCACAAATAAAAAAATACTTTATTACAATCAACCTTCAAAGTTTCGCGAAAAATAGCTTTCCAATTTGCGAAATCGTTCCGTAACAGATAAGGGGATATTTATGATTTTATGGAGCTAGAAGGTAAATTCCGGGGAAAATATCCACCACTCATCCTTAGGCTGAGCGCAGACTTGAGTCCCGATAGTTTAAGACAGGCAGACTTGAGTCACGATAGTTTTAAGACAGACTTTCCTCACTTGAAGTTTGCGCGTCTTCATAGTTTTTAGGGTTCCGTACCCATAGGGTAAAAACGGGACCCTATTACTAAGACTTCGCTGTCCGTCTGTCAGTATAAATACTTCAGAGAAATTGTTCCGTATTATTTATTTATGTATACGTTTCATTCAGTTAAAATCAACATTGCTCATGATGATTTTGACTGAAACGAATCGGTCTTTCCAGGATATTTTACTGTAGGTAATTATGCTTATTTGCTCTTATCATTCATGAAAGTAATCTCCCTACCTACTATTGTTGTATTAAAAATATATTTTATAAAATTAGACACCCGGGTTGGGTTGGGATGGAATGGATGCAACTAAAAGAATATAACAGTGGATGGAGCAAATTTCAGGAGGCTTTAGGGCGCATTTACACAGCATAGGTATGTTAAACAGGATTCGATTTTTCCGTGATGGCATGGCGTAGGTAGATTATGTAGTTATAGGATTGCGTTCAAACACCCTACAGTATTCCGAATTCAGTAAACGATTGTTTCAGTAGCGGATCCGTAAAAAACAGTCCTGTAAAAGCAGATCCGCTGTGTGAATACACCTTTAGTATTACCAAGCATAAGAAAAAACAATTAAGATGACGATAATAAGTAAAGACAAGCCTGCTAAATGAATGTAAAAAGACGCCGTTATTCATGAAAAATGATTCAAACACAATTTATCTTCTGCAATGATTCAGCCAATAAAAACAAAGGCAGCGTGGGCATCAGTCAGTTACCTTATGAGCAAGGAACACGTGTTGTGGGCGAGACAGCACCACCGACCGATACAAGATGGCCGCGCGCGGGAAAGCTATCAAAGAGGTCTAAAATGACTCGTCGATGTTCCCTATAGTTGCACACCTTGCACAGTATGAAAATCGAAAATGTTATTTTTACGGCTACAGCTTTTAAAACCGACTTTTCCTTAAGTAGGTACTTTTAAAGATATTAGTTTGTAGGTAGCTTTATTATTTTTGGAGAGGTTATTGTTAAACTTTTCTTAACTTACTTTGCTTCTTTAATATATTTGTTTATTTTCTCGTGTACAATAAAGAATTTTTGTAATGTATTGTATTGTATTGTATTTGTTAGAGAAATAGGTTATCACCTAGTTCAGACACACGCATTGTTTTAATTCCATTAGTAATATGAGATTACGTACCTACATTTTTGTTATCCTTTTGTTTCTTAGATATTTTTGAATAAATTATATTAATTATTATTTATTTATTATTTGTGTAGGTACCTAATCCTTTTTGGCCTTAATGTTATCAAAAATCAAATCATAGTAAATATCCCGTTGTAAACTTATAGATTTTTATGATAATAACCATGATAGCTTCAAAAGTTTGATCATTTATTTTTTCTTTCAGCTGAACAGTTAACTAAGTTTTTGACCTGTGGGCATGATTATCTTAGAAAAGTAAAGAATCTAACCATAAATAAATAATAAACCTTATAACTATCTTTATAGATAACGTAGTCCATCTGTGTACCAAGCTGTACTGTTCCTTTGAGCACCCACTTAGATATTGACAGATACTGTACACCTACAGCGCGACGCATCATTAGTACGGATCCAGTTCGTTTACTTGCACTCCCACACGTCGCACGTGACGTGGCGACACCGAAGGAACTTCCGTTCCAAACTGGCCGACGACCCGGGAGGTTGTTGAAACTTGAAACAAACCACGTTATTATGATCTGATCTCTCAAGCCTAATAATCTGATCTCAGTCTAGGTGTGATAATAATAATATATGTTTTGTGAAGGTTGCATGGCTCTAAAAGTACCTATTAAAAAAATTTGTTTGCACCCTATATGCAAAGAATTTTTTATTTTGTAAGTCTGATATACAGGATATACATATATATAGGACTTATAATGTTATTTACTACATTACCGTAAAAAATACACTTACAAATTTTTAAATTAGTAATATTAGTGGTAAAAACGGTGCCCTTTTTCTGTGACGTCACCGTTCAGTTTGTCAACTCAGGGGTTTTAAAATAAAGTTTGAAACAATAAAAACCTTCATATTTGTTGTTTGTGTGTTGCATCTAATAAATTATTCTTTTTTTTTTTCAAAAAATATTTTCCGCTATAGCTTCATGCATGACAACAAAATGGTGAATAACTGTGACATCACGTTTAAAATTTGTCTTGAAATATCTACTTTTCAATGATTAAATTTCACAACAAAGGCAAAACGAATCTAAAATAGGTTAACAAACTGTATTGTATGAACAATTTTAGATAAGTTATTACTTTAAATTAGTTAGGTTATCTAAGTTTCCATTTTCGGAATGGTTTTCGTTGTTTTTTCTCTGATTTCTGCAGGCTCTTTACCTCATGAAAAGCCTACTCATTGTTAAACATTCCCATAACCTAATTAATAAATAATAATAAATAAATAATGCTGGACAATTCACACAACATTAGCCCCAAGCCAAGCAGAGCTTGTGTTATGGGTACTAGATAACTGACATATAGGTACGTATATTTACGAACAATACAATACATACACAGATAGTTTTTTACTATACGTAAAAAACGACGAGAACAAATATCTGAAGATCGTTCAGATATTTGTTCCGAGGCGGGAATCGAACCGTCCTGCGTCGCAGGCGGACCGTCGTCGCCCTCCGCGCCACAGAGGTCGTAAAATAAAAGTTAAAATTCGGTTTCGTGATCCACCTAACACCCATCATATACCTACACGGCATCACGATGCCCCGTTCTAACCGTCCAGCCGGAAGGCAAGTTGAACGCTCTCATTAAATCCATTGTCCAATAGGTGGCTCCAGTGGACGCCTGTGGTCACGCATGGCCAGAACGCCGGCATGACATTGATTGACGCAAAGTCAGGCAAAACCTACGTGAAAAGCGAAAATTATTGCGAGGAAAGAAAGTTACGACGGTAAATGAAGCTATCGTGACTTCTTACCTCTAATTATGGGTTAGTAATAGTAGATTATACACTAAGGGGATAAAGCACTGTTTTATGTCACGGGAGCGAATTGAATCCCGAACGTAACGAAGGACTCATAATTTAACTCCTGAGCGTAGCGAGGGAGTTATAAGTTAATTCCTGAGCGAAGCGAGGGAATTAAGACTGAGTCCTGAGTGCAGTGAGGGGTTCAACCGCCCAAGACTAAAACAGTCTTATCCCCGAGGTGTATACTCTACTTTTCACACCTTATGCGAGACAAAAAAACAGGCTCAGTAGATAAATAATGTTTTCCTTTGACTTCTCTGGCAGCAGATTGTTGACAATGCCTATGGCATCTAATTTGATAAACTCAGGAGTCAAAACACTTTCATCACTCGACATTTTCAATATTATTTTTGAAATTAAATCTTCTATAGGCACCTACAAGAACTCGATTTGTTCGTCACGCGTGAACAAATGAAGGCGCGCGACGTTCCAAATTCGAAAGCACAAGCCGTGGTCCTAGATTCGAAATTCGAATTTCGAACACCGCGCTCCTCCGGACCGGGGTTCACACGGAGGCAAACTTCATTTATTTTGTCAAATCAAGTAGGCCATGGCCTAGGACAAATTGTGTTTAGCAAAATTAAACTTTATGCATATAGTAATAAGAATTATGAAAAGTGAAATCATATTATTAACCAGCGGGTTATAATGAAATTCAGTACAACATTATAACCCGGCTAATACCAAGGGATTTAATGTCTTGCTTTCGGTAGGGTTTACATGACCTATAATTCGGCATTGTCGAGCATGTGGTTTGAAAAGTCATTTTTACTCCTTGATTAGACGATTACTGGTCTTTATTTTCAAATTACGCAAAATGTTGGTTATAATAAAGGTATTGTTTTATTGGAAAGTTTAGTTTTTGTGTTCTTTGTAATACTTTTTTGTGTTCTTTAATACTTTTGAGAATGCGGTAGCTCTAGTGAAGTAAGAGATTTCTGTCAGACATACCCGAAGCGGGCATGTCTGAGAAAAGAAATCGAGGATCAGATATAGAGTACGATGTAGTGCAGACAAATCTGCCTTTTGCAATTATTCCATAATACAGAAGAACCCGATTCTGAGGCAAAAAACCGTTAATTATTATTCGCTTCTCTGTCACATGTTACTTACTTGTTACTTGTCTCTGGACTGTTTTCCGCAACTAGGCCACAGATATGCCCTTTTTGCGTTTCGGGTGGGGGGCTGCTAGTCTAACCACCAGGATGGCCAGCAGCTCGCTGACGCCGGTGCATGCCTCCCTAGGCGTCCTCGGTGTCGCGGTTTTGCAGTATCTGAGAAACTACGCTATCGCACTCTACAAGCACATGCGCGGTCGACTCCCCTGCGTTCATGCACCCCCTGCAAAGGGGGCTGTCCGTGATACCCAAATTAAATAGGTGTTTGTTGAGCATGCAGTGTCCTGTGACAATGTCCTGTGACATGTTATTTATCTAAGTAAGGTCTTTTTAGTGTTAAATACATATGTATTTTAGATAATCTTAGGTACACCCCCTGCCTTTCTTAAATGCACAATTCTTTCCATCCCAAGGTTGCCTGGAAGAGATCGCTTCTAAGCGATAAGGCCGCCCATTGTACTTATCTTATGTGATGTCTCTTTGTTATGTTATTTTCTCGTGTACAATAAAGAATTTTTGTATTGTATTGTATTGTAATATCGATGATTTGCCGGAGTTTGTCACGTTTCAGATTGAGGAGCATAGACCCAGGAAGGCCTCCTTCGACTGCTTACAAAACACACTCTGTCACATGTATTTAGGTATCCTCTATTTATACATAGAACAGAATAAGTTGCTCGCAGTCGGGGCCCCGATTATTCAATATCTGTTGCGTGGATCCGAGTCATGCATCTCGGCTATCAATCATTCGCGACAAGCGACGAGCGAGGAAACAATACCGTTACGTCACAATATCTGTTACCTCACCTTATCAGCTGTAGTTCCCACCGCTGGGGTCCCACGACCAATATAAATCGACAGTTGTTATCTGATTTGTTGTTTTTGTCGCCTTTTGTGTTCTTGCTAAATCGAGCAGTTTAGTATTCCCCATGTAACTCTACCAAGCCCGAAACGTAATTTCCTATGTTGAGAATTATCCAGAAAGGCGCTTTTTATTTTATCCTGTTTTTTTCTGAACATGTAGGTAATTTATGTATATCGGTTAGACGTAATCAGATAGGTACATTATACCCGAAACACATCATTAGAGTGGATGTGACGAGCTCACCTGCAACTCAACATCCTAAAATGGTCCACAGTTGGACGCAGGCCTCCCCCTGACAATTGCCTTATTGGATGTTATCTCATGGGTGTCATTACTCAATTATAATAGCCATTGTTATGGGCATTCCCATATTTCCCACGCTGGACTGCGACTGCGATCCTCAACCCGCATGGGGTTGGGGATAGCAGTTCGGTGGTAAATCTATTCTGCAAGAGGCCCTGCTGCTCGGCCCTCCGGTGTATGTCCCTTAGTCGCCTCTTACGACACCCGCTGGAAGAGGGGTATGTCCCGACCGATCACATGAAATCCGATCACGGGTCATCCGATCACGACAAGCAGGAACGACTGATCACGTGATCGAATTTGTCTAGTCTCGCTTTGGCTTGGTGGTGGTTGTGAAATCAAATGTTTGTGATGACAAGACTGACATAATATAAGGGTACCATTAAGGATCTGTTTATACCCTAATAGACTTTACCCACTGAACCCGCCGACACAGTACAGCCAGCAGCGGCGCGATGGATGTGAGGTGTGACATTTCAGTGTATGAATATTGTAGGCTGCCGACAGTGTTTGGCAACTTGTCGGCAGGCCGGCAATTTTTGTGTGTAGACTTTTTATCCATAGAATCTCATGCAGACACCATAACCAATAAAAGCACAAACGCAGACAAAACAAACTGCAGTGATTAATGGCTGCCGCCCTGCGCCGATTGATTTATGAGGGCCGTTCATGCTTAAATAATAAGAAAAAATACGGACAATTCTCAGAGTTCAGGTGTTGCTATATATAAAAAAATGCTGGGCAATAATTCACACAGCATTATCTGGCCCCAAGTTAAGCAGAGCTTGTGTTATGGGTACATAGATAGATATTTTTTTTATACATAGAATACGACCAAATATTTGCAGATCGTACAAACTGCAAACCACGAAAGCCATGTTTTGGTGTACCTATGTATGTACTTACATATGTAAGCTGAAAGATTTTTGATTAAAACAATGTTAGATTAAGAGCTGGCAAGGCTACATCAAATAGGAGTTTTATATAAGTTAAGGTGTAAACACTGGAGGAGAGAGGAGAGGACACGGAGGATGTAGCGGTGATCGTCGTGAGATGGTTGGACGACAAAAGAAGATTGAACATGAATATGGTGCTTACAGTGAATATATCCCGTTTAATTTTCACATATACTTATTTAGAAACTTCTGCTTCTTGTTTATTTTTTTACAAAAATTAGCGAGCGAACTCATTTAGGAAAACTACCAACATACCGAATAGATCAGTTGGTACTCGGTAGGTACAACACCATATAGAGTGCCACAAAAAGCTTTAATCTATTAATGTGTTTTTGCTATTTTATGGTTCAATTTCGTCGATTCCAATTTTTACGTCATGAAACAGGAGCCTTTACGGCCGTAAAAACAGCTGATTCCGCTAATAGAATGGGGTGTGGCTCATTTCGGTTACACCGCTCCCCGTGCAGGGTCTTGGGGATTAACGCTCCGTTACACTTGTTATACTCAAGCGGTAAGATATAATGGTTGTGTTCTCAATGTTTCTCACATACAATGTTTGTAAACAACATACTCGTACAACACGATAACCCAAAATTATCTTTTTGGAATCGTGATTAAAAAAAAAGCAACACAAAGGCGTTGTCCCACCGCCACGCATGGAGAGGATACGCACATGATAACGTCCACTGCAGCCCACGAACACGCTACGTACGAATACGATATTAATGACGTCATTCCTACACGCTTGCTCGAATATGGCACCCACGCAGCTCAATGCTGTGAACGCTATGCACGCGTTACACGAAAAACGGTAACGTAGACCCATGTTGTCAAACAAACGAACCCACCCAGCTAATGCGACGCGTGGCCGTGCCCAGCGTGCGCAGCGGTGGGTCAGCAAGGTCGACTTTGACATTGTTGGAGCTCAAATCGATAAGTAGTGCAAATTCTTTCAATAAATCAACAACAAGAGAGTGAATTTAAGTTATATTGAGTTTGGAAGGAGCTAGTATTAATTAAGGTATTTTTGGACGACCTCTGTGACGCCGCCCCGTGGGCGGAGGCCCAGTCTGAGGTTGCGAGGTAGATTCTGACATGCAAATATTTTGTTACGTAGTTAGTTAAAGATCTGATGTATTTTCTAATTACGACTTCTAATATGAATAACTAACTATTAACTAAATAAAACAAAACTTATAGGTACTGTAACTCATAGCAAAAAGGGGATTTTCATTTTACTTAATTTAACATAAGTTAACTATCACGAAGACTCTATCTGAGAACAATGTTGTGTTAAATTCAAAGCGTTACGAAAGTGATTTGAGAAAACGAAGCGAAGACGCGAGGTAATGTCTTTCATCACGAGAGGGAACGTAGCTACTAGGATCTTGGATCACGACTCGTGTGTGGTCATGTAAGTTGTATGTTACGCATAGAACTGAAACTCTTATCCGGAAAATTTTAACAATACGAGATTGAAATAGATAAAAACCTTCATTATGGCAAAAATGTAGGTAGGTACTGTGTTCTGCAATAATACTTCCCTCTCCATAGTATATTAAGCACATTTGCGCTCGCCTGGTATTCCATGCGAGCGCAGAGTGGAGTGGATTTTACAATATTGCTTGGTATACCATCAGTAAGAGATCTGAGACTGAAAAATTCATATTTTATCTGTAAAATGGCTGCATCTGAGTGGAATTTTCAGATAAAAAGGTCCACATATGGGTCCAGGTATGGTAGTGGCTGCTCTAGTGTGGACTTTGCAATATAAGTCTTATCCGAACATCTGTCTAAGTATTTTATTCTTTCGTATCGATCAACTAATAACTAATCTATTAACACCAGTACCGCATCTATCCATCACTTCTTATTAAATCTATGACGTGTCAGTCTGCCCGGAACCGATGACGTCACGACTGGCCATGTCAATACGGCAGTTTAGACGGTCATAAATCGGCGGCTTTTATCGGCAGTGGACGAATGTGGGGCACCCCCAACGATTGAGGAAAATCAGTTGATAGAAAAGAACGTCTTGTGCGATGTCTACGTTTTGATGAAAGGGTTTACTATGTAGGTAATACTTACATAGCAAACCTCTAGAATAACCACACTTATAAGGTATGGATATTATGCGTAATAGGGTATTTTACTTTCTATGAGAAAAATATAAATTATGTTATTAAGATAACTTAGGTAAAAAAACGGTCTGAAAATGTTAGTTTTAGTTCATGAAATAACAAAATACATTTTTAAATTCTATTCAAAGTTTTCAGTTTTTTAATTGTTAACTAGTTATTGTTTATTTTATTGTTTATTACACCATGAAATAGTAGGCGCTATGTTATTAGATCATACGGCTGAGTACGTAAACTAAAAAGTATCAACTGTATCAGCAACATCAGCCCATTTGCTTAGGTACTACGCGTATATCCGACGTTATGTGCACAGAGAAATATATGATGTCCACTACGTCTAGCGTTTTTGTCAGATTACGCGCGAAACCTATGATAGTTACTCGGCTGACTCGCAAATAACACTCCTTAACAAACCTCTGTGGTTTAACTAGTGTTATTTTTATAAAATTTTCTTTGTAATATCATTTTAACTTGGTTATTAATAAATAAATAACCTAAAAATTAAAAGTTTAATTGCATTTTTATGGCACTAATAATTTGAATTATTTTTTTGTATTTTAAGTGGTTTATAAGCATTATAGAAACTAATTGAGACACTTTTCGAAAATGGGTGTAATTCCTTATTATACTTAGCAAGCAGACTGTGTTACTAATACCTACAGCGTATCAGTATTTCGGTGTTTTGTATAGGAGGAAGTCGTTATCCCGAGCTTTGTCGAGTCGAGAGTGGCATGTCAGTGCCAGTAACGTAGCGTGGTCAACAGAATTAACAGCCTACCTAGACCCTCTTTTAGCTGGAAATTTTATAGACAAAGCCTCATTGCGTTCTTCAATTCAGTACAGTCCAGGCTTTCATGAATTTTATGACAAAATGACAGTTATTTGCATAATTGTTTTTCAACTTTTTTAAGCGATCTTATTAATGATATCACATTACAGAAAAAAACCGTTTAGTTTCACGTGATAAAAACACTGTCAATTTTCTGTGACGTCACCGTTAATTTTCTCCGTAACCGTTTGTCAATTCAAAGTGCTTCTGTTTCTTTAATCAAAATAAAATTAAAAACAAATTACAGTGTTTATGTTGTCTCCATCGTTGCGTCTAGTAAATTTAAAAAACGAAATTTCTTTCTTTCTAAAATAGATATCTCGCTTAATGCTTCAGGGCAATACTGTGAACGGTGCAATGACGTTTTGTTAAGAAATTTGCGATTGAGACCTTTTTTTTATGAAATTTCATAAAAAAAAACATTAAAAAAAATACAAAATATATTTCTACATTTTTATAGAATACAAATAAAAATTATCAGCTTCTTTTAAACCACATAATGTACTAATAAATACCCTATTACTACAAATAGTTTATGTTGAGGTCTGCGTGCTATCAAAGCTTCGTATCAAAGTCAAGCCGGGTTGTTCACCCGTCGTATGCTCCTGTCACAAAGCTTTGAAAAACTTACCCTAGCCTAGCATACCTATCGGGGTGAATAAATTAAACCTTAATGTGTCTTTATTCTGCAAACACAAGAAATGATAAAGGCCAAACTCATTCATTTGGGTGCATTAGAGGTGGTTGCTTTCTTACGCAAAGCAAATGCAATAAACGATAAAATTGAATTTTGTAATTTTTTCTTTTATAATTTACTAAACGGCAATTGTATCAAACGTAAAACCAAGGTTAGTTTGAATCAGTTCAAAGCTTGTACTATTTCACCTAACTGAGAGTTTCAGAGAGTTATGGAACTTTCGTTGTGTTTTATAGTGTGATAAAAAGGAGCTCACTAATTTACCTGGCTTCAAGTCAAACGTCTACTAAGTGATTTCGAAATAAGTTTTGTTTCATATAGTTTTCTTTTGTTTCAGGTAAAATGACAGAAAGCGGTACCTACAGTTCTATGAGTCTTTCGGGACTCGGGGCGTTTTAGGCCGCTCATGATTCAAGAACGGGTCGAAAGTGCTCTTTGTACAAAGTGCTGGCAGCAGTATGGTATATACAAAAGACATAAAAGGGAAATGGGTAGGGTACTTAGAGGTTCCTAATTTATAGAGAGAGGACTGGAAAAGAACTAGATTGTTATTACAATACGCAACTTTAAGGCACTATGCAGACATGGCAGCATTAGCTGAAGAAACTGTAAACTTTTTAGTATTTTTCGTGCAACTACTTCTTAAACTTTAAGGCAAGACCTTAAAGGTACAGTTTAAGAAGAAGTTTATATATAAACAGCTAGTTGCGAGTTGCCTGTTGCCCTATTAGTTGCTGTAACAAGAATTGTGTAAAAAGAGTTGGGGTTCCCAACTCTTTTTTAAAAATCAACAAGATGGGTGGACCTTGTCAGAACTCTCTAGACGCTATGCAGACTACAGATACTATTCCGGCAACATGAAGCGTTGTCATGGACCACCACCGACGGACAAAACTCCAATGGATATGTCTCTGTGGTATAGTATACTTAACTACTGAATTCAAGAATTTTGAAATAATATTAAATAAATATAAAAAAATATTACTTTTCTAAAGGAACAAAAGAAACGCATGCGAAGCCGCGGACAGAAACTAAAATATTAAGATACCTCAAATCAAGAATCGTCACTTAATTTCAAGGAATCATAATTTCAAACAATTCCAATTCATACGTCAGGAAGAAAGATGGCGGATTCCCGGAACAGAGTCACCTCCCGTGATATCCCGTGATGGATGCCGGAGAGAGACCTCTAATTGCGCGCCTCCATCATTCTTGTCATTCCGCTTAGTCAAGGAAGATATTTATTGTGAAGCTAATTAGGTAACGGAATTATGTCGGAGTCATTCATTGAGAATGATGGATTTGAAATCGTGGAAAGTCAAGAGATGCTTAACGCATTCACTGTCTACCTGGAGGACCACCAGGTAAGCATGTACAACGTGGGCCATTAAAGTGTTAGTTTTAATCAAGTGGCTCTCAGCATTTTTACTCTAGCTACCAAATGCAGGTAAGAATCGAACTGGTTCTATTTCTAATATCAATTCCTCGAGGATCAAACATTTAAGAGACCATCTCAAAATCAACCTTTATACGACAACGAAGGAACCCTAAAAGTATTTTATTAATTGGTGAATATATTACCAAAATTGATGTTAGTTACAACAATTTAGGTGCTATATTCGCCAATTCATAAAATACTTTTATGATTCTTTCGCGTCATGATTTTCATAAGTATTGTGTTGTGTTTTGAACTAAACGGGATAAATACTAATCCCTCGGGAATGCATTTTTTTATGAGACCGGCGACCTTTTAGCGAAATAGTTTTAGATCAATCGGTCCATCAGTTAGGTATTTTAGTACCTATCCATAATACAAGCTCTGCTTAGGTACCTAGGTACTTTCGGGCTAAATGATGCTGTGTGGATGATCCAATTTTTTTATACAAACCAAGTTAACACGCAGCTGACTTTTGAAACCTTTAATGAATATTCTTTTGCCTGCGACACTAAAAACACATTTTAAATCGGCGATTTCAAGTGCCTATCCTAATAAAATAGCAAACTTTCAGTACAATACCTACCTGAAAGGCCTGTGTATCTTCAGGTAGATTACCTTTTGGACAAAACCTACATTAATATCCATTCTAGCGGTGAATGGTATCGTTGTTTTGTGAGCATTGTGTTAGTTATCGTAATAACGTGCCTCATACACGGTGTCATGTTTCGGACTGTATTCCACGTTACATATGACCCGTTTCAGAAAAGTTCGCCATTGCTTAATTTCAAGACGAAAAAGATAAATATTAACTGGACACAATCACGCAATAAGCACCTATTTCACATCTGATAACAAGACCAATCTCACATACACTGCCTCATAGATGGAAGTCGATACGCACCGTTGCTTATTACATGTTACGGAGTTCACCTGTGTATGCGCACACACTTGTGTACTACAATAAGACCAGCGCAAATGGCTAGTCTCCATTGTGATGGGCCGACACCGTGGCCGAAATTTGACTAGGACAACATTATTATTGAGTATAATGTAATCACATTATTGAGTATAATACTCAATATTATGCTCAATTTGGTTGCAGAAAATAGATCTGTTTCTGGTCTCTCTGACCGAAATCCATAACGCTAGGTATATTGTTTGTTTTGTGTTATTTGTAATGTACATATGTCTTAGCTTTTGCATTAGGATATTTCTGTAATGATAGTTTAAGATAGAAAATAAATACCAAATACCTACCAAAACATAATAGGTAGGACTACCCAGCTGGACCGCCCAAATCACCGTGTATCCGGCTTAGCAGTTGTTTTACCGATCATAACTTACCTCTAACAAATGAAGCGGTGTATTATGATAATAGAGGTACGAAGGTACGGTGGACCTACTGGGAGATAAAACTGCTGTAATTAACGAGAAGAGTAATACCTGTGTTTTATGAGAGGTCGAAATAAAATTGGGGCTTGCGCAGGGATTATGACCCTTTTGAAAGCTACTAATAAGTTACTTTTTAATTACTTTCAGGATCAGAATCTAATTAAAAACAAAATGTTATCATTTTAGGACGGAAGAATTACCCGTCTATTCCGCGATCGATCAATAGAAAGGTTTGTACCTATGACAAGTCAAAAATCGTAAGAAAAGGTATAAGGTATGTGTTGTCAAGGTTGTGTATGTGAAGGGTACCTACCTACCTACTAATCTTTTCCTATGATTTTGCTTTTTTTAAGTACCTTTGTTATTCCCGACGTTTCAGCAGGATTACACAAACAAGGAAGTCTTGGGTGATTGTAAATCAACTCGAAAAATACTAATCTCATCAATCTTAACCACCCGTAATTTATTTATATCTATTTGCTTACCATTGGTTGGTAAGCAAATAATATAAATAACCAATAATCAATCACCCGTAATTTATTTATATATAGCTAGCTCTCTCTATCTAGCTGTTTAGTTTGGGGCTAGATAATGCTGTGTGAATTGTCCAGCAATAATTATTTTATATATTTATTGAAGTCTAAACCCACATAATGGACCCAACCATTGCGATACCAGCGCCGCTGTCGCCGCAGATGCATCACGTATCTCGGAATAATATGATAAATAATGCATGGCTGCTAGCATTGAATTATTAAATTATTTACCACTAACGAAGCTTGTAGGCAGCTCTAGCATAAAATATGAATTACTGGCATCTGCTCTCGGCTTTGCTCGATACAAATATAGCCTACAGCTAGATAATAAATATAGTTAGTTAGCATAGATTGTTCGCAGGGATAGTGTACTATCATTATCATAATTTGTGTGTAACTATCACAATTTGTAGGATCGAAATCGAACCCATTACAAACAATCGACTTTAAGTTTGACCTCCTTGTAATATTCGTTTGAACTTCATTTTCTTTAGTATGGTTTAATTACAGAACAGTTTAATTAATTATTTAAAGACGAAGAATTCCGTAATACTTTCATTGTTTTTATTTAGGTATCTCTGTTGTTCACGCGGCGCACGCCAGCAACGCACCCAGTCAGCATGATTGTCATTTATATTAATTTAAATTTAAATGTATTAATTAATCTACGTTCAAGTTGGGCGTTGATACTACCACACAAAAGTAAAGCTTAAAGTAAAGCTTCGGCTGTGTCATCTTTTCAATAGGTAAAAATAAATAAATAAAATTAGTTTTATCTTTTGATAAAGAAAATTTCAATCAAATCATAGAAATAAAATGTTAGAACTTCAATTGAAATGATAGAGCTAAATGAAGACTGTTGCAAGTAATCTACAGGTAGCTCAATTGACCAGTCTTCGTTTTTAGGGTTCTTTTATTGTTATGGACCACCAACAGTGGGTATAGTATACTACTACTACTAATTTATCTACAAAAAACTAAGTCTTATTCATGAATTGCACCGTCAATTGAATAAAACACAGAACTCTAAAAAAAATCGTTCTGTAACTTTTGAGTTAATTGCGTTCGCATGCAGACAGACAGACGCGGCGCGGTGACGGGGACTTTAGACTTTTACACCCGACTGTGCTAGAAAGAGCGTTATATATAATATAAAAAGTTATATTAAAGTTTAAAAAAATAATGGAATTTTATTTTGGTTGAAATACGCTCCTAGATTGTAAAGATAAGTAGAACAAAACCAGTGAATAATACCAGGAGATCAGAGCGCGTGAGGGGCTTACAAACCTGTGCATTACCAACTTTTCCACGTATTGATTTAACTGCAAAATGCGACGTTTCACCTCGCATCGCACTGGAGTGTTTTTCATTATGTTTTCATGAAACATGCAAACTTTTTCTGACATTGGTAGTTTAAATGGATCAGTAGCGCAAACAGTTTTAACGAACTAAGCTTTGGATTAGGTTTCAAAAACTCAACAATAGGTTTGCCGTTTTTTTACTTAAATGTAAGTTAAGTGTTTATCGAGTTCGATACATACTGTAACTTGATTTTTCTGTTAACTGTACATTAAAGCAAATTAGGTATATGGTCCCAGTCGACCGATTCAAAAATGTGATCAGGTAACTGGGACCGCGGTCCTAGTTATGTATGGGCCCCAGTCGCCTGTATCCTCACATTGCCTTGGAAAGTTTTATTATTTTTAATAAAACACTGTTTTAACCGGATTGATCGCGTATATTTTATATTTTGTTTATAACCTGACGTTTCGGAGGCTTTTCAGCTTCCATGGTCACAGGCAGACTTATTATTTATGGCAGAGTTTATTATTTATGGCAGAGTTTATTATTTTTGGTAAAAATTGGGGGAGACCATTGCCCAGCTGTGGGACAACGTAGGTAAGGAAAAAACTAATGTATTCATCTATCTCCGGTGTCCTCAGGAGCACTAGTCACAAACAAACGCACACACACTCGTGGAGCCTCCTGTTACCCAGACTCTTTTGAGACTGGTGTCCTCAGGGGACCCGTCACATAAAGAGTATTTTTACACTATTGTTCTGATATACTGAACTATAATATAACGTTGTAAAAAGGAAGGATAAACCTGTACCTATCTTGGGGACCTCCTCCCAAGATACAGTTTACCCTAGTTTGTGGATCAAAGTTGTATTTTTTTTTCAATCAATATAATTATTATTATCTCAATATCGCAAATGCATGCTAAAAAAAATATGACAAACAGTTTCAATCAATGATTTAAACAATAAATAATGCTGGACAATTCACACACCATTAACTGCTCCAAGCTAAGCAGAGCTTGTGCTAAGGGTATTATGTAAATAACTGATATAGGTCCATAATATAATACATAGATACATATTTTTTATTATACAGAGAAAACGACCTGAACAAATGTCTGCAGATCGTACAAACATTTGTGTCCAGAGGCGGGAATCGAACCCACAACCTCCTGCGTCACAGGCTGACCTTCGCCCACCGCGACTCAGAGGTCGTTTAGATCAGATTTAAATCGTACTAAAGACTGTTTTTACAAGAATAATTTAATTATTGTAATATTACATTAAATTCTTTCTGCAAGTAATTTCATTTTAATAAATAAATAACTGCGGGAGACGAACCTGCAACCGCGCGTCGCAGATAAAATAGTGTATCATCAAAAAAGAAAGGTTATTTTTACAGAAAAGAACCAAAAGGTATCGGTTAGTTATTTGTTTCCTGCTTTTCCTTATTCTGGACTAGAATATATGGTCTCTGTGGTACTCATCGAAAACGATTTTCCCTTAACTTATTTTGTATCAGTAATTTTCCCTGAATATTTTACTGAAAAGTTACATGAACGGCAATTTTCTATTTAAGCCTTTTTATTTCTAATCATTCCTTTGCAGAAATTTGGCAAAATCTAATTAAATAAATAATATAAAAACTATCGTAGTTTGACGAATTCATTACGGATGTAAGCGGTGAAACGTGTGTGAAACGTTGGTGTTCTTCCAACACAAATAAGGTTCGTAGTTAACCCGCTTACATCCGTAATCTCACTAATATTATAAACGTGAAAGTTTAGATGGATGGATGGATAGATAGATGGATGGATGTTTGTTCCTTTATCACGCCAGAACGGCAAAACGGATCTGGATGAAATTTGGCACAGAGATAGATTATAGTCTGGAATAGGACATAGGCTACTTTTTATCCCGAAATTCCTACAGGAACGGGAACTACGCGGGTGAAACCGCGAGGCGCTGCTAGTAAATAAATAATGCTGGACAATCTACACAGCATCATCTAGCCCTAGTTAACAAAGATATAAAGTAATCCCTCGGGAATATTTAAATAAACAATAGCGAAAGAATTTTTAAAATCAGTAAGTACATTATTCAAGGAGAAATCGATGAACATACATAAAAAAATACGTACAGCCGAACATAGAATCTCTAGAAGTCGGTAAAAAAAACTAACAACAAATAAATTGCCTTGTAAGGAAGGAAAGCTTTTAAGTTTATGCGCACTAAAATAAAACCCGCGGTAAGTACGTAAATAGAAATAGCTGGGTTTATTGAGGTTTGTAGCAAAAAGGGTTTATACCTACTTCTAGGTAGGTATGTCGCAAGTAAAATTGAAACTGAGTTACCGCTACATTAAATTATCAATAACTAGAAATGAGTCTCCATCTGCATAAAAAGCTGATAATATTTTTATGGTAGGTATATCTATTAAAAATAGGACCAGCTGGCAACACTCACATGCAATTTGATTAATTTAGTCCCTTTAATTCTAGACAGTTTACAAAAGTCAAGGTTAGACGGAAGTCTTCATACGGAAACAAATACAAAGGTTTATAAAAATAAAACCAGCCAAGTGCGAGTTAGACTCGCGCACGAAGGGTTCCGTACCATTATCTATAAAGATCACGTTTGTTGTATGGGAGCCCCCTTAAATATATATTTTATTCTGTTTTTTAGTATTTTTTGTTATAGCGGCAACAGAAATACATCATTTGTGAAAATTTCAACTGTCTAACTAACACGGTTCATGAGATACAGCCTGGTGACAGACGGACAGACGGACAGCGAAGTCTTAGTAATAGGGTCCCGTTTTTACCCTTTGGGTACGGAACCCTAAATATATAATAGACAGACTTAAATTAACAAGACTAGGTATATCATAACATCTCAATATTGGCTATACTCGGTTACAATGGATAGGTTTTCCACCCTATAACTCAATACAAGTCAATTGACCCTGGGAATAAATTGAGCATAAAATTTCGATTATACCTCAGAGGTATATTTACCGTATTCTCAGAGATTTACGTACAAAATAAATATAGGAGCAGACCACTCCTGTGCCCAATCACGATCCCAATTCCCAATACCTACGCCGCCGTCCTAAATAAACTTGCGAGGGACCAAAATGTCTATCAGAGATGCCTGATGTTACTTCAAAGACAAATTTCGCTCTAGATCATTTCATATTTGAATAACCTTTACCTTTAGGACATGCACGAGGTCATTTATAAGTCAGCTGGTAGTTATAATAAAAGATAAGATAAGATAAAAAGTTTATTTCCAGAAAGCTTATATAAACACCTATAAGAACTTAACATTACATAATTATGACTTCAGTGGTGACAATTTTAGGTGGTTATGAAGGTTAACAATGACCCCCGCACTAGGCTAGGCCTGTTTCGCGGGGTATCGAAAACATAGTTTGTTTGCCATCTTAAACAGAAAAAAGGTAGTACACTAACAAATTAAGCGAAAACTATAAAGAAACAAAGGAGATGAGTGCTACAAATACTAAAAACCTATTATAAAGCTAGAAATAATAAACGACAGAAATTGGTGAACAGTGATAGTGATTCTGTTGGAACAAAACCTAAACTAAATTAGTGTAAAAATGTTGCCGTCTGTTCTGTAAAGTCGAAAAAAGAGAGCAACAATTTTAGGATAGTTATTTTGGTTCTGGTACTACAGAATCACTACCTTTGTGTACTCTCCAAAAGCGTTTTAGCGTAGGTACCTACGCATTATGAAATGATAAATGATATTTTTAATGGATAGAACATGGTATACATAGTGATTACGTTATGGGCTCATTCATAACTATTTTATAGCATGCAATCAATAAACTTATGTCTAAGGCTCAAATTATTTAATTCATAAGTATCATAAAAATTTCGTAGATTAGTTAAATAATTTATTTTTAAATAAATGGTCATTCAATCATTTAAATTTACTAAGGATTCGAGTTTTTTAAAGATAAGCAAAGTACTTGTATTGTTATTGATGCATCTGAATCTTCCTGTAGCATTAACAATGTTAACTGTTAACTGCCTCGCAATGTAAAATTATTATCAAGGATTTTTTTAAACTTGAACCTACAACGAAACGGAATCTCTCCTTAAAATCCTGTCATAAATGCATCAGGTATACAATCAGCTACACTATACAACATACACTAAAACAAACACACACTCTACATTCGCGCTATCTACTTACTGCAGTCCAGACCCTCGCAAGTCAGGTGTCCTAACAATCAAACATACGGCAAAAACATGCACTCTCTCGCTGATTATTTTAATTTAAACAATGGTTAAATGATTTAAAATGGGTGTAACATTGAATATACGGTTATAATAACTTGTAACTGGTACCTACCTACCTAAAAAGGCGAAGCTGGGATCCCTCGCTTCTTCATAAAAGATTATCTTAGTAAGAGCGAGTATTCGAGAACTTACCTTAAAAGAAGATTCAGTATTACCTCTGTATTAATAGACTCATAAGAATTATAATGTAAATTTTCTTTTGGTGTCTCTCGAAA
The DNA here is from genome assembly GCA_947086465.1 of Eupithecia exiguata. NCBI lineage: Eukaryota > Metazoa > Arthropoda > Insecta > Lepidoptera > Geometridae > Eupithecia > Eupithecia exiguata. The sequence continues at coordinate 3,479,498 of OX352233.1, read as the reverse complement.
ATAAATACATGTGTTTGTTTGTTTGGTATAGAAAACGGGAAAAAGATTTTTTTCAAAAATCAACAGATACCTAGTTGTATGACGGTAAGGCAAATTTTTGTTGCCCAATTTTAAATCGTGAACCGCATTTCGATGTTATCTTTACAAGCATGTTATGATTAATCGTTTTCATCATCATATTAAGATTTGGTCTGATAAGTTCATCACTATTGTTGTTCACAAGAGAAAGCAATTACTTATCTAAATAGATCTGTTCAGTCAATCAGTTGTCGAAGTAGGTATACGATTATGTACTTAGGTGGCGAAATATTAAGCTCCATTTTGTATTATCCCTGGGGGCCTGAGGGTTATGGAAGGAACATACGAACTCTGTCACCATGTTTGATATCAAATATTTGGGGACAGTGTTCTTTCTAAATTACTTTTCATTATGAACCATTGCAGGAACTCCGCTTTATTATTTTGTTTGAGTTATATGATTGAAGCTTATTTGTCGTCCTAAATCAATGGACAAAATACATACAAAACTTTATTCATTTTATCAATCTGCTCCTTAGGATGATGTTTATAAATAGTCTTCTATAGTCAGTCTTTTCTATCAATACAGTTCACGATCCAATCAGATGGGTATATGTTTAAGACCACCCACTCTTCAAAGCCGAGTGGCAACCCATGTAAGCCTTAGTGCCTCTGTCTTAGAAAAATCTAGCTATTGAATTTTTCAACACGCTGTTATTCTTTTCCAGCACCTAGATACGTTTACCTTTATTTTTGTAGATAAGAGGAATCTCTGCAATATGATCTCAGTTATTGTACTATGCACTCACCTCAAGCCCTCTACAGCTAAGGTCTTGTAAAATAATATATAATATATATATATATATATAATATATATATATAATAAATACTTTTTTGAAGCTAAGGTGTTTTTAATTAATGTGATTACCCGGGTAAAGAGCTTGCTAGCAATTTTCAACGTTTTTTAGTTAAAAAATAAAACTGTGTTGAACAAGGCAGGCGTGCCGTTTACGACGTCAGTTATCAGCATTGGACCACAGCATGTGTTTACTGCGGTGCCCGTAAACGAGCCTTTATAGCGGCTACAACTGTCTCCGCAAACATCGCGGATACGACTCAAAAGCCTCGTAAAAACTACACAAGTGCTTCTCTGCTGGCTAATTAATCCCAGGATCTCTAGGGCTGTCGTTCTCAGCAGCGTCGTTCTCACATTGACGTAGAAATCGACGACGCGAATTTATTTTTATAAAACTTTTCTAAGAATAATGAAAGCACCGAGAATTCTCTTGAAAGACTTGCTGGACAAGTACAAAAACTGTACTTCAACAAAAGACGTAGTAACCCTAGCGCTACAGAACAGGCACCTTCATTAGCAAGGACATGAAAGTAAGCTGCAGTAATCTCGGACGTTCAGTTCACTTGTAACTTAGCATGTTCGTTCTTGTACCTAATGCCGGGTACAGACCAAGCGAGCGAGAGCGAGCGAATGCCAACAATTGGGATTTGAAAATCGGTACGATCGTTCCATATTGCTTTAATGTAGCGACAGCCGCCGAAGTACGGCTGAAGACGAACGAAGGCCCTTGTTTGGACTCGCTTGCTTTCGCAATGACGTCCACACTGGTACTTTTGCGTTTGTTCGTTAGCCTTCGCTCGCTCTCGCTCGCTTGGTCTGTACCCGGCATAACGTGCAATTCTGTGGACCAACTTGTATGTTCCCGATTCTTGGCACGTAGGGGCTTTCAATCAGATGAAACAAAGTAAATATACCTACCCCACATCGCAGAGCAATCTGAAAGTTACATTTTCAATTCGGGAATAGTGGCTCGTAACATTCCTTCTTCGATATTTCAACTTTACTATCAACATGTGTTGCTATAATCGCGAATTTTGTTGTAAGGCCAATGTTTGTAAACCAGCAAACTCTCCTGTATTCCTCAAAACTATTGGCACAAAACGGGATGCGAATACTTCTCAAACTTTTTCGATATAAATTCGACGGTGACACGCTAAATAAAACCGTACCTACCAATATCTAAAGTACAACTGCCTTTTATCCCCTTATTGGAAAGTTTCCAGCATTTGTCCATTTACTTTGTGTCACCAATGATGTGTCCATTGAATTATTTTTCTTTTTTATTATTCTAATTTAATTAAGTACTTTGAGTCTAACAATGACTAAGTCCCAATTATTTTTCTTTGGAGAAAATAAAACTACGGGTGAGAATCTTTTATTTTGTATTGTTTCTTTGTGTCGGCATAGGAATTTATCCAACCATTTTTATGAAAATAATCTGGAAGAGAATTAATTTTGGCTGTGGAGATAGGACAGTGTTCATGTTCATCTCTAATTGCTCGTTAAATGTGTTCATTAGATTCTGTTCATTAGGATTGCTTGTGTTGCTCATTCGTAGGATCCTATCTAAATTATTTGATTTATAGTAAGGTACATACCTATTAATAGAATTAAATTAAAACTAGTATTTACAATTGAAACAATTGAGCTAACTGCTGACTGTTGCAAACAACCTACAAGTAGCTCAACTGATCCATATCAATACCAGTCGGAAGCGTGCCCAAGACGCGCGGTTGCATTGCCCCGCTGAATAGCAATGCTGATGCGTATTTAAAATGTAATTATTTTACTGTCCATGGGTTATGACCAAAATCTGCCAAATATTAGGTCTGTAGGCCAAAGCCATGACTGTCTACTCTCCAGCCTCTGAAACAAGGTCACCTTGGAATTTGTTTTGCGTACACCAAGGACGCGTTCCCGATGTACAATTTGGCGGCGCACCAAACAGAAGAAATCTGAAGTCAAGGTCGCACGTTTGTAACACGGGTCACCCATTTTCTTCATCACTTTTACGACTTTTATATGTTAAACCGATGGAACAAAGATGCTAAGAACGCATGAATAAATAATTGAAGGCGCCTGCATTGCAATTTCATTTAAATACCACTAAAACCTTATCGACCGGCGTGAACTTGGAACCATCGTACCGATACTAATTTAGAAATGTTCATTCTCGTAATTGGACAGATTTCTAAAGCTGAATTTTAGCCTGCTAAAGGCAAATTAGAGTGCTACGCCACGTCCTAATTAGATTCCGCGAGATTACATCTGGATGTAATTCCTGGAGCGGATATGAGTTTTGGTGCTCTGGTGTTTGGAAATTTCCGCAGTTTTTTACCAATTGCCATCCAACGTTTGTAATCTGGGGACGATCAGTCTTGTTTACGCCACATTAATCCCGCAGACGGCTTCGGTAATGGTGGCAATCTTGCTATACACTTAGTGGAACTGCTAGTAAATGGTTTTCTATTTCCGCTTACAATCGATACTAGGTACATGTTGTTGAGACAGCAATTATGTATGTTATTATTTGATGACGAACCGGTATCAAGGCAGTCTACAAATACTTGTTCACCATGTGACCTTACTTCTACAGCTGCCGGGAAGTAGGTACCTATTGGCGCTTAAATAATTCTGCATGCTTTTAAATAAGCGTGCAAGCCGTAAAGTTTTGTTCCGAAAAGTTTTTTCCCATTAGTCTTCTAGAGAATCATTAGTGTCCGAATGTCGTTTCAGCTGCAGCTATTTCATTTGGTGTTCCAATTACCGGAACAAATTCTACGCTCAAATGTTTAGAAAAGAGAAAAGCTTCATTCATTTGTTTTTATTTTGTTCCCGTTGGGTTGAGTAATATCGATTGGGTTACGGAATTGATCACGGCATCAATTCTTGTCTTTACACTGTATATTCGAATACCCTTACGTTTGCATACCCTAGCTAATGTTCCAGTGTATAATTGTCGCAGGTGCCGGGGAGGCTGTGGTGTCACGTTCCCAATTTCCTGCGCTATCCAGCCTCCCCCGATGGCAATATTATTGGATTTTTTCGCAATATTCATTGCGCGACGACGTGAAGTGTCGATTCTCGAATTACTGGCAGAGGCAAACACGCCAGCGTAACCCGATAAGGCTACTGATTTGATGTCTCTCGCCGGGTATGGAGCCCTAGCCTCTCGTAATTCTTAGGTTACACAAGAATTCGCAGGATATTGTTTAGATTTCGTTTTGGATTGTTTTTCTTTCGAAACAAATTGGAGGTTCGCGATACGGGGAATTGAAACCAATTCTTTCTAGGCTTTTGTAGCTTGTGTCGTATGTGAAATTGTTTATGTGAAATAAACAAAATGTTTATTGGAACGTGTTGTTTTTCCGAAAACCTCTATATATATAGAAGCTCAATGCTAAATGTTTTAAGCTAACAAATTCATTGAAAGGTAACAAAGAAAATAATTCACAACGCTTCCCATCATTATTTTCAATCTATAAAACAGTTACCTACGCCCTAAAATTTTAATTTTCACGGATTAAACCTTGTTATAAAGCTGCAGAATTAACTTTTATCTGCATATAAAATTGTTTACGGCGTCACGGATCATTTTCACGCAATCTGTGCTGAGAGGGGAACCTCGATCTCTATGGGGGTGACATGGGGGCATCAGTCCTCACCCTGCACATTGATATCAAGTACCTCGTAAATCGTAATGCCCAGTATTATCACACTTACAGCCTCTTACTGACAATAGAAATAAACATACGATGTTGTCTTAGGAAATTTTATAGAGGCCGTTAAAAGCAATGCTCGACGATAACTTAGGATGTGCATAATAAATGTTTTAAAAGCACATTGTGAATTTTTAACACATTCGATCCTTGAGGATGGCTACCAAGATTCATCTGAGTAAATACATACATTAATCTATTCGGGCCTTGCCATCGCGATATTCCACATTGATCAAAAGTACCTTAGATAAAAAATCTCAAATTGAAAAAAAGATAATGACCGCAAAAACTTAAAAATCATTGGCCTTTAACCTCTATGAAGGGTGGTTTCCGTGGTGTTTCTTTGTTGCCCACATGCTGACATTATAGAGAGTACAGCTTACTTAGGGGACTTACTGTGGTATCCGAGCTCGGTACAGAACACACTTTAATGTAGCTAGCTGACTCTGTCACTCCGATACCTCGCTCTCTTTCCAACCGCCTTCCAAATATGTAAGTGTTTGCTCTTGTAATAATAAATCCATATTAATCAATTAGTGGTTTTCATCAAGGTACTAATTGGCGACGATCAGTGACAGAACCTAGTGCACAATAACAAACAAATATTGTTGGTAAATTAACAACTTTAGTAATCAATCAGATATAATTCACGGAAGGCGGTTGGAAAATTACTGTTATATCATATATCTATTATAGCTCTAATAATCTTAGGTACTTGACACTTATGAGAAAATGGCATAGATTCAGCCAGAACAAAAATAATTTCCATTCTGGATTAATATGGGAATAAACATCAGAATTTAGAACCTTTTCCATATGCCAAAGGTTCGAATTTAGAACCTTTTCCATATGCCAAAGGTTCTAAATTTCCATGTTCGTTCTGAAATTCTTGAAAGCAATTAAACAGCAGCAACTGTTTCAGAGGGACGCTTTCAGCTCGATTGAGTATAAATTATTCAAGCAGTCCCTAACGGAACATTATTCATTTGCAGATTATTGGGTCACTCTGAGGCTGCTTAACCGGGCTCACTGATTTAGATAATCATTTGCTACATTTGGTACATGTTCACTGAATTTATAGTGACGGGGAACTAGGAAATAATTTAGTACCTAATTCATCAGAAAATGTAGGTAATTTAAAATCATTTAATTTAGTTGTCGGCTGCACGTCTAGATGTGTGGGCGAAGAGAATCACAGGGTCCACCCTGTAAAAGTCTTCCATGTGGTTGCCTTGCATAAGACCGTGGTCCACCACGGTCGCATGCAAGGCAGGCAGCCACCTAGAAGACTTTTACATATACCTATATAATGGAATGTCATGTGTCATTTGCTTATTTAGCAGCCCTATGAGTCAACTCAATTCAATTCAATATCTACATCTTCTTCGTTCAATTCAATTCGTTCTTTCAGCTTAATATAAAAACTCAGCCATAGACAACTAAATTAATTAAAGGACGGTAAGAACACTCGTAGTGTCTCACTATTTGTTCTCACTACTCACTTACTTACATCCATAACACAAGTTTTACTCAGCTTAGGACTTGATATAGATAATGCTGTGTGAATTGTCCAGCATTATTATTAGTATTTTAATCGGAAGAGATTCACAATATGCCTTTACAAACGCAAGTACCTACTAGTGTGTGCGTCCAGTGCATAATGAAAGCGCAGTTCGTCTCCTACCTTCCAGCTTGAAGTTTCAGATAGCTAAAAGGTAAAGGCCGTGACCAAGGTAACGATCGACCAATATGAAACTGAACGCACACAATCGCAGTAAGCAATGCGTGCAGTAACCAACTGCTTACTGCGATTGTCTAAACTAAAATACGTAGGAAGGCACTTACTTAAAATTGTTTGGCTCTTCAATCTCGTAGTTCTTGTCACCTCACAGCGATTCTACCCTAAGTTCCCAGGGCTCGACAAAATTCCCTCCCCTTTTTAAAAAGTTGCAAGTTGCAAAAACATTTTCCCCTCCTTGCTGTGATCTCAGGTGCGGTACTTACCAATAAATAACCGGCGGCGTCTGGTGATCATCGTAATCTAACCACCCGTGGTATAGGAAGCATATTGGTGTAGGGGCACACAGGTGTGTAGATGTCTGTAGTAAACTCGAGTCTATGGTGGCCAGGGTTAGTAGAGCGTTAGTGTTTATAAAGTTTTAACGTTGCATTGAAATTTCTCTTGAAACCTGTATAGAGCACGATTCTAGCCATAATTCACGTTTTTTTTTCATCTTTCATGTTTCATTTACCAGAAAATTTATCAATTTGAATATTTTTGTTTCCGGATTTTCCTAAACCGCCCGGTTTTAAAAACACTATATGCATTTTCTTAGAGAACAAAATGACAGCTTGTAAACGGAGAATGGTCAATACTCAGCCCACCGAGGTTGTCGTATAGGTACACCGAGGTGTATTGTGTTTGTGCATATCAAATGACCTGCCGTGTGGTCTGTCGGTCTGTCCTAACGCGATGGAAATTAATGGCTCACTTTGAGGCAAGCAAGGTGAGCATACCTACCTTATATTATGTTATCCGTTTAGTTTGATTTTAACTTTGATGTTGCGAAAATCGAAAATCGGAGATGCCTCGTAAATTGTAAAAAAAATTTTTTAGGCTGCTTTTTAAGTTTCTCGCAATCGTAAGAAGAAATAGTACCTACCTAGATTATTCCGTTCGAGGCTTTCACATATTTTTCTTGCTTTGAAACTTAATATTTTTGCTTCTTCTTTGAAGTTCAGTGTACCTTTATTCTCGAACTGCCTAACGAACCTAAACTTGTTCAAATGTTCCGCCTTCCATACGAACCGAACAAGTGGGTCAAATTGTTCGTTGAATAATGCAAAGTGATTTTTTCGAGTTCCGCTAAAATTGGCGCAGAAATCAAAAGCTCGTACAACAACCTCCAATTAGGCAAGAAACTCAGTTTCTTTTGATTGTGTTTATAAATATTTATTCAGCCTATTGCTATGATAATGAATGCATGGAGTTGGACAACTGGAGCTTGGAGATTATAAAATAGCTGATTCACTTTTAAAATTTATTATATTCTCCCCCAAACTCAAAGGCAATCTCAAATAATGAATTTTCGACTCCTGGAGTAAAGCTCTTGAATCAAATGTCAGTAAAATAAGTAAAGGGTACGGACTTCAATTAAAAATATGTATTATCTTACTTCATGTCTGCGGCATCCTACATTAAAATAACGTAGGACTAATAATAATAGTGCTTTAGCGTTAGGTAAAAATGTTTTTTTTTGTCATTCAAAAACGGCAGCTACCCAGAGTATCTGCCTACGTTGTTTAACCTTCATCCTCAAGCAAAATGAGTGTACCAGCTGACCTGTCTGCACAGAGGCCAGCAAAGCAAGAAAAATATGTGAAAGCCTCGAGCGGAATAATCTAGGTACTATTTTTTCTTACGTTTGCGAGAAACTCAAAAGCAGCCTAAAACAAATTTTACAATTTACGAGGCATCTCCGGTTCCCGTTTCTCGCAACATCAAAGTTAAAATCAAACTAAACGGATATACGTAATTAAGGAATGATCAAATGCAGAGTGACGCGCTCAAGTTTCTTTTAGCCTCAAGCAAAGGGTCCAGGCACAGGAGTGTCCCAGCTGATTCGTCCTAGCTACGTGGCGGTCAGCACATTAGCAATCCGATAAGGCAGAATTGATATAGAATGAGGGAACGATCAAATGGAGTTTAGATATGCTGAGATATTCATGAATTCCGTCCAATACATCAAAGGAATACCTATTGACCTTTTCTTGCTCAAAGTTTTTTTGTTTTGTTATAAGTAGGCAATCATTTTATCGTTATCATCTTCGTATACCTTTCGAGGTTCTCATGGCATTGAACAAGACTAAAACTATATTTATTTCCACACGACATCGTACCTAGTAGGTAAAATTTTGACAAGTTAATAACAAATACACATAAATTAAAACTAGTATTTACAATTCAAACAATTTAGTTCAATTGTTTCAACAATTCAACTGCAGAGTAATGCAAACAATCGACAGGCAGCTCAACTGATCCGTATCAATACCAGTCGGAACGGTCCTCAAGACGCTGGTTGCATTGCCCCGCTGCAGCGCATCAGCATTGCCATACAGCGCGCTGTAGGGCAATGCTGATGCGCTGTGCCAGATACTCACCAGCTCTCGGGTCACGCGTAGCTTCGACTAGACGCTCAGATAACTTTTTTATAACCCGGAGATCCTCGGTACCCCAAGGACCTAGGGTATCGCCTCCAAGGGGAGCAAATGTGTAGGCTCTTTCGAGACCTGCTTATTAGCGCCTCTTGAGATCATTGGCCAATTCTGACGCGAGTTTATCGACGCATGTAACTTCCCACAGTTCCCACACCGTGGGACTAGTCCCACGGGAGTTGGGGAGGCCTATCGTCGCAAGCTCGACGGCATGACACTAGTGTCAGTCCAGAATCCTGTTCAGCTCTCCAGCAACTCCGCCATTAAGACTACGTCATCAGCGAATCGCAGGTGTGAGATGTAATAAACTTTGCGTCAGTGAATTGCCAATAACCCTGTATAAGTGGTTTAGGTAACTTTGAATTGAATGAATTTGAATGAACGACTTCATATTCAAAAGTAATAAACTGCGAGCTTATTGGCTCTTCTAGGGACCTCAAAACGTTTTTTGTATAGTATAGCGAGACGAGACTTGGCATAATTTTACAATACAGTACAATACAATACAAAAATGCTTTATTGTACACCATAAAATAACATTACAAAGAGACATCACATAAGATAAGTACAATGGGCGGCCTTATCGCTAAGAAGCGATCTCTTCCAGGCAACCTTTGGATGGAAAGAATTGTGAACTTAAGAATGGCAGGGGGTGTAAACTACAAAGACCAATGGATACCTACATTAATATAATAAAGACTTATCCAAAAAAATCTAAATAAATAAGTAACTAAAAGTATACATAAATAAATAATAATTAATTTTACTTGTTTTTTGTCCGTATTATATACTGAAAAAAAGTTTGCTAATTATTCCATGCGCAGTGCAATACATATTTACCATCTCTGTGATACTCTAAAAATTTGTCATCATTTATGTGACCTCATTAAAGTTAATTAAAATAAAGTAGTGTACATACAGATTTTGGTCGATTATAATTTACAATGCGTTTCAATTAATGCGTAATTAATTCATTATGTATGCGTAATAACTAATTACAAACGTATTGTAACCTAGAGTGAACGTAAGGTCATTTTGCTTAACAATAGGATTTGCTTGGTATTATAATATAACTAATTGATATTATTATACATTTTATTAAAGAGCCTAGCTCTTGTCGGTGCCATGGTGCAGTTTCTTCCAATTTTCTCTTTCCTATGCAGTCTCTTTTACTTCTTTATACAATGATAGCGGCTTTCTCCTTAATCTGAATCATATATGTAGTTTATTCTTGGCCTTCCCCTTCCTCGTCTATTAATGTACTTATACACGCATATAAAGTTTATACTATATACAATTTATTGGTATTCTTTTGATTTATACTTAACCATAGTCCTTCTTCTAACGATGATAAAAGTCATACGACCTGCTAAACCTTTTCAGCTTAAAAGGTTTGCAGTTTATTTTTCTTGAAGATCGTAACTGGAAGCTTGAAATATTTACTCTCTAAAGTGCAGTATACACTGGATCCACTATACCTAGGTCAGTTTAAGCATTGCTTTTCAGAAGCAATCTAATAAATGGATGCTCAAGGATCGTAAGCGTAGATGTTTCAAAAGCAACATAAAGGATACTTTCATTGGGTAATGAATTTTAAAAGAAGCATAATAATACCAAATACTTGTTAATAATCATATACGAACAGTCAGCGGCCCAAAAATTACGACCACAATATGATAAGCTGACAAAAAACACTTAACAAAACCAGTTCGGCCTAAACGAAATGAACATCGCACTGAGAAACAAGAAATGGAACAAAAGCATCCAAACAATTCACACGCCGACGTGTTTACAAAACGAAATTTCATTTATATAACGTGACCCACTGACCTAGCGCGACTGCCACAATATGTGGTGCGTAGATAACTTTGTCTCGTCACTAACTATCATTGTACCCTAAATCTGGCCCTCTAAAGCCTATTTTACTCTGGCACGTATGTGGTCGGACCAAGCGGAGTGAAAAGTTTTGGAGTTATCAAACGAAGCCTCGCAACGTTTCATTTAGATTACTTCATGCGACTGTGAAAGAATACTAATCATTACCTATAGAGTTATATAGAAAAATGGTCCCCAGGTTAGCTTTTTTTCCTAGAAACCTCATCCATTTATTTTATCACAGCCATTTTTCCTGTTATTTTTTGCTGCGAACCTCCATTGCAGTGTTCTATTTTTTACCGGACTGCATTCCCTATCGGTTTATTAAATTGTCTATTTGTGTTGAAATTTTTCAATGTGATCAATTAAAACCACTTTGCTACTATATTGTTCACAAGGTACCTATATAATATATAACTTAACTATCTATAAAACTAGTGAAAACCTAAATAAAAAATAAATAAATAATGCTGGACACTTCACACAGCATCATCTAGCCCCAAGCTAAGCCGAGCTTGTGTTATGGGTACTTAACTAGATAACTGATATACATAATATAATACAATGCTAGATAGTTTCTTTATTATATATAGAAAACGACCAGAACACACAGAAAAAGCATCTGCAGATCGTACAAAAATCTGTCCCAAGGCGGGAATCGAACCCGCAACCTCCTGCGTCACAGGCGGACGTGCGCCCACCGAGCCACAGAGGTCGTCAAATAGGGTATTAACTAATTTATGTATTATATGTTATAATATATAATTTAAAAAAGATTTTTAGCAGATTTTTCCGGCTGATCAAATATTTAAAATAAATACCAATAAATTTACTTCCATTAACTAATCATAAATTGAACTTAAGCTGTCATCAAATATGTCACTAGTGTACTGCTAGTGACATTATTTGGCGGCTAAAAGGCGATAAGACGCTTAGGTATCAGAGGCCTGTATGCTCTGATACCTAAGCGTCTTATCGCCTTTTATCATTCAAAGGGTAATTAATGCCCTGATCGATCTCAAACGAGAAATTAAATATACGAAGGACTACCCTTCCACTGGAAGATTCCCTTACTCGCCTTTTACGACATCCACGGGCCGAGTAGGAGGTGGTCGATTCGTACGCCGTGACCGCCATACGACGCGATTGTTCACTAAGTGATGAAAAAACGAGGTTACTGACGCACGTCGGCTTCTAGTTAGACAACCATGGCCCTTGCGAACAGCGGGGGCATGGCTCCGCTACGCACCAGTGAATAGGAGCCGACTTAACCCTGACCATGTCCGTTTTCCTATCAGCAGCCTTGCTCGAATCCTATCCTTGTTAGTTATACCTCATGCAGTTAACAAAACTAACCTACATTTAGAACTGTACCTATTACTTTTAAATAATCTCACTAATATTATCAACGTGAAAGTTTAGATGGATGGATGGATGTTTGTTCCTTTATCACGCCAGAACGGCAAAACGGATCTGGATGAAATTTGGCACAAAGATAGATTATAGTCTGGAATAGGACATAGGCTACTTTTTATCCCGAAATTCCTACGGGAACGGGAACTACGCGGGTGAAACCGCGAGGCGCTGCTAGTTACTTTATACATTTAATAATTATTTAAATAATTAATTACGTTTCTTAGAAAATTCAACATTATTGCGTATTTTTGTCGCCGCCGGATCACAGAATCAGCCCATAAGTAGAATGGCTAGGCTGATCGCAAAACGGCGCAATTCAATTAATTGCCTATGACGATTGTTTAACGATCTACGTTCAACAATATGGCTAAAGGTTACATAGCCATCTCGTCATATGAAATCAATAAGGGTTTCTCAAAAAACCAGCGTTCGTTTTGAAATCGGCTTAGCCATTATACAAATGGGCTGATTCTACGATCCGGCGCGGCGGCGCGGCGGTGACATACAGATTTAGTTTAGCCTAATAGATAAAACTTTGTTTTTATCTATTCTTATTATTATTATTCATTTATTTCAGATTATAAAAATCCATACAATATTATTAAATTATTATACACAAAAACAAAATCCATACAATATTATTATTAGATACCTATACACAAAAATTAAAACTATACATCACACAATAACAAGAATTAAATAAAAATGTCACAATAAAGCTACCTAATAAAAAAATTAAATTAATACGAAATAGAGCCCATGAGTATTTGCATCCACCTGTTCTGGATGGGGCAGTCTGCTCGCTCTACAATCATCTTCAGGATGCCGTTGCCGCTGCCTCGCGCACGCTGGAGTAGGGAAGCGACTTTCTTGCGAATAATCGCGTGAAAGCAGTGTCTTATGGTTCAGCTTAGAGATAGAGCTTTTTTCTAAATACCGGGATTCCGGGATCCCGGTATTGAAAAAAAATTCTACTTTAAATTAGAAATCAACACATAATATCTAGCCAACTAAAGACATCTCAATAATATAATTTTTATACCTATTTACGAGTACTTTGGTTTACAATTACAAAAAATAAACATACTTAATAAAAAATCTGATGATTAAAAAAAGCTTAAATCACAATTTTACTGTCACATCAAGCACGATATCATTGGGCTGCGGCTCTTTCTTCCTGAAATTGCGTTCTAAGGAAAGAAAGAGCATCTAAGCTTTTATCAGAGAGCGAACTTCTTAATCGATTGCATAAATATGTGACCGAGGAAAACGCTCTTTCCGCTTCTACACTTGTTGGCGGAATGCATAACAAATAATTATAAGCCATATCAACATACATTTCTCGGCCACCTCCAATACTATCATAAACACCCATCCCATTTCAACGCGTAGTACAATAGAATCAATATCAATTACAGTGCTAGAAGAATCTTGCCGTTTAGCCGTCTTCTTTTGAGTTTTAGCTTGAACGACGTTGACCTTGATAGACTATAATAATACTATAATAAAATATGCTTCGCATTGCATGAGCGAGGACCTGAGGGGAGGCGGAGCGGCCGGGGCATATAGGGAATTTCCCCTCACCCCTGGCGGGCGCCACCGCCTTCCGCACTGTACTTAAAACTTAGAGCAACGTGGGACTTACAGGAAGTCCGATTTCAAAATCAAAATCCAAAATTCTTTATTTCCATAAATACAAAAATGTACACTTAGAAAAGGTCAAATTCTTAAAATAAAACACTGACACGGAAATAAAGTGGTACTTTTGATTTCTGTCGCTTCGGTATGTAGACTAAAGTAAAGAAGCGACTAAGAAACCTTTAGCCTGTTAGTTGTTATTTTTCGAGTTGGAGAGTTAAAATATTCCAAAATAAATAAATGGATAAAAATGTCTATGTGCGGTAGTGATAGTTTATTACCTATTTTGTGTTTTGTACTAAAATTAAAATAAAATCACTAATACCGGGATCCCGGTTATGAACATTTCAATACCGGTATTAAAAATCTCGAAAAAAAGTCCGGGATCCCGGTATTGGCTGATACCGGGATCCCGGTATTGGAAGCCCTAGTAGGTACCTACTTTACGTACAAAAGTAGGACTAATCTCAGATTTCGAATTCCTAAGAATGAACCTGATACCCAAGGGAACAGATATTGTTACTGATAGATCTAGGAATGCACCTGGTGACCTAATTTGGCGGTATGCATCGCATTACGAGCCATGCCGGCATCGGAACGCACCTGAGATGCCATGAATAAGCCAATGTTCCAGCCTAGTTCAATTTGCACGAGAGCTGCTTGATTATACAGGCAATTCTGATGAGATGAGGGCAGGGAAAGCAGTGTCTTTGATAATTCTATCTAGAGCTGGCAATCTTGGGAGTAGGTACCCTCTGCTGTGGGCCAAGTTGTCGGATCTATGCGTAGCTAAGGTTTTTTGTTATAGTGCTTACCCGCACTTTGGGTATCTCTACGAAATGAAATAAGCCACCGGCGCTATGGTCCGTAAGAGGTCCCAAAGATTTTCGGTTGAACCGACTAAGGGTTTCGTGGCTTAGTTGGTTAGAGCTCACCCGTACTGAGGGTGGGGCGCGGGTTCGAGTCCCGCCGAAACCGAACATTTTTGGGAACTTATTTCATTTCTATGCGTAGCTGTTATTTAAAGTTCGACAAGTACCACGTACTTGCCTATCTTAAAAGTATCATCTTCATCAGCCTATATTAGTCCACAGCTGGACATAGGCCTCCCCTAATGAGCGCCATAGCGCCGTCTTTAGCTTGTCGCATCTAGCATCTGGAGTAAACGTGTTCTTTAGTGGAAACCGCGGCTCGGCAAACGTAGTGTAGAACGCCCTCCGACCAAGTGGGATGACGATTTGCGAAAGACTGCTGGCATGCTGGATGCGGCAAGCTGAAGACAGGACGCTATGGCGCTCATTAGGGGAGTCCTATGTCCAGCTGTGGACTAATATCGGCTGATGATGATTATGATGATCCAGCATCTGTCTACAGTCTTTAACAAGTCGTCATTCCATCTGGTCGAATCTTAAAAAAAACTGTAGAAAATTAATACACTTGTGTTCGAAACGAAAATTTTAAGAAGCTATCAGGACAGCAAATTCCTTTTTTTATCAGAGGCAAACTCTATTGTTCTATTTCAATCCATAAACCCATTGTTAAAAATAAAAACCTAACGAACCTAGTTTACAAAAAAATGTAAAACAACACCAAAGCCGGATTAAATTTTTGAATAAAAATAACGAGTTATCGAACACCGCGCCGGCTCATAGAGGCTTGGAGGCAAAAATAAAAGAGTGTTTTTCTTCATTGTCAGTGTGAATTCGTTCACCGAGTGTGAATACAGCTTCTGGAAGTCAGCTGATACTCTCCATCTAAATGACTCCTAGTGGTAACAGAGAGTAAGTATACACGTATACAATTTGGGGAAAGTGTTTACTTCTCGACTCTGGGATTTATATGGAGGAATGTACAGTATTCTATTTACACGCCACCGTCTATACTTTTTCTATCACTTCTTGTCCATCCTAAGGTTGCCTGGCAGAGATCGCTCTTAGCGATAAGGCCGCCCATTGTACATTATTTGTTATTGTTTTTGTTTTCTGTGATATATGTATTTTTTAAATTAATTGGTGTGCAATAAAGTATATTGTATTGTAATGTTGCGTTAAATTGATAATTGACCGTTCAAAGACAGCTTTGTCCTGACGTCTAAGAGTAGGTAGAACTGTTGAACAGAATACGTAAAAGTGGAATGAATAGGTAATAGTTTATTTGTTATACATTTCTAAACCAAAAAAGAGAGATCGCTTCGCTACTACACTCTATAGACTAATTTGAATTTATTGAAGATATATTAAAGTTTGCGGTGACCTAGCTATAAATAGATACCGTTAGCTGTTTCTGGATGGTGTTCCAAATTGTTTTAGCAAATAAACACCACCCCATATCTTACGTCTTTGTCCTTATTTGTGTCTTTTATTTTTAAGCGTGTGCCGTATGTCAACAACCCCATGCTTTGTTCGTGCCAATTCCGCCTGTTTTATGTTCTTCTGTGACTTTATGATCTGTTTCCACCCCTTTATTGTTGAGTGAGAAGAGCCTCCGTCGTTCTAAAATTGGCACAAAAGTATCATTTGTGACGTCATTATGGAGAAGGAAGAGAGGAATGTATAAGGTACATTAGGTACGTCTATGGAGGAAGGTATATTAAATTTGATTGTGATAAAAATTGAAGCTGAAATTTATTATATTAGGACCAAGCTTAGACAATTTAACCCGCGGTCAAGGATCAAGGGGGTAGCATGGCTGTGTATATTAGGCCAATACTGATGTCGATGGTGTCCTCAAAGATTAATCAGAGATTATATTTTTTTTGACGCTCTCTACTAAACATGAAACGTCAAAGAAATGAAATAAGTTCCCAAAAATTTTCTATTTCGGCGGGACTCGGACCCGCGCCCCACCCTCAGTACGGGTGTGCTCTAACCAACTAAGCCACGAAACACTAGTAAAATTTTTGGGAACTTATTTAATTTCTTAGAGATACCCAAAGTGCAGGTAAGCACTATAACAAAAAACCTATGAAAGACAAGAACGAGAAATCCACCCTTTGTTGGTCATAGGTACAGTCAGCTGCAAAAATATGTCTACACTCCCATGTTTTGAAATTTGACTTAATAGTGTGTTTCTAATCATTGTGATAATTTATGTATCGTATTTTGACAAGAACGATGACTACTTAGTATGAAAAATGTGTGTGTACACTTTTATATGATAAGTTCTGAGTAAAATAAAAGTGAAAACTTGGAAGTGTATACATATCTGAGCAGCTGACTGTACATTCAATTTTGTCGCGAGGGATGGTTTCTTACACACTATAAGGGGTACGCTAACTTAGTTTAATTTAGCTTGCATAACTGACGCGGTTTTTCATACCACATAGCTTAGTTTGCAGTTAACATCATGGTATGTAGTTTGTTTGACTCTTTCAAAATCAGGATAAATGACAAAAGCGAAATGAACATTATAATTAATATATCAAAAGTTGTTTTCAGTGAAAAGTTTAAAGGCTGTCAAAATGGAAATGGCAGCTTTCGCGCGAGTTTATCACGAAACTTTCTGGGGGGAGGGGGAGAAATTAATAACAAAGTAAACGGAGTGACATGAACGCGGATTAATTATTGCCATCTTTTAAAGGGTTATTCAGAATACGTGAGCCAATGTCACGGTACCTACACAGAAAGGGGCGCGTTTGAAATATGGCACAAAAGTTCAAAATAAGAAGGTTAAATAAAGGTTAACTACTTGTAAATTTTATCATTCCGGCCGAGTTATCCTTTAATTTGATGAAAACGAAAGAAAAATTAAATAAAAACGACTGGCAGGCTGCCCATAACCTATTTGCGAAATATTGGTTCTCAAAATCTGTGCGAATACGGAATGGGAATATGGGATCTTTTCGAGCTAGTGCGTTCGGACATTTACTTTAACAAGAATCCATCCAATTATGACAAGAACTCGCGGGTTGTACTTAAATGTAGAATCATAACGTTAAAAAAGTAGAATATTTACATTAAAAGTAAAATATTAACGAATGACACGGTTCTATCCCAATCTGATAACACGCGGGTTATACTCAAACGCAACTCTTGAGGTAAGCACGTCTGAAGTCTCAATTTTTGTGACAGTTTTTCATCACAGCTTTTCATACTAAAGATTCATATAAAAAAGTAACTACGAGTGGGGCCGCTTCTTACATAAAAGTGTGTGGTCGACAGTACTAATGCCTGGCTTAAAAATTGGAGCGAATATACAATGAAATCAGCATTGAATTTGATTTTTCAGATTTGCACCAGTTTGGGCCAAAGCCAGTGAGACGAATCCGGAATAAGTCTCGCATACTATCATAGCATATTACCGTCAATACAGAACTATTTTCCGACACAAAATTTTAATTAAAGTTACGGGCTCTCCCCCGGGGCAGCTATCGGCTTACCCCATCAGCGGAGCTCCAACAGGAACTGTAAGCCGATTTAGAAAAGGATGCTACTAATCTATACTATAATAATATTAAAAAGTGGAAAGATTTGTTTGTTTGAATTGAATAGGTTCCGAAACTACGGGACCGATTTGAAAAATTCTTACACCATTAGAATCCTACATTATTCCTGATTCAGATTCAGATAGTTTATTGTCACACATCATACAAAATAAAAAAAAATACAAAATATTGTAACTTAAATTAAATGCTGAGGCTATGACTCGTCAAAAAACGGTAAATACAATTTTGCTGTAGAGGGGCAATAGTCGAGGTATAAGTTAATGCTTAAATCTAAGGTCCTGATGAACATAGGCCATAGAATATTTTCAAAAAATTAGGATCTAACTTATCTGTATAAAAATTCAATAACGTAACCCAAGGTGTGAAAAAATAACAATACAAAATCCTTATAATACGTACGCTGCGGAAACTATTGACAATAGAGCAAAGTGATGTACTACAGTTTTATAGAAGACATCATTCATATCTACAAAAAAATACGCAGCACATGTTTCTAACTATTATAGTTATGTCACAACTAGCAGCGCCTCGCGGTTTCAACCGAGTAGTTCCCGTTCCCGTAGGAATTTCGGGATAAAAAGTAGCCTATGTCCTATTCCAGACTATAATCTATCTCTGTGCCAAATTTCACTCAGATCCGTTCAGCCGTTCTGGCGCGATAAAGGAACAAACATCCATCCATCTATCTATCCATCCATCCATCCATCTAAACTTTCACGTTTATAATATTAGTGAGATAACTACTTTTCCATGTTGTAATATACAATAGTAACGCTGACAAATCCTTATATCGCGTAAGCTGAGGAAATTATTGTCAAGAGAGCAAAGTGATGTGATACAGTTTTATACAGGACATCATCATCTACAAAAAATCTGCGATACTATATGAGGAAAAATTTGTTTGTATGTTTGAATTGAATAGGCTCTGAAACTACTGGACTGATAAGAAAATTTCTTTCAGCATTACAATCCTAGATTGCTACTTTTTATCCCGGAATTCCCACGGGAACGGGAACTACGCGGGTGAAATCGCGAGGAGCTACTAGTTTAATACGAAGGGGATTCTAGTCAATTTAGATCCAATCAGCGTTCTCTGATTTTAATTCTACTAACCTGAAGTATCCTGTGATTATAAATAGAGGAGACCGTTGACCAATTTATTTAAGGGGCCTTGTCGATAGATATTTGTAGAGTCGAGGTCGAGGTTGAAACGTGTGGCACAGTGGTCAAAAAGCTGGTTTAAACTGTTTCTTGTAGTTTAACAAAAGTAAGTTTTAAAGCGGTTTAAAAAAATACGTTATGCTAGACAATAGGATAGTTTTCTGGGTAAAAAAGAATAATTCTATTAAGAACTTCAGTTAGATTATCAGAAGATATTAGACACGTATTTTTTCTTTTGTCAGACAAACAAGAAATGACATAGATAAAGCGCGTCAAAGTTTGGGAGTGAGGGCTCGTGACGTCACGTCGTGCTAAAAAGTGTCGCAAGGCGGCGTGACGTCACGCACTTAACGGAACTTTAACTGGCTATATCTTCATAATTGACAAAAGAAAAAATACGTGTCCAATATCTTCTGAATTCTGTTAATCTAACTGACCGACTTGGCGTCATTATAGCACCAAGCTAAGCCGAGTATTTGTTGAAATGTTTAATGGTTTTAGGTGATCTTGCTATATTGCACGTCTTACTTTGGTTTCGTCTTTAAGTGCGTTATTAAAATAATTAAGGATAATACCAATTGGTTTCAATATCAGACCGTATCCTATCCTATCCGTATTTCGATCCGTATTCGCAGTAGTTTGACTGAATTGAAATACGTAGCGCTCTTTACAAAATATGTCGCAGGTTATTTTTACGACAAACTCTTCGTATTTGCATTAGAGTTCCAGAAGCTATTGACACGGCAAACTTGCACGAAGTTAACAAGGCAGCCAATCTGAGAACATTCGCTGAAGGATGCGAGCAGGTAGTGAAGGCATAGATAGAGGCATTGATTATTTATAAATTCGAGGGCTTTTGGATGTCACGTGAACATCTGTTGTTTATTCAACAGCTCTTTGGGGACCGGTTTCATTTTGATGGCGTAGTTTTCCTCGCTATGTGAAAATTTTACACACACTGAAACTTGCGTAGGTATCACAAAAACACATTGAAATTTTGAAAGTGTTTTGCCGTCCAGTGTCATAAATATACCATACCTTATACCGTTATATCTGTTAAGAGGACGGTCATTCACAGATTTAATTAAAAAGTTTTACGATATTCATTTTCTGTGGAAAACATTTCAATGGATTCGAGTCATAAACTTGTAAGGATTGTAAAACAACACGAGTACCTATACAAAATGTCCAAATAATTTCAAAGGACGGTAGTGAATGGGATGCCTACAGCAAGCATATTTAAGTTTAAAGCTCCATGAAAAGCTTTTAAATTTCATCTCAAAATGAAATAAACAATATTTTATGAAACCAACAAAAACTCCATAAGTTGTAGTTTTCTTTTCATTTATTGATGTTTCCTATAACTACATATCCATATACTACATCCATATACTACATACTTAATATATATTCGAAAGTAAATCTGTGTGTCTGTCTGTCTATCTGTCTGTTTGTTACCTTTTCACGCCTAAGCGGCTGTACGCATATTAATGAAATTTGGTTGGGAGGTAGACAGTATCCTAGGGACTAGATAAAATAAATGTTAATATTTAAAATAAGCTTCTCAACCATTTCATTTGGTCGTGTTACTAAAGTTCATAAACATAAAACTGAGCCTGTCTGTGGCTGCAAAGAAGATTAGAGCTTATTTCCATTGAAGATACTGAAAATCATAAAACTACCATCTCCCAATAAAATATTTCCCTTTTGAAACTATCATGGTTATTACTATAGAAATCATTTGGAACGGGATATTTACCATGATTCAATTTTTGAGTTTCCCAATATTTCGGCACAGTTTCATGCGCCATGATCACGGAAGAACTCAAAAAAACTCAAAAATTGAATCATGGTAAATATCCCGTTCCAAATGATTTCTATAAAAGATTTTCCTCCTACCTGATTTCTATACAAGACTAGACCCTGCTCTAGCGTATAGATACGTCCAATTAAGAAAAAAAGCAATTGCTGTCGATAGCACTCCGCACCGTTCACTCATTCAATCCTGAAACACTGCTCGAAAGCACACTCCCAACTTTCAACATTAATTGGTTCAAACTGAAATACCACTCAGGGTTTGGGGTTGGGTACGTCAGTACTATAAACTTATTCTATGGCTTGGAGCAAACAAAAAGAAAAAGAAAACCGGCATCTGTAACGATATAGATACTGAAAATATTTCTTCTTAATTCTTCATCAACTAATCGTGAGTAAAGTAGGTCGAATAGGTACCCAAAATAGGTCATCCATGCAGCTGTTTTAGCGATAACTTCACAACTTGGTCACTTGTTGTTTAACTGTACAAAATATTATTTATAGTCTTTAATTTTTAGGGATCCCTACCCAAAGGGTAGAAACGGAACCCTATTACTAAGACTCCGCTGTCCGTCTGTCACCAGGCTGTATCTCATGAACCGTGATAGTTAGACAGTTGTAATTTTCACAGATGATGTATTTCTGTTGCCGCTATAACAACAACAAATACTAAAAATAGAATAAAAGAAATATTTAAGGGGGCTCCCATACAACAAACGTGATTTTTGATTTTTTATTTGCTGTTT
The DNA here is from genome assembly GCA_947086465.1 of Eupithecia exiguata. Classification (NCBI taxonomy): domain Eukaryota; kingdom Metazoa; phylum Arthropoda; class Insecta; order Lepidoptera; family Geometridae; genus Eupithecia; species Eupithecia exiguata. Next base: position 3,457,595 of record OX352233.1, on the reverse strand, counting down.
TTATAGATAATGGTACGGAACCCTTCGTGCGCGAGTCCGACTCGCACTTGGCCAGTTTTATTAAAATTTCAGGAACACAGACCACAGTAGACTAGAACCAAATGAACCTTTTCGTGTACCTAGATAGAAACCAAATATTGTACAGTCAGACTCATCGTCCATCGTCATTGTTTATGTTCATCATCCGTAACCAATTTAAATAAACAATCAACTATCACTAAAATCCGACAACTACCCTCTCAAATTTCAACATTCCAAACAAACCTCATCCCTTTAAATATTAAACGCTTGAAATAGCAATCACATTCAGCAAGTCTTCGTAATTCCAGCAGCTTCGGTTCTAGTGTTCGCGTTCCCAAAACGCCGCATATCCCCTTATCTCGCAGCGCCCCGTGCAGGAATGTGGAAGCTAACTACCAATTCAACGTCAGTTTTCCACTGAGAGAACTATCTAAAGCTGCATTACTATGCATAGCTAAGTGGAGCAAATGTGACATAACCAAATATCAGTGAGATGCACAATATGACGACACAGCGATGGAATCAAAACGGTCATAGAAATTTATCAAAGGCGATAATATTTATTGGGTTTGACACATTCCCTCCATAGCACAGAATAACTTTACGCCCATAGTTATGTAAGAAATCTCTGTTGCACCGAGCGCAAGAGTGACCAAAGAAGTGCGATTGGTACAGCGCAAAAGCTGGGAAAACGATGACGCCGAAGCCTCAATCCTATCCTCAGATGATTGAGCTGACATTTGGGATACTTATATTAGTTCGGTGACAGTGACAGTACAAAGTTATTGTACCATTGAGCTGGTCTGATGTTGGAGGCAGAAGGTTTTTAATAGGCTACTTGACTACTACTGGGAAATAATTGTAACGTCTGATAAAAATAATGCAAACTGTAATTAATATTTCTTCAAGGCCAGTCGTATTAGTTATGAAAACTAATTTTTAAAATGTTTGAATAAAATAATGCCGCGCCAAAACGATAATCTCTGTCATGGCTACCGTGTTCCAAGCTATGACGTCACCCCGCCACACCACACCTAACAAGAACTCATTGACACTGTAATCTGAGGATGTGTGACGTCACTTGCGATCCAACCAAACACATAGCGTTTCCGGTCACGTGATCATGTATCAAAAAATTTGTTATTTTAATCCCTTTTTTTTACATAAAAAAGGCATATTTTTAATAAAAATCACCTGATTACGCTTTGTTACGTTGTCACTGACTCGTATGAAAACAATTTGGAGTTTATTTTTAATGTAGTCAAATATCCTATTGTTATAGGTATATTTTTCTTGCAACTGCATTTTAGACGAGTTTTCCTCAACCCATTGAGCTGAAATTTGGCATAGATACTTGTATAAGTTCGGTCACAATACCATTTCATGGTACCATCAAGCTGGTGTAATGATAGAGACATCATTCAAACGTCAAACATCAATCGACAACGAAGCAACGCACGTTTGCACGTTCAACAGTAGGTGATTCGCTCCCTGCGATCCGTCAACCGGAACTTCGTATTTCGTGTTACAATGTATCAAGCGTTTAATTCGTCGTTTCATTCATATGTCATCCATCTCTCATCACATGAGACTAAATTAGACTATTAAGAATTTAAACTACAGAATTCTTGGACACGAGGACAGAAGGTGGTCATAAGAACTCTTAAACAAAACGACTTAACCCCATCGAGTTAGGTTGTTTAAAAAAGTTTTTTTTATGTAAAAAAAAATAGGTACTTTTGTCGGTCAGAGCTCATTCTAATATAACATAACATTCTTTATAACGGTAATTTATCACATTTATTTACTTTTTTCAGCAAGTTTACATGCTGCCGTGATCACGAGACGACTCTTTTGTGATCCCACGTGTCCACAGCACTAGTTAGGAATGACAAGTGATAAATGGTGTAGATAAATAAGTGGTGTGACAAACAAGAAAAAAAATCCTGTTTGTCACACTGGTGTGATAAGATGGTGTGACTACGAGTCAGCAGTCAAATAAACGCGATAAATAGCCAATATTTTAATACGTTAAATAAGTTGTTCTTACAACTTTGCGATTCTTAGGTATGATATGTTGTGGGTCACCTTTCCATGTGAAAACATTGGCAAATGAGCTGGAAACATTGTTTTATAAAGATGTGTTTATTGAAAGCATGAAATAAAGGCAATTGCGTGGAAGTCATTCGGTTGTGTGCGCATCTATTGACGCGCAATGGGACGTCAAGAGATTTTGCAGAGACAATATTACTAACCGACTCCAAAAACTCAAGAAAGGAGGAGGTTCTATAATCGGCTGTATATATATTTTTATGTATGTTCGTCGGTTTCTCTGTCAATTACAACCGTTTTTTTTTTGTTTTTCTATGTAGAACGTTGGTGGTCCTATAAAGATTGTATTCCCTTTAACGTATCTGTGGTAAAAAACTTAAGATCGAAACAAGTAGGTACTTACCTACTTTCTTTCTTGACCAGTTTCGTGACTTCTAACAAGTTTTTTCGCGTAAAAATGTTTGTTGTTGTGTTGTGCCAATCATGTTACAAACCAATGTCCATAATTATAGTTGTTTTATTTTAACCATGTACATTAGGAAAATTGGCGAAACTGGCCAACTGACATTTTACGTCGGCTCTTTTGAATTTTATGTTGCCTAGTTATCTTAACGTCCATGATAATGTTTTAGCTCTTATTCATACGTCCAGTGAAAGAAATAACATTCAGTCGACCTACGTCCCGATTGATTTGATTGATTGTGATTCCAGTCAGAAACTTATGAACTTGGTCCATATGTGACTCCATTTCGAGTCACTGGACAGTAACGTGTAAAGCCATTTAGTCCGGTCCTTTGTCACCGTAAATTTTTCCTGCAACATCCTATATCTCGGCCTTACAAACTATCCGCTCTCAACTCGAACCAAATAAGTGCTCGCATCGCTTACAGTGGACTACTGCCATAAAAGCCTTCTCCACAATTTCAGGCATCCCGTACTATTTGAGCTTATCTATTTACCTGAGTTCTACTTCAACTTTGTCCTTCGACGAGCTTTCGTTTCGTGAAACCTGCATTTCTGGTTTTACGAGTGTTTAACTATTTTGACTGAGTAAATTATTTCGGCATGCTACATTATATATTAAATAGAATATTAAAAGAAACACAAATTATGACATTCGAGACGTAGGATAAACCCTTTTGGCCTAGCTAGGGCCCCCTCAACATGACGCCACATTTGATGGAATTGTGTTTTTGATTTTAATTTGGATCTACTTATCTTAAAACCCCTTGACCAACTGAGCTCATAAACTTCCTGGAGAATTGCTCAAGATCAATCTGCAGACCCATCTTTCACGTATGTAGATCGGATCAACGGTTCGGAAGTTATGCTTGAGCAAACACATGAAAACAAACAAACAAAGCAATATCAACCAACTTACTACTGGGATCTCCGCACGCTTCCTCGCTCGATCAATGAAGAATATCTTATCTAATATAACAACACATATATAGGTCGTAGGTCGTACCTACTTACAAGGAAAACACAGAAACCCATAACTACATTACAGAGAGATGAAGCAGACGGATATTTAGTAAAAGCATTCCAGGCCCCATAAAAGACTCGAAGACTCAATACCGAAGCAGAGCATAAACAATATTATAACCCATAAAATCTGTTTTCCGATTGAGCAATATTTCCCGAATAAGGTGAATAAAAAGATTGTGTACTCGGTAAACTATGAAAATGTATTCGCAAGCAGAGCTTCGGTTCGAGGGGGTTTCTACTTGCCAAGATGCAGCATCTAATGGAAAATCCATTTATGCCTGACCGAAGCTACAAGGAACGAATGCTACCGCTACTCTAATAAGATCTCTCGTGCCCTCACATTTTATGAAGAAGTAAAGGTGCTTTTGCACTTGTAGGGTCGTTTTCGGTTCGAAGCTGAAGCGTAGGCGGATTTGTGGCAACTTTCAAAGATAATTCTCGCTTCTGCTTGTAACCGAAACGCCAATGCCAACTAGGTTTGCCACATGTTTTAAAAAAAGGAAAGGTTTTCGATGTTAAAAACTTTTATTCTTACGCCCATTAAACATCGTATTTAATGTTTCTTTTGGTTCACTGCCTTATGGTGCCGGCTTAGAATTTACACCAACTCTTCCCGCGCGAGTGTCGTAAGAGGCGACTAACCTTAGACGCCCGGTGGATATCCCTATATCCCGGGGTGGGCAGCAGGGCGCTGCTGAACAATTCAACCACCGAACTGAAATCCCCAACCAGTACCTATGCTCAGCGTCGGGTTTATAGGCATAACCCCCCATGATATTAAAATCAAGGTAGGCCTGAGTCCAGCAGTGGAGCATAAATATAGACTGTTGAGGTTGAGGAGGGTAGTTCACTAATTGGTGTCTTGCGACGACAAAGAAGAATGGCAATGTTCCATACATCCGCTGACCCAACTTTTTTCGACGGCGTGCATCACCCAGACCTTTTAAAATAAATAATACGTACATTAAAGATTCCGAAATCAATAGAATAAACCTTTTACAAGTTGGGAGAAAAAAGTTATTGTAGTTTATGCCTTGTTAGAATGAACGCCTTCTCATATTATGAGAGCAAATTCAGTTGAACATTTTCATAGCAAATAACGTAGGTGAAATACTCCTCTTATCACGTACGCTAATTCACTAAGCATGTGCACTTGCATTAATTACCATTATAATAATAGAATAAACCGTTTGTTAAAGACCTGGCCTTCTTATTTCTTTTAGGGACCTGCTTATTTTATTTAGATTTATGGAATAGAATATAATAGAATGTTATAGTCATTTATTTCAGATAATCACTTATCCATATAGGTATATAATAGTTATCCATATAATAATGGAAGGTATAGTGTATATAAATAAATATAATAGAAATATAGATGTAGTGTACATATGTAGACAGACGCATTATTGCTTTAGGTTTATCGTGTAAACTGCGCTCACCTTATAAACCATCATTATTAGAACATAGTATTGTTACCTACCAAGAACTACTAAGATAGGTAGTAAAAACATTTTTTATACTTTGCTAATTTTTATTGATCACAAGTACATTATACAAATACAAAATCACAGGTACATTATAAAAAACATTGTAGATAATAGGTAATCAGCATTGTAAATAGAAATTATTATTTATTCACTGTATTAGAAGCCTGTCCAAAAATGCAGCTGGTGGTTTCAGGTTTGGTTGATGTCTTGCATAACCGAGGTACCAGATTATGCTCATTACATGTGAGCAACACCCAACCGTTCTTTTGCCTGCTGCATAATAACAATAATATCCTAGAATAGCTCTTCTTCCCACTAGCCCTCTGTCAGCAACGATGTAAGCCGACAATTCAAACATCGCAAAGACATAGTACTGAAGATCTTTAGCCAGTCCAGTCGTAGGCGAATCAGTAGAATGCCGTGCGGCCGAGGTATCAATTTGTAAGCTACCTAGGTACCCTCTTTTTTCCGATGCGTATCGTCGGAAAAAAGAGGGTAGGTAACTAACAAATTGATACCAATGGTAGACAGCAAATCCTAAAAAATAATAAATAAATGGTAAGCCAATCAGACTGCCGTTGTATCTTTTTTTTTTTCTTGATAGATTTACTTTGACATTGACAGTTACAAAGAAAGTCACGTCTGTGGTCACGTTCTAAGCTATATGCTACCTTTCGTTTGTTTCTCGCACAAAATACAAATAAAAATATATTTTGACTCCCTGCTTCTAAAAATATAAGTGATAGATAGAAAAAATTATAAAAAAATAATAAATCCGGCAGAGTTTATTACATTACTGCACATCGCTTGTTTTTTTTTTCTTCGGACTGGGTCGGGTATTGCCATTCTTCTTTACGAGCATTTAGAATAGAAAGAATAGAATAGAAAAATCTTTATTTGTCACTCGTACAAGCAGGAACAATCTCACTAATATTATAAACGTGAAAGTTTAGATGGATGGATGGATGGATAGATAGATGGATGGATGTTTGTTCCTTTATCACGCCAGAACGGCTGAACGGATCTGGATGAAACACAGAGATAGATTATAGTTTGGAATAGGACATAGGCTACTTTTTATCCCGAAATTCTTACGGGAACGGGAACTACGCGGTTGACACCGCGAGGCGCTGCTAGTCATTTATAAAAGAGACACAAAAATAAACAACTTGCTCGAGTCACAAAAAGGTCTTTGTCTCAGCATAATGTTAGTCGCGTTTTCAACCAACGCTGATCTTCCGACAAGACCGCTTGGTGACGTCACGGAATATAAAACAACTTTAAATTGACTACGGACTACGGAGGTGTCGAAATACATACAAAAATGTCTTTAAAAAAAAACTAAAAATGCAATTTATGCCTTGTTCCATAACTTTGTGAATGGTGTGTAGACCCCTTAGCAACGAGGCAGGGGCGGGCGGTGTTTGTCGCAACGAGCGTTCAACCAACCATCAAATAATACAATTGGAAACTTGTCTATCGGATTTTTAAATTAATCTTTTGCTTTGTGATCCTCTATACGGTACGTAAAGCCGGCCTGAAATTCATACAATTTCGTTATGGTATTAAATTATGTAGGTTATGTGTGTGAGGTCCACAAAGGCTATGAGATCTCACATATGTATCATATAAATAACACCACACCATCTGCCAATACCGCGGCTGCATCTATCGTTCCCGTAAAGTCTTTACAAGTCATCATCTAAGTAAGTGCCGAAAAATGCCCACTACCTCAACCATCCTTCGTGGATGTAAGAACCATTGATGATGATGATGGTGGAAGTCAGGTAGAGCTTTTTATGAAAGGACTTCTAGCCGGCTGCACTAAGATGATGTCAGCGGCATTTACTTGGTCTAGAATAATTGCAACTCAAATTCAATAACGTTATTTCTTGAGGCTTACAAAATAAACCCTTAGACAAGTCAAATTTTATATTAAAAACAGGTTTATAAATAGTAATTATTATCAAATAAGAAATAAGGTATTGTTGATTTTATTCAGTATAATTTTTGTATATCCCAAAAAACCGTAGAAAGTAATCGGCAATCATTTTATTCGAATGCTAGGAACAGAAGGATTTAATAAAATGCCCCAGGCTAACGTTTAACAAAGGAAACATGAATTCGACAGTCCCTAAAGGTTCTTCATTTTGTTACAAACCACTACGTGGGCACGTAGATTCTCCTTCAATATTGGTACCGGCGGTAAAACCACCGAGTTAGTACTAAAATCAAATTATCTGACTCGGGAAACGCAGTCATGAAGAAATCTTTGCGGGTCCACGATTGCAAACATTAATCGAATTGAAGGAAAGCTTCCGTTTTTACGAATCAACATTTTGGCGTTCAAGGGAGCTGAAAAATCAGAGATATTGAGGGTATTTACGATATTTCTGCTTTGACATCTTTACTTTGTACAATTTGCCCGCGGCTTGAGGCAAGTTAACCCGAATAAACATTGGTTTAGTATGAAAACACACAACTAGTAAAGACTACAGGGTTAACGTAACTAACGTATAATTGTTGGCGAAATTTTCAGTAATTCGTTATTTTATAACAAGTGACTCAATATGCACGCCTGATATTAGGGCCAGAATAGCTACGGCAAAAAAGGCATTTCACAACAAAAAACATATATCAACATCTAGAATATCAGAAAGAGTTAAGAAAAACATTATTAAAACATATGTTTGGAGCGTAGCCCCTTATGGGAAACATGGATCATAACACATTGGGATAGATAGAGGAATAAGGGTTTTGAAATGTGGTGCTGAAGGAGGATGAAAAAGATTCGCTGGACGGAGAAGGTTACTAATGCTGAAGTGCTGAAAAGAGTCAAAGAGAAAAGGTTTTTGATAAACGAACATCTTTCCTCTATTGAAAGTGGATGGTTAACAACCAAAAATATCACTGACAAACCATCCAAAACATTTCAAGGCTATATTCAACGAGGTGTTTAACACAGTAAAAATAGGTACCAATATGTGCCATAAGGTTGTGAAATGCACTACCAGAGTCCACTAGAAAAGTCCAATCCTTGCCAGTTTTTAAAGCTCGTGTCAAGGAGTTTTTCCTTTCAGAAAAGTGAATAATGGTACTTTACTTTGACTATTTATTTATTTATTTATGTAGTTAGTATATTATGTTATTTATCTAAGTTAGGTCTTTTTAGTATTAAATACATATGTATTTTAGATAATCTTAGGTCCACCCCCTGCCTTTCTTAAATGCACAATTCTTTCCATCCCAAGGTTGCCTGGAAGAGATCGCTTCTAATCGATAAGGCCGCCCATTGTACTTATCTTATGTGACGTCTCTTTGTTATGTTATTTTCTCGTGTACAATAAAGAATTTTTGTATTGTATTGTATTGTATTGTATTGTACCCTATTGGAAGATTGTAGATGTTCAGCAATTTTGCCTAACTACCCTCCTTGTATAAAGGAGAAATCCCTAGTCATTGGAAGCTTCTTATCCTTCTATGTACGTAGGTACCTCTTTCCCCGAGTCAGCCATAGCTTATAAGCATCGAACGGCCTTCATTAAGCCAGGACGGGAGCCTATTGATTTTATTCAGCTCGTCTAATAAAGGTAAATTTGCCTCAAAACGACGTTGGCTTTCAAAAGAAGCCATTCTCTTTGTTCGACCATCGGCGGTCGCAATTATTAAAGCCTTGATATCTGCGACCTATTGAGTTTTCATGCGAATCATATCTAATCATATCACCGAGGCTTTTCTGCCTATACATAGATCGCCTGATCCGTGAGCTCAGCAGCACCCAGGTGGGGTGTTCAGTCGACGGGGTCACCGTCAACAATATCAGCTATGCTGATGATATGGTGCTGCTGAGCCCATCGATCAGTGCCCTCAGAAGGCTGGTAGGCATCTGTGAGTGTTATGCAGAGGCCCATGGGCTCAAGTACAACGCGGGCAAGAGTGAACTGATGGTTTTCAAGGCAGGTTCAAAAACATACGCCACAGTCCCATCAGTTACACTCAACGGCAATCAGCTGAAACAAGTTTCGGAATTTAAGTACTTGGGCCACTGGGTCACTGAGGCACTCACGGACGACGTAGACATGGAGAGGGAGCGGAGGGCGTTAACGGTCCGAGCTAACATGTTGGCCCGTAGGTTTGCGCGTTGCAGTGCGCAGGTGAAGACGACACTGTTCAGAGCGTACTGCCAGTCTTTCTACACGTGCAGCCTATGGATCAAGCATACGCAGAAGACCTGGAACGCCCTTCGCGTCCAATATAACAATGCCTTCAGGTGGCTGATGGGGTTGCCGCGCTTCTGTAGCGCATCAGGCATGTTCGCGGAGGCGCGGGTCGACGGGTTCTCTGCGATCCTGCGCAAGAGAACGGCGTCGCTGATGCGCAGGGTGCGCGGCAGCGCCAACAGCTACCTGCAGGTCATTGCAGGAAGGCTGGATACAGCCTCCCCTTTTATGCAGCACTGGACGAAAGTTCACATTGGTTGTTAGTGTTTTATTGTAGTATGTGTTTTTCTCTTTGTCTTTGTATGTAACTCGTTATATGGACTGTGTTGTGATGTGTCTGAAATAAATGTGATTATTATTATTATTATTATATCTCATTTGACTGGGGTTCGCAAGATACAGAAAATAAACAGGACGGTTTGATTTGTGGTCGTTTTAGCGTACAATTTATGAGTTTTGTTAAATAAATAAATAAATAATGCTGGACAATTCACACAGCATAATCTAGCCCCATGGTAAGCAGAGCTTGTGTTGCTAGATGACTGATATACTTAATATAATACAATACATAGATAGATATTTTTTATTATACATAGAAAACGACCAGAACACCCTGAACAAATATCTGCAGATCGTACAAACATTTGTCCCGAGGCGGGAATCGAACCCGCAACCTCCTGCGTCGCAGGCGAGCCTTCGCCCACCGCGCCACAGAGGTCGTCACGTTGTTAGTTCGAGAGCTTTTAAATTAAACATTGCCTTAACCAAATACGCATCAACCATATCTTTGAAGGGAATGAGTCCATCTTCGTTTGCCAACATAAAACCGCTTCTGTTTTCCAATGGCAAATTGCAAATAACTGCCTTAATCAGAAAATGGTATCACTTTTCAGGATAAATTTAAAACAAAACGTCTTTGATGCCTTTAGCGAAGAGAAAATAACCGTTTGCAACAATTACGGAATTTCTTCGTTTCATCGAATCTCCTCTATAGTCGCCTACCCCTGCGAAAACAAGCTCAGAATGTTGTTTATAGAAATGAAACTTCATAAACTTTTTTGTTGTATTATTCTTTGAAAAGGAAGGTCTTCAGGGACTCGACGCGGATTAACGAAACCATTTTTAATCGATGGCTGTAGTTACAGCGCCTAAAATCTACAGGATCGAATTCTGCTAACCAATCACTTAACCATGACAACGATATTGTCACAGAATGGTTCAAAGGAACTTTAGATAGTGTGTGCGGAGCTACGTGCGCCACACACACTATCCATTGATAAAATGGTTTCAACCTTGACACTTTTGACACGTGTCCCTCCGTCTGTAGTTTCTTTCATCAATGGTAAAATGCCAAATAGAGCGATTCTGAGACGGTGTTCTTCCAACACAAATAAGGTTCGTAGTTAACCCGCTTACATCCGTAATGAATGGATTTTGAGACGATTTATGGTGACTTATTCATCAACTCGCGTGAAGTTGGCACCTTCTGATTTCATCAAATCTTTTTGGTCGTCAACTCGTGTGCACATCATAAACGCGGTTTTGAACAGTCAGATAAATAAACTTAAACTGCCAAGACGACGCTATTATAGCAGAGTTCCTCATCTAAAGTACCAGGTCATCAGGAAAATAACGGAGTGAAGTGAGATAATTAGTGGAATTAGGGAACGTCTCTTAGATACCGCTTCTATATGCTGTTATTGTTTAGTAAGTGCCTCTGGCTTCGCAAAATAAAAAAAAAACGAAGTTCCTTCCTTTAACGTATACCTATATAATAAGAAGCGAATCCGGATTCGCTTCTTATTATGCGATACAAATTCAGAGCCTGCGAGGACTGTGAAACCTAAGGCACGGATTTTTCTTTTATTTTCCGAACGTGCTTGTTATTTTTTCTAAAAATAAAACAAATGAAAGCTATTGTAGCATTTTGCGAGTTTGTCGTCGTTTGTCATTCGTTAACAAGTTTCGGCTCGTGCCTTCGCACGCATTCGCTACACCATTGTTTCTATGGAATAGTTTTAATGTTATTCTATCCTACGGGAACGTATTTATAGTGTTTAAGGATTCCGTTTGGTTCGCGACCTACATGCACAATTTCAGCACTATCTTTTCAGTAAAGGCGTGAAGAAGTAGCAAACATTTAAACATCAAAACTTTTGCTTAATGAATTAACACTTTAGTGTGAAAAAAACTAAATGAATAAAAAAATGTTATATCTAAATAAAAAGCATACTGTTTAAAAGGCGGCCTTGTATACGTTATGTTTATGTAATACGAGTATTCTATACTTACAAACTAGTGAGTCGGTGTCCTAGACACGATCCTAGATGTAACGCATTGGATAACTCTGTAATGATATGTCTGGTCTTAATAAACAAATTGAATTGAAAATTGTGTTAACCAAAAATAAAACTTACAGAAAACATGAAAACGAGGCGTAATTATAAACTAAAGGCCTCTAATAAAATTCACCACAGATTGCTCTTGGAAAATTCCAATCTACAAACATTGATTCAAGGTTTAACCTAAAGGGTTTTTCCAAGCAAAAAAGTGAGGCAACTTTTTCATGAAATCCTCTCCGACCTCGTTCATTGAATTCATGAACGAGGCGATTATCTTATTGACTTATCTTAATTATAAACTGTGGGAGCGTCGAACAGACTGCAAACACACTAAATCAATATTCCCTTGCAAAGATAGGAAAACAACAAACACGATGCTCAAGATGAGCCGTGAGGACCTACGAACAATGGTGGGCATCATCACAGGCCACTGTGAGCTGAACCATCACCTTTTCAAGACGGGAGCCACAGACAGCAGCCTGTGCCGTGGCTGCCTCCAGGAAGAAGAGACTGTGGAACATGTTGTGGTTCACTGCACGGCCACAGAGGAAGCCAGGCGGAAAACAGGACTGAAAAGCCTAATAGGGGCAGCAAACCTGACCACATCCACAGAAAAGCTGAAACGAAGCTGTCAATCACCAAAAGTCCTGCTCCGGTACTTCAAGGAGCTGGGCTGGTTAGGGCCTAGTTAGGCAGGGGGACAATGCACAATACACTCCCATGCGAGTTGTCAGTGCAGATCCCAGTTCCCCCACTTCGAATTAGAATTAGAATTAGAGGCGATTATCACATCGATTATTACTCTTTTTTGCGAAAAAACTGAGTAGGTATGCCCAGTTGACAAAAACATAAAACAGATTTTTTTAGGTTTCATTAAGTGGACATACGTAAAAATCTTGGCGTGTCCAGATGACGAAACAATAAGCGATAGGTACTAATTTTTAATTTCACCCACTGGACATCCGTGAGTCCAATACTAATTTTTAATTGCACCAACTAGACATCCGTTATTCACTAACTGGACACTGAGGCTCTTGTGTCCAGTTAGTGAATAACCCGTTTTTTTTAGCTCTAAAAACAGTTTCCTGTACCACGTCTAATTCAAAACTGTATTTACATTTAAGATGATCTTGAACATAAAATAGCATAACCTAATCAGGGTATTTTCCTGGCTCTCCGCCAGTTTGGCCCCCGCTGGCAGTAACGCCTTCACTTATTTTAATTTCTCCTGGGAAGATTACTTTCAAGGATTTCATCTGATACATTGCATGGAGGTTGTCAATTAATAATAAACTACCAGGCTTTACCAGAAGCTTACTGTATGAAAGATAAATAAATAAATATCTAATGCTGGACAATTCACACAGCATTATCTATAGCCGCAAGTTAATTCTAACCAATCACGAAAGTGTGTTTATTTGTTTGTTCGTTTGTCCTTTCTTCACGCACTAACTAAGCAACCAATCGACTTGATTTTTTGTTGGGCATTTATAATATTAGTTAGGATTCTTTTGTGGAGAAACACAGAGAACTGGCAATTTTAAGACCTTCAAATAAAAAATCTAACCCGCATAATTTTGGAAAGGTACTTGTAGGAGGGTCAGCTCACACCGAGACGCGACCCGATGCGCGCCCTATGCGCGTTTTGATTCAAAATATAACTTTATTCACTACGCAAAAAGGTACAAATTTGATTGATATAAAACGAAAAGTCCCCGCTACATACACTTTCGCTGCGATTCCATTCCGCGGACTCATTATACGAAGGATTCATTCATTCCGTGGAAAAAGCTCTATGGATGCTACGCAAAGCAAATTAAAATTCAGAGAATCGTGCAAAAGGTTGCTCCACACCGGTAATACGCTGAAACGTGCTCGACATGGGAACCTAGGAATGTAGGGCGCACAGGTGACTATGGTATTTTACTTTTCATGAGAAAAAGTCTAAAAATATATTTATTAATGAGATAGCTTAGTCAATAAGAAGTCGGAGAATGTTAGTTTTAGTTTATAAACTAACACAATAAATTTTAAAATTAAATTCAAAGTTTTCAGTTTTTTATTCTGTTTTTAAACACCATGAAATAGTAGGCGCAATGTTGTTAAGTCAAACGGCTGTGTAGGCAAACTAAAAAGTATCAACTGTCACCAACAACATTAACGCATTTGCTCAAGTCTCACATCCAATTGACGTAATGATTTCAGAGCAATATGGCGTCCACTGCGTCCAGCGTTTTCGTCAAATTACACGTGCAACTTGAATATGTATATTTTAAATTAATTTTTAGGACATTTATCGATTGAATAAAAATTTTGTTGGTGTTTGATGTTTTTAGTGGTTCATTACCACTATAGAACCTAATAGAAACACTTTTCTAAAATGGGTGAAATACCCTATTATTTTACGTGAAGTATTTTGAAGTATTTTAAAAGTATTTTTAACGTATCGAGGATCAATTTTCCACAGTTCACAAGGATTCTGCGAGCCGCAGGTATCAGTTTATTCTCTTGAAATGGCCGAACGCGACCGAGCCGGAATACTAAACTCGCTCGCTGGTGCATTATGTAGGTACAGTCGCAATGTTATTATGTTACCTTCAGCTCAAGATGCCTTCAAGTAAACTTTTATTCAGTTCCATTCTATTATTGTGGAACTCGCTCGAAATTTGTAACTTTGTTAGTTGGAAGAGGTACCCTGTGACATGTTTGTTACTGAGCTTTTTTTTAAAAACCAAACGAATACTACAAATTCGAAAGTAGCTCTGTCCGTTACCTTTTCACGCCTAAACGGCTGAACGGAATTTAATGAAATTTGGCAGGGAGGTAAATGGTATCCCGGGGACGGACATAGGTTACTTGAAAACAGCTAAGAGTTTATACATATAATTATATCCCATCCATAGAACAAGTCAAAATATCACTTTTTCAGTATCGACGAAAAACCGTTTTCTACATTTGTATTATAAATAAAACCGTTTTCTAAATTCAAATGAGTAGGTATTTTATTAATCAGTGGTTACAAAGTGAAAGAAGGAGTTATTCCGTCTTGTTCTAAAGGTGCGGTATCAAAGTTGGTTAATGCGTTTACGCCCAGCCTCACGACTACGCGTGCGTTCTACACGCAGCTACCAAAAAAGTAGGTAACCATAGTACATAGGTATCTATACCTACCAGTCATCGACAAAAATCGCTAAAAACGTAAATTAAATAAATCACGTAGGTATACGTTATACGATGCTTTTACGAGTTTTTGAGGGTTGCTTACATCTCGCTCCGCGGCGGACGAATCTAAGATTGAAGATTGTTCACCAATTTTTGGTCGCTCTTTGCTGCATTATCAGCCCGTTGGCACCCACTGCATATGCCTCCTTTTTTACACGTCAGTTAACTCGGTCCTGTGCGAGCCTCATCCGCAGTCTTCCGGCCACCCGACGATGTCGTCCGACTTTGCTTACCTTCGATAAATTTCATAACATTATTTTCGTCCCCCCACGCGCCCAAAACAGTACTCGGGCGCCTTCCTACGGCAGAGGCAGTCTAACTTTGTAAACCCCTCGATAAATCGGCAGACACCGCTCAAACACTAATCCGGTGCAACTTTGAACGCTTAGGTTTAGGGTCTTGCACGACTTGCAGAAACGTGAAAATACAGGTACCGGCACAGTCATACTATGTATTTATTACCGACCTACACTACGATTCAAAAACCTGGATATTTTTTGTGTACAAAGAGGTTATTAAAACCAAGGAATATTGGTAAGAAATTTATAACGACATTGGTATTATCGAAGCAAAGCACAGAAGCTCGAAACAATTATTGGCTTTGAAGGCTCTTATTCATGATTTAATTGATCTCTCGCTGCACATGTGACATTTTGCGTTGTTATCGTGTGTTTTAGTTTTAGTGATATTGTTTCCTGTTACCTAACTTCTTATTCGTCGTATTCTTATTGCTGAAGTTTGTACCTACCCGTCCTGGCTTTCACGGAGACGCTGGTGAACCGCTTCCACACTACTCTGTCTTCGGCCTGTCTCAGGGCTGCAGGCAAAGTGAGTTCCGTTTTTGGTCAAACCAGCGGGTTGGTGAGCGTCCTCTTGGTCTTTTCCCCTTTATCTTGCTTTTAGATTTTTGGTTGCTTTGTTAAGACTTGCACTTCTGAATGTTTTAGTTTTAAGAGTTCAAGTCTTCAAATTATAACGATCACAGCATTAGCTGGTATGTTTACCATCACAGCTTACCTACTACGAGACAGTAGCTGGTAAATCGTTATCATCGTTAGCAGGTACTTTACCACGCTCCACAAGCAGCGTCTGATAAATCGGTAAGGCGGTAATTCGGTTAGGAGTTTGAAAGAGCCTTAAACCCATGCAAACTCTCGGAGACTTGCAGAATATATTGCTCGCGATTTTCAAATTACATCCAACTTAAACTAAAAGGAGTTTCCAAGTTTATTTTATGTTGCCTAAAATTCCTCATGTAATTATTTTTGGACTCTATTCATCCCTGGTGAATAAAGTTTAAAACTATTTAAATTTTACAATATACATGTTCAAAATATGTAGACAACCAGAAGTTCACAAATGCATCTTTCATACAAATTTTGTATACTACATGTTTTAAACATGTATACAAGTGAGAACAACAAACGAAAACACTACACAAATCTTGTGAAATACATGTTTTATACCTTGGTGAAACCGGGAGGTAAGCAGTTTGTAAAGGTCTGATTCACATTATTTTATTTATTTATTTAATTTAAACGGTAGATGACACCAGTTACATTAATTTTATTTTCTGACACTTGTTACTAGCTTGTTTATTGCTAGGTAACCCAAGGTTTACACACACTAACATGTAAAGTATATAATAAAACGACGACATAGATAGAGCGATGGAATGGAACTAGAGTCGAGCTAGCAATACATTTCGCGCGACATTAGACACAGCTTGTTACATTGCACTGTACTCCTTTGTGATCGGTATTCGCACGTTGTCGCTGTACAAATCTCGTGCCATTTATAGTAACGCGATGGATGCAATAAAGCTACTGAAGTGTTCTGTGAACAATGTTAGAGCATATCAGAGTTTGCTACTATAGATTACTGTACAGCGCCTCATATGATAAATACAAACTCTAGAGCTATACTCCGATTCAAAAACCCGGATATTGTTCGATACGAAGAGGTTATAAAACCCAAGGAATATTGTTGGAAAATATTTAACGACATTGGTATCATCGAAGCAAAGCACAGAAGCTCGAAACCATTTTGATTTTAAAAGCTTTCATTCATCATTTAATTGATGTCTCGTTCGTTTTCGAATTCAGGTTTTCTCATTTTTCGCTGCACATGTGATATTTATAAAGCGTTGTTTTTGTTGTACGAGTTTTAAGTTTGTTTTAGTTTTTAGTGATAATAACCTTGTTGTTTTCTGTTATTGTTGTGCTGTTATGTTTTCATTTATAAATGTCTTTGTTTACATGAAATATCTTGGATTCGAAATCGGAGTATAGTATATCGTCGAGTTACGCGTATCGCGCGTGGTGTCCGCCGACGTGGTCCGCACTTGTTATTTTGCGACCGTTCACTCGCTTCTCCAGTACGGCGCAGAGCTGTGGGGGCGCGCTGCTGATCGGGAGCGTGCCTTCCGCAAGCAGAAACGTGCTGTGAGGGCGATCGCGAGAGCAGCGTGGGACGCGCCGGCGCGACAGTTCTTTGTATCGCTCCAGATCCTAACGCTGCCTTCCATTATCATATTACAGGTAGTGATGCACGTTAGGCAAAATCTGGAGCGGTTCAAGACACGCGGAGATCACCACGCGCGATGCTACAACACCCGCGGAGCTGGCAAGCTATCTGCGGTGTCTCACAGACTGGCTAAGTCGGACAGCCTCACACACGTACAGGGACCCGCGTTGTACAACAACTTGCCAGATCGGATAGTCACTGCTCCTAGTCTGTCATCATTTAAGCGTCGCCTTAAATCTTGGCTCGTCGAGAGGGCGTTTTACAGTGTGGACGAGTATATACAAAAGATAGAATAATATTTGAATTTTATATTGTAGATAGATAGATAGATAGATAGAAAATGCTTTATTGCACACATAACTTAAAAATAATAGACAAAGATAAAATAAAGAAATAAAAAAAATGTGACAATTGGCGGTCTTATCGCTCAGGAGCGATCTCTACCAGACAACCGTGGATGGATAGGATCGTTGGATTGAACGGGGATCTGTGTGCATTAGTATGTAGCTAATATAATTACATTGTAATGAAATCATAATAAGATTAAAAATGATATTACTTATTTATTATACTTTTAGCGATAATAATATTTTTTTTGTCTGACATGTAATATTATTACCAATAAATTGATTATTCTGATTATTACTATAAAAGTAGGTATGAGAGAAATGGAGCGAGAGACCGAAAGGCAAAAGCAGTGGACACTGGGCAGTGTATGCGTTAAAAGGATCGATTGTTCTAACCCGTTTTTTGTATTGTTGCAGGCCTACCCCTGTCCCCGTTCGTGCGGCACTACCAGATAGCGGCGTACGAGCCGGCAGGGCTCCGGCGGCGGCGCGCCCCGCCCCCCGCGCCCCCATCGCACACCCCGCAGCCCCTGCGGATCTCCTTCCACGCACATAATAGGTATGTTACTCTTCTGTTAACACTTCTGCTGCCTATCATCAAAAAGTCTCAATAGTAGTTAGTGAAAAGAGGACTTTTGAACCACCGCACCGCCCGAGGGCCCAATTCTGCTAACCAATCGTTAATTATAACAATGGTATCGTGCAGAATCGTAACGTAGAATCCTTTGATGAAAGAAGCTCTAGATAGTGCATGCGGTACTATTTGCATCTTGTCCCTCGACCTGTAGTTATCCTTCTTTGGTCCAAGGCAAAATATCAAAATGTGACCAATGGGGAACAAAATAAGTTTGATAAAGAAGGGTCCCGTTGTGCAAGTTTCTCAACTGAGTTGCGCAATCGTTGCACAAAAGGGACCTCGCGTCTGTGTTTTACTCATTGTTTTTGGAGTCACTTAAAAATACTACAAACCTGTAGACATTCTTATCACAGGATAAATGACCAATTTCTGACAATATTTCAGTCATAACCATTAAGCTGATTAGACTATATCTTTTATTTATTACAAACGTTTAAACTTGTTAGATATATCTAACGAAATTACGTGCGTGTGTCATTAGTTATATCGCTTCCACCACACCTTGGAATGTAATCGATATACCTAATAGATAGCAGTTTCTAGAACATTCTGCTGAACTTTCTGGTCTAACAAATTGCAGGTCCCCGCGTAGTAAATATAATGCTAGGGTTCTTTGGCACATCATTTTAGGATAAGCCCCAAGCCAGCCCCCTCGGTAAGTCCTGCTTAGGGATTATGTCGTGGCGTTAAACTGATTTTAGTTTGTGTTTTACCTTTCTCGACGAAATTTTACATAAATTTAGTAAAGTTTATCCTATCCTATAAATCCTATATAAAAATAATCTACGGGTAGTTCAACTGATACCTACCTAACTGTAGATTGTTTTGCAACAGTCTGCAGTTAGCCCAATTGTTTCAATTGTAAATACTAGTTCTAAATTCTAATTTGTTTCTTTTACATATGTATTTGTCATTTTCTTTGTTAAATAAAAGCTTTAAATGACTGATGAACTGGTCTTGTCTGTGTTATTAAAAGAAATCAATAAATTATGTCATTTGAGGATATAATTCAGGACTACAGTAGGTTACTCGGAGTGAAAACAAACATGTTTTACGTACGTACAAACAGACAGATAGATAAATAAAACAAAATCTCAACCATATATGTACCTACCTAAACATTTCTAATATTATTCTAGTCGAAGGTTAAAAACAGCAAAATCTTCGCTTAGTTCTAGAAACTCCATTTGCTTACTGTTGGAAATTAAGACGGTTCTCTCCACTCGGGTTACTAAGAAAAACAAAACTTTAGCTTTCGACCTTATTTCAGAGAGAAAACCTAAAGTTTGGAAAGCTTCTGGGATTCTTATAAAAAGTTTTGTTGAATGAAAATAGCTCAGCAATTAGGTACCTAGGGAGAATTTCACATCTAAAGTTCTCTCCGGTAGTCGAAGCAAATATGTAGGTTGGTCTAAAGTCTAATTGATACCCAAGTACCTATTATAGGCACAAATTACATCAGCAAGATCAAGAACTTCAACTTCTTTCTTTTGTCGCCGCTTGCTTTTCGCCACGACTCTGACAGTGTCTGTGTCAGAGTGTCATACTATAGAATCAGTAGGTGTGTTGGTCCCTGGCGTTTGCATCTGGATGCTCGTTCGTTCTACATTTTGTCATACCTACAGTGTGGTATCCATGGTATCCAACATTTTTTAGATATATTGCGCACAGATCACTTTATACTAGTCAGAGAATATTGCGTCTTCGTTCAGGGTGTTTACATCAGTTTTAAGCTTTAAATGTAGTTCGAGTCTCGATCCCAATTCCAATTTCAAACTTACAAAGTTCTCGAAAGAAAGTGCACAGATTCGTTGGGGTTCTTTTTTTGAAAGAAAATTGAGCAAATAACCGTGCGCTAAAATAGCATTCAAGTGTACCAAATTCAAAAACACACGTACCTTTTGAATTCCAAAATTAAAATTAGAACTATTTCAAGGGGAACTGTTTCAAGATTTTCCTCCTGATTAATCGATAAAGTAATGGTCCATTCAAAATTAAACTCTAAGCCGCGGAATTAGAGCAGTGTCTAACTTTACCAATCAACGCACTTTCCGCCTAAACTGACAACTAGCAGAACACTTCGCTTAGATACATAACATAGGTACCCCTAGCTCTTTGTTCGTAGCAACAGGCGAACGTTGTAGGAGAAGGGAAGGTGGTAGATTTACTTACGTTACCATGTACCAAACAAAATAGGAGAGTTTACATTTTATAAAGAGATATTTTACCGACTTATAAATTAGTTTCAAATAACTTATAGTGTAGACCGACATAAGTACCTACATATTATGTAGGTAGGTACGTACATTTGATAGAAGATCTATAACTAATATTGCCACATTGTCATTACAAAGAAAAAACCTCGAATATTTTATGCAAAAACTTTAAAATTTAAATTTTTACCCCTTTTCTCGGTTCTTATTTCCTAGATATTTTTTGCGTTTTAAAATCAAATAAATGATAGTGGAAAATATTTAACGACACATGTACGATCGTACCATATCGCTGAAGTTCGAAACGAATTTATTTATCTCTTCTCAAAAAATTCTCTGAACGTCTGGTCAAAAGGACGCGATACCTACTCACCAACTCTCGGGTCACCGAGAGCTGGTGCGTATCTGGCACAACTCATCAGCATTGCCATACAGCAGCGGGGCAATGCAGCCAGCGTCTTGGGGACGCTTCCGACTGGTATTGATATGGATCAGTCGGGCTAACTGTAGATTGTTTGCAACAGTCTGCACTTAGCCCAATTGTTTCAATTGTAAATACTAGTTTTAATTTAGTTCTATTATTTGATTATAATTTTCTTTGTTAATAAAGAATATATTTCTACAGAGTCTAATTTAGGTCAGGTAAGCAGGTCTAGATGGAGCTGTCGCTCTATGAATAATGCTAGTTTCATGCCCAATTACAGGCCGCCATTATGTCTCAGAACTTGATAAACACGTAACTTACGTCGCGTCTGGCGGGTATTTACATACTGTCTCGAACGTTGCTGAAGGAACAGAGGAAATATCTCTCTGTTTCTAGTTATATTGGGTCTATTTTACTACTTTCCAGTAGATAAAGCCCCAAATCTTGAAACTTTTAATAGTCTATCGACTTAATAATTATGTGCCTACGCATTTCACGTTTAAGAAAAAAAATTGCAAATTTTCGTCCCCAGTTTGGAAAGTTGGCTAACGATTTCAGTATCCATTTTAGTTTTTATGGGTTCCAAAATCGACTTAAATTTTTGCTTTTTTTTTTCTGGAATCCTTTAATTTTCTTTTCATTGGAACTTTTACCACGTTTAACCAACTTCAAAAAAGGGAGGACGTGTATTTATGATTCATTATAGTGATGTTCTCTTTTAGTCGGTAGTATAATGCACTACGTCAATCGACAGATGAATTTCAATTATTAAATTCTTAAATAAATTGATCCCGTGCAATTACCTACTTGGAGTGACTAAAATCTGACTTCCTTCGGAAAAAATCGGAGAAAGTCAGATTTTACGGATCATTCCCGTGGTCCACCATCAAGATATACATACTTTGGTCCAAGGCTCCCCAGTGGGGGATATCTTGGTAGTGGCAACAGAAATAATCCGTTTTTACTTGGTCATCCTGCATCACAGCCTATATTGTTCTTGCATGCATCCTAAGGCTGCCTGGAAAAAATCGCTGACTGCCATAAGGCCACTTTATAGACTTCCTTTATTTTAAACATACTTATCTGTCTGTATTTTTTCCTGTCTTTGTGGGTTATAAAGGGTTTCCTATCATCAAAGTGAAGCAGCTTTTACCATTTCAGACATGAGATGGCACACAAGTATTGTACAGTGTTGATTAACAAGCCAAATACAAGTTTGATTTACTCGCGAGTTTGATACAACTTGTCAAGTTCAATACAAGACTAATATTTGGTTGAACGGGGTTTAGTTCCCAGAAGCCTTGTAATAGTTTCCAATGAGAGTGTAACATCTAACCTGGTCCAGCTGATCGAATAATTTGAGGTTAGTAACACATTTCCCATTCACTGTTGACCATTCCTCCCCAAACGGAATGGTTTTGATATAATCACCACGCTTGGCAAACAGATTGGTAACACAAGATTATCATCATCATCATCATCAGCCTATGTTAGTCCAGAGCTGGACACAGGCCTCCCCTAATAAGCGCCATAGCGCCTGACTTCAGCTTGACGCATCCAGCGTCTGCCCGCAGCGAAAGATCGCAGGTCGTCATCCCACCTGGCCGGAGGGCGTCCTACACTACTTTTACCGAGTCGCGATCTCCACTCAAGAACACGTTTACCCCGGCTGTTGTTTGTTCTTCGTGAGATATGGCCGGCCCACTGCCACTTCAGATTTCTAATTCTTAGAGCTATTGTCGAAAACGTTGGTCGATAACACAAGATTATAATTAAATGTTAAATTTTCTTTTTTTTTCTTTGAATGTTTAGAACGAACGACACAAGCAAGCAAGCAAGCGCTGGCAATCAGTTATTCAGAATGATCCGAAGCAAACCATTCACGCAACTAATTGGATAGGTACATTGTATAAAGTTGCAAGCGAGCAGTTGCGATAGCTCCAATCAGTTCAAAGGCATCAATAGGACGGGTCCGGGAATCGAACGGGGACGCTTTAATTACGGAATGGAGTCCTGCCGCAGCCTGGCGTGCGCGACTGTTGTAACTCACAAATGGATTAGTCTGGGACAGGGTCGGTGCAAGGATTTGGAGCTAGAGGCGAAAGTCTAAAGTTGTCATAGACTTGAAATAAATAAATAATTGAAATATGTTGACGTCAATCAGAGAGCATAAAAGGGGGAAATAAGTTCCAAGCTTTTGAAGACAACTCTATATTCTTATTTCCAATTACCACACCATGCCCTTTTGCCAGAAATTGAATAAAAAACACCCGGAACACTAATAATCGCCAACTTACATCGTCATGGAAGTAATTTGCTCACAAACAAAATAAAACTACTACTATTTTTATCTGTCCACCTGAATAATTATAAAGTCATTAGACCACCATTGTTAACTCAAAAATAAAGATATTACCGCTCAGAAACATTAACATTTAAGTATTTTAATGATTCTCGTAGCTTCATGCTACGACGTAGCACTTCCAATTTTAATTCGCCGCCGTTTTAATAAACTATAGGGCGTTTTTTTTAAAATATTTGTTTATTAGTACTGGAGTTTTTTAATACCTACTACGGTTGCCACTACCACGGAAACCAAATCATTCGATATTTTTGTGATAGTCCTACAAGTACTTGTAAATGCGACAGCACACACCAAAAACGGCGGGCCGCTAACCATTTGACAAAGCCCTGTCGACTACATACAATATTCATACACTGCGATATGTCACACCAACCAACCGAGCTGTGTCAGCGAGTTCGGTACGTAGAATCCATAAAGTTTCGCGCACCCGCGGTCAGTTCACCCTGAATTCGGCCCTGTCCAGAACGTTCGATTAACTCATTCTGTCCGGAAAACTGCATGTATATGAGCTACTTTCGTTTTATAGGGCTCTCTTTTTAATTGGGAAAAGGTGTGACGATGTACGGTGGCCATAAAATCTAGTTAGTAATGCACGAAGTCGTTTCAAAGATGTACAGTTACTTTATACAATGTGGAAGAAGCCGTGCCCTAATGTGCTTTATGCATGGGGTGTTAAAGTTTAAAGTGCTTCGTTGCTTTTGTTGATTCTTTAATGCACTTTGTTTTACTTCTTCTTTTGTGGTTTAACTACTTTCTTGCTCTACCTCAAGGTAGTATTAGTACCTACATGTGAGATATTTTCTGGTGGAAGTCATTATTCTGAGGAACATACCTGCTTTCTATATAAAATGTTCGATTTAAGGTATCAATCGGGAATGTAGTTACCAAATGAATAGGAAATTACGTTTGTATGGGTGCTTAGGTTCGCACCCACCTTAAGAATTCTTTACCAGTGAGCAATTACGAAAGAAAAACTGTTCCGTGGATACTTTCTGTTTTAGGATATACCAGTATTTGTAAATTGTCGAAAATTCAAAACCAGCGCTCGAGTCACACTCGCACTTGACGGATCTTGTTTAATGGTCAAAGCTTCGTGGCGATCCTTTTTATAAATTCAAGCTAAAATTCACTACGCATTTACCAATTAAAAAAGTTTTTAACACAAATAAATGAAGTCGAGAATGCAGACGATTTCCAAACAAGCTCAAACAGTCGAATTAATTTGGGTATTGCAAACCGTGGCTTGTTCAAACTTCAACACCGGCCAATACACTTTCGATAACACAAAAACTCCAAGCGAGAGGGAATGCTTTTCAGTGGTTCCAGCTACAAACTTCTGTTTCCGTCAGAGGCAATGTTTTAGTAGGAAGTCACAGCGATGTCATTGATTGAAGTCCATTTAGGGTATACATTTTTAACATTTTTCTCAGTTAGTCTCAGATAGTTAGTCTGGACTAACTATCTGAGACTAACTGAGAATGATCTGATGATCTGTGAGAGACTGACAGGCAGATGCCAGCATCTGCCTGTCAGTCATCATCATTCATTTAACGAGTCTTGGTCTCCACTACACTCCACTCAACACGTTTACCTCAGCGTGGTTGTCGGTTCTTCGCAAGATATGGCTGGCCCATCAGCTTGCTAATTCTTTATGCGGCAAGCTGAAGACCAGGGCGCTAAGGCGCTCATTAGGGGAGGCCTGTGGATTAATATAATATATACTGATGATGACGATGATGTATAAGTAGAACCACATTTTATGCGGTTGGTCAGTACTCGTCCCTGCGGTTGGTGAAACTTATTTTACGCACTAAATTAATAAATAAGCAAAATAGGCTATTTGACTACAATAAAAATAAATTGCAAATTGTTTTCATCCTAGTCAGTGACAACGTAACAAAGCGTTAGCAGGTGATTTTTATTAAAAAATATGCCTAATTTAGGTAAAAAAATGGGATTAAAATTACACATTATATGTGCTCCGAACACACAGCATTGTTGGAAGAACGATTTGTAGTATTTGCCTTGATATACCGACTTCTAGTCTGTTTTGGGCCTAATCTTCCACAGAAAGTAGTCGATCCAGTTGTCACGTTGATCGGCTGTCAATGTCATTTCATAGCGTTTGTGTAATTTGCCGCTAAAGCAACAAATTTTTTTCATAACAAGTTTTTTAGTGAAAAAACAGTGATTTATACGTAATAAAAGTGTTTGGAGTGCCAAATAAGTGCGCCCGAGCAGATGGAGCAGGTTGCTACTTCGGACAAGGAGCTGTCTGATCACCGATCTGATTATACTACTTCTCATCTTCGAAGGGTGATGTAGGCCTAGTTTCGCCACCCTTTGAGTTCTGAAACTGGTTACTTAGTTAGTTTCAGTACTCAGAGCCGCTACCTAATAATAAGCACCGAGTGGGTAAGTCTTATAAAGATAAAGAGCGCGATCAGCGCGATCATAAAAGAGACACGTTGATTACCCAAGTTGGGTACATCACAGATTGTCTGTCGCAATAAAACACCGCGTTGGCCGGCCCTAGTAAAGGAGTCCGTATCCTCGCATCTAGTCAAATACATTTTCTGAGTTATATCCCGCCTGACCACTGCTGAGGTAAGCGTGGAAAACTCAACGAGCGTCACTCAAAGTTACCATCGGATGGTCTACTTTGTATGGACGTCGCCGGTTCTATCAAGCCGGTCAAGCACAAGTGAGTACTCTCTAATACAGCTTGAATTATCAAGTTATTGTGACCAACACAGGTACCTAACCTATAGTATAGACAATAGGTGCTGGCTGTGCCACCTTTTTTTTGGGGTTTGGGACTGCCTACTTCATGTTTAATCATTTTAGGTGTAAGTACCTAATACCTATATATTGTTATAAATTCAAACAAACTTATTTGAGTGTTAAAAACAAACTTCTGATGACAAGATAATGAATAATGTACCTACCAAACTTAGAGCAGAGTTTTGTGTTTCTAAATAAAAAGTTGTCAGAATAATGCAAAAAAGCTTTTGTTGTGGTTTAAATAAAATAGATAAAAAACTATTATAGTAGGATTGTTCTGAAATTCCTGCAAAATGAACCACCTAGTTTATAGCCTGCAGTGCACTAGACTTAGGCCTGTGCAGTTTGGTTTCCACCGGTTATTCACCGAGAAGATTAAATATTAACACAAAAGTTCTAATTATAAGACCCAAGGCGCGGTATGTACTGTTCGGGGCGAAGTTACCATTTCAGAATTTTGCTATTTCAGCATAGGCAGAAGACAGAGAGAAAATATCAGGACAAGAACTGATTTTTGACTCACTAACTTAAATTGTTACCTTTCTTTTGTAAAAATTATTGTAGACATTCTTTGAAGAACAGTAGGTAGGTACCTCATAACTATTAAGTTAATAAGGTTTGCAAATGGACCTTTCATATTACAGCTTGGAGGTCATCGAGCAAAAAAAGCAAATTGACCTTTCACATTACAGCTTGTTGGAGGTATATAAAGTGACTTAAACTTACTTGGAGTGAGTGCAAAATACCTTAGTCTTTTGTAAGTTACTCACATTGAGATTGAAACTGAATGGGTGCAAGATCATCGTAATGGCTCTGACATTTTTCATTTGAAGTAACATGAAACTTATTATAATATTATATTTTCTTTTATGGCTATACCAACATTATATAAAAACATTAAAAATGAACACAATTATAAAGTTTCTTAGATGAAGGATGTGAAGCTCTATTTTTCTTCAATGTTGACAACAGTTGGAATGCAGGTACATCAAGACAAATACCTACTACTATTAGCTGCATATGACAACCAACTGCAAGGCAATGGCCCAAATAAAGACAAATTCTTACTGCTATTTTGTTTGAGTTAATGAATCTCACTACAGGTGAAGGTTAGTGCACACTAACAGTCCATTAGAATCTGGTATATTTAACTTTTATTACAGAAAAGTGTAAGTACTTATAAGTTATAAGAGCTTAAAGTTTTTATTTTTTTTTCCTAAGCTTTGATAAATCAAGTAGCAGAAGATCAGTACACGGTAACTTGGTTGTACAAAAAACATGATGTACAATAAATATTTTGACATCTTAGATAACAAAACCAAACCATCACAGCTGGTTTCACTGGGATATGATCCAACTTTTGCCGAGATGCATCAGTTGCACTCATCCAAACAAAAGTTTCTGGTCAGATGGGTGGTGACCCAACCAAATATATTTTATGACACAAGTCAAAATGTTTGACTATACCATTTCATATGTAAACGAAACTTATTATTTTAAGTATAATTATAAGGGAAACTTTATCCTATTGCCAGAAACAAAGTTAGAGTTAGAATTATAATGCCGACGAAGTTGTAGAAGCTGTCTTGATGACAATTCAGGACACTACGGCATCATACCCCTCAGGGCAGGTATAACGGCATAGCCGACTGCCCGACAAATAATATGACATACCTAGTACCACGCATAATGGACCAAATGGAGTCCAAATGTGGATACAAGAGTACTTCACCATAACCATAACCATGACATAGTACCAAAACGGTACTTATTGCCCCTGGCCTCGGAGGCTAAATCCTGAATTTGGAGCCATCACATGCTTGCTCGGGCTAGCGACGATGTTTAAGAGCTGTCTTGATGACGATTCAGCTATGGCAGCATACCTCTCGGGGAGGTATAACGGCATGGCCGACTGCCAGCCAAATTATATAACAGAGTATCGGAACGGTACTTATTGCCCCCGGCTTCGGAAGCTGTATCCAGAACATGGGGCGTGGCTTTATAGATAATATCAAATGAAGGAGGCTGTTACAGTATAAGATTATTCTCATTAGGCCGTGAATCGCCATTCACGACTCAGCGGTGTGACCCACAGAGGCGCGCGACGTTGGTGCCCCGTTGATAGACCTGACAGGTTAAACTAGCTCATGGGCACTAACAATGTTAACTTCAGTTCTGAGGAGTCTATTTTTTATACCTACAATCAAGGGCCCGAATGGCACTTAATATCTCTGGCCTCGGAGGCCGTATTTAGAAAGGAAATTTTGCCATATGATCCTTCATCATTATCATCCTCAGTCTATATTAGTCCACTGCTGGACATAGACTCCGGCCACTAGAGCCGTATTCATTAGATGGATCCTGATAAGTAAAATTTTGCTTTAACAAAGTTAATCTAATTTTTATTATGCTCAGCTGAGAGAGTCAATCATTGCTCAAAAGGAAGTTAATGATACCCGCCTCGGAGGCCATATGCAGATGATGAGGCTTGTCAAACTAAGCGGTATTCCGCTATAACAAGGCCAATCGACTCTTATAACACACTTCAATCGAAGTGTTATAGCACCTTTTGCCCTCGGTCTCGGAGACCGTATCCAGATAATGGGGCATACACACCAGGCGCCGCTACGTCTCAGCTCACTGACAACAATCTCAGCAAATGCGTCTGGCTTTCCAACATTTAAAATCCTGAATTGAGGCCCTGTCTGAGCTCTTTCAATGTTCTCTCCCCGGTGGAGTCCCTCGTCAGATGAAGACACGAGAGCTTTTGGAAAAAATTAAGGGGGGGGGGCAGTGAAGTAGACCCCCTTTAGGTTTGTCCAAGGACAACCTAATTGCTGATGATGAAAAAAAAAAAACATGAAATACTGCTATGGCCAAGATTTGGCTCAAAGGCAGATAGTGCTGATAATTGACAGTCTGGTTGGATACTAAAATTACATCCAGAAGAAATTAATAGAATCTACTAAGAACAGGCGAGCTAAATAACCCTGGACTAAAAAGGACAACCTAATTGCTGATGATGAAGAACATGAAATACTGCTTTGACCAAGATTTGGCTCAAAGACAGTGCTGAGCTGATAATTGACAGTCTGGTTGGCTACTAAAATTACATCCAGAAGAAATTAATAGAATCTACTGAGAACAGGAGAGCTAAATAACCCCGGATTAACAAGTTTGTTGATTTTAATAGAAACAGTAATCAAACCAGCTACTTTGACTATAATAGCTGGTTGGATAAAATTCATACTAAAGGATACTGGAATAGATGCATATATCTCCGGATAGTACTAATGCTAAGATTCTGATCTAAGATCAGCAGTAGCATCTAGAAGTTTTTATTTAAAAAAAAAAAAAAAAAAAAAAAAAAAAAAAAGACCTATTGAGGAGATTCTGTGCAGAGGAAATTGGAGAAGCTCTCAAACCGTCTTACGCCGTGCTGTTATAAAAGGAGCACTACACTACACAGCACTATACTACAAAATCATAACACTGGCCCTGACCAGTTGTTTAATAATTTCATAATACCTATCTTAGTTTGGACTAAATTTTTCTTTTTTACTAAATTGAAATGTTGTATTGAATAACATAGATTTCATGTTTATTCTAGAAGAGAGCTTGACTTAAAGTCAAGTTCTGGTACTTGTACCATAATTAAATTGACTACCTACCTATTTGTAATAAAAAAATTAGAAACAAAGTTGATGTTGCATTTCTTGTTAGTAAGAGATGTTGATTAACATTGATCTTAATTGATATTAAATAGAGCATTAAAGCTATTAAATAGCTACCTATTTAATTCATAGAATTTTTTATAATTTAGAAACTAGTTAATGTTTCTAAGGATTTACAAACATCTAGTTTTCTTTATGGGTCTTAGTACCTACCTACCTGTGACTGATTTGATATGTATGTAAATTTATAATTTTATAAAAACACACTTGCATAAATTACAGAAATAATATTAAAATTTTTATTTGGAGATCACATAGCGTTTGTGCCTACTCTTTCACCAGCAGATAACAAACAGGTCTTCCAACAATGCTGTGTGTTCGGAGCACATATAATATTACCGTTTTGCATAAAAACAAAACGGATATTATGTGTGTGGAGAACACACAGCATAAGCAAGGTGCTTGCTGGTGTTGGGAGACACTATGAAATGACATTGACAGCCGATCAACGTGACAACTGGATCGACTACTTTCTGTGGAAGATTAGGCCCAAAACAGACTAGAAGTCGGTATATCAAGGCAAATACTACAAATCGTTCTTCCAACAATGCTGTGTGTTCTCCACACACATAATATCCGTTTTGTTTTTATGCAAAACGGTAATATTTTTTGATACATGATCACGTGACCGAAAACGCTATGTGTTTGGTTGGATCGCACGTGACGTCACACATCCTCAAATTACAGTGTCAATGAGTTCTTCTTGTTAGGTGTGGTGTGGCGGGGTGACGTCATAGCTTGGAACACGGTAGCCATGACAGAGATTATCGTTTTGGCGCGGCATTATTTTATTCAAACTTTAAAATTAGTTTTCATAACTAATACGACTGACCTTGAAGAAATATTAATTACATTTTGCATTATTTTTATCAGACAATACGTTAGAATAATTTCCCAGTAGTAGTCAAGTAGCCTATTATACTGGCTAATAACTGTGTCTTTACGTGCCTATTCAACAATGGTATGAACAGTCATGGTCGAAGGACAATGAACTAAATTAAAGAAGGGACTTTAATTTAGTTCCTTGTCCGATTTTATAAGTATTTTTCCATACAGAAAAAACAAAATCCTACCAACACGTTCAAAATTTAAAATTATTATTTATAATCAGTTCCAAATAGGCGAAGGCACGTACCAAACAAGCGCAATAAAAAGTTTAAGGTTCTGTTTGCTCACGGAACCCTTTAAAAAGTTCCGTTGTATTCCAGTCAAACATCGCACTAATTAATTCCAATTATGGAATTGAACAGATAAGGCTTGGTTTTATTTCTTTTGCGCACGCAGCCGTATTTAAGGCAGGCTTTAATTTAAAATGTTAGATAGTAGACGCGACGCTATTTATTTAAAGTTACTGGAAGTCAGCTGGAAGTTTATTAGACAGTGTTAATTTTTTTTTTTCCTTAGCTTTGTGTGGGCACGTGAAAAATAGACCTATAGACCAAATTGTTGGGTGGGGGGGAGTACATCGCATAACTAAACCACTTATTATACTTAGTAATTAATTAGCGGTGTTGAAAACAGGAATTGGAGTACCTGTAAATTTTACACATTTGCGTTTGATAATTTCTTAAAAAAAACAGGATTTGACATTGTGCCTTAAATTAATGTCATATATCCGCTCAAAGCTTCTTTATCTGTCACTAGTTTCTGCCCACGGCTTCACATGCGATGTTTCTATAGAAAATTAGTTTGTTCTATCATTTAAAATCTAGGGGAACTGATTCATGGGATATGGAATAATAGAATATAATATACTTAATGTATAATAAGGATATGTAAATATAACATAATAATGATGGCACATAGACTACTTTCTTAAGTCGTCCATGTGTTATTCGAGGTCTAGATCCGAAATTTATGCCGCCGTCCATTTAGTCTGTTCAGTAGTTTAAGCGTGAAGTATAAACAAACTTATCCATCTAGTACATCTACCCATCCATCCAACTGTATTGACTGTAATGAATTTATTCTTCACTAGAAAATAAATTATTATTATTTTTTCCTAAACATTTGTTGTAACTAGTAAGTGTATTCTTTTATGTTTAAATTCTATTGACATTCGTATGCTCGAAAAGCAGAATATGGATAAACATGTATTCTTACGACTAACTGTTTATTTAATTCCTACCTATGTTCTAATCTAAGCGAATAAACGATTTGATTGATACATCTTTTATTTTTATAATATTCTATAGTATGAGTTATCTATGACTGAAGTTACCTACTCAAAGAGCGATTCAATAATTCAGTCAGAATTGGCAGCATCCTCGAATGTTGATCAATTGATTGAAGCGACCTCGTTTCATCGCATTCAATGAACCGTCCCCGGCTGTCACTAATAGCTAGTGAATTGCGACAGTTCCACGGTTACACCAATTTTAACTGTAACCTAATAAATAACGCTATAGCGTTGAGTCCCTTGATTTAGAACTATTCCTCATTAAGAGTCGGTTGAAATTTAGTTAAGATAAAGTTCAGGACTTACTCTATCCGTCATATGTTTCGAAAACACGATTAAATAAAATTTTATCTAAATATAGAAAAATAAAGAAAAAAATTGCAGTTATATCTAAATTTTGTCATTAATATTAATTTCTCAATAAATACAGAAGTTAAGATCTTGAGAATAAGCATGGTAATTGAACTAAGTATAAAGAATATTTTATATGTTGCGTTTTTTTCAAATAGTGTCCTAATTAAGATAAAGCAAAACCTTATTTTTGGGCTTGCGTTGCTCTACCCTGTCCTATGAACGCGAAATCTTATGCCTATTCTTTTCACAAAATACTACCTATCGTAGTATTTCTGTGTGTTGCAGAAGCAAATAAATGTGTATCTATCTAACTATCGGTTACAGTCAGTATTAGTCTGCATTATTTAGAGAATTGAACGTTATTATTATTATTTTCAGTCGTGACTGTCCCAATGCTGGGCATAGGCCTCTGGTGGTTATTTCCGATGGCTGGTTCTTCATCAACCACGCATAAGAAGGATGATGTTTTCGGATTTAAATGGACTGTATGTTGAGCGGGGTTTCGAAGGCACTTTGCAATATTTTGGAAGGGAAATCTGCTGTAATAAAGGTGTAAGTATGGGCAAGATCACAGCAGTAGAAAATAAGGAATGCACGGTACCTTCTTCTGATGATGATGGAGGCGCTGAGCGCCACGCGGCTGCTTGGAGATCACACACGGCAATGTCCTTACACAGCTCTGTGATGGACAGCACTATAGTTTCTTCAAAATAACACAGGGTGTACACCACACTTGTATTTTATAGTTAAATAGGTATTCAGTTTAGAGGTTTCACGACACGGAGTATACGCACGCAGTCAATGTATAGATCACTTGACGGCGCAGAGGCAACTAATTGTCCATCTTCTTGCAATCGATTATTGGACCGCGGTGGTCAGAGCGAGACAGCGTAATTACCGAGCATGTTGAAGGAAAGGATAGGAGATAGGAAATGGATTATTGCAAAGTATGTATGAAATAATTATATTTCCACCATATTCCCCCCCTTGAAGGTTCCCTTCAAAAGAAATAAAGAAATAAAAAGCGCAGCGGGATTAAAGAAGAATAATAAAGAGCGAATTTAACGATGGGAGACGTTAAAATTAAAAACTAATATAATAAGCGGTCGGATATAAAATATCCTAAAAGTAAGAAAATTATGGTCACCCTACTGTATTGGAAGCGGCGACAATTTAGTTGTCGGACGCACATATGAACTATCACCCGTAACCACTCTTGCACAGCGAACCTGACCGTCCTTGCCTGGGAAAACTTCAACAACTCTTCCAAGTTTCCAGGACAGAGGGGGAGCGTTTTCATTATTAAGAAGAACTATTGTTCCTGTAGTGAGAGGATTACTAGCGGTATTCCATTTTTCACGCATTTGCAAACTATGAAGGTATTCGTTCTTAAATCGTTTCCAGAACGTTTGAACAATCGAATCCAATAAGGAGTGACGCGATAACAAATTTTCCCGTTCATTGCTAACATCAGCAGCGGGTAAAAAAGCTAGAGGTTGCGTAGAAAGAAAGTGCGAGGGTGTCAAAGCGGTTGGTTCCGAGGGATCGGTACTCAGAACATACAAAGGTCGACTGTTCAATACAGCTTCGACTTGATTAAGCACCGTAAGCATTTCTTCGTACGTAAGAATTTGTTTACCAATCACGCGGAAGAGAAGGGATTTGATACTTTTTATGTTAGCTTCCCAAATTCCGCCGAAGTGGCTTCCTAAGGGAGGTGACCTTTTCCAGGTGATTTGGTGTTTAGCGAGTTCATTACAAAAGAGCGAGTAGTACTCTTCTGTTTCCAAAAACTTAAATAAATCGTTAAGATATGATTGTGAAGCTACAAAATTAGTCCCGTTGTCACTATATAAAAACTTACAAGGACCGCGGCGAGACAGAAAGCGTTTAAAAGCGTTAAGAAATGTAGCGGAGCTAAGATCGGTGGCTAGCTCAATGTGCACGGCCTTAGTTACCAAACACACGAAAACGCAGAGATAAGCCTTTTGGCTTTGTATACCTCGTCTTCTAGTGGGAGTAATCGACAGAGGGCCTGTGTAATCAACTCCCGTGTGTGTAAAAGCCTTAATACAAGGTTCCACACGACAACTTGGTAAATCGGCCATTGGAGGAAAGGTATTTTTGGGATTAAGTTTAAAACAGCGTAAACATTTAT
This sequence comes from Eupithecia exiguata, assembly GCA_947086465.1. Taxonomy (NCBI): domain Eukaryota; kingdom Metazoa; phylum Arthropoda; class Insecta; order Lepidoptera; family Geometridae; genus Eupithecia; species Eupithecia exiguata. The sequence continues at coordinate 3,423,039 of OX352233.1, read as the reverse complement.
GGATGCGATTACGCACTAGGCGTCTGGCGGATAAAAACCAATATCTTTGGCGTAATATTGACATGAGCAGTTGTGGGCCGGCGTGACTGTTTTCACGATGGTAAAAATCAACAATTAATTCAGAAATGTGACCGTGTTTTGGCATAAGAGCGGGATGCTTATGATTATAATCTAGACTTGAGTTTGAGAGCCGCCCTCCGACCCGTATTATTCCTTCAAGAATAAAAGGAGATAACTTCCGAAGAGCGGTGGAACAAGGCTTATTATTTGCAATGTTCCGTATGTCTTTAGCAAAACAGTTTTGCTGGATAGCTTGAATTATTTTGTTTTCAGCCAAATTTAAATCCTCAGCAGTAATAACGCGGTTGCGAGGAAGAACCTTTAAAAACCGAAGAACGATGACAGTGGACCTGAGATACTTCAGCCAAGAGGAAAACTTAGAACCTAAAGTTATAAGCAAATTTATCTCATCTGTTACGGTGACATGAGAAACAGTTTTCTCTTCAGGCAGTTGAGTTTGAACGGAAGAAAATTTCCTTACAGGCCAATCATCGACTGGTTTGGACATCCAAGGGGGGCCCTGAAGCCATAGGTCGTTATTTATAATCTGCGAGGGTAGTAAACCGCGAGAAACAAAATCAGCGGGATTCTCCACTCCTGCAACGTGATATAAGTTTTGTGAAGGTGATAAACTTTGAAAGTTCGAAATTCGGTTGGCCACGTAGGTCTGAAACCGATGCGGGGACGAAGATACCCAACAGAGAGCGACTGTCGAGTCTGAAAATATATAAACATCATCGATATGACAACGTGCGGATAATTAATTATGAACAGCGCTGAGTAGCTTAGCAAGAAGTACTAACCCATTTAACTCCAGCCGAGCTAGTGTTACTGTAGGCTTGGCTGATGCGACGCGGGACTTGGAGCACAATAGCGAAACAGTAGGTGGTTGGTCATTATTAGACACGTGCAGGTAAACCACGCAACCGTATGCCTTTTCGCTTGCGTCCGAAAACGCGATAAGCGTTATTTTAGAATTATTCTCTTCGATTCCAACATGGCGAGGAAACTTGAGCTGTGAAATGATAGGTAGCTCAGATAAATATCTTTGCCATAGGGCGGCTATATCAGAGGGTAACTTGTCATCCCAATCGATGTGCAGGAGCCACAGTTCTCTGATTAGCAATTTAGCGTAAAGAATTACGGGTCCGACGAGTCCTAAGACATCATACAGACGTGCGGTCACGGACAAGACTGCCCTTTTGGTGAAATCTGAAGGCGGGATTGAAGTCTGAAAGCAAAAATTATCAGACGCGGGAAGCCAGCGAAGACCCAAAATCTTGAACACGTCATCAACATCGAATGAAATAGATTCAGAATGTCTATGCGACTCGGGTATATGTTGTAGCAACTCGGAGGAGTTACTAGTCCATTTGACTAAATCAAACCCACCAGCCTTAAACATTTGAATCAATTCCAGCGCAGTTTGAACTGCATGATCAACAGTTGCGGCAGAAGAAGCTAGGTCGTCCATGTAAACGTCCCGTTCAATAACTTCAGCCGCGATTGGCCACCTTTGCCTTTCGTCTTGAGCCAACTGGCGTAAAGTCCTTAGAGCCAACATTGGGCTAGAGCGTAAACCAAAAGTAACCCGTTCAAATTGCAAGGTTTCAAGCGGCCCATCTGAAGAAAAGCGGTATAAAATACGTTGATAACAACGATGAGCAGGGTGTGTATATATACACAAATACATTTGCCTAACATCGGCAAAAAATGCAATGCGGTGTATGCGAACATTTACTAAAATGTTAAATATGTCGGCTTGTAGATTATAGCCTTTATGTAAAATGTCATTTAGAGACAGGCCGGAGTCAGTCACGGCGCTGCCGTCTAATACAATGCGGACCTTAGTCGTAGATTTGTCGTCACGGACTACAGGGTGATGTGGCAGGTAATAACCTGGAGACGAACATTCGTCTGGCGACACACGATTTAAAATGCCTTTATCAAGATAGTCAGATATTATATCGTTATACTTCTCATACAAATCAGGTGAGCGTAAAAGTTTCCTTTCGAGAGACAAAAATCTCCTTTTCGCGGTTATGTAAGAGTTACCCAACCTTTGAGGATCATCTTTAAAGGGAAGCATGACCACATAACTACCATCCTCATTACGCGTTGTAGTGGAAGTATAGATTTCCTCACATTGCTTTTCATCGGGACTTAAATGTAACTGACTTGGTGGTTCCTCGATATTCCAAAACCTTTCCACCAGCTTGTGAAGCGGATCAGCGGTGAAAGCACAAAGAGTGTGTAATAGAGAACGTGGTGACTCAATGGGAGCATTTCCCATGACTATATAACCCAAAGTAGTTTCCAAGGCGACTGGCATATTGGTAGCTGTGACCTTGTTGAATAAAAGTATTTGGCAATACACGTTCACACCTAGGAGCAGGTCAATTGGATAAGGTTCCGAAAAGTCATCATCAGCCATGGGTAGGTTATGTATATGGCCAAGGGCGCTAACATCGACCCGCGAGTCGGGTAATTGTGAAGTGATATAATCAACCATCATGGGCTCGATGTGATATGCAATGTTATCGTCGAAGCGGGAAGTAAATCTAAGTGAGGTCACTCCCAGGATTTTCTGTGAGGCGCCTCCTATACCTTGTACCTTAGAGAAACGGCTTTGGGTGCAAACGGGAAGCGATAAACGCTTACTGCACTCGGCGGAGATGTACTCACTTTGAGAGCCAGGGTCAATCAGGCATCTCAAATAATGAGGGCGGTTGAATTTATCAATAAATTTTACTTTAGCAGTGGCCAATAACGCAGTTGTTATTGTGCGCGCATCATGATCATAAGACACAGTACACACTGATGTATTAAGGTTCTGATCATTAGTGGGAGCGGGTAAGCGAGATGCGACCTTAAGCGCAGGGGGCGCAAGGTCCATAGAAGAAGCGCAAGCACGTTCCTCGGGAGAGGATGTATGCATAGACGCAGCGGGGCGAGAGGCGTGAGCGGTAGCGGTCGATTTATTATCATTGGTTAATTTTTCTACATTATTATTTTTATTAGCGGGTGGATTAAAATGCAACAGTGAGTGATGCTTAGCCGAGCAGTGGGAGCAAGTATGTGTGGAAGTACATTCCTTTATTTTGTGTTTTACACTCAAACAGTTGGTACAGAACGAGTTATCTTTTATGAATTTATATCTGTCTTGAGGAGACAGTTTTTTAAAGGCAAAGCAGCGATAAAAATGATCGTGTTTGTCGCGTTGACATAAAGTGCATTTTGTCTCATCACCTGTTGTGTTAGGAGCCTGGTCAGTATTCACAAAGGATTTTGTCTGAGCGTTAGCTTTCGCACTTGGCGTAGGTACATGAGCGCGCGACTTCTGCTGCACGGGCGATTTTGACGAAGGAGCAGCTGATCGAGAGAGTGCTTTACTTTGTTCTTTGACAAATTCAATTAGATTTGAATAGGTTGGCATTTTATCTTTACGATAGGTTAATTCAAATAATTTGACAGTCTCTGAGTCCAGTTTCTGGAGAGCGAGGTGCAGCAGAATAAATTCTGATAGGTCACCAAGGCTCAATTGTCTTAGAGCTTCTACAGACGTGTCAAAGCTATCTAAAAATAACTCCAAACCTGTAGCGGTATTGGATGTAAGCGATTTAAAAGATAACAACTGATTGAGGTATGAACTAGCGAGTGATCTGGGGTCATCGTACTTTTGTATGAGAGATTCCCATATAATAGGGTAATTTTCAGCGGTCGGAGGCAGCCTAGCGCATACGGACGCCGCGGAACCAGAAAGTTTACCAACCAAATAGTACACTTTATCACTATCTGAAAGTGAAGAGTTTTCATGGACAGTGCACTTGAACTGTTGGTAGAACAGTGGCCATGTCCGTACATCACCATCAAAGCTTCGCAATTCTATTGGGGGAAGTTTCGGCCTAGGTCGTTCACTTTGCGGGAGAGATTCACTTTTAGTGTGCGGCAAATGAGTCATAATGACTTGTTTGATAAGACAGTACATTATATCAAAGTTAGTCCATTCTTGGTACCTAACAGTGTGTTTAGGATTCAATTTAAGCGAAACTGTGTTATATGAATCTAGTATTCTTTCAAAATCTTTATGCAGCTGATCGATGTTAAACGCACTGTGTTGCAAAGCCAGAAACTTCGAAGAATCGCCTTGCGCTTTCTTAGCAAGGTCATAAATACCTTGCATACGAGCAAATAAAAGTTCTCGCTTAGACTCAAGCATACGTTGTTGAGCTTTATCCTCATCGTAATTGTCATCGGTATCAGAATCTTCATTTTTACCTTTTTTACTCATAGTGAACAACTAACAGAAAAGACGCGAAAACAAAAACAAAACTTCCAATATTAAATAAAAAGAGATAAGGAATGCGAAGCTGCAACAACAACAAATTCTAACTGCCTACAGAAGGCACAGAATAAAGCGGGAGCAAAATAGTTACTATAGCGAGTTACGAAAACAATAGGCGAGTGCAACCAAAGATTATTGAATAGTACGCGTGAGCTTGGAGCGCAGCTATCAACGGACAAAATAAAATAATGATTATCTTGCTCGAATTGCGGGTAGATTCGCTTGAATGTATATGGCATATGAATACTGTTGCTCAAAGGTAACGACTCTGTTATCAGATAAATTAAAAAGGTAGGTATTGTAATATGGTATGGTACTAATTGCGACGCGCGTGAAAATGGAATACCTAATAGGTAGCAATAACAAATGTTCCTAGACTGATTTAGCGAAGCGGGTGCGAGTAAAATAAATATCTATAAGTTTGCCTAGCGAGAGTGATTGCGGGTGAGAATATGTGGTAACTTATGATATTATTTATCAGTAGGAATATCGTTAATAATTTACCTAGCGGGAGAATATGTGTGAAACCATGTGAATTTTGAGAGAAATGTTTACTAACGGACTGAGATAGGCTCGCGTCCGGGCGGGTAAATAGATTGAACAATTTAAGTATATAGCGGATTAGATTTAATGGTGCAAAATATAAAAATATCTGCGCTCGGTAGGACCAAAACTTATGGTGGTTATTTCCGATGGCTGGTTCTTCATCAACCACGCATAAGAAGGTTGATGTTTTCGGATTTAAATGGACTGTATGTTGAGCGGGGTTTCGAAGGCACTTTGCAATATTTTGGAAAGGAAATCTGCTGTAATAAAGGTGTAAGTATGGGCAAGATCACAGCAGTAGAAAATAAGGAATGCACGGTACCTTCTTCTGATGATGATGGAGGCGCTGAGCGCCACGCGGCTGCTTGGAGATCACACACGGCAATGTCCTTACACAGCTCTGTGATGGACAGCACTATATTCTTCAAAATAACACAGGGTGTACACCACACTTGTATTTTATAGTTAAATAGGTATTCAGTTTAGAGGTTTCACGACACGGAGTATACGCACGCAGTCAATGTATAGATCACTTGACGGCGCAGAGGCAACTAATTGTCCATCTTCTTGCAATCGATTATTGGACCGCGGTGGTCAGAGCGAGACAGCGTAATTACCGAGCATGTTGAAGGAAAGGATAGGAGATAGGAAATGGATTATTGCAAAGTATGTATGAAATAATTATATTTCCACCAGCCTCTCTTTTCATTTTCCTCTCCCCACGATTTAACGCTGCCACAGGCCTTTTTTATAGTCAAAAGGCCTACCTACGTTTGACCACAATCTCACCTGATAGAAAGTGAAGATTTGACCGACGGTGTATCACGATGATGTGCGACCAGCTCATTCACCGTCTCATCCTGGGTCTTCGACGCCGCCTCCTAGCGTTGCGAGGGTTCCACTCTGTAGGTGTCTTCTCATAGCAGTAAGGGAAGCTCTTTGTGGTGTGGGATAAGGCTTAAGGTCGTTTGTTTTTTATATGAATGAATACCCACACTAGGCAAAATATAGTTATCATAGTTTCTTCAGAATAAGTGTTAATTTTTGATCATATTTTCTACGTTACCCTCAAGAATATAAACTTTCACTGTGAACTGCAGATGTGAGCGTCTGCAACTTTTGACCCAAACCACAGAAACATGAACATTTTCTGATGGAATACAGAAAACATCCCAATATCATAAAACGGAACATGTTCAAACAAACAACCCGAAAATTGATTACAGGCAATTCAGTGAACTTCTAAGGCAACTCGGAAGTCACGCTACGTCGAAATATTGTCGACGATTAGATTGGTGACAGGGACACGGGTTTTGTTATATGATACACTGCCATTTTACTAGACAGTAGAGCGAGAATACCTACCTAATAATCATAAGTAATACAATAAGTCGATCTCTTTTATATTTTTTATTTGCAGTAGGTACTTTATAAAATTCTGGACAATTGACAAGCATCAACACAGCATTATCTAGCCCCAAGCTAAGTACAGCTTGTGATAAGGGTACTAGATATCTGATATACCTACTTAACACAATACCCTAGATACATAGATTTTTTTATTATACATAGAATACATCCAGAACACCCTGAACAAATATCTGCAGATTGTACAAACGTTTGTCTCCAGGTGGGAATCGAATCCGCAACCTCCTGCATGGTAGACGGACATTCGCTCGCCGCGCTACAGAGGTCGGCTTTTGATCAGCTGATTCCTGAAAACAAGTTTAGAGCAGCCTCTATACTCGACCTCGTTGGTCCCTACCTATTTTTTTTTATTATCATAATTATTAGCCCTGGTCATACCACAGCTGGGTAAAGGCCTCCCCACAATCCCTCCAGACATCACGATCCTGACCTATCTCCGTTCAATTGATCAGGAATTGGTCCAATTCGTCCCACCATCTCTGTCTTGTGACTACTACTATAACAATAATTAACAAAAAAAATGCTTTTGTTTATTCATTCATAGTAAAATAATAATATGAGTGATACACGAATACATTTGAATCGACCAGCAGTTCCGCAAATTTGATTTTTGATTTTATTTTTAACTCGCGTCTAAATTAGATTCACGTCATCTTCGCCGAACAACGTTCCGCGCTTCGAATTTTGAAATTTTAAATATACTATTCCTAAACTGAATGATGTCAAATAGATGCACTGAAAAGATGGCTGAACAACGTCAGACGATGGCACAAATGCGGTATTCAAACACGATTGCGACCGTCAACAGAAGGCAAATTGAAACATTTCTAGTGCTGGCGTGCGCTGCTTGCACACTGAAAAGGTGCTTGCACAAGACTTTGGTATGGCGTGATTTCAGGTAATTTTTGTCACAATTTCCTAACTTCACAGTATCTCTTGCCGTAAAGTTAAATACTTACGTGTACCCAAAATCTATTTGGGTTGCCGTAGTAATTTTTTACTTTGCTAACATAGGAATTTGGCTAACTGGATATCTTCGTCATAATAATTAATGCAACTGGTTCTATCCTCTGCTATTTCAGTTCCCATGTGATAGAAATAACCTAAAAAACGCGTGCGAAGCCGCGGGCAGAAACTAGTTCAAAGGAGGCAAACATTTGTAGCACCTTTATTATTAAAACTAATTAAAAAAAAAACAGACACAAAAAAACAAAAACAACAACAACAACGTTTTAAAAACAGACTCGACCACTGGTTACGAACGCACCATCTGACCACCATACGAGACAATCAAGTGTAGTGAAAATACTAAAAGCACTGTGACATAGACATATCAGCTCTCAGCTGCTCGTCTATTATTCAATAATAATAATAATTTAGGTAGCATAAGTAACTTTTTTAAAGTACACACCACCGTCGCCTCTAAATACTCTTTGATTATTTTACTTATTGCTTGCAATCTTTTTGCCTGAAAAACAGGTTATCAGCTAGTTCTGGCACACGCATTGTTTAATTCCATTAGAATTAGATTATGTAATTCTTTGTTATCCTTTTGGTCCTTATTTTATTGACTACTAGCAACCCGCCCCGGCTTCGCACGGGTGCATGAATTATACATATAAACCTTCCTCTTGAATCAATCTATTAAAAAAAACCGCATTAAAAATCCGTTGCGTAGTTTAAAAGATCTTAGCATACATAGGGACAGACAGCGGGAAGCGACTTTGTTTACTATGTAGTGATTATTTACTTAAATCTTTAATAATAGAGTCCCAGAATTTCACAGCACTAAACTTTGTGTACCTTGTAGCAGTCAAACGCTATTTTAAGTGGATTAGTATCGAGCGATGCGACGTAGCCTGATCGCATTGCCGATGAGCACATAATGTCGCTCCGTCATGCTCCTGCGGTGAATACCCGAATACCAGCTTTAGAGGTAAACACATACAGTCTGAAGAACAAACTTATTGATCGACGAGATACTCACGAACCCACAGAAATGTATCATGAACCTAATATAATGTGGGTATACAGTAGCGTATATAGATCGGTGAACTCCGTGACTGGAACCAGTCATCTCGTAATTACAACGTAACTTCAAAGTCAAGTTCCAAGCCTCTACGAGTCCAGTACAACAACATTTTCATGATACTGATGCGGCGGTCTCGCTTTGTTTTTGTTCGCGGAGGCGCGCACGGACGGCTTTCACGCGGTCATCGGAAAAACAGTCGCTTCCCTACTCCAACGTGCGCAAGTCAGTATCAACGGCGGCATCCTGAAAATAAAAGTTTAATCTGAACCCATCGATAAACGTCGCTGTACCTAGTAGGTACACTTAGTACCTAGTGCAGCAAGTAATCCAGTATTTAAGTCACACCTAAAGACATGATTAAAAATCTGAGAGGTCGGTATACAATGTTTTTTTTATTGTAACGGTACCGGGGCACCTATAACCAGAGGAGATAAAGGTGTAGTTCATTTTGAAACGTCAGGTCCTTTTTGGAGAAAAACATTTTTGGCATCATAAACATTTTCAACTGACAACTACAACGATTTACGATTTTTCGATGTTTCTACCAGACGTAACGGCGATAAAAGTAAATGTACCTAATTTATATCTATTATTATTCCTTGTCAAACCTGTATGTATCTTTTGTCTTCTTCTAGTGGTCAAAATCAATAATACCTTGATTCTTATTCAAAGATATCAAATTATTACTATATACTTAATAGTAATAATTATCAAATTATTACTATTTAGAAACCTAAAGAAAACGTTATTGCGATTTGATATTTATGGCCAAATAAATGTATCTTTATCTTTATCGACAGGTACTAGTAAAGTAGATTTTTTCCTGTAATCCTTTTTTCGTTCAAGTATTTCCATGTTTCCTGGGATTAAATCAAACCCCACTTTGTTGGGATGATTCCGAGTTATTAACTTCTGTCAAGGTTTATTAAAGCTCATAAAGGTCTTACTTAGTCTTTGACCCCAATACCTCTGAGGAGAAAACATGTTTTTGATTTTATTTGAACTTTTTGACTTGATGACTGAAAAACTTAACAGAATACACTACATTTTTTTTAAATTATAAGTACGTAAAAAATACACAGAACAGCCTAAGTAATATATATTTTCGGGTTATACAGTTATATGTCCCAAAGCGGAGTCAAACCCGCAACGGCGCAGGCGAACCTTCGCCCGCCGCGTCACATGGTTGTCAAATCCATCCGACTGGGTCGAACCAAAATTGGATTTTTTCTAGCACGTAAGGCTGTTGTTCTTCCGCCTGACCTCTCCCCGGTGGTGACGGTCTGCGGTCTACCTTCCCTTCGGATTATGAGGGTGAGGGAAAAGAGTAGTGCATCTGTGTTTGCACACCCAACATGAGTGCACTATAATATATCCTGCGCACATGGCAGTAAATAAATAATAGCCAAATTTCGGCCACGTCGGCTAGGGCTAGTCTTAACGCAGTCTGCGTTAAGACTAGCCGCCGTGGCCGAAATTCGGTTAGAAGAACATCATCATACATAGCATTTAAAACGCTTTACGACTTTCAGTAACTGATGAAACGAAGAACAAAAGAGGAGAAGGTCTATGCTCGGCTGTTTATATTTTTTTTGTGTATTCGTCGATTGCTCCGTAAACTAGATTGAAGAGCAATCAGCGTTTATTACGCTGATTGCTCTTCAATCTAGTTGGGGACGGATTGGAAAATCCTTTCGCTATTGTATAAAAAATGATCAATTTTTCTTCCCGAGGGCTAAGTATTTGTCCAGAAAAACTTAAAAAAACAGTATAAATACTAAGGAATTTGAAGTCAGTTTTTAGCTATTATAAACTATATTAACATCCCTCAATAAAACAGAATTCCAAGTTTACCTTTAATTTAAATCTATGTAAATTTCCCTCGATAAAACAGTTTACCTTAAAACTCGTTTAAACAAAAACTAGTTTTAAAATAATCAAGTAGATGAATTTACATAAATAAATGGCTATGCTACAAACTAAAAACTTCAGACTACTCAAACAGGATAGCTGAAATAACAAAAATTTGAATAATCCAAAACTAATTTAAGCTACTCATAAACTCGCTGAATGAACCCGTCTCCGCAAAAGCCATTTCTATATTAAAATTTTAATAGTACACAGATCCTGGGCTTTTGAGATTAGGAGCCCTGTAACATACGACAACGCCTCTACTACGAGTTTTATTCAAACGAGTTACGATTATTTTCAATGGTTTTTGCTTAAGTGCGTAACTGACACTGGGGCAATTTTCTACCAAAAATTATAATGTCCCAAAAAAAATTCGACTTCGACGGATAAAACTTCAATGTTTCCCCTGTAGGTGTCCTATCGGCGCTTGAGTCCGAACAGGGTCCCAGAGTTTTTCGACTCCTACGTCACTTGAGCTCGTGACGCATTTAGCAGCGCATCCCGTAGTGCGGTAAGGGAGGTTGCGGGTTCAAGTCCCGTCGAAGTCGAAAAGTTTTTGGGACATTATTATACTTTCGTAGATTACTTTCAATGTTGGAGTGCAAACGCACTACGCGTCAGTGAAACTGCGACCGCGGCACTGCGCGTCAAATTAGAACAAATGATCAAAACAGCCGCGCAGTTCCACTGACGCGTAGTGCGTTATCTTATATGATTTCATACAAAGGATAGATGGCTGCGTCGCACTGTGTAGTTCCGCTGTAGTTCAGTTCGTGCAATCGGTACAGGGAACGAAGGCGCTCGCATCGAGCAACGAGTCGGATTTTAGCATACGGGGACGTAACATTTCATGCTCGCTGCGATAACGCTACAGGGCGTAATGCTCCTGTAGCATTACGCCCTGTAGCACCAGTGTCACGGGCCAAAAGGAGTACCTACGAGACACCCTGTATAGCCGGTGTATAGCGTATACTGACCGGTCTGTACCTGGATATGTCTGTCTGTCAGCGAAAAATGTCATGCACCTAAAATATGGTTCTTCAAAACTGACACTACAGCATCAACTACTTACCAATCTTACTGTAAACCATCTAATTTAAAATAATAACAAACTACATTAATAAGCCTTAAAAACCAGTAGTAGGGGAGACCCAGGTGATATCCCTGATGGAAGCTCCGAGTCATGTCTCGAGAAGAATATTAAAAAGTAAATCTCGTGAAACTAACCTGCACTTTACGACAATCTGTTCAGCTTACCGTTTTAATAATAAGCCAGTTTGTCGCCAAGATCCAAGAGCCAAGCTTTTATTATGAAACTTGCTTGATTATTAGACATATTTATGCTAGCAAATGGAATAAATTTAAAGGGCGGGTAATGTAATTAAGTTTTTTTATTGATAGAATAGGCTCTCAAATCGTGACGTTTTTTACCTGTGTCGATACTACTTTTTCTACCTGTATTGATACTACTTTTTAAAAAGTAAAGGAAAATCCCAAAGTGATGATCATTTTAGGGTTCCGTACCCAAAGGGTAAAAACGGGACCCTATTACTAAGACTTTGCTGTCCGTCTGTCCGTCTGTCACCAGGCTGTATCTCATGAACTGGGATAGTTAGACAGTTGAAATTTTCACAGATGATGTATTTCTGTTGCCGCTATAACAACAAATACTAAAAAATAGAATAAAATAAATATTTAAGGGGGCTCCCATACAACAAACGTGATTTTTTTGCCGTTTTTATAGATAATGGCACGGAACCCTTCGTGCGCGAGTCCGACTCGCACTTCCATCCATCCGGCATCTGCCAGCAGTCTTTCGCAAATCATCATCCCACCTGGTCGGAGGGCGTCCTACACTACGTTTGCCGAGTCGTGGTCTAGATGACTAGATGACTAATATACTTAATACAATATATATTACATAGTTAAGTAAATATTTTTATCACTATACATAGAAAATTCCTAGAACACCCGGGACAAATATTTGCAGATCGAAAAACATGTGACAAATGTTTTTCGATCTGCAAATATTTGTCCGGAATCGAACGGCGGGAAATCGGGAAGGCGGGAATCGAACCCGCAAATTCCTGTGTCGCAGGTGAACCTTCGCCCATCGCGTCATATCGGTCGTCAAAAATAACTTCATGTAATGCTAATCCATGTTCATTCCCAACTCCCAACCCAGGGACCAGTTGGTAACCAGATGATGTGTTGTTAGGAAAGCACAATATTGCACAGCAGAACAACCTCAAGTGAAAGGTTAAATCTGAAATTGGAAAAATCATAATTATACCGACGAAAAGCGATTGACTGACTTATTAACACTTTCAACAACTGTGAAACCACTTGATTGCGTTCACTATATCACTGACGTCGTGGTTTCACATTTCAAGTAATAGTTTGGTGAATTTGTGAGAATATTAATCCATTTTCCAGTTCTAGGCAGCAATAACTGCCTAAAAATTATTAATACTCTCACAAATTCACCAAGCATATATTGATATGGATCAGTTGAGCTACTTGTAGATTGTTTGCAACAGTCTGCAGTTAGCTCAATTGTTTCAATTGTAAATACTAGTTTTAATTTAATTCTATTATTTGATTGTAATTTTCTTTGTTAATAAAGATTGTACATCCAAACTATAGTGTTACTTGAAATGTGTTTTTAGATAAGTATAAAATTAAATAGAACCCTAAAAACCTCCTCGTGGAGCCAATAAGGCGATTACCAGGGGAAGCCTTTGTCCAGCTGTGGACCTTTATAGGCTGTTGAGATGAGGTGAGGTGTAGTTGGCACCATTTGGGTACGGTACCCTAAATATAAAATCGGTATTTCTGAACATAAAACATTTGATAAACTTGATTTGAGAACCTCTTTCTTTTTCTAAAGTCGGTTAAAGACTGTGGTCGCTCACCCTCGCATTGCTCGCAAGTGTACCTACCATCTTATTTATTCCCACCTCGTTCCCTCTTTGATGTAACCTGTGAGGTGTAATTTAAATTTAAACACCTCTGTGAGAATACTTTGGTCCGGGATGACTCCAATTTCAGGGTTCGGTGCTTGCGGCGGGAAGAATAAATATATGTTGCGGTCGATTGAGTTTTACCAAAAAAATTCAGCCATTGAGGGGTTTTATATGACATTCGCAGATAACCTTAATATTATAAAGAAAATGCTAATGCCTAAGCCTTGAGTGAAGTTAATCTGATATAAAATATATAATGTGATGTGTTGTGACTTCATCTGAACTCAACTAAGGCAAAACACTTAAGAATGTTGGACAAAGATATTTGAAGAGTGGAATGGAACCTTTTACAGTACAACCTATCTAAGAATCGTGGCTAGCTCTTCCCGGGATGCTGTTAAAAAAGTCGAGTTAATAGTACACAAGCTATATTGTACAAAACTACGACTATTTTTTCTATTTATGAGTACGGTTAAAATGGTTGATGCACTGCTGATGCACTGACCTCCGAAGGCGCTCGATCCGCGCTCACGGCACGATGATGCTAATATACATATCTATACCTACCTACGTGATCGATGTATTGAACAACCTTTATGTAGAGACTACATGCAAAACTGGATAGCTAACCATCGTACATGTGCACATGTGTATTATAATGCGATTATCTATTCATTATGGTCGCGTTACCATGTATGCGACCTTAATGAATATTCATATGTATATACATATATACGTACAGGTTCTTATTGTACGCTGTACTAATGAGGTTTACGGATGCAAGTCAGGCAAAGTCTCTAACGTATTGCTGGAAAAGGAGGTTTCCTTTTCGATGTTTCCAGCAATTTTTTTTTTTAATTTATAAGTTTATTATAATAGTTATAAACACGTTTTCCCTGCACTTTGTCACATTCGTCCTTTGACTAAATTTAAATAATCGACAACTACCTTTATTTATAAATATATCTTCTTGCGTACCCTATTGACTATAGAGTCAGTCGTCTATCAAATCATTTGCTAAATTCACTATATTTCTCAGGAATTTATAAAAAAGTAATAATAAAAGCTTCTTTGTCCCAAACATCCTATAGTAAAAATTAAAAATTATAATTTTCTGTCCCTGTTTTACAAAAGGAAAGGTAAACTTGTTAATTTACTTTCTAAACTCAAACGGAAAATATAAAAACTATTACGATTAAATTATTCCTTTTGCCTGTGTAGCCCGGCCGTAGCACATAATTATTCGTAGCTCTGCTACGGCGTAGCAACTGCTACGAAGCTAGATATGCTATAATGTAATTGTATTGTTTGTTATTATGTACCTCCTTAGATTTAATCTACCTAGATCTTCTGTGATGTAATAGAGGCTTAGGGAATATAGTCTTTATTGTGTATATTTGTTTCAGCGCGCGAGTTCGTGCGCGTTGTTTTCCGGAGTAAAAGTACATTAAAGATCCGTTTTTGTTTATTAACAAAGCTAACATTAACATAATAAAACAATGAGGTAGTTTGCTAAGTAAAAAAAAATATTCTATTGTCAATTATACAAATAATTACAAAGATAAAGCGCGTCAAAGTTTGTGAGCGGGGATCGTGACGTCACGCCGTACTAAAAATCTTTATAATTTTTTTTGTGTAATTGACAAAAGAAAAATACCTCTGCAGATATTGCAGAGGTATTTTTCTAATAATCTAACTAACTGACTAGATTTTTAGGATTTTAGACTATTACAACGTATATATTTACACTTATATCTATTTCCTAAAAATCTACCCGGAATGCTGGCAGCTTTGCCACATTGAATGGCAATGCTAATTCGTTGACCGAAATAGAAGCCAGCATTCCGATCACTTGTTATTACAAGTCCACATAGATCTATTTACTCTTGTATGGTAACGTTCATAGGTTATTTCTTTCCAATGTGAACTTTTAGGCATGGGAGAAATAGGCCACCCACTACTTTTTGATAACTATATGAATTCTACATGGATACAAAATTTCATCCCGATCTTATTTGTCGTGAAGACAAATAAGATCGCGAACTTACAAACATCCATACGTTCGCTTTTATAGTATTTATTCGTATGATACTCATATATTTATATACCTATATATTATTACATTGAATGTACATTGTTATGTAGCCGTGTAGACGTAATGAATGGATAATTATTGGAGAGGCAGGTACCATTAACATTAGGTATTGTATAACATTTGGAATTATCACAATTATATATAAACAAAATACCGTCTGGATGTTTGACGTTATTTTATGTTAAAACTGTTGAATGAACCAATACAGCACTTTGAAGAGATCTTTTACCAGCAAAATTGCGTGAAAAGCCGTAGTCAAAACCTTATAGTATTGTATATCTGCCAGAAAATGCGTACAAAAAATATATTCAAATAAAAGAATTTGCTTGACTTTAGAATCTATCCAAAATCAAAGCAATAAAGCTTCAATTCATTGTTGAATTTATTTTACATTATTAGAAACTCAGTCACACAGAAAATTTCAAAGTTACATTTCAATATAAATACCTTAAGGTTTAATCAATGTTTATTAGATCTGTGTTTATTGAACATTCCGTCTCGACTCGTTTCGAAAAAGAATTTCAGTTTATTTTTAGTACTTAGTTATTATATATTGCCGAGTTCGTTCAACTTTGTCTGAGATAAAGTTTCTCACCCTTTGCAAACACAATAAAGTTTACCTTTAATCTTAAAACAGAAATGTTTTCATGAGTACAGAAGAGGCTACCTATAATTATCCCGGGCTATTTGTAAGTAGTCTTCTATATGTTTTTTTATTTGATACGTAATAAGATACTTTTAGTTATGTACTATTCTCCTTTCGGCCGCCATAGTAACCCTGTTTTGTTGTGTAACTTGGTTACGAGAAAAGACGATGATTTCTTCTATGGTACCTGGTTACAAAACATAGTTACCAAGGCGGCCGAAAGGACTGATCTTAATTTGAAGTACCTAGTCGTTTTTTGATGAAGTCAAATATATTTTTCGTCATACCCGTTTTTCAACTACGTAATTGAAATTAATTTTTTTTTTAACAAATGTTAACCCCGCCCCACGTGATCCCGAATCATCGTTACCTAGTGATGAAAGTACAAATAGGTACCTGTTTGTGAGAGACTGGTGCCAGTGATAGGTTTTAAAACCTGTGTTACTAGCCACCAGTGCCCCCTCCACAGAGTTAGTTAGATTAGACTTAAATTTTTACAATGCTTTGTGCCTAATTGTGGAAATTTGAAGAAAATAAAAAATTATACTTAGTAACTAGAACATGAGAAAAGAACAGCAAAAAGAAACTAATACTAATACTAGAGGGTTTGAGGGCTACAGACATCTTCTTTGTGCTTGTGTGAGCAGAGTGTTAGATATTGACATTATATCACGTGTAACGTAACCCTGTATAATTTGCGAATTTTATTAATAGTCAGAATTAATATTGATGAAAACATTTATGCTGACTTTAAGTAATAGAATTACGTAATTAAATTGCCCTAATACTGGTTGCGCAAGCTAGTTGTCGCTGGGGTATTAAAATCTCTAATGTTCATTTGAGATTCAATTATTTTAATGGAACGATGCTTACAGAGCAAATAATTTCAGCCGTACAATTTAATGTAATAACGATCGGGAACCGAATACAGTGTTCGCCACTTTACCATGACCTTAGTTCTCCCCTTCCACACAAAAGCGGGATAAGCTTTACTATGTTCTTGGCTATATACATGTGTCTTTGTGGCTAAATGTGGCATCGTACTCCCACGCGGATGCACCGATTTCGAGCTAGATATTTCTAGTTCCTTTTCATTACCTTCCTTACCTTTTATTGTGTTTCTTAACTTTGTGTTTTCTTGACGACGTCATGAAAATAAAGACTTAATACACCTTGTACTTAAAAAAATCGTTCCATTTTTTTTGACAAAAGTATATTTTTTTAACACAAAAAAAATATACTTTTGTCTTGTAAAGCGGGATAAGCCGCGTTGCTCTTTTAATTTCATCTTATTGTCACTATTTTTATTATACAATACTATACTATCATTCAAAAAATAGAGTGTATAATCTGAGTTTCTTGACTCGTCCCACTTTGGGCCAAATCAAGTGGGACGAATCGAGAACAACTCAATCTTATTATGTAGGTTTGTCAAAGCGCGGTACAGAGTGCCGTAAACTGTAGCCTGTAGGCACTGGTTTGCAAAGGCTTCTAAAGTTACTTTGTTAGTTTGATGAAATAAATAACAGTTTATATTTAGTAATGCTTTCATAAAAGCTGTATATTTTACACTTGTTTACTTCAACTGCTTCTACTTAGTTTGCGTAATGTTTGTCTTTGTAATTAATTTGCGAGTTTAATATACATAGAAGTCTGTTGAAATTGTAGCTAATTGTCCAGTGTAACTATGGCAGATAATTTTTCTGCCATAGCTACACTGGGCAATTAGGAAAAAGGGATCGGCGTCAGAACCTAGGGTATATGCATTGGAGTTCGAAAAAGATTTTTTTATTTGTACTCTCTATTGATAGAGAAATATATCTGTATATTTATTTTTGTATATTTTGATGTTTTCATTGTGAATTCATTGAAATTTTAGATATTTTATGACTCAATCGCAATATTTCTAAACATGAAGCTTTAGCGTTTTTAGTTTTTAATATTATTTTGACTGAAGAAACAGAACCACTGGGATGACAAACTGAATGGTGACGTCACAGAAACAGGGCAGTGTTTTTATCACCCGAAACTTTAATTTTACATTGGGTGTTATATTTTTTTACGCCGAAAATTCTATAATGGAAAGTTCTGAATGGAACTTGTGATGCGCTGCGCCTTCTATTACCTCTAGTAGGTATACTATGGGGGGATTACCCGGCTGGTCTAGCGGTGGCGTGTTCATCCGCTGATAATGAGAAGGCGGGTTCAAAACTCGTGTTGGCCAAAAAAGTGGTTTTATGGATTTTTCTCACAAGAAATCATTACCCAAGATAATACTAGCGAAGTTAAGAAATACCTAGCTCTCATAATAAAACTGTTTACAACTTGTTAGGAGTGCGAGGAAAGTGCTACAGTAAAATCAGTGCAACAACAAATCCCATACAATTACAGTAACTCATCAATGTTGTGGTAATCCAATCCCGGTGGGATGGTGTCTCGGGGACAGATGGACGAAGTTCTAACTAGTAGGGGAATGACCACCTAACCTTATTACGGGACTGGCCCAAGATGTGGGGTTTACATTGAAAACAGGTTAAAGCGCATTTTGTGCTCAATTTTTTTTGTTTAAATGCTTTAAAATTTATTTGAAGTGTGGAATGTCCTACGCAAAAAGTGCAGGACATGCGAGCGGCAAAAAAAGGGGGGTGCATGAGGAGGAAGTGACTATTTAGAAAGGAGAACTACTTTTAAGATCGTATTTGCAACGTTACAGTTAGTTATTGTCGTACAACATCACTAGAAACTTCTTCTTGGCAGGTGCTCCTATTGGGAATAAAATCGGTGCTCATAAATCGGTGCTACTAAATTTGGTGCTCTAATGGGAATACTTCTGATCTGTATGCGTGAAAATTATTTGACGCTACTTCTGTCACCAATAGTACCTATCGGAGATAACTTCCAAACCAAACCAGTTTAAATTTTAACTAAGAACACCTACTGTTTTTTATCGGGTGAACACAAAACAATGTTAATTTTGTTACTTGTTAGCAAGTAAATTCGGGTCAGTAAAGCTAATAACTTTTTTTCATTTGTGTTAATAGCGCAAATGAGATAAATCAAATGAATATTATCAAATGTGATAGATAGCCTAGATTTTCAAGGTCCTATCCAGGCACGAACAACCTGCTTTTACCACAAATCCAGCCTATTACAGACTGACCGTAGGTATCAGAATTGGACGAGTCGTGAACATCTGAGTGGAACAACTTGTTCAATTAATTGTTGGCTAGCCTTTGTGGAACACTGCTGAACATTTCTGACGTGGCTACAAGTTTCGACAAGTATTTCTGTGGAACAATGAGATTGGTTGTGGATCCTGTTAATCATACTAGTAGGTATTATAGAGGGGAACTTTGGAGGTTTGATCTTGGTTTGATGAATCTTTGTGTCATTGTTTTTCTTCAGATGAAAGTCAGAAGTCGTTAACTTTATTCCTTAGGCTTACGAAATAAGCACTTGGAAAGTCAAATTTTATACATAAACAGCTTTATAAATAGTAGTTATTATCAAATGATGAAAGAATGTCCCCATGACTACACTTACAATCATGGGAAACAGTTGCTGGAAACATGCATAAAACGTGTCTTAGAAAATACCTTATTGGGAAAACTAATACAAGGTGTCCCGTAATGGATGTAATAATGGGGTAGTTCCGGACATCAAAGGCGGTCAAATTCATATTTCAAATTTCATTTATTTTTGCTTGCATGTAGGTACATTCCATCTTATTTCTAAGGTGAATGGTCATCACTAGGTACCTACATACATGCACACTGGAAGGGAACTTTTGATATAAGATTAAGATATAAGATTTTTTGAAATCGATTTTTTATGTTTGTAATTTTTACACGTACACTTAATAATAGATCGCTATAGATAATCAAATCGTAAACACAAAAAAAAACATTTCAAACACAACAAGGCAAATTCATCCGTAATTTTACATACCACCGCGACACTTCCCGAGCTAAAAGATAAAACCATGAGAAAACCACATGCCTGGTACCTTTCAACTACGAACTGAAAATAGCCTGGTTTACTCCCATTTGGTCCCCTTCCGCTTCAAGCTAACAGCATCCAGTGCACAAGATTACCTATAAGATGACATAGGACGTGCTCCTGTCACGTCACCACTCGACTACAATTACATCACTCGGGAGAGAGGATATTAGGGGTTGGATGTGTGGAGAGGCTGGTATATTGGTTTATTGAATATGGGAAGATAACTGGATAGCTAGGCGAAAATATCTTACGAAGAAAAGGATCAAATATAATTTGAAATATTGGAATTGCTTTTTTTATTTTTCAATAATCTCTGGCGCTTTTTATAAAATCACTTTTGATTCACATGCCAAGATGTTTGTTACTTCTTCACACCAAAACTTCTAAATGGTTTGGATTTAAATTGAGTAGACGTAGTTTAAAACATTCTGTTCAAAGCTACGTTACGCATTACTGCATTTTTTTTATTCTCTTCTACTTAGAAAAATAACAAATTCTCACGTAGCTAATACATTTTGAACCAATGTGTAGTCACGTTTTCCTTCCAAAAAGGTTATATTTTCACACGAACGGAACAGCATGTCAGCTGTACATTTTGATCCACAATTTCATAGTATAAGGCAAAGAGAATATAACCTCTATACGATGTACCAACAGGGTAGCCAGCTCACTGGTGTTTCAGTCTAGAACAGCTGACATCCCTACGCAGAAATGAGTTATGACTGCTCGAGATTGCCTCGCTAATAACTCGGTACAGCCCTGTCCGAACCCTCAAAATAAAAGGGCAGGGTGGTAATTAGGTGGTTTTCAAATGTTTAAATACCTACCCTAAAATATAATTACTAAGTTAAGTTCATACTTAAAAGTTTCAGAAGAGTAAGATCTAATAGGCTAGTTTCCTAAAAAATTGAATTAGTCCGTCAGTTAGATTATCAGAAGATATTGAACACGTATTTTTTTCTTTTGTAAAACAAGCAAAAAATTACAAAGATGCAGCGCGTCAAAGTTTGGGAGTGGGAGCTCGTGACGTCATAAAGTCGCTAAAAAGTATCACCCAGCCTGACGTCACGCGAAACTTTAACTGGCTAATTCGATGTGTTCGAGAAACTAGGACTAACTAAGTATTCTAAACTCTAATCAACCTACATCGAAAGACAGGGTTTGCTTTTAGATACTTAGAACTTAATAAAATGCGAAAGAAAATAGATTTGCTTTTCGAACCGAAGCTTTTTATCCCACCTTGAATTAAAAGCTCTCTTCCCCCTCTTCTGAATATAGCTGTTCCCATGACATTTAGGGCCAAAAGCGATAATTCCTAGTTGCGACCCTGCCGTCTCACGAAATGGGTGAGCGTCGTAAGCAACTTCGTTATAAAACTTTAGTGTTTAGCTGTCACTAAGAAGTTGACTCCCTAACACGAAAATAAGACAATTTGTCTGAAAGTTCGGCTTCAGCATCTTCAAAGAAAACTGGTACCTACCTTTGCCACCATCCACATAAATCCATGCTATACTTTTTTCTCTCAACATTTTCATGGTTATTATTGTAGCGTAATTAAAGATTGGGACTGAAAATGACAGCCTCAAAATATGTTCTAAGGGGGACAGCATGAGAGGCTGTCATTTTCAATCACGATTTTTAACTACGCTACTTATTCACCTACAATCAGGCTACAGTCAAGTACAAAAACGTAAGACTCACAAAATATTTTTAATTTTGTTTCTAATCGTTTAAGCCTGTACACTTAACTACATGTTATGCGTTTATGAGTTTCTTCAATGTTAGGTACCTAATTTTCGGCTTTATTAATTTTTTTATTCAGTAACTAACACGATTAAAACTAACCAATTACAGTAATCCCTTAAGATTAAATATGAAATAAAAATAAAAACAAAATTATAGCTAAAATACAACATATTTAAATTAGTCACATAAATTATTTTAATCATTAGTTTACCTACCTATACATATGTAAACTATATATATATATAAATACCTATTTATTCACGCCATAGATTGATTTTTACTGCCTTTGCCTTTGACTGTATATGCCTTAATAATTCAATTAGCTACTTTTACGGCTAATTTCCACTTAAACATTCACTTTCCGTGATCGCACTTGACCCAAAATACCAGGCATGTTGCCTCAAGTCCAATTATAAACGAAATACCCAAAGCAAATAATTAATTTTGACTCTAATGAAATTATTCAGCTAATTTGTTAATCGAGTTAGAAGGTTGCTTAACAATGGATTCCGATTTACAACGAGAATCGATTAATTTGTTGTGAAGGTAAGTTTGTTGACTACGGAGTGTTGCATAGTGAACGCATGGCCGGCTATGGGGAAAGAGGATGTGTGTTCGAAGTTAGTGCAATCTGTAGGTAATTAATACAGGCGGTAAATCAGAATCGTTTAATCTCGTTGAGATGATGGAATAGTGGAGGTATGACGACCTCTGTGGCAAGTGTGCCTTTGACGCAGGAGGTTGCGGGTAAGATTCCCGCCTTGGGACAAATGTTTGTACGATCTGCAAATATTTGTCTCGGGTGTTCTGGGTATTTACTATGTATAATAAAAAATGTCTATCTATGTAACATATTGTATTAAGTATATCAGTAATCTAGTACCCATATCACAAGCTCTGCTTAGCTTGGGGCTAGATGATGCTGGGTGGATTGTCCAGTATTATTCATATATTTAGGTTTTCATCTGATAGAAAGTTAAGCGTATTAATCATAATTAAGTAAGAGATTATGTACTATTTAGGTACTCAAAGGAAGGAAGGAAAAGCTTCTCGTGTACTTAAGATATACTTGTTCTCAATATTTGTTATCTAAGGGACACAGGGCTCTTTTCCTGGCATGCAGATTTCCGCCCGCGTGCAGATCTGGTCCGCGTGCGGGCCACCCGAAACAAATAATTTCATCCGTACTGAGGGTGAGCGCGGGTTCGAACCTGCCGAAATCGTTTTTTTTTGGGATATTATTACATTTTCGTAGAAATAACTTCATTAATGTTTTCCTACCACGCGGGCCACACGCACGCGGAACGCGGATTGGCTGGAGCAATTATAGGTTACGGGTGGCCGTCTTGTTATGTCGTGAGCGAGCTGCAAGCACCTCGCGGCGCGGCGGTTGTGTATTTTTTTTATTACTTCCCCTTTTTATAACATACACCCACGATTTGTTCGAAATCGATATCCAGGAGTAAAATTGAGGATTATAATTTTATAATAATATGTCAGCCATCTTGGATTTGGAAATGGACATAGTTTTCGTAATCGACGTATCCGAATTGATCGAAAACGATACCCATATTAGTGGGTGTACTGTCACTTTTTAAATGTTTCCAAATAATATACCAATAATATAAAATACCAAAATACATACTAGTAATATATATTTTACAAATCAATACCTACAATACAACTTTGACGATGTTGTCAACATGTCTTACAAAATTAACATCGGTAGAACTACTCCGCAATACCAATATTCTCAACAAACATAAGTATAAAATAGTTTCCATGAAACAGAAATTTCAAGGTGTAAAATTAAATTTCAGGAGATAACAAGCAAGTAATTTCGTTCTGTAATATCACACTTTGGTAGAACAAATACGTCGGATATATTTTGGAAACTGCTTAAGCCGTCGTATACTCCCGTCAGACTATTTAAGCAATATACGGGGTTGTTTAACGTTATTATCATTAACACTTGTGTTCCTACGTGTACTTAAGTCTCTTGGTTTATGTAGATATATTCTTACTTAAGGTACGTAGAACTAGTATACAATGTAAGTATGTATAGTTGTTCTGTGCATAGAGTGGCAAAACTACTACTACCGACATATAGAAAGATTTTATGGTATTTTTTAATTTTATGGTATTAGGTGTAATTTTTTTAAGCTTGTTTCTTTTAAAAATGTGTTAATTTTGTTTAAATTTAATTTTGCGTTTTATGAACTTAAATTGCAAGAAAATAAATTTTATCTGTGTTTTTATGTCGTTTTGTAAGTAAATAGTAGATAAATAGATAATTCTTTAATCACCTTAAATTAAAAAGAAAAACAAATTGTATAAAATTAAAGATAGCAAAGGATTTGGCGGCCTTATCGCTTAAAGCGATTTCTTCCAGGCAACCAGAACAGTTGAGAGAAAAGGAATGGATGGCGGTACGATATATTATAGTAAGTTAGGATAAGTGGTTCAATCATGTTATGGTCAAATAAAAATGTTAAAAATTACGGTAGAGCTGGTTTTGCTATATAGGTTAGTTACCTAAACAAATGCGCCGATGACAGTTTGGTACTTTCAGTTTACCTAAACAGCTGTATGACGTAGGTAATAATATTGCACCAACTATTTCATGGTGTTAAAAAACAAATTTAAACAACTAAAAATTTCGAATTACATTTAAAAAACAAATGTTACGTTTTCCGACTGCATTTGGCCTAAGCAATAATCTATTCATCATTAATATATTTTTAGATTTTTTCTCTTATAAAGTAAAATACCCCATTCGTTTGGTACCATAATATACTAAATAGTCTCAATAAATCTAAAAAGACTAGATAATTAAAAAAAGGTTCCATGTCTCGATCGCGTAGTTAAGTTCAACAATCGATTGATCAAGACAAATGGTTCTATTCCCCTCATTAATGTGAACTTTAGTTCGATGCACCCTTTGTCCGCCAACCTAGGTATTAAATAAAAGCTATAGGACCTTATTGATAGTTACAATAACGTCGAAGTCAAGTGGCTTGTAATAAATTGCTGTTTGACTCGTTAGTTAGTTCTTATAAATTGCAAGCAAGATCAAAAGCAAAGCAAATGAAAATAGTTTTTCAAGTTGATACTTTGAAATCTTTTTTGGGGGTTGGTTAAAGAAAATCATGAAAACCATATAGGAGGTTTTCATTATTTTCTTTGTAAAACTGAAGCTCGAGTCTATATGCTTAAAGTTGAGGGTTCGGGTTCGTTCCTAAAACAAGAAATGAAAACCCAGCCAGACCAGTTAACATGAAGAGAAGACAGACACCCGTAAAATATTCATTGGGCATATCAACGCAAAAATTTTGAAAAATCTCTTTGAGTGCATAATCTAATTGACTAAAACCCCAAAAAAATCCATTTCGGCGGGAATTCAACTCGCGACAAATCGAAAAATTTTGGGATATTATTTAATTTCTTAGAGATTACCCCGAGTACCCCGAGCCTTGAAAATGACTTATCTAAATAAAAAAGTTACGAAAGCATCCGATTGCATTTTTTTCTATTCTTTCTTTACCAAATCTTTGTTCAATGTAGGTTCGGTTCGCAGTTAATTAACCCTTTTACATTCATAATGAGTTCATACAGGTACGAATCATTGTTTATTGTGTGATAAAAAAAATATTACATGTCCGCTCAAGTTCATATGATAAGGCTCTAAAAGATCGCTCTCTTCCGAGAGCTAGGTATCACTAAACCGCTTTTATAGAGCACTCGTGGCATGGCTCTAAAAGCGATATGTTTTAAGCACGCACAAGCACTTGAACACTTATCGCGCTATAACTATGGAAACAATGGCCCGCGAAAGCCTTCGCCTTAACTACTACGCCGTAAAAGGCTATTTTACTGCCGAAAAAATGAACACATGAAGTATTAACTTATGAAGTATGTTCGAAGTTTCACAGTTTCGCATTAGCTGCTAGGTTCAGATAGGGTGACCTAGTATACCATTTTTTTAATAAGATCAAATATAAATAAACGTTGGTGTTCTTCCAACATAAATACGGTTCATAGTTAACCCGCTTAAATCCGTATATGAAGATTAAACATGTTTTATTTCCTCACCTCAACTCTACAGCCTATAAAGGTCCACTGCTGGACGTAGGCCTCCTCCTAATAATCGCGTTCTTGGCTTTTATCTCATGGGGGACAATGCCCATAATCCCCACGCTGGGCATGCGGGGAGGGGATGGTTAGTTCAGTAGTAGTAGTGGTAGATCTATTCTGGAAGAGGCGCTGCTGCCCGCCCCCCTGTGTATGTCCCTTAGTCGCCTCCTACGACACCCACGGGAAGAGTTGGGGTGGTTCAAATTCTAAGCCGGCACCACACGGCTAGTATTTTCGAAGGAAGGTTATTGTGTGTAAAGGGTATTGTATGTTATGTATCCGTCTACTTTCTCAAAAGGCTCAACATTGGAAAGTGCAACTTTTAAGACCTTCTAACTAAACCCTGTGATTTTGTGTGTGTGATACCCATGATTTTTATTAAGCCGGTAGTTTTGAGCTGAATCACCGGAAAAATTTAATCTCCGCATTGGGGCACCTTGTAAATATGCGGTAGGTAATTATGATTAAGTCGCATGGAGTTCAAACTTGTATTAAAATGTAGTCATAATGGCTCATAAATCAGAAGAGTGCTTTGATATAGTGTGGCCTCGTGCCATATACTGTTAAGAGCTATTTTTCCAGAGCTTACCTACTTAGGAGCTTTATGTTCGAAATGAGGTCATGATTTAAAATGTGTTTTTCACGTTAGTTTTTCAATTCAAATACATAATTTTGATTCAAACTGTAAATGTTTTGCGCTTAAAATATGATTATGGTTGTTTTTATATTTTTTTATTCTACATATCATTTCTAATATTTGAATATAAATGCTCGTACCAATATCAATGTTTTAGGTTAAATTTAATTCAAGATCGTACTAAATTCTATCTCTTGTATTCTAAACGACGTGAGGCGGGCGCGTGGGTTAAAAAGCTTTAGGTATTTTTATCTACGGGCAAAGCAATATACCTACTTAAGAAATGCAATCTACTAAAATAAACTGCGAGATGAGAGCTTCAGAAACATATGAATAAGTCAAAAAGGATTAGCTTTTTCTTTCACAATGTTCAAGCGATTTCATAAAAGATCAAGCCAATGACACCGTCACCGTCTTTTAGTTTTTTTTTTGTATTTTACACCTATTTCTCCGTCTTTATTCTTTTTAGCAATGCCTCGAACGATAGAACGACCTTCACCTTTGACATACTAATAAAGCTTTTATTCTGTTGTTACAGAGAATTCAAATTGGTGCTTCGCCCTGACCCCAGCTCGGTGTTCTCTGAAGATGTCCAGTTCCACTCATCATCAGGTCAGATGGACTACAACACAGCTCATGTCTACTCTGGAAAGTTGGAAGGTAAGCGAAGGTTACCCTATATATTGTGTAAGTAACTAGTTTCTGCCCGCGGTTTCGCGCGCATTTCAATCCCATGGGAACTGTTATATAGGATAAAAAGCCTATGTTTGATTCCAGGCTTAGAGCTACATCTAAAAACTCTAAATCTCAGCCGTTCAGTAAGTAGCTTTGACGTGAAGAAGTGACAAATTTCCATCCATCCATTAAGCTTTCGCATTTATGATACAAATTTCTGTCAGCGGCTTTGCACGCGTTCAGTAGGTTTGGTGTGGAGTAACATACATCCAAACTTTCGAATTTATAATATTAGTGTGATTTATTATTCATGAAGCTTCAGTCGAGCCTACACAAAACCATGTCAGCACGAGTGATTGGCAATTATTTCACAAGCCTCGTGTAGTTATCTACAATAGCCCGATCTACAATTAATTAGAATAATCCAATGATTTGCGTATCGCTTTGCGATACAAATGTGTCACAAATGTAGCACAAATTGATTGCAGCGCTTTACTCTCCACCATCATAGTTCTCATTATAATAGACCAATTAATTTCACACAGATTAAAAGCCCGTCTGTATTTTGTATTCCGTTTGGTGGAAACATTTGGTTTGGTAGCTGGTGGTAGCTGATTGTTTACCAAACACACACAACTACTTATTTGATTTGATGTTAACATTATCCCTATTCACAATCTTAAGGCGAATATGAAGGCAAAAACACGAAAATTTGGTGTTTTTGAACCCGTTTTCTGACAAAAATATTGATTGTGGAGTTTTGAAATTTATATATCCTGTAACACATATCTTGACGAAAAGCTTGGCGGTCCCAAATGTTTGCCGTTAATTATAGTTTAGTTGTTATAGTGTGTGTTTAGTTGCTTCGAACACACTTTTTATCGGTGTCTCAAATTCGATCAGTACTAAACTCAGTATAGTGATTCACATAGTTCATACCTATCTCTTGGCGGTCCATTATCGTCGAAAAGTAGTCAAAATAACGATATTAAACGTAAAAACGTATTTTTGCCTACAAAATCTATGATACAAACCTGACCAGTTACTCGTCACCTAACCGCAGAGGATCGTATTATTTGGTTGATTAGGGCACTACATGGTATGCTGAATCGAAAACAAGCACTTATTGCTGCATATGGGCGCGCGGACATGCCCAAGGTCATTTGCCTTACTATTCGCCTTAATTAGAGTCACAATAGGCTAGGGTATTAAGTACACATTTTTTGAAATTTGTCTCAGTTAGATTAAGTACTAACAAAACCACAAAAAAATCTATTGATATCTCAGTGCCATAAAATTGCATTTCAAATTTACATATTTCAAGTTTCGCACGTGATTTGACGTAAAAACGACGCAGTGGACGCCATATTACTCTGTGGTTATGACGTCATTTTGCTGTGTTTATATAAACAAATGATATTTTGCTGATGACAGCTGATACTTTTTAATTCATCTACACAGCCGTATGACGTTATAACGTTGCGCCTAATGTTTCAACATAACAAAACTGAACACTGAATTGAATTTTAAATTTTACTTTTCTCTTTTATGAACTAAAAGTAACATTTCCCGACTGCTTGTTGCCTAAGCTATCTAATATATTTTAGATGTTTTATCATGTAGAGTAAAATTTTATATGTAGGTATAGTAACAAATTACCAACAAATTCTGTGACCTGTACTTACTCCTACTACTTTACTCTCAAACTCAATGTTTGTAAACACCCTCATCCCATCTTTTTTTTTTATTTCACCTATTTTGTCCCACTGCTGGGCAAAGGTCTCCCTCACTCATCTCATCACTTTCATTCATGTGATAGATGTTTTTCATAACAGTTTGCATTTTTTTGCAGTTCTTGCTTTCCTACAATGCATGATGCTTTCATTTTTTTTTAAACTCTACACCGAACAGAGAATTTTTTGTTTTGTTTAAAAACATCTTGAGAATTTGCACCCTGAAGAAGTCCCTCGTAAAGGGATTGAGACGTTGGTGTTCTTACAACACAAATAAAAATCATAGTCAACATGTCTTGATACTCTACCATCGACGATTGGACGGAGAGAAAGAATTAGGCGATTAGAACAATTAAGGTCCGATAACAGGCTTACAGTGTCTGATAGTTAATGATGCAATTTACAATACAATACAATCACTGACATAGCAGGGCTGATGATATAGCGAATAGCGAAACGAGAAGCACAAAATGGACGAGGCCTACACTACGTAGTAGGTATTTTATAGTTATTTTGTGTCTACGCATAACAGTGGATAACTAGATTCTTAAGAGCTGATCATTTTTAATTAGGTATATACTCGTACAAATTTATCACGAATTTTTGCTCAGTTAAGATCAATAAGTTTTTTTTATAAATGAAGCTTTTTACAAGCAATCTGTTCAGTTACAAAAGCTGAAATAAAAAATATTTCTTTGAAAAGCTGTCGTAAAAAATAATTAATCGCGACTCATTCAAAGAATTTCCATTTTCCCAGAAGGGTATGACAAACAAAGCGTTTAAAATTGGTACCTCCTCCGCTGTATTTTTTTACGACATTACCAGTTCTGTGAATAAAAAAAACCGTAGATCTTCTATTTGTATGAACGAAAAACTTACAAAAAGTATGTAACATAGCGTAATGTATATTTTACACGGTATGAACGATATTAAAGTATTATACCGATTTAATTATATAATATAAACAGGATAAAATAATGTAGACGATTTCCATTTGTATTTTTTGATACAAGTGCTGTTTCCTGGCGTAAAACTTTATCCGAGGCAGGTCTAATCAAATTGAACATGATTCAAAACTACCAATATTCCTTTGCTTTATATTCTTTCCTTAGAGTAGTACAAAATTTTTACAAGTTAGCTCCTCGAATATTTTCCCTCCAATATCCAGCCGTCCAGTAATTGTTCGCGGGAAATTAAATTGTTTTCTTTAAAACGTTTAACGCCTTTGTGCCGTTTTCTTTTAATTATAAGTGAAAGTCCCCCTAAAATTGCTTTCTTGATAAGCTTGAATTAGCGCAAAGTGTCTATCATTTTCGGAAATGAGATTTTGGGGTATTTCTTTAAGAATTTGTTAGAAAGTGATACCTTATCTAATGAATAGGTATAAGTAGGATAGAGGTTAATCCAAATACTTATCATAATTTCTTGCTTAATTACATAGGTTCAATTTAGAGGTAATTACATTCTAACATTAGCAAGTTTCAACGCACCTGAATAACAACCCATCCCCAAACAATAATGAAATATGGAATGTGTCAGGCTTCCATACCCCCCGTGATCCCGCCGCTCGCAAGCATCCGAAACAGGCAATTAAACATGAGCTCGACAAACTTCAACATTGCTTCTAACTTAATAAAGCGAAATTATGTGCTGCGACCCCATCTGGAACACTCAAGACAAAGTGAATTTTGAACAAATTAGTCAAAAGTTTTAATGAACTACGAAGTTATATCTTCGAGTTTATCTTGTCTCCGTCCATCTGGTCGAGTCAACAGCCGATCCGAAAAATATTCACGTCAACGAAAAAAGGTTCCTTTGACGATAAATCTCCAAAGGAATGAATCAAATTATTATAATTTGCTGTCGCTAAATTATTTTCCCCTGCCGAATTCCAACAAAGATCAAACCCCGATGGGAGATGAACGCTTCTTTCAAATTACACACGGCCATTGTTCGGAATCACCGCGTTTCTTTCGACCCTTAGTCTTGGAAATTCCGCTTCTTTTCATTTTAAAACAGGTCGAAACTCATTTATCCTAATTGTGCCATCCATCACAGGCTGTAAAAACCATACGTCTGTAGGGGTGATGTTATGCTGTCAATGTTTTTCATGCGCTAGAAAATGAACAAAGGGGTGGCAAGGGGTGCAGACAGGGGGCAGTAATTACCCTTATTTATGAGCGGTTTCCATCCCCCGCTGCGACTGCAAGTTGTGATTTTAATTCATTGAGTCTCGGCTCTTTGCACCTCGAATTAGTTTGCATAAAATATCGTCTGCCATTTATTTCTACGTCCCGGTTTGTACTTCAAAGGCTTACGGGGTGCGAGAGTTCCTAGCTAGGTAATTGTTTAGGTGATGTTTTATTTATGCACCGCCTTACCCATTACGGAGCCTTCCTTGGGAATAACTCAATTTATTAACGGAATGTATTCGCAAATGAACCCATTACCGCAAGACCCATAACATATATATTTTCTCTTATTTTGTGTACAGGTGACGAGTCATCACACGTGTACGGCGTCATCACAGCCGAGGGCCTGTTCGACGGGACAATCTGGACTCCGACGGAGGAGTACTACGTGGAGCCGGTCTCCCGGTACGACGTGGAATACCCCAACATGCATAGTGTCATCTACCGCCGGTCCGACGTCCAGCACCCGCACGACGACCCCGAAGCCACGCCCTGCGCTTCCCACTTACTCCATATCAAAAGAACCCTCGGACAAAAAGCAGAACTCTTCAACTTCACCGACCACACGACCCTCGAAGGTCCTCCCCTCAAAAACCAAACGGAAGACCTCCGCGAGGAAATCCACAGACGCAAGAAACGGTGGCTACCCGAAGACGAGATGCAGGACGATGAACCGAAGAAGAACCCAGAACTGCCTCTCGACCTGGACGTGCCCTACACGAGCAACGGCGACCACTTCGAGAAGCTCAGCACGCGAAAACCGAAAACCAAAATCGATAAAAGTAACCTCATTACCAAGGTGCGACTCGATTCTGAAGAATCGAGACCCAAGCCAAAGACGCACGTTGAAGTGATAAAGACAAAAGCGGGTGTTGTTACAGTCAGTAAAGATATAGTTAAGAAAGAGCCAGTGGGATACACGGTGCTGACCGCGAACGCGAGCGATGATGGACGGCATGTCAACAAACGTGCGACAGTAGACCCCAGAAAGACCACATGTCTGGTGTACTTGCAAGCTGACCACATGTTCTACCAACGATACGGCTCAGAGGAAGCCTGTATTGAAGTAATGACGCGACACGTACAAAAAGTAAACGCAATCTACAAAGTAACAGGTAATTGCTTACATTCCTTACGAGTTTATTATCTTACTCGCGCCTGTCAATTAACCCCAATAATTTGTTTCAGACTTCAATCAAGATGGAAAGCCAGATAACATCACGTTCATGATCAAAAGGATAAAAGTACACACGTTAGATGCTTTGAAAGATCCAGCATACAGGTTTCCCAATAATTACGGAGTTGAAAAATACTTAGAGCTGTTCTCAGGTAACCCTCAACTCTTATTTCAATTTATATTTAAGAATGCCGACCCAAAGCCATTAGAATAATAAATTACAGTCAATTTTAAGGTATTCATAAATGCAAGAACGGTTCATAAAATTATGATATTCAAATTGATTGTTTCAGAGGAAGATTACGATGCCTTTTGTTTGGCGTACATGTTTACGTACCGTGACTTTGAGATGGGGACTTTGGGGCTGGCCTGGACCGGGGATCTTAAGAATGCCGGCGGAGTTTGCGAGAAAAATGGGGTAAGTCCCCTTTACGGCATCTATACTACCTATCTTTCTTTGAAAAGCAAAAGTTTGGCTGTGATGTGACACTTTAAGATGTTTGTTGACATGTGGTCGAGATACAACAACATTACGACAATATTACACTTTGACTAGCAGTAAACGCGGGTCATCGAGAGAAGCTGTTACAAAGAAAGACGACTGACTAAACTTCATACTGCTTTGTCACACTGGTGTGAAGGTTATGATGAAAAAATCCTCTACACACTCGAAGAAATAATAGAGATGATATAAATGAGGTTAATTGAACAGCAATTAATTGAGCGTATTTACAGTTAAAGCCTAAAAAGAGCAGATTTATGAGCGTAGTAGGTACAAACGCTCTTAAATGGCTTAAATCAAACAAAATTAAGAAGCAAAACATGCAAAGTTAAGTGGCCCTGGCAAAACGCGGCCTGGATGACATCGTCATTAATTAACAGCAAATAGAAAAGTAAACAAACCAAACCGACTAAGGGTAAACACCTCTTCTTAACGACACTCCTTGGCTTTTCTTGGTATATTCATATCGAGAAGACGGTGAAAAGAAATAAGTTCCCAAAAATTTTCTATTTCAGCGGGTGGGGCAGGTTCTAAACTTCGAAAATTTTTGAGAACTTATTTCATTTCTTAGCGATACCCAAAGTGCGGGTAAGAACTATAACAAAAAACCTGAGAAGACTGTGGTTAAATATTCATAATTTAATTCTCTTCCAGCACTACCGAGGCAGTATGAAGTCCCTAAACACGGGGATAGTAACCCTGTTGAACTACGGCAAACACGTGCCGCCGGCGGTGTCTCACGTGACCCTCGCTCACGAGATCGGACATAACTTCGGCTCGCCCGTGAGTTACCTACGAGTTACTTTTGAATATGCATGGTTTTACAGATAATGAGGGAAAGTCCATGTTTGTTAATTGTAGGCATTTGAGTGGAAATGGCCCTTCCGAGTTGGTGTATCTAGTTAAGGATTCATTTGTAAAGTTTGAAGTGAAACTTATTTGACCAGATTTTTGCTACTGGAAATCGTTAGTAAAACTAAGAACAGCGTTTATTATGGCAGACTGAGAAGCAAAACAGAACTCCTCTAATTATATCTGTGAAACTGGGGGACCTGTACGCTAATCCATTTCTGATTGTTTTGTTTTTTTTTACTTGAAGCTAGTTTTGTAAGACTTTCATATTGCGAGATGTTTGACAAACACTAACGTTAAAGATTTATTTTCCAGCACGATCCAGAAGTATGCACTCCATTCGGCGAAGACGGCAACTTCATAATGTTTGCGCGCGCCACCAGCGGCGATCGGAAGAACAATAACAAGTTCTCTCCCTGCTCGCTGCGAGCCATAGACCCGGTGCTCAACAATAAGGCCAGGTCACCCAAGGGATGCTTTACAGGTTAGTTTGGCTTTTCAGGGTTCTGTTTTCCAGCATGCTCCAGAGGTGTGCTGTGCACCCCATTCGGGAAAAATATGATTTTATTTTATTATTATTTTGGTCAATGTTTTTATTTTTTTTTAATTTGAAGAATGGTTTGAGTAGATTGCTTATTGGTCAGTTAGAAAATACTTATCATTTTAGCGTTAGAGTGTAGAAAGATATGGTGCTGCCTGTACTCTCCCCATATCTTCAGTTGTACACTGACCTGCCAATGTCCCCTAGTATTCTGGAAAAATCGTTGGGCTGTTTTTGGAACTTTCATTTGAAAATAAATTGACATCCTGTTTCCACGCTGCTTCAGCACGGTTCATAACCCGAGGAATCGGGTTAAGAGCCGTAATCTTCCATAGGTATATAGCTAAAATTTGTATGAGCGTTTTCATCTAAAATGTCAGCGAATCAACTCAAAAATTCCTTTACAGAACCTCAACCAGCAATCTGTGGCAACGGCGTAGTAGAAGAAGGCGAGGAGTGCGACTGCGGCTGGGCCTCGGAATGCACCGACGTCTGCTGCCGGCCGCAAGCCGCGCGACCGCACTACAAGCCTTGCACGCTCACTGAGCACAGCGTCTGCAGTCCTAGTCAGGTGACTTACCAGCCACTTTCCATTACTGTTTTGTGTCTCCAGGTTAAAATCAATAATGAACTACAGTCTCACTGTGTTCAGAATTGCAAAGGCGGAATGTCCATGGGCCGAATGTCCTTCAATAAATGTAATTATTTTCTCCTAAACTTTAAGATTTTTTGGAATAGTTAATCGCCGTTAATATAGTTTACT
This sequence comes from Eupithecia exiguata, assembly GCA_947086465.1. Lineage (NCBI taxonomy): Eukaryota > Metazoa > Arthropoda > Insecta > Lepidoptera > Geometridae > Eupithecia > Eupithecia exiguata. The sequence continues at coordinate 3,388,056 of OX352233.1, read as the reverse complement.
TAATTTCTTTCTGTCCTTCCAGGGTCCGTGCTGCACAGCATCATGCACGCTGAAGTACGGAGATAGGTGTCGGTCCGACAACGGCTGCCGGGACGCCGCCAGCTGTGACGGCAAGCGTGCCGCCTGCCCTGCTAGCAAACACAAGGCCAATCGGACGCGGTGTGATAAGGAGCTTGTTTGTTATATGGGAGTAAGTGGAAAAATATAATTTTATATATATTTTTTATAATACCTTTGAAGTCTTACATGAAACTTATCAGTCTGCTGATCTTCAGACGTTGCTGAGACATGCATGAGGCTTTATTTACTATAATAGGCCGTAAGATCAATAAGTACAATCGTCGGATCAACTCCTAACATCCGGCCACAAAGCATGCCATATTTTTGGATTATTTATAATTTTCCGAGCCTCCTAGTTCATGAGTAGGATTCAGTTAGGAAAGTAACAGAAAAGTAATTTTCTAAAGTCTATAAGTACCCAAAGTCTGAAAAGCAACAAATACCATTTATAACCCCCCGTTTTGCTATACTATATAGATACTCACTTACAGTGTCAGACATATCACTCGAGATCTGCATCGCCTGTAAAAAAAAGAAGTCACCTCAAATAACCATTCTTTCTTTTCAGGAGTGCACCGGCTCCATCTGCTTAGCATACGGCCTAGAGTCCTGCCAGTGCGCGCCTCGCAAAGACGACCCTCGCTCCGCCTGTGAGCTGTGCTGTCGCAAGCCTGGCGGAGCCTGCATGTCGTCCTTCCATTGGAACGCACCACCGCTAGACGTGCCTGATATGTATGCGAAGCCAGGGACGCCTTGCAATGATTACAATGGGTAAGTAACGTGCATTATGTTATGAGTTAATGTCCGGGTGAGAGCCAGAACTGTGCAGTCGCGAGCCTGGTGGCGCCTGCATATCATCCTTCCATTGGAATACGTATTCTTGGACTAGCTGGATGTGTATGCGAAGCTGGGGACGCCTTGCAATGATTATAATGTATTAATTTATCCTGGGTGTTTGGTTTTTTGGGACCGACCTATTTTTTTGGGTAGTTGGAGAGGTCATGCACTACATTTCTCCGGTACTCAACGCCAAGGTTCCTGAGATATGAATTTTTAAAGTTTTTAGAAATCCCCCGAAATCCTGCCTTTACATTTCAAATCATTTTTGTTTGCGGATGTAATAATTTTTACTGTAGGTATTCTTTAATGTAAACACACAAAGCTTAAAATATAGTAAAAAAAATATTGATACAGAGTTACGACCATTCAGTCAAAATTCTCTTTTTTGCACAGTCTGTTTTGTTACAAATCGTTAAAACTTTTAAGTCATATCGAATTTAGTTTTCTTTTAAAAAGTTTTTCAGTCTCTTCGATCGATTAGGTGGACATCAGCTAATTGTCTGCTAGGGTTGTGATGGAACAGACAATTTTATGCTTTGTTCTTCTAAATGAATTTAAATCACTTAATTTTCTCAAATTAGCCTCACATGCGAGAACATCACCATTAAATTTGTTATTGAAATAAACAACAAAAAAAAATATCTTACAAAAGTGAAAATTTTTATGTCTAACACGTCTAACCACCACCACCGACATAAAAATCGTGTTAGCCAACAAATTTTGTGAATGAAATTCATGTCACCTGTACCGGGGACATTTATTTAACATCTAAAAGATGGTAGAGAGTTGTAGAGACATAGTAGAGACGCCTCCTAATCGTCGAGGGAATAAGTTCTATCGCAGGCACCCATACAATTTACTGCAATAATCTTTGACCTTGAGTAGCCTCTGATCAAGACGAACATTTTCACAAAGAGACGGATGCCAAATAATTAAAGTTGCCTAAGTAAGTGCGCCCACTTACATCTGATAACTAGAAAACTTTACCCATCAAAGTCACTCAACACTCTCGGACTACTTAGAGCCAAAGACGAAACATCAAAACTGTAGATAGCTAGAAATAGCACGGTAATATTAGTAATAGGTATAGTACTCGTATTATTAGGTATATCCGTGGTAATAGGGATAGATGTTGCGACGCAGGAGGTTGCGGGTTCGATTCTGACCTTGGGACCAAAGTTTGCAAGATCTGTAAATATTTGTTCCGTTTTTTTTTGGGTATGATAAAAACAGCTATCTATATAATGTATTATATAAAGTACTTATATAAATAATGTAGTACCCAAAACACTACCTCTGCTTAGCTTGGGACTAGATGATTTTGCGTGGAATGTCCAGCATTAGTTATTTATTTTTTATTTAATTAATATTCAACAGAACTTACTCCTTCCAGCTATTGCGACGTATTCCAACGCTGCCGCGAAGTGGACCCGTCTGGTCCGCTCGCCACGCTGCGCAAGCTGCTGCTGTCAGACGAGAGCATCGCCGGCTTCAAGCGCTGGGTGATGCGGCACTGGTACGCGGTGCTGCTCATCTTGATCGCTGTCATCGTTTTATTGGTGAGTTGTACTATCTTCGTCTCATCAACATTTACTTCCACTGCAGAAGATCCTGCCTAAAACAAGGGGGGTATTATCATAAACGCCATGCTTGGCTAGCGGATTGGAGATCGTAGTGAAAGTGTTAGAAGGAAGCTGCCGCCATACCTCTGAAAGTTCCTCTCAGTAACCTCGGTATTTTAAAGCAATAAAAATACTAAATACTGAATTTTCCGTTAGTCATCTGAGTCGGTTCTTAAACCCACGGCCAGTTTTACTTTAGGTAGGTAGGTAAGGTCGGTTATTTTGTTGATATTGTTGAAAAACACTGTGACTGCTCACAATTATTTTTGACTGAGAGGAGACCTGACAAAAAGATCTTCGATGAACCAAAGCAGACGACTTATGCAGCGAACTCGTGAGATCACTGCATATTTCGACTGCTTTGTAGTAGACAAACCGATTCGGCTGACCAATACCGCCAGGGGTGGCAGGATAAAGATGAGGCTTGTCTTAACTCTGTCCAAAAGGTTTGTTCCAAGTATATTCAAGGTACACAAAGTCTTATGAATGCAGTATGGTTTCGTCACTGAAAATACCAGCGAAGGATCCAATTTGTATAAAAATGGTTTTCCTTCTTGGACATTTCCAAAGGTTAATTGATATTGCTAATCATAACTTTATGATAATATCTACCATCCCAACGAAAACTTCCATCAATTTTATTTTCTGTAAAAGTCTTTCTGGTACTGAACTCTATGTTGATTTTATGTTTCTATTTTTACTCCAGAAATGCTGCAGCATACTTGATGCTGTTGCTGATATGGACAAGTAAACGCTTCCGAACTTCCAAACACTCTTTAGGTTAAAACAGTATAGAAAGGTACTAACAGTATCATGCTAGGGTGTGATGTGTGGTGCATTTAAAGCTAAAATTTTTGAAAACATCCTAAATACCTATAAGCTCTCTTGTAAACATTTTGTACGAGCACCATTTTCTTATAGCTAGTCTCATCGTATCGTCACATTCATCGATTGATTTCTTGTCTTATAAAAAAACAATGTAGATACCTATGCTAAAATCCTAACTGCTAAAAAGGTAACAGTCATGGACGTCTACTTTTAATGTATCGTGTTCAAATTTCCAGGTGATCAGCACACGGTTCTTCGGGCGTCACGGCAAGAAACTGAAGTCTGTCACCATCATCCACTCGTCCACTACTGAAACCGTCCGTTTACCTGATCAAGCCGATCAGGGGCTGATAGTCCATACTGCTGTTAGGTACGATATCGACAAACCAAATTCAACCCTGCAACACTGTGATCAAAGTCTAATTTTGGTTACTTTTTTTCAGGTCCAAAGTCCCCCTGAAGAAGAAGGTGGCTCTGCGCACCCGGGCGTACAGAAACAAGAAGGAGCATAAGAGCAAAACGGGTGACAAGGTGTCGCCGTCCCATAATGCCAACAAGAAGAGAGTAAGTTAAGATTTAAAGCCATAGGTAATGAATATAGCTACAAATTTAAATGTTTCCTATGAACAGGTTAGCAGGTAGATAATGTTATTTAGCATTTTGTTCATCTATGGTACAACTTTTGTGCAATAAAGTTTATTCAATCTGTGTATCTAACTTACATAAATACTTGATTGTTTTATTGCAGAAGCCAAGCCCTCAAGCCAAATTAGAAGAAGCTCCCAAAATCTCAAAAGAGAGCGCAGTAGTAGTAACAAATTCGGAAGGCAAATCGCCTAAACATGTCTTGCTGTCCAAACATAAGAGCAAGATAAAGAAACGGAAGGTGAAGATGAAAAAGGAAACGATCGACTACAGTTCAATGCAGAAGCATCCTAGTTCACCAACGAAAGACACTGAAGCGTTGTCAAAGGTGCAAAAATGGCTGCTTAGCACTCCACAGCCCGCGGTGCTACCGAAATCCAAGTCTATCCCACTCGGACTCACTGAAAGGTCTCACAGACCAGTCCAAAAAGGCACGCGAAAAACTAGACCGTCCAAGAGCGCCACTAATCTTCTGTCTGGAGAAAAAGCCAGACTGCAAGTAGTATTCAAACCTCCGTTCAGATTTAGCGTTAAAATATGTAAGAGCGACAAAACTAAAGTCGTCCTCGACAAATCTTCCAAGCCTGATTTAGAAAGAAAGAGACACGATGCCGTTCCACAACAGACTTGCCCGGCTGAACCCGCTAAATCCAATCCAGCCAACAAACCTAAGCACTCTAATTCCACGAGAATTACGGAAAATCCTACTCCGAGTGCTCCGATATTAGATTTACCACTAAATCAAGAAACTGCCAAACACGATTACGCCAACTTGCTCCCGCGTAGTGCAAGCGATTGCAAACTGACAAAGATAATACCAGATATAAAGCTTAGAAGTGGACACAAAAAGAGCAGTTCCGTCGGACAAAGGAAAGAAACAACAGAGAGCCGACAGAACCTCATCCCTCAAGAGGACGAAAGTGCACATGTGTACGAAAACGTCATGATGTCTCAGGACGCTTTCGTGCCCAAGAGCTGCAGCATGCCGCGGCGGCAAGCCAGCGTCGGCATCGCGCGGCAGAGCAGCTACGGCCACCTCCCTCGAGCCCAGATCCGCCCCCACAGACACAGCACAAACAACGTCAGCCGCTCCAAACACAACAGCACATCAGACATCGAACACTTCTACAACGTCATCGAATCTCTGCGCAGGAACAACGGGAGCAACGGCAACACCGTCGGTACTTGCACCACGAATACAAGCAGCTCTTCTGGCAGCAGTCGACAGGAGACCGCGCTGGCCAAAAGCAGCTCCGGCTCTCGGGTCCCGAGCAGGAGCTCCCGGCAGAATAGTCTAGTCGAGAGGCACGCGCGCGCGAGTCCGGTCGAACCCTCCACCAAGCTAAGACGACAGCTGAGCGAGGTCGAGTTGGGAGAGGGCTCAGCAGGTTTGAAGGGCTTCCAACTAGTCGTGGGGAAGGAGAAGTTAAAGCGGCAGATGAGCGACAACGAGCTGTGTCGGTCGCGAGTGCAGCTTGCGATGCCAATGTCTGCGGGCGCGGAGCCGCGGCAGCCGTTCTGCTGGAACAAACGAGCTAGTCTCGACTGCGAGGCATCCTTGCCCGCCCAAAGCAGAGTCCCAGGATCCGCGAGAAACAAAAAACGCACGACGTACACGTTCGGAGAGCTAAAACATTCTGCGCCGAACGCGACCACCACTGCCAACGAACATTCCGGTGATGTACAGATCTCCCCAGAAGAATTTTTCAAAATCTTAGACAAGTAATTAAATCGGACTCCGAGTGATAGTATTTTTGAATTGAACAAAATAAATGTGTATAATTAACATGTTAGAAATCTAATTCGCAAGGTGTAACTATTGTCGGCTGGTGTAAATATTGTAATTTGCTTTTAATATTAGTACGTAATGATGTAACGTAATCTAACACTGAAACAGACCATTGCACAGTGAAAAGTACATTAGTTTTTTAAAATTATTTAACAGTTAAATCTATTAAGTTAAAATGACTCGTTTTTAACATTCTAATAAAGATTAACCATTAATTGTTTAAGTTTTATGTGTCTGGCAATGGCCTAGTTTCACTGTATGATCTCTTTAAGATGAATCTCTATTTTTTCTACAAGCTGTGTACAAAAACTCAAAACTATGTAAAGTATAAGTTTAAAATTTAGACAACGCATCCGTTATTTCTTTGGTTCTTTTTTTATTTAGGTAGTTATCATTTTGTATAGATTGCGTCAATTAATGTGTCAATCTGTGTATTGTTTAAATATAAGATATGTAATTCAATACCTTCACAACTTCGACAAAATATATTGTCGGATAATGACTCGCAATTAAGAAGCAAATTACCTAACAGGTTTTTTTTTCTTTTTGAGGTACCCTCCTAACTCAAGTATAAAATGTTTCAGTTTCTTTGCAACATGGAGCACACTAATAACTAGATATGTTTCGAAATCTTTCTTTATTTTAAGGGTTGTGATTACTCGAAAAATATTTTTGGAATCTATGCTAACTGAATTTGATCAAAAACAAATCTGTAATTAATCGTCTTATTATATAAATATTTTTCTATTATTCAAATAATAAAAAAAATAATTAAAAAAACGTGATCATGCGAACTCATGGCTGTTGATTTTAATTTTATTCTGCAATATCTGGGATGGAACTCTGGTGTATTATTCAATATTTAGGATGACAATATTCTAGTGTTTACGGTATAAATATAAAATATTTGAAGTATTGTAAAATGTTAATACGCTGTTTAGATGTTAGTGTACAAAAATAAGATATTATGTTAGTTTACTACCTTATTTATTTCGGTTGAATTTCTTCGACATTTTTTTATTTTTCTAAATTCAAAAGGGGTTGTAATAGAAGCTAAAATTATTTCTGTCTCAGATATTATACAGAAGGTGTTCCAGTATTTATATGAGTCGTACGTCGTAAAGCTTCGCGGCTGGTACAGCGATAATGAGCTTCGTCGTAGGAAGGTAAGGGTAAGCGTAAAATCTAAAATTAGGAACTGTTTCCTAAATACTTAAAGTATTGGAAATGTTACAAATTTGTATTTTATCAGAGTTCTGTTTTTATGATTATTGTGTAGAAAGTTCACACAGAATTATTTCCCAGTAACATCGCATAGCATTGAAATTCTTACTTCCTATTAAGTATAATTAGGTATTTACAAAATATTGTTTTAGGTACTCATAAATTACTCCATAAATTAAATTAACACTCACATATTATGCATGATCTTGCTGTAGGTAGGTATTTGTTCCAAGTGCCTTAAGGACAAATCCATTCAAACGCACGTTGATTTGTCTGCCGATTTTATTTGTACTATACTTTATTGTTGGTAGGAAACTAACTAAAATAAAAAGACGCGTATCTTTGTGTACCTATTTTTTTTTTTCTGTACTTAATAAGCCTGTGATAGACTTTATAGATCCTGTGTCCGATTAAGCTGGCGTGTAAAAGAGGCTTAACACCCAGCATTGAGTTCAACGAGCTCAAAGGGGGAAAACCCCTTTGGGCTCATTGAACTCAATTCTTGGTGCTGGGCTTTACATTCATTATAGAGCGAGTTTACTACGAACCTAGTTTGTATTGGAAGAACACCAACGATACTTTGTTCATTGCAACGAGCTGATTGATGATAATAATCCTGCGTCTAATCCATCTATTCTAAGGTAACATTCCATTCATGTGTAGAAATACCTTTATATTGTGAAGCTCTAAACTCCAGTCTAGTAGCTGTATAGTAATGTAAGATAACTACGACGAATACAAATTTGTAATGAGTTCATTTTCTAACAATTTACTTACTATTTTTTTCTGCATTTTTAAAAGAATTAAAAATACTCGAACAATTCATGTGTCATTTTATTTAATTCCACCCATGGAAGTAGGAACTCACCGTACGAAGTACCTTACAGGATCGCACGTATACCTACTATAGTAAAAAAATAGCACGAATTGAGAACCTGCTCCTTTTTTGAAGTCGGTTAAAAAGTAACCCTCCTCCTCCTCAACAGCCTACAATGGTCTACCTGCTGAACGCAGGACTCCCCCTGATAATAAGCCTACATAAAAGTTTTTTTAGGGTTCCGTACCCAAAGGGTAAAACGGGATCCTGTTACTAAGACTCCGCTGTTCGTCTGTCATCAGGCTGTATCTCATGAACCGTGATAGTTAGTTGAAATTTTCACAGATGATGTATTTCTATTGCCGCTATAACAACAAATACAAATAAAAACTAGAATAAAATAAATATTTAAGCGGGCTCCCATACAACAAACGTGATTTTTTTTGCTTGTTTTTCTAGATAATGGTACGGAACCCTTCGTGTGCGAGTCTGACTCGCACTTGGCCGGTTTTTTTATATTTGTCTATAGCTTATAGAAGCTATAGAGGTGAGGTAGGACAAGGATAGAAACCTTTAGAAATCATTTAGAACGAGATGTTTACCATGATTAAATTTTTGAGTTTTTCAATATTCAATTCTTTATTTTTATTTCGAATCATGGTAAATATCCCGTTCTAAATGATTTCTATAGTAATAACCATGATAGTTTCAAAAGTTTGATAGAAGCCTTGTAACCAAACTCTATGAAGCAAAAATGGTTTTAATTCAAAAAGGTTAAATGCTTTTCTCGCGCTTAGAACCTTTTTCGCGCGCACTGGCATGTCTTACTAGAATTTCGAAAATATTATTCGCTGTTCTTTTGTTTAGGCGCTTTGTCAAAACTTCAAATTGTCATTCTTGTTAAGAAAGTGGAGGGACGTCGCCAATAGATGTTGTTTAGAATTTGGAGAAAAATATTTTTTTCACGATGGCTCCAATACGATACAGTCTTCATTACGAAGATTATTCGGAGCATTTGATGTCCAGATTTGGAAAATTGCTTCAAATCCAATCCTTGGTGGATATGACACTTATGTGCAGTTCGCATACTTTACGAGTTCACAAAGCCGTGCTTGCCGCAAGCAGTGCTTACTTTCAGGTGAGTCCATTACAACGCATAATCTGAAAAACAACTTTTGCGATAATAATCGTCCCGAATATTACCCAAAATGTAGAGATTATCTGTCAAATATTCCAAACAAATTGAAATCGTTGCTCTACCTTCAGGAAGTCCTACAAAAACAAATGGGAGAGCCATTGATTATTCTGAAAATGCGCTTTAGTGTGTTGAAATGTCTGGTCGAGTTCATGTATTGCGGGAAAACCCAGTGTTTAGAGGAAAATCTGGACGAATTGGTCTCCGCTGCGCAGTTCTTGAAAATAAAGGGACTCTCTAAGGTCACCAAAGAAGGCCTTGGAATCGCTGACTCCGGTAAGCCTACAATTTAAACATCTATTGTTGCACATTTATGCTCATCATATATTTTTTTTATCAAATCACCCATAGTTACGAACAAATTTAGTCGTTGGCATAACATTGTAAAAAAACTATTTAAAGGCAACATTTTGGGTGATTTTCAAGAAAACAAGTGTATCTCTGCAACCGTGACTCTTAAGACATTGAATATAGCGGAGAAATATAGCACACTAGCACGCACCTCGCGGTTTCACCCGCGTAGTTCCCGTTCCCGGGGGAATTCCGGAATAAAAAGTAGCCTATGTGCTATTCCAGACTATCTCTGTGCCAAATTTCATCCAGATTTGTTCAGCCGTTCTGGCGTGATTGAGTAACAAACATCCATCCATCTATCCAGACTTTCACATTAATAATATTAGTGGGATTCCCCCCCAACCCCTCTAAATGTCGGTCCGAGTACCAAACATCCTGTATAATACGTACCTACGAGTTTTTTTTCCTACAAAGGATGCTAGTAGAATGTTGTGGTAATATTTGGCGTTTGGTGAAGTGCCGAAAAATGATTAATACAATGGACGGACTTATTACCTGCAAGATATTTACGATACTAAACAAATATTTTGCTCTAGGTGAACTTCCAGCGTTTACACCTCCGGTTGTTATAAACAGGCCACCGCAATCACTTATCGACATCCATTCCCAGGTAACTACTCAGAATACATACTTACCTGTAAATATACTTAGTTCAGATACTAAATCCCAGGAAAAAAATGGAAATAAATAAATGTAATCCACAATACTGGACAATTAACACAGCACTATGTTAGTAAGCAGGCTAAGCAGAGCTTGTATTATAGATACTAGATAATTGAAGAAAATAACAATCAAATAATAGAAAAAAAAGAACTAGTATTTACAATTGAAATAATTGAGCTAACTGCAGACTGTTGCAAACAATCTACAGGTAGCTCAACTGATCCATATCAATACCAGTTTGAAGCGTCTCCAAGACGCGCTGGCTGCACTGTCCCGCTGTATGCAAAGCTGATGCGCTGCGCCAGATACCTACTCACCAGCTCTCGGGTCACGCGTCGCTGTGACCAGAAGCTCAGATAATTTTTTAATAATCTATTATACATATAACTTTTTAATATCAACATATATGTACATATACAGGGTGCCACGTAAAATGTGTACTGAGCCAAAAGGGGGTGTTTCTGATCAAGGGGAATCAACTTGTCATTTTTTTATTTAAAATATTTTTATATGTACTAAAAAATAGTATTTTTTTCGTTCTATTCTTGTTCTTTTACACGCAGTCTTAGATTATTTAACATTATAAAATATTTTACAAATAGTTTTTAGTATATTCTAAGGTTATTTTCGCGACCATGGAAGCTGAAAAGCCTCCGAAACGTCAGGTTATAAACAAATATAAAATATACGCGATCAATCCGGTAAAAACAGTGTTTTATTAAATAGTTTTTATCTTGTTCTTTCAGCAAAACCCGTGTTTTGTCATGAAATTATTACAAAAAATTATGTAAATCACTTGAAATTTCAAAACATAATGTAAGAAATACTAGGTAAAAATATCTACACGTAAACAAAAAACACAAATATGATGAAAATAAGTCTACTTGTTAAAAAAATAATAGGAAAAAAATCCTATAGAAATTCCAAAAATCGGTGGACAAATGTTGATCCCTTTGGGGTCCAGTATTACCCCCTTTCGGCTTTGTACACATGATTCGTGACAACGTATACAAGGTGTAAAAAATGGAGGACCAAACTTTACTTTCGTTTGTTTTTTTTATATATATATTTTCCCGTGTTCTGTGATCAAAGCTAAACTCCCCTGAAAGTGTGGCCCTTCATTTTTGTTATACCCTGTATATTTTTTTATTATACTTACATAGAAAACACCCAGAACACATGGGAAAAATATCTGCAGATCGTACAAACATTTGTCCCAAGGCGGGAATCGAACCCGTAACCTCCTCCTCGCAGGCGGACCTACGCGCACCGCGCTACAGTTTTGTCAGACATGAAGATCATATACCAAGGAGCTAATAATAATTAGAACTATTGAAATAAGTAACGAATTATTTACTAAATATTTGCAGGAAGGCGAACATAAAGGTCCACCACCACCACCGCCGCCGCCGCCCAACAACCAAACGCTGGATGCCTTTGGCCGGCCTAATAAGGATGCGGTGGTCCGTATTCCGTTTGACATCGAGAACGGAAGCAGTTCGAACGTGGACTATCCCGAGATGCCTCGGACTATCAAACCTCGGCGAGGAAGGCCTACTGTTAGGGTGGGTTTACCATGTAGACTTTAGAGGATGGAGACTTTTTTTGACTACACTTAACAAGTACAGTAGAACTTATGGGATTTGCAGCATTTTTTTTCCGGTATATAATCCTGATGTTTTCGTTCAGCCGTACAAAAAAAAATTTCTATCTTCTGTGTAGGTATACCACATAATATTATGGATTTTCAACAGAAAGAACAGACGGGTGAATATCTGTTGCTCCTTTACACCAAAACTACTGTATTAATCGTAGACTGCTGGCAGATGCTGGATGCGGCTAGCTGAAGACAGGACGCTATGGCGCTCATTAGGGGAAGCCTATGTCCAGCAGTGGACTGATATAGGCTGATGATGATGATGAATCGTACATAATTCATGAGCTAGATTACCAAACCAATAAAGCACTAAAGACTTACCCCGAATACTCAAACGCAACTTAGATTTAAGCACGTCTCAAGTGACGAAATTTTGACTGAGTTTTCATTTCAACTGTCAGAAAATAGCATCTTGAGACGAAATTAAATAAGTTCCCAAAAATTTCCGGTTTCGACGGGACTCGAACACGCGCCCCACCCTCAGTGTGCTCTAACCAACTAAGCCACGAAACCCTTAGTCGGTTCAACCGAAAATCTTTGGGACCTCTTACAGACTATAGCGCCGGTGGCTCCACCTGCAGGGGTAACATTATATTGCTATGGTTATTTTGCGGGTTCGAGTCCCGCCGAAACCGGAAATTTTTGGGAACTTATTTCATTTCTTAGAGATACCCAAAGTACGGGTAAGCACTATAACAAAAAACCGTATCTTGAGACGAGCTTAAATTTAACTTGTGTTTGAGTATTTAGGCTACTTTTATCCTGGAAAAAAGCTAAGCAGGTGGAAGTTAGAATAAAAAGGAGTCTGAAGTTTTAAACGTTTTTAAACCTTTATATAATAACCTTTTGTCATCTTTCAGCGTCCAGCGGGTTGGGATGGCACTGGCTCTCTCAATCGGGCGGCAGAAAGGGCTTTGCTGCGTCGCGAGCAGGATTCCCGGAAGGCCATTCACCAACTCAAGCATCTACAATCTCGACACATGCAGGTGAATATTCAATCAATCATCTGGAAAATGTTGAAGATTTCTCGCTAAAGTAACAAAAGGTATTTAAACGGTCTTTGAGTAAATCATTCCTTGTCTATTTACAGGATTATATGGACAGGGTGACCCTTTCCCAAGCGGTCAATAGTATCTGCGGCCCAGAAACACCAAGCAGCTATATGAATATGGAAAACGATCTCATGTACATGGACCAATCATCGACCAACATTGATCCCAACATGCCTTTCGGAAAAGACAACGCTATGAAAGATAACATGCCTTCTAACTACCCCAACGCCAGTTCATCTACAGCAGCTAATGATTCTGGAGGGGAAGGAATCAACAATGCCATGTCGCAGTACGTCAATGCCCTGAAAAATGCCGGACTCCCCACAGATCTGCCGATTCTCTTCGAATCTGGCGACGGATCATACATCAACGTCAATGAACAAGTATTACTAGACATGGTCCAGAGCAGTGAAATCCAGTACGAAGTCATAGAACAACCGAATATCATAGAAAAGGTCGCCGACCCGAGCGAAATCAAAAGCATCGATGATCTCTCAAAATCTATCGAGAGAGGAGAGATGATGCAAGGCAACAAAGGTTATTCATTAAGCGCTGATTTTGATAAAGATACGGATTATAACCGCAACGATGATGGAATGAACAGCCTCAATACTATTTTGCCAGATAATTTAGAAGCCTACGCTGAGCAGCAAAACTTCGTAGTAATGGATCCCCGTCTTCAAGAGAATAACTTGGACCACGTAAGCTCGAATGACTTTTCTTGTATAGACGGAGATATGCAATTCTTCACCAAATCAATGAGCGATGATGTGAAAAAATATTATGAAGAGCAGCAGCTGGCAGAAGCAAGAGTTATGGAACAACTATGCCCTACCAGTGGCTCTTTGGACACGAATTTTAGCATGTCACTTCTGGACACTAAAAGCTCGCAACTAACCGAAAACCTAAGCCAATCATATGATACTTTGAACACAGATGACTTGCGAAGAACTGAAGATTGTTACGATTTTACTCTACCACTCCCGCAAAGTAACGTGTTTAAAGAAGACTTGGACTGTTTGATAGCAACACCTAGAAGGAACGACGACGACGGCAACTCGTTCGAAATGAACAGCCAGCTGGCCCGAGAGAGAGCTCAGGCCAAAGCAGATATTATAAAGGACCTTATGAGCATAGAAAGCAAGATGAATTTGAGCCAGGACAAGAGCTCCAACAGAGACGAGGAACCTTCTAACAGAGATTCTGGGGTTCAAGATTTTGGAAATCCAATGGAAGATAATCCCAACGACTCAAATAATGATTTTCAAAAAGTTGACTTTCCAAGCGGTCTGACGCCAAACATTCAATGGGAAATAGACATGGATGATTGCAGGAACACAGAAAATGATAATAATGAAAACTCTGAGAACAGAGATCCAGAATCGAAATACGCAATGATGGACTTGACAGCGGTGGACGATAAATCAGAAGTGTGGGACGATGTCATTGAGAACCAGGATGCTACGGACAAGGAGAACGTGGCACCTGAAACGAGTGTAGACTTAGACCCCGACATTCCGTACGCAGTCGGTTTACTCCCCATGAAGCCTGCGCAACAAACCGACGAAAGCAGTTTACTAAAAAGAAGGAACTCTGTAGATTTACACAGCGATGCAAAATGCCTGAAGAGAAGGGCTAAAAAGAAAATATAATCATAGTTTCACTAAGTTCAAGCTGTAAATAGTGCATGTTAAAATATAAAAGTGAAAGTTACTATGTAAAATGTTATTCGATAATGGAAATAAATAATGTTTATAGAAAGATTGTTTTAATATCAGATTTTACACTTACCAGGTAGATCCAAGTAAGAGGCAGGTCCGGCATGTTCACAGGATTTTTTGTACTCTTTTATGCTGCCCGTTACACGCCCGTTGAGTCAAATACGCAATTTAGGTAGTGAGAATTCATTAAAAACCACAAAAAACTTGTTCCCCGCTCTGTTATTTCGAAAAATTAAGGGCATATAGAAACAAAATGTTCATAACTTCATAGAATATTGATCTCATCAAAATTGTTTCGGCTGTTTTAATAGGTACTTGGAGAAAAAAGCGTATCAGATATCAACAGAAACTCGAATAACAAACCCTCGAGGGTAAAATAATGAGAATCACTACTCAACTTATGACTTACTAGCAGCGCCTCGCGGTTTCACCCGCGTAGTTCCCGTTCCCGTGGGAATTCCGGGATAAAAAGTAGCCTATGTCCTATTCCAGACTATAATCTATCTCTGTGCCAAATTTCATTCAGATCCGTTCAGCCGTTCTGGCGTGATAAAGGAACAAATATCCATCCATCTATCTATCCATCCATCCATCCATCTAAACTTTCACGTTTATATTAGTGATGATGATGATGATAGTGATAGTGAGATGATAGCAAAATACGGAACTCTCAAACAAAAGATTGATTTTCATCATATATTTCAATGTAAACATTACATACATATAAAAGTTATACTTAATTAACATCGTAAGGCATTTCTTTCCACGTCTTCTGTTACACCAACACGACACCTAACTCTGTTGTCTTGTCCAGTATCTACATTGTATGAAGCTATAAAGATATGTTACTTATATACTTATTGGGGCTTACATAAATACAATATCGCACAACTAATTTGATACAATTCAAGAAATAATAACACTGGACGTAACACATATCGCTATATCAAATATATATACATTATTGTGGTTACAAAACACATATTATTCGATAGTTTGTCATTTTCGTATAAAAATATTATCTTCAAAATAAATCAGATCGCTAAAATGGCTCGGATTGTTGGCTCATATAAATAACATTTATATCATAACTACGAGATTCTTATTCATATCTTAAAATTATTCGGATCCTTGCAAAAGGTGGTTTAAAGCTTTGTCTCTTGATCACCACGCTCTGTATACTCGTCATGTCGACTGTCTGTGCGGAGAAGCGGTCATTT
The DNA here is from genome assembly GCA_947086465.1 of Eupithecia exiguata. Classification (NCBI taxonomy): domain Eukaryota; kingdom Metazoa; phylum Arthropoda; class Insecta; order Lepidoptera; family Geometridae; genus Eupithecia; species Eupithecia exiguata. The sequence goes on along the minus strand of OX352233.1, from coordinate 3,372,369 downwards.
ATTCGGTAGTCTATGTTATCACGCTGCGGTGTGAAAATCAAATGATCGCTTCTCCGAACAGACAGTCGACGTGATAGTACGCAACTTACTGCATGTTATCAAGAGACCAGCTTTCCGCCTCTACTGTTAATAGGGCGATAAAAAACCTTACGTAATATCACCGATTGTGATATGGACATACAATAACAATTAATTATATCGATCGCTTAAACCTACGTTAATTATTGTCAAAGCTAGTTGACACAGAAAAAAGACGATCAGAGACATAGAAAAATAGCTGTCAAAAGTGTCTCAGATTTTTTTATATATAACATACTACATAACACAGACTTCAATAAAGTGATAATTTAGTAAAAAAATCAAATATCAAAAATAAATCGAAGTAAAATAAAAGTAGCTTATAATAGAAACAAAGTGGCCGGACGAAGTATATCACAACCAACTGTAAACGAGTTGAAAGTATTGCCATTATAAAAAATAAAAATGAAATTAACAAATTGAAATGATATTCAAGATTCTTAGCAGAAACAATAACTAAGTAACTCCGTACTTACTCATAAGTCGACTGTAATAAAAGTATTCCTTATAAGAATGTGCCTAGCTTGAAAGCAATTTATTTTTAGAGTGACAAAGAGAAAGTTTTTTAACGTGTTAGCACGACTGGCTTATGGACTCATCAATTAAAAGCGAAAAGGACAGATCAGTTTCAGATACTCTTAAACATGAATACGGACGGTTAGGGTCCTATCTCATTAGGTACCATAGTGGTGCCACTAGTCAGGTCACCAACAAATTGTGTACATTTGTATGGAGGGTACCTCACCTGGTATCAGCTTAGTTGCGCAACCAAATTACCCGCTGGTGGCGCAACCATTTATATGTATAGAGCTATTTGGCGTCTCACTCACTCCACCAGTTGGTGCTGGTGTTTATTTTGGTGTTTCTTGTTTGGTAGCTCAAGACACCACGGCGGTGGCGGCGCGACCTGTAACGCCACCGTGGTTCCCTAATGAGATAAGGCCCTTATACTTTAACAATCTATCACAAGAGATTCATAAGAAGATGCACAGCCACTGACAGAATCAACGTTCCTGCTGCAAACTGGCTCAAGCTGGCTGAGTCCCGAGCTGTATAACCGTAGGCATCGCCATGGTAGTCCCCTATTTGGAATGTAATCGCTGGGGAAGACATTCTGCCGTCTCCTCCGTTGGAGTAAGCGAGCACGCGCATATGGTACGTCTTACCGGGTGCTAGGTTTGTCACATAAGCTTCTAGTTTGTGTTCCACGCGGATTATTGTGTCGTTTGCGGTGCTCATGTCTTGGTCGGTCTCCCAAACGCGTACCTGGAAATAAAAAATAAATGACCATCAAATATTCGAACTTAAAAACAGATGTAAGTTAGTTCGATTTACTTTGCTATCATGGGTTCGTAGAAAATGGTTTACGATTTGCGGCATATTACTTGTCCGCTAGTGCTAATGTTATTTGAAGCTCGCGCGAAACGTGAATCGATCTTCAAATCCCACCTAAAATTTCTAAAATTGACCCGTTACTACTAAATTTAAAGTCAATAATGCATGACCAAGACATGCGTTTGCCCTGAATGATCCTGGAAAAATTACTGACATGACATAACATACGTATTTCATGCTGTTCTGAAAACTACAATGTTATAGCGATGTATTGTGTGCATGCGTATTTAATTATACTAAAGTATCCCTACTTTTTCCGAAAATCAAAAAGAGTGAAACTGTCTTAAGAGCACCACTAGCGCAAGGGGGTATTGCTCTTTTATAGCCTCTTTTATAACCACTAAACACTTTCATCGCCTACGGCGTACATGCCCATATCTACGGGTCCCTAGATCGCCGACGCCGCGCCCCCTGCGGGTCGCACCGCCAGTGGAAGCGATATATTTATATATATAAAAAGACTGGGCAGTGGAAGCGATATTTTTATATATCTATTTTTAGACTGAAAAGGAAGAAAATTAAGTTCTCCAGCAAGCCCTTACCTTATACCCCAGCAAAGGTTCTTCCTCGTCCGTTGGCTGCACATATCGCCACACCACGCGCACCGTGGTGGGGTTGTAAGCCCACACGTTGACGGAGGCCGGTGGCTTCTGGGGTGCTTTGCGGAAGGTACGCTCCAAGTACCGCTCGCTCTCGGGACCTTCGCCCGCCGAGTTGAATGCCATCACCTGGGAAGACATGAGATCCTTGTTAACGCTATTTGAGATACGTTTCTGAAAGTGGCTTCGTACGCGTTTTTCCCGGATAAAAATTGCTTCTGTAGTTGCACGGTTCATTATCTTATAGAAACTTATTTAATTGTTTTACACAACTAGCCACTTAAACTATGTACTATGATTAAAAAACCTGGATATTTGTATATAAAGTGGTTATAAACCCAAGGAATATTGGTGGAAAATATTTAACGACATTTGTATCATCGAAGCAAAGCACAGAAGCTCGAAACAATTTTTGGTTTTGAAAGCTTTTTTCTTCATCATTTAATTGATTTCTCGTTCATTTTCCAATTTAAATTAAAACCTTTTTCGCTGCATACATTATAATGTGAAATAATACGTTGTTGAAGTTAGTTTTTTCCGTTATGATAACCTTGCTGTTATCTTGTTGTTTTGTTTTCTGTTATTATTATCAGTTTGTGTTAAGTTTTCATTCAGAAATGTCTTCGTGGACATAAAAGTATCTTGGATTCCAAATCGGAGTATACCTTAGTCATTTTAAGAAATTTTCACGATGGAAACAGTACCGACTTGGGCGATAAATCCATTACAACAACATACAACTCACAAATTCTAGCCATCCATATAATCGGGATAGTTATAATCAAATAATAGTAACAAATTAGAACTATTATTTACAATTGAAACAATTGAGCTAACTGCAGACTATTGCAAACAATCTACAGGTCAACTGATCCATAAAATACCAGTAGGAAGTGTCCCCAAGATGCTGGCTGCATTGCATCCTACAGATTATATTCAGCATTGCTGCGTATGGCAATGCTGAATCTAATCTGTGTAATCTACCTAATTGGCAGACAAAAAAATCTATAGAAGGGATACAGTTGTTTGCTCCACCATCCGTCATACTATTGAACAAGTACCAACTTCCTGAATTCAAGGTGATGCATGTTACGATCCTTTATAACAAAGGTTGAATCCGACGTCATGCACAAACATTCATCTTCTCAATTGCTAAATTGTGTAGGTGTTCCTAATACTGAACCGACCAAAGATATTATTCAGGTACAACAGGTTAGTGTACAATATTGTTGACTTGGAATTATTTTAAAAAGAGAATTACAAGGTGCCACGTTATAAGTATGTATGTGTACTAGGTCAAAAAGAGGTGATTCTGTCTCTCAAAGAAGTTAACCAATTTCGGAAAAACTTTTTTTTTGAATTTAGTTTTCTAAATTTTTTTTTAAATATTCTGAGTCGACTATCTAGAATCACCCTTTTTCGGCTTAGTACACACACACATTTTGTGACAACTTGTATAGTTCTAAAGTTAAATGCTCATTGCAGCTCACCTTCACGAAGTAATAGACATCTGGCTCCAAACCGACGATCAGCGCCCAGTTCCTCGTAGTCCTCGACAGATAGTAGATAGAGTCCTCTTCTTTATTCACCTGCTTCCAATACTTCAGCCTATGGCCGATCAGCTTCCCGCGCAGTCTCTCGCGCGATTGATCAATCGGATTCCAAGTCACGTTCAACGACGTAGAATTGAAGGAGCGAGCGTACACCAACTGAGGAGCCACTTGAGGCATGTCTTCTGCTGAGTATATGGTCACAACTTCGCTCTCAGGCCCCGCACCTATCTCGTTAAATGCTTGGACCTTCACATCGTAAGGAGTGTAGAAGTAAGTAGGCGATATGTGGACGACGTACGCGCCAATGTTTCCAAACTTTTTGAGCAGCAGCGATTGGTACCCGACTTCAGTTCCGTTTCTTCTCCAGAATATCTTGTAGTGAATGCCAGGACCATTCTGTAAGGACTGAGGGAGGGGAGTCCACGTGATGGTGAGATCTCCGGTCTTGCCGCCACCGCCTCCGACGTTGTTAGGCGCCTGATAAGGCTTGTCAGCTGGGGTTGAGAACTGAGGACTAGGTGCTGACGGTTCTCCCGCACCCAAGATATTCACCGCTTGCACTCTAAACTCGTAGACAGACCACGGCATCAGCTTGGTGTTGATTATAACTCGCTTTCGTCCGTTGTACCGATCGATTTCACCTACATTCGGAACATTGTCTGATAGCACCGCCCAGGAAGAGTTCCACTGAGTGCGGCCAGTGACGATGTAACCGGTAATAGGACGTCCGTTCGAGTTGCTGTCGGTCCATTCAAGCGTCACTTGCGAGCGTTGGATGTTCTGGACCTGCAAGCCTCCGGCGGGACCTGGCGGGCCCTCTATACGCAGCTGTGTGTGCGAAGAAATCCTCCCTATAGCAGACTTAACTACGCATTCAAAGTCTCCCACATCAGACAGGCTCACATTGATAATAGTCAGTTCACCACCATCAATCTGTATTCTTTTATCCGCGAAGATGTCCGACGCTTCCTTCATGCGAATGCCGTTGTGGTTCCATAGATAAGCAGTATCCAATACAGGGTCTATTTCAGCATTGCAATGTAGGAAGATGATTTGTCCTACTTGAGTTATGATGCGCGGAGGCAGCCGTTCTAGGAACCTCGGGGCGCGGAGCACTAAAAGCCGTCCCCTACTTTCATCAGAGCCATATTGGTTCTTCGCTACACATGTATAAACTCCTTCATCGTCTCTCGATAGCTGCCGAATTATAAGATTACCAGTCTCTGTTATAAATCGTTTGCCGCCAGCGCCTATCACGATGTTGTCCTTCTTCCAAGTAAATGTTGGTTTTGGAGCAGCTTCAGGGTAGCATCTTAGGGTAACATTCCCTCCCTCTGATCCATAAGTCTCTGATTCCAAAGGCCTCTTCTTGAAAGATGGTTTCAGAGATAGTACTCGAAGTTGTCCACTGGAGTAGCTAGACTTCAACTGGTTCTTAGCTTCACATTGATACATTCCGGGATCTCTTGTAGGGTCTAAGTACTTTATGATGAGAACATTGTCTTGGATTATGTACCTGTCTCTATCTTCAGGTTCCAGATCCTTCATTGAGAGCTTCTGACCATTCCTCCACCAAGTGTAGTTGACATCAGGTATGCCAAATGCTTCACAGTTCCAATGCAGTTCACCTTTGTTGTCCATATGTTTGTCAATCAGTGGAATAGTGAAATTTGGTTTTGCTTGTACTTTTAGGAAGACGCTATTGAAGATATGAGCTCGGTCATTTCTGACGTCACAAATGTATTCACCTTCATCTTCAACCCCAACATTAGTTAAAGTTAATACTCTGTTATATTGACTCAATTTAGCCTTTTTTGGCATCTGATCATTCTTTCTGGTCCAATTATAAGAAGGCACTGGATATCCAAACGACACACATTCTAACCTTACTTCCTGCCCAACAATCGGTGCTTCAGGGAAAACTTTTGGGAAATTATTCGGGAACTTCAGATGTTGGTAATCGGAATTAGGGTATACAAAGAGAGGAAAGAAGGGGCCATTACAACCTGCATCTGATACTTTGCTCATTACATTGCAACTGTAGTTTCCTCTATCTATAGTTTCCAAGGCCGAAAAGTAGAGGCCACCATCATTGGACACAAAAACGCGCTTATCCTCTTCAACAAGATTAGGGAAATAATTCCTAGCCCACAGGAAGTTCACTGCGGGATAATAAGAAGGGGGATCACAATATATTACTTTACCCCAATATTCCTTACCATTCTCGATGGGCCTTTTCTGGTTAAACTGTCTAATGAATCCAAATGAGAGACGGACAGATTCAGATCTGATTGTGCCAAATTTGTTTGTGGCTGTGCAGTGGTATTTCACATTATCTTTATCAGTATCAGGATTAAAGATCATCAGAGTCCCACCACTGAGGATGAATCTAGTGTCAACAAGTGGATCAATTTCTGTGTAAACCGGACTGTCTACCTGATAGTCTTCTCTGTACCATTTGTAGATAGGTGCAGGATAGCCACCAGCAATGCAGATCAGTTGCACTGGGTGATTTTTCAAGGGATCATAGATTGTGTCAACGGGCTCCTTAATAAAGTAAGGGCCTCGAGGGATTCTCTCCGGGTCATAAGTATCCAAGCCATATGTAAAAGATCTCTTCTCTTCAATAAGATAGTGCAACCTTTGTGTTTGCCCTTCACAGATGAAATGGTAGTATTGTGAGCCATCCACTGGGGCTAAACCCCACCGACCTTGCTCATGAGAGAATCTGTACACCACAAAATCATTAGGGAGCAAGTTGTAGCTTGTATAAGTATTTTGACGATCAGCAAAGAAGGCATTCTCTAATCCTGACATCTGAGAGCCATCAGCCTCATTCACCCAGTGCCCAGCGGACTGCTGACGAGCTCCTAAGTACCATGACCCTTTCTGTGGGTCCAGTTTCATGAGGCTTGTAATAATGAACCCATGTTCTTCAGGACTGTTCACAGAAGCTAAATCTGCTTCATAAGCTTGACAGATCTTACGCGCTTCGTTTCTAGGTCGATCCGGAGACTTTGTAAAGCGGTAGCAAGCTTCTCTGTAACGAATCCAATTAGGAGGGCATCTGTACCTCTCTTCGTAATCTAAGCCGGCGTAGTAGGTAGCACTATTCAGAGGGTCTACTTCGTTATCATTCTCACCGTAATTATCCGTGTTGTAGATACTATCTTGGTAGAAAGAACTCTGAGGCGGGCTGTTGTATTCGTTACCGTTTACAGGAAAACTGCCGTACGGTACTTGCTGGTTTGGTCGGTTCTGTGTTCCATTTTGATTATTATTGGGGTACGTCTGTTGGGGGAAACCTGGATTATACGGTCCAGTAGTTTCCAGCACTTGCGTCCTCACACTTGCCACCGCAAGCACTAACAAAGTACACTTCATCATTTGAACCCTGAAAATTAATTAAACATTATAGTTTTCCGAAGATTCTTAGTTCATCACAGTTTAGATCTAGTTGACTGGTTTACCTCAAAGATTATTCATTACTGTTTTATTTCAGTATTCGTTTGAATTTGAAAATAATGATGACCGACACAACAAAAGCCTCGCCCTTTTGTCCACTTTTGTCGTTTTCGTTTACAATATTTTGGGAGTGTTGCCAAAATTGACAGTAGACTTAACAAAAATCTTAGAAACAGAGGTTAAAATAATTGAAAAGTATTGCGGAAAAAGCACAGACGATGGCCGCATTGACCTTAAAAATGTTCAATTTAATTTATTACTATATACCAACATTTATAGAATTATTTACTTTACCCAGTAGCCAGGAAAAGTTCAATCAAACTTTACCAAAATTCGAGCAGAACTTCCTATACTGGCAATGTTTAACGCAGCTTCCTTGACAATTCCCTGAATGTCAATGCCATAAAATTAAATGTCATTATAGTGTTTCCACCGTCCGATTATGAAAGCTGCCACTTCTACCATAACAAACAAAACCAACAAAAAACTGGTAGGTAGGCTGTTGTTTCAAAGATGCATCCGTGGAAGAAGCATTCGAAATTATATACCGTGAAAAGTCATAATCTCCTTGGGGTAGTTATTTTTATTCCTTGGTTTTGGTCGCCCGATTACAGGGCGGGGGCGGCGCCTCGCCGGGCGCGGCGGCGGCGCGGCGAGCGCGGCACGAGTCGTTAATTAATTTCTGTGCTTTCTGCTTTGATAGGTTTTTTGAGGTACCCCATCTTGAGAGGACGGACTTGTGGGATGGACTGGTGCTACGGGAGCCCGGCAATGTCCAAGAATTATAAGTTTTCTGTTGCTCCGCGTTATACTGACCTTAATATTACCCTGATGATGATGAATGATCTGTTTTTCTTTTATGGAACGTAGGTATTTCAACCTGTGCTACAGGTTTAACCAGCCTCTCACAACATAGGAAGATAATTATTTCTAAGTAGGTACCTACCTAATGCATGTATTACTCTTCCACCAGTAATTTAATCTAAGTAAAATCCTACATGTAATGTGTAATGTCGTACCGTACCTTTCTTTGTGAGACAAAATAAACTATTTTTTTATTTAAGTGAACCTTTTGGCAGAACGTAGCAGGTAGGAAATAAAATGTTCAGTGATCATTCACATTTTTATTCTCAAGTTATCAACAAGAAATGTGTCAATAGCATAGCTATAATATTATAATACTTATCATTTACATTGTAATTATATCTAAAACAGATTTACACAATTTTATTTCCATTCAGAATTGTAATAGTATACTTATTATTAAAAGTGGTTAGGTTGGTAGGTACTCCAAAAATCGTTTCTAAATTTCGTTCCTCACCCATTCAAGATATTTCTCCTAATATTATTTTCATCACAGTTCAAAAATGTACTTCTCAGTTTACTTATTTCTCCAAACATAATAGGGCGGAACATGGTTTTAAGGACAGGATGATTATTTTCATTTTAAAAACAGTTGACAAAATTTTCAAAAATACAATGGGTTTTCACGATTTAAGGAAAAATTAGAACCATCAAAGAGATATTGGTAAATGATCCCAAAATAAAGTTCATTCAATTCATATTTACATTAATATAAAAATTGCGATATGCATAAAATAATGAGTTAATTTTTTTTTCTCTAATATCGTACTTACAGGATTGTAAATAAAACAATTAATTTACAGTAAATAAATTGGTCAATAAAATAATAAACTCAATATTCGATAATATTGATCCAAACATAACAAATAACATAAAAAACTGTATAATTCATGAAGTTACTAGCATAATCTCATAACATATAAGTATAACAGATAACAGTGATGGATAATGACTGAAAATAGAAAAGTTTATACATACCTACAAAAATATCAACATCCTGCGAAACATTAAACGAACTTGCGCAGATTTAGTTACAGGTAGGTAATATATTAGGAGAGCTTTCAAATCAATTTTAGCACTGATGACTAAAGGCGCAAAATCGCGTGCTAAGGCTAACCAACCCTGTGAATCGTACCCTCCAATTAATTATATTATTTATATACAAAAAGCGTCACTAACATACAAATTCACGCACGTATACTATTGCACACACATAAGATTATGCTAATGCCTTATTATAAAATGGTAACTACATTTCCTACCTTCTAGTACTAACATCAAGCTGGTATTCAATCTAGACCTACACACCATTCACCTTCGTTATATAGCACCCATTAATTTTATATAAATTTACAAGCGACATCTATTACGCGATAGCACAGCATACCTTTAGAAATAGTCGTCAATCTATCGCTCGAAAGCCGCGGTAAAAGCAATCATAGAAAACTGCACCTATATTACTTGATTTCACCGTAAAGTGCATTGATTGAAAGTTGAAACCTAGGTTATAAAGGTACATTGTGACAAGCTATACGTATTTACATTATTTACAAGCGAATTGTTCAAACGGTAACCTCTAGCTAATAATCAGTTATCATTTCAATAAATAAACACTAACATTGATTATGTAATGGCTGCCTTAAATTACCCAGTCTCGTGATGAATAATCATATTGTTCTTATTGAGATACATGTTTAGAATAATCAGTCATGATTTCAAGATCTCGATTTGAGCCGTCTTCGAAGACACGGGAATCAGATGCACCGGATCCCCTTGTGCAAGCACTGCAACTCTACGATCGGGATTCCACGCGGCGATAAATTCTATTGATAGGCAGTGAGAGACTCGCCTACCGTTTTATATATAACTTTATTTACCGATTAGTCCTTTACATAATGCTTCAGAGCCTAATCACTCATCGCGAGTATCTTAGCAGTGATACATGGACGTGTGTTCCGTCCATTAGCTCTTTTAATTTGTCGGTAAAAAGTGACATTTTGAGACGACTCTGCACGACTTTTTCTCAAAGTCAGATATTTTTTTCTTTTACAATCAATTGTTTTTATCTTATATGTCAGCTTCTGAACATCAGGTCACCACGCCGGGAGGTTTCACACACTGTCAGCTGATCAGAACAGTCTCGATCTTGAGCAGTTGTCTCAGCTTGTCCGTCACTCGAACGAGGGCCACCTTCGACGCTCTGACGTTGACTTTCTCTCCAGCGCCGAGGAGTTGGTTGCACTGAGCTCGTTCCAGAAACTCCTGTGTTCTGATCTCCCGGAGAAGTTCCTTGGGGGAACCTGAACCGCAGTGGATTTGCTTGAGTAGGTTGTCTTTTGATTTGATCTGGAAAGAGCGAGAGATTTACGTAAAATTATGAGGATTTATTTTCCGGTTTCATTTACCCTCTACATGTTTGCAGTATCTACCGTAGGTATTTTGCGCCATATCAATACAAGCACCTACCTACTGCAAATGGATAAAGAATTCCTAATTATTAACGCTATTGAGTAGGTAAATTGATCATGCATTTATCACCTTATCTCGACAGTTATCCCGCTTAGTTTGACGGTCAATAATTGAATAAAATAAAACCGGCCAATTGCGAGTCGGACTCGCGCACGAAGGGTTCCGTACCATTATCTATCAAAACGGCAAAAAAATCACGTTTGTTGTATGGGAGCCCCCTTAAATATTTATTTTATTCTGTTTTTGTTGTTATAGCGGCAACAGAAATACATCATCTGTGAAAATTTCAACTGTCTAACTATCACGGTTCATGAGACAACCTGGTGACAGACTGACAGACGGACAGCAAAGTCTTAGTAATAGGGTCCCATTTTTAACCTTAAAATGGGTACGGAAACCTAAAAAACTAAAAATATCTTCATAATTAATCATTATTGGTAGACAACCTTCTCTGCATAATTAATCAGTACCTACTGATAAATTATGAAGAAATTAAATTAATAGAACTGTATGTATTTCGTATTTTAGGTACCTACCAAAGATACGAAATACAGTTTCATTCATTTAAACTTTTGTTATGATTGAGTGAATGCGATTGCTCATGGTTTTTCTCACGATAACCTTTGTTTATATTAAACAAACCATTTAAGCAGTGGCAAGTTTGTTTTTCCTTGAACCGTATTCGCAACATCCCGGTAACATTATAACCGATTCGTCAAACCAACCAAGATAATCACATCTGAGACTAATAACTACTCGGTCATTTTGAACTTAACTTAGTATTAATATTGAAAATTACCGAGTGTTAGTCGCTAATACGCAAGCAAAGATGTCTTATAATAGTGGTGTTATATTTGCACATTTCAATATTCAAATAACGAATTATCCACAGATTTATAAGTATAGTACTAGAATTATATTCTTTTAAACTGAATAAGTATCAACTTCTGGCCACCCGTATAAATGAGGTACCGTAAGGAGGTCAAGGTCACGACCACAAGGCTCCTCGTAGACGGTCACAAACCTTGTTAAAAAAGGTTGTATGCATGTATTGTTATCAGAAATCTTGTCTATGATTATACCTGCAGTAAGTTGGTAATATCCTGCAGCAAACACCACAGTCCGTCAGTCGGCTGGCCCGGCGCGGTCCTCAGGCTGTAGAAGGGCGGGAGAGGCGCCTCGGTGCATTGGATCTCCATCATGGAGTCAGGGGGTGGGGACGGCGAGGCTGGCGGTGGTGATGCAAGGGGGTCGCAGCCGAGCTCGTCTTGGTCTGGAAAGTTCATTCATGAATTGATAAATAGGGCCGTTTTATTGTTGTAGAGCAGAAGCGGGCCAAGCTCCTTGTTAGGTATATTCAATGCCCCGCTTTCTACAGGTGATATGGCCGCGGAAATGAAGGTACCTCCCTAAAACTTCACACGGCCTAGAGATGTTATTACACCTTTCTAGGCCGAATGCGTGGAATGAGCCGAACGAATTACTTAGATTACGTTAGAATCTGTTGTCGTCCGTCGGTTACAGGTTCAGTTGGCGTAACTGACTAATCACATAAAATGAGTTGAGTACTATACAGTTTTATAGGTATCCATCGAAATTATGTTGTAACTAGGATATTTCAAGAAATCTTGACTACAAAATAGTGTAGGTAACTGCCTTAAGTTTTTTTTGGTGTAACTGAAGTTTATTTCTAAAAATAGGGCCACTACTAATATAGGGACAAACTTCATATTTTGCCAGAAAATTTAATGAATTTTAAGCTCATCTGTCAAAACAGATCCAAAAAAGATCACATGCGAATAATGTTATATCTTTTAATTTCCTTTGAAAACATAATTTCAAAGGAAATTAAAAAATATAACATACGTAAATTGTTGTATCTGTTATATTTTATGTACTATCCTTCGAAATTATGTTTTAACTAGGATATTTCAAGAAATCTTGAGTATAAAAAAGTGTAGCATGAAAATAATTTGGAGTAACTGAAATTTATATACAAAAATATAAATTTAACATTTAACACACACTTCATATTTTGCCACAAATTAAATGAATTATAAACTTTTCTGTCAAAACTGATTCCAAAAAGGTCCCATGTGAATAAAGCTATGATCAATTTATTATGAAAAAAAAACTTTGACTTATAACTTGTTTTTTTATAAGTTAGGTACCCCAATTGAATCTGCAACCGAAGTTGTATGAAGTCGTGTGATGCAGATTTGTCCGCGTCGAATCGTCTGCTCCCTCGGTGAGTTCACCTCGAATAAATGTACAATTTCAGGTTTAAAAGTCAGTCGTCATCAACACTGACACAAAACCTTATCAGGATACCTACCTCACGATTTCAAACTGCGTAAAGGTCTGCCTCATGTAACAAGAGCATGAATGAAGCCACCGATGCGTGCATACCTACCTACTATAGCTGCATTACCTATTATACTATAGGTAGGTACGAAAGCGCATGGCAAGGGCAAGCGGTTACGAAATGCTAAGCCGAGCGGCTAATGGAGCGTAATGTAGTAATCGCTTGACATTCCGGTGCATTGTTGTTTCGCTGCAGTTTGGTATGCATTTCTGTCCTCGATTTGATGCATTAATGTGATGTTTTGTATAATTTATCCTGTGATTTTACCGCTTCAATTCGAATGATATATCTACGCCCCAGGCTCTTTTTCACCACTCTTCGTGGTGGATGAATCAATTGGGATCTTTAATCTCGTTCTAGCTGAAGTTTCTGATGAATTCAGCCCTAAAACTCATCACCTATTTGAGGTAAGGCCGATTTTTTTTAAAAGGTTTGTTTTGTTTAGCGGCACTTACGTAGATACCTGTTAGTATACCTGTGAATGAGCCCTGGGATGGGAACGACAGATGCGGTCGCAAAACCTATTGACAAATGACGTAAACTTACATCAAACACACGCTATAGGATTGCGCTCCACGATTCACTGCCCCGTTAAACCTAATCAACTATGTGTTAAACCGTGTGCCAGTAACTTCATTACTTTAACTAGCTTACCTATAATAGCAGCAGGCGGAGGAAAGACCCAGGGCTCCACAGCGCGGCCCTGCACATCCGCGATATGCAGCTGGAGCAGCCTGGCAGCAGCACCCTCCGTCAGTTCCACAGGAGTCTGGCCCGCGTAGGTGCCGAGCAGAGGATCCGCGCCGTATGATAAGAGGAGGCGGATCACTTCGACGTGGCAGTTCTCGCTTGCTTCGTGGAGAGGCCTGGAAAATATGATAACCTTTTTATACCATAAAATTAACTTTAAAATCAGGTGTTGTACTCCTGAAACCAGGCTGAATCAAACTGATTCGAGAAGTAAACGTTCCTAGAGTTTTTAACAGAGAGAGAGGTCCTTTCAATCCGTATTTTTAATTAATCAACCTTTAAACACGCTCCTTCACCTTCAATTTGAATAGATGTACCTAATTCTTGACCCGGAGTAACTTAAAGGTTTTTAATCCAGGGAAGCGGAAAGGAGCGCGGAAGTCATCGCAGTATTTAAATAATTTACCTGATCCCTCCTTGAGCCGCAGCCGAAACGTTAGCACCGTACTGTAGGAGCAGCCTGGCGATCCTGACGTGACCCTTTTCTGAAGCAACGTGCAGGGGCGTAAAGCCCGCATTGTCCTTCGCTGATGGATCCACTTCCATCTTCTCTAAGCAATACGCCACGCAGTCCTAAAAAGAACAGGAAAATCATCAAGTACCGGAAAGAAAAGAAAATCTATTTACTTTGTTTAACTTTTAATCGCTTCATAAACACGCTTTATCCTTATTATGCAACATAAAATATAATGTTCCGAAATATACTTACAGTGTATCCAAGTCTGGCAGCGCGGTGTAGATGAGTTTCCCCAACGCTTTTGTTGATAAACCAGCCCTTGATTTCTTTCTGAATATCAATAACAGATTCAGGATTCGGTTTAATTGTTGCTCTACGAACTTTTACTTGGTCGTCTCTCCTAATAATCTTCTTCTTTTTTCTAATGTAATCAAATCCTGAACTGAACTTCCTTCTGCCAAATAAACGCCTAAAACGTTTCTTGACTTCGGGACCACCTTCTGATACGGGGGAGCCGTCTTCTTTCAATTTGTTTTTTTCTTCTGAATTGCTTGAGGGGCTGTGTTGTGTTTCATTCTTACTTTTATTATTTGACAGTTCTTTTGTTCTCTTATTATTCATAGATAACATAATGCTGTTCCTCTTTTTGATACGCATCAGGCGACCTTTAGCGTCATTACGTTTTAGTAGTTTTGTGCTTCTGAGTCCATCTCTTATTGAACTTGATCTTCGAAGAATCTTCCCCTTTACTGTTTTCTTAGGTTTCGGTTTAGGTTTAGTTTCCTCTGGTTCTTTCTTGATGACAATTTCATCTTCTCTGTCGTAGTCAGCATCTCTACACGACGACGGGGGTGCGGAGGCTGGCCTCTCATCGCCAAATACTTCTTTGATGGTAGCACGTTGTCTTATAAGCCTGCTTTCGGTTCTTGTTCTTGTTTTCAAAACCACCGGCTTAAACTCCTCAGTTGCACCAAGTAGTCCATCCGTATTGTTCAGAAAAGCATTTCTATAAGCGGTTATTGTTTCTTTTCTAAAAGAGCCTAACAAAAATAAATCCTCATCTAGTTTTCCCTTTTGAGCAGTTAAAACACCTTTGGCGTTACTTTTCATGAGCCCCAAACTAGGCGTGGCTAGGAGTTCCGAGGAGTTGGTAGACTTAGGTATAATTTTCGGTGTTTTATCTTCTCGATCTTTTGTTTTTCTCTTCGAGTGTCCTTTCCTTCCACATTTTTTGATAAGGACATCGACTATAGAGCTTCGTTTCTTCTTTTTTGTGGACGATAGTACCGTCGATGTTGAGGCTTCCGAATCGTAATGTAATCTGTTTGGTGTTGAGTAACTGGAGTTAGAATCCAAGTCGCTGTCGAGTGTGAGCTTGTCTTGCCTCCTTACGCAGAGATCATCGGTAGCGGCAGACTGCGCGGATGACGGCGCCGGTGAGAGAGGAACTGGGTCCAAGTCTGGGAGGGACGTGGTGACGTGATGAAATAGTGCTCCTGACCCTCGCATAAAAGGCCCTCCAGCTCGTCCACGAGGTATAGCAATAAGCCTTGGAGGCATACGGAGAGATCGCTTAAATCTGAACAGTTCTTCTTCCCATCCTGGATGGAAATCAGAACCATCACCGAATCCTGGTTTCTTTACAGTTGAGCTTGCACTGCTGTTATCCAATTTCTTGGAGAGAGGAGATTTTACCGGCGATTTGACTTGTAAAGTAGATTTATTTTCTTCACTTTTTATGCTTTTCCGTATTCGAAGTCTACTAGCAACACATAGATCATCATCACTATCTGAACTAGAATCATCTTTTTTCTCGGTTTTTTTACTATCGAAGGACAGTGATTTTGTTTTAGACCTTGACAATTGCCTTGATAATTTCCCTTTCGATGGTTTTTCTTTTTCTTCGATTTCTTTAGTAGCAGAATCTAATGATTTTCTGTTATTTTTGTTAACGTCAACGTCACAACACTCTAGCTTAACATAGGCAGACTTTTCAGTAAAATCTTTTAGCAATTGGAATTTGACACGGTCGTTTTCTTCTCTTACTTTAAGCATTTTACTTTTTATTAGCGGTTCATCATCGTCTGTCGACTCTTGCTCTTGTTTTATCACAGTTTTTATCACGACTTTTTCCTTGGTTTCCTTAGTTTCTTTGATAACTTTGTCTTTCTTTTCTTTTATAATTTGATCTCTTTTATTCTTGTCTTTGACCATTTTACTCTTAATTTCTTTGCCATCTTTTACTTTTTCTTTACTGTCTTTTAACACCTTCTTACCTGGAGTTGATGAAGATGCGGCACTCTTATCAGGTGTGACTTTTGCTTTTTGTTTAATTTTCAGAGGTTTCTCAACTTCTGGTTTTTTATTATTATCAGTCTGCATCTCGTCAGCATTTATTTCTATTTTGATGATTGGGTTCTCTTCAAGATTTTCTTCTAGCTTGTGCAGATCGCTGCCTAGTAGTGTTGACGGAGATGTGATAGCTTCATTCATGAGTTCGTCGATAGGTTCCTGTTTAATAACGACGTCATGGGGCATAACAGGTTCAGGTGGACACTCGTTTTCTGTTAAAGAAGTTACTGAAGGTTCCGTTGATTGTATGTTTTCAGTTTTGTTAATAGTAAGTTCTTTTTCACTATCAAGCGTATCTGTTCGTCTTTTTAAAGTTTTCTTTTTGTGGGTTCCTGTCTTGAGCTGTTCCATGAAACTGTCACAAGCGCTGGCCCAGTTAAAATCTTCAGGCTCACTGCTCGGTGGATCAAATTGCTCAATTATATCTTCAGTCTTGATTGGAATGACAGCATCTCTTTCAATTTCCTCAATATTCATGGGTTCTGTCTTTACTTCTGGAATAGTTGTGGATTCAGATGGCTTTTCTATTTTAATTACAGATTCTAATTGGAGATCTTCTCGAATCTGATTGAATAGATGTTGTTTTTGAGACTTGGGCTTTAATCTCACTTCTTTATCACCTTCTAAAGTCTGTTTTATTTCAGGTTTCAAAGAACTATCTTGCGTTGGTGGCATTGATTTCAACTCTGCTTTTGTTCTTATTCTAGAAGCGACATCATTTTCTGGAGACTTTACTTTGACTTGAGTATTTTGGTTTTCTGGTTCTTTCTGGATTGAGTCTATAGCTCTGGGCATTTGGATATGGCTTCCAAAGCTTGGAGAAGCTGGTCCAGGTAAACGGTGGTTGATGGGTTTGCTACTGTCATGATCATTGTCAGTTATTTCTATTACAGGATCATCTACATCATCTATTATAATAATGTCTGGTTTGATAGATCTCGCTGGCTCAACAAAACCAGATTGCTTGGTTTCTAAGCTGTTTCTAAGTATGCTTAAAACACTCTGTTTCGCAGGAATCCTGCTACTGTGAGGGCCCAAGTGATGCATATGAAGCTCTCTATCCCTCACTTGACTCGGAACCTTTTGGATAACTTGCTGCCTGCTATGTAACGGTGGATTTCTGTCATGATAGGGTGAATGATGATAATCATTTGGCGGTAGCTCACGCGGTGGCATTTCAGACGGGTAAACGTTACTACTAGGTGGATAACGATGCGACGCGTGTGGATGAGTTTGTCTATACATACTTGAAGAAGAAAAAAGCTTTGCTTTCTGCTCGTTATGATAAGCCTCCAATTGTTTATGACTTGTGTAACTATAAACAGGTTGATTCATCAACTCGTGTTGCTCACGTGCCGATTGAGTCATACGTTGGTCTATCCGGCTGTCAGAGGACCACGTTTCATATCGAACCATTTTTTCAGGAATGTTGCTAACGATTGGACCGGTAGGCCGTTTTCTTTCTTCGATTACAAAGTTTCTATCATCGCGTACTCTATCTATATGTCGCTGCTCGGCAACCGGCCTTGTGAGATCTATTTTAGGAACATAAGTAGGTCTTGCAGCTGGCATAGCGTATTTGTTACGTTCTGGATATGTTTGATGTGGAGATTCAACTGGATACTCTTCAGGCAATGGACGCCGCGAGTCATAGGCCCCGTTAAATCGAGGAGGTGGATGACTCTGCTGTGGCACTGAGCCATAACCTTGACTTACACTTCTTTCCCCGTATTGTTGGTTGAAATTTGGTGCAAAATCAACTTTATGGGAAGCAGAAAACCCGACAGCTGGCAGAGGTGCCTGTCGATTTATTATCATTGAAGGTCGAGGCTGCAGAGGTAAAATTTTGCTCTCAGCAGAAGCTGAATCTATGGAGTCATCTTGAGTTGTCGAAGAATCCGCTGAATTCTTCACCGTTTTTACCGACAAGTCCAGAGGTGACTCTCGCTTCTGCTTGTTTGCCTGATTCGCCGGCGCAGTAGGCTCACGTTTGCTTTTGATTTCATTGTACAGGGATGTGACAGAAACTGTAGGCTTAGTTTTCTGGTTAGGATATCCGGGTTTTGCGGTCGACCTTGCTGGAGAAGTCAAGCCGGAGGACGACGACGCTGGGTAATTGTAATTTGGTTTCGGTGCAGCTGCCATACGGTACGGAGTTCTCGCCTGGAGCGTTGAGGTAGATGGGGCAGGCACAGTCGCACTCGGTGGATACCGAGAGGATGTCGACGGCGCAGGATAGTGATACCCGCTGCGGACATCGATAGCCGTCCTGCTCATAGTAGGGTAGTCTACTCTCGGAGGTATCCGCACCGACTCAGGCGCCGACGGGGCTAGCGTCGGCGCCGCGCGCTCCGCCACCCGCGCTGTGTACTCGGCGGTGAGAGCGTCGATGGCGGCCTGCTTGTATTGTATCTGCTGCTGCATTATTTCGACTCGATGATTGGACAATATTTGCGGAGCGGTCGGCGAAGGTCGATAGCCGGAGTAAGCCTGCTGCGGATCGTATTTCCGCGTAGGGACCACTGGTTGCCTATCATAGTTGATTCGAGCGTACGGCGACGTTTCTCGACGCTGTGGCAACGGTGGGTAGGCGTGCGATGGGCGCGCCTCAGCCGGGGGGAGCCTCTGAGTTGGGGGCGCAGTCTGCGGGTGATGTATCGGCGGGACGCGGTCGTTGTGCGGCGGGGGTGGCTGTGCGGGCGGCATCGCGAATCGCTGTGCCGGCGGGCTGTGCGCGGCGCTCTCCCGCAGGCGCGACGCCGCGTGCTGGGGCACCGAGCTGGAGATGCGCGCGTACGTCTGCGGGCTCTGGCGCGCAGGTGCTGACGGCTGCGGCGACGCAGCTGGCCCGTTGGAGGTGCGCCCGCCGTCCGCCACGCTCGCCTCGTAGTACCTGCCGTACGGCTCCGGTGGGCGGGAGGCCGAGTAGGGGTCAGGCGGGCGGCTCGGCGCGTAGGGGTCCGGCGGGCGAGCAGTCGGGGTCTGCACTCGGTGCGCGGGCGGCCGGTACAGGGCCGCGGGGTCCTGCGGGTCCGCGGCGGTTGCGGGCGCCGCTTCAACCGGCGGAGCACGCGCAGGCGATGGGCAGGGCGCGGCAGGCACGGGAGAGGGCGGCGCGCGCGATGCCAGTTTGCGGATAACGTGCGAGGGGGGCGAGGCGGGCGCGGGCTCCTCGTCCTCGTCGGGGTCGGGCCGCTCGCGGCGCTTCTCGGCCGCCTCGCGCATCACGGTGGCCTTGTGGATGATGTGCGGCTCTGGCTCCGTGGGGTCGCAGTGGCGCGGCGAGGCGGGCGGCGCGGCGGCGGCGGACGGCGGCCGCGAGCTCGGTGCCGGCGCGCCGGACTGTGCCGGAGCGCCCTCCTCCGCGGGCGCAGCCGCCCAGCTCGCTTGAGGCTGCCCGCCGCCCTCCGTCGCTACGGGCTTCGGCACGCCGAGAAAGTATTGTCGCACTTTACCTTCCAGGGCATTGTTGAACGTTACGGCGTCCATGCTACGTACTGATGTTTTTGCTTTATTTACCTGAAACAAAAAACAACTCCGTCTTCAACCACATTCACACGTGTAAAAAAGCGCCAGTTCAATGAGTAAGTGATCCCCTCGAAAGGTGCGTTAAACTTGATTCAGATTGCGAGGGTCGTTACCCACCAGATGCCCTTGAGCGTTCTTTGCCCTCACATCACGCCAACATGTAGTGCCACGGTACCTATGGATACATACCTACTCACCCACCTATCTACACCACATTTACTTAAGTACCTACCCATTTTTTTTTACATGAGACCAAGTCAATACATTCTGCATTTGCTCTTGTTTAGTATGTACCTAAGGTACCTATACATAGTAGATGTACCTATGTTCCTTCCCTATCCATACCCATCAAGGATAAACACAACAATGGAAAACACCCATTTTAAATTTCAGCCTTTGAGTTAAATTGTTTCGGCGATTACATTTCAAGCAATAAAATAAATTTAAACTGAAAGAATCCTTATTTCAATGAATACCGAAAACAAATATGTAGGTGTATTGTGTGTACATAACATAATACAAATACTAAACGAAAGTCCACAAGAACTGTCTGAAAACTTCGTCGGAAAACTTTCTGAATAACCGTGTCACGATCCGATTTACGCACGAATAAATTGAAAACAATGGACTTTTATTACGGTTACCTTTTAGTTTGAATGCCCCAAATTAATTCAAGTGTTCGCTTTAACAAAATTCATACCTAGGTAGGTACCTAAAAACGTTATGTCAACTTTGTAAATAAAGTTCGGTGTTATAGCAATAACTAAGAAGGTAGAATCTCATAAATTTAGGTATTTATTTCCCTGTTCCGAGGAAATAAACCAATAGGTAGGTATTGTACTGGGTCCCTGAAACCTGCACTACCTGGGCTGATTCACTATGCGTGCTGTCGTTATTATTATTCATATTAGGCACTGACTTTTGACATCCACCACATTGACCCACCACCGCATTGAAATTGGTGCCTAAAATCGGAGCTACCAAACCAGACAGACAATATGACCTACTTATAAAACCTCTTTTGAATCTTGTGTTGATAATAAATCACAACTTGAAACATTCGCGTATGGACTGACACTGTTAACAGCGCGGGAAGCCATGTTGTCTCCTAGCACGGAATACGTAGGAGTACCTTAGCAACCCTGTATCGATTGCATTCCCCTCCAGCATTGACGAATGGGATGCACCTCTGCAACAGCGCAAACTCCAATTCGAGGAAGTCCGGAAATAGCAGCTGTCAGAGGTTATTTCATAATTCGTGTTCGGAAAGGCGTGTTGGCAGAACGCGGCTTTATTCCTGCAAGCTTTAACAAAGCTCTTGCGTTATAAATGTTATAATAATAATACTGCTGGATAATTCACACAGCATCATCTAGCCGCAAGCTAAGCAGAGCTTGTGTTATGGGTACCTACTAGATAATTATTTATTTTATTATGCTTAGAAAACGACCAGAACACTCAAAACAAAAATCTGCAGAACGTATAAACATTTGTACCGAAGCGGGAAACGAACCCGTTTTGCTCCACTTACTCGAATGTTACCATTTACATGCAGGTATGTATATAGGTTTGTAGTCTTAACTACATACCTATAAGGTAGGTAAGGTTTAATAAGAAACGGTTCGAATATCAAACACAAATGGAAGCATACAAAATGCCTAAATTGTTTTGTTTACATCTCATACATTACGTGGAGTAAATAACTAATATGGGCTTAGATGAACGACTTTTTTTGTTGTAGCACTGGTATCGGTGTGTACCGTATAGCACATATTTTAGTTAGTCATTTACATGGTCCACCACAAGGGACCGTTATTAGCTCTACATACTTCGAATACGTTCCATAAATTACTATACAGTCGACTCCAAAAAGCTCTGCATGACTCGCTGAACCTACATCCACGAACATTGATAAAAGAGGGTCAAGCAACTTTTTATTCCCTTCCTACTTCGTCCGACGACTTGTTGAGCATTCTTGTTTTGTTTTTGATCACGACAATGGACAAATCAAATAAAAGTAGACTTGGAACCCGTCCAAATTGCCGTAGCTTTATTATTTAGGTTGCCGGATTTATGTTTTTACTCGGATAGAACATCGATCCTTTGGGATTTAATCGGTAAATACAATACAACCGATTTACAGACAGATTGTAAGAGGTAGGTAGGCAAAGTAGATTTACGTTTTTGTCTTCCGTGTAAGTTTATACCTATATGCTTACAGTAAATTATTCTAAGCCTATATGTATATAAGGCATGTTGATTTTCAGGTTTATTTGACGCAGGAGTTTGCGAGATCTATTTCTGCGTCGGGACAAATTTTTGTACGATCCGCCGACCATTTTTGTGCCGAGTGTTTTCTATGAATAATACCTATGTATAAAAATCTGTCTCTGTTGTTGTATTAAGAAAGTAGGTAAGTATATCAGTTATCTACTAAACGTAACTTTGGGGCTAGATTATGCTAGATATCTGGATTGTCCATTTTTAGGGTTTCGTACCCAAAGGGTAAAAACGGGACCCTATTACTAAAACTTCGCTGTCCGTCTGTCACCAGGCTGTATCTCATGAACTGTGATAGTTAGACAGTTGAAATTTTCACAGATGATGTATTTCTGTTGCCTTTATAATAACAAATACTAAAAAACAGAATGAAATAAATATTTAAGGGGACTCCCATACAACAAACGTGATTTTTTGCCGTTTTTATAGATAATGGTACGGAACCCTTCGTGCGCGAGTCCGACTCGCACTTGGCCGGTTTCATTTTTATTTAGCCAGAACCAGACCAGAACGGTCATCAACGTCGGGGCTTTTCGTCTTACCGCTATAAAGGTAACTTAACTACCTATTCACAATTCGCATTATTATATTCAACCCTCATAAATTATTAGGGTGCAGGTAGATAGATACCCACTGTAATGTAAGTACCCCACCTCCCGAAACTCTACCCAGCCTGCCTAGTCCCCACAAAAGGATATAAAGCAAAAAACTGCGAACCTAACCCAGCCTGTTCGTAAGGTCAATGTCACCTGATTGACATGACGTCTGAGCAGGGTCAGTGACACGAACTTATTTACCGTAGGCAGAGAACCAAGGTATCGCCTAGACTAGACAACAAAGAGAAACCGTCTCTAATTTGTAAAGAAAACGACTGATTTTGCTGAAAATTTTACGCATGATTCTACTTTTATTGTAGAGGCGAAAGTTTGTGCCGTGTTAGAAGATTTTTGGGCGAAGACAACTTTAAAACTATTGAATGGAACGAGCTGAAATTTTGCACTAATACTCTCCTGGACCTGGAAGTATATATACAGAGTTATTGGTAAATTAAATAATAATAAATAAATAATGCTGGACAATTCACACAGCATTATCTAGCCCCAAGCTAAGCAGAGCTTGTGTTATGGGTACTAGATAACTAATGTACATAATACAATACATTACATAGATAGGTAGTTTTTTTTATTATACATAGAAAACGACCAGAACACCCGGAACAAATACCTGCAGATCGTATAAATATTGTCCCAAGGCGGGAATCGAACCCGCAACCTCCTGCGTCGCAGGCGGACCTTCGCCCACCGCACCACAGAGGTCTTCACAAACGTGTTTGTGATGATGGGCTGAACCTGCAGTTCACGCATTGTTACTAATTTACCAATAACCTGTACATACATACCTACCTAGACTACTTTTTGTACAAAAGAAAAACGCGTGCAAACCCTCGGGCAGAAGCGTCTATCTTTAGTATAGGTACATAAATAAATACATAGGTAAAGTAGGTAGAATACCAGCCTACTCTCGGATTTGAGTTCGTTTATCGAAGCCATAGCACCATTAGCACCTAAGCAATGCATTCTACCTTCGCTTCAAACTTCAATCAATCAATCAGCCATTCAATCACGCAGTCGATCGCTCTGCTACTCGACAGTGGCGCTCGATTTTCAAATTTTTTCATACTTTTTAGCTGACACAAAAGAGGTTATCGAAACATGAGTTTCATTCAATAAACCAAGCCTGACATGTTCTTAGTGCAATAACGCTAACTAAACAAACAACAACAACAACGAAACATAAGCCACAATAATTAACGATATGGTGACAGACATTAGCTACATAGGGTTAAAGACAGCTACATAATAGAGCTAACAGACATAGATAACTTACCTACAGAAACGTTACCAGCGATTACCTTACCTATTATCTTCCTACGTGGTGCATTTACAAGGATTCCGTTCCGTTATACGGTTATGTTATACCGCGCCTCCAACCATGGAGACTACATACGAGTACCTACATCGTATGATAATGACAGCACATACATTGAAAAAATATTATTTCCTTAGTAAATTTAATACACATAGACCTAACGACAAAAAGTGCTGAGTAGGGCTCTTTATACTTATCATTTCTCGTGTACATCAGCGAACAGCGGTTTTGTATAGTTTGGTAGTTTTCACTTGACCATGTACAGAAATATTTGTCATGGACCGGTTGACCGTACCTCTATCGAATAATGAAACATGTAATGATGTAATAGAGCAGTCTACGAATAAATAATTATTTATTCGTTGAGTGCAGTGCAGCAATTTAAAGAAATAAAAGAAGTTCGTCGCAAAAACGCTCGGCATTTGTCTTTCTAGTCTTCTTGTTTCCTCTTCTACTTTTTTATAGATTTTTAACAACCTGTTTTATAAGGCGATGAAATAAAATTTTATCTATATATCCTGCAGCAATTGTAATCGTTATCATCAAGAACAAATTTAACCACAGAATAGGTACTACTGAAGTGGTTCAACACCGACGAAGGAGGAGCGAATCTAATATGGTATTATAACAGCAAACTAAACTTAGTCAAATCCTAGTTTGAAGTTATTCTTAGGGAGAAAATATTACCTCAGCCTAGTAACAAACTTTAGCATAGTAATCTACCTCAAAACCAAGTAAGTACAAAATATCTATTCAAGATTCAGTTTCCGAGGCCAGTCCACTCCAAAGGCAGCCCGAGACCTGCCCGAGGGGAAATCATCGATCGAAGTTATAATTTATGATGTTAAATATTTATACGAAGATTAATTATTTGGCTGTACAAGTTAATATCTTGCGGATTTAAGGACTTTACTTTCTTGGATAAGTATTTTGTAACTAATTTGCTGTACCGACCTAAGGCACTATCTAAACGTTGGGTAGGTAAGTACAAATAAAACCGGCCCAGTGCGAGTCGGACTCGCGCACGAAAGGTTTCGTACCATTATCTATAAAAACATCAAAAGTCACGTTTGTCGTATGGGAGCCCTTAAATATTTTTTTATTCTATTTTTTAGTTATAGCGGCAACTAAAATACGTCATCTGTGAAAATTTCAACTAACTATCACGGTTCATGAGATACAGCCTGGTGACAGACGGACAGACGGACAACGAAGTCTTAGTAATAGGGTCCCGTTTTTACCCTTTGGGTACGGAACCCTAAAAAATGCGCTTTTTATTATGATAATGCAGTTTATGATCGAAAGAGGAGGTAGCTTCGTTTTTTGCCAGTATACAGTTCATACATTAAAAATACTAACCAATTAACTGCATTGTAGTAAATATACACAGTGTACCTTTAATACATTGTTTAATAATAATAAACTTACAAGTTGTTATAAGCTATCCAGCTTGATGCGAATGACTGCCCCGAATCGCGTGCATTTCTCTGCACTACCTGAAATAATAGAAACACAATTTTAGTACGGAATTCAACATACTTACGTAGTAAGATCTCTCACTACGTATGTTACCAAATCCATCTAGATTTGGTAGCTTTTTAACAAACAGTGAAAAAATGAAAATAAAACAAAAAATTATCGATGGATATTTAAACACTGATCGAAACAACTGTTCCATTTTCATATAAAAAAGGCACTAAAAGCGCTGAACAATCAGGGACTTATTATTATTATGTATGAATGAGACAAGAATAAAAATTGATAGTTTTAAATTACGCTATGACTTAACTAATTAGTAATTGCTCTAACTACCTACCGACTACAAAGTAAACATCGACAAAATGTAGAGCCTGTCGTTTGTTTTGACGGCACTTGTTTACATTTTACATACCTGCACGTGCTAACAGTGCGTCCAACTTCAAATCAAACATCAAATCACATGAAAATAATGTACCCTAGTTGTGATGAGAGATTCAGTTATACATATACATCAGCCGCTTGGGCATTGACCTATATCCGACATCCGTCGGTGAACCATTATATTCAGCACTCAGCACATCACGCGAATTGACTTTCAAAACGTTTTTGCTGAATAAAAATTCGCAACGGGCATTTATACTGATAGGACGGTGACGTCATCACCCTCTTTATCTAATACACCTACTTTACACATGCCTACTAGTTTTATTTACAAACAGATAAGAATGTTTATTAATCTTTGCACCTACGTAATTTTAGATTAGGTGGGATACATAAATAGCTAACACATTCCTTAGCTTTAGCTATCTGTCTACGCTCCATAAAACATTTTCGGTAGAGATCGAGGTAAAACAAGTAAAAGTGATCATACAAATAAAACTATGTCGTGGTCTTAAAGTAAAAACAAGAATATTTTGTAGAAAACGAATGGACGATGTAAATTACAGTTACAGACATGCGCACATTCGAATCAAGCAAGTACCAGTCGATCAAACAAACAAGCCAGCCACGCGTGTGTGCCGGGCCTTATTTACGTACACACGCGCACAGCTGTGCGGGGTCAATGCCCCGAGGCGCGCGAAAGGAGGTGGATCATTTCTAGTTTTTGTCTCCTTCAATAAATATACATTACTGAAGAAAAAAATGAACCTACCTACTTTTCAAGTTTTGGTAGGTAGGTGAATGATGATATCATCGCTCGAAATACTAATATTGTTCGAAATGTTGGCTGTCATGTCGGTCGGTAGTAGGTAGGTATAACAAAAAAGTATGAATAAGATATGGGATTTTCAAGACATCTTTAATATCACAGACCGGTCTTTTTAGACACTAACTTCATTTACAAGTAGAGTACCTTACCTACTACCTACTTACCAACCTAACGCGTAAAACAGGGTTGTTTTCGCCTACCTACGTAAAAAACGCGTGGTAAATAACCCTTATAGAATATAGGGTTATTTTATGAATACTTTGATGAGAATGGCAGAGTTATCATCTCACTCCCAAGTCCCAAGTCTATCTAGGTGGTTAACGTTAAACAAAGGCTTTATTTTTCTTTCTTCTCATCTAGAGGAAGAAAAGGAGATAAATAGATTATATAATATTACAGCAGCCTGCTGGACAATTCACACAGCATCATCTAGCCCCAAGCTAATCAGAGCTTGTGTTATGAGTACAAGATGACATATATACATAATACAATACCTACATTCGGTACATAAGTAGGTAGAAAGATATTTTTTATCATACATAGAAATACCCAGATTCCTCCTAAGTTTATGTTGCGTGGTATTGCCAGCGTCATACCGTCAAATTAAACTCCAAATAGTGCAATCCAATCAACACCATACGAATAAAAACCTAATTCAGGGGTCAATTAATCTTTGCGCGTGCAGTGCTGTCACGTCGAGCCCACCCTACCCCTGTGTCTAGAAATGCTTGGGGGAGAAATTATGGTTCTACCCCAGCGAGACGACCCCGGGGTGTAATTGATTTTCAACCTGAGTGAACATTTCAGTTAGTGAAATTATTTACCAAGAGGAAACTTCTCATCGCTTACTATCGTATTGTTGTATTGGCTGGGGACATGGCACTGATACTTACGTAGGTATGTCAATCTCACTAATCTCACTATCTCACTAATATTATAAACGTGAAAGTTTAGATGGATGGATAGATGGATGGATGTTTGTTCCTTTATCACGCCAGAACGGCTGAAAGGATCTGGATGAAATTTGGCACAGAGATACATTATAGTCTGGAATAGAACATAGGCTACTTTTTATCCCGAAATTCCTACGGGAACGGGAACTACGCGGTTGAAACCGCGAGGCGCTGCTAGTATTATAAACGTGAAAGTTTAGATGGATGGATGGATGGATGTTTGTTCCTTTATCACGCCAGAACGGCTGAACGGATCTGGATGAAATTTGGCACAGAGATAGATTATAGTCTGGAATAGGACATAGGCTACTTTTTATCCCGGAATTCCCACGGGAACGGGAACTACGCGGGTGAAACCGCGAGGCGCTGCTAGTAAGTAATAATAATAATTAAAGCCTGGAAAGTATCGAATCCAGATTTTAACCCTTCTTTTTTCGCCTAGCCTAGCTTCTTTCCAGCCGTGTGGTGCCGTCTTCGAATTTGCACCACTCCAACTCTTCCCGTGGGTGTCGTAAGAGGCGACTAAGGGACATACACCGGGGGGCAGGCAGCAGCATCTCTTGCAGAGTAGATCTACCACCGAACTGAGATCCCCAACCCGCATGCCCAGCGTGAGGATTATGGGCATTGCCCCCCAGGAGATAAAAGCCAATAAGGCGATTATCACGGGAGGCGTCCAGCATTGGACTATTACAGGCTGTTGAGGTTGAGATTCTTGCCTAGGACATGGGCTGAGTTAGAAGAGTAATGTTATCTCACTAATATTATAAACGTGAAAGTTTAGATGGATGGACAGATGGATGGATGTTTGTTCCTTTATCACGCCAGAACGGCTGAACGGATCTGGATGAAATTTGGCACAGAGATAGATTATAGTCTGGAATAGAATATAGGCTACTTTTTATCCCGGAATTCCCACGGGAACGGGAACTACGCGGGTGAAACCGCAAGGCGCTGCTAGTATCATATATTAATAGAAATGAAATATAGGTAAAGGTAGTATAGCAAGAAATGCGCAGGAGCTGCTGTGGCCTACATAGGCAATCTATTTTTCACGCATACCCTCTAAAATTAGATCCGCATTGTGTATGGCCGGTTCACTACAGCCGATCGCTTTCTTCCTGTTTACGTTACCGCTTTCTGTTGAAAGATATCTGGAGATGCATAAGTTTAAATAGGGCGTGGGTTATGTGAATTCACGTGAATTGGGTTACGGGTAGGTTTAAACCTTTTTTCTATAATAATCTATGGGATACAAGGCTGATTCCCTTCGTTTCAAAAACAAAAAAATATATATATTTGAAATATCAGAAATAATTATGCTTGTTGAAAAAGTTAATACCGTTTTCTCATAAACTATCAATCACAACAAGACTTTTTTAATGTCTTTAACGTATTAATTAATTTCGATTAGTCAATACGTTTATGACCAGGGAACCTTCGGCTTATATTTTAAAATTTAAAATGTCCAAATATAATTTAGCAAAGAAAATTACAATCAAATAACAAAAACCAATTAGAACTATGTAGTATTTAATTTACAATTGAAACAATTGAGCTAACTGCAGACTGTTTCAAACTACAAATCTACAGGTAGCTCAACTGATCCATAGATGTGAAAGTAGTACCTACATCGATTTATTTTGTAAGAAACGCATAATTATTGTGAAAAAAGTTCTCAATGGTTCTCAAATTTAATAAATAAAAAATAATTTACTTATTTAGATTAATTATCCAATAATATTATGACCTGATTGTAGTTGACGCATGAAAACAAAACATTATTCATAATGACTACACGCACGAGCTTTAATAACAATAAAACTCAGTGAAGACATGTCATTACAGCAGATACCTAAAGTACCTACCTACATGACATCCTACAAATGTCATAGGAAAGTTTGTGCCGTTCTTGTTTGTGAAGATCTTTGACCGTCGACAGCGCCAATACTACTGAATGGATCAATCTACGACGAACTGGGGTGAAGGCCCCGCCTGCGACGCAAGAGATATGCTCCGAGTGTTCTGGATGAATATAAAACCGGCCAAGTGCGAGTCGGACTCGCGCACGAAGGGTTCCGTACCATCTATAAAAACTGCAAAAAAAATCAGGTTTGTTGTATGTGAGCCCTCTTAAATATTTATTTTAATCTGTTTTTTAGTATTTGTTGTTATAGCGGCAACTGAAATACATCATCTGTGATAATTTCAACTGTCTAACTATCATGGTTCATGAGATACAGCCTGGTGACAGACGGATAGCGAAGTCTTAGTAATAGGGTCCCGTTTTTACCCTTTGAGTACGGAACCCTAAAAATATAAAATAGTACCTACTTGTTTATGTATTATAAAAAATATCCATGTAATGTAGTGTATAGTATTGTGTATGTAGTATCCATACTGAAGGTCCGACAACGACGCAAGAGATATATATGCCGATATTTTTTCCGATGTAGATACTTATGTATAATACAAAATATCCATGATGTAGCGTATAGTATTATGTATGTAGTACCTACCCATAAGGCCATGGCCATAACACCAGCTCTGCTTAGCTTGGGGATAGATTATGCTGTGTGGATTGTCCATTATTATTTATTTATATATGTATACTAGCTACTGCCTGTGGCTTCGCACGCGGCTTTTAATTAGCCAATGTCCGTCCCCGAGATACCACTTACCTCCCTGCCTAATTAGGCGTGAAAAGGTAATCGACAGACAGTTACTTTCGATTTTATATATTCGTATGGATGTGGAATTTTGCACACATTGATAATATAAACCGGGAATAAAATATAAGTTCTTTTTATTCCAATAAAAAGCGTGTGAAACCGCAGGCAGAAGCTGCCTAGTAATAAACCCACATTATGAATTACTTACACTCGTTATTGCAGTTCGTTCAAGGTTAGGAACACGGAAAAGTCATGATTTTATCTGAAGCGGGATAAATAATTGAACTGAAAATTTTAGACCTCAGTTTATACAAAAAAACATTCGATAAACATAATCGAGAACCATTGATGTCTTTCACGAAAAAAGCTTAGAATGGTAGTAAAAAAGTGTAGCCAAAAACATGCGATAAATGAGTCTCATTTTCATATTCGTATAAAGGTGGAAAGCGCACTACGCGTCAGCGGAACTGCGCGGCCGCGGCATTGCCCGTCAAATTAGAACAAATGACGAAAAAAGTCGCGCAGTTCCGCTGACGCGTAGTGCGATCAATCTCATAGGATTTCATACAAAGAATAACTGGCCGCGCCACGTCGCGCAGTTCCGTTGTAGTGCAGTTCCGCTCAGTGCGAGTGGACCTTTAGTGCTATGCGTTTATCAACTCACACATATATAGATTCGTTTTTATCTTCGAAATCAAGAGAATTGTTGAGTGAGCGTGTTTTACCTCTATGATTGATGTGTTTGGGTTAGACTTGCGCTCATAGGACGCAAAGGAAATACTTAGATTGCAAGTACCCAGTGAAATGTTTTCCCGTTCGGTCTTATTTTTCTTGAAGCACCAATTAAAGACATTTCTGTGACCAAGCTATGTTGGAGGTGCTCTATCTTCTTACTTTTATAACATCAATTCCGCAAACGCGACTGCCGCTGTCATGTCAAAGTGCAAAAAATCACTCAAAAAGTATTATCGAGCTAGTAAGAAACGACTGGATCGTTGTCAAACTACGATAAGTAATTGTTCTTGATCCGGTAGGGGCGCTACAAGGCGCTAAATGTATCGGAAGGACTCGAATTCGACGGAAGTATTCGAAAGATAATGCGTACCAGTCGTACTAGGGCCCCAGACATGACTCATTTGCATTCACAAAACGTGGCTGCGCGGGCGCTTCAGTTAAAATCTTCGATTAAACTTTTATCGAAGCTTAAAATTGACGAAAGTATTTGGCATAAATATATGAACTAACGAAGCCACTCGATCATAAGTTACGTTTCTTAAGGGCTGTGGATTTTGTTTTATAAATAAATAAAATAAGTACTTACCTACCCCAATGAACGCAAAAAAAAAAATTGCTAAATAATAAAAACAAATTAGAAGTAGTATTTACAGTTGAGCTAACTGCAGAATGTTGCCAACAATCTAGATTTAGCTCAACTGTACCATAATCAATATCAATCGGAAGCATCCCCAAGACGCTGACTGCATTGCTCCGCTGTATGGCTTAGCAATGCTGAAAACAGCATAGCACTAATTCTTCGCAAGACAGATGTTTAAAAAGTATAAAATCCTTTCCATAAACTAGCCAAACTTGATGTAGAATGTTTGTACTTAAACAAACCACGATACCATAAATAACTAAAAGTCACTTGCTTGGCGTCGAGTTTCAGATATAAATTGTAAGTGAGCAATCTTTATTGAAGGAAGGATCTCAAATCGACAAGTAATGTAAATTGCGTATAAAAAGACGCGGCAACAGAGTGAATTTTAGTTTAAGGGCGGTTTGTTTACTAACATTCTACATCGAGTTTGGGTAAGGTAGACAATTTAAAGAATCTCAGTTTACAGGTCAAGACAGCTGTGTCACAAATAGCGCGGGATAAAATACTACTGGTGACTATTTTAAAACCGAATAACTAGAGCTCGTCCATTTGGAATGTGGCCAACGTTCAGCTATATTCAGCTTCAAAACGTCCTTTTGTTGGAAACACCTTTGTTAAGAAAAGCGTTCACATGGTTATTATGGGAACGGGTTTCTCGACGCGAATCTGACTCGCACTCGACGTGGAAAGCGACGGAGTTACTTGAACTAATCTATGTGTTTTTTAGAGACTGATGTTTATTAGCTTTTTGCGTTATAGTGCGCCGAAATCGAAAATTTTTGGGATATTATTAAAAAGTTTTCGTAGACTGATATTTAGGTACTTAGTTACATTTTGAAGGCCTTCATTCTTTCATTTGGCTAAAAAAGTAAAAAAGTTAGACAGAATCGGGTTTTTACCCGACTACCGACAGGGGAGGGTTATGAGGTTAGCACCCTATGTTTGTATATTTGTATGTTTGTATGTATGTGGCCGATTTCTTTGTTCCCACGTAGCGCTGAAACTACTGGTTCGATTTCAACAAATTATGTATCGATTGATTCGTCTCAATACCCCGATGGTTATAGGCTATAGGATTTAGGGCTCCGACCCCGAATAAGCCTTCAAAACGCGTATTAAAGTTTAGGTAGCCGCAGGCTGCAGGCTCCATAGAGAAAAATTACAATACCTACGACCTATTTTAATTTTCAACTCTATGCCTATCAAATATGACCGATACGT
This sequence comes from Eupithecia exiguata, assembly GCA_947086465.1. Taxonomy (NCBI): domain Eukaryota; kingdom Metazoa; phylum Arthropoda; class Insecta; order Lepidoptera; family Geometridae; genus Eupithecia; species Eupithecia exiguata. The sequence goes on along the minus strand of OX352233.1, from coordinate 3,339,372 downwards.
CATTCTATTTTGTCAATGTAAATGTTTCAAACTTTTATAACTTTCACGTAGTCGGGTTGTAGTTTTTAACTTTATCTTGTCATTAATGATTTCAATTAATCGCTTTTTATCTGATCTGAAATAAACTGATCGCGTCGAACCGTAAGTATTTAGCATTGAGATTTCTAGGTCATAGAAGCTTAGAGTAGGTTAAACTTCATTTAAATAAAAATAAAAATCGCCAGTTAATGTTTGGTAGAGCAATTTAAATCATTACACGCTCGTAAAAACGCTACCTATTCCGTAGTTATTGAAGAGTTGAATCACAGGTAAAGTCGAAAGTTATAGTACCACAGAAGACTTGGTAGGTAGTAGCAATACCTACTGTACCTATAGTCTATAATAGTATAAGATTGTGTTGTGACATGCCACGCAATAAAGTTGTTTTCCTTCGTTTAGTGTGTCAGTAGGTCAATACTGGCTTCGCAAACGGCTCACGAACCTGTTCGTTATTAAATAACTGAAAGTCCGAGGATTTATCTGTCAGAGCACGAGTTCAATTAGCTGTTTGACGCTCTTTGATGAAAGCTTTCACGATAAATATTGTGTTATTTCAAACAGAAATATTTTGTCGTTTTAGACATGGTCGATGAGCACATAAACGATTTATCGCAGAACTTTTGACGACATACATATTTTAGCGGGCTTCGCCCGCGTAGAATCTGCAATTTCATGGGTTTTAAATTTTTAACTTTTTTGCATGGAATCCTTATCTTTCTTCTAAAATAGAAGTAACCTAATTTACCCGCTATGAACACATCTGGCAGTGAATATACCATCAAAAAAAATTACTTACCGTTTCGAAGATTAGCCAAACACAACTTCAACAAACAGACATACAGACAGACAAGACATATTAAAATGTTGAGTTTTGTTCAGTGGCACCTTGTAAATACCTACTTGTTTCTGCACCTTTAATACTTCTATTTGCATGTAGTAAAAGACTGTTACCCATTTTGACAATTACGTATATAGGTACCACACAGACACTCCATTATTTATAGGTATAGAATAGAGGTAGATTTCATATTGTGTGTGAACTGTCCAGAATTTTTTATTGATTTATTTATTTATATTGTAAGATTTCAAAAAAGAATAAACTTCTAAAGGTTACCGAAGTTTTACACGCTTATATTTATTATACACCACCTACATGGATCGTTGCTAACGATTTCATCGCAACTTCACGCCTACATCAATTTGATTCACATAGCCTGAGGTAAAGGTCAGACGGGGTAAGTCCGCACAATCCGCAAATAGACGTGTCATTTTCATAAAACTCACGTTAATGTCGTATTGGGTTGGGATGTACATTTATATGGAAAAAATTGAGTAGCAGACCTATTAATTTTTACCAGACCAGCCAGAAGTAAGTAAGCTAAAATAAAATTTACGGAAATGAATTTCGCGAAGTATTTCGTAAACCAAAAACAAGCAATTACAAGAAACTTGTCGCCTTTTCCTGTAGCTTCTCCTATTGTTGTATGAACGTTGTGTAATAGTCAATAGTTCTACAATATCGGTAATTATAAACTGGTTCCGTAACCGGCGGGAGACTAAGCAGGAAATGTAGTTCTTTGAATACTTGAATGCCGAGGTTTTACGTAATTGAGTCTCGGTAAGGAAGACGCGAGTTTGAGAAGCGAAAGTGTCTGGAATTGATTAGCTAAACTTTTCATTGATCGATCATCGAATAAATCTAACTTACGTACCCACGTACGTTTTGTAGAATTTTACTTATAATTAGAATTATTCAAGCATGTATTGAAGTGTAATGAGCAATTATATTTTACCGCTCAAGGTTTGATTTAATTTACATACTTACTAGATAACTTAACTGAGGCCATGCTTCTACACAAACAACGAATCGAAGTTCACAGAGTTTCACGATCAAAATATCGAGTCGTACGACACGAAAACTTTTGTTAAGACCACGCGGTCACGAACTCGTTGCTAAACAATCCGGTTTTGTCGAGGCAGTTTTTCACGCGTTAATTATTTGGCTGTCTGTATTGGAAAAGCCGTCGAAGTTACTAAGGTTTTGAAAACAACGTTGTTTTGAAAACAATTTCTTTCTGCGCAATCTGATTTTTTTAAGCCGTATCAAACTTTTTAGAGCAATGTCGATAAGCATGAAATATAAGGCTGTAATAAGCACAACAGTAGGCAAGTTACGATCATAAACAATGCAGTTCGCAGTTGTGCAAACAAATGGCGACCGCGCCGAGCATTTATCGGTCACCAGGTCAATGTCAGCGCAGCTCTAGGCGCATTTTTGCTAATTCACTTATTTCTGAACTAGTTTTCATGTACTCTACAACTGGGTACGATTTTTAAAAAGCGAAAGAATATACTTTTTTTAATTCAGATCTACAATGAAAACGAAAGAAAACCTTTCTCTATTTCGAGAATACGTACGAGCAAAGTCAGGGTAATAACCAGTAGATCATAAATAACCGTTGATTTTATCGTCCCGCGTGCGAGTCACAGGAATTTCTCGTAAATGGAGAAGCAACAAAAAACAGATGATTCATGCGATTCTAGTGTTCGATGGTTTGAACTACTTTGAACTGTCTGAAGGACCATGGTTATGGCATTCCACAAAGCTTTATCCTGTTACTACTAAATACCTAACAAAAAAAAGTTACATTTAAAGGATATAGGAAGGATAAACTAAACCAGAGTAATGCTAATAGGATCGGATCGTTCACCTCAATGAAAATACTTACCCACATAGTACCTATACCTACCCAAATATTTTATCGAAAATTTTGCACCTCAAAGATGAATTGCAATTTTTGTAATAAAAAACGTTTCGTAAAGCCGGATACTGACCGATGTTACGGGCCGTAACGTTCCAGTCGCAGCGAGCATGAATCGTTACGCCGTGTGCTATAAACTTTCTCGTTGCTTGTAGCCCCTTCTTTCCCAGTTCTGACTGCACGAACGCTCGCGCTGTGTAACACGTTACTACATTATGCAACGTAACGCCGCTGGTCAGTTTAGTTTGATTTTTGTTTTGGTTTGATTTCATTTAGAGTTGGGTACTCTAAATGAAATCAAACCAAAACGTCACGAAAAGTAACCGTACAATAATTCGATTCGATAGGTATATACCTACTCTGCATTCTACAGGTTCGGATAATAGGGAAGCGCCCTTATCTCTAGACTAGATAACAACTGACATTTGCTCTATTATGTCATTGTAAATAATCATAATTCAAATAAGTAATAAACTTGCGCGTAGTATTATTTTGTTCTGTGGTACGAGAATTCTGTAGAACGCAACAAAAAATATGGAACTTGTTATAAAGACAAAGTGAAAATGTTATCGCTACGCAAATCCGGCAGAATAAATGCTGGCGTTTACAAGGTTATCTATAAATAAAAAATAATTTACTACATCGAACGTCAACGATGCTGCCCTTCTGAATTGTGAAAACCGCGAAATACAATGAACGAATAGTATTTGCGATTGTTAACCAATGAATCTCAAGCTAGAACTTCATTCTAGTAAGCTCGTGGTTTTACTGAAAACGTATTTATCGTATAATTACCAAATAAATGTACAACAAATATTAATAAAAAGAATATTTCATCTCACAAAGGTTACATTTCTTTCATTTGTTTGCAATATCTTGCTTGATAGATACACTCTATGTTAACCTAGTTTGTAAAAAGTTAAAATTCCACAGATTTAGAAGCTTCACGTTGACTACGTAAAAGTAGTACCAGTAGCACCTTAATTCCTTATCTAAAGCGCAGGTAAGTGAGCTTGGTGCACATTCATCTATCGGCACTAATACAGGTTCGCAACGCGGAAATGGAGGTGAAAGTGGGGTGAAAGCGGCGCGCGCAACGTTTACCTAATCGCATCAGCGCGGGCGCATAGCTCGTTACATCAGCACCAACACACGTTCCAAATGTGAAAGTCAATGTTACATTTGATTGTGCCACGAGATTTGGCTTTAGAAGACTTCATAATGACCCGTTTGCGAGTGTCCTACTTTTTAATACCAATTTTATGACGTCATTCGATTGTTATTTATAAATAACTGTGCCGTGCGATTGATACAAAATAATATGAGGAAAGGCCTGCCTATTCGTATATTGTTTTGCCAATAGCTCTATGGTATCGTTAAAAATAGCTGTAGCTGTAAAGGGAGCAATTGAAGTCACGTAGAAAATAAATTTACTATTACTGAAATTATAAATGGTAAGTATAGATGGAGAAAATTACGGTTCCAACGGAGAAAGTGGCACGGTTATCGGGTAACAGTGATAATCGGTATCTATGTGGGTCACTGCAAACAAACTAGTGCTCGTCTTATCTAGCTAGGGAACCCACCCACGTTGTTGTTTAGCCTATTTAGATAGATACATAATTATAAACAACTAAAATTATTCGTAGAATTTGTACCAATTTAAATGTTTAGAGGTAAATAAAATCTGAAACTCATTAAATTGGCTATGGTTATCTGGTTTAATTAGCGCATTACTATTATAGCTACCAAACAGACCGATTTGACCAGGGCTAGCCGCTTGACTAGGTATTTCACCAGATCTTTAGCATCTGTTCACCGAAACATCTGAACTATTTCTTATTGCCTAGTTAAACGCGATAAATGAACAATAAATAAACTAGTTTATCAGTCCTTGACATCATTTGAAATAGATATGATCGATCGGCCTACTTCGCGAAGCTTATAATCGTGTGCATTGGATGAACAACTTTATTTTTTTAAGATTTTGACGGAGGACGAACTGACCGTGAAATGAGAGCAAATAAATAAGACACGATTTTTTGCTTCCTGCGATCTACTCTACTTTACCTAGGACCTACCGACCAGTTGGCTCGGTCGGAAGGTACTTAGTACCTAACTACTGCTGTTTGATCAAGATAATTTATTTTGATTTCTAGCTCCTAATCGAAAATTAAACTATAGCTAACAAGCTACGAATCGCTAACTCTAATACCTACTAAATTGGTAGCTATAGGTAACTACAGTGGTGAAGTTCAAGGATCTTCCAAGAAGGCACGGTATTCGCTAATCGTGTACCTACTACTGAAGTTACCGTGAATTTTGATACCAAAGTGGGTATTTGTTTTTCGCAGTTCGTATCACGCATTATAACGTCATATTTTCAAACAATATCAATGATCTAAAGTGTGAGTAACGAGTTTCTTCCTCATAGCCCTGTCTGTAGGAAACTTCAACCGCCCGCGACGCGCCTTGACCCACTCTACCACCCATTTACTAGGTACTTCACAGTGCAAACTGACTTCTTGTACCTATGAAGGAGTATTTTGCAATGTTGCTCATTAAATTTGACTTTGGTGCTCGCAGGTCTAAGTGTTTTCAGAGTTTTTCGAAGGAAGAAGAATATCGTTATTAGGGGGCTTTCGGAATTTTAACCAAATATACGTCCTCGACGTTTTATTGCTGAAATAATGATAATTGAGATTAAAAGTCATATTTTGCAGTGTCAATTGTGTTTTTAGTTAGTACCACTAAAAAAACTGCTTCGTCATTGTTTACACATTTTGAAAAAAAAATCTTGTAGGAAAATTACCGCCCCGTGTTTGTCTTTCCCCGCCTCACCTTACATACCTAACAATCTGGATAGATAGTGTGTGTCTCATTATTAGCTCGACTGCACAGCCTTGCTCAACAATTCACAATGAACACTACACCCAGCAAATAGATTCGAAGGCCATCCTAGCCGTGAGAATCGTAGGAATAAAGCAAATTGTCCAACTGTCTACAAAGTTTACCAATTAATTCTATGACCTGCCCCTGTTTTGCCAAGGTAGATTCAAGGATTATAGAAGATAGAGAAGACTGGGTAGGAAGGTATTCCGTGGGTAGATGAGGTGCACCATGAACTGATCATGAACATTGTTGGCTCTGCGGCTCGAGTCGATGAAGTAGTCAAGATCAAGAGTTGGTACTAAGAGGTCCATTGATCTCATTGAACTAGGTACCTATTATTGATAGTACCTAACTCAGTGATTGATCTCTGCTTTCTAAAATAATATATAAAAAAATACTTACGATTCGCATTTAGCAGCAGAAATCCAAAAGAAACAATCCAATAATGATACACAACACTTTAGAAACAAAGCACAATCACAAAAGTGTGTCTGGGGTTTTGTAAACTCACTGTATCCAAATTATTTACATGCACTGACACTGAAGTCCGTCACTGAATTATCAAATTCCACTAACGTTACTCCTCAACGAGCATAAAATAAGATTACATAAAACCATACACACACCGTATCTGGGTTCACACCCAGTTCCAAGTAGAGTACCTGTAACGAGCGAGACAAAGCGGTAGTTAGTTTTATGAATTTCCAATGCTAACAGCAGGCAAAATAATTCGCTTATACTACACAGGGAAGGTGATAAGACACGCACCACTTACTCGAACATTGAGTTTAAAATAAAGCACTAAATTAACTATGACGTACAGAAGTAGCAGCGTTCCGGAGTACGTGCTAACGCGACGACGGCCATAAGCTGACTGGCTGGCGCAGTGGGGGTAAGGGGGGTATGCGGGGCGCGGGAGGGGGCAGACGACCGGAGGAGAGGATAGAGCGAGCGAGGCGAGGGAGGTAGAGCGTCTGGTTGGTTTGGTGGTTGACTTGACTGGTTGGTCGACCTATCATCGTATCGACACGACGAGACGACACAAGCAAAGCATTTCAAGTGGAGATTTTGTAACCTGTCATAAAAACTTCTAGAAGATAACCTACCTACATACCTAGGTACCTATCTCGGTAATATTAAAAATAACAATTACCTATTCTTTATTTTGAGTTGATTCTATCATCGCAAAGATTGGACGACCATCCGAGACACAACCTTCACAGAATCTCAGGGCCAGCGTTTGAGCGAGTAGGTAGAGGTCGTCGTACACTATACCTACCTACCTATTTATTTAGAAGAGATACCTAGGTGTTTATTTAGGTAGGTACCTACCTACCTACGCGATATACCTAGTACCTACATACCTATTTACCTTTCTACGTAACCAGTTTTTAGTAACTTTAGAGTAACGACCCCGCTCTACCTACTGGTTCCTTGGTAGAGCAGACAAAACCACTATAAAAAACGCAAATAACATATTCTGAACTTTACCATATTTATTCTGTGATTATACCTACACGAGAATACGTGGTTCTTTTTTATTTAAAATTTTTCCGACTCTTTTCATTTAAATTTATTTTGAGTTAATTTCGAAGGTTAATTTCGTGTTTCGCAGATAAAAGTAATTCGTGATATTTTAAAATTCTTGTGTAAAAGTGGAATCATTAAAAATGTCGACTGTCACCAGTTCTACGTAAAAAAATCGTAATCTTATCGTAACGAAGAATAGATAAGAAGTCGATAAGTAACAAGCAGTAAAGATGTGCGATAGGTTGGCTATGGTTCGCGATAACAGTCTCGATTCACTGATTCTGGCGTAGCGTAAAATGATAGATCGTGTAGGTATAAATGTAAAGTGCTAGGTAAGTATCTATTTAGTAACCGACGAAACGGAAAAAAAGAGGAAGTTCTATGTTCTATATGTATTTTTTGTGTATATTCGTCGATTTCTCCGTTAATTATGGACCGACTTAGAAAAATATTTTCATAATTTTCAGTTTGTCTGTTTCACCATGGAATGTTCTCTAAGTGGGTAGTAAAAAGTTATTCCCGCGGGATATATTTTTAGAAAAACTTAAAAATTTAAAAACAGTTTTGTATGTTTTTTCATAACAATCAAATAATTAACTTCAATATTCATAAAGCATCTTATGAACGTGAATAGCCAACCCAAACAAAAACTAAACTAGTAAATTATACACGCAGAGTTTCTAGCCAGTGCAACTTAAATTACTTTTATTTAGACCACGGAATATTAACAACTACATACTTTTCTGTTATTCCGGAATCGGAGCCAAACTTAAGTACTAAGTTTCGAGCTTAAGAACTTAGTTTAAAGTTTGGCTTGAGTGGAGACGTCATCGGCACGTTCCATTTTAGTATAGTAGTTGATATGATACAGCACCGTAAACGCGACGTAAACGCGCGCGCGCATGCTACACATTACATTTGACGACCTCTGTGGCGCGGTGGGCGATAGCCTGCCTGCGACGCAGGAGGTTGCGGGTTCGATTCCCGCCTCGGGACAAATGTGTGTACGATCTGCAGACATTATTTTGTTCAGGGTTTTCTGGTCGTTTTCTATGTATAATAAAAAATATCTATCTATGTATTGTATTGTATTATGTATATTAGTTATCTGGTACCCATAACACAAGCTCGGGGCTAGATAATGCTGTGTGAATTGTCCAGCATTATTATAATACTACTAGCAGCGCCTCGCGGTTTCACCCGCGTAGTTCCCGTTCCCGTGGGAATTCCCGGATAAAAAGTAGCCTATGTTCTATTCCAGGCTATAATCTATCTCTGTGCCAAATTTCATCCGGATCCGTTCAGTGGTTCTGGCGTGATAAAGGAACAAACTTCCATCCATTTATCCATCCATCTTTCAAGTTTCACGTTTATAATATTAGTGAGATTATTATTATACATAACTACGCAAATTCCACCAAAAATGGAATGTCTCGATACTTGGAGTATAAAACTTGGGGCTCAGGTTCAAGCATGGAACTCTTACCACAAGGACACAGAATACTAGAAACAAAGAACATTTTCTTAGCCTTCTTAAAACTCTACAATCAGAATGATCCGATGAATTGAATTGAATGGTAAACAATCGGCTGAGTTTACAAACACTGAGTATTATCTTGTTACTCTGCACGTAAGAGGAATGGAGATCGCGAACCGAACGCGTCATGGCAATAAAAATAACTAGGGGAGGGTGGGGTTATCTGGATAATCGTCTTCAAAGTTATGATGATGATTAAAAATTATTATTTATTGGGCTAGATGATGCTGTGTGAATTTTCCAGCATTATTTATTTAATGTATTATATTATATGGTTATTGCAAAAAAAATATGGTCAATCTATTTACTTACACTACACCTCTCACTCTCACTTTTTTAATGTAAGTTTTTTACTTTAAAAGTTAGATATATTTTAATAAGTCGTTGAAATTAGAAATTAAATAACAGAGTACTTACTTACTAGATAAGTGATACTTGATACTGAAAGTTTGTCTTACAAATTACCTGACGCTCTTACCACCGAGGTATTTTCAATCGAGAATAATAATTAGTTAAGGCATATGTTTAATAATTCAATTGCATAATAGTAACACCTAGAAGAGAGGTAATTACAGAGATCACGGATAACAATTTCCCCAGGGATCGTCTGTGCAAGCTTCCCCTTCGAATAACGTATAATCGACGTGGGGGTAACGCACTTGTTTCGCTTTGAGCTTCGACAACGAACAAACATTTCTAAGAAGTTACATTTGAAATTCGTCAGTTGCCTCGGAGTAAGGGCCCGGTATCGAATTTTTGCTCTTAGTCATTGCCTTGCGCGTTTTATTTTATTTTTAATGGCAGCAAAATTACTCGTTTGGTGACTAGTAGCAATGACGCTCCTTTCACTGCCTATGAATTTGCAAAATCGTGGAGGAAAAACCTGCCTGTAATGGATAAAGACTTTCTATTTTACCTGATTAGTGTCTGATTTGCAGGTTCTTTTGTGACTCCCGTCTTGGAAGAGCCTTGTTCTTTTGTAACGGATATTGAGAAGTAGAATAGTTATTTTATGTCCGTGTTCAATTAGTACTCACAATATTTACGTAGTATTCACAATATTTAACTTACCGGTGACTCATTATTCGGTTAAATGTAATAAATACACCAACAAAATTCAAGTTGTACTATATCATATACGTTTATCACAAATCACAATCTTATAACTCACAAGAAATACGCAATATAATTCTCAGCACATCCTCGTGTCTATCCACCAAGTAAAAACTTAGAACAATTAGAGTTGAAACATGAAGTAGTGAACTTGTTCTAAAACAAATAGTAATAATGTTGTCCTTAAAAAAAGTTCCTTAAAACTGAAATTATGACTCATCTGCACAAACGCGTCAGTCCCTCAACACAAAACCATATTATCTAGCAATTAATCACGTTATATCTAGCTCACGTTACGAGTCGAAGATTATGCCAAGCAGGGACAATCTACTTCGAGTCAGTCACGTCAGTGCGTGGTACGCGCTATCGTACACTGAAACTCGTTGAGAGAAAGTGACCGCTGCGATACTTTCCAAGTGATCGTCGACTTTCGGCACTCGACCACTTGATGCTTTATGTCTCTTTACAGTTACCTTTTGCACAACCAGGTCACGCTTAACATAAGCCACATAATTAAGTCCCATTATCGTCATGGCAACTATTTTCACTTGCATTGCAAAATTGTTACGTAATATTAATGAACACAATGTCATACAATGGCTCGTGCCGTTGCTCTACTTTATTTGCACCTACTGCAGGTGTCGAATTAATTTAGTTATCGGTTGAAATGTGATCCGCGCTTTATAAAGGCGAATGACCCCTTTTTACCCTGTCTACCCGAACTGCAGCGTCATTGTGGCATAGTCTTTCTTTGTTAGATTTTATGGGCTTTACTATTACGACCATCTGTTACCTATCGACACGGATATTGGTCTATTGTCCTTTACCGTAGCTCAAAAAGATTAAAATGAAGAGAGTCAGATCGCTCTTTCTGAGAAGTTATTATTTAGTTATAAAAGAATCTCTCTCTCAGTTCAATGAAGGGGCAGCTCCAATCTTCAAACTTGAGCCCTTGTGAAGGTCGGAGCTCTACCACAGATTAGGTAATGTTACTTGGCTCTTTATTAATTATTTTAGGTACCTACTCAAATCGCAGCACATCACACTTATATTATAAAAGCGGTAGTTTGTACATGCCTTTCGTCTATTATTTACTAACAGTTTTTTGGTTGACTGTACTAAAATTCAACCATAGTAAAAGTGGTGTGGGTTGCAGAACGAAGTGTATAGCTTTTTTACGATTCGTCAACTCTTACAAGTTGGGACGAGCTGGATGGTGTGAGTTGACGAATGACTCACATTATGTGTGTGTAGTCCGTAGAATGTTTGTAATATTTTTTTTAACTGTCTTTTTTTTCGTACTCTCCGATATCCACGCTGACGTCGTCACAAATTCAGATCTAGCACCTAGATAAAAAACAAAAGGAGACGTAAATAAAATACCTAACTAAAACATAGGCTATGTATACTTTTAATCCTCGAAAATTGTAGAGTTCACGTGGGATTAAAACTTAAATATCAACGCGAGTATAAAAAACAACTAAATATAATATTTTTTGTAACACTGCGGGGCGCAAGTTGTTTAACATAAAACAGTCGCAGACAATCGAATTTGTTCCTTAACTCCAATAGAAAAAGTTATTAGTCAGTCTTTTACGTATTTCATGTAATGACCTAAGTGTAGGCAGCGAATATAGTATAATGGTGTAGATATAGGTTCTCATACTTACCTAGTACACTTACCTAATGGTAATGAACTGTAAGTAATCAATCAGAGTCGTGTTTTGAAACAGGAGAGCGGTTATGTCACCCTACCACTCATCAGTGTCATTGATTACATCAACTTGCTGAATAAGCATGGGTATTCCTTTATTTTTATTAGCATTGCTTTCAAAATGATTCACTAGCTCTGGATAAGCATATTTTTATGAGATATGAATATGCTATTCAACTTCCCAAACTTACTGGTGGTTTTTTTTCACTTCTTCCTAGTGGACCAAAAATTTGAGTGAAAAAAATCAGTTATACTCCAGACCGTCAAATAAGAAATAAGATATTTCTTATTTGACGGTATAACATTTTTGTAAGCCTTAAGAAATAAAGTTATTGACTATGACTTCATTGCGAATTTCTTAGAATATGCAAATTTCTATATTTAAAACTGTGTTGTATGTTTAATATAGATAAGCTGTTATGTAGATATATGTATGGCATAATTCGCTCTGTCACTCATAGCACTCATAAGCATAACATAGCACACACGGAGTGGTAGGTAAACATTTTTGTCTCGTCTCGTACAATTTATTTATAAATATTGTGTGTTATTTGTTCAGTTATTTATATTTATTTTGAGTGATACATTTTTTCTTACTCTCCTGTGAATTTTGATGAGTTGCTCTAGCAAGCTAGGAAGAGAGGTCGTGAAGTAACTTTTTTCTCCGCTTTTTCAAGGATTTATGTTTTTAGGCCAATCCAGCTTCTTGTAGAAGGTACTAACTAATACTAACTGAGCAGGTATTCAATTAAACTTTTCATACCTGTGTTTCACATGGCCTCTTCTGTGATGTGAGACACGGGTGCCTGTTCCCTGCGACGTTACAATTAAAAGAATTCACTGATTGATGGTTTATCCTAAATAGCCTAAACTTATCTGGTTGACACAAAAAAATCGTAACAGTCAGTTAGTTTTAGAAAATAGCGCATTATTACAAAGTGATTATAAACAACAACTCTCCGACAATATTAATTTAAAATGAATGAATGAAATGGTTTATTAGACATACAAAGAACACGCAAATAGGTACAACTATTATTATAACACAATTTAAATAAAAACATAGAATAAACCAGGGTAAAGTACAAACACAGAGACGCTACTTAAATACCTACAGTCTACCAGCTAAAACTACCAAGACACAGATAAAAACAGTGGGAACAGTGATAAAACAGTTTAGATGTACTATACTATATATAAAGTGCAGTAAAAACTTTTTATTTATACTTTAAGTGCAGTCATGGACTAACTAACATAGTTTAATTTATCTATGGTGCAGTGTTCCACCACGTATTCTAAAGTCTCTTTTTCCCCCCGGAAGCAGCGTCAGTGCTTATCAAGTTAAATAAAATAAACGTTCAATGACATCCTTATCAGCTAATTACGCTTGCCACTTATTTCCTAATCATTACTAAGCAAAATAAATTATCTACTCACTAAATTGCTATCTACATACCATATTATAGTTCTGTTCCCTGATAATATGACAAAAATTTGACAGCACTACTTTGTTGTTGGTTATTTCGAAGGTAGATTTTCGAGGTTCAGAACTCAGTTCCACCCATTAAGGCGGTACCCCGACACACACTAGCGCCGCCACCTATTTTATTTTATTCATAGTCATACTTAGTCATTTTATTATTACGTTAAACAAATTAATATAAATTAAAACATTGGGCAGTTTGTGATACCAATCATAAGCTTTTTTTAATATATCTGTAATGTTTTATTCAGAAATTGGTGGCCAGGCCAGCAAGAGCAACTTCGCGTTTCTACCTTTTTTCTACTAGAAAAAATAAAACTGTTACAGAGGCTTTTTTTAATGCCTCTGTAACAGTTTTATTTTTTCTAACAAAATGTAGAATAACCTTATGATAGTATCACAAACTCCCAACGGTATTTTTAAAACCTTTTTCTAACTCATAATGATAAAATAAAATACGTGGCGGCGCTAGTGTGCGTCGGTGTAAATAACCAGCCATTCCTACGATTAATAATCTCTCGTAATTTTACTATTCAATTTAAAAAAAAACGATTTGTTCAATTTAGTAGAATTGGGCCCTAATTGTTACAGGTGCACGAACAAGGGTGCGCGTTGAAGTCTTTCGTATGCTACGCGGCTCCGGCGTAGCTTCGTAGAGCGCGCTACGACAACGTTCGGATACAAAAAATGTTATTCGTGGAGTAAGCAGAGGAGAGGAAGAGGAAAGAGAGAAATATAGGCAAGAAAGAAAAGAGAACAAACTCACCTACATAATGGTGGAGTGGAGTCTATAACAACTTCAACTCTCGACAACCATACCAAGATATTTGGAGTTTATGCATAGAGTATAATTTGAATGTTTTGAATAAATTAATAACCTACGTCAAATTTCTTTGTATTTGCATCGTTTTTTTTTTAAGCTTTTCGGGTCAAATACCTCGGTAATAAAATTTTTGTGGGACCACCTCGGTATCATTCTTCATGCAGTAGCTGAAGATTATTTTTTAATTGGTTCTTAATAGGCTACTTGACTACTACTGGGAAATAATTCTAACGTATTGTCTGACAAAAATAATGCAAAGTGTAATTAATATTTCTTTAAGGTCAGTCGTATTAGTTAAGAAAACTAATTTTAAAGTTTGAATAAAATAATGCCGCGCCAAAACGATAATCTCTGTCATGGCTACCGTGTTCTAAGTTATGATGTCACCCCGCCATACCACACCTAACAAGAAGAACTCATTGACACTGTAATCTGTAGCTGTGTGACGTCACTTGCGATCCAACCAAACACATAGCGTTTTCGGTCACGTGACCATGTATCAAAAATGTGTAAAATTACACATTTTTCCATTTTTCATATCATCCCATTTTTTTACATAAAAAAGGTATATTTTTAATAAAAATCACCTGATTACGCTTGGTTACGTTGTCACTGACTAGGATGAAAACAATTTGGTATTTATTTTTAATGTAGACATATAGCCTATTGACGGAGATGTCGACGGACATACATAAAAAGCACATACAGCCGCGCATAGATCCTCTTCCTTTGTTTTTCGTTTCGTCGGTTAAAAACACACTGCCGTTACAATTTTTATGATTTTATGGTGCAAGTGTAAACTCGCGTAATTGTCGTAGCTCAACCGGCATCCGCTAGTGATAATGCTTCTAGCTAGGCCCAGATATTCATTTCTATTATTCATAGTAGATCTAGCTTACGAGAACAGTATGGAACTCTATCCACTGCTCTCGTAAGTTCCTTCGATAATTCTCACTCAGTAAATTCATCTTCTCGCGCAAGCACGTACACCAGGGATACATTAAAAGTAGTGGGCGCAGTTTGTATCCTTGGTGTAGGTTAGGTACCTACCTACTACGTGCCTGCACATATGTAGATATACCTTAGCCAAAGCCCTTGTAGAAGTTTTGTAAACAAACCGCCCTTAATTAACCTAAAATTCATTCTATTACCTCGTCCTTCTATATGCAATTTAAATAACATATCTATTTGAGAGCCTTCCTTAAATAAATGTTGCTTATTCTGAAAATCGAGCCAGCAAGTAAATTTGAGTTATCTGTGTCGTGGTTTGTTTACAAAAATTCACAAGGAGTTTGGCTAAGTTATACAGGAGGCGATAAAATGTGTCGCGGTTCAAATGTGGCGCTACAATTTTTGTAATACATTTATGTCTGGTGTGCCGTGTGTAGCCTCACTAACCAACCTAGCCCTTCCTAACCTGGATTCTTCCTCGATAAAAACCAGTTTCGTCTCAATAAATTCCAGTTCACACGGACGGTACACTTCTAATCACACCTACGAGCGAATGATTACCCACTTCGGGCCGGGCTGGCCTTGTCATGGCCGGTGAAACTGGGTCAGTGGGGCAGCAATTTTGCACTTTTTAACTCGCTGTCTGTATGCCCACCCTACTTTATACGTTTGGCGTTGTAAACAAGCTTATCTAGACAACTGTACTTTATTAGGCCTTAGGTGTTATCTACCTAACCTAGGCACCAATTTGGTACCTTATTTTATACTAGCCTCAGCCCGCGCTTTCGCACGCTTACATCCGTAATGAATTCGTCAAACTACGATAGTTTTTATAGTAAAAAAGTAGCCTATGTCTGTCCCCGGGATGCCATCAACCTCCCTGCCAAATTTCATTGAGATCTGCTCATCCGTTTAGGAGTGAAAAGGTAACCGATAGACCGACAGACAGAGTTTCGAGTTTATAATATTATAGTATGGATGTAACTAGCCCACGGCTTCGCTTGCATTTTTTTGAATAAAAAGGTAGCCTATCTATTGAGTAGTTTTGGCGTTAACTTCGGTTAAACATCTTTATGGCACAAAACGGTAAAAACTTTCACCTTTTTAATATATGTAGGATACTTATTTATTACACATATACTTACTCCGATTTAGAATCCAAGATATTTTATGTCAACAAATATATTTATGAACGAAAACTTGTCAAAAACTGATAACAAAACAACTGTTATGGCAAGGATAATATCACTAAAAACTAAAACATAAACTTCTGCAACGCATAGTATCATAGTGGAGGGCAAAATGTTTAAATTTGAATTAGAAACCGAACGAGAGATCAATTACATGATGAATGAAAGCTTTCAAAACCAAATATGGTTTCTGCAGAAACCACATTTGGTTTTCAAAGCTTGAAACGCTTGAGCCCTGGGGCTCCGCGTCCACATTATAAAACATGTTAAATAACTATGTTTTATAACATGTTTTGTTACTTCATCTGGACGCACGCTTGTTTCCGGGATAAAAGTACTTACTACGAGTAGGTATGAAAACTTTGAACTCGTTATTTGTTGAAGTCGTTCCTAAAATGTTAACGATCCACGACCCTTTGACATAAACCAAACACATACCTACCCAGTTTTTTCGTAGAAGAAAACAGATAGGTTAACGTAAACTGAGCCCTTCGACTATTATTATTACGAACGCAGGTAGTTGACCTTCGAGGGTAGACTGGGGTAGGGTGCACCATGTTTTTATATCGCAACAAAAAATCTATTGAATCTTGAAGCTTTTGTTCGTGTGTAGGTGACTACCTACTCATGATATAAATTCAGAAACGTATTGTAGCTTTTTTTTTTAAATCAGTTTGAGTCTTGTATAGAACGAATGTTGACCTTTTTGTAACAGGTAGGTATGGAAAGATAAACTTGATAAGTAAACCCACCAGAGAAGAAAATTTTAAAATGCCTATTTACCACCTAGATGTAGTACTAGGTACCTAATTAGGTGCATACTTAGGAATTAATTTTTTTTATTAGTTAATTGTGATTTGTGTCAAAACAGGTACCTAGCACAAAAACTCACTAAGCTTATTTGACAATATTAAAAATGATGCTTTAATCTTGAAAGAAAAGAATCTATCGTTGGTTGTCGAATTACATTACGTAGGTAGTATAGTTATGACTGTCCGTGTCATCTGATTTGACTGTACTATTTTTTGTATAAAAAGAGGTTACAAAACTCAAGGAATATTGGTGGAAAATATTAAAAAACATAGTACCATCGAAGCAAAGCACAGAAGCTCGAAACAATTTCTGGTTTTGAAAGTTTTCATTCATCATTTATTTGATTCAACGTTCGCTTACAAATTCAAATTTAAACATTTTTGGCAGCACATATGAGATTATGTGTTGCTGAAGTTTTTAGTGATAAGCTTGCTGTTAGGTACCTTGTTGTTTTCACTTATTAGTTTTTGTTAAGTTTTCATTATAAAACGTCTTTGTTGTCATAACATAAATATCCTAGAGTCTAAATCGGAGGTAGTTACCTAGAAAGTACATGTACCTATTATCATTTTATTTTAATATACTAGGTGACTAAAATATTATGGATGAGTAGGGGTGAGATTACTAGTCTCACTCTGCACCACTGCAATAATATATTTTGAGTTCATAATCCTTCTACCCACTCATCCACTCATAAATCAAACGTTAATTTACAAAATATGATGTTCCATTCCATCAAAATCGACTGAATAAACCTTTACATCATCACTCAATTTCAGCACCTAACCTTCTTCACTCTCTCTTCTCTCCCTATTCAAGCACAAACATTTTCATCAAAGGGGAGACACGTAAAAAATGGACCACACGCAAAAAATGCCTATCGATAAAATATAAAAAATAAGCGAGGGCATCGATTCTCGTTCGTGCGTTACAAAGTGGTCGTCCTGGGCACAGAGTAAATATTACTTAGTACGTGGTTCAACGCTAACAATAATAATAAGTCGGCGATTACACGCGAGTCATCGACCTTCGAAAAATCTGACCTGCGCCGCGCGCCGCAAGGTTGCCGTCGCAACCACGCTCTCTGTCAGATTCATTCGAAATGTTTCCTCGATTTATCTTAGTTTTGTCCATCAATATTAGACAGGTACAATCCCAAAGTATTGAATGTTTAATAAGATTAATAACCATGAGTTATGTAGGTACTACCTACTATAGTTTAGTAAGATAAGTACCTTCTCAACTAAGTAAATACCAAACAACAAAAAGTTTCACAGCACACGATTATGGATTGCAATTTTTATCGGACATTCACACATTGGGTTATCTTTATCTTATCCCAATTTTTGTAGGTACCTTACCTAGATACTTCGTTTGTAGGATAGGAACTTACTTTATAATCACTTTTCTTTGCCCAGTGACCTCAAAACAAATGGCGGAATTAACGGCAGCGGACGAATTCAAGGCGCTCAACATTAAATAAATGCTAAAGGTGAAGTAAAAACTGGTCTTACTCGAAAACTCCAATATTAATAAGATCAGATAATGATTGTCTATAAACTGAAGGTAAATTTAATAAAAAAGTTTCATGGACTTGTTTGATTTACTTGTTCAGAATAATATAATTTTCAAACCACATGCTCGACAATGCCGAATTATAGGTCTACATAACCCTACCGAAAGCAAGACATTAAATCCCTTGGTATTAGCCGGGTTATAATGTTGTACTGAATTTCATTATAACCCGCTGGTTAATAATATGATTTCACTTTTCATAATTCTTATTACTATATGCATAAAGTTTAATTTTGCTAAACACAATTTGTCCTAGGCCATGGCCTACTTGATTTGACAAAATAAATGAAGTTTGCCTCCGTGTGAACCCCGGTCCGGAGGAGCGCGGTGTTCGAAATTCGAATTTCGAATCTAGGACCACGGCTTGTGCTTTCGAATTTGGAACGTCGCGCGCCTTCATTTGTTCACGCGTGACGAACAAATCGAGTTCTTGTAGGTGCCTATAGAAGATTTAATTTCAAAAATAATATTGAAAATGTCGAGTGATGAAAGTGTTTTGACTCCTGAGTTTATCAAATTAGATGCCATAGGCATTGTCAACAATCTGCTGCCAGAGAAGTCAAAGGAAAACATTATTTATCTACTGAGCCTGTTTTTTTGTCTCGCATAAGGTGTGAAAAGTAGAGTATACACCTCGGGGATAAGACTGTTTTAGTCTTGGGCGGTTGAACCCCTCACTGCACTCAGGACTCAGTCTTAATTCCCTCGCTTCGCTCAGGAATTAACTTATAACTCCCTCGCTACGCTCAGGAGTTAAATTATGAGTCCTTCGTTACGTTCGGGATTCAATTCGCTCCCGTGACATAAAACAGTGCTTTATCCCCTTAGTGTATAATCTACTATAAATGGCTCTTTTTTTAAACTTATCAAATGAATATTTTATAATGGGACGTCCTCTCGGACACGTGGTGCAAAGTTTGTTTAGATAACAAGCAGCAACCCAAGCAAGCATAACTTACTGCCGTGACAAAGTGTTTTTACTCTGTTATTGCCAATTTTCTTGTGTAAACACGTGAACGAAGAATCAGAGACAGTAGTCCGTGGTTCGTGACAAAAAGTATATACTTAGTACAACTAGCTGGCTGTAGCAGTAACCATAATTGAGTCCTGCCAGCTTATTTGTTAAACTTCGTGCATCGATACACAGCGAGACAAAACACGGTAATTACGGACCACAAGTCGAGTACCTATACCTTAGCCAAACTCCTTGTAGAAATTTTGTAAACAAACCACGACACAAATAACTAAAAACTTGACTGACGTCAAGTTTCAGTTTTAATTTGTAAGTATCATTTATCGAAGGAAGGATCTCAAATCGACAGGTAATTTAATGTGCGTATAAAAAGGACGCGGTAACAGAATGAATCTTAGGTAAGATATGGGCGGTTTGTTCACAAAAATTCTACAAAGAGTTTTGTTTACAAAATTCTACAAGGAGTTTGGCTAAGTAGTGATCGTATCGTACATTGAGGTCGTCGAGGTGAATACTCCTCCAAGGAAAACCGTTGACCTCCCATCACATCCGCGTCTATAGCCAGGTAGTCGTAGGTAGAGCTACGGTGGGCATAAAGACTTTTATGCTATTTAATTTATCGGGCATCGTACTGTCCACGGTCACCACGGTCAAAAAGACCAGTCGCTAATCACCAAGATTATTACTGTGGTTTACCGAACGAGCGTGATTAACGTAACGGGAATATTTTAATTTAAAACATCGTGATAAGTTTTGAGCTCTCGGTTATTTTAATTTGTTTTTATTTGGGAGGCTTCGTGCCGGGTATTTATTTTTAGAAACGTTTCTAAGAATCCAACCCTTTATAAAGTATTTTTTCCTGTTTCTACTGAAGTCAAAAGCTTTGCTGGTATATATTTATACCTAGTGAGCTTCCAGTTTATGTCTTCATCATTTATTAGCCCAATAAGTATGCGTTGTCATGATAAGCACTCATAAACTTTTATCTATGTATGACCTTTTAGTGTTCCGTACCCAAAAGGTAAAAACGGGACCCTATTACTAAGACTTCGCTGTCTGTCTGTCCGTTTGTCACCAGGCTGTATCTCATGAACCGTGATAGCTAGACAGTTGAAATTTTCACAGATGATGTATTTCTGTTGCCGCTATAACAACAAATACTAAAAAACAGAATAAAATAAATATTTAAGGGGGTTCCCATACAAGAAACGTGATTTTATTGCCGTTTTTATAGATAATAGTACGGAACCCTTCATGCGCGAGTCTGACTCGCACTTGGCCGGTTTTATTTGATATTTAATTCGTGCAAGACAACGAAATTCTCGCGTAGATAAAAATCTACGCGAGACTCGTCATGCTGAATAGATCAAACTGGCAAATGGACCTTGAACCTGGTTAGCAGACTAGCAGTATCAAATACTGGATCATTCATTTGCATAGATCGAAGTTAAATGTTCATTTGTAATATTGGTGTACTAGCAGCGCCTCGCGGTTTCACCCGCGTAGTTCCCGTTCCCGTGGGAATTCCGGGATAAAAAGTAAAAAGCCTATGTGCTGTTCCAGACTATAATCTATCTCTGTGCCAAATTTCATGCAGATCCGTTCTGGCGTGATTGAGTAACAAACATCCATTCATCCATCCAAACTTTTACATTTATAATACAATACAATACAAAATTCTTTATTGTACACCACAAAATGAAGCTAAAATATCATACATTTATAATACTAGTGGGATTTACATTTACCCAAGTTATATCCGAGTTCAATAAACTCAACATTATTCGTAATCGCTAAATGTTACTTACGTTTTCCTCTCATGAATTCTAGTCAGACAGAATGGAAAACCCGTCAAAGGGTTTCGGTTGACGTTTACTATCCACAAACTCCACGAAGGAACGCGTTCAGTGGTTTTTTAAATTGTCTCCAAAATATTTTTCGCTGGGTTTTATTTGCCTGTCCTGTTAATGACTTTGATATTTAGATACTTTATTTCCTTGTTGTATTGTATTTAAATAGCTTTGTTCTTTTATTAGCTCTACCTGCGGTTATTTTGAGTTACAAGTACCTCGCTATAAGGTAATCCTGGTCTAGACCTACAACAACGTGCTAGTAGTGGAAACTTCATAAATAGTCTTCAGCTTAAGTACATGTTATTCTCATGTACTTAGATTTGTAATTTTTCTAGCTGAAGTTTTCCTAAAATTTGAAAATAAAAATAATAACAATCAAAATTTAAGCCCGATCAACCACTTTTGCGTTTATAATAGTACCTACGTACTAGTGAATACTGCAAGATACATCGATTGACATCTGAGTCTTCAGATACAAAAACATTAACATTAAAAGATCTAGAAAATATCGAGTAACGGCAAAAATAAACTTCGATTAACAGGTCCCAAAACTGGATAACTGCGGTTAGGATCGCGTAAAAATTCAGAACCGTATAAAAACCGTAAAATAAATTCACCGAGTAGCGGAACGTGCGTGAGGAGGACCGTGAAGTAACTTTCGAGTTTCGACTATTTTCGGCGGTTGTTACGAAATGCTTTGCGAAAGCGATTGTTGCGACATCGCAGGAACCAGCAGCGGTTGCTGACAGATCGTTTTTAATGTTTGTTTGCTAGTTTATGGTGTCATGTTGTACCTTACCTACTGTTTATCCATCAACATCAACAGCGAACAAGGTACCTACCTATTTTATTTAAAAAAAAACATTTTGTGTTAAACATTAATTTAGAATGTATACGTACTGCTATTTTGGAACCCTACTATTAAAAAATATTTAATTTTGTTATTGACACAAAAAAAATGCTATACCTAACTAAGTCACAGATGAAATAATGATACGTGACTAAGTATAACTTGTTTATAGAGTAAATGTTATAATCGATAATAAACAATATTATTTAGTTACTAAAATAATGCACTGAGAATAGCATTTTATGTTAACGATCCATGATTTAACATTTTCAAGCAAGGTATCAATTTCGAATTCTCAATTCAATAAAAGGCATCTCCGAGTGCCCGATTTAACACTAGCTCCTGCAAGAATGGCATCGTGTTCTTTTTACAAATACAGAATGCAACCTAACGAGAATGCTCAGCAGGTAGGCAACTAGGCTGCGAGCTAACTAGAAACCTATAGAGATGACGGCGGCATGACTCGGGCACTGGCATAGTCACAGACAAAGCATAGTTACAGAGGCGAACTGGTTCGGGGCTGCGGACCCAGACAAGGGCACAGAGTAAATAGTAGTTAGTAACTAGGTACTCGAGGGCGTCATTGACCTCCACCCTCCCTCCCTGTCGCGAAACCAACACCGTACCGTAAACTTCATTATAGGCCTATATTGCGACGAATTTTGCTGAAACTGACTTTGCCGTGTTTAATCAAATTTTGAACTTTAAAGGGGTTTCTTGTGCTAAAGTTAATGGAAGTAAAGGGAGAAGAGCCTTTGACAGGCAGTGTGACGACATAAGTATTAATGAAAATAAATTGTGTAAAACATGATTGTTTTACCACGAGGCTAACTCGACGAATCACCAAACCTCTTTGTAGGTAAGAAATTAAATTAAAAACATAAGCAATAGTTCATTTCATATCTTTTCGTACCCATTATTGTTTCATCTCATAGAGTTTATATAGTACTAGCCACTATATAAACTCTATGGTTTCATCTAATATGTAAATAGAACCTCATTTTCAAATTCTCTAAAATAGAAACCTCCTCCAGTTTCCACCTACTATTGTATTTGCGAAATTCGAAAAAGGAAGCACTTGACGGAAGCCTCCTTGTTACTAGAGCCGAGGACATAAAAAAGTTTGACATGGAAACAAAAGTAGTCTACCTACTCTAGCAAGGTCACGTTTAACAAAGTACTTTGTCGTCAGGTCAAAAGAAACGAGTAAGCATTGAACAGTGTAGGTCAAGTTCATTATTTCAGAGTGACTAAAGAAATTTATAAACTTCGGGATGGGATGAAGGGGATTTTTTATTGCTTTGTGATGACATGTGCTACACATCCAACCGTTTTTCTGATGGAAACGAGATCAAAATGCTTTTAAAATGTCGCTGGGCGTGTTTCAATTGCTTCCAGATTTTCAGTATTCGGTTTTAATTTTTTTTGTTTTTGTTTCTTGTAGGTAAATAAACTTTAACTGAGATTACTCGGCAGTTGGTGGTATGGATTCTACCTCTAGTAAAATTACCCAGAAGGTAGGTAGGTAACCTCTTTACCCTGCTATCCTCTTTCGCTATTCCAACCAAAAGGTTATGTAAACGTACATTTACTGCTTACAGCGAACATCGAGTTCGTTAGTGCAAATATCGTGTTTAACGCCAAAAAACATGCTAAAGGATCAATAAATAAAACCTTAACCTTTTTTACTTCGATAAAAGGGCCCAAGTCCAACCGATAAGTTAACTTGTACAATAAATATATACCTAAATAGATAAGGAAACAACTTTTTTTGTTTAGCAAACTCCAATAATCGTAAATTTATTCTTTGCCGTCACAGACATCCCAAAATCGTGTTTTTTTTAAAAGGGCTATTGTTATTTTTTTCTAAAGTAACCATGACAGGATGGGCCGATAACAGCTGACGGGCTGAGTTAAAATAAACCTTGTCCAGTTTGAATCGAACAAGCAAAATAAAATATCGAATACGTAAGCGTTCAAAATCCCGTGCGTTTCGTGTTAATAGGTCAACAACCAGATCACTCGCGTTTCGTTTCTTCTTTAGAATAAATAATAATATAAATAGAAAGAAAAAAATAAGGGAACTCACGGGGACAAGGGAAGGGGAGGGAAGGCCTATGTCCAGCGGTGGCCTAGTAAAGATTGAAGGTGATAATACCTACAAAAATACTCGCATTTCGTGCTTCCATCATAGTTATACGATAGAATAGCAAAATATTAGACATGCCACTGCTGTACCGCACCTAAGGTCATTATTTAGATAACGAAAATAGTCATACAGCCGAATTGAGGACCTCCTTCTTTTTTGAAGTTGGTTAAAAAGCACGTTAACTTTAGATAGTGCTGGTATTTCTTGGAAAGGCTCTTAATCCGTCAAATTAAAATAAAGAGAACAAAGTAGAGACTCACCTCTATGGGAATGTTAGTCACATCCGATTTCAAGCCAAAACTTTCCTTGGAAAATCTGTGAACAAAAAGAAAAGCGCGCTATTAGTGAAAATAAACTTAAGATTTTTTTCTAAATATGTTGCGTAATTAAAATTATATGAAGCTTTAGTTAATAAGCAATGCACAAGCCAATTTTAACGGTCTTAACAACCGTAAGTTGTTTACCTACTAGGTACGAGTATCTCATTAAATCTGTATCTTTTGTCATCTTACAAAGGTCCTCATCCCTAAATGCCCACTTCGCTAGCACGAGGCAGGATAATAATAAAACCTGTTTCGTAATAAAACAGTTCGGTTACAAGTCCGTCCACGACCTTAGACCCTTGGGTTGACGATAACGCCCTTTTGCCCTTTTTCGGTCATTGAGTTGTTCGAGCAGACAAGGGCTTTTGCAGACGGGTAGGGGCGATCCTTAACAATAATTAGATGTACCGCTTTGCTAATAATACGCCCTTGTTCCCTAACATTAACAACAATTCGGATTTCAAATTGCGAAATGAAAGTGTTTTGACAGGTAATTTGATAGGTTTTGTAATCTCGCAAACTTGTTTGACTTTAAAGCCAATCTTCACGAGTCGATTGGTTTCTTCCGGTTTGGAGAAACTATTTCCAGCGATATGTTCTAGTTTCACATTTCTATCATGCTCGACGAGGCTTATTTTTCAATTGAATTTTCAATTGCAATGCTATCCGAGCAGTGTGTAGTGTTTACCTGGAGGGTTAAGTTTTTCCAAGAAGTTAGCAAAAGGTCACCGTTTACACAAAATTTCAGTTATTTTATGATCATTGAGATCTTTGAATTTTTACAGAGATGCCCTCCAGAAGACCGTTCCTAAGCAAACGCCTGCGATTTGGTTCCTTTCGGAACAAAATCTTCCAGGTCACCGATTGTTGGCCACACTTCCTGGTTCATTAACAACAGATTAACAACGAATGACGTACAATTTCATTCAAACACGTAATTTTGCTCGTGCCAATTCGTCTGAGCGTCGTTGCTCGTCGGCCAAGCCAAGCCAACCACAAAATGGCGGCGGGTGAAAGTGCCGCTGGACCGGCCACTCAATCTTACCAACCTGTTTAGGTTGTAGGTTAATTGAGTGTGATAACTGTTATGGTTATGAGAAAACTTAATCAGGTTGAGAGCTAGTCAACGAGGTAGTTCGTTAGATAATCTAGTTTACCTTATTTACAGAACCCGAGAGAGGTTTGTAGCCATAGCCACTGAGGAGTTTGTTTTGAATTTTAACACTAGTGTAAATTTTTAATTCTTAGAATTATTAACCAAAAGCGAAACCACTAGACACGGTGTCCAACCACTGACCTAGTAAACAAACATTTTACTGTAATTCAAAAGAGCTAGGCCAGAAAGAGTAGAACCCAAGACAGCGAGTTTACCTAAAGGAAACCTCAAATTCTTGACCGTGATAGAATGAGGGCGCGCGAGTAGGTGTCTCGAGACTGGCCACTCGTTTCGTAACCGAATCCGGAAGTAGTCGCCAGCCAGTATTGCATACATTGCAAGTCTACTTACGTACAATCACGCACGGTTTCATGCCAAAAACGCTTCCGCATTGTGTGCATGCTTGTATCTCAAATCTTGATAGTAAAAGTAGGTAAGTAAATCATCATCTTCATGTTTGAAATGAAAGGTAGGTAGTGAGGTAAGTAAGTAAGGAAGGTAAGTAAGGTAATACTTATGGTATTATACGATGATTTAATTTGAATGAATCAGTGCAGACATTAGAATGAAGAAAGTCATCGAATAATATTCAGGTAAGTTCGTTTAATCTAATATTACTTTCATATGAAAAGTATAGGAGAACCTTTGTAGGTATGTGCGATGAAACAAGTAATACACCTGTGAACGTTCGAAAGAGACAGGCACTTAGTTTAAGTGAATAATTTGCCGGTCTTTTGTATGGAAATATATTTAATCTGATTATTTCCTGGTCGTCTCGCCATACTCTACGCAAGGGACATTAATCAAGTTAACAATGTTGTTAGTACATATTTACCTATGCACGACATCGAGACCAGCAAAGGAGTCAACCAATAAACTAATTTGCGATCTTTGAGAGTACCTAGATAGTCTTGACGTTGGGGATATTTTCATCAGGTTAGTTTCAGACATTTTCTGATACACATAATAACGTGCATTTCTGACCTGTTATCTCAATATCATATTTTATTAACGGATAGATATGACTATCAGCTACCATGCAAGCATTTATGTTACTTATGTAGTTATTTTTTTTTTTGTTTTTGTTTAGCACGCAACAAATTCTTGACAAGTTGAATATTCTCGGACCCTAAAGTCTGTAACAAGGCAAAAACCAGAAACAAGCACCGCAAATTAATTCTAATAAATCAGCCGAACTGTCAGGAGGTCTACTCTCTTTCGTCGAAAAACGAAGTTTCGATCGAAAGTTCGCGTATTTCCTACTCCGGTTTCATTTCGTTTCGAAACTTCGTTCGAACGAAAATTGTTTGACATTTAAATTTTCTAAACCTACTCTAATTCACGAAAGCTCCGAACGAACATTTGAATTTGACGGATCTTTGTTCGGAGTTTTAACCTCAAATCGACGAAACCAAAAGTGTTACCTTTTGATTTTCGTTTTTGTGATTTTCTATAGAAAATTGACTGAAATGGATGGAAAATTAATTTTAATTGAGGCTGCTCTTCGTGATGAACGTTTGGAGCGTAGAAGAAACCGTCGCCGCCTGCGCAATCAACTCAATATCTATTATATTCTAGACTTAGAGTTTGCAAGGAATTATAGACTGAGTCGGGAATTATTTAAAGAGTTGTGCCGGAGATAGTAGGTACCTCTACTATCTCCAAACGAGAGACGTCATGGGATTGAACCTGGGACTACTGCCTCTCAAGGTCGAAGAGCAAGACCTAGGTTGGTGGAGATGTTGGAAAGGAATAGGTACTTAAAATAAATAAATAAGTCATAAGGAACACAATTATTTTTATTTTAAACCTACTTACATACTTAACTAAAACAATTTTACTTTATCTATTTAAATATTCTCTAACAAGCCCACACACTCTAGTAGGGCAGGCCAACTCGGTGTTCCTTACTCTATTAATTTCTAATCCCTGCTCTTCAATATGAAACAATCATCGGTGCCAGCAGCAGATTGTCTCCTACGTCGCGGCGTCGTGTTGGTTGAGAGCCTGTAAAAGATAATTCCAATTCACAAAATGCCAAGACACTTGTATGGGTTTAATATTCTTATCTAAATGGTGTGTAGTTTTTTCGATTTAAGTATTATTTATATCTCTAAGTATACGCATAGTTCATCTAATTATTACACTCCAAATAATGTTATATTATATCATACACATACTAGTAGTTCAGCCAGGTAAAAGATTTTCTTGCATTGAAATCTTCTGCTGATAGTTACAAACACAACAAAAAAGAAATCAACCAAATTGGTAAAGCCATTCTCAAGTTATTATGGCATGACCAAGGGAAATAGGGTTTCATTTATAAAAAAACACTTACAGCATCTAGCCATGAATTCTTGTGACACCGGTTGACTTGTAGATTCTGGATGCTGTATGGGCCGTATACCATCCTGGCTGGGCTCGACAAACTCCACAACTTGCTCAGGAAAATCCATGACTTATAGTCTGTGAGACACTTATTGGTTCGGAGGCTGGTTCATCAACATATAATCTAATCTCAGACTGACTGGAGGTACCGGGGTTGGTTCACGGTTCTGAAAATATATTTCATTTATTACATACCTAATACAATAGTTTAAGTTTTAGAAATACTTCAAAGTGGTCTCTAAATGGCCTATTAAATAGTCTTTTTATAACAGCTAATATACTTGAGTAAAATATATTATGAACACAACAAACAACAAATAAACTGCGATTGAAGGTATAATTACCTCGGGAATACTGGCTCCAGTTTGGCGTTCACCAAAACCGTCTTCCATTATAGACAGCACTTTCAACTCCCATGCTGGTAGTTGGGGTGCTGTCGCTGGTCCACCACCAGTCGCAGAATCCGACCTCCGAGATTCAGCAGCAGCCTTTTTATGTTTTCTATCAAACCATACCTGCTAAATATTAACGTGATAAATATAGAGTGGTATTATTATGAAATGAAGTCATGTTTTCAGTAAAAACTCAATTAAAACGCATGTTAACATACTTACAAAGATTTAAAATCCAATACGAACAACTTGTCGAAAAGCGAAATGCAGACTGCAACATGAAACTTTCCCGTGGAATGTGTATCGCGTTTGCGATGAAAAAAAGCACTTTTGATAACAACACTTGAGAAACATAATCTATATCAAACTATGTGTTTTATCGAAACAAAGAATGCATACAAAAAGTGTTGAAATACGGGGCCTCAACAATATGTAATACGGATATTTTTGTTTGCCATATGTTGCTACCCAATTGAGTGTATGAATCGTACTCTTAGAATTAGTCGGATAATAATGGGTGCTTTATAGTGCCTCGGCTGAATTACGTCAATAGTAGAAATTTATGAAATTGTAGTTGTTTTATTACATAAGTTGCTTAGATTTATCAGAAAATACTTATTATACTGCGGAATAGGTGTAAAATTTAAAAACAAAGCAAAATATTTTGTTATTTTTACATTAAAGAATAAACCGTAATTGACCCGATAAAAAACCTACACATATCATTCGTTCAACGTCATTCACGAAAATTGTCTATGGATCCGAACTTCGTGTGCGTATCCGAAAACGAACAAGAGTAGGTTCAATATCGAACCTTCGTTTAAAATTCGTTCGTTTGCGAAACTTCGTTTCGAAGAAAGAGAGTAGCAGCCCAGTTCTTCATTGAGATATGAATCATCAGGAGGTGTAGGCAATCTTCGTCAATTGCTTGAGCTGAGCTAACCTTGCAGGCTCGGATGTGACGTCAGCACGATATCTAGTAATTTACCTTTTATATTGTTAAGTATAGCTTTGAAATACGTCAAGGCCGTCACGATTTTTTTTATATTCTTAATTGCAAACTTGCAACATTATGCTACTCATTAATGATAGTGACACGCAACATTGACTATTGACATGGTAACAAATAAATCCCTTAGAAAAGTTACAAAGATTCCGATGAGGAAAATAAATCGAGTTAAATTTATCACATTTGTCTTACCTACCTTTTTATTCGACCTTCACCGGGAAATCTCCCATATTCTTGGAAACATAAATGTTCTTCAATAGCTCTAGGACCAAAATTTTGTAATCTATCATTGTCTCCACAAAATAGCGATCGATCATAGCTATAAAATAAAATTCCGATAACCCACCGACCTGACTTCACTCAGGGTAAGTGCGGGCACCGAGACAAAGTCGAGGTCGTTAACCTCGGGCTATCAGCTGACGACATCGGCCCAGCCACAGTGAAATTATCTTGCACGCCATATTCGGTCGTTCACTGCCTTCATATTCACATTACGGAAACAGTCAAAGGGCTTTCGTAAATCATACATTTCGGTCTATCCATCTATAAACGGACTAGGTAGTCTACCTACGCCACGCCACGCGCCATTTCGGACACCCCGCATCGATTACATTTAGATTAACACTTGCTCCATGTATCACAATTAGATTCTGATACGTGCTAGTACATTGTCATTCAATATTATGTATTCGATTGTAGGTTCGATAAAACAGTATGCCTTTCGGAGTACGAAATGCACCAGTGAATCACAAAACTTCCGGCCAGACATGATATTTTTGGTTGTTTGACCTGCTTGGGATGAAGATTCCTCGAATTTTATCGGTAAATGTGATTAATAAAGCGCGTCAACTGCTCTCTCTTAGATATTTTCACATACGTGTGTAGAGGACATGGATATAAATCACGTCCATCTCAATTCATATATATTACTGGTTTGTAACTGTTTGTTTACCCAAACGTCTCGAGACGTTTGAGTGGCCCGTTTTGCTCTAGTTTAGAGTCCTTCATACAGTGTCATTGAAGATAGTGTGCGTTTGCGCATGTTAAGTACCTAGCTACATCACATGTTATATAGATAGCGCGCAAAATATCACGACCTACTTTGTTGGCATCACTGCCCCGAAGCTCGTGCTTGGCATCTTTCTTAAAATAGATGTAATGTCAAGAAAGTATATTAAACGATAGCCGTTCATTGGTTGTTCACAGTCACAGCCCTGAGTTCAAATGGAGTATTGATCATTCTCATTACTTATTTATCGTGTAGCAACACCAGGCGCATTTGACAGAATCTTGAATTTAATTTAAATAAAACTGAAGTTTTTTTTGTGGCATACGACATCCTAAGGGGATGAATTCCGTTTCCCAAGACTAATTTTACGTTTACAATTTTCACCGATAAACAGGAAGTAAGTTCAATACAATACCCCCTCTATTAGTTTCCCTCTTTACTTACGAGTTACGACGTTCAACTTACGTTGAAGCACAAAAAGCAGTTTATAACTTTATCACCCGTAAATCACGCTTCAAAAGTTTTTATATCCAGAGATGAACTGTTTGGTAGAGTCATGACATGAGTTATTTGGTATCCAGTGACCAAACGCTTCTCAATGATGTTGAAATTTCTCAAGTGGATCCGTAGTGCACGATTTAAAACCAGTCCCCGAGAGCCTTGAAGCACTTGGCCACATGCCACGCCTATCAGAACAGAAGCAGCTGGAGAACTTTTGTCAAAATTTAAGTCTAAGTTGACTGCTTAATCAGTTTTAAAAGTTCTTACGATACTTGAAAAGTATTTAAGATTTTCATGGGAAGTTTATCCTGTAAGAAACAATAAGGCTTCACGAGAGTTTCGTTTCAAAAATCAAACAAAGGCCAGATGTTCACCGCTCGATGATTGAGGAATAATAAAGCGACGGCATTACATCCGCATACGTAACAACCTTTATCAAGATAATGGCATTGAGACTTGTTAACTTGGTAAAGATTTCCTTATTTTAAATTGATCAAGCAAACAGATACTCTAAGAGATAAATATAATCTTTTATTTAAAAAAACTCAAATAAGAATAACTTGGAAATAATACGTCTAACAAGAAACTCGACCAGCAGGCATCGACCGCGACGACTCGCGTAACGGTAAAGTCTTTCGAGCCACGTTCTCTGGTCCAGCAGTGCCATTCGATATGACGAACTTTGCAAATAGTTTTCCATAATATAAACTAAGGCTGTACGAACCGGTTTGTGTTTGAATTTGAATACGTATGCGATTGCTCTCTCTGGATTCTCTGCATTTACCTCGCGAGAATCAGAGGGACGACGACGCAAACTCAGGCACGACGAAGTAGCACGATCAGCCCCACTTCACTGTCACCGATCCAACACTCATTTAATAGTCACCTCAACGGCGAACCACAGTAAGTTTTTATGAAAATTTCCAAGAGTTTTTAAGCGCATTCGACACACACACGAATTAAAAGACGGTTTAAAATCACAAAGCTACGATGATACGGCCTTCCGCGGGCAGTGCTCGAGGTAGACTGAAGGGAGTACTTTGTAGGAGCCCCGGACGGGTGGAGGGGGAAACGAGGTCTCATTCGCTCTTGCGACTATCGCAATTACGTCCGAGGGGGCACGAGGATGGCCGAGGTGATCCGTGCGATGCCGGCCGAGTGCCGAGCACCGCTCTCCTTGTGAGCTGTGCCGCTGACCACTCTCTGGTGGTATTCCCGCTATCACCACTTGCTCCGCTAGGATAGCCGATGACACGGGAGATTGCGGAGCTTGCACGTGCGTGCAGTGAGCCGATATGATTCGTTTGTTCTTCTCCGTTGCGTTTCATTGCGCGATGCTATTTTACATCGCGAGCAGTACCCCCTCTGTAATGTAAATATGTGGATTTAATATGTACCTATTTTTAATAGATACACCTTAGAACTGCTGGATTCTATAAAGTAATAAGAAACTTCAGGACTTCCAAGTTTGTCTAGCTAGTCGAAGTTGGAGGTTTCGTAATTTTGGATCATAGATAGTTTTAATTAATTCGTTTACGAGTAAGTAGGTACGGAAAACTTTTCCAAAAGCCTGAGTAACCTTAGTGATAATCAATTTTATGCTTAGGTATGCACATTTTCAAGTAATTTCATCACTATAACGTTAAAAAACAAATCCGTTATGTAGCAATTTGCACGCCACAAAAACTTGAACATGTAGGAAATTTCTCCGCGCGGTGAGTTTTTGCGCGATACGGTTGAATCGCGTTCCGCGGCATTGCCGCTCGTCGGGAAACCTGTCATTATTTAACAGTACGGGAAAAGAGAACCCGCTACACTCACATAGCTCCGTCACTGTCACCACTTTGCGTAGAGCAAGCGGAGCATTGGATCAACTTTCTTCGGCATAGCGAGTTCTCGCACAACTTTCCGATGTCATTGTTCCTGCACGTGGGAACATCTGGTTTTTGTTTTGTTACGTTTTCATGTGATTTTATGGTCTTTCCGAATGGCTTTTAGTCTTTTTGTTCATCAGATAAGTAGGTGCCGGAAATTACCTCGTTCTCCTACTGACGTTACTTATACAGAAACATAAACTTGCCAAAAGTATTTTATATTATTCTTGATTTACATTTTGGTCTGTTTTGGATCTGATAACGTTTTTGAACACAATTTCCGGTAAGTTCGTTTAATCTACTCAATACTACTCAATAGGTTCCACCTACTACATAATGAGTTAGAGATTGTGGCCAACCCATTAGCTATTATGGGGAAGGTGGCGTATATATCTAACAGTGTTTCTGGCGAAGTTAAATTTAAGTACACAAAACGTTCCATATGAAAATGGACAAAAATATTGAACTTTTTTCCGGTACCTAAGTTAGTTTCAATATAGTATAGTAAAAACCGTCGCAATTGTAGTAGACACAACAAACTAATAAAGAAAAATATAGGTTCCGTCCGATGACAGACAGACTATGCCTTGCCAAATATCTTTGGGAGCATCCGTTAATACGTGAGGTGATATTGGCAATTTTCTGACCCCATTGTAGGTAAGTGCAGTTCAGAATCCAAGAAGACATTAAAGGTGCGCACGCACAACGCGTCAGTGGAACTGCGAGCGCGGCACTGTACGTAAAATTTTACCAACTCTACAAAAAAGTCGGGCAGTTCCACAGACGCGTAGTGCGTTCTATCTCATACGATTTCATACAACGAATAATTGGCCGCGGTCGTCGTATCGCGCAGTTCCGCTGCAGTGCAGTTCCGCTCAGTACGGTCTCACCTTTATCAGTGTTATCAAACGTTTGATATAAGTGTCCTTACTCAAGGTCAATAAACTGAGGACGCGTGTTTACGACCGTGTACATGCAGCATGGCCTTCCACGTGACGACGAGGTAGGTACATACATAACCTGCATTCCGATTAGTACCTACAATACCAAAATTTTGGTCTTGTCTGGGAATCTAACAAGGGAGTTACGAGTAGAATACAATATAATATGTATATTACATACTTCATTCTATAATATAATAAATACATTAAATAATCTTTAATTTTGACAATGCCCTTTTACAGCAGCTTTAGTTATTAATTCTAATTGATCTAATTAATTATTCTATTTCATTTTATTTTTGTCGATGCCCATTTACAGCAGACATAGGATTACTTCTGTTTGTTTGTGTTAATTTAATTTTATGAGTAAAATGTAAATAGACGTAACCAAGTGTGCCTTTTGCTCCTATGGCGATTAAATATATGACACATACATATTTGATGACATGTGTGGACATATTTGATGACAGCTTAAGCTGAATTTATAATCAGTTAAGATCCTATTTAATTTTTCACTAGTTTTCTATCCTGAAGTTTTGTTGTTTTGTATCATAGATAGTTAACGTTTTGGACTAAGTAGTCTGTAAGTTAATTATTAAGCTTGAATAAATAAATAAACATAAAATGAATATGAATATTGCACAAAAGTACCTAGGCGAGCATAATGCTAGATAGCTAACCTTAGGGTAGTGTGGACAACAATTATAGTAGGTAGTATAGTAGGTAGGTACCTACTGTTAATAGAGTTATATACCAAACAAGAATTTAAAGTAAAACCAAAAGAAAAATATAAATATCATCATCATCTGCAGCCGAATTTTACCCACTGCTGGGTAGGCCATGGCTATTTATTATATAAATATAATTAGCAGAAACAAATACACATAACCGCGGGCAGAAGCTAGTATAATATAATATTATTATTTTGAAAGTAACTCTGTCTATCTGTCTGTCTGATACCTTTTGACGACTAAACGGCTTAACGGATTTCAATGAAATTTGGCAGGAAAGTTAATGATATCCCGGGAACGGACAGCTTTCAGCGCCAAATCACGTCAACCTTGTGCAACCTTGTTGCTGGCGCGGCGCTCTGTGGAAAGTCAAGGTTGCGTAAAGCAACTTGCAGTGTCTTCTAGGTAGTTGATAAGGTAAGCCCCACTCTACTCTAGTTTTCGGAGAATGCTTTATGATTTTGACTTAAGGCGATTCCCCGAGCGAAACTAGCGCCGCCACCTATAATCTTATTAAATAGGTGGCATTCGTACCGCTGGAGGAACACACTCCCTGCTGCTGTTTTTCCGGTTAATTACAATCTGGGTCTCTTCAAGTCAAGAGTGAATGTATCTTCTAGTCTAGACCTTCGTGATACATCGTCGGCCACATCTTCACTTTCCATCAGATGAGATTGTGGTCGAACGAAGGCCTATTGACTATAAAAAAAACATTATCGAATTTTTTTTTTAAATCGGTTTATAATAATTGACTGAGAAATCTATGAACATACATAAAAAATACATACAGCCGAACATAGAAACACCTGAAGTCGGTAAAAAACAGGTCAAGTGCGAGTCAGACCCGCGCACGAAGGGTTCCGTACCATTATCTATAAAACGGCAAAAAAAACACGTTTGTTGTATGGGAGCCCCCTTAAGTATTTGTTTTATTCTGTTTTTTAGTATTTGTTGTTATAGCGGTAGCAGAAATACATCATCTGTGAAATGTATATTTCAACTGTTTAACTATCACGGCTCATGAGATACAGCCTGGTGACAGACGGACAGCGAAGTCTTAGTAATAGGGTTCCGTTTTTACCTTTTGGGTACGGAACCCTAAAAATGAAGATACGGTACGTTCTACCAGCAGCGCCGTGTCATAGATGAAATAATGATAAAGTATCGGATTATCAGAAAAATTAAAGTTTGGTGTATCTGTATAATTTAAAGTCTGTGAATAAAATAAATATTAAAGAGGGCTCCCATACAACAAACGTGATTTTATGCTCGACATTGATAACGGCAACAGGTAGATGCTTGAAAAATTCACAATATTTTATTCACTTTAAAAATAAATAATTCAGTTAAAATAAAACGAATATTTAAGGACTCCCATACGTGATCTTTTGCCGTTTTTATAGATAATAGTACGGAACCCTTCGTTTGCGAGTCTGACTTGCACATGGCCGGTTTTTTTTTAATTTTGAATGTGCAGCACCTTTTTGTGAATTCGCTATACCACCCATTTGAATTATTTCTATCCATCTATCGCTATAGATACCCTAAAACACTTGTGGCTTCCCTGGCCTTCAGAGACATACGATGCTACGAGCTGCGACTCACGCGCACCGAGCGACCCACTTCCAGCTGGTAGGTAGGTAGGTATAGAGGTAGGTAGTTAACTATCGGCTTTCACAACATGTTGCATCACTGCGACGCGAGCTCCATCTAGATCGGAGATGAGAACTTGTCACTTGTTGTTTATTGACGGCAGCAATGCAGAGAATTCTGAGCAGAGAGAATTCTAATTATTTGTAAATACTAGCGGCGCGCCCCGGCTTCGCACGGGCAGATTAATATATTATAATATATGAATATACATATAACCTATGACACTCACGAATAACTTCTATTGGTAAAATTTTCTATTGGTAAAAATAAAAGAATTTTCAAAATCGGTTCAGTAGATCCAGAGATTATCCCCTACAACCTCACAAACTTTACCTCTGTATAATATTAGTATAGATAACACGCGCTTTAACATTTCAGAATCAATAGTAAGCATGCTGGAACCCGATAGAGTCAACTTTATTTTAACTATTAAGCCTTTTACGCTTATTCTACTTCATCATCATCACCTATGTCCACTGCTGGACATAGGTCTCCCCTAACGAGCGCCATAGCGCCCTGTCTTCAGCTCGCCGCATTCAGCATCTGCCAGTAATCTTCGCAAATCGTCATCCCACCTGGTCGGAGGGCGTCCTACACTACGTTCATCACTCAAGAACACGTTTACCCTAGCAGCGGTTGTCGGTTCTTCGCGAGATATTTTATGACCAGCCCACTGCCACTTCAGCTTGCTAATCATCTGAGCTATGTCGATAACCTTGGATCTCTGTCGGACGTATTCGTTGCGGATCTTAACTTTCAGAGAAACTCCGATCACTGCTCTCTCCATAGCTCGCTTATATACTTGTCACCTTGTATAATACTTCATTGCCTTAGTAGGATGGAAGAAACTTCTTTAATCTAAAATATGCATGGCCTTTTGTTTATGATATCATTCAAGTAATGAAAATCGCTCGACCATTTTCCATTGTTTTCAGCACAGAGCTTGTGGTTTTCAGCGCCCACGGCGCCATACGCTTCCTGACCTTGAGGACTATAATGCAAGAGAGTAAAAATCGATAGACGTTTAAAAACGGAATTCTAGAAAAATGGGATTGTGGTTTTGGTTACCCAGTAGTCTGCTACCATTAAATTCAAATTCAAATTTATTTATTCATTTAGACAACACGGATCCATAGAATTTGACAAAAACATACACAGAATTAATTTAACAATAAGGGTATTAGACAAAGGTCTATTCGGAATTCATATATTTTTACAAAATTATGGGGGAGATTAGTTAGATACCTTATACCTACTCATGGGCTCAATAATATAGTCCTGACTATAGCCGGTTTACCCTGTGCGTGCCTGTACAACTTTTCCCCAATAGCACAGTTATAAAACCGTGCTGTTGGCGAAATGGTAGAGCAAACCTGGTAGAGCACAGAGGTACCTAGAGCACACAATGATATCCTGTATGAAGCTGGTTTGAGATACAGTAGAGAAAAATTAAGTAAGTTTAAATTAACTTATAGGTAATTAGAATTTCCAACAACACAATGTACAGAGATAAGAAACAATTTAATGGTCACAAGATGGCGGAAAAACTGGTAGTAAAGTTAACGGGAAAGGCCGTCGTTAAAACACACGACGTGCTCTGTTAGCAGACTACCTTTACGATTCAGGCGCCAGCGGCTTGTTTTGTATTTTCCACCACATACGAAAGCTTGGCAACTAATATTTTTCTGGTTTTCTTACATGGGCCTATTATCTACAAGAGAAAATAGTCCTTATGTGAGTACCTAGACGTAACTAGCCAATGAAGACGCACAAGACCTATTCACAAGCCAAAAAAAGTGTATTCGTATCCTAGTAAATATTAGAATACAAGAATCTTGTAAACCACTCTTCTGCGAGCTTCGAATCTTTATATCCTAGGAATTTGTAAGAAAATATCCTCATTTATTTCAAAAAATAAATGAACAACCGCGTCGTTATCAAAGTAGGTACAAACATAATCTTGTGATACCTGCATCAAAATTAAAAATACATCAAACTAGTTACACTCAATGTCAGTTAAAATATATAATAAAATTCTAACATTTTGGATGCTAACATTTTGGAACTTTTTTTCAATGTAGGTAGTCAAGTAGCCTATTTATATCCGTTTTAAAAGTTGTCCTAAAATTGAGTTTCTTTTATCAGAAAAACCACTACCTTACACAACAGGCTCATACGTGGTTTTAGTCCCAACGGCCCATTTAGGTTTTTACGACTTCGCCTACAAACAATTAAATTTACAGGCATCAAAGGCTCTATGCTCCTAAGATTCTCTGCACAATATTGTTATTCAGCTCAAGCCTCCGGTGACATGGCTTTGACCCGTCGCATTTGGGTCAAGTGGAATCGATTCCAACTCTGCTTGGCCAGACGCTGAATAATGGAGAGACTGGAAGCTCTGCTAATTGATGCTTTAATCATTGTTGTGTTTGGTTTTATACTGAAGAATTTAAACGAACTGTTTATTCACAAACAAAAATTAAATGTGGCTAAAGACAGAAGCCATTTTGAAATATCACAACCTTAATTCTAAACATACCTAGTTAAGTAGAGTACAAAGTTTGAAGCAAACTTAGTGAAATTTTAAGGGATTAAATTTGACAGGTATTTTAGTGCAATAAAAGTATTAAGAAGGTTCCATCGAAATCGGTGAACAAGTTAAGATCTGTGGTAAAAATTAGAAAACTATCGCATCACTCCCCATTAAAATCGGCGAAGTCTTCTGCATCTCTCATTTGTTAACAAGGGAGAGCTGTGCTTAAATTTTTTTCCGCTAGCAAGCAGTTTTTTTAGTTACTGTATGCGAGAATATATTAATAGTTAATAATTTAGTCGTAAGTTTACATAAATAGTAATGTACAACTGTTTATTCTCCGAATAAAATAAAATAAATAAATAATCTCTCATAATCCATGGCATTGGCAAGGTATACTTCAGCAAAATTTCCCCTTCAAATTTCACTTAGTTCGTACCCAACAACTCACGCAGCAGGAAGGAAGCGATAACGGAACAGATCTAGATGAGATGAGAAGGCCGCGGCTCGAATTATAGCAAGGTCAGCTCACTTCACGAGGTCGGCTAGACCTCCTCACAACGTTACCTAGCAACGAGATCTGTTGTAGGCAGCTGGGTGCAGATGTCACAAAAAATAAAACGTCAACTGTGAGTTATACTCGCGCATCAAGGGTTCCGTACAAACTTATACTCGTAGGTAATCCAACATTATGTTTTATGAAATAACAGCAAATTTACGATTTTTATAGTTTTTCCTTTACTTGTGCTATAAGATCTTGGTTTTTATATAAATTTTAATATTAGTATGGATGGATTAGTATGGCTTTGAATCTTGAACCATTATTTAGTTGATAGTTTAGGGAATATTGATTCGTTCCTAATTGGGTTAATTGCATGTGACTTTAAAAAAAGCTGATTAGTTTTATTTACTATTGATATAAATATAGAAATATATCTGTATATTTATTTTTGTATTTTTTATATTGAAATAAAAAAAAATCATTCAAAAGTAGATACTTTATGACTCAATCGCAATATTTCCAAACGTGACGTCACCGTTCACCGTATTGTCGTGAAGCTTTTTTTTGAATGAAAGTAAGAAAGAAAATTATTTATTAACACGATACACAAACAACAAAAATTATGGTTTTCATTCATTTGTTTCGAATTATATTTTGATTGAAGGAACAGAAGATCTTTGAGTTGACAAAGTGAACGGTGATGTCATAGAAAGATTTTATCACCCGAAACTGAGTAGGTACAGTTTTATGATTAGAAGATAGAAGAATATATTTTAAAACTACCTTACACAATAACCTTAAAAACTATGTTAATTAATACTACAAAAGTAACAAATAAGAGTTTTTTTGTGCGTATCAGTGTTTATGGCAAATATGGCCTTCACTCAGCATTGTGCTGGCTGGGTGCACACACCCAGCGCTGGTTTTCAGTAAAGACCAATTTTTTTAATAGTCATTTTAAAAATTTAAATTTGTTATATTTTTTTTCGGTAGTGAAATAACAAAAATAATCGATTAATACCCTATCACTTACTTTGAGAAATAAGTAGGTAGGTACCTAATGAATTAACTATCTAACTAAGCCGAAACTTGAGCTAGCTTCAAACGGAACCGGCTCGCGGTACCGCACCAGGACGATATAAGGCGATTCCCCGAGCCAAACTAGCGCCGCAACATACATATTTTATCTTATTATTTCGTTGACAAAAGATAATTTCAAAATTTTCAATGGGTAATTTGTGATAATTGTGTGATTAGCTAGTTTGGCTCGGGGAACGCCTTAACCACATCATTATTTTCTACTTAGCTGGTTGGCACCTCTATCAAGGCCGGTTTCTTGTAAGATATCATAAGCATTTTAGATAAAAATACCTTCAATTAATGTAATTAACATCTTATCAAGGATAAGTCGTAAGAAGTCCCAGATATTTTCGACCAGACACGTGTCGATCTCGTTGTTTAGTTGGTTAGAGCGCACCTGTACTGAAGGTGAGTCGCGGGTTCGAATCCTGCCGAAATCGATTTTTTTTGGGATATTATTAAAAAGTTTTCGTTGAAGATTTACCCAGTGCGAGTAACGCACTATAAAGCAAAAAGCTAAGAATTATCAAGGTCAGTTTTGGTTGTAAGGTGAGTAAATATTTAAAACGTTTATTTAGGTCAATACTTAAATAGACTGAACGGTTAATCTACCACGTTAGTCGTCACGTGTTTATAGTTCATCTGTTCATGAAAAAGCACGTACTATCGTATCTATTTAGGGTTCCATATTATGAAATTTTGAATTCATATTTACTGAACCAACAAGTTGATTTTCGATTTCGGCAGGACTCGAACCCCTGCGCCTGTACCTGAACCTGTATTTAATTTCTTCCATAAATCAATTTAATTTCATCCTTACCTACTGTATGTTAGGTAGGTAGGTTAGGTACATTAGCTCATTGGTAAAAACCTTTTAAAATTCCAATAATTCTGGACGTATTATGTGTACGTATCGTTTAGCCCCAAGTTAAGCAGAGCTTAAGTTGTGTTATAGGTACTAGATGACTATAAATAAAATAGGTCTACATTACATAGATAGGCATTTTTTATACATAGAAAATACCCAGAACACACAGAACAAATATTTTTGCAGATCGAACAAACATTTGTTCCATCTATCCAAGGCGGAAATCCCCGAAACTTCCGACGTCGCAGGCGGACTTTCACCCACAGCGCCACAACGGTCTTCACAAAAAAAAAATGGTCTGTATCTCACTCCTACCCACAGGCTTTAAGAAACAACAAACCTCCGGAACCCTTTGCGTGCGAGTCTTACTCGCACTTGTCAATTTGTTTACACGTGTGGTTTGTAAGAAGATTTTATCAAGACACGTCGCGCGTCGCCTTTGGAACCACAAAGATGTCGAAACGAAAACTGGAAAGAGGCAAAAGGCGCCCACCTTGACATTGTTGCAAACTCCTTATAGAGATAAACAAACATTAAATGTATGTGTGGGTTTAATACCCGCAAAATAATGCCCTTCTTCATTATGTACTGCTGCTAGTGGTGTACGATAGGGTCGGTGTTCATCGAAAGATAATTAGACCATTAACAGCCATTCAGGTTTTACCCCTTGAGGGGGGTCTTCAAGGGGGAAAACTGGAATGATTATTTTTTCCATTCCAGTTTTCCCCCTTGAGGGGGATTTTCAAGGGGGAAAACTGGAACTCATATTTTTTTATTCCAGTTTTCCCCTCAGATTTCAGGGGGCAAAACTGGAATAACCCGGTTATTTTGACGTACCTGCCCATAAACTTCTGTAAAAAATAAGTACGGTTGTTTTAACTTTCTCACTATAACAGTTTATGAGATACAGCCTGGTGACAGACGGGCAGACGACAGAGTCATAGTAATAGGGTCCCGTTTTACCATTTGGGTACGGAACCCCAAAAATACGAAGCCGCGGGCAGAAGCATAAAAGATGATGTTATTAAAAAACTGACTAGAAAAGTTTTATCGATTGCACTGTTTATAAACAATTGATGTGTATAGTAGAATCCAATGTAGGTCACTGAGGCGCATGCCAGGCCACCCCGTAAGTTACGGACGGAGCTTGCACGTCCTTCACATTGACCTACTCTTGAACTTGTGGATAGGAATCGCGAAGGGCGAAGTGAAGAATATGAACTAGACTAAAAGAAGATATACAACCACAACCGTGTGTGTGTGACTAAAAGACGAAAGACGTCTATCTATAGACGTCGTACTTAAATTCAAAAATTTTACTTAAAATATACTAAAATAAAATAAATATATTTCTAAATATTATTATTATTATTATATTAATAATATATTTATTTTAACTATTTTTCTAACTATGAATAAAATAAAAATTTAGTTTTTTTATGTTATACTCATTTAGAACAATGTCTATAATATAAGTACTTAGGTACAATAATGAATCCTGGATTGATTGATGCTAAATAAGACTATTAAATTGATCTAATATAAGCGAGGGGAGATCGAAATCCGCTGAAAGAATCTTAATAAAATTTGGCAAGGATGTAGACGGGATCCCGGAA
This sequence comes from Eupithecia exiguata, assembly GCA_947086465.1. Taxonomy (NCBI): domain Eukaryota; kingdom Metazoa; phylum Arthropoda; class Insecta; order Lepidoptera; family Geometridae; genus Eupithecia; species Eupithecia exiguata. The sequence continues at coordinate 3,296,549 of OX352233.1, read as the reverse complement.
ACGGACATAGGCTACTTGAAAACCGCGGCAAGCAGCTAGTAATCTATAATAACTTCTATCAAATGGAACCGTCCGCGTCCGCTTATTTTATAAATGAACACCACCGTAAGTATGTATGTTACAAAGACTACCTCTAGGTAGGTACCTAACATTTCTGTAAGCTCTTCTCTCGGCTCTGCTACACTGCAAGCAGACAAAGAAATAATGCCACTAAATGCAGGCAAGCTTTCTACCATTTTACGTGACTAAAGATCACAATCATCCTTGCCCACCCATTCATCCCACTTCAAACATTGTCTTCACTAGATAAAATCTGTAATCAAATCAATTTTAAATAGAACTTAAATAGATTGTTCCGCTGTCCTCATTTACTCTATCATTGTGATGTGAGCGAGACGGTAGCGTGTCTTCTCTTTCTTACTATTTTAGGCTTGGATTAGACGGTTTGATTTGAAGCTGTCGGATTAGCACAATCAGTCAAGTGCAGATAACGCACAATGAAAGAGTATCTTCAGGGTGCCTTCATTTTGGACCTCTGGCCAACTCGCATCATTTTGTTTGTACCTATTCACTAAGAATGTTAGCGGGTTAACTACGAATCTTGTTTGTGTTTGAAGAACATCATCGTACAAAGTATTATGCGAGTTATAATTTTCTCAACGATTAGAGTCTAAACGAAATTGCGTGAAAAGAAAACGTGCTCTCCATTTTTCGTTATTTGCAGTGGGATGGCAAATTCCGTTTTATTTGCTACTAATTTCTGCCAGCGGAATTATACGCGTTTTTCCGTGATAAAAAGTAAGACAGATTGAGTTACTGTGGTATAAACTACGCTATTTTCAATACTTTTTCATGGAAAAATCTAGAATAATCTTCGTTACATACCATGTCGGCTCGATAAAAATCTTAACTTTCGTAAATCCTCAAATTTCTCGAGACATTCGCGATCCTTTCTTGAGATAGAGAAAGTTTAAGTATATAATAATAATATATAACATACCTACCAAGAATAATTAATAATTTCTTTAATCAATAAATTCTACATTTATCTTTATAGATACCTACCAAGTAGCCTACCAACAGACCCTTAGTTCTATCAAAGAAGCATAAAGTTTATAACCATATTTATTCGAGGAGGTTGATAACGGAGCATCGACTCCGAAGTTGGTTTCGCCATCAATAGACTAGACCGGCTTCTATCCTACGCCGCATCCGGAGCGGCCGGCGGCGGCGACGGCGGTGGTGCACATCAGTTTCATTAATTGAACCTTGGTAGTGTAATTCCAGCCTAGCAGTCAGGCCGTGGCACGACTTGCGCAAGCGGCGCGCGCGAGGCCGCTTCGCCCTCGTTTTCGACAGCCTGCAAATGTCAGGATCAAGGCCCTTCGTGACTAAGAATAATTCCACATAATCAAGAATAATCAATATTCAGGGTTAGATATTTAGTAAGTAGGTATTTATACAGGACTTGTTTTAAAAATATTTTTAACAAGTATTTTTCTACGTAAGAAAACGTAACTTAATTAGAACGAATATTAACAACAACGGTTAAAAACTATTGGTACCTAACTGGAAATAGTTTTCAAGCATAGAGTTATATATTAACTCTATGTTTTTAAGACTGCTGTACCCATTTTAAGTAAAAGGTACCTACTCTCCTTGGAGTACCTATTTATGTTCCTTGTACCTACTGCAGTACCTACCAATGTACTTCGTAAGAAATTTCGGGGCTGCTCAGAACCGAAGTTTTTACGATAACTTGTAATGAAAATCAATAAAACTAGTAGATAGCCCCTAACAATAATCCTCGTGACCCCTGTTTCATTCTTCTGATTTCTTAGAGACCCAAAAACGGGGGTCTGTTTCCAGTGGTTCCGGAGGTATGACGGTTTTGAAATTCCCTTGGAGCATGTTGTATCTAGAGCTCTTCCTGCTGATCACTTAAATACCTCACATGATGGGTCTATTCCAGGTGGAATAGCCCGTATCCAGGTGGAACAGACCGTATTCAGGTCGATGCGGAGATATGGCACGGGGGGGGGGGGGGGGTGATATGTGATAGACTTCCCTCATTTCTTAGAGTCCTAACAACGACTCGACGTCGTAAGATTAGTAAACCAACAAAAAAACGTCTGTTTTAGTTTAAATAATTTAATTCGTATTTATTAAACAACAAATTACCTACCTAGTTGACTTACAAAATTAAAAAAATCAATGCATATTCCCTATCGTCTATTGTGAACAGGAAATAAGAAAATTAATGACTTACCTGCTATTTGAGAAATACATAAAAAAACTTAACTCGTTAAAACTTGCGGAAAAATTGTCTAGAGAATAAAAAATATTTTGGCACCGCGGGACCCCGAAAAGAATTTTATGAGTCGTACGTGAGAATATAAATGATAAATCATGGAAAATAAATAAAATAAATAATAAATTATTTTTTATTTCTTCTTAATCTGGAACGGTCAGAGGTTAGTAAGTTTGTTGTAGAAAGCGGTGTAAGATTTGCCGTCATTAAGTTACACCTATACGTACACTTGTACGTAAATATGATCAACGGTTTTGGACAGTTATGCTCAAAGTAACCATTTCACCGTACACCCAAATCACCCAAGCTGCCACTGAGAACTTCGTTCGCTTCGTTCACTCCTTCAAATATACTAAAACAGTGCGCGTGGACATCTTTTATATGCTACGCGGGTTCGGCGTAGCTACGGCGTAGCGCGCTACGAAGTTCTACAATGAGATGTTTATCTTTATATTCGTTGGAGGCCAAGAATAAACAACATAGAGAATTACCAACAAATAATCGAATAAAGTTAGAATTAGTATTTACAATTGAAACAACTGAGCTATCTCGCCAGTAATGTGTATCTCTATAAGTTGATTGGCAAATAAATCTTTTTTTTGTATGTTTGTATCTGGATACTGTTGCAAACAATTACAGGTAGCTCAACTAATCTATATCTATAATATAGTATTGATATAATCTATATCAATACTAGTGGGAAGTGTCCCCAAGATGCTGGCTGCATTGTCCCGCTGTAAGGCAATGTTGATAAGCTACGCCAGATACTCACCAGCTCTCCGGTCACGCGCCGCTTCGACCAGACGACTCAATTTTTTTAAACTCGGCGAGCCTCGTCACTCCAAGAACCTAGGGTCTTGACTCCAAAAAAGACAGCAAATGCGTAGCCTCTGTCGAGACCTGCATAATTGCGCCTCTTGCGATCCTCGGCTACATCTGCCGCCAAGATTTACATAGTAGTGGTTTTGTTTTTTTCTAAGAGATTCCGATTATTCGTAGATCTACATTACAAGTACATAAAGTACCTACCAAGTACCTACATGATTTAGAAATAAATGAAAAGAATTGAAAATAAACTATTAACACTTTTATTGTAAAAAGCAAAACTGTAATAAAACCAATATGTACTTAACAGAAAAAAAAAACAAACAAGCACTCGTAGTAAATTATACCTACAGTCAGTAACAATATTAAGTATGCTTTATAAAGAATACAGTCAATAACAAAGATCTCAGATGCAGTAAAATATTTACAAGGAGACCAGTTTAAACAGGAATCTTAGAACTGAAATATTAACTAATTCGGCTATATAAATATTATTATGCAAAATAAAACGTCAAGTACGAGTTGGATCGCGCATCAAGAGTTCCGTACAAACTTGTACTCGTAAGTACTAAGTAAGTAAGTACCCTATAGGTTTTGTGTGCATGTGATTTCCTTTGGAAAATTCAAAAAAATTGGGCATAAACGACTGTAACTTTTGATTGCGTTGACTTAGAAGTTTGATTTATATCGTGGCTCCAAGAAGTTACGAACAGATGATGTGAATTTCAACTCGATACCTCCACGCGTTTCTGAGATGACGGACAACCAAGTGATCCTATAAGGGTTCCTTTTAAGGTACGGAACCCTAAAAATAGGTACCTACTACTACCGTACCTATTTTTTTATAACCGCAGTAATTAATATTTTAACTGTGCGTTCCCGAACATCCAGACTAACATTTAGTTGTGGTGAAAAAAACTGTATAAATCCAATCATATCGTGGTACAAAACTGTTTCTTACGAAACAGACGCAACGAGTTTTGGCTTTTACCGAACATAACTCTAATCTCTAGGTTTAGAGCCAGTCGGGTTAACTCTTTGAACTAGGCTACCATTGTAAAGGCAATGGTAAAATTCAAATACCTACAAAATTTGTATGTGGATCTGAAAAAAATTGTAGACCCCAGAAAAAAATGCGAAAGTGAGATAGAGATGAATATATAAGTAATTACGTTCAATATCACATATAGAAATTGCGCAAAATTTAATGAGCCTAGAAAAGAGAGTATTCAATGCTTTGAGGAGCCACGATTGATTATGAATTTATGACCATGATTTTCATACGGATTAAACTTAGCACAAAGTCACACAAAAATACACTTAGCCAAGTTATTTTCAATCTCATAGGTAACAACATGAATAACCACAGAATGTAATCTACTTGAGCTATTAATAAAACCTACCATATAATATACTGACATAAATGCATATTAAAATTATACCCATAAAATATAACGTTATACGCACATGTCCTGTAATTTAACATGAAGGTAATAAACATGCTAACCCGACATTAATTCCAATTACCCTAAGAGTCAGTGGATTGTGAGTAAATTACAAACATCCTAGATTTTTTTATTTTCTTTGCAAAAGTAATTAGAAACCTAAATTACATACACCCTTTAAGCCCTTTCTTGTAAAAAAATCTGTCAGCTCACAACAATGACCATGCAGTTTCTTTCTCATTCTGACCTATGTCAACATTACCTCGTCTGTGCCTATGTCAACAGAAGAAAACCAACTCTTAAGGTGGAAGCGCACTACGCGTCAGCGGAACTGCGCGGCCACGGCACTGCCCGTCAAATTAGAAATGACGAAAAAATCCGCGTGGCTTATTTGGTGATTTGTTCTAATTAGACATAAAGTGCCGCGGCCGCGCAGTTCCGCTGTCGCGTAGTGCGTTTGCACTCTTACCACGCTACTTGCTTGGAGTTAAGAGAGAAGAGATTTATAAGTAAGAGGGAAAGAGATAGGATACCTACAAAAGTTATTAAAGAACAAATCTACGGTGCGCTATCTCTGGCACCAGAAAAACTTTTCGAAGATTAATCATACTAATCCAGCGATATTTATCTTTGACTGTTGTACATAGTTTAATTCAAAGCCTTACCAGATAATTTTCAAAGTCGCAAAAACGAACATAATGTGTGGTGAGTGCAATAAAAAATATACAAGCCTACATAATTCTATACATGTAGCACCAATCATAGGGGACTATAATATAATGAGTATTCTTCTCAAGGTCAAAACAATGCAATATTACACAACACGATGTGCCATTCGACTTGGCTATCGTTGCTGCGTCTTTACAAAGTTAAATATACCTATGGACATATGACCTTATGACTCTTATGAGCCATACTTTATGGGCCATAAAATGACTGAAATCAGAAGCAGGATCGCAGCGCCTCTCTGGCCTCTAGTGAAATCATAATGGGAAAATTATGTTTTTTTTTGCCCATCTGAATCTAGCAATGGTTGCAAACATTGCTTCTTTTTACATTTCACCACCGGTCTGACGACATGTCTGCCTGCTAAGGGTGTTTCTACACCAGAGGTAAGCAAAGCTCGGTTTTCATAGCCAAGCGATCCAGTTGGCAGTGTTTCACGTATTTGCGATCTTTTCGACCAGAGCTTAGCTTCGCAGCTCAGTTCTGGTAGTAAGAGTCACTATAGATAGTAGACTTTTTTGACTCCATTTATGAAACTACTAGAACTGTATCCGGTAATGATGCGTCCTCTTATTATCCTTATTGGAGTCTGCGGAGCGTCGCCTGGCGGCCGCGTAGACCGCGAGTTTGGACGGCGAGGGCAGGCTGGAGTCGCGCGCGCGCACGAGAGACTCGCGGGACGAGGCCGCGGGGAGAGACGCCGAGGTTGGCACTGAGGGGAGCTTGCGGACCGTGTCGTAGGGGAGAGGGGAGCTTCGGGAGGCTGTGGAGGCTATGGAGCCCGAGCCGTCTGAGTCCTAGAACAATGTATGAACATCATGGATAAATCGTAAGATCGTTATTATTTATTAGCTACATTTTGCATAAGTACAGCTTTTTCCCAAAACCATAGTTCATAATAATGGGAAAGAGAAGTAGAATCCCTTCTTTTATAACAACAAAAATACCTAGTACTTGGGTTCTTTGCCATATCAATATCATAATCCCCACGCTGGTGTGGGGTTGGGGTTAGTAGTTCGATGGTAGATCTATTCTACAGGGAGTGCTATAATGTCACCAACCAGTAAAACAATTGTACATACCTTCCTTGCATCCCTGTGCTCCAGTCGATCGTATCTTGTTGTTCTAGCGGACGGTTTCCTCGGAGGACGCGGGAGAGCCGACGGCGGCGGCGGCAGGCTCGAAGACCTGTATATAAGTAAAATGTATGCACAAACTTTCGTAAGCATCTATGGGGTATTTTTCGAGTCGACAGATTCACATCTCTATTTGTCAGTCTTCATTCACTCACGTGTCAACAGTTAGGGAACTTAACTTAATAGTTTTGCAAATATCAAACAAAAATATGTGTGGACTCATAAGTAGTAGTTTTCAGATAAATAAATCAACAACATCATCAAGCATCTGTCTGGGATGCTTTTGCCGGCCTCCTCTCTCGTGTGTTTCTCACATCACAAGACAGGATGTCGACAGCATTGTGAACATCTTCGATCCTATCTTAGCTACCATGCACTCTAGCTAGTCCCTCACTACAAAGTACCTGGTCTGCTGAGACGCTCTGCCTTGCCGCTCCAGAAGTAAGGCCTCTTCGCCACGGCCGCTGGTGCCTCGCGCACCCACGGTGCTTAGCCCAGGGAAACAGCAGAGGCCACGCTAAAGAATACGATCATTGAGAATGATGTAGTACTAAGATATTTCTAGCGAGCGAATTAAGAAAAGTTTGTGAAGAGTGCTAGTTTTATTACGCCGTTTTCATTCGTTGGATGTATTGCGTTCGTATAATTGGTTAGATTTTTTTCAACAAAATAGTGTTGTCCAGTCCTCTGAGCTACTTCTAGATGGTTTTTAGGATTCTGCACATAGCTTAACTGTTTTATTTGTATCTATTAGTTGTAATTTATCTTTTTTTTATTAAAATCCGTGGTTCAACTGAAGGTAGCCTTGATTAAAGTTATTACTATCTACTAAAAAATCGCACTAGACACTGTTCCGAAGATCTGATGACAATGTAGACTGAATGGAATGGATTTAATACAATAAAATGAAGTTATGAGGATTACAAACACCTACTAAAACTGCTAGGTTTAGTGCAAAACAATACAAACATAAGTTAATGGGCACTTACCTTTTTAAGTGACGAATCTTTTTCGTAATCTTTTATCCAGCCAATTTATTGCCAAGCTTTCACTTTTTAACATGTTTTATGTCCATTATTGTTTACAGTTATTGCAACACTCAAAATATTAATAAAACTGTAAACACTGCAAAATTAGCGCTTAAAAGCTAAATGTTAGAGGCAGCCATTAAAACAACAACAAACAAAACATGGTATTTATTCTAAAACATGCTTTTATAGTAGCAAAATACATTGAATAATCTTATAAAAATACAATACATAATATTTTATAAAATAGCCTCAAAATGACAGATTAAAATCATGTAGGTAATTAGGCGTTTTCCACAAGGTACCTAAGCCTATAACAGACTTCAAGTAGAAGGTTCTCAATTCGGCTGTTTTTTTTAAACCAGGAAAAGGCGAAAGCGTCTTTTGTACTTTCACTTTTACTCTTAAGGTTAAACGAGTCGCTCATCTTTTCATACAAACGTGGAAGGGTTTAATGTTGACCATCCAAAACTAAGTATAATATCAATTAATCACGTCATTATTTATATTTGTATACACCCAAAATAGTAAAAAAGTATACATTTGAAAAATACAAGCTTCGTATTTCAACACTGATTTTAGCCGAACTTTGGGCGAAAATAAATAATATACAGAGAAAGAAAGCTGTAAAATAAAGTTCCGACATAGTTTAGTAGGTACCTAATTAAAAAGTTGAAATAAATTTATTTTGAAAAGATACGACTCAAGTGAAAGTGAAAGTTCAATACGCTACGCAATATTTCAGCTGCATGTTTAGAAGAATTCTCTATAGTATTGGCGATTTTGTTTTGCTCTTTCTTCTTACATAAGAAAAAAAATAACTTTTTAAATTTGAACAAAAGCTTCTATTTTTCGAGTCCAAAGACCCACGTTTCGACAGTATGGGAAATAAATTTTAAGGAAAAAAATATTGTATTTTTTATTATTTCTTGATGAGCATCAAAGTTTAAGATTCTAGAGAGTAAGTTATGGGAGTCGAGCCACGCTTGACTTAAGTTGAATCGATACAAAAAAATCAGAATTTCCACTAAATTTTCATATTTAAGGAGATACGTCTACGGAAAAAGCAGTTTCATTTGCTAGTAAACTTCGCCGTGTTTATCAGTTTATAAGGGACTCCAAACCCTAGGATTATTTCATTCTAAAAAAAATGGATTTAGAAAAATAAGAAAAGACAAAACAAAATTGCTACAGCTACTTACAAATAGATATTAAGTAAGAGTAAAAGATTTGGTTACTGTATATGTTGCATTACACTTAACCTATAAATAAATAAAAACTAACCTTAATTAATAAGCCTAGCTATATTCAGCATTTTCTTAGAAAACTATTGTAAATGGGCCGCTTACGTAGTCTTTTATTCTAACTTTGGCTTAATTTTGTGACCAATATCAATAAAATTTATACTTCCTTAAGTAATTAACCTAATTTTAAAGTAAATTTCCCAGGACAGATTATTTTAATGGATATAAAAAATATACAAATATTGAAATATTACTTGATTCGAATATAAAAAAATAAATGTCTTATACTAGACTAGATTACTAGTGGAGGCATTACGAACCTATGAGATTCCTATCAATCTATTATATTTCATTGGCACCATATTATAAAATACATTACTGAAATGTTTATAAAATAAAATTCGTTAATCTTCGTAAAGGCACATCAAAGGCATCAATATTCGCACAGCGAATGAAGTCTATAAAAATTGCCGAAAGAAAACAGCTCTCAAAATATCTTCAAACTAATCAGGGCCAATTTTAATTCTCCAACACGAAATTTCGTGTTTCGTTACGGTCAATTTGGTGTATACACCGAATTAGAGTACTAATTTGCACAGAAAAATACGAAACGATACAATCGATTGAGTATTTTGGAGAATTAAAATAGGCCTTCAGGTAATTTACAACCTGGAGGCGCAATTCCATACTGCGTGGAAGGTTGTGGATTCAGTCGTAAAATTTTGAGATTATTACATAAATTCTTAGAGCTCTTAAAATATCTATACGAGGTAAAGGTATGTTTATTTTAATGGTTAACCTTAAAAACCAACAGTCTGATTTAAAAAAAGAAAACAGATATCGATGACATGGCTCCATTATTTTTCTAAATCTAACGGACTGTATTTCAACTGCAGTTGACGAGCAGTTCCAACGAATGCACGCTGCAACTGCACACACATTGCACACCTACTGCAATCCGACTGCATGGTTGGTTTGCAGTTTTATTGCAAACGTACTAATTGCATTCAAACTGTAAATTTGTAGTCGGAGTGAAATTGAAATGCAGCCCCGTCTGTCTAGACACTGAAGGTTTCAGCATATTATGCATTTTAACTGCACTCCGACTACAAATTTACAGTTTGAATGCAGTTAGTACGACTGTATTAAAACTGCAAACCAACCGTGCAGTCCGATTGCAGTCGGTGTGAAGTGTGCTTTCAGTTCTAGCGTGCGTTAGAACTGCATGCCAACTGGAGTTGAAATGTAGCCCCCGTCTGTCTAGACACTGAAGGGTTCAGCATATTACGATTTCTTTTTTCGGACTTTACATAGACTTTCATTCGCTATTCAAATATACTCTGACAACTTATTTTGTATACTTATTGCTAGGTTTTAATCATATCCACATACATACATGAATATTTCAGAAAAAGATTAGTTTTAAAAATCTGTACAATGTAATAGATTATTCAAACGAGTGAATAGCACACAAACACACAAAAACAAAGCTGTGTTGTTCACATACACGGGAATGTTATAATTACTACAGGCAACGACTAACTGAATACTGTCTTCAAAATCGCGTAAGTAAACGCATCACAAATCTCTATTAAAAATTTTGAAGATTGCCCATCTACCTTCAGTACTTTTTGTCGCTGGCTGTTTCATAGGAATGTTAGTTTTGTGTTCAAAAATATAGTTTTTGAATTGTGTTTATCCTAGTTTAAGGCCCGTATTATACAAGCTTGCTCAGTCATCGATCTAAGCTTGAGTAAGGATTTTCTATAGCAGAAGCGTTACTTAAGCATACCTATAGATAAATAACTGAACATAGTTAAATAATAAGAGCCTCAGACTTTCTGTTTCAACGATTTCTTCAGCCTAAATACCTGTTCAAACCTACGCGGTATTCGCTACTTAGACCAGTATCGATAAATTTCGCACAGATTTTTCTCGGTTGAGCTATACCGCCAGATATTTTAAAGGATAGTAGGGACGCGATTTTCAATACCTTACTGGGTAGCAAATATCGCGCAGATCAGAACATCCCTTAAAGTTGATGTGTTAAGCGGTCATTGCTGTCAAGTTTGTTTGATCGTCAATTGATCATTGTGTGAGAATTTCAGGAAAAAGACATCAGAACTAAGATCTCTCAAGTTTAAAAGCCTGCTCACATAGACTATGACATGATGCGTTTTGATTGAAAATTGCGTCTTGAAATCCTGAATCAGACGGGTAAGGTCTACAGACTGTTCAGAATCAAAAGACACAAAACTCCGCGTTGATATATGTACATAGATTGTGATATCTTTTCGCTGTCTGATCAGTCAGATACATGATCGATCGAATTGAATCATCGAACTGTTACCCTGTTGCCGTTAGTAATTTTACTAGCGTGGATCTGGATTGACCGAAAAAAATGGAGACTTCTCTTATAAAAAGGCCAAGACACACTTCGGATCGCTGAGTATGGTAGGTAGGTAAGCGTGGTTCAGTCAGTAGTCTGCGTAGTAAGTGTCGTGGGGACGGGATTCTGGCGGGAGGTAACTCACGGCGGGTACAGGCGGTCGCTCCAGGCGAGACTCTAGCGCGGCTAGTTGGGAGTCTAGGCGGAGAGACGTGCTGTCGAAGCCGCAACCTGGGAAGAATATAATAAATAATTAATAAAATAGTCCTAACAAGGTAAAGCTTTCTTGTTCGCTTCTTTACTTTACCATAAAAAAATTGAAATAAACAATTTAAATTTGAAAACGAACTAGGCATGGACCAAAACCAAAACGCGGAGCCAAGGAGCCAAACATCAGGGATGTCCATAATCCACACGCTGTGGATTATGGACATCCCTGATGTTTGGATCACCCCCCTTCCCATGAGATAGTCAAAGGCGATTATCAAGGGGAGGTCTGCGTCCAGCAGTGAACCATTATAGGCTGTTGAGTTGAGGTGGTACATACCGCTAGCATTATCATTATGCGGCGAATAGTTCCTCCTGGCCAGATGTCGGTACCGTCCTGAGATACTGCCGCTGCCGCCGACGCCTTCCGCGCTTGAGAACGATGCACCAGACGATAGACCCACTGGAATCATATTAAATCAGTTATTGACACAATACGGTTTATGCATGTGATTTTTATTTGTTCTATAGGATACTCTATTCATATAGAAATATATCTGCATATAAATTTTTGTACTTTTTGATGGTTTATTGTTAAATTTATAATATACTAAGGCTTCGTGGCTTAGTTGGTTACACCCGTACTGAGGGTGGAGCGCGGGTTTGAGTCCCGTCGAAATCGAAAATTTTTGGGAACTTATTTCATTTCTTAGAGATACACAAAGTGCGGGTAAGCACTATAACAAAAAAACCTTAATAAATATATAATACTGGACAATTCACACAGCGTTATCTGGGCCCAAGCTACGCAGAGCTTGTGTTATGGGTACTATATGTATGTATAACTGATATACATAATACAATACAACACATAGTTAAATATTTAATACACATAGAAAACGACCAGAACAACCCGAAACAAATATCTGCAGATCGTACAAATATTTGTCCCGAGGCGGGATTCGAACCCGCAACCTCCTGCGTCGCAGGCGGACCTTCGCCCATCGCGCCACAGAGGTCGTCAATACAATGTAATATGTGAAGTCTGCGGTTTTATTCGAGCATCCACGGTTAGGAATCTGCAAGGATACCACACGTGCTTTTATTCCAGTATTAGAAAGGGACGCGATTTTGCACCATAACATCGTGTGCTTATAATCTTACCGAGTTCCTCCCGACTCGAGTTGTTTCTGAGCGAGGCTCCGCTGTCGTACGCGGCGCTAGTGTGCTTCTGAAGTACCTTCACCATTGCATCGCGTTCCGCTACTTTAGATTCTAGCTCCTTTACTCTGAGGAATAAAGGTTATTATTGAAAACCAGTTCTTGATGTAAAAGCACGGGAAAAGCTTTCTTGTTCACTTCTTTACTTTACCTTAAAAATATTGATATGAACAAAAAATCTAAGTGACCATCTTTTTTCCTAGTTTTACACGAGTTATTTGAACTTTCTGAAGTGTCCAAGAGTCCTGTAAGGTCTAAAGGAAACAAAGCATTTTTTTTGAGTTTTGAGAACAGTCATTTAAAAAGGATTTGTAATATTTTGTTTTATTTTTATTTTCACATAACTGATCAGAGTGACATAATCGCAGTGTGATTAACTCTTTAAAAGAAGAAGTCCTATACTCCTTCTCAACAGCCTATAGTGGCCCACTGCTGGACGCAGGCATCCCCCTAATAATGTACTTATTGACTATTATCTCATTGAGGATGATGCCCATTATCCCCACGCTGGGCATGCAGGATGCGTGTATTCCTATAGTATTCAGTCCTAAATGTAGCAAACAAACCTGCTCTCAAGATCAGCTACTTTCTTCTGCGCTAGATGGAGCTCGTCCATATGTCGGATCTTTTCGTTGCGCGCCTCCGCCATCAATCTCTCAGATTCAGCGGAGGTCTTCTCCAAGGCAGCTATCTTAGCGTCCCTGAAATACATGCTACGTTTAAATTCAAAGCTGCGATGGTTTCAGTTATTAGAGGTGTTAAATGGCTTAGGAAAAATACTTTAAATTTCATGTCATTTAATTTTTAGTCGTAATATTTTTAATTATCGCATCGCGATGTATCTGTTTGCAAGTTGAAATTATTGACAACAGCAACCTACTCCTGGAACCTATGTTTTATAGGCAAGTGTTAAATAATGGTTTTTGCTGACGACTTTTTGAAGCCATTCCCACTAATATGTTTTGTTTGTGAAACTTAAAAAGCTTCCAGATATAACATTTTAAACTCGTCACACACACACACTTTTTAGTCTAGAGCTAACAATCCTTCATCTCACTCAGCTTCACTTAACGGCATAAGATGTTATCTCACTCTATCCTACTAACCTATAGATACTCACTTAGGTATAGAAGCTGCAGACACGGCCGCCTGCCTCAGAGCCGCCTCCTCCAAGTACCGCTGCTCCCACTTGGCGCACTCTCCCTCTAACGCCAGCAGTCGTTCGTCCCTCTCCCTCAGCGCCCGTCTCAGCTCGGCCTCGCCGCCGCTGCCGTCGCCGAGCCCGGAGAGGCCGGCACCACCGCATTTGCATTCGCGTTTTCTGTGCCAAATAAAATACAAATTAGGTAAAGCAAAAAACACAGAAATACAATTTATTGGTAAAATCAATTGACATGTCAAATTTTCATAAAAATAGTTAAAACACAAATTGTACTCTTCGATTCAAATCGATTCGAATCGAGCGACATTAAATAAGCTTAACACAGACAATTTTTAGTTTGGCCAAGAAACACGTCTAGCTCGCGTGTGATGCTCTTCGAACAAGACTTCTTCTCTGATAGAAGGATAAATCTTTTTTTTACAGATGAACGTACCGGTGTCTTATCTATACATATACCTGCGTGGTAACGTGGTCGAGGCGAATGCACGCTGCAAGCAAGTAGTACAACCATTACCCACAAATATAGTACAGTGCATACCTGAGTGCATGGAGCTCGTTTTCGAGCTGCGCCCGCAGTTTCCTCTCAGTGTGTTCGCGCCGGTCGGAGGCCTGCTGTATCGAGGCTAATGCTCGCTGTAGGCCTGCTACGCGTTCTACGTAGCCGCTAGCGTGACGACACTGGAAACAAAATAATAATACTATACACAAATATATTGCTTGTGGTCTCTTTATCGGTACACACAACGCTGCGGTAGGCGCCTCCAACGTAGCGTCGACTGTCTGTGCGGAGAAGCGGTCAGTTTATTTTACCGTAGCTACCAAAGTGGACGTTGTCGTCAAACAAATCCGTTGGCGAGCCGTGACGCACACCACTGACGCAGACACATTAGACCACTCTAGACGTTTTTCATACGATAATGTGTCCGGCATCGCATACCGCAGCGTTGTGCGTTGTCATCAAGAGATCATGGCTGAGCCTCCAATACCAGTTGACGTGAGTTGCATTGAAGTGGGTCGACTACATAGTACGCGTCGCAGGAAGCCAATGAATCCGGCTAGTGCAGAACCGTGGTGGATGGCACAAACTTCGCGGGAGCATACATAATTATGCCCAGGACTCACCTCCTCTTCGAGTCGTACGACGTTCGTCTGCGCATTGGTCAGCGCTGTATCGAGTATGTCGATGTGCGTTCGTTGTTCCTGCAACGTGGCCCGTTGCGCCGCCATTTCTATCTCTTGTCGTTCTTTCGCGCATGCCAACTCTTTGTCTGTGCAAACAAAAAGAGGATTGGTTAAGGATTGCTCATACTTTCAATCACATTTTTTTTTCATAGATACAAAAATGTACACTTGGACATGGTCACATTCTTCATTTTTGATTTCTACCGCCTCGGTATGTAGACTAAAGTTAAGAAGCGACGAAGAAACCTTTAGCCTGTTAGTTGTTAAACCGTTAAACCCGTCTCAAGCTTTTGTTTATATTATCTTTTAATTTATTAATAAAGAGATGAGAGAGATCCTATTTAATAAAATATATTATGTTCATTCTGTATGATGATGAGATGTTCGTGCATCGGTGATGTGATAGAAGACGCCACTAACATTGTAGTGCGAAATTGATATGGAATTCTTAGAAGCTCAATTTTTCCTTTAGAATCCAATTTAATTTGTATTCAGTAGATGTATAAGAAACTCGGGAGCAGTTTCCCAAAATAAGCCATCATGCCTATTGCTGGATGAGAGAGAAGATAGAAAATCTATGAATAAAATATTCTTACTCTGTGTGATGAGTTGTGCGATTAACATCTCCCTGTTCTGTAGTTCTTTTCTCAGTGCTTCGGTGTTGTTATCGTTTTCTGCTCGTACGCCTTGCGAAAGCAGCTCCACCTGAATATAAAGTTTATTACAATATGCGTAGAGCATTTTAAGGAGTAAATAAAATAAATAGTGCTGGAAATTTCAAACAGCTCAATATTCGATATATGACATTGAAATCGTAAACTGAACCGTCACGCTCGGGTCGGTTACGCTGAATCGCGTTTACTCGGCTCTAGTAATCTTCAGAATTGAGAAACTCAAGCGGTTCAAAGATTTAGTCTCGTCAAACGAACTAAATATAAGTTTAGCTTATATTTAGTTCGTTTGACGAGAGTTGTTGCTCAATTCTAAAGTCCTCTGGTCAAACGCACTAAATGTAACTTTGGTCTGTGAACAGGTTTGAATAAACTTTAATTTTTGCCCTGTAGGTGGAGCTAACGGCGCTACAGTCCGTAAGAATTCCCAGAGATTTTAGAGTCGGTGAGAAGTGATTTCGTGGTTAAGTTGGTTAGAGCACACCCATACTGAGGGTGGGACGCGGGTTCAAGTCCCGCAGATATCGAAAATTTTGGGAACTTATTTCATTTATTTTAATATTATATGCCAGCTGCTACCCACGACATCGCACGCGCTTATCCAGGAGACTATGTCCGTCCCCACCTTTTACCTCCCTGCCGTTCAGCCGTTAATACGTGAAAAGGTATCAGACAAACAGTAATTACTTGCAAATTTAAAAAAAATGTATGGACGAAAAAATGTACGACTGGTCTGGTATCATGCCTTTCTACTTAAAATGAACGTACTTGGCTACGAGCAGCGCAGTCAGTTTGGGAGGGCTATGTCGCGCAGCGGACGTTGTTAGGCTGAAATGGTGATACAGCGAGTGCACTAACAGTTACCTGCTGCTTGAGCGCACGGTTAAGGTCATGCAGCCGCCGGCTGTCCGCTTGCAGCCGCACGCGCGCCGCCCGCTCCAGCCTCTCGCGCCGCTCACACGAACCGACTAGTTCCTCATGGGCTGTGCGGACTTTCTCTACTTCTTCTTCAAGCTATCAAAACAATAGTTAAGATTAGAGACGGATGATAGACTGATGTAATAAGGGAAAGCCCGGAGACAAAAACACAATCGGTTAAATAGCTTAAGAACAGATGCAGTTTTAAACTTGATTAAAATTAAATTGGATTTATCCTTCCGGCTGCGCCTAATCATTTGTTTCCGAGAAGCTTGATTAACATGTAAATACAATAGATTGTACATTCGTTTTGGACGATGCTTCTACCATTCATAAGTGGTTCTCAGTCAAATCAATCGAAAAGGGCGCTACGTGTTCTGATATTGTTATGGGCTTCTGCCTCAAGTTGATAGGGCCATCCTTTCGGCTTTAAACTGAGGCGATGGATATTACAGAATGGTAATTAATGGATATTACAGAATGGTAATTACCTTTGAAGTCTTCGCAATCCGCTCGCAAGCATCAGCCAGCTGCCGTTTCAGCTGGTGGTTCTCAGCTGCCAACGCGTCTAGGACCGCTGTGAACGCGTCGTCTGGCTCTTCCAGGGAACCTTCGCCTCCGCTGCACCAGCCGCTGGATTCTGAGCCACCGGGGACCGCGCGGACTCCCACACTGAAAGGGGGCAGATGGCTCAGGATAAAATGGTTTTTGTAATGATCCGATTATACGAGACTTATATACCGGACACGCGAAAACGTAAAAAACAGACTTAATGAGGTGATTTTTCATATTGGAAGCTAAAACACGACACATTTCGGGATATAGAAGTAGGTAATTTATATATAGTAGAAAACGGAGGACATGAAACACTACACTTTAAATAGCTTTGTCTCTGTCTGTTTATGTACCATATTTTTGAACATTACCGACTGCTTCAAGGTTCTGGTAAACTCAACATTAGAATACAAAATTTAATTTCAGGTAGTAGGTAACAGCAGTATTCTCCAATTAAAGATTGAACTGCTCGTATCACACCGTACGTACCCTAGGGAAACTTCAAAGACGTACCTCGTCAGATCCGGCTGCGACCTCGACAGACTCAGCTTCTCCTTGCTAAGTTTCGCCTTGGACTTGCCCTTGGGTTTCCTAGGCTCGGGTGCGCCGGGCGAGGGGGGCGCGGTACGGGGCGGCGGGGAGGCGGCTACCTCCGCCGCCAGGTGCTTTAGCACGGAGGATTGGTTGAGGAAGTCGTCTGGGATTTCAGTTATTTCCTGAAATAATATGGCTTATTTTAAATACGTTTGTAGATAAGGAGATCAGGGAAAAGCCGTCTTCTGTTTATAAATTACATTTCATAATACTGCCAGCAAATAATTAAGTAATTGAAACTAAGAGCTAATACTCCTCTACTCTTTGCGCGAATCGTAATTAGCCCTAGGTAAAAGTGTTGCCGCTGTGAAATACGCGTATTCGAAGACGATAAGTCTTCGAATACGCGTATTTCACAGCGGCCCCCATAAAAATAGGGGGGTATAAGTCTTCGAATAGTCGTTACTTCGACCTCGACTCAACATCGATCCAACCTCCAAATGCGTTTCGGTATGCTCTAAGGTGGTGTGGTCGTACAAAATACCACCACATCACCACAAATTACCTTTAAAAATGTGTATATCATAATGGATTTAGAACAATCATAATTACTAAATGTAATAACGATAATAAAGCCTACAATTACCATTGTATCCTAAAGTGTCTGAAACAACAGATAAAGTCTCCCATATTCATAAAGTAAAAGGTTTACCTGAACTCCGTGATCAGGTGGGCTAGTATAAATTCTCTGGCCGCCAATATCAATATAGTTAGCATTAGCCGTCAACGCTTGTTCCTTATGCAGTTTGGGTAGTGGAATACCACTCTTCTTGCTTTCAGCTTTCTTCAATGTGTGGTACGGAGAAGACTGAGTTGCAGGGTGCTTTACCTCACTGCTTGTTCGTTCATGTTCCCTGATGGACCAAAAATTTAGAGATTAATTAATAACGCAAAAACCTACAGCTCCAACCAGGGCTTGGAATACCGGAGGTATTTGAAAATACCGGTTCGACTGACTTAACATGGTAGAGTGATCGCAAAAAAACTTAGCTGTGAAGTTGGCTTCAACGGCTGCGCACCGCACAGTAAATAAGGCGTTGAGGGGAAAGAACGGGATGAGAGGGGATCTGTCTTTCAAACCAGGGTTGCCAGTAAGAATTTTGGCGTATTTTTATTTTAAGCACATTTCGTTCTGCATTAATTCATTTTTCAATTCAATATTTATAGAATATATAAAAATATCTTATGTATACTCAATGACGGATTATTTAAAACCAATGAATGTTAGAATAAATTAAACTTTTTATGTTACCCAAGTTAGAAAATAAAATAATTACAATGTAGCAAATTTATTTATAATCTAGTTGGCTGGACTGTCGAATGAATGCTTTTGAGTAGGTACAATGAATGACGCAGCAAAGTCTTTGACGGTTGTTTGGTGTTCTATTTGTTTGATTTGATAGTTTGTTCTTGCGATTTTGTGGAGCATACCTTGATATTAGCTGTTTCTCTTAAACATTAAAATTAAAAATACCTCGTGGACGGTTTAACGTACTGCTTCCTCAAACACGAAAAACCGGGTTTAGGTATTAAGGTTCCTTTTACGTAATAATTAGGTATGCACGATGTTACAGAACCCACCGCATGCGAGTCCACTCGCATTTTGACGCTTTTATTAGTTTAAAAAAACAACAAAATTTATAAATAAATTCAGTATTTCTCATAGTAACTATGCATTGTTTTACTCAAAATTACAAGACCACAGACTTAACGTTGTGTGACATTACCATTTTCAAGGTACATCTTTCGCACAGGTGCGAAGCCGGGGTGGGTATGGCTAAATATCACTTCTATTTAACTGTACCTGCGCACTTTAGCTGCTTTTGCTAAGATCACAGAGCTCAAGTTGTTTTGCGATCACTCTACCAGTACATCTTTGGTATCGATTTATATTATACCGGTGGATTGTTTTGTGTTAACGCGAAATTTAAATATTTTTGTGGTTTTAAATGGGGTTTAATTTTTTTATTAGTTCTAGAAGGAATAAATCAGTAAGAAAATTTATTTACCGCAAATCGTAAACTAAAATCTATGAACCCATGATTAAACCAACATCTATTCAATTGCATTCGGGAAAATTTTGATATTTTGCACAAAATCTCTTAATTTGAAATGAATATCTTACGCCTACATGAAATATTAACCTTAACTTAAAACAGTTGTTCAACAGTGACAAAAAAATAAAACAAATAAGTAACTCTTTAAAGTTAACGTATTATGAATAAAAAGTTACTCATTATTTTCTTCTGTTGACATAAGTCAGAATGAAAAACAACACTGCTTAGTTATTGCTTGGTGAGATAAAAGAGGTTTACTAAAATGGAAGTCCATATAGACTGCTTTATCAAAATTCCCTATCAAGGTATTCAATTGACATCCCCAATAAAGAATAGGCTATTTGACTACTATTGGGAATTATTTCTTACGTATTGTCTGATAAAGAATAATGCAAATCAAAAATTCTTTATTTCCATAAGTAAATACAAAACTGTATACACTTAGAAAAGGTCAAATTCTTAAAATAAAATACTGACACGGAAATAAAGTGGTACTTTTGATTTCTGTCGCTTCGGTATGTAGACTAAAGTAAAGATGCGACTAAGAAACCTTTAGCCTGTTAGTTGTTATTTTTCGAGTTGGAGCAAAACCCGTCCCAAGCTTTTTTATCTTCTAAATAATCTGATATTTTGTAGTAAGCCTTTTTGCACAGAAAGGTTTTGACAATTTGTTTGAATTTATTTATTGATAGATTTTGCAACTCATTAGGAGTTTTGTTGTAGAAGCGTAAACATTGCCCTTTAAAAGATACATGTTACTAGACATGTAGACAAATGTTACTAATATTTCTTCAAGGCCATTCGTATTTGCTGTGAAAACTAATTTAAATGTTTAAATAAAATAATCGCGCCCTAAAACGCTCATGGCTCCGGCGACATGATTCGATGATGTCACAACTCTTTTCGTCAATCAACACCATGTCAACCGTGAACGGAAGAAATCACCCCTCCCTTGATGGTACACACTTCACACAGAGAGAGTCAGAGTTTTTATAGTACTAGCCCTTCGATCAAAAATTTCCGGCTTCGCCGGCCCCCCTTAGATTCACAATGCGCAGCCCACAACCTTCAGTAGCAAAAGAGGAACATTTTGACATGTTAGGAAAGCTTTTCAACTAGTGTCATTTTAGCGTTCAAACAAAAAGCATGGGTAAGTGCTCGTACAAAAAATGCAAGAATCACTCGTCCAAAGTGCTGAAAAAGGATGGAATTTCTTATTTTCAGTAAGTTTAAATATATTTTGGACCCGTATATTGAGATGTGAGTCATATACTTGTGAAATCAGCATAAAAAATTGTTGTTTGGTTTGCCTATGTTAAAATATTAAATTTGTTCTAAATTGATAAATGGAGAGGCTATTTCTTCTAAATTTTTTTTTCATTTATAGTATGTATTTACATATTTTTCATAAAAATAAGTTTAAAATTACTAGTTGATGATTTTTAAAATAACTAGTTGGCCCGCCTTAAAATTTCATTTGCGTAGACTCTCTAATAAAAGAAAGACTAGGTTCTTACCTACCTACCAGAAGTATGAATTTATAAAACGTTTATTTGTTTCCCGAAAAAAAAATCGTGCAAAGCCGCAGACAGGAACCAGTTCTTTTTAATCTAGAGTGCCTGCCTGAAATTGTATTGTAAGTTTAAATTATTGTATGTCTGAAATGACCCTTATGTATAAATACCTACACTGTTGAGACACCAATTTATAGTTTCATCAATAAATGATTCGTTATCTTTACCTGAATTCTGTTAATTAATCCTTATAGAAAATAAACTGAGTAGGTAGGTATATAATTCTCAGGTAGGTACCTACCTACTTACAAAATAAAATAAAATGAATTCGACTCCACCAATCTCTTGTTCCGTATGGAAAAAACTTGTCAGGCTCTGCGCAAACTGTCTGCGTCAAAACAAAACGAACCCAATTTTGAGTGACATTTTTGTAAGGCTCTAGGTATCTACGGGGGAGGCCGCGAACTCCTTATTTTTGATCGAAGTACTAGCCATATAATAACTCTATGCTTCACACCCACCACATTGTATGATAGACACCATAGAGTTTATGTAGTACTTATATAAACTCTATGTATGACACTCTGAAACAGACACTGGCGGAGTCGCGGCGAAAGGCAAGCGGCGCCGTAAAGAAGTTGGAGATGAAGTTGTTACGTCATCAGCAACGGCAGAGCGTCTTCGATCATGTGCTCGAACATAAAAAAAATGTAATTTAAATTCTCTTTTTTGCCTAAAATAGACACATTTTTTAATGAAAGCCATCAAAATACGCTTTTTTATGTTGTCACTGACTAGGATGATAACAATTTGGAACTTATTCTGAATGTAGTCAAACAGCCTATTGTATTGTATTCATATGATCTAAGAAAATTCCACACTTTGTTCATACTGTACTTTACATTCAGACTTGGTTAGATATGATGTACTACCACATACAACAAATTGTTTAACAACAAACACTATTTAAAACACTAACCGAATAGGGGTTGGTCGAGGGGGCCAGGAGTCGTCCTGATTGTGAATGATGAGTGTGTTGTATGATGATGAGGAGACATCCAGAGAACTTCGGTTGCTGTTCCCACCTCCAACAGAATCCTTAAGAGAGTTACGATTACTGCCTGGTACATCCTTAAATCATTAAAAATATTGGAATCAAAAAATATAGCTACTGATTATAAGCAAGGGCACTTGATATTTAATTTTTTCTGTCAAAAAAAGTGGTTTATAGTAAACGTCACCTTGAAGATCTACAACAGCCTATGTTTTAAGAATAAGAAGAATTCAGTTAACTTCTAAAAAGTGAAAAAGCCTCAAACCTTCAAGGAATTCCTGTTATTATTGTTATTCTGACTTTGGTTTTCTTGTCCTTGAGGTTCAACTCTAGCAGTGTGTCGCACTACAAAGCGCTCCACTCTCGAGAGATTTTCATTTGATGTGGACACATCAGTCTCACTCCCTGATAAACTTTGAGGAAAGCCACTTGACACTGTTGGAGAATACAATTTTATAAACAAAAAGGTAAGTAATATTGCCTATGAGTTGCATTGTTTATGTAAACATGGTGATAATTATCCGTATTTGGAAATACATACACAAAACAAACAAATGGATTTGTAGGTATGGCATGCAACATTATCACAAATAAAAAATATTGTAAAATCGTCTCTACTGTCATACAAAGCATGAATCATTGCAATGGAATGTTGCAAAATCTGATTGGATGAAACTTAATACACCAAGAATACACCTACCAGCTGGCTTCTGAGGTCGTTGAATGTTGTTCGTGAACGATAAAAATCGACCAGTCGGTCGCATAGACCCCATTTCTGCAGGAATTCGCAGCACAACACACTGATTTCAATTTTACACCATTCCACACAAGTCCGGATTGTACAAACCCCGTTTCGTAATTCAGTTATGAAATATCTGAAAGAGAATTAAGTTAGGCATTCATTACCGGCACTGATGCTAGCTATGCATAGAAATCTATAGAAATAGATTACAATAAAACCAAAATAATGGACCAACAAGTCTATCAACTTAATCACACCGTGAAAGTTTTATTGTTACATCGAAAACTGGTTTATAGGTATTACAAAATAGAAGGGGAAGTAACACTCTTTGCTATTATTATGATCTCTGATTTGTTTTATAAATGGTAAAACGAAGAAACAGTCACCCACCCCACGCACGCACACACAATCACACAACACAAATTCAATTCAAAATTCAACCTTCCATTCCCATTCCATCAAATTAGCTCACAACACAAATTAATTGATTGTCGTCTGACATACCTCATTGACAATGATCTTGACATGCATGAATATTATGACATTGACATGAAATATCTTTCTTCCTCAGAAAAAAACAATGAAACAAAACCGGCCAAGTGCGAGTCCGACTCGCGCACGAAGGGTTCTTTACCATTATCTATAAAAACAGCAAAAAATAACACGTTTGTTTTATGGAAGCCCCCCTTAAATACTTGTTTTATTTAATTATTTAATATTAAAGTAAATATATCACTAAATATGTGAATATTTCATCGTCTAGTTGTTGCCGTTATCAATATCAAGCAAAAAAATCACGTTTGTTGTATGGGAGCCCCCATTTATATAATTATCTTATCCTGTTTTCTAGTAATAAAGTACGGGTTTTGCAGTTTTGATAGATTACGTGGGGGCCATCGAATTTTGTTGTTATAGCGGCAACAGAAATACATCATCGGTGAAAATTTCAACTATTTATCACGGTTCATGAGACTATACATACAGCCTGGTGACAGACGGACAGCGAGTCCTAGTAATAGGGTCTCGTTTTACCCTTTGGGTACGGAATCCTAAAAAGAGATCCCCTTCGTTCGGTATAGATTTAATAGACTATAGATCAATGCGTAAAGTCTTAGAGTCTATGGCGTAAAGTAGTAAACGTTATTGTATACTCTTTGGTACGGTACCAAAGAGTATACATTATCGTAGGTACCATGTAGGTACCTACGTAAAGTAAATAAAATTTTAATAAAATAATCTCTTGTCTGCAAAATATAGAAATTCAATTGTTGTGATTTAAGGGAGAAAGGTGCTTCCAAGCTCTGTTAAAATGACGGCTCGTGCTATTGCTATATCTCTGCGTGGTCCGAGCCGCGCCGCCGTTAAAATTAGCAAAATCGGTGTTAGCCCTAGATTTCCAGTATCTTTCCGATTTTTTAAATCCACTGCAACTCAGGCGGGTTCCGTCCTTCAACGTAAGATCTTTAGCTTATCTGTAGTGTCCTTTGAGGGGACAAAAGGCCTCCTGCTTTCAATTCAGTTTACTTAAAAGTTGAGAAATAGTTTACCCGAAATGATGTGTAGTAAAAGATTTGTGTTTAAAATAGGTGCTAAGGTTTCCTGTTCAACTTCAACAAATGTGTTCCAACCACGATGGTACTCCCACCAACCAAACTCGGACGAGCTGCCATTGCCAACCGTCGACTATGACTATGTCAAAAAGGTCTCCAATGCCATTAGTGATAAAGATGTCTTTATCATAGATGTGAGAGAACCAGATGAAATAAAGGAACATGGCAAGATACCTAAAAGTATTAATATACCATGTAAGCAGAAAATATTTATCTTCTTTTTTCAACTTTATTGACATAGTTTATTAAAATTCTGTTACCTTTTCTAGTGGGCAATATCGCTGCAATTCTGAGCGCTTCAGCAAAAGAATTCAAAGATGCATTCAAAAGAGACAAACCAAAGGAAAACTCAGAAATTATTTTCTACTGCATGATAGGAAAGAGATCGGGCAAAGCCCAACAGGATGCTGCCAAAATAGGATTCAAAAAGTAATTTCCAATACCTATTCAATTCATCTTACATAAAATAAGTTTAAGGCGGAAAAAGAAAGCAATATCTGTTAAAAACCATGAAAGAGTCACTTGATATTCTGTTTTGTAAGGTTACCAGTTTTATATATGTACCATTTTAAATATTTTCAGCACCAAGAATTACATTGGAAGTTGGACTGACTGGGCAGAAAAATCCAAATAACATACCTACCTGATAACCACTAACTTAAAACAGTATGATAATTTCAATATGATAAATTATAATTTGTACTAGGTATCAATGTTTTGACAAACTATATTCAGTACTGCTGACCTTTATTAATACTACTAAAATGTTGACAAGGTCATAAGAAATTCAGATAAGTAGCCATAGTAAAGCTAAAATCTTTAAGATTGCTAATTTATTAAATAAATAATTATGGACAATCCACACAGCCTCATCTAGCCCCAAGCTAAGCAGAGCTTGTGTTATGGGTACTAGACGACTGTACTTAATACATTACTTTACATAGATACTTGTTTATAATAAAAAAAATGTTTAAACCCAAAAATATAATTATTTTATTTGATACTATACAACCACAAAAATGTGTATTCAGATACCCCACCAAGAAAAAAACATCACAATGTTAATCACAGATAACATGACAAAAAATATTGACAGGAAAATCGTCTGTCATCATCACCTCAGGGCTTCATTTCAATACTTCTGCTTGCTTGACCATTCATCCCAGCTACCAATGTATGTTTTAGACCTGTGAAATAAAATTAAGTTAAAGTCACAAATTACTAATATATAAATACAAACAAAGTCTGAATCACATTATAAAATGCAAACATTGGCATGTATATTACCTCTCAATGTCAAAAGTACTGAATGGATTGGGGAATGGAAGGGAAATTTATCATACAATTAGTTTTTAGCCCTAAAACACACTTTATCCCATAAATGAGTTCCCATTGTAATAGAAATACCTTAATCATTTCTATAGAAACAATGCCTGCAAAGATATGGAGAGAAATAAGTAATTTCATAGTAGTATAACTTTTTTACTCACTGATTGTATCCAAGTTTCAAAGCTTTATCTAATGCTTCTGAAGACCGCCTCCCAGAACGGCAGTAGAATATCAATTCGTCAGATGACGAAGGCTTCCTTCTTTTAAATTGCTTTTTGAAATCATCATCGGTCATTGAAAGCACATCTTTTACATTGCCCACTGAAAATCAAGCACAAGTACCACTATCAGTTCTAGAGTATATTAGATAAATTTAATCTTAGGTGTTCATGAAAATAATAGTTTACAAACATGGTATATTGATACTGGAAGGTATTTTCCCAGTAACAGAGATTTCATCAGGATCACGGACATCAATTATCACTTTTTCAGGTTGATGGATAACTTTCAACATATCTTCATAACTGACTACTCTTCTTGGATCAACCATTTTTTTGTAATCCTTATTTTCAGTTGAACAGGATTTTGGAAGTCCACTGGTGATACCTGCAAAAGCAATTAGAACTGAATATTTTTTTATATACACTTGAAGAGCTTGTTAACCTCTTCATTTGGCCAAGCAGTAAGTATTGTAGGTATGTTTATGTAATTTATATCCGTTATTAGACAAAAGTGTTAACCAAAATACGCACAGAACAGCAATGGTAAGAAACCAGATGAAAGCAGTGAATATCTTTTCATCTTTCTAAATATAGGCAATTAAAAGAATAAAGTTATATACTGTTGTGGTCTTTCCTGAACAAAGGATTATGTGAGAATGTTTTAGTACCGACAAAACGAGTACAAACTCTTGCAGCGCGGAATACATTCATCGAGAATCGTGATGTAATTTGCTGATGTTATTTTTACTGAAAAGCAAAACACAATTGTAGTGAACGCTTTGACATGGTAAATATTCAAAGCGGCTACGTTAGTAGTTATAATAAGTAGGTACCTACCAGTGGTCTTATTCTCTGGTACCTATAAAGAATGATGGAATAATAGTTTGTAAACTGTAAGTATAAAACTTACAAGAGATTTTATGTTAATTTTCTGATATTTGGGTACTTATTCTTGAAGTAAAAGTAACATGGGTGATTTTAGTTAATAACCAACTTGATTAGTTAATAGCCAACTTGAAAAAACGCAGGCCCTAAGGGCTAAATATTGAATATGTGAATTGCCGCTGCAACCATGGTACAATAATAAATTAAACTCGCTGCAACAAACAAACTAGCAAATACAATGGGTATAAATTTCGAAAAAAATACACGGAACGGAAAGAAGTTTCATCTCATTCCTCCAATCACGTAGATCGAGTATACCTAGATGGTTGGCAAGTGTGGCCACAAAGAGGGACAGACTATACGAAGTGGTGTTGCCATGCAATTTTTTTACCCTGACTTTAGGTTCGTAATTTTATGCCTGGTAGGTGGTATTTTAGTATCATACATCATTAAATTAGGTACCTACGTATGCGAGAATAGGTAAACTTTTGATTTAATTAGCACAGAAATAAAACAACGTGTTTCGTTTAAATTTATTACCACCGCCACATACATGTCAGACATAATTTCAAATACTAAACTAAATACAAAAAGTATGTCATTTTAAAAAGAATATTTTTGCTAGACAATCAATTTAAACACTAACCAAACACAGACAATAAAAATTGCACATAAGAGATCACATTTCTTCTGAGTAACTAAATCTTACTTTTTAGGTATTGCTAAGATAAGACAACCATAGTACGAAATTCAAAAGCACTTTTAAAAGTATACTTCAGGTAAAAAGTACAGAGAAAACCAAATTATATTACAGTTTTTACACCTTATACACAATATTACCTACGTCCTTGCCTATGTTTCCAAATATTTTATATTCTGTTATAATTATTACCTGTGTAAAAATGACCAGTCTTTAAAACGATTCCAATATATTCTCCACAAATCATAGGATCACAAATCAATCAGTCTTTATTTCTATCAAAGAGCCTTAATCAAAATATTTCTATAAGTACCTGGCTACCCAACTTATCAAAATGTACCCTTTTCAGTCTTATATTATTCAATTATAATGTATAACATTGCACCTTAGTACTAGTAATTAATAATAATAGTACTTGATACTATAATAAAATTGTACATACACTAATTAAACTGTACATACCTACTTACTAATTAACACTGTTGGTTTTATTTATACTGCATTGTATTTTTAACAAACTCAAAGTTTTCGTGATGTTCCTCACGTAGTAGTATTTATCTTACATGCCTGAAATAAAATATTGAAGCATTAATATGAAGATTATACATAGTGCTATAGTAATAGTATTAAAAATTGTAAGTAATATTAGTAACACCAAATCCCAATACCATTTAAATATATTTGATTTAGTATTTGATTAGTATAGAAGGTATAATTTTTTTATCCAAATCTCAAACAGTCCTTCACCCATCATTGTAGCACTGATTCTTTTTATGTATTTATTTATTTTACTTACCAGTCTTCTAACAGCTTAAGGGAACAGATACGTTCGCGTTTCTTTTTTGTTCACGATTTACATGAAAATGTTTGAACAAATTTACTAAATATTTTTGGGTTCCCAGTTTTTGCGACCCGTGGCTTCTATCCAAAGCAAACGTAAATCATTGTTTTCGGGAAATCTGTAACAAACAAAAACATATTTTAAGAATGTATGTAGATGTAGGTATTCATGTCTCAATGCGCCACGACATTTGGGGAATTTTATTTTCGAGTGCAGGCAACCCTAAATTTTCGTAATTTTAGGTTATATTTATTAGAATTATTTTAAAACATAGTTTTTGAGTCTTGTCTGTACGGAAATCTATGAAACTATAAATTTTAAACCTTTTTTGAAGTCAAACGAGCTTGTACTTACGATTGGAATGACAAACTCGGCACTTTTCGTTCACCGTCACTTTTACATCCAAAAACACTGCACCGCACCATTGTTGCTTCAGATTTATATCGTTGAGAGACGCAGGAATGCCCGCAGAGTCACTTTCACACATTTAATTAGCAGAAAGTATCATTAGGTCGAAAACAACAAATACTATGTGATGTGCCCGGCATGTTTGTTTAGCTCTTATAAGAGCTAAACAATGAAAAAACTGGCACACTGGTAGAGACAGAGAAACTTTCTTTCTATCTCATTTCTTCTCAGGCTACAAGCATATGTTTATCTCTCTCTTGAGTGACTGAAATGGGTATATACAACACCTCTAGTGCCTTATTACTCTAAGTCCAATCATCACTCAGTGTCAGTCAGACCCACCCAGAGACAACCAACAATAAAAAAATCGGCAAAGTGCGAGTCAGACTCGCGCACGAAGGGTTCCGAACTATTATCTATGAAACTGCAATAAAAAAAAAATTGTATGGCCTAAATATTTGTTTTATTTTCATTGAATACCTACATTTATTTTTGAAGTGAATATATAATTAAATATTCTGTAAATATTTCAAGCATCTACCTGTTGCCGTTATCAATACCGAGCTCAAAAAATCATGTTTGATGTATGGGAGCCCTCTTAAATATTGATTTTATTCTGTTTTGCAATATTTTTTGTTAGAGTGGCAACATAAATACATCATCTGTGAAAATTCCACACTGTTCATGAGATACAGCCTGGTGACAGATGGACAGGCGGAGTCTTAGTAATTGGGTCCCGTTTTACCCTTTGAGCACGGAACCCTAAAAAGAGATCCCCTTCGGGACAGTATCTAAATGTACTGGGCCTTCGGTTCTATGGAAGGGCCCTAACGTATAGTTAGTATGAAAACTTCATATTCCATGGCCAGGTCAGTCAGCCATACTCTAAGGCTTAGAGAATCGGTATAATACTCTAAGCTCTAAGGCCATGCATGATAGTATTATAGTATTGACACTTTGTCAACCGTCGATTGAAGTTGTCAACCAAAGTGAAAAGATTGTATTAGTGATGTGATGTGTTTCTCGCTCATCGATTAAGCACTCTAAAATTGTTCATAATCGAAACTTGTTCTGTGATCGAAACTATCAAAGACATTTTTGTACAACAAAATAGACTGACAAAATGTTGCTTTAAAAATGTTTTTTTTTGTAATTTACAACAAAAAAAATCATCATCAAATTCATTGTAAACGTACCTACATTATATATATATACTTAATATACCTACCATGCCTCAGGTAGGCCTTAAGAATTTGCCTGATGGTGAATTTTGATCTTTAGTACGTAGGTAGGGTAACTACGTACCTAACTTCATTGATTTTGACCCACTAATTACTGTTTAAATTCCTTAATGTTTTACGTTCCTTGCGAATCATGATGCACATACTTCTTGAACAAACATCCTATTAATTTTATTTTCATTTTGTATAAACCTAAAATTATAGTTTTTTCTCTACAGTGCCTAATTATAGAAAGATCTCAATATAACGTAAGCACGCACTATGATAAGTATAGTTAAATAGTGTGGTATAGGAAGATAGTGTGTTACTTATTTATTTGGTTGCTATGTATACCTATGCCTTTAAATGTTATATTAATGATCAAACTTTATCTAGATAGCTAGACTAGGGATCTTGAAAAGAATTTTGAATCAACTGGCCATACCTGAGTAGCTGCGGTGGCGCTTCATACCGCAGACAGAGGGTGAGTGAGCCGTGAATGAGTTAAGGTTATCGAAGTTATTCCTATTGAGTAAATAATAATATAAATACATTTTTACATAATTGTACCTCACAATCATAATAATAAATTATATTACGCTGGTTGAATTTATTTATTTTTATTCAGTCTTAGCTTATTTCGGATTCTAAAATGTGATGTTTATTTAATAAGGTGACGTTAGTTTGTGTAAGTATACCTACCGACCAACACATATTTTAGTAACCTAGGTAGGCACCTAACACCTTATTTGAGACATAATATAGTCAATTCTGCTTCCATGGGTATTATTTGTATTAAAATGATAATTTCACCACTCATCAGACTTTGAATGGAAGAGTAGGGTAGAACATTTAATTGATTTATCTTAAAATATTTGTGATTATTCATGTTGTGTACCATGACTAAGTAGAACTTCTGTCTCTGCCACATCGTTGGGCTATTGATTTGCCATTTTTTCGAAATATTTCTTTTTTTCATCAGGATTAGGAATAATCTGCAAAAAAAATACAAATTAAAATATCAATGACATTTAGACATAACAGAAACCAAATTGTATGTAAGTTTAATCATTCATAGTAATTTTATCTGTAACTTACAGTATCTTGACCTGGTTTCCAACCAGCGGGGCACACTTCTCCATGTTTATCAGTATATTGGAAAGCTTGAACGAGTCTCAAAGTTTCATCCACTGATCGCCCTACGGGTAAATCATTCATAGTAATTTGTCTCAAAACTCCCTTGTCATCAATAATGAATAATCCTCGTAATGTGTGTCCCAAATCTTCAAGATAGACACCATAATCTTTCGCAATAGAATGAGTTAAATCACTCAATAGGGGGATGTTTATCTTTCCAAGACCTCCTTCTTTGCGCGGAGTGTTGATCCAAGCTAGGTGAGTAAAATGGGAATCTACAGAACAAGCTACAACTTCGACATTTATTTTCTTAAATTCTTCAAGACGCTCCGAGAATGCCAAAATTTCTGTCGGGCACACAAATGTGCTGAAACAGAATAACACTTGTCTGAATTAAAATGCCTTTCACTTAGGTTATAATTATAATAAAATCTGAATTAAGTTATATGCATTAGTCTCAGTTTTAATACTGCCTAATCTACATAAAACACAGAATACAGTTCTATAATCCAAAATATTGTGTGTCCACAAAGACATGAATGAAAAATTTACAAAAACTGAAAACAATAACAGGAAACAACAAGGTACCTTATCATTAAAAACAACTTCAAATATGTCAAAATAAAAAATTCTGACTATGCGGATGCATGTTATTTCATAGTTGTTACTTAATTTGATGTATGTATTAATACTATGTGTCTTTAGTTTAAATTTATGTATGTTGTAACTTTTAATGTAAAGCACCGCCATCTTTTATTTTTATCACAATTATTGTTCTTGTTGCCTGGAAGAAATCGCTTTAAGCGATAAGGCCGCCAAATCCATTGCTCTGTTTAGTATGTTTGATTTAATAAAATCTGTTTTTCTTTTTTAGGGTGATGATTAAAGAATTCTCTATCTATCTAATGTATAATAATTATACATTAGATAGATAGAGATATGTATAATAATTATTATTATACATGCACAGCGAAAAACGTCCAAATTTCGGTTAGAAAACGACGGGAGACGAATGATATTACAAAAAAATATATATAGCTGGACATAATAAAATGAAAGCTGAAAAAAACCAAAAATTGTTTCGAATATCTGCGATTTGTTCCGATGATACACCTATAATATTTTCGACTAATATTTTTTGGTAGAACCCCTTTGTTTATATAATATATCTAGGATTTTAGAACCAACTTTAATGAATATTAGCCAAATGTTAGATAAGTAGTTTCATAAAATAATTATCTTATGATAAGAAACTGTAATTCGATAAATAACAAATTATCTACTGTGGTAAGTACCTCCCTAATTACAATTAACTGCAGACTTAATGAATGATTCGGTAGGTATTTCTAGGATTTATAAAAAAATAACATGTTTTCTTCTTATATTTACAACTTACTGCTACTTGGGTAAATAAAGTACCTATGTTGTTAGGCTTTCATTTACGAATCGTACCTACTTGTAACTAAAAAAGTTAAATGTGTGTATGTATGTGTGTAAACTTACAAATCCAATGGATAGAAAAAGAACACTAAATATTTTCCTTTGAAGCTTGATAAAGAAAGTTGGGTGAACTCTCCGTTTATAACAGCGGTAGCCTCCCACTCAGGAGCCGGCTTTGAAACTAAAAACAGAATAAAATAAAATTGATGTACCTACCTACTATCGAAATAAAAGGCATGACTAAAATTTATACAATATTTCTTTTAATATACCATTAAAAAACCAACACTGTATTTCTAATGATTACACAGTGTAGATAACTAATCTGTAAAACTTACTCATTGCTTTTGTAAATTGCAGTTTGTGATCAACTCTTTTCGCCCCACCGGGAAACACATTACCGCTACCAAACGAATAACACGAATCGCTCTCAAATATCGATGATTTACAGTAGTTGGTTAAACATGAAATTAATATTAAAGATCCTAATAAAGACTTCATTTTCATTAATAACACTATTCTCTCCAATTCAAAGTTCCAAACACGTATACAATACAAGCAAAGCAACCACTATAAACCGTGACTGACATGAACGCTTTGCGTCTTGCATTGACATTCACAAACACACACACAACAAGCTTCTTTCATTTCATCCACGAAGTGTTGCGCTGCAAGAGAACTGTCAACAAACCACGTAGCCTTAAATATGTAGGTTACGACTCTTGTCTCAATTCTTATATTAAATAAACCAATTTATTTTGAATTGAATTTTAACATTGAATTAAATTAGTATAATTTTGGAAAAATATGTTATAATCGATTTTATGAAACGCGATACAAAATCGAAATCGGCTTGTAGGCAAGCAAGCAAACATTGGACATCCCTAGGTTAGGGGTTTTATTCAACTGAGCGCTTCGATATCGTTTTGCGTTTTTCGTGTTTTTATGTTTTCGATGTAATTTTTCTTATGAAAATGATATTAACTCAAAATTATAACTTTCCACTGTAATTCCATAAGTTAGTAGTCCATCGCAATAGCTTGCGGTAAGTTATAATGTGTTGCTAAAAATCTACTTGTCGTTCACTATGGCGGTCCGTCCGTACTACATTGGATGTTGATTAATTTTAGTGTAGTTTCGCCATGTCGTACTTAAATAAAAGATAAGTTTAAGTACAAAAGCGTTTCACTAACTACTAATGTGGTCCATAGATGGACGTGCCGGATGAAAATGTTTTGGACGTGGATTTGTTACCAGACGATGGTTCTGAAGAAGACGGTGAGGCCCCGCCGTCGTCAGGTTAGTAAAGCTAGTTTCCTCCACTTCTAAAAAATGGCTTCAATAAATGAGTATGCTGTGTGAAAAGCAAGTCAACACCTACAGAGACTGTCATTAAAGTATTTACTCTTTTTGTAGAATTCTATCCAGGCCCAGGGTCTACGCCAACGTCATGTGCGTCCTCCCCTCGCGGTGAGGAGCCTGCTTCTCCCCATGGAGTGGTGTCGCAGCCAGCATTCTTCCACCATCAGGGTTACACTCGACCTTTCTTTACAGCCGGTCGAAGAGGCCCTGGCAGACCAAGGAAGGATGGCCCAAAACTAACTAGAGAAGGAAAAATTGTTAGAAGGTAATTGCCTAACATGGTCTGTAATGGTGTACATTTTTTTATTGATTTTGTGATGTTTTTTTCTTTATTATTTGCAGCCTTGATAACCAGCTAGGTTTCTATGCATGTAAAATGATATATATTTGTAGGTATAGAGGAGGTGCTGGTTCAGTGAGAGGGGCCAAACGACACAGAGGGAGCCGTGATGATGCCCTTGAAGAAATGATGGAGGAAGATGATTTCACAACACCACCTGTGCCTGAAGAACCACCGTTTATGCCTGAGAAATGGTAAAGTGATTTGTATCATCAACTTTTTTGTTTTCTTTTCTTATCTGTGATTAGTTCTGCATATGAGAAAATTTGGTGTAGGTGAGAGTTTTATTGATAAATCTCTATTATTATAAATTTGGATGAGAGTAATTATGAAGAATTGTCTTCGTAAATTCTCTCACCTATAATCAAAACTGGCCAAATTGTAACTTGGAAAGAGTTGGAAAACTTGAGAAAAAGTACTTAGCTGATGGAATTGTTTGTTTGGCTTTTCTTCTACACCAATTTAATTGATTTTTATCTACAGTCCAATCTAATTGACATCTGATTTTTAGGCCTGGCAAAGTGTGTGCTCTTTGTAATCTGAGCGAGAAGAGTCAGCTTGGTCAAGGTGAGATGCGTCAGATACCCTGCTCCATCGAGGGTGAAGGCAGCACTACCCCTGTAGCCAGCTCCGGAGGCGCCACCCCAACTAGTGTGACAACTCCGGGCAGTGCACCAACCACCCCCGTTACCCCTGGCCTGGTCTCTCCTCCACCAGAGCTTGTGGACCCCAACCAGCACCCCCTGGCTTTGCCGCTGAGCAGGAGGCAGAAAGCATTCAATAAGTGCAGGTAACTTTGTAATAGAAAAGTTTGTGTACAACATTGGCTAGCATTACAAATTCTTGGAAACTATTTATTTTATTTTCTTAGTTAGGCCTAACCAACCACTCACTTTGCCAGGTTTACATGGTATAAAAACAGTATTTTGGTAACAATAATTAAAACGAAATATTTTATTATTATAAGTAGTACAGATTTATAATGCTAGCCAATATTACACCACATAATTTTTAAATAAACATTATTTATGAGATCAGATTGCAAGTATGATTTCCATCCCTCTAAAATGTTTTTTTTAGCACCACTACTACTACTATACTATACACCAAAGAGTAAAAAAAATAGAGTAAAAAAAATACAGTACTCTACTAGTCTGGCTACTGAGAGTTAATACAGAAAAAGCGCTAGTTCACGCGTCTAGTTTCTTTATCATTGTACCTACTACATGTTTTAGAATTTTACTCTATTTTTGGACTCTTAATGGTCACAACTGAACCAAATTATCATCCAAACATCAATTTGTATTGTAGTATTCATAAAGTCAAATATTTCCAGTCTCAAGTAAATGATCGCATCAAAATCGCGACCGCAAACTGATTGTGTCATAAATCAATGGAAGGATGGTTTATGTATGTATAGGGCTATGTTTTCTGTTTCTTTTAGACTAAAAATAAAAAAGTCAAGTGCGAGTCGACTTGCGCACCGAGGGCTCCGTATAAGACCTTACTTCCTGCCAATTTTATGATTCTAGGTCAATGGGAAGTACTCTATAGGTTTTGTGTGAATTTCATTCCCTTTGAAATTTCTATATATTGGGGCATAAACGGCTGTAACTTTTTGATTGCATTGACTTAGAGTCTTAGATTATTAGAAGTTTGATTATTCTTAGACTTAGGCCCGTATTATGAAAGCTTCCCCAAGCATTACTTAAGCAGTCATTACGTGATCTCTACTCAAGCGTTAATTACTCAAGTAATGCTTGGTAACCGTTCAATAATATGTCTAAGCAGTTACTCGAAGGCGTGGACGGAGGAAATCCGCTCTTGACGGCTACTTGAGTGAGTGTAGATTTTGACATGAGGGAGCTCATGTCAAAATCTACACGCATTGTTTGAAAATTAGTATTCACTCAAAACTAGACATAAGCATCACTCAAGCAGAGCTCGATGACTGAGCATGCTTTCATAATACGGGCCTTAGAGTCTTAGAAGTTTGATTTATATCATGGCTCCAAGAGGTTAAGGATTTGATTATTTGATGTTAATATCAACTATACCTCCACATGTTCATGAGAAAAAGGGTTTGACAGACTAACAACAAAGTGATTCTTTAAGGGTTCTTTTTTTTTTATTAAGGTCTGGAACCCTTAAAAAAGGAGGAGAATCTATGTTCGTCGATTTTATGGACCGATTTCAATGTTTTTTTTTTGCAGATGTATAGAGGATGATTCCAAAGTGGTCTCATAAATATTAATTTCCGAGGGAATTAGTAGGTATTTATCCCGCAAAACTAAAAAAACTGCTTAAAACTAAGGGATTTGAAGTCGGTTTCTAGTTTTTTCAAAACAATCAAATAAAAAAACTTCTTTTGTTGGGTCATTTATCTCGCCTCATCAACAGTAGTCTCTGTAGTATTTGGTGGCACTTACGTTAAAGACTTAGGCCTTTATTATGAAAGCTGGCTCAGACTTAGATCTATTCTTGAGTGTCGTTTATGCCATAGAAAAGCGTCGCTCAAGCATAAATTGATGACTGAGCAAACTTTCATAATTTGGGCCTTAGACTAGAGACGGCTGCTCAATTTATGACCTTCAGTGAGTGTCTAGCTCAGACTAATTTCATCACTTCATTGGTTATTTTTGAGCACATATTCAGAATTCAGCTTCAGAATATCGCCTCTTGACGATCGGTGCGGCGCGGTGGGCGGTCTGCCTGCGACGCAGGAGGTTGCGGGTTCGATTCCCGCCTCGGGACAAATGTGTGTACGATCTGCAGACATTTGTTCAGGGTGTTCTGGTCGTTTTCTATATATAATAAAAAAATCTATCTATGTATTGTATTACATTATGTATATCAGTTATCTAGTCTAGTACCCATAACACAAGCTCTGCTTAGCTTGGGGCTAGATAATGCTGTGTGAATTGTCCAGCATTATTTATTAATGTAAATAATCATATAATCAATAAGCAAATTTGGCTCATTCCAAAAAATAATGTGAGCTTGTTTACTCACTGACTGAATGTCAATGTCAATGAACTACACGGGAACTGCACTTGCGCCCGTGTAAAATATTGACAAACGTGGGTCCCAGTAGCTGCTGACCAGTCTGTCTCTATGATACCTACAAAATCAACACCAATGTATTTTATGGCTTTCACAGAACACCAATGTATAACATGGAACACACAGATGAGCTCTCAATCATCGGCCACATAGAAATGCTGGAGCTACCGGTCGTAGTATTCTCCAGAATCATCTACCTCCATCGTAACTGTCTCGAGTTCACGCCACCTTTCCAAGAACAGTTGGCAATAACTTCGTCTGAAGATGAGAAAGTGGATTTGGAAGAGGCTAGGGTTAAAGGGATTTTGACAGCGGCGTTGGGGAGGAAATGTGCCTTTTGTACCAGACATGGTGCTAGTATACCTTGTAAGGTAAGACCTGCTAGTTATTTCGAAATAACACTAAATCCACTGACGTCCATTATACGAGTTACGCCCCGTAACGTAGGTCAGTACCCACTTTAATAGTCGTCAGTGACTCATCTCCAAAAACTCAAACATATCTCTGATTTTAACACGTCTTATGGTCCGTTTATATCTACCGGCACAATGCGTGTCAGACCCGCGCAAACTAAAGGATGACTCACGCTAGACTGTGCCGAGTATCGGCCGACTTCTCGTTCGTTGTCCGTTGCTCGGCCGTCACTCGGTTGCCGCTCGGTATAGCGTGAGTGTGTTCATACAAAATAATATAATAATTAGTTGACCGTGCTACGGCCGACACTCGGCTCGGACATGGCACGGTCTAGCTTGAGTCATCCTTAAATATTCATTCCGCCAGCACGGCCTGTGTCTGTCGGCGTATGCACTGTAGATATAAATACGTTAATACACACTGTATAGAATAATATTATTTTGTCTGCCACAGCACGTGTCTGGCACACTCGTAATGTATGTAGATATAAATGAACCTATAATTGCTTATTTTTTGATAGATGTTCATTTTTTTTTGCCTCGTCATTCTCTGTCTGTCAAAAAATTGTGCCTTAATTTGAGTTTCAATAATCCTCAAAAAGTTTGAAAATTGTATAGCCTATGCAATTTTTTGCAATTAAGAATATTGGGTGAAATGAACAGTGTCTCTGAATCTAAAGTTAAATAACATTTTAATATTTGTGTTTTTACAGATGAGCTGCAATAAATTCTTCCATTTACCTTGTGTACTTGCGTCCGGCGGATTTATAGACTTTCAAACCAAATCTTCATTCTGTAAAGATCATCTCTATCAAATACCATTAGTATGTGAGTAAATGTTTCATTCTGTGTTTTTTTTGGCACTGGATAACCTAAAATCAATGCCATAAAACATATGTGTTATAGTTCTAAGGGCTCCACGGTAAATTGCCCAATTCTGTGCTCACCGTTAAAAATATTTCTTTTTATGTAATCTAATATAAGTAACGAAACTAATCACAAAATAAAACCAATATCTGATCTATACAATCAAATATTTCATTTTACAATATTTTGTGTAGTTTTATAATAAATCACTGTAGAAAATACGCAAACAGAGCACAAGATTTTAACACTTACAGGAAATAGAAAACACCAAATGAATAAAAAAACATTTAAACTACTACTTCAATACATTTCCTCTAAATAAAAAGAATTTCATGATTATTATTAGATTGAATACAGTAATAATTAAACCTCAAATGAAGAACACGTTTTTGTAAAAAGCCTTGCGAAACAATTGGAGCAAATTTATACGTTTCTAAAACAATTTCAACTTTATTGGTCATATTTAATATGATATTGGTATTTTTTTTGTGATTATTTCATTATCTAGAAGATTCGTTTTAGAAAAATATATCAACAGTTTATTTATTAAGGTATTTAATTTATTGGAAAATCAACAAGCACAGCAAATGTATCTTATACAACACAGCACATTGAGATCAGATAAATCAATGGGATTAAGTTGAAAATTGTCACGCTATGTCTGCTAATACAGTATTCTCTTCATCAGGTTCAGCGGACATAGATTGTAGAAACTGCAGGACCATAGGTGACATCGCCAATCTGATGACATGCGTAACGTGCGGCGCCCACTACCACGGAACATGCGTCGGCCTTGCGCAGTTACCAGGTAAGGGCATCCATCAGAAATCAGGCGTTTTGAATTCAGTCCTATCCTAATTGTGTGTGAGGTCATTATTATTAAGGCCTTGTCGATTAACTGGCTTAGACCTCTATGTTTGTGCCATTTGTCTCGGTCTCACTCAGGGCCAGGTGAAACCGACGATCTAGCTTGCAAATGTCGTGGCGCAACGGTAAACGTTTGTCTACTTAAACCAACAAGCTGCTGCTTAGCTTGGGGCTAGATTGTGCTGTGTGAATTGTCCAGCATTATTTATGAACTTTTATGCACAGGTGTTCGTTCCGGCTGGGCTTGCCGCGCCTGCCGAGTCTGCCAAGTGTGCCGCGGCGAAGCCGGCGCCGGCATCGTCGGCGTGTCGCCCGGCGAGCCGCGGGCCGTGGCTTGCGAACACTGCGACAAGTTGTACCACGCGACCTGTCTGCGGCCCATGATGGCGACCGTGCCTAAGTACGGTTGGAAGTGTAAGGTAGGTTTGAGAATCATCTATAGAGAGTCTGCCAAGTGTACCGCGACGAGGCCGGCGTCGGCATTGTCGGCGAGCCGCGCGCCTTCGCCTGTGAGCACTGTGACAAATTGTACCACGCGACCTATCTGCGGCCCAAGATGGCGACCGTACCTATGTACGACTGGAAGTGTAAGGTGGGTTCGAGAATGACCTATAGAGAGTCTGCCAAGTGTACTGCGGCGACGCCAGCGGCGCCGGCATTGTGTCTCCCGACGATCCGCGGGCCGTGGCTTGCGAGCACTGCGACAAGTTGTACTTGGTTGTTGAATTGGTCTGATAAAAAATGTATTCCCGAGAGATTAGAATTAATCCCGTCAAGGTTAAAAAACAATATAATACTTTCGAAAAATCACGGCTAGCTATAACAATTTTGGTGATAACTTCACCAATTCTAACTAGATTTTGATGATACTTTCGTTGTTGTAAGTGGTCCCATAAAGATCTCTCTCGGTTTCTTCGTCGAGGAATTGATGTGTGCGCCGTAAAACGTATCAAAAACGTTATCACATGCTAATTTTCACAATCGGCAACAATTCGCAATTCGCAATTTCGCCGGTCGCAGCACATATCGCGTGTCACACGTCGCCGACTCTACGTGGTAGTAAATAGGTATATATTTTATGTATGTTAGAATAAGGTATATATTTTATATGGGCCGTAGTTTTTAAGTATTTTACATCCTGTACTAGACTAACGTTGCCTGAAATAAATGTTTTATTATTATTATTATTATTAATTGGTTTCCGTGGCAATGGGCGTAAACAAGAGGTCTTTTCATTCGTCGTTTCTATACATGTGTCATAGATCACCCATCACATCAAACTAAATTAGACTCGAATTTAAACTAGATGTCGCCACTTGAAAAATTAGATCGCGTTGTCGAAGTGTTCCTTCCAAACCCATTTTTCTAAATAGGTTTTTTTTGGAAGTCGTTTAAAATAATTATATATTTTAAACACGCCAAATTATTAGGTGGTAGAAAAATTTGTAATATTATTTCATTTAGAAACCGGTTTATTTTACCTGACATGGTTCGATCTCAGATAATATAACTAAATACCAAATATTTTCCAAGATAGCAGACAATTACTTTCAAATTAGAAGTAAACTCCACAATCTATTCGTAGGCTTACCATGTATTAATCCACAGTGTTGCCGCGTATGCTCGGACTGCGGCGCACGCTCGCCCGGCGCAGGCCCGTCGTCCCGATGGCACGCACACTTCACAGTCTGCGACTCGTGCTACCAACAACGCAACAAGGGCTCCTGCTGTCCGCTCTGCCGCAGAGCCTACCGGGCCGCCGCCTATCGAGACATGATACGGTGCACGCTTTGTAAACGGTAAGGGAAATTATATGATTAGAGTACACTTACCCTCATTCATAATAGCTTGTTAACTTAAAACAGTTGCTAAGCAGTGTTATTTCTCAGTCGTATTTCTTACTCTGACAAGAAGACAAGCAATTAAATAAATAAATAGTGCTGGACAATTCACACAGCATTATCTAGTCCCAAGCTAAGCAGAGCTTGTGTTATGGGTACTTGATAACTGATATACATAATACAATACTTTACATAGATAGATATTTTTTATATACAAGAAAACGACCAGAACACCCGGAACAAATACCTGCCGATCGTACAAGTATTTGTCCCAAGGCGGGAATCGAACCCGCCACCTCTTGCGTCGCAGGCGGACCTTCGCCCACCGCACCACAGAGGTCGTCATTTGACAGTCAGAGTGAGAAATACGACTGCTTATAGTTATTCCACTCTCTTAATTGCTGTTTGGTGGTTCGACTGACAAATAGTCATTTCCTAATGCTTTACCGATTCGATTTTATATGATAATCGATTTATGAAGAAGTTGTTATCGATTTTGATTGAGTCTTGCTCAACATTTTGTATTATTTTTAGACTTTACTCGGACATCTAAATGACTCTATTTATGGAACATGTATTTTTAAAATTTTATTCAATAGAATAAAATCGTTTTGTTTTTGTTGTTTTATTTACTACTTCTGCTCGCGGTATTTCGTGACAAAAAGTAAGACGGATTATGTTACTGTGGTAAACTATCATTTTTATACTATTTTCAATACACTTTCATAGAAAAATCATCAAGCATAATCTTCTTTACATACAAACGAAATTTTCGTAAGTCCCTATATTTTTCGAGTCAACAGATTCGCATGTCAATATGTCAAAAGGAACTGCGTCTATGAAATATTTCATTAGGTCATTTAACCCCATTATTTATCTCCATGTTTTATATAGTTTTTACCAGCTTCACTTCACTGTGCTTCCAAATAAACTTCGAAGAGAACCATATCGAATCCAAAAAATATCTCGGTTACCAGAGTAGTTCAATTATTCTAATTTTGATTTTTCGCGTATTCGTAAATTTAAACTGCTTTATTATTTTATGAGGTTGTCATAACTATCAAAACGTTTGTCTTGCTAACAAATATTTCGTAAAAACCAAAACATCGCTCAGTTATCAAAAATAAAGATATGATTTCCGATATTGATTATCATAATATCGTTGATTTTATCGGCCCTGCCTTGATTAATCATAATCGGCTTCGTAATATTGTATCTAGCATTCATAATACACAAATAACCTCAAAATTGTGTAAAAAATACGTATTTTTGTATTGTATGATTATTTTCTGAACATTTATAGATACGTCCACGGGACATGCGATCCCGAAGCGGAGCCGACAACATACAAGCAGAAGAAAGACCAAAACCCGGGATATGACTACTGCTGCCCGATCTGCAAGACACAGATGCCTTTGATGTCTTCGAAATCTGGATGTAAGTTACATAAATAAACTTTTTAGAAGGAATACACTGTATATTTCGATTATCGCCGCGGGACAAATGTATGATCTGTAGGCATTTTAGGTTTATACATATTTATATACTAAGCTGAAAGGGGGTTGATTCTGGACTCCTAGGGGACTGTAATGACAATCAATGACGATTTTATTTTATTTTTGGGAGCCTGTATAGTATTCTACTTGCAGCATCGCGCGTATGTTTTCGGGATGAAATGGCTTAAGGTTATTTTATTGTAAGTCTTGACTTGAGCTACATATGCAAAGTTTCAACATTTCCATATCAAAAATATTACTAATATTGGCGTAAATTACTGAAGTCTATGGAATGAATTTTATAATACTTTACGCATTCGATGACGAAGTGACGTAATTTTTCTCTATTCTACCCTAGACAACAATCATCGTGCTTGGTCTAATGCTTACTTTGAGCCCAGATGATGGTGTGTAAAAATGTCCATTATTTATTCATTTACATGCGCGTAAAAGGGCCTTACCGGAACAGTGGTGTTTTTTCCAGCGTTCGACGAGGACACGATGGCGTCGACGTCACAAGACTCTTCGTTTGGCGATGAGAACTCACAGTC
This sequence comes from Eupithecia exiguata, assembly GCA_947086465.1. Taxonomy (NCBI): domain Eukaryota; kingdom Metazoa; phylum Arthropoda; class Insecta; order Lepidoptera; family Geometridae; genus Eupithecia; species Eupithecia exiguata. The sequence goes on along the minus strand of OX352233.1, from coordinate 3,252,977 downwards.
AGAGCAAGATCCTTTGGCTATTGAACCTAAGGTAATTTTTCTGCTTTACCATAGTATTACTTCTTATTCGTTGGACTTAGCATTCCGAAGTTTGTCTTTGCCTCCAATAAGAAGATAGATGTTTTTTCTCTAGTCAAAAACATCAAAATAGATCCCTTAAAAGAATCACTTGCAAAGAAAGGGACTGACTTATACGCGAATCTAGTATTTGATCGATCAGATAGATAACTTCTGCCGTATCGTTGACCTAATTTCCTTGTACAATAAACAATGTACAATAAACTTTTATTTCTATGTGCTAAATGTTTACTGTATACTATAATTTTCACAGCCCGCAGACGTAGGCCTAGGAAAAGGCAAGCCATTCACAGTTTCCGCAAAAGTAGCCAAGAAGAAAATTGGCGGGTACAAGCTAAAAGGCGGGTTCCCTCCAGCCGGAAAAATGGGCTTCCAGAAACGGCAAAGATCTGCGCTAGACTTCGGACGTAAGCGCGGCTCTAAGCCCAAGATGCGAGGGGTTTTCGGAGTGCCCGGTTTGGGGCTGCAAAGGCCACAGGCGCCTGATAATAAGACTCCTGAAGATGACCCAGGTAAGAACTACAACTTGCATAAGGGAAAGTAAGGAAAGAGCGCCTCAGTGCAAAATAATTATTTTGTTCAGCCTTTTTCGTCTCATTGCTGAACAAAGGCGTCTCCCAAATCTTTCGAAACTTCTTTCAATCAAATATCCCATTGTTATAACTACAATCAAGAAAGCCGTAGAAAGAGCTTAAATAGTATTTAGTCTTATCAAAATTGTTCTTACTAACTTAACTCAATTTGTTATTAGATCTGTCCAAGTCCAAGATATGTCGTTGATTTGTACTGTGCATGTGAGAAAAAAATTAAACCAGTGTATCAGCAAAGATGAACACGTTAGACAAATAGCAAATATCCATAACTAGCAACAAAGTACAATTTACGTTGTATGAGATGTTACTCTATTAAAGCTTTCGTTCACAGGTGTGGAAAACAAACTAGTCCTATGCTCAAGTAAAGACAAGTTCGTGCTCACTCAAGATCTGTGTGTGATGTGCGGCGCTATCGGCACTGACTCTGAGGGGTGTTTGATTGCGTGTGCGCAGTGCGGGCAGACGTATCATCCTTATTGCGTTAACATAAAGGTGAGCTCCAACAACCTGGTCCCATGCTCAAGTAACATTGCGTTATCTTGTTACATGTTAAGTTTTTATTATATATTGCTCCTTACTTCCTCTTTTGCGTGTGTTACAGAACTTTATTCTCATTCACAGGTATCGCAAGTGATCGTGACACTCGGCTGGCGTTGCCTAGACTGTACAGTCTGCGAAGGCTGCGGAAACCGCGGCGACGACCAACTTCTTATGCTGTGTGACGACTGCGATACTGCGTGGCACACATACTGTGCCAAGCCGATGTTGGCCGAAGTGCCTCGAGGCGCTTGGCGCTGCGAGCGGTGTCGGCGGTGCCTCGTGTGCGGGACTAGAGATACGCAGCATTGGTGTGACAACTATACGGGTAATGTCATCTATAATGTAAGTTGCGAGACTGCCTGGAATCATACTGCGATTCGGCTGAAATAGAAATATTAAACAGTACATTTCCAGTGTGAGTTTATCTACCTAGAAACAATACAACATAAAAACATTTAAAGTGTTTTATAAGCCATAGGCTTTTTAAAATGAGGGACTAGAAATAAGTTGCATTGGTGTGACAACTATACCGGTAATATTAATACAATATAAGATGTGATACTGCCTGACACTTATACTGTGCCAATTTGATGTAGACTGAAATTGAACGGAAGACACCTCTAATATTTCGATTTTAACAGTAAATGTAGTCCGTTTCGCTTTCTTGCCGTTTTCCACATGACTCAAACATGTAACGACTATTCAACCAACGTATATGTAAAAGGAGTCCTCATGACAACGTCTATATATTTTGTCAAATCAAGTCTAACTAGATGAGAAGATCTTCAGTATAGATAACCTTGAGAGCCGAACCTAACGGGTTTAGTTGTCAAACTAGGCCTAGATCAAAGTATTCACCGGATCCCTGCGGTCAATCTAAATATTCGATTTTAATAAAAATTCAACAAGTTCTTGTTGGTTCCTTGAATGTGAAAAAGGTACGATAGAAAAAAATCATGAAAGTGCACTGTTTTGCACATAATTTGCTCGATATCTCAGGTCGGTGCGGTCGGTTGAAAAGACTTACGTTTTGATTTGCAGGTTATTACTACAGTACTAATGGTTTGGTTTCTCCCGTTGTGTAGTTTCTTCAGAATAATCAAAAACTTGATTTTAACGCTTACGCCGCCGCCGGTTCCAAAAAAATATACTCTGTCCCGCTCCTATGAACTTACAATCTTATGCCCATCCTTTTCAGAAAATGGCGCGTATTGGGCGCTCTTAAGTAGGGATTTCTCTTCTATAGCTATAATTCTAAATAATTTTTCAGAATGTGCCCCATGCGCCTCACTAGTGATGTGCTGTGTTTGCTCCGAACCGTATTCTGACGGCGAGCTGATCATCCAGTGTGAGACCTGCAACCGCTGGCTACACGCCACCTGTGATGCGATCCGACACGAGAATGATGCGGAGATCTGTTGTCGGGCTGGGTGAGTGCAGTATATTGATAAAACAATCGGGTAGGCCCTAGCACTGCTGTAGACACAGATGGAATCGCTTCGGTCGCCACACTGTCACAGCACGTGGATACGCACACAGACAAAGCGTGGCCTACTTCTGTTTCATTACAGTTCATTTTACTCAAAGTTAAATCAATTTTCTATTAATCTAATCATTGTTTACCTTTATAACTATGACTCCCCATTATTTTGCTATTTTTTTAATTCTGCGCCCAATACACCAAAATGTGCCAACAGAACCGTAATACTAAACCTGCTGTCGGTGTATCTATCCTTTGTGTTACAGTCATTTTTGTGTTTAACAGTGTTTTTTTGGGCTACTACTACGACAAAATATAATAAAATGAAAAGTTTACTATGATGTACGGAACGCTGAATTGGCGGGTCCGAATCGCACCTACCCGGTTTATTGTTTAATTTCATCTTTCTCTAGACTAAACCATTATTCTCCACAGCTACAAATGCATCCTGTGCCGGGGCCGAGAGATCCCTGCCCCTCACATAACCCGCGCCATCGAGCCCGCCCCGCACCCCGCGACCCCGCCCCGCGCCACCCCACGCCCTACGCCCTTATCCCTCGGCCTAGCGGGGGAATACTATGTAGACGACGTCTGTTTGTCACAACGCGGCGCCCATCACATGAAGATGCTGGAAGCTGAGTTAGGTATCACTCATACTAGAAGGAAGCGCCGGTTCAAGAACGAACAGACTGATAAAGATGCTGGTAAGTCTCTATACTAGGATCTTAGATATTTTTTACTCTACTTGCACATAATCTTGACTGTAAAGTAGTAGTAGTAGTATTAGCCTGGCTTAAGAGGCGAATCTAACGGGTTTTGTTGCTAAACTAGGCCTATATCTCAGTACTAACGGGAGCCCCTTGGTAAATAAACTCGAATTACAGATAATTAAAAAAAAAGTTCGATAAATAATCACGAAAATGCACTGTTTTGCACAACTTTTGTTCGAGTTTTCAGGAACTATGCGGTCTATTGAAATGACTTATGTTTTGATTCGTAGGTTATTTTATTACTAATGATTTGGTCCCTCGGACCAGTTTCTTCATAAGTGGTGTAGTTTTCTTGTGTAAATAAGCAAAATCTTGATTTTTGCGAGTTCCAAAAAATCTGTCCCGCTGCTGTGAACGCAAAATACTAAGACTATCCCTTTTACAAAATGGCGTGCATTGCACCCTCTTAAGATGGTTGTACACTTATTGACGCAGAAACAGATGACCGCCTCAACTCGAGCCGTTAATTTATCACTGACATTGCATGAATTGATACTCCTCATTGATACGATGCTGAATCGCAACGGCATATCTTACTTACCCTTTGTCATCATTAACCTATGCCTTGTCCTAGTGTTTCCTAGTTGATATGTTGTTATTGTTGTTCAGTGTCTGACGATATCAGTTATTTTAACAGAAGATATTGGACACGTATTTTTTATTTTGCCAATTAAACAAATAATTACAAGATGAAGCGCGTTAAAGTTTGGGATTGGGGGCTCGTGACGTCACACCGCTGTGCTAAAAAGTGTCGCACGGCGTGACGTCACGCGGAACTTTAACTGGCTAACACTTCATAGTTTTTTGTTAAAAAAAAATACGTGTCGAAAATCTTCTCATAATCTTACTGACAGACAAATTCGATTTTTTTAGAGAACTAGCCTAACCTCCCTAATAATCAAGCAATCCCTTCAAATTTTATTCAAAAGACACGTAAATCTAACATAAGTTTTTGTATACTGGACGCTTGCATTGTGGAATAGAAATAATGGCATCTATTGAAACAGTGGTGCAGAATGCTGATGCGGAGATGGCTGACGACTCCAAGCCAGATAGCACCGCTGAAGTTAAGGAAGAACCGGGTAAGAAACATACACCTTTATTTTTATGACTTTAAAAATCTCAAACTTTTGTGGAGCGGGCCGTAGCCAGAAATTATAGTTGGGGGGGGGGGGGGGGGGTCCGACTCGAGTGTCGCGTGATACGCACCTAACCTACTTATCACAGATCCGATAAGTGCTACCTAATTTTTAAACGGTGAATCAACATTTCGCCCCCCCCCCTAAGTGAACCCCCAAAACCCCCCTATCCCTACGCCCCTGCTTCATTGGATCAATTTCTATAGCTCTTCCACTGTTTTCCAAAATATGTAAGAAACGAAATAAAAGGTCTTCAACTACTTGTTAAAAAAACAAATGAAAGTAGACAAGCGGTAGTTGAAAATCTTATTGCTTTTTTTTCCTAACCTATTTTAGAAATCAGAGATATAAAAATTGATGCCACGAAGTATGCCCTTGATATTCTTTTATTTTCAAAATTGTCTGTAAGATTTCTTAGTGACGCCTCACACCAGAAATACAATACACTTGTATTACGACAATTTTAGCGCCACATTTATCGCCCCCGTATATCTGCACGGAAGCCCGCACTCCAAGGACACATTCGTACACTACTAAAGAGTGTTCTTGGTGTGCTTGTGATTCCTGTTATATTAGGAATGACTACTTCACGTCATTGTAATAACAGGTCTACCTGGCTCGCAACAAAACCCGAATTACAAAGAAGGCATCCTATGGAACGCAGCGAACGACGGCCCACCTCCGGAAGGATTCACCCTGTACACCACGGAAACTGGTCTTACAGTCCTTAGGTATGAGTTTAATAGATTAACGATAGGCATTCTATTGGCACAAAACCTAAACTTAACTAGCGTTAAAATATTGCCTTAAAATAATATGTTATTAAGAAGCAGTATTACCCTTGAAAGCTTCTGTCCAAAATGTTTTAACCTTCGACAAAAAAGAGGTGTCATAATCTTGATGTCTGTCTGTGGCATCATAGTTTACAAATGAACTAAATTTGTAAATTTTTATTCTAGTATAGTTAATTTCACAAAGCGTCTTCCTAGCTATGGTTGATGAATATCAGTGCAGTCGTTCTAATGTTAGTTAAAAGAAAAATCGTCATCAGTTGTGGAATGTTTGTAAAATTAGCTTCTTTAATTACTTCTCGTGTATTATTATTCTTGTGCTTGATTCTTCTTTTAAATCATTTTCAATTTATAGGAGAAAGAGACAAAGAAATCTGAACAAGCTGGGTATAGGCGGCTTCGTTGTAAGACAAAGACAGGCGACAATCAAGGCGCAGGCTGATGAGGATAAAGAGGGAGATGGAACACAGGCTTCTGGAGGTAATTTTACATGACATACAAGTTTTTTTTATATTAACTTGTAACGTAATATGGGCAATACCTACTTTAGGTATTTTATTCCCAGGGGGAGGAAATGGCTTGATTATATAAGAAAATGCAATGCTGCCAGCATTGTGGGCACACTGCCTTCTGGTGACAGTTTAGATTTTTAGGGTATAGATATAAGTGTATACACTAACTAGTAAAGGAATATTGAAGCCATCATATGAATTATAATTTTCTTTACAATAATAAAATAAAACAATTACAGTTGTAATGGCTTGTTTGTTTTCTTATGAGATCATAGAAATTAGAAACACATAATAATAATAATAATGGACAATCCACACAGCATCATTTAGCCCCAAGCTAAGCAGAGTTATGCCTTATATGCCGCCTGAATACTCCAAACAAATCTCAGATTTAAACACATCTCAAGAGATACATTTTTGACACATTTTAATTGAAATCTGTCAAATAACCGCGACTTGAGACACGCTGTAATGTGAGTTGCGTTTTTATTGCGTTTTATGCGATTCTTTGGGGGTTAATACAACATTATTTAATATACATAAAAATAACCAGAATACCCGGAACATATATTATGGGTGAAAACTTTGAATGTGACCAGAATAGTTTCGAAAAGTGAACATTTCAGGTCAGATCATTGTTTTTGATACATCAAAAACCAATGTGCATTTTTTGGAATCATAAGGCCAATTGGCCAGTTTAAATAATTTCCTGTTTCATTAAAAGGCCCGTAATATGAAAGTTTGGTCAATCATCGATCTGTACTTGAGTAACGATTTTCTATGGCATAAACGTCACTCAAGCATAGATCTATGACTGAATATAAGGATGAAAATATTCAGTAACAATTCCGCGAAAAAACCTCCGATAAGTTGAAACAAAATGTAGTCCGCGTTGTAGAAGAAAAACGACGCCAACTACAAAATGAAAAAATACCTTATACCATATTTTCATCCTAATATTTTGCAATGAATTTCTGCAAAGTAACACCTGAATCTATTATTGATCTATGACTGAGTAAGCTTTCATTAAACGGGCCTTACAATGGTAGACTAAAAAATGTGTTTTTGTCAGAATCTCCGAGCAACAAACGCAAGCCCCGTCGTAAACCGCGGTCGAAGCTAATGGAACAGTTCCCTCCGTACATGCAAGAAGCTTTCTTCGGGAAGGATCTGCTGGACCCAACCAAACCTGTTGTTACGTCTACTGGTGAGTAGCATGAAGTCATGAAGTCGGTGTCTTCTTGGCCTTCGTGATACATCGTCGGTCACATCGTCACTTCCCTTTTTTATAGTCTAGACCTTCGAGACGATAAAAAAGCTATTTATTTTGAGTTATTCTTATTGCACACAGTCAATGAGCATGAAAATAACATTTCTAGAGAAATAAATTCTCATTTTATTCTAGTTTGGGCCCAGAGGTAACATTTTAAAAGTTTCAGAAAGGTGTTAAGTTTTAGTTAGCGACTCTCTCATATAAAGAGAAATTGTTAGGTACTCGGGTATACAAGGTTTTTGTGACATTCAATCTGCCCCCCGGAACAGAACGTTTAATTAAATGTGGATATCCTATAAAAGAAGCAATTAAATCCGGCATTATCTTAAAATTATCGGAAAATAGTTTTCAGTTCAGTTTATTACATTGGCTAATAACTTTATGTAAAAAAATATAAAATTTCGTGTGGTTACACTTGTATGGCCTACGTTGCACTTGCCAAAAAACTCAGTTGCAGTTCCTTATATAACCTTGTTCTCTTCAGCAAATTCTTCAGAAAGTCCAGGCGGATCTCTCCGCCCAGCCACTCCAGAAGGTTACCGAGAGTTGCGAGACTTCAAAGTAGATCTAGAATGTTCGGACAGCGATGGCGATGACGTTATAGCAGCTCTCACTAGCTTCAACGAGAATGATCTTACCATCACTATTACACTCAATCAGGTAATATATTCAACCAATCAGTATTACCACTAACAAAAGTAGTTGAAAAGGATCTTTGCGTAAAATTTTAGGTTATAAGTCCATCATTAATGTGCCCACGTAATTTCTCATCTTTTAACCAAAAGAAGGCTAACGATCCTATTATTAGGTAAACTTTGTCTCTAACACAAGTGTAAGAGACAAAGTGATATCATCGTTACCATAGTAATAGGAAAGGAAGTGCCTATGAAAGATAGAATAAATACAGCCACTTTCGCAGCGCATACATAAAATATCTTGAAGATATGGTTTTTCGTAAGCCGTATATATTTTCACACGCCTTCTGTGGTCTAGCAAACCACAGAAGGTTAATCTCGCGCGGGACTTATTCGCACAGTTGAAAATCGAATTCACAGGAAGAAGCCGACCTACTAAACTCCCTCAAAACCAAAGAGGAAAAGGATGATACAGTAATAAAAATAAAAACCGAAGTAGAGGAATGCCAGCTCAAACATACTGAGGATTCCACGGCGTTGAGGAATGCGATACTAGGACCGCAGACGGAGGCCGAGCTGCCAACTGCACCGGCTGAGCCTCAGATTGTGAAGACTGAGAATATTAGTGGTAAGGAAAACTCGTAGTTGGATATCTGGAATTATTTTTTATTATTACATTTTGTAGGGCTAAAACAGCTGTACAAAAGAGACTTGGGATAGCATTTTTCATAACTTTAAACTTGTATTGGCTTTTCTAAAATACATCCCTTATTCACAGAAACCGGTAACTCGTCCCAAGCATCAACAATATCTCCCAAAGACGATCTCTCACTGCTGAATATAAACATCGACAACATGGTCCGAGACTCTCTGCCCGATATGGACAGCAACGACGTCGATGAGATATTCAAGGGCGTGCTTACTGATGATTCTCAGGTAAAACCGCGATAGGTTTTTTCACATATTAATTTAATATTAAAGCTGGCCTCTTTGAACGTTGTCTTGGTTTGGCGCTGTTTTGTGCAGTTAGCTGTGCATAACCATATCACAGCCTCAAAACCGGTTCCCACAAGAGAAGGGAAAATCATGTGAAAACGACCCATAGCCTGGTGTCGAAAATATCGTCGCTCAATTTATGGAATGATCTCGATGCCACAGCACTCACATTTTTTTCTTTTGTTAAAACGTGTTGTCTCAAATGTTTAACTCCTTTACTCGTGCGTGAGGAGTGATGACTCATGTACACATCGTGCATAAAGTGCACCCTCCAACATATACGCACCAGTGTAATTGGTGTTGTGCCGTTCTAATTAATAAATATAACTATCCTGCGACCATCCCCTTTTCTACCTTTTGTATTTAATAATTAATAACTTATTACACTGCTGCTTATTAACTACAATACCGATACTCCACTTGATTGTTGATGATGCTAACGATAAACGACTGTATTTACAGGAGTCACAAGAGTCATCGGTATCGTACGTGAACTCTATGGCAGGCACGCCGTATTCGCAGCAACGGCGACAACTGCAAAGTCCCATGGATTCATACGCCTCGCCTTATCACAATGATTTCGGAAGCAAGTTAGTATATCCCATCACACTTTACATCACACTATGTAACTTGTTTAAAGGCGTAATTTTGGGTGTTTTTTACACCAATACGCCAAACTGAAGGAATCTGGCTGATATAAATAAGTCGCGCAAATCTTTATGAATTCTGTGAACAAAGCCTCGAATGCGAACAAGTGTCTTCCTACTTATGTAAGATATAAAAAAAAACCATAAGCATTTCTTCCCGACTAGATGAAGTAGCATCTTCATCGGATGTGAAGATTCACTCTCTATCTTGAATCGCTCGATTTTTTATATTTTTTTTAAATTATCAAGCACCATTTTACATGTTTGACGACGTAGCACATTAAAGCGATCGCGAGGCATCATTAACGAAGAGACATGGACAATAACAAAAATAACACAACAACAAAATAATGATGTGAAATGACACTTGAATCGAATGTACTTCCGAACGGCAACGCGCATGGGCTTCGGGAAGGAACGTAGCACTCACAATAATACACGGCGTTCGCAGGGCACGCATTGGTGTATTTTATAATGTTGGTAATATTGGGCTCTCCTACGCCCTTCTGCGTCCCTCTGACACCTTAAATATACGCTATTGCGCAGCGACTTGTGCGTACTTCCGAGAATTCATAAAGATTTGCGCGCATTATACCGATAAAATCTCGATACTCGCCATTCAGAACTCGAAAACCTGCAACCCACGCGTTTTTTCGCTCTCAATAACGCGATATTAGTTTAGTTAACCTACTTATTAATTCAGCAGTAGCAGCGCGTTAAGTCCACTCTTCGGGTCTGAAAACGGCGCGACCGGCGGCAACCAGTGGGGCGAGCAGCCGTCCGCGCCGCCGCCTTCCTATAACCAACGCAGTGCTGACAAGATGCGCGCTGACGAAAGTAAGTCTATGACCTGTACGATGACGATGTTTATATACTATTTAGCAAACGCTAAACGGAAAACTCGGCAAACGAAAACCGACGTTTCTGATTCATTTTCGTGTAAATGCTATCTAATACAAGACACTTATGTCTGTACTTTATGCAGAAGAGTCGATTTGGCACGAAAACAAATCAGAAACTTCAGTTTTCGTTTTCCGAGTAGGCCTCCAGGTGTAATCATCATCACCATCAGCCTATATTAGTCCACTGCTAGACATAGGCTCATGTTGCGGCAAGCTGAAGACATAAAGCTCATTAGGCCTCCCCTAATGAGCTGGAGCCAGGTGTAAAGCGATCTGCGAAATACTGCAAGCAGAGTACTGGATGCGACAAGCTGGAAACAGGGTTATGCTTTTGGCGCTTTAGGGCGTGCCTATTTCTGCCATTGGTAGTCCACTGCTGGACTAGGCCATAGGCGCGCATTATACATAGGCTGATGATAAAAATTATGATGAAGAACTTTTCTGTTTACGACAAAACACGATCAAATAAAAAATCATCGCAAAATGTTGACTCAAATCTAACTTGCTTCATTACTAGGTCTAGGCTCAGCAGCGACAATATCAGCCGTCCTATACGCAAACACGAACCACCCAGAATGGAAGACCGAGTTCCCAAACTGGGTGGACCGTTGCAAGCAGATCCTCAAGAAATGGCGTGCCTTGCCGTCCGAACAAAAGGCTCCCTACCTCCAACGGGCAAGGGATAACCGCAGCGCGATTAGAATGAAGAAAGCACAGCAGGTATGTCTGTTTGTGCTTACATGTGGTGTGTGCTAACCCGACTCACTTACCACCCGTGTTTATTGTGTGTTTATGCTGGTTTTATATGGGGCATAGAACGAACAGACGAATTGAGAACATTTTTTGAAGTTGGTTTAAACAGAATAAAAATAAAAGAAGATTAAAAACCATGGGGATTTTATTTTATATTGGGCTCGAAAAAGAGAGAGTAAAAACAACACAAAAATGTGACATTTCTCCATGTGGGGAAAACCACAGGTAATAAGTAAATCTGTTGACTTTAAATAACGCTGAATGTGTCCAAGAGTCCTGTAAGGTCTCTAACTAAAGGAATAAAGCACTATAAGTATGAACTTTGTTCAGTAAAAAATTATTTGCTATCAGTTTGTTGATAGGGTTAGCTATATCCACTATACTTACTCTAAGGCTATATTCCAGTCATCAAAATCATTGATAGTAGTACTTTTTAACTAACATTTCTATTGTCCTGTATAAAACCAGCTATTTTTGAGTGCCCTTCTCAATACAATATCACAGTGGCATTGTCTTTACCATCGTAAGGTTTAGTTGCTATATTTGTGTTAGAAAATTATTGGGAAAAACAAGTTAAATGGGATAAGATAGTCACTGCTATCAACCATATTGCATTCAGCAAAACCTTTGAACACTGTTACCTGAGTGCTGTAGATTCTATTGCTTGATCAGCTAGCACTTGTAAATAAAAATAGTACACAATTCCACTAATAATTTCAATTTAGCACGTTTCGCGTTAAATATGCTTTTCAGTGCCATTTATAAGTGAAAGGATCTACAGTATTTTTTTCGTTCGGGATTGACGCTTGATAAAGCTTGGTCCAGAAATGTTCCCTATTTACCATGGGCTTCAACCCTTTCCATACCTTAAGATCACATTATTTAAAATGTTGCACCATCCATTCGTAGTCTATAAATCTGTTGATCTAGGAGTGTAGGTATCATCTGGTCTGGATTGACGAGATCTAATTAGGAACAACCTGGTTCTCTACAAGACAATAGTGAATAGGAGTCTTCTAGACGTGTGCGTGATACATCGTCGGACACATCGTCACTTACCATCAGCACTGGTAGCATGAACAGTCAAGACAACGCTTGGTCTAGACTATAATAGAGAATACTGCGATAATTATTATAGTTGAAAATGAATTCCCGATAATTTACGCTGTCGTTGTCGGTGGCGACTCGATGTCACTTTTGTCTATTCTTTCCTAGACAAATCGCTGTCTTGGATGATCATGCTAAGCCTACACGTGAGAGTGTGGACAAACGAAGCTCATTTGTCAAAAAAAAAACAATGGGAAGCCTCAATGCATGTACCTATTCAGCTCGTGAGCACCTTATGCTGGGTCTAGGATACATTATGAGAAGCGAATAAATCTAAGTGTTTCGTACGATATACTAAGTATTGAGGCGCGACAGAGTACGGGCGGCGAGAGCGAACCCAGCCCAACACCGGCGGCGACAACCCCAGCGGTGGCAGCGGTGGTCCCGGTGACGACATCGGTGGCAGCGGTGCGCGCGCCCAACGTGACGGTGACAGCGGCCGGGATCCTCGAGGCTGACGCGCATATCCGCGTGTTGACTCCCACTGAGATCATGCGCACTCTGCCGCGGCTCGCGACACGACCCCCCGCACCCCCCGCGCAGGCGACACCCGCCCCACCCTCTGCGCCCGCTACGGTACCGCGATATAAGACAACACTCGCATACACACTTATAAACAAGTACACATTCATACTACATCATTTATTTGCCTATACTCTACCTCATGCCTTTTCACACTGTTACAGATTTTACTTTTTCAGAATGTTGTGTAAAAATTTTTTTCATTCAATGCTGCAGAATTCTCAATACATGAATGTCCAAAAAACGTCTCTATGGTTCATATAAATACTTCAAAATCTGTCCTAATTTCTTTTAATATTTTTTGATATTTTATCTGTGATTGAAACGCCCTGTAATTGGTTGCAACTCTGGAGACGTCACATGCGAGTAAACATAATGGTCATCTTATGGTATTAGTTGGCGCTTTTTGGGTTTTTGGATGATAAATTCTATCTTGAAGCTATTTCTAATACAATTTTCTTATAATTCTTTGTTGTAAATATATAAATTAGTGGCATAAATATTTGTTTCGAATCTCAAAATGGAGTCAAATTTTGTGGGAGCCGATACTAGCAACCTACTTAAGGTCACATTTATGGTTATACTTTTCTTTAGGAATAACTCAGATTACTATGCTGCGGAACTTATGAATGTAAAAACAGAAATCCTACAGAGTGGGGTGTTGTGCTGCAATAGGGTTCATAAGAATCCTTTCACTTTTTGGTGTAAGATTAGGGCATACCTACCTAATAAGAGGTTAGGTATTATAAATGTTATTAATTTTTAAAGAATTTTTTAGCTAGTAGAGCTAGTTTATACTTACATCAAAGTGATTTTCACACATAAAAACATTAAAATTTGATGAAATGCTATTTGGTTTTCTTCGAGCTAACTGTAACCACATTTTTCGTCTTAGGATTCGTTGGAACAGAAACAAACAGTTTCTGTGGAGTTTTATTTGTTGTATCTGTATTGTGGCACTACACACCATTTATACACCATTTTATAAAATTAACTTCAGCTGCACTGCTTTATTACGGTTATTGACTTGTTTACTTGCGTGTGACGTCACTCATGTCATACGACCAGCGCCATTACAGAATTAACATTTTTTCGGTTTTGGAAATTTAAACTTAAACATTGATTTATAACAAAAAATACCGTAGATATCCCGAAAATATCAATGTAGTATATTATATAATAAATAATAATTTAAAAGGATTTCCCAAACTTAGTCAAATAGCCTATCCACACAGCAATTGAATTGCGAAAAGCAAACTCTCACTCATATTCTAATTCAACCAAGATCACACATACAACATTACATACAACAGTAAAAAGTGTGTATGCCAGGTGCGTTTCGTTCATTGTTGGGTGATACGCGGCACTTCGCGGTCCTTTGCACGTCCGTTAAAATCAAATCCGTCACCCAACAAAAGTTTTTGGCTGTTCAGTGTAAGCCTTGTAAGCTGGTGTGTTTTGTTGAATTTTTATTTGAGCTTTGTCGCGGATTGATCCCAGAAACGCCTCCCGACTCGCTGATCCGTAACGTTGTTTTTATTATTTTCGCTTTGCCTTGGTAGTGTTGGCTTTAACATTGGAAGCATCCGGTGGCTGGTTGCGTGCTAACACTTCTAACATTAAATGTAGTACACGGTTTATTTGCGTATTAAGCTGCTGTGTAAGCTTTTAATGTAAGTTGTTATAGGTTAAGGTACACTTTACTAAATCTTCAGGAAATCTGTTCTTTGATTTAATTATTTTGTGTTATTAACTTTTTATTTCAGTGGATTAACATCTGTCTTAATTGGAAAGCATATTTTACTATTCATTGAGTTTATTTTTTGTTTCTATAATTTAATGTTATCATGTTTTTTTCTCCATCGCAAAATAGTTATTAAAACAAGATAGACGGAGCTTCTTGTCAACCGTATTCTTAGTAAATATAGAGCTTTAGAATAGGCTTATACATCTTAATTCAAAGTTATTTGTATGATAAACTTAATGTGTATTAAATTATGTAAAATAATATTTATAACAATCAAAATGCATAAAGCATGTTATGACACGGTTACCTTAAATTTAAAAATAATAAATTCTTATCTGTTTATAATTTCGGTTGTTGTATTACTGTTATTTATGTAGCTGTATTTATTTTATCTGGTAGGTTATAGAACAGTTTGTATAAATAATTATTTGTATGATATTAATAGTACAAAACAAAGTGCCTGCATAGTCAAAGCATGTAAATAAAGTACAAGGATGTCTTGTCAAAACGAAGAAGAATCGAAATTGCTTACACGTCTAATGTTTATCCTCTCAAAAATTGTCTTATAAAAGCTATGAAAAATGCATAGCTTTCTGTAGCAAGTCAACGGTTGAATAATATATGAGGGGGTGAAAGTTCCCAATGGTTCGTTTAAGAGCAAGTGTATCAACCGTTACTCTTACAAACTTGGCTGACGTTACATTAAACCGCGTGTCTACATAGTTACCTATCTACTTCAGTACCTTCTTATGAGGATACACTACCCGAGAGCGTAGACGGCAGTATTACTAACCAATAAGTTGCATCATAATGATTCTTCTTCCGACAAAACATCCGCCTACTCCCAACAACATCTGACCTAAAAATCCGGTGTAGGAGCAAGAACGGACTTGCGGACAGCAACGATCGGCTCGCGAGGCGGAGCAAGAGCGGCAATGGAAGCACTTGCAGCAGCAACGGCAGCAGCAAACGCAGCAGCAACAGCAGATTATACACGATCAGAGGATGCAAGGTATCTATTCTATATTAATATAGAACAAATATCTTTTCAAACCACATGCTCGACAATGCCGAATTATAGGTCATGTAAACCCTACCGAAAGCAAGACATTAAATCCCTTGGTATTAGCCGGGTTATAATGTTGTACTGAATTTCATTATAACCCGCTGGTTAATAATATGATTTCACTTTTCATAATTCTTATTACTATATGCATAAAGTTTAATTTTGCTAAACACAATTTGTCCTAGGCCATGGCCTACTTGATTTGACAAAATAAATGAAGTTTGCCTCCGTGTGAACCCCGGTCCGGAGGAGCGCGGTGTTCGAAATTCGAATTTCGAATCTAGGACCACGGCTTGTGCTTTCGAATTTGGAACGTCGCGCGCCTTCATTTGTTCACGCGTGACGAACAAATCGAGTTCTTGTAGGTGCCTATAGAAGATTTAATTTCAAAAATAATATTGAAAATGTCGAGTGATGAAAGTGTTTTGACTCCTGAGTTTATCAAATTAGATGCCATAGGCATTGTCAACAATCTGCTGCCAGAGAAGTCAAAGGAAAACATTATTTATCTACTGAGCCTGTTTTTTTGTCTCGCATAAGGTGTGAAAAGTAGAGTATACACCTCGGGGATAAGACTGTTTTAGTCTTGGGCGGTTGAACCCCTCACTGCACTCAGGACTCAGTCTTAATTCCCTCGCTTCGCTCAGGAATTAACTTATAACTCCCTCGCTACGCTCAGGAGTTAAATTATGAGTCCTTCGTTACGTTCGGGATTCAATTCGCTCCCGTGACATAAAACAGTGCTTTATCCCCTTAGTGTATAATCTACTATTATTAAATTGTAGAGGTAAAATTAGTAAATTATTTTCTTTGAAACTCCCTGAAACTATTAACTTGTCAGATTATGTCGAATATTATTTTTCTAAGGCCACAAGCGCACTGCACGGATGGTAGATCGTTTTCGCATGATCAAAAAAAATAAGGTCAGCATTCCGGGGGTGACACTTGCTTACGTCACTGTCCAGTTGCCACTCATTGCAACTAAACATGGATGTTGGGAACAAATAGTCAATATAAAATTACATAAAAAAAACACAATCGTCAAATTTATTTGTTAGATCAGTCGAACAGTTTTAGTTAAACACGAGTTAATGCGATAAATAATTGGTTAATACAAAACCACATAGTTCTATCAGATTCAAACAGGTAATTTATGGAGCTCGGGGAGTTACGATTTTACGTTACTGGTACTACACTAGAAAACTCATTCGTCACCACGTGACCACTGTGTCTCAGAATGTCATACCGGGCGAAGTATGTTATTATATCATGAGTTTTCGGATCTCTAAATCACGCGCATTAGCTGTCTACCTCATCATCATCTGCCTATATTAGTTTACTGCTGGACGTATGCCTCCCCTAATCGCCTACCAAACATCCTGCCAATGCGGCCGTAGCCAAACAGATAGCTCTACATACATATTATCCCTGGGTGTTTTATTCAGAAATCATTGACTGTCTTATGCTCGCTTTTCATAATGGAATGGGCACTGTGGTGTTTGATAACCATGACAAAGATAAGCGATATTTCCATTGAATACTATCAAAAATCGCCACAACCTTCCGTTCAAAAACAGTCTCGCTTGCAGTGGAAGGCCGCAGTTTATACCATCTAATTGTTGGCCAGAACTTTATTACATAATATTCATCTTTACTTTCGATGATCTTTCTGCAAGCTTTCTCTTATGTGATTTTTTCGCGCCTAGACACTCACTTGTGCCGAAAATCTCTCACGCTTACCAAACTTCTTCACTACCATCATCCTTATAACCATTCAGCGTACATTCCACAGTCCCTATAGCGTCACAAACTAACCTCGCGTTCCGCCTCCAAGCAGCGATGCAGCGACTCCGTGCTCCGGACGGTAGCACCTCTCCCGCGGCGGCACCCCCGCATTCTCCTGGGGTGGCGGAAGCTCCCAGGAGCGCCTTCCCAGCGGCGAGATTTCCACTCCACTGTGGGAATGAGGATATAAATAGGCAGCTGAGGGATTTATTGCAGCGACATCCGGAGAAGATGTGGCCACAACGTGAGTATGAGTGTACTGACTGATATGACAAGCTATAACGCCGTCGTCTCTTCCCCTGGTGTTGCCGAGGTTCCTAGGCGTGCTTTCCCAGCGGCGAGATTCCCCTTACACTGTGATAATGAGGATATTTTTGGGCACAGCGTAAGTATAAGTACATCTTTCTTGTCTATGACTAGACATACAAAGTTGCAAAGTATGCACTTCGCATAATAGATTGAAACATTGTGTATTGCCAAAGTAAGAGCATATTTCAACACCTTCAAGACATGTTATTAAGATTATTTACTATTATTTTTAGCTATCATCATCATCATCAGCCCTTGTCGATTCACTGCTAGGCAAAGGCCAACAGTGGGTCAAAACATTCCTTATATACCAGAAAGTTTAATAATAAATAATCGAAATAAGAAACTGTGCAAGCATGACCCTCAAACCAGGTAGCTTTCATTCCCAGTTAACTACAAATACTCTTACAAAACGTAAAAACCTTCATGCTTGTATACGCGCTATAATTTCCTCCATTCTTCGGCAGAAGGCGAAGGTATTGAAGGTGGTGTGATGGAAGGGCAGCAGTTCCGACCCCCGCTACCGGTCGGTATGAGGCCTCGACAGCCTTTGTTGCCCAATCAACGCCCTGATCAACACAGTAAGTGGACAATATTTTTTTAAGGTCTCAAGGTCAACACACAGGTGTTGGTAATATAAAAATAGATATTGTTCCAGCTGTTACAAAACAACAAAATAATAAAAGCAAAATGTTCTTCCAGTTTACGTACTAGCTAGACTAGATTGTGAAAAATATCGACACCACAGAGGATTATTATTGTATTTCTCTGATTGACACCAACAAAAGCCTAAGTTTGTCATCATCATCAACCATCACGTGTGATAAAGGCGTTTAAAAGCAAGCTCCTTGCTGGTAAAGGAAGGACCTCATTTCACTTTGAATCTTCTGTTTTTTTTTGCTTCTCGCATCGCAGTAAGAATAACATTCTATAACTCGGGCCTTACACAGTGTTGTGTTTCTTTCATCCTCATCCAATAACTAACCATGATGAAATAACATTTACTAAACTAACCCATGCTTACAGTGATAATGCAACAGCGTATCGTGACAGCTGAAGGTCAAATGCAACAGAATCAAATGCAAAGTCAGATGTCCCAACAGGTCATGGAACCACAGAAGACTAACGTTATTGTACAACCAAACAGTAAGACAACTGACATTATTTATTTTCCTGTGGTTTAACTAACACTTACAACTTTCGATATCAACCAATGCCTTAAATAGCTAATAATTTAACACCTAATAGCGCACAAATAAAGATCATTATCCCTCCATCTCGTTCTACAAGTTTGTTTAAGACACAATCAAACTTGTTTTTATAGTGGAGCATATTAAAAGGTAACCACCATTGCAAGATATGTGACCTTTAAGCTCTCTTGAATTCCGTGCACTTATTTTACTGGTGTTTGCCGACAAAAACCCCTTACATATTTAGCAATATATCAAATTGGAACTCTCGAGCTTAGAAAATAAGGCTTGTTATAAATTGCAGATGAAAATCAGAACAAGCAAGAGAATCAAGACCAAGGGACTGATGAAATGGATATGGCAGAGATGGACAAGTTGGAGCAAGACGCTGGAAATATTGGAGAGGTAAGAAGAAATCTACTAATTTGTATTGTTTTTGTGAAACAAAAGTATCGATAGGCATAGGATTTCGCGTTGTAGTGCAAAAATCAAGTGCTTAATATATTTTACTTTTTCAAACTATAAGGATTAAATAGATAAAGTAAACTATTACTGAATATTTTCAAATTTCTTGTTTTTATAATGTCTTTTGGTAACCAGAGCTGCTCAAACTTTTATAATTAAAAACAGTAAATTAAAGTTCATCTTGGAAGTTTTTTTAACAAATTACTGAACGAGTAGCGTAGTTATCAAAACATTTGAACGCAGTCACCAACAGTCAAACACAAACACTACTACTTTTTTATACTTTTCATAAATTCATTAAAAAAACTGAAGATATTGCTTTAGAGCAAATACAAAAATTATTATACCTTTCAAACGCTTTCTCTTTACTGATTTTTTGTTTTGCGTCTGATTGGCCTTGCCCCCTCGCACACGCACCTTCAAGGTTATCCACTCATGGGACACCCTGTATATAATTAATTCTATAGGTTTTACGGAAATTAACTGTGTTGTGAAAGTCCGTCTTCACCGTATGACAGCTTTAAAAAATCATTACTCAAAAAGAAAGTATGACAAATTGCAGCAATACCAATTTAATTATGATCATATTTGCATACAACCAAAGTCTTTTCTGGACCAGAGACTTCTCACATCAATTAAAAAATCGTCTTAACCCACCAGGTCGGCGACATCCTCACCGGTCTAAGCGGCGAAGACGACGAGGAACTGTTGGAATCCCTCACAGCAGAAATTGGAGAACAGTTCAATATACTAGAGTATGCTGACCCGGAGTTGGCTAACCTCAATGACGCAGAGCATATACTGGACGGGTTGGAGCTTGCTGATGATGTGCCGGAGAGGCACGCGAAACGGGAGCCCGAGTAAGTGTCCTGGGGTTTATTTTAGCATTTCACGGTACACGTCTTGTGGGATACAAGAACTATCCCACAAGTACAAGTACTAATTCATTTTCAGTAGGACGCTGAGAAGTCACGTTCACATTTAGTTCTTGAAATACAATAATAGTGTTGTCCCAAAAGTATCGTACAAAATAAAACAAAACAAACAACTACAACGCCAAAGTAAAAGAAACAAAATAACTATCGGGCTACTTTGATTCGAACTTCTTTTTTTTTATTAAAGTCAAAGTAGATAAATTTATTTCTTTAGGCTTAAGTGCTTATTTTGTATAAGCACTTTTGTTTTACAGCGCTTGCAACTGGATAAAACAAGTCTTCGTCAATCTGTCGTTATTGATTTATTTGCCACGGTTTTCATCAATAAGGCAATAATTGACTCTAACCTAACTAAATTTTATTTCTTCCACAGAGACGAGTCTGAACAGACCCAAGATAACAACAAAATGTACAACGACCTCCAAAAAGCCGTCAAGAACATTGAAAACAAACCCGAAGTAAAAGCCGATGGCACGGAAATCAAAACCGAAGTCCAAGAGGTTAAGACCGAGCCGACAATGGCTCAGATGTTCAGCGATGGCGTACAGAGGATTATTACTCCGAACCAGCACATGGCTTTGCAGGTTAGATTGCAGGTTAGCACTCTGTGTTTTAAGCATGCTTTAACAATCCATTATTTGGCTATTATTAACATTGCTTGTTGACTTTTAAAAGTAAATGTTAACGCGTTATTTTGTACTAACTGTGCTTAAATAGTAGACTCAAAAACGTTGGATTAAATGACTTCGAGCCTGTAAATTGGGTCCTTTCGATGTATTTTTTCTGGCAAAATATATAAATAAATAATGCTGGACAATTCACACAGAATCATCTAGCCCCAAGCTTAGCTGAGCTTGTGTTATGGGTACTAGATAAACGCGATGTGCAAACTTTGTGTCCTACAGTGAAAAAAAGTATTGTATTATGTATATTAATACAATACAATATACGAATGAATATACGATACAAAGTTTGCTCTGCGCAAAATGTAACCATTATAATTATTCTTTTATAAATTTTTATCGATTGGAATTCTAGGATGTTCTTTAAATATCGCTTGTTTTCAGAATGCAATGCAAGCGATAAAACCCGAAGTGAAACTAGAAGCGGACGACAAGCAGCAAAGGCCAG
The DNA here is from genome assembly GCA_947086465.1 of Eupithecia exiguata. NCBI lineage: Eukaryota > Metazoa > Arthropoda > Insecta > Lepidoptera > Geometridae > Eupithecia > Eupithecia exiguata. The sequence goes on along the minus strand of OX352233.1, from coordinate 3,231,611 downwards.
TGTTCTCGCAAATGTTCGCCAACCAGCAGCAGCGATTACAGATACATCATCAAGTAATAGAGAGTTTCCTTTGACTTACACTTAAATATCTTGTTTCTTTCAACAAAATACAGGATGTTTGGTAATTCAACCGACATAATTTTTTACGGCAGCCGCAACCGTGACCATACATACATAAATGGCATGGTTTTAGGAATTGAAAATATTGCAATCTATTATATAGTTTCGTTCGCAATCGTCCATAGCCTTCCTTTTCCCCTGGACTTATCACAGATATGTTCAAAGTGATAATTTTCTGCTTTTTTTGTTATGGTATATTCTATCTTTGAGTCTTACCTAAAAGAACCTAAGTTTAAGAAGTAATATTTGTTACAGCAACAAATCACAGAAAGGTTCAAAGTGATAATTTTCTGCTTTTTTTGTTATGGTATATTCTATCTTTGAGTCTTACCTAAAAGAACCTAAGTATAAGAAGTAATATTTGTTACAGCAACAAGGCGTTGTTCAACGCGTACCGCAGTTCGCCGCCGCCTCGCCGCAAGCTCCAAGACAGCAGCTGCACTTCCAACAACACAATATGCACTTTACACAGGTACACTTATGTCTAGAAATAGAGTCCATTTTCTCGTGACATTCCCTGTCAACTATCGTAAACTTTGACTCATTTATGGACCACAAGCAAATTGAACATTGGCCGTGCCCAATACCTAATTAATATATCTCTGGTTTTGGCGAGCGGTCTGTGAATGTTGAGATTTCTTGTACAATAACTTTAACTATAAATATTACGACGAATGACAAATTTGTAGTTGATAGATTGGAAATTAGGAAAGCTACTAAGAGGATAGAGCAGCAGAGAAACATAAAACTCCACAGCTATCAATAACCCACCTGTAAGACTGCATATAACTTTCAAGTTTTGGAAAGAACCTCCTTAATAAACAACCTCAAGACTCGTAACACTATAATTCTTCAAGACTCGTAATAATCTTTAAGTCGCGTCGAGTCTAGATATATTTACTCTCAGCTTTTATGATATCACAATGCCTTCATAATTTACAGCAAATCGTGGAGCAAGGTGGCACCTCCGGAGGCACCGTAGCGACCGGCGTCACCCCAGCGCAAGCGGCCAACGCACAGAGCATTGTCAACGCTATGACGGCTCAGGTGAGCAGATAGAGACTACAACTGACTGAACTAAGGTCTCATTTACGGAGACGCCGGGTGTCGAGCGTTGCATGTGGCGTGGCGTGTCTCCTTTCGCACTCTAACGCCATATGTTTGAATTCAGTGCGGCCCGCACCGCCAAACGCAACGCGTGACGCCCGCTTCTCCGTGAACGAGGCTCACAAGAGCCTCGTTCACGGAATGATTTTTTTCCTTTGAATCCTTTATTATGAAAGAATTAACTTTGCTTTGGTAGTTTTTTTTCTAGAATAGAGATGATCTACGTTGTCAGTACCAAATTGCGTCGAATAGGATTACTTAGTTATTAAATTAAAGCTATCTTATTGACCTGGCTTATATATTTATTGAATTAATTGGAAAATCAACGGTAGGTTTCAAATTTCACAATCCATACAAATCTGAAATCAATAACTTTTATTTCTTTAGGCTTACATAATAAGCTCCGTGACAAGTCAAATTTAAACAATTATCCCACTAATATTATAAATGTGAAAATCTGGATGGATGGATGTTTGTTACTCAATCACGCCAGAACGGCTGAACGGATCTGGATGAAATTTGGCATAGATATAGATTACAGTCTGGAATAGCACAAAGGCTATTTTTATCCCGGAATTCTCACGAGAACCAATCCACATTAGCTACATAGTCCATCAGCTTATTAATACGGAACGGCAGCAAAATCATCCTAAAACTAGAAAGGTCTGATCAAAAACTAATCTGTAAACTGCATTATACAGGTGAACGCAGCGCTAGCCGCAGGTCGAAGCATCGCAGCCGGGACGCGATTGGTCGGCGCTGACGGCGCTGTAGGCATCGTGCGCGCTGACCGAACGGTCACTCTGTCGCATCTGCCGTACTCCGCTACTGGACAGTTACCGCCACAGCAGCAAGGTAAGCACTTAGTACTATTGTAATAAATGAACAAGTCGTTCTTTATTAACTTTCTCGTTTTGCCTCGTACCTAATACGAAAAGCGGCAGAACAGCGCGTAAGTTTGAACTGAAAGGGCTTTTCCCTGAGCGGAATGTGTCAAATCACACTAAGAAATATAAATCTAAAAAAAGATCTTATTTGGCGGGAACAAAACAGGATTGGATAAAATTCAATTTGTACTGAAAAACTGTAGGTGGAGCTAACGACGCTAGAGTCCGTAGACAGTCCCAAACATTTTCGTCGGTTACTTGATTTCGTGGCGCAGTTGGTTAGCGCATTCCCAATCTGAGGGAAGGTCGCGGGTTCAAGTCCCGCCGAAATAGTTTATTTTTTTGGGATATTATTTAATTTCTTAGGGATTTACCTGACTGCGAGGGCTTACGTACTATAATACCAAAAATCTTAAATCACGCTTTAGCCACTTCGCTAGGTTTTCATAGGTACGCGATCCTATTGGCTGTTTGATAAAACTCTTTCGCTTATTCGTCGGAACATCGCCCGTAGGTACGCGCTTTATCGGCGATCACTGAACTATCGACATTGGCCGTTCAGTGGATCAATATACCTACGTATCCTTGTTCGATCCTTCCTTACTTATTATGGTATACGCCAGATAAATCTATCTAAGTATTTTGTATCAAAACACCTCGTACATTCCAGGTGGGGTCCCGCGACCGCCGCCTCCGCCGCCGTACCCCGGCACGCTACGCCAACCGCAGCCGCCGCCGCCGCCGTACCCACAGGTAGGGATCTAACCTGCGGTGTACCACACTATACCGTTGTTGAGGCAATTCTGGACTGGACGACACTTTCTAGTGTTTAGTATATTTAAAAAAAAATTAGAAAGATCAAGTGTGTTGAATTTTCTTGCTTCTCGCAGAACTGCTACATTGCATTTTTTTAATTGATACTCACGCTATCTAGAGGAATCCACTTTCATTTGTCGAAATCCGTCGAGCATGAGGGCTACAGCGATAGCAAACGGATCTTACATTCTCACATGGTATACACAATTACGCCCCCCTTCGCAATAACAATAATACTTGGATAACGGTTCAGAATTGCCTCAATTACACTTCAAAATGTATTCATAATCAAATGCCGGGACTAAATTGAATGACAGGAATCAGCAGCCATCTTACTAATTCCGAATAATGCTATAGCTAAATGTTTTTGGTAAATCTTGGAGGATTTTTGGATAAGTTGTCTGTCGTGCATGCCGTATTTTCGTGTTTTGAATCGATTTTGACTTATCAAGTCAAATACGGTTCTGCAGCTTTCGATGTATGGCGTAAGCTTTGGTCCACATTTTCGAGACACGTTCAACATGCAATGTCGAATGTCACGCAAACCCGTTTAATGTGAACCGATTATGATGTTTTTTTATTTATTTATAATTCGCTTAATTTTGATCGTTTCGCAGATGTGATGTTTGAACTAAATCATAATATCCAGAGCAATATTAACTTGTTGAATTATTGGTGGCGGACATTTTTGATGTAAATAACGAATCAAAATTTAAATGGACTTGTTTAAGACAAGCTTAAAAGACTAATATTGCATGGGTATATGAATAATCGCCTTCATTTCATACGCAACTCTTAACAAATAACCCACAGAATTAATAATATTATACGTAACGAATGTACCGATAAAATTCGCCAATTTTTTTTCTCATATTTCTTTACATAACTCATCCAGACTATCAAAAACGCTGGAGAAAGTCGTGTAAATGTACCATGCAAGGGTATTTCATGCTCAAAGTCAACCAAAATATCCTGCACATGAGATACAACAGCAAATTAAATTCAGAGAATGTTGCGCACATTATTTACGTACAAGAATCATACAAAATTATGCTAGGTATATCATACTTCAAGTCAAACGGTACAATCAAGAACAAATTAAATGTAGAGTGAGTCGGGTCTTGTATATTCATGCTTAAAGCCAAATCAAACCTTTCGTTAAATAAAGTACATACAATACATACATAGGGTGCCAACCTCATACATAACCCTCCCCCGTTGGTAGTCGGATAAAAATTAACTCCGGGCAAGCCGAGGCAAATGTAGTTCGTATGAAATGGAGGCGAGCCTAGGTGTTTTACCATCGACTGCTGAGTACAGGCGTGTTGTTTGCATGTCGGTGGTTGATGGTTGTTGGCGCGCGCAGCCCTATGAGCCGTGGCCTGATTGGCTCCACCGGCGGCCGTTGCTGCTGCAGGTCAGACGAAATCCACCGAGTCCCATGGAATGTGCATATTCGTCTAAAAAATAAACTAATTGGACTAAATTTTCGTCTTACTTGAACAAATCAAAGCCAAAAAATCATTGTTTTCTTAAGACCTTATAGGGCTAAAACAAATTGCCAAAATTAGTTCGCATTTTGAATTCGTCTCCATATGCTAAAACGTAAGCAAAGATACGAATCGGACAAAGGACCTCTTTATCCGACTCATAGCACGTACGAGTATAACAGGATATTTAATTTGATTCCTCGCGTCATTTGCTTTTATTTTCAATCGACGTTTCGACTGGATTACAACAGCATCCTGAAATAACACCTATTTCATATCAGAATGCATTGTACAGCTTATTCCGTAACAAAATGAAAACGTTTTCTCTTCTCAATCGACAGAAGTAGTTTTTGTTCTATAAAACACTTGTATTTTATGTCTCAACTCATTGTTTTATGTGGCAACAATAAATGGTTAATGTATGTGTTCACTGTTTGTTTCCGACGAATATGCACAAACCTAGCCTACACAGCACCTCACCTAGCTGTCTAGCTTTCCTTGAACCTATCCTCGTACACTGTTTCATTATGTGTGAATAATTCTTATCTAGATGAAAATTTCTGTTTAGAATGGGGGAAGCTCTTCAATTTGTTAGAAATATGTGAAAATAATCCATTAGTTTTCCGTAAATTTCTGGTTTATCGAAATGATTTATACTTGTCTTACAAGATTTGGAAATTCCAAGTGTGAGGTTCTTGTTTCCCTTCACCCATCCCTTACTTCCTTCCTTAGTCTAGAAGGCCCCTGGGCCCCAGGTATCTAGGGGGCCTCGTCACCTGCTAACCACCTTTACGTGTTTAACGCTTCTTACTTTGCTCGCTCACGCATGCGTAAAACTAACCTTTAAACTATTTCAGCAACCTTCTTAACACAGAACATTAACATAGATTTAATACATTAAACTGAAGAATTGACATTGAATTGTAAAGCTTAGGTCCAGCTGCCTGTCTCATCTTGGCTGATGTTTTAAAGGTGGTGGAATTTGATTTTTCTGGGTACGGGATACGGTTGATATTTGACAATGATTGTAACATTTCGATACAAATACACTTTAAACAGGCACTAATTCAACACACATTTCAGAAATAGCAAACACAGAAATATGAAGGTGACAAACTATCTTAAACGATTTGGTTGCGTTTCAAAGTACAGTTCATAAATGTACCTAAATTATTAGGCACCACGTAGATACACTTCTATCTTACTACTAGTAAATTCTGTAGAATTTTGCACATTCTATTAGTTAGTTTGTTTCCAGCAAAATAGCATGTGCTGAAGTATTTTGAAATTAAAAGGCTAAAATATTTTGTTGTTGAAATTATCAGTAAAATAAAGTAACTTAGTTTTATTGGATGTTTAATTTGCAAACAATAAATTTTCTCCAAGAAATTTTCTACTTCAGCATATCTTTCAAGATGAGACAGGTGTGTTTAAAAGCACTATGTAAAAGTAACTTCCATGAACCAAATGAGAATCTTGAACCTCAAAAAAATTGTATAAAAGTGAGAGAGATAAAATGATCGCACCGTAGAGTCAGACACGAGAGAGCAGTCCGCGGTCGCGATCGACGTCGCATCCCGGGCGACGTCACATATCCAATATTTAACCATCAGAACGTAAACCAGGAGCAACCGTTGCTTCTCGAGGAGCTCCTGGAGCAGGAGAAACGGGAGCAGGAGCGCGACGGCGACGGGTGGGGGCCGGGGGTGCCGGTGGCGGGGCCCGCGGCAGGGGCGGTGGGGGCCGTGTCGGCGGGGGCGCCGCCGCCGCCGCCTGCCGTGCCGCTGTACACGGGGACCGCCCCGCTCATGCCGCCGACGCCGCCCGAGCGCGCCGCCACCGAGGCCGACCTGCACGCGCGCCGCCTCTACGAGCAGTGGCTCAAACAGTTCAACGCCTTCGCCACCGACCAGCAGCGCTACTACGAGGTCGAGGTTCAGAAGCTCCGGAAGGTCCGAAAGGTGAGCAGTAGTGCGCTTTCGTGTCGTGTGCTTGTAGACTAGCCGCGCCCGACCCCACGACTCACTAACAGGGACTCGCACAGGGTTTCAATAACTGTCTAGAAATTCATGGAAGGATTTATTACACTTGTCTTAACACGGGGTATAACTAAAAACTGCGGGTTTCGCGTAACTTGTTTCATGGATTTCTATGTTCACTTTCGTTATTGAAACTCCTTTGGTTGGTTTCGTCCACATCTACTGACCACTGTATTTCAGTCGCTGAACAGTAAACAGCGTCAGCTGCGCAAGTCTGGCAACGAGCTGATGCCCAACGACGCTTCGGAGCTCCAACGCGTCTCCACCGAGCAACAAGCCTTGCAGAAACATTTAGAAGCCGCTAGAAAGCAGGCCAGACAGCATAGCATGCTCATCCAGGTTCGTAAATCCACCATCATCTCTAAATTCCGGCAACCTGCAAATTTCTAACAAAACTGGTATTCTTCTCCAGGAATACGAAACAAAACAGCGCCAACAAAACCCCCAAATAACACAACAAACGGTCATTAGCCAGCAGCAGATCGGGACGAACCAGACCGTATTCACGGGCAACCAAAACATGCAGCAGAGTCAACAAATTCAACAAACTACCATCAATCGTCCGATGCAACTAGGCCTCGGCAGCGGTCTACAACAGACTCTTATACGTACCCAGACGGGGGTGATCGCTGGCGAGCGAATAGGGCTCGTAACTACAACACCTCAAGGTCGAATTCTCCAGCAAGGCGGACGGACACTTGTGATTGAACAAGCGGGGGCACCTGGACAGCAACTTGTCAGACAGCTGTCACAAGAAAGGCCGCAAGGACTGGTGCAGTTTGGACAGCAGCCGAGACAACCAGTGCAACAGCAAAGGCCTGGACCAAGACCCGCAATGTCTCCTTTACACGTCCAATCAGCCCAATCGCCGCTGCATTCCTTAGCGCCACAATCGCCGCTCCACCATCTAACATCTCCGATGCAGTCCCCACTGCATTCGCAACAATCCCCGTTGCACCACACGGCGCAATCTCCACTACATCCTTCGACGCAGTCTCCGTTGCAACAATCTCCTCTACACTCACAGCAATCGCCGATGCATGTGCAACAGAGCAACATGCCGCAGCAATCGCCAATGCATCAGCAATCCCCGATGCATCAGCAATCTCCAATGCATCAGCAGTCTCCAATGCATCCGCAGCAGTCGCCATTACACCAATCGCCGATGCATCCCCAACAGTCTCCGATGCATCAGCAGTCTCCAATGCATCAGCAATCCCCAATGCATCACCAGCAATCGCCGCATCACAATCAAAGCCAGATGCAGCATTCGCCGATGCACTCGCAGCAAAGCCCGATGATGCAGCAAAGCCCGATGCATACGCAGCAGAGTCCGATGAACTCTTCGATGTCGCCGCAACATTTCCTGCAGCAGTTGCAGCAACAACGGACCAGTCCGCAGTTGCCTACGCCGAGTAGAAGTCCACAGGTAACTTTATGTCCTTGGATCTTAAACGTTAGTTATTGGTGTTAATTCAGATGTTACCGGAACCAAACTTAACTAATTTGACAGGACTTAAATGACTCCCTTTCATAACGATCAAATGAAAAGGAAGGCATAATTGTTAGTGCTATCACCAATCAGCCATAAAGGTCATTTAGGTTTTCTAATATCTTCGCTTCTTTACAGACCTTGAATTGTCAGAAAAACTCGCGAATTGTAATATTTTTGAAGTTTTTGAAATATATTTTCTTTGTTTGTTCTGAACTAAGGTAGTTTTAAAACTCAATGACATTTTGTTCTAGATATATCAGCAGTCACAAATTCAAAGCCCTGTGTCGTCGCACTCACCGCAGTTGCAAAATGTAAGTTAACATAGTAAATGGACATTACTCATTTCTTTAGTATGGTTTCAATAAAATATTTGTTTAATTTATTCAAAAGCACCTGTTTAGGAAGACTAGCGTTGGCTGTGAACCAACATAAGCTGAGACAACCTTTTCGTGAATCATGCATGTTTATTTTACCTCTTGATTTTGTTGTAGTTTGGTCTTTCGTAGTTTGACGAATTCATTATTAATGTGAGCGGGCTAACTATGAACCCGTTTGTGTTGGAAGATCACCAACTTTTCATTTCTATCCCATAACGAGGGGCATCTTCAGGGTGAGTGCGGTTCTAGCCGCGCGCGTTCCACGTTCCTTCGAGCACCTGCGCTGGAGAGGTCCAAACAAGGTTCATAGATAACCCGCTTACATACGTGATTTGTGAAGATTGTGCTTGATGTGTAAAATAGATTCTTTCTATACTAATAATACTGATGTTTCAGACGGATTACATCACGGGTAGATTCCCGCGCCCCGCGCCCGGCGGATCACCTTTGCCTACTCGATTCGCCAGACCGCCAAATCATCAGCAAGGTATAGACTATTATTTTTTCATACTAACTGACGCCGATGGCTTCGCACGAGTTTTTGTGGATAAAGAGTATAAGCATTCAAAGTATAAACTATTTACCGATGCAGTAGTGAAGCCGTTAAGGAAGTTACAAACACCCAAAACTCCGCTTCACGTCGCACTAATATTATAAATGTGAAAGTTTGGATATGTGGATGTTTCTTTAGTACTACTACACGCCTAAACTACTGGAAACTAACTAACTAAATGAAATGAAACTGGGGCTTAATTTTGCGTAGATATAGGTCTATTCCTGGAATAAAACAGAAGCTACTTTTTATCCCATATAATAGTTTCCGTGGGATAGTAATAACATTTGTGTATAAAAATAAAATTTCAACTGTTTATGTATAAAATTTGACTTGTCTAAGTGCTTATTTTGTAAGTCTAAAGAAATAAAGTAATTGAATTTTGATTTAAACGTTTCGATAGAAACAGCGCGTGCAAAGCCGCGGGAAGAAACTAGTAAAATAATAAATTAAGATTTATATTTTGATGCATGTATGTAAGTATATCTTGAAGTGAAAGTTTCTGTGTGTGTTGAAAGGTATGCGCGTAGGAGGCCCGTATGTTGGACGATCCCAAACTTCGCCCTTGGGCAGCCCACAACCAATGCCGTCTCCGGGAAATCCTTCCAACGAAATGGCTGTAAGTAACGCTAAATAGAAACAAAACTGTTTTATTTGTAAGTCAACTAAACTGAATACAATGAAAGTTATAAAATACAGTTGGGAGACATTTGGAGTACAGTTGGATTCGCAAAACGGTCACAAATCTCACTGACCTGTTTTACATTCAACATTGGTCTTCTGCCAGAGAAAGAGTTTAGAGTAAACAAAGTGACTTCTGGAATTTTACCAAAACGCATTTGTCTCATATGCCATCAGCGTCATTCTATTACAGATCAAACTATTACAGATCTATTGAATCTTTGTGTTTTCATTTGATTGTACATTTGATTTTACAGAAAGTTATCTATTTACAAAATGAAAAATTCCTCGTTTTTGTGACGCCCGGCGCTCGTTGATAGTTGTTTTTTTTTTCAGCGTCAACAAATGGTTGCCCGTCAACAATACAGCCCGATGGGCCAGCCGGGCTCGCCGTCCGTATCGCGCTCCCCTCACGTCCGCACTCCTACACCATCGGCGTCTCCCGCGGCTTCTCCCGCGCCACACATCGACCACGGTGGCGGTCATGGACACCACATGGCACCGACTGACCATGGCGGGGGAAATAGTGTAGATACAGCTCCAGTAACCGACCATGGAGGAGGAAACAGCTTTGATGTAGCACCAGTTACTAGCCTCTTCCCTCCTGGGTATAGATACCGCAAGCCCGGACTTTTCGGAGGCGCGCCACCCCCGCAGTGGCAGCAAAGCGACAACCGTCGACACATACCGATACTCAAGCGACGACGCTTCGCGGGCAAAACACCTGCCGTAGAAGAAAGAAACGACGACGATGTTCATACGTACGCGCAATTCTCACACGATATGGACTTCGACGGTGAAGACACGCCTAGGCAAGACGATGATGTGGTACTCATCGAGCCCAGGACTTCACAACCAGCTCGAGCGATACAATCCCCACAAGAACGGATCGCGACGGAAGAAGACTTTGAAGAATTAATAGACGGAGGCGGCACTGATGAAGCAGAAATGGCGGAGGCTCCTCCTCAACCAGTCCAAACAGGACCTAGAACTGAAACTGCCACAAAAACTGTCGCAGTTATAAGCTTATCGACAGGAAAACCGACAGCTGCGTCCTTACAACAATACAAACTAATGGGCTCCACACGCTTGCCTATGTTAGGAACGCATGTCCACGCAGGATCGAAGCTTCTAGACGACGTCTCTCAAGCGACAGTCGCCTCTGTGTCCATTGCGAATCAAACAATCTCAGTGCCAGTGTTGAAGAACTTATCCGTGCCAATTTCTAGCGGTGCAAGACAGCAGCAGAAGAAACCTGGTCAGCAATTGTCATCCATGATTGGAGTAATCGCATCGAGCGGCGGAAAAGTCGGAATGAGTCCAGTTATAACGCTCGCTACTCCTAGTCCGCAAACTCGCGTGCCTGTGTCCTTACTCTCGCATCAAGTGAAACAGAAGATTGTTAAGACCATTGAGAAGCCAATGGCGCTGTCTCTAGGCTCGTCAAAGCTGTCCAGTCTAACCGTGACGCACGACGCAACGCTCCCAGCAAAGATATTTCAAGACGACGCGGCGTCGCCTGATAGTACAGTAGTTAACGAAGCGGGACCTTCGCGTGATCTAGATATTGAGCGAGAAATCAGTCGGCATACAGAGCTGCCATCCCACGCGCATTTTAATGAACGCACACCTTTACCACTCGGTCGGGGAGATATAAAAAGCCCTGATCCAGTTCCCGAGACTATTCCCGATAACATAATGGAGGGTGATGACGATGATAAGCCAGACGATACAGCAACAGAAATGCTGCTGGCTTACACAGCCGCGCACGCACCGCAACCACCACCGAACCCACCCCCAGCCCCCACAGTGGCACCACTCGACCCGCCACAAGAAACCGTCGTCAAAACAATCAAAGCAATCGCTAACCAGAACAAAGACATGTCGTACACAAACAACGTTATCGATTCGAACATGCAAATCACTTCGGAGACGCATGAATCTGTGCAGATCTCTATTCCATCGCCGACGCCGTCTCAAGAACGGTATCTCAACTCTATCACGATGAGAGAACATGTGGATACGCAGGACGATCGTAAGCATGTAGAAACCTTTGAAGACATGTTGTGCATGCTAGAAAATATTGACGAGCCAAAAACTTACGGGAAAGCTCAAAGGCCACAACAGCAAGCGATCCAGCAAATCCCAAACCCAAACGCAGGGCCGTCGCAGCCACACGATAAGCAAGAACCGCCGACGTTTGCTAAGCGAGAGCCCGACCGTCTCGCCTTACAAGCGGCGTCAGTACCGCAGCTTTCTCCCCTCTCCCAACCCTCAGAGATAACATCAAACATGGCTAACGTATCACAACAACTTAGAACGATCATGTCCTCCATAAACCAAAACGCTGCTAAAACAGACGCAGCGAATATCGCAGCGAATGTAATCAGAAAAAACAGTGATGCTACAACACCAACTCAAGTGAATTTCGAGAACCTTCTACCGTCTTCAAAAGTCGAAGTGGCGGTTTCAAGGCCATCTCCGATACAACGGATTGAAAAACAAGTGACGCAAGCCTCGGAACAACTGCCAATGAGCGTTGCACAAGCTATAGGCTCTCGAGTCAACACGCTATCAGCAATTAACCAAATGAGGAAGTCTCCTACGGTCTCGCCTATAAACTCCCCAGTCATGCAAAGTCCGTTGATGAAGTCACCAGCGCAATCACCGCTGATTACAAACCAGACTTTCAATCCTATGGATGACAATATGGCTATCTCATCCGCCTCTCAGATCATCCAGATGCCAGCATTATCGAGGATAACGTGCAGCACAACTCCGCAAGCTATTATTCACACGAATAACACGATTACAACGAGTGCTATGAACTCTTTCCAAAATAAACAACCTCTGCAAACCAGTATCCTCAGTCACACATTACTGCAGCCTACGAGACAAATGAATGCGAACTTACCATTCAGCCAACAGAGTATCAGTTCTAGTCAACCACCCGCATTGGTGATGACTTCAAGGCCGATAATGGGAAACAAAGAAGTGCCTCCTAATGTGACTGTTCGAACTCACACTATAGTGACTCCAAGCATGAGCCAAATACAAAAACCCCCTGCTCCACTTAACTTCATCAACACTTCCAAACTATTACACACACAACTGACCTCGCCACTGAAAAGATCAAAATCAACAGATGAACCTAAAAGCGAAGTAATTGTCGGCCACATACAGCCGACAAAACGTCATAGCGTGGAAGCTGTAGTAGTGAAATCTGAACCGATGGAAACGGACGATCCTACAGCAACCGCTGTAGATGCTGGAAATAAGACTCCGCAGGGACAAACAAATCAGAGGAATGACGAGTCACAGAATGTGCTTCTAAAGCAACTATTGCAGACATCAACAGCTTCAACCACAGTTGTGCCGCAACCACAGCGGACCATGACGATAACTAGAACAGCACCTGCACTTGGAACGATACCGTCGTTAGAAGCGCAACTAGCTAGGCCGTCCATACCCCCTCCAACACTCGCCATTTCCCAAGACGTCGACATATCAAAAGCACCACCTCGCCAAATAACTACAGCAACCTCTAGTTTTGCTACACGACCGATGCAAACCTGCATCCCTACTTCTTCCATATCTCCGTTAATCCACGCTACACATACGACTCAATCGCTGATGGATGTCCGAAAACCGCCCATGAAGATGAACAAAGAGGAAACAACACCGATACCGGAAAGCTCTCCAACGATAAAAACCATGCATATGGGACAGATGGGATACATGAACATGAATCTCGAAAGTCAACATCAGCTTCAACAAGCGATTAAGAAGGAAATAGCCCCTCCTCAACAAAGTCCCGTACATAGACCCTTCACTCCTCTAGATGTGAAGAAGGAATTGATAGACGAAAGTTCTCAGCAATCAGCCGCATCAGGTGTATCCGGAGCCTCTGACCAAGGAATGAACAGACTCGATCATCCCATGAAGGAAGAGTATCCAGAGAGCGTAAACATGGATTCTACAATGGAAACGAATGTAACCGAAACTCCTTCCGAAGCTAAGAAGAGAAAAAGGCGAGAATACCAACAGAAAAAGAGGAAACAACTGCAGATGAACGCAAAAGCGGCTGCTGAGAATAACTTGAGTGCTGCTAATGCGAAAAAGAGACCACGTAAAGGGTCCCGATATGAAGAAGACTACGACACATTTATTGACAATTTGATGGCTCAACTACGCTTACTACCAGCTATGCAAATTCAAGAGCCAGCGTTAACTACCAACTTAGCCGTATGTCCACTATTTGGATCCGGAGATCTGACCAAATTGAAAAGCAAAGACTATGATTTCCTAAAAGGCGATTTGACCGGCGAATTCGGTAACGCAAAGATACCAAACGTTGCTGATTATTACAACACCAAACCTTTCGGAGACGACGAACCCTTACCAGAAAAACCTCCAGCATCTACACAGCGAGGCTTCTACGATCAGGAGTTCCAACCAATCACATTCGACGACGATCCAGAAGACAAAAAACTAGAGTTTACTTGCAAAGAGCGAGATACGGATACCCCAGATAGTATCGTTAGCTGTTCAAGTCCTGAATGCCTGGAAATAGAGCCGGTTAACAGATTCCCCGGACTCAAACTCATTGATGACGATGAAGAAGATGAAGACAGTGATACAGCCGCAGGCCGCGTCTCGCCGATCATACCTATCATTGCGCCTGTGCCTATCCGGATAAAGACGCTAGGCCTCTACCCCCTGAAGGAGGAAGAGGACAATCAAAAAGCTCTGAAGACACTAGACACAGATTCACACAAAATTAAAATGGAAGATTCGCCTGGTTCGGAAAGTAGCGAAAATGTTACCGTAACGCTTACTCTTACGTCTGGTGCAGCAGAAGATATACTTGGAGTGTTGAAAGAACTGGCGGGAATATTACACATTCCTCCTCCGACATCGTATCAGATCATAGAAAGAACTGCCACTCCTCCGTCTCACAAACTGGGACTGTACCGATCGAAAGGAAAGGACGGCAAAGAAGGAACTCCGATTGATATCCAGAGTATCCTAAACGGTGCCGCCAAATTCTGCCGACACTGCGACGTTGTTATCTTAGATTCTGTTGTCAAAGCCAAAGCCTCGGAGTTCCCTTTACTCTCAGCCAACAAGGGCAACGCTGGCGAGATTTTATGCGACAGCGATTCAGAACTTTACTTCTGCAGTACGCAATGCTACGGACGATTCGCGTGGCGTCCAACCAATATCATCCTCGACGGAAAATCGAAACCCTCCATCAAAGGCAGCAAAGCTGACACAGAAACCAACGCATCTCGAGACCGCGAAGACTTCGATACAGCATCCAACGAAAGCATGGAAACGGACGATTTGGACATCAAACCTGACATCAAAGACGAAAAGATGGACCTCTCCTTCATGGATTCACTTGACAACGACGAACTAATGAAGGAAGTCGGCGATTGTGACGTCAGTGCTCTAGAAACAGAGGACTTGAAAAGCGAACAAGACGAAAAGAGCAATCAAGGCTCAGAGAAAGAGAAGTACAGAGGCATTCGATACAAAGCTTGGTCGCCAGGCTGCATAGGTCCTCCAGTTAAATACAAACGGCCCACAGACAGGGAGCTAACCGAGCTGGTCTTTAGAACAGGCGTGGCTATAATGCCCGTAACAAATGAGGATCATAGACGATGCGAATTATGCGGAATAGAAGGAGACGGAGTAGCGGATGGTGTTTCAAGGTTATTGAACTGTGACGTCAACAGATGGGTGCATCTAAACTGTGCGTTATGGTCCGAAGGGGTCTACGAGACAGTAAGCGGGGCCCTTATGAACGTAGAGACTGCTTTAGCGACGGGGTCCAACGCAACATGCGCAGTTTGCAGACGGTTGGGCGCTACTGTGAGGTGTTTCAAGGTGCGGTGCGGCAGTGTCTACCACTTGGGATGCGCGGTGAAGGATAACTGCGTTTTTTACAAGAATAAGACTGCTTTCTGCGCGTCGCATGCACCCAAGGTGAGACCATTATCTTCCTTCGATAAGATACATAGATGCGATAAACACAAGACAGGGGCCTGACAAAAGATGGCCTATACCCAGTAGTAGGTGATTCCGGGCTAGAATGATGATTTTAAGTTACAATATTTTACAATCACAGCGTCCCTACCTGACAGTATTTTCTCATTGTAGAGTTATATGATTAGACTATAGAAAAATTGAATTCTAATCCAAAATAGCTAGAACCACAATAAATTTTGATTCATACGAAAGTTCTCAACTCACTTCCAACCAAACTGATGTCATTTGTAGCAATAAACTGTCGGTCGCATATGTCAATCTCACTAATATCTCATCTCACTAATATTATAAACGTGAAAGTTTAGATGGATGGATGTTTGTTCCTTTATCACGCCAGAACGGCAAAACGGATCTGGATGAAATTTGGCACAGAGATAGATTATAGTCTGGAATAGGACATAGGCTACTTTTTATCCCGAAATTCCTACGGGAACGGGAACTACGCGGGTGAAACCGCGAGGCGCTGCTAGTAGACCAATAAAAACAAAATGATGATACTTTTCAGAACGAGAAAGACAACGAGCTAACAACCCTAAGCGTGCAACGTCGCGTGTTCATATCCCGCGACGAGCAACGCCAAGTGGCCTCCGTAATGCTGCACTCCGATAGCAACCATCTGATTCGCGTCGGAGGCCTCATCTTCCTGAGCCCTGGACATCTGCTGCCTCATCAGCTAGCGGCCTTCCATACGCCCAACTATATCTATCCTATTGGGTATAAGATTGTGAGTATTTGCATCAACATACGGAATACTTAGCTAGTTTAATTCTGCAAAAGATTTGGATAGTAACCGTTTCATCCGCGTCGGAGGCCTGATATTTCTAAGCCCGCGATGAGCTGGCGGCTTGCCACCCCGTAGTGGGTACTAGAGAGCATACAAGGCATGGCTCGCTTTTCTAACAACGCTGAGTGGAAGTGCTCGCTCCGCGCTCGCCAAGACTCGGCCACCTGAGCAAAGTTTGGCATTTATTAGACGCGTCTTTGAATGTACTGTAAAATAGATAAAACGCAGATTAACGTCACTTGTGTTTGGTTCGTTTTGGCTAGTGTTAACTGTAAAGTGACATTTCGCTTGACGCGATTCTGCTTCTTGAAGTAACCACCCAATGCGAGCAGGTTTCATAACCCTTTAGTTATTATTACAATGTTTAATTTTCCCAGGTACGTTTCTACTGGTCAATGGTACGCGCTAACTCCCGCTGTCGCTACTTGTGCTGGATAACAGAGGAGGACGGCAAGCCGCGCTTCCACGTGCGCGCGCAGGATGAGCCGCAGCACGAAAACGCAGCAGCAACGCCGCGTGCTGCCTGGGCCAATGTGAGTACTGGCACGTAGCGGCAACGTCGCACACACGTTATCCACTTGAAGAAACAATTGCATTATGTATTATTTTCTGCCACCAAATATCAAATAGGCACGCTGTTCAGTTTAATTTCAATAAGAAAAAATATTTTAATGAATCGCAAAAAAAACTCACCCACAGGAGACCTACAACAACGGTAGTCAACCGTTGTAGGACTGAACCGTTGCAGACAATAAATAACTCTTAAAACTCAAAAAGTAGCTATAGTCTCGTAAGATATAATGTTTTAAACTTGAACCTTTTTTAAATTCTGACGTTAGTTTTTTTTTTGTTATTAGATTTTTATGCTCTTCATTCTGGATTACAAGGAAGACCAGCGCTTCCTTCCGCTAAGTGTTGGCCATTTTTCTTGTAACTGTATTGATTGGTTCTTATTTATATTGTTTGAATTGTGCAACAATATAAACCAATTTTTACTTTTACTAAACTGTACGACCACCTAGGCGAATCTATAAAATACAATGAGTACACACTCGCTACCGATTCCTTGACTAATTAATATCTTTCCTATCCGCCAGTTTATTTAGAAGTGGAAAATACGCTCATGTGAAATGACATACAGATCTAGCTCCCCCAGTTAGCATTACTTAAGGGAATGCAAACTAACCTCGCACTTCTAATTCCAGATATTAGACGCTGTAGCGTCTCTCCGCGAGGCTCGCAACGAGGACGGTGTCCTTAAACTATGGCCGAACTACGTGACCGGGGAAGATCTGTTCGGACTGACGGAGCCGGCTGTAGTCCGAGTGTTGGAGAGCTTACCTGGTATGAACAGATATAGAATACCCCAGAAACATTATTTGAACTGGTACCAGATTTGTAATGAAAACCTTTTATAGTCGACAATATATAACGCGAGTCTTTGTTACCACAACACCTTATTAAGCGTATCCCAGATTGGCGAGGTCAACGGTGGCGGCCTACCACTGACCACTTAACTGACCGTGATAAGAATACACTACGCGCACTTGCGGTCGCGGTGTACCGCGCTCTGACCGCGTCGAAGTCGCCTCAATATGAATAACTCCGAGGACTACAAATAGTATAAAAATGACCCCACCGCTGACCGCGTCAGTCTGGGAGACCCTAATGTCTTTGATCCTATAGTATTGCTCTGTCTGACGAGAGAATCATTACAGCATTGGTTTCGTTTTTGTGTGTGACTGTACTACATCAGCCCTCATACAAATAAAAATTACATAATTTCTTACGCATCATCTCATACCATAATTTTTACATATTTCTACAGGCATAGAAACCCTAACCGACTACCGCTTCAAATTCGGCCGCTCAGCGCTCCTAGAAGGCGGCCTAGCTATCAATCCTTCCGGCTGCGCCCGCTGCGAGGCCAAGTGTCGCACGTCGTGGCGCCGCGCGCCGCGCCCTCTGCATACGGCGGCGCTACCGCACCTACCCGCGCCTCCCCCGGGGGCGGACCAGCCTGTGTGTCCTTATAACAAGCAGTTTATACATACGAAAAGCAGTCAGTATAAGAAGATGAAGATGGAGTGGAGGAACAATGTGTACCTTGCAAGGTAAGCTTGCTAATGCGATACATTGGTGTCACCTCTCTTTACTGTTATTAATTATTTATAACAACGCCTAGCATTGACGGAAGTTTTTAACTAACGCTTCATTCTACTTTCCGAAGTTTAGGGCCTAGGGGACCCTAAAGGTTGTCTCAGCTATGAACTGCACCGCTGTCGCACACCATAAAAATGTGTTTCAAATATAGGTTTTAACTATTAACACTTAGCTGTATTTTATATTGACGGCATCAGATAACTCGCGGGCTCAAGCGAGTGCTTGAAGCTTACGGCAATGGTTTGCCTTTTGTCACTGTAAAATGTATCTAAAGATTCACATATGTACTTAAACTAGTAAGTTTAAGCACATATTTGAATGCTCATTTTTGAACTTTAAACTAATGAATGAGATATTCCTTTGCAGATCAAAGATCCAAGGCCTCGGACTATACGCCGCCAGAGACATAGAGAAACACACGATGGTGATAGAATACATCGGGGAGATCATTCGCTCCGAGCTGTCGGAAATACGGGAGAAACAATATGAAGCTAAGGTAAGAACTCATCGTCAGCCTATATTAGGAGCTGGACATAGGCCTCCCCCAGTGAGCGGCCTGTCTTCTGCTTGCCGCATTCAGCACCTGCCTGCAGTCTTTCTTTGAGTCAGAATTAATTAAGCTTAATTTGTCAATTTTACTCGTTTAAAATTAAATGACTAGGTATTTTCTAATAATAGTCTGCTAAGTACGCTCTCATAGAAAATAATGATTTAATAAATGCATGTAGAGCCGATCTAGTGCCGCGTATTTCATAACGTGTTATTATTCTTGAAATAGCAACCGGTTATTTTCATAATAGGTCACACGACAAAAAGTTTTTACTCCGAATCCACCGTATGATTTGGCCTCTTTCGTACTATTCCGAACAATAATTGAAAATAGAATGTGAAAATCGTACGCGCGTATTTCTTGTGTACGATTTTCACATCAATCAAGTTTTGACGATTTTTTCTCGCAGGTGTAGTAAAAAGCACTATGTATCTCAAGGGGGAAAGTGCGATTCCTACCTCGTGTGTTTTAAGGCCAAAGGACACACTATAGAAATCAGGCACGTTCTCGTCTACAATGTACTATTTATCCTCAGAACCGTGGCATCTACATGTTCCGGCTAGATGAGCGACGGGTCATAGACGCGACGCTAAGCGGCGGTCTAGCGCGCTACATTAACCACTCGTGCCAGCCTAACTGTGTCGCGGAAACGGTAGAGGTGGACCGCAGTGTGCGCATCATTATATTCGCTAAAAGGCGCATCGCGAGAGGAGAAGAGGTATTTAATTTATTTTTCTTACTGAAGACCGTGGAAGTGTTATATTACTATGCTCGCTGTACACACGTGTTTTTTGTAACCATGCTAAGAGTTTTTAGAGCATGCATTTCTTTTGGCATAACTGAATGCAATATGGCGCATTTAAAATGGCGACTATTTTAAATTCAATTATACCAGTTTATTATTATTATTTTTTAGTTCAGTTTTATTTTGCAAAACGCAATGTAAATTTACTGAGCCTAAAATACATCAAGTATAGAAAACGCGTTATTTTTGTCCACAGTTGGCATACGATTACAAATTCGACATTGAGGACGACGCACACAAAATTAGCTGCATGTGCGGCGCCCCCAATTGCAGGAAATGGATGAACTGAATAAATAAAACACTAGCTGGACTACTTATGATCAAGATACACATTATTTTTCTATTAGATTTAAGATAAATCATTATTTTTAATCTTCATTTTTAAGAGCTGAATGCACGCCAATTTGTGATCACGTAACTGCGGAATTGGCGTGCACTTTTATAATTTTAAACTTTTGTACATTGACCGCCATTGAAAGCCATGTTATGTGAGGAAAGGCTATGAACCTAGTGTAAATTACCAAAGTTGTCTATGTATTTGTAAGCTGACGATATTTTAGATATATTAGAGATTCCACTTCCATGAGCTGTGTGATTTATGATAAGACAATATCAACAGATTTGTAATGAATGACATGCAATTTTGTAACTTTTATCGTCTCTAGACCGTAATTAGAAACATGTTTTTGTAAATAGTTTTGAAGTGATACGCATATAATGTAGGTTACAAATCGTTATTGAATTCAAATATTTTAGATGTGAGCGTTTTAAAGTTTATATTTTTAAATCTTTTTTTCTCATTTTTTTTAATGTTTCCTGTTTACAAATTTATGATTGATTTAAATCAGAAATCGAAGATTTTTTTAAGCCACCTTGTATACTGTGAAGTATACTATAAAATCTCGAAAGCGTAGGTTAAGTTATCGGGTAGTTGCGTATGCATTTAGGTAGAAGTAACACATTAGTTAATTACATGTATAGTTCACAGAGTCTCTTCAGCCCGAAACTGTGGCTACAGATCTCCTAAGCTATCTGTGAATTGAAGAGCAGCCGAGAATGGAATGTAGTTTTATTTTCGCCCAATTTACAGATAAGTTGGGATTTTTAGGGCTGACGGTTTGAGACACCCTGATGTCTAATGTAAATAACAGAGTCCGACGTCACGATGTGCCTCAAGGCGTGATGTACTCGTGTTTGGGGTGTCTCAGTCGAATAACTTGTGTACGGTAATATTATTAGATTTTCTCTGCTTATGGTTAATGTACATTTTGCCTTACTAGTTCAGCAATAGAGATCAGAGTCGGTATTTTTTAGTGATGTTGTAACTTAGTCATATATATATATATATACCTCGAATTCGCGGCCTTTGTTGTGTACATAAATAATGCCCCCAAATACGTGTGCATCACGGCTTACCATTTATCGTATAGTTATCGTAGTTTAGTCGGTAACACCGCAGCGCGCCTTCTCAACCAGATGAATTTATGATTATACTTGGTTGTGTAAAAGATTAAGCGCACTCTCATACCAGAACAGCTGGCTGGTCGAAAGCTGAAGCGCGAAGTAGCTAGAATAATTATGTAGTTAATTGCTCTTTGTGATATTAATTCACATTTGCGTGTGTTTTTGTAGCGCGTAAGATATTGTAACTCGAGTGGAATTTATGTTACATAACCATGTTACAGAAAAGTTAAGCAAAGGATGTTTTTGTAGTAAGAGCTTGTAAGATCTGGTATGTGAAGTTCGTTAATGTGATAGCACAAGGAATTTTTGTTTTCACGCAGGTCTACATTACGATTCAATTTTAATTATAAGTGTTACATGTGCAATATCATTTACTGATTGTAAATATCCACCACCAAGAATGATTATAATAATCTAGATGTAAATTAGGTTTGTAGTTTTAGTAAATGCATTATGTATTGTTTTTTTTAGACATCTATGTACTTCATGTTTTAACATCAAATTATTTATTAAGCATTCCCATACGTTTAGAATCAAACGTTGTTGACTCAAAAAGAATATTTTTCAAAAGTTAAATTAACTGTTGATTGTAAAATTATTATTTAGAAAATATACATTAGTATTTTTATTGCATTATTTTCCTATCATTAAAATAATTAGTATAAAATACAGTTTCATTTTAATTTGCGTCTGCGCCGCCTCTGAAATTAATGAAATTTAACTAAAAGCTGGGTCTCTTCCAAGACGAGAGTACAATAAATGTCTTCTAGACCTTCCGACCGACCCATCTTCGGTCACATCGTCACTTGCCATCAGGTGAGCTGTAGCTAGATTTAACTGGTCTGTGGCTGTAGTCAAAAAAAGGTTTATTGACCAAAAAAAACTATTTAAACCTGGGAAAACTGTCTTCTAGGTTGTAGGTATTTCAAAAACTGTGTTTTGAAATTACAAAGCATTGATGATGAAGGCAATAACTTGCATTTGATACACCATTTGACCATGTAACAGCCGGGTTTTTCATCCGCTTGTTAACCTCTGTGTTTACTTGTGTGTGGAAAAACCAAGACTTGGTTATTATAAAAAAAACCGGCCAAGTGCGAGTCGGACTCGCGCACGAAGGGTTCCGTACCACTATCTATAAACACGGAAAAAAAATCTCATTTGTGTTATGGGAGCCCCCTTAAATATTTATTTTATTCTGTTTTTTAGTATTTGTTGTTATAGCGGCAACAGAAATACATCATCTGTGAAAATTTCAACTGTCTAACTATCACGGTTCATGAATACAGCCTGGTGACGAACAGCGGAGTCTTAGTAATAGGTCCCGTTTTTACCCTTTGGGTACGGAACCCTAAAAATCAGTTTATGATAGGGACACAAACTGCCCAATGTTTTTTTTGCAGATTCCTTTGTTTAACGAAATAATAAAATAAGTGGCGGCGCTAGTGCGAGTCAGGGTACGCCAACGACGACGATGCCTCCGCACCATCCATTGATTTCAAAGTGTGGGTAGAAAAGTAATAGTGCCTACTTATTATAACCGCCCTCGCCTGGAAGGCCAAGCTAAATAAAACTTTTCTTAAATTTAATGGAAGAGCAAAGATCAAACAGCCTGAATCCCAGTTTTACTATAATTTATTTGTTTGTCTATGTATAGTACCTACTAGGGCTGAATGGTGCCGATTCTTCGATACTTTAAACTAAACTAATTGAAAACTTCGAGATTCTCGCTCACCCTTTTGCCTACCCTATAGGCAGGCTACAGCCAACGCAAGCGATGTAAGACCGTGCAAATAAAACGAATAATTTGATATAAATTTTATTACAAACTGTTTTCCGACTTATTGCAAATATTATACCAAAGAACATGGCAATGTTAAGCTGGAAGCCAGCAGAGTAGACGTTGTTCGCAACAGAATGGAAACGGCTCGTCTAGCAAGGCGAATAGCCAATGCTTGTACCTCAAGAAAGTGAGCACTATGAATCTCAAAAACATGTTTTGATGACCCACTAAAATTAATATTATCATACAATTTTAGCAGAGTCGAGGAAGTAGGTACTATAGGAAAAACTAGCCATTCTGGTAAACACATTTATTCTAAAAAAATCTACCTACCCCAATGTAGACTAACCGTTTCATACACATGTTCAACTAAACAATCCGAAAAAATGATTGAAATAATTTACAAAAATATAACATTCGTCATTTTAAATATAACTCAAGAGTGCTACTTGAAGAATAGTAGTCAAAATTATCACTCTTATGCTGGAATGAGAATAAGAAAATAAATATTTAATAAGAAAACTGCATCCCGACTGCTGAGAAATATCAAGTGATTACTAAATACATAATAAGACTAAACATAGAACCTATGAGATGACAAAGCGGCTTGAACAGAAATCAATGATGCTTCGTCCAAAGTAAAAGATTTGGCGACGAGATGATACGATAGCGAGATAATGAATCATGCGTTGCACCATTACCTAGTAAAATAGACACAAAATGGTTTTACAAACTAAACAACTGAAGAGACGCGTAATAAAGTGCTTTACGTAGCATGAAATTGATTAATTCAGTGTATTACAGCCAAACACGAACACTGAACAACAGCTAACATCCGAAACATCGCTTCTGCACTTAGTTGTAACCAAATCTCGCCCACTAGTACACTCGGATTACAAGAAGTTAATACCAATCACAATTATTAATTTGTACTATACATAAACTATCTTTCAGATATGTCGATAAGTAATACTGCTGTTCAACCAACAATACAGAAAAGAGATTTTAAATACAAGATAATCTATTTCGCTAGTGTTACTAGGGAGCGAGATCTCACAATCATTGCTTTTAACATCCACATTTAATTGTAAAGTAGCTAAAAAGCTATTTCGCCTCCCTCACTCTGACCTTTCACATTATATTAATTTTTTTATTGATGCTAAATGATAATTATTTTACTTATATATTGAAGACACGTTTGGCCACAGTGAAAAACTGGATTGTCAGTAGAGCCATTTTAAACTGCCCATTAAAATGTCTCTGATGATATTATTATCCGGTAAATTCACTGTTTTCTCACAGAGATCTGTCTGTTTGCTTCTATTGATCACAGGACCGAAGATAAAATATACATACTGTACACACTTAGCTACAATCCCTCAAAAAAATTGCATCAGAGAGACAATACATTTATTACTATCGAAACCACATACCACTTTATTATTTTGTAATATGGATTTCTCCTGAACTGTTGTTTTATTGTGGGGGGAGAAAGTTCACTTCACTGTTATCTGTATTTTGTTGTGTTGAGTGGTGAAAGCGCGGGCGGGTGGGTGCTCAGTCGATGTACTGGGCGAGCCAGCGGAAACCTTCGCCGTAGCCCTGGCGCTTCAGTACTGAACACATGAACAGCTCCAACGGCCGTCCGGGGAGCTCCGACCGGGACACTTTCCCCTGAAACGGAAAATACCAATTAGATGAAAGATTTGGACACTTTCCCCTGAAACGGAAAATACCAATTAGATGAAAGATTTTGCGCTTCAGTGGGAGTTCGTGAGTCCTTGAGTCCAAATGCCTATAAGGGAGAACACGTAAAATATACCTAGGTTCTTATATCTCACCACATTCATCGTAACGGAAACAGCAGACCGATTCCGAAACTCAAAGTTTGGTCTTGTTACGGAATTGAATCAGTTATACAAGTTTAACCTCTTACAGAATGACCGCTATGAAATAACCACGCGCCGCGAATTGAGTTTACCGACATAAATTATAGCGTTGCATAATGGTCCAATCCAATCTTTCAAGAAATAGCAAAGCAGCCTTGATTACACATTTACAAATAGTAGAGCTAGTTGGCGATTAATCATGGTTGTGTGTTAAAGGCCCAGTTACAATTTTTAGTTTTTCGGTAACTCACGGTCACCGCGTCATGTTAGGGACTAGGCCCTTTGAAGTTTTATTTGGTGGTTGGGATCTTAGGGCTAATACCATACTAAGTATTTAGCTCAGTACAGCAACCACGTGAAAAAGGCCTAATTAATGCAATCATCACTATGGAAGACCAGTGCTGTAGTTGCTCATTGAGCTCCTGCAGCGCGCTGAGGGTTACTCACTCTCGTTTTGGTGTCACTTTTTTTTTATTCTACCATTTATATTACCTTATTATTCAACATTTATTTTATTTTAATTATTCAACAATATTTTGAACCAGATTTTGCCAAAATAATCATGTTTGGCAGACAGATAGGTGATAAAATACAAAGGAAGCTGCTCTCCTTCCTATGGTAGGTTTCCTTAGTCGACTCTTACATACGACATCCAAGAGGGTCGATTCTCACGCCACGGCCGCCGCATCTATAATGAACCAAATACATTTTTCTTATTCATTAAACAAACAAAATTACCTTGCCAGTAGTCTGCTGGTACAGATTGAAGAACTGACGCAGTTC
This sequence comes from Eupithecia exiguata, assembly GCA_947086465.1. NCBI lineage: Eukaryota > Metazoa > Arthropoda > Insecta > Lepidoptera > Geometridae > Eupithecia > Eupithecia exiguata. The sequence continues at coordinate 3,205,771 of OX352233.1, read as the reverse complement.
GTCTTCGCTCGCCGCTCCGGGTTTGTCGATCTTGTTGCCCAGAATCAGCACGGGGCAGTTGCTGAGAGTCTCGTCAGTAAGCAGAGAGTCCAGTTCAGCTTTGGACTCGCGGAGGCGCACGCGGTCGCAGGCGTCTACTAGAAAGACTATCGCATCGACAGCGGGAAAGTAGTCGCGCCACACTCTTCTAGCTTGCTGATGTCCGCCGAGGTCGAATGTCGTGAAGCGCATACTCCCTATTGATAGTTCTTCGGATGCTGTAGATGAGGGGAGGTTGTTAAGACTTTTTGTATTGTGTATTAAGTAAAGAACTCGTGTTTTGGGATGTTTTATCTGCTCTAGGTTTTGTGTAAGCACAAATAGAGAATGATGTCATCAATGTGATTTGGGATGTTTTGCCCAAATCTCCTTCAAGTAGAAAATAATTTTCTGAGTCATGCACGTGTGAATTAGGAATAATGTCATTAAACTTATTCATAATAGGCTTTGACTTTTACGGAAAGCAATTAATAATATTTCCTGTTATGATCATAATGTTTTATGGGAATTCTGTATTTTTGAAGTAGCAAAAGTTGAATTGAATGAATTCCCATGATTAATTATTATGTGATAATAGAAACTTAGGATTTTGTTTTATCATTACGTCTCTGAGTGGTCATTATTAGAAATGAAGTCCATGCTCAAAATGATTTGATCAGTTGTAGTTATTTCATGTATTTCACAGATAATTATTTATTAAATAAAATTATCTTTCTGGGGACTCTAATTAAAAAATACACCTAGGTAATTTGATGGAAAACTAAGTTTAAAATAACTTGCCATAACAACAAATAATACTATCTATAAAGTACATAGGTTTTGTATATAAACTTGCACGTAACTTATTATTTGAAATTTATTGCTATGTAATCATTATTCTTGGCAGTTCAAAAGCAACGTGCACAATATAATAAATTAATGGGCATAACACAAAAAGTTATCAGCAATAATAAAATGGTTTATGACTTGGTTTATTCCAGTTAATCAATATTTTATTTGTATTTTACATTTGCATAAATTGTTTATTGTTCCCTGCACTTTTCGAATCCTATCCTACCAGGCGAAAGTTTGTGCAATAATAATTGTGAAAATATTTGTAAGAAATCGATGTTAAAACGACTAAATGGCTCGAAATTTTGCCCTCAAGCATCAAGATCTAGACATTATATGCAACTTTTTACTGCGCAAAAACATGTGCGAAGGTGCTGGCAGAATTTTATATGTAATTAGCAGATCAACACAGTTTTTTTATCATGTCAAAGTTTTATTTCCTGTAGCACATCACATTCAAGTACATCAACACATGCATAAAGCCTTGTGACTTTGTCTATCCATTTTGCAAATAGATAAACCGGAGTTCTATGGCTCAATTCTGGCCACCAGAACGGTTGTCAATGTTGATAAGTATCTATCAGATATTAGTATAGTTCTCAAACTACTATAGAGTCTACAGGTGATCAGAATTCTGGCTTCTATTTCAGTCATTAGATTGGAATTTCCATTCAACATAGAATAGAATAGAAAAAACTTTATTTGTCACTTGTACAAGTAGGAACAAACAATGGCAACACGGCTATGCTGCCAGCATTCTGGGCACCCTGGCAAGCCTTCTGGTGACATCTTAGTTAGGAAATTAAGTTAAAATACTAGCTGTTACTTGTTTTTTTTCTTTCAGTTAATAACTTAGTGTGGTTTTTTGATAAGAAACTTACTTGGATGCAATGTAGGTACATGCTGCGCAAGTCTATCATCCTTGAGCATGTGCAGAAGTGTAGTCTTGCCAGCATTGTCCAGTCCCAGGAATAGAAGTTTACCAGATTTCTTCCATAGACCTGCAAATATTTAACTTTATAATATTTTTTTTGTAAATAATGCAGTTAAACAAGGCAACATGTAAGAAATTCTTATCATTGAAAAAAACTAAGAATGATAATCAACAATACACAGTCTTTTTCAATTTTGTTTCCCCATTAGAATATAATACTATTGTTTTCAGTAGTGTTATTAAAATATCTACACATAGTATGTTGTGGCCTCAAAGCGTTATTGAAATTTACCCTAGTTTACATAGCAAAAAAAAAGTAGCAAAGTCTACAATCCAGTTAGCATTTTAATAGGAGCTAAGTTATAGTTCGAAATATCTATTTGTGTATGTGTTTTAGTCATAAAACTGATAGATAATTTAAGTATATCTGCAGATAAAGTTTGAACTCACCAAGGAAACCAAGGACTCCCGTAAACCAATCCAAGATAAACATTATGAATCTGGAAATAAGGAAATTATTATTACTACCTAATGATCACTTCATCTCGGGATCCATTCCACCTTCACAAAGAACGTACGTGATGACTGTGATGAGTAATGACTTGCGAAACTTATTGCTTGTCGTTTATTGCGACGTACCACTTGCCAACGGAATTTCACAGAAACATTATTTCAATTCACTAGGCATCAGTCCATAAGACTCGTCAGACATCGAAACGTAGTAAGAATCCGATAGTGAATTGAGTAACATGAATGACAGAACGTAATTTGCACACGAACTTCCAGCGAAGATTACACAGGCATTGAAAGATAAATACTCACTTTTTCTGTTTGAACTAGATTACCTAATGCTATAGGAAGTTTATCACAATATTTCCCACTTATTTGCAATATTGTACGGCGCTAAAAACCTACAATTTTTCTCAGCAACGATGGAATTAAAAGTTGGCAATGCAATAAATGACGTGACGTGACATACGGTATTTCCGGAAGTTGTCTGTCAGATGTCATTTGACACAAATGCGTTCATAAAATATTCATGGGAAAAAATATTAGGACAAATAGTGTAAAAGCAACAAAAAGAAGAATGGGTCTGACCACCCTCCTTTTTCATTGGTCAAAGGTCACGAAAATTGATTTTTCACATTTATTTAAATTAGGTTTCTCTACTTACGACACACTACTGGCTGTTTATGGGCGCTCCACACTCACGCGAGAATCTCGCGAGAAAGCGAGAAAATTCACATAATCTTCGCCTTGTTCTCAGATGGGCGCTCCACACTCACGCAAGAATCTCGCGAGACAGTGGGAAGACCACAAGAAACGTGAATGTGGAATCGATTCACAGCGAATCGAATCGATTCAGAGCAAATATAGCGTTACATTATATTTGCTCTGGGGCACTCCACCCTCACGCCATACGCGCTCCATTGTTTATATAACTTAGAACGCCAAAATGAAAGTGTAGGTACCCATACGAGTTCACAGCTGATTGACTCTCATTGCTACCCAATTTTTTGGCTAAATGACTGGACAAAAATATTGATCCAATCTTTCGTCTTCTTGTGTGTTGAAAAGGTAGGTCTACTTGGTACAAAACGATTAGGCCGAAGGGGATCTTTGTTTTCTTTGCGATTAAGATAATAAGTTTGAAGAAAAATTCATGATGTGATGGTAGAAAAAGTAGATAATTTTGTAAAATTGTGGCAACACTTGGATAAAAAATTCTTTCTAGTTTTTGACAGCTTTCAAAGCTCAAGGTATTTTTAATGTTTTTCATGAAAAAGTGGAAATTTCTACGATAAATCGAACAAAATAATGCATAAGCGTTGTAGAGATAACTTCGCTCTATCGCCTTGTTTCATTTTGTGATTATAAGTGTAAGGATTCCTCGGATATTTTTGGGTTACAAAGTGCTTGAAGAAGTGTTGTTATTTTCAGGCTAAATCATGGCCCCAAGGAAAAACAAAGTTGCAAAAGAGGAGGTCCAAGTCACTCTTGGTCCTCAGCACTTGATCGGCGAGACGGTGTTTGGTGTTGCTCACATATTCGCTTCATTCAACGACACATTCGTCCATGTTACGGACTTATCCGGTCGGGAAACCATTGCCCGTGTCACCGGCGGCATGAAAGTGAAGGCTGACCGTGACGAGGCTTCGCCCTACGCCGCTATGTTGGCTGCTCAGGTTTGTTTATGTTCCTGTTTACACCTCAAGCAAGACAAATTAAAATTTGAGGTTATGTTTACTACCTTGTCCAATGCTAATATCTCACTGTTCTGAACTTGCTAGTTTTAGAAATAATATTGGTTATGGCCTGTATATAAGGCTTCGTTAAATTCTACTACCTTATTGGAATAATCAGCTGATCAAGAAAAACATCTTTACTTCTGCAATATTGATATTTTATATCTACTTATACCTCAAATGATCATGAATTTATGACTTGATATAAAATTTAATTGCTGTTATCAATTTGTATCCTAATTCTATCCAAACCATTTCAGGATGTAGCTGAGAGGTGCAAGAACCTTGGTATCACAGCCCTTCACATCAAGCTCCGTGCCACTGGTGGCAACAAGACAAAGACCCCTGGCCCTGGCGCTCAGTCAGCTCTCCGTGCTCTTGCTCGCTCTAGTATGAAGATTGGCCGTATTGAAGATGTTACCCCTGTGCCCTCTGACTCTACACGCAGGAAGGGTGGTCGACGAGGTCGCAGATTGTAATCTGTTAGTGTAAGCTCACTGTGGACTTTCAATAAAAAGTTTTATGGTATTTTCTGGTTTCATTGTTTATGATAAGCAACACCCAAAAACTTTGGCTAAATAAAAAAATATAGGTAGTAGCAGCTTGCACAATAATACTAATTGTGGTTACCAGCCTAGTATGAAAAAATACAGGTTAGTGTACGGGAAAATGTGGTGGCCACTAACCACAGCCACTGGTGGCCAGCAACAGCGACTTAACACACTCTTATATTTTGTATAGACGCACTACACTCGTGTAACTGGTGGCGACCACTCGTTACAGCAGTGTTAGCGACTCCACTTGTGGTTGCTGCGATGACACATCCCTGTCGCGCTGCTCCACCACCCACGCAGTTAGGAGGCTAGACTGCGAAGCGGAAAGTGGATTTTAAAATGTGGCAGCTTCCGAAAATTCCATATTAGTAAGTTTTCCACCGCGACAGCCGGAACTGCGCGGCCGCGGCACTTTATGTCAAATTAGAACAAATAAGCGAGGGTTGTCGTCGACAGCTCAGAGGATTAGCAAGCTAAAGTGGCAGTGGGCTGGCCATATCTCGAGAAGAACCGACAACAGCTGGGGTAAACGTGTTCTTGAGTGGAGACCACGACTCGACAAACGTAGTGTAGGACGCCCTCCGACCAGGTGGGATGATGATTTGCGAAAGACTGCTGGCAGATGCTGGACGTGTCAAGCTGAAGACAGGGCGCTATGGCGCTCATTAGGGGAGGCCTATGTCCACATGTGGACTACTATAGGCTGATGATGAACAAATAAGCCGCACGGCTTTTTTCGTCGCGACAGTGGAACTGCGCGGCCTACTTTCTTTCCTTTATCGCGTCATTTTCATAGCTGACAAAAATGACGTGTTAAACAAGCGATCCTATTGGTCGGCTGGATAGCAACGTACAACAGCTCTGGTGTGGAAAGGCAGCCTATTAGGGAATTCCTGCCCTTTGTGGCCCAAGCTAAATCTGTGAGGGCGCGAGACACTAGACTTTCTTAAAACAAGTTCAATAGCGTACAAAATTGTACATGTCTTTTGGAACGTATGCTATTACGATATCACACATACCTACCGGCTGTGTAATGTATGGACAATTGGACAGAACGAAAGGGTTTCGATTTTAGGGAACCCTAAATAAAAATAATTTGTGAGAACATTGAATGTTATTTATTCATAAATAATTTCAGTAACATAGATTGAAATTCTCTAGTTATTTAGTTACCACTTTAAATTTTACAAAGCTTTTAAATGTTGAGATAATCCTAATCTATTAGGTTCTTACATTTAATTTCGTGTACAATTAATGTATAACTAAAGTATTGCACATAGAATATTTGTGTATTTAAAGTGTCTTAGAAAAAGTTAAAACAGTCTTAGGCTATGACAGTTTTTAAAATTCTATAAAACATGTTATATTAGTTGTAAATTACACATGCGCAGATTATTTATTAATATTTGTGTTATCATTTTCCGATATTTTTATATTTTTAAAGCTATAACAAAGTGATAGGATACACAATTATTGGACATTGGTGATCAGATACAATGAGCATTATATAAAATCAGCTTTGTTGAAGGTGATTTTTATGAGATCAATAAAATACACTAACATAATAATTATTAGGACTAACTGAAAGTTGCTCCTTGAGCTTCCTAATTTCACCTATAGGTACATTAAATACAATTTACCATACACTAATCCAACTGTTTTGTAATAATGTATAAAATTACTTTTCTACATCTACAAAAAGTCCGTTAAACAAGGTGTATAAAAATAAAAGGTACACCATCTTGCATAAAATAACAAATTATGCTTCACGAACACAATAATTTCGATAAAATCAGTCAACAAAATTGAGGGCTCATTAAAAATAAAAATTCTGTAATAAAAATTTAAACATTTAACAAACAACTAGAATACGTTATACCTCGTGCCATTAAAAATGATAAATAATCATAAACTATAAGTAATAAATTCCAACAATCTTAGTTAACCAAACTGAGAAACATTCCGACGAAGTGAAAAACGTAACTCGAACGTAATATAAAATATATTAATCCTATTTCATATTGTTTTAATGGCATAAGAGGCGATCACCGTTGTACCATAATTTAATTTACGTAATTTTTCGACAGAACCAACAGAACCGAGCGTTCACTGGCACAGCTCCGAGATATCACGGATAAACGAGTAACATCACGAACATACTTTTCTGCGCTCATAACATCAGTTGCCCGCCATCAAATATCCGAGATACACAAAGATACTTCGAACGAATGTGTCTTCGCATCACAACTCTTTACTAATAGAGGTTCACACATCAGCCAATAGCTGCAGAGAGAGTCGGAAGTAGTTCCATTTTAATTTCACAGATGGCAGTACTATATCTCGGGAGGGGTGGGACGGGGGCGGGCGCGCGGCTTGCGCTACATGTTAGTTTTGAGTCGGATCTTTTTGAGGTGGGAGACTACCGGCGGCGGGTACTGGCGGCGTTTAGGGGCCGCTAAGGGGTCGTGGGAGGAACTTAACGCTGTACCACCCGCTACCTCTTCCCAAGCACCGCCTATAATCTCTTCTGAGGAGGACGATGCCATAGCACGGCAGCGGTTTCTTCGTCCCCCCGTTCCTCGGGCGAAGTTTCGCTTGCTGGCAGCGTTGGCGGACATAACGCGCGGACTTTCCGATTCCTCGATGGACCTCCGGCTGATTTTCGCCTTCACAACACCGCCGGAGATCTGCGTCTTAGAATTCGGTTTCCGGATCGCTAGGACATTCCTGCGCTTAGCGGTGATAGTTTTCACCTTCGGTTCGCTCTCAGCGAGGTATCGAGTGCGGGACACTGATTTCACCGGTTCAGGTTTCTTTAGGAACCTGTTTGATACCATTTCATGTGGGGAGCGAGGTGCGGGGAGCGCGGGGGGCCGCTCGAGCTCTGCGCGAGCGCATACGAACGTGTTTTCCTTGCGCTCTTCAGGCGCTTTTTTACAGGAGCGCTGGTATAACGGTGCGCGGTTCGGTGACTGGATGTTCGGACGAAGACGTGACATCGTCAGCTGAAAAAAAAAACACATTTTATTTAACGTTATATTAACAAAGAAACTTGCGCTGATTTTCATAGCGACTTGCAGAATAACAGCGGACCGAAAAAAGGGGAAAGCATAGGCTTGTAAAAAACTAGATACGAAAGTATAAAAGTACACAGAACGTCCGGGACGCTATTTTCTGAACAATTATGGATATCTTAAGCTCATTTCCTAGTGTTCAACTAGCACTATTAAAGGAAACAACCCTGAAATTATCGCATCCTAGACATGTGCAGCTCTAGTTTAGTTAGGCTGGTTGTTCGTTGATTATCAGCGATACGAAAATTTATAAGTATTTATGTTGCACGCGTGGAACATGGACGAAAGGAACTGTTTTTTTTATGAAACTGAAGAAAAAAAATCTTTACTTTCCAAGTTTTTGAGATTTTGTGGTACTTCGATTTGTATGTTTAGATGTGATTTGTATGGTTTTAGTTTTGTCTCGATATCGAATGGTATCGCTTCCAATTTTAGTATGTGTCTTAGTTAATATGAATGGTTTTGTTATTTGTTCTCGGGACAACACGGTTCACTCAACAATTTGTTCTTACCCCGGCAATAATTAAGGACTGTTGTTTTGATCTGATAACTGAAAATTAAAATGCTATTGTTACCAAATTACAGTTGGAGATAACACAAATCAATTATATGCAAATAACAAATCTACGTTTATATAAAACGTCAAGTGCGAGTAAGGCTCGCGCCTCGCGCCGAAAGTTCCGTATAATTAAAAAACCTTGTTTCTTGCCAAATATTATAACCAATTTTTATGATTCTAGATCAACGGGAAGTATGACCTAAACCTATAGGTTGTTGATCTATGACGAGATTTTTTTTTGGGAATGAACTAAATTTATGGTTTTTTATTTTATTCTTTACTTGTGCTATAAGACCTTGCTTATTGCCAAAACCTATGATTCTAGGTCGAAAAGTTACGTGTGCATGTGATTCACTAGGAAAATTCAAAAAAATTGGGCATAAACGTGTGTAACTTTTGATCACGTCGACTTAGTTTGATTTATATCACGGCTCCAAGAGGTTACCAACCTGAGACTTTGATGTAAATTTTAACTCAATACCTCTACGCGTTCCTGAGAAAAGAGGGTCGACAGAAGCATAACAAAGTGAACCTATAAGGATTCCTTTTTAGGTATAGAACCCTGTTAGATAAATTAGTAGTTTGTGGTGGTTAGAACAATTTTGACAGAAGCATGCGTTTTTAAATCTTAACATTATTTTGTACATTTATTAGTAATAGGTAACTTATGATAATGTCAGTTGCATGTCCTTACAGCAATGCCAGCTTTTAATTTTTCTGAACTAAATTTCACATCAAATGTTAAAATTCATGATCTTTCTTTTATTTCTGACACTATGTTATTCCGCAAAAAGTAATCCTGATGATGAAGCTTTTTGATCGGTATGATAAAACTACAGGTGATTGTTTTTCTCGTGGAACGGGTTCGATTCCCGGTTCAACCATGTAATTATTTAAATATCTATGAATGCAGTTTATATTGTTTTTTTAAATTAAAATAATGTCTTCTTTCAGTAAAATGCTCCATTTACAATATTCAAGGTACTTTCCCTCCATGTGGCATGTCTGTGGGACGCCCTGTATACACCAAGTAGTTCTTATAGAAAACGAGGTTTTCTTATTATAAATACCATTACAGACACACATGCAAGAGATTTATTTACTAGATGAACATAATGTTGAGAGCCTCCAATAAGACAATAATCTTTTGTAAAGATTATTGTCTTTTGTATAATAAATGGCTGACAATGGTCGTAAAAATACCATACGCTAGCTTAATTGCTTGTAGGACCTAGAAAACACAAAATTCCACTAGACATTTAATTACGCGCGTAATCTTTAAAGTTGAGGCGGTTACTGAGTAAGAGGATCTACTCACCAGCGGTCTCGATTTGGTCCGAGTCCTCAGCCATTCCCTCACAGACGTCAAGTTCCGGTGCTCCGAGCAAGGGATGCGAGAGTTGGGATGTTGCCCCGTCAGGTCCAAGATCGAAGCGCCGAGAGATCGACCCACCTGTGGTATTGGTATGTTGCATTATTTTAGAATTTAGATGTCGATTCTGCACGGCTGAAAAAACTGCTAATAATTATAGTAAACTAACACCCGAATAATGAAACGCAACTAACATTTATGCACCAAGTCGCGATTATTTAAGTTTTCAAAGAAAATCTGTCAAAAACGCGTCACTAACTACGTTCACACATCAGTCCGTTTTATCGTAGACGTTTTTATTCGGTGATAGCGGATGTCGTTATATGACCGAATTCACACGATATCGCCGAATAAAAACGTAGTTATGCTATAAAACGGGCTTGTAAAACGGCTGTGTATCAAAAAGACGTGCACAAATCTGAATTGTGTTGAGTGTTCGGGGATATAGGAGATCTTCTTCGACAGATAATCGGAGTAATAAAACACTGTTTTTACCAGATTGATCGCGTATATTTTATATTTTGTTATAACCTGACGATTCGGAGGCTTTTCAGCTTCCATGGTCACAGGCAGACTGAGGTGACATTTGTCTTTACAAGTAATTTGAATTTTGCATATATACCGTCAATTATACAACTCAGTCTTAAACTAAAATATAAAATATACGCGATCAATCCGGTAAAAACAGTGTTTTATTATGAGTTCTCGCGAAAATAACCTTAAAATATACTAGATAATCGGAGATTTTTCTTATAACTTGTGAGTTTCAATGTAAGAAAACTTCTGCAAAAACCGCCAAATAAAATGTGATCTTTGGATAATTTTATGAAGCCTTACATATGGGTACATCCCCCCTAGCACGGGCATTGTTGTCTAGGGTAGAATAGAGAAAAATTACGTTACTTCGTCATCCAATGCATAAATTATTTTAAATGCATTCCATCAACTTCAATAATGTACGCAATGTATGGCGATGCAGGTCATTATTGTCAACAACAACTACCCTAGACAACAATCCCCGTGCTAGCCCCCCCCCCCCCTAGCACGGGGATTGTTGTGGGATTGTGGGGGGGGGGGGGGGGGGGGGGCAGGTCGACCACTTTAATAAGTCGCATCGGCAAAATTCGTCTGCACAGTAATCAATTTTTTTGGGATATTATTTAATTGAGATGGATGTTTGGTACCATAGCTACTATAGTAACGGATCGGGCTTAATTGCGTACAGTAGTTCTTAGGCCTGGAATAAAACATATAACATTGAATCCCATAAATTGGTTCCCATGGGAGAGAAAACGGTGACTTTGCTGCTCAATAAGTTTGCTCACATGTGGATTTATTCCACATGTGATTGATGTGATCAATGTGTTACTAATCAATATTACAGACAGTTTACTTTGACACAGACAAATTGAAGAAAATATGAGTTTCTAGCAGTAGTGAAATAAGAAATAACACCAACATGATCATTAACCAGAGGGAAGTTATTACGAATACCCAAGTGACAAATAAGTCAACGACGTTTTCTGTTCCTCACAAAAAAGTTATAATTAACTTCCAAAATCGAAAACTTATCTTGAGATAAATTTGTCTTTTAAGATAAATTTGTAATTCGGCAAGTACTGTAAAAATAATTATTCGTCATAATAAGAATCTTTTATTTATTTTTCTCATAGAAAAAAGCACTCTGTTCCAAAATTATTTAACCTCTAGCGACGTACTTTGAATGGACTTGTGACACAATCTACTGTTAAACGTTTCTATAGAAACAACGCGTGCGAATCCTCGTGTAGAAACTAGTTTTGATTTTTTATTTTAAGCTTAAAGGAGAAAAATTACAATACCTCCGACCTATTTTCATTTTCAACTCTATGCCTATCAAATATGACCGATACGTCGTTCTATTTTGTCAATGTAAATGTTTCAAACTTCTTTGCTCAGTAGATAACCAACTATATTTTCATTTATACTTAGATTTAGTTCCTTCCTTGGTCAAGGAAAATTACAAATACATACCTATTTGAATGAGTGTACTAAAATTTGTGTAGAGGTGACTAATTGTGTAGGTAAAACATGTTGTCACTCACATTTTTACTCATAATTTTGCCTTAACAATGTACACGCTTCACGCTTGCATTAATTTAATTGACTGCCAACTTCAATACAAAATTTAACATGGTAAATATAATACCATGGCACCGTTTAAAATTATCATATTAATTTGTTTTGTGAATGGTGTGTGCAGAGGTGCGTAAAAGTTTAATTAGTTTTCATACATAAGCAGTTTTACATTAATATTAAAGGAAAAGAAAATACTAAAACAAAGAATTATTGCCCAACAGTGACGAAATAGGCTAAATAGTATGAAAAATTCTTTGTTTGTTCTAATTATGGTAATCCCTCTAAGCCTTGCACTGCTCCGATTCTAAATTCTAACTAAATCTACCGATTTTATTTCTGTAAATTTCATTGTGATCACTTTACCTTACATACATTGAATACTCGCAGCAAGTACACTTTGTAATATTCAAGTATTGAATATTACAAATTTCTTGTAATCGCCCTCCATGCCCCATGATCGTGGAATGGGACACACTGTATAGTATGCATAAACCTATACTTTCCTAAGAAGAGACCATTTAACAACTAAAGAAAACCGCCCCTGTAGGTATATTACAATTTTATGTGACGCCATTAATTTACCTTCAAGCTTTAGTGGCTTGGATAGACTATGCTTTCTCTTAGATCTAAGTAGATACCACGTAGGGTAACATAGCTGAATACCTAGTAAAGAAAAAAAGATTAAGATTTTGGATAAATATTAGTTACTAGCAGCGCCTTGCGGTTTCACCCGCGTAGTTCCCGTTCCCGTGGGAATTCCGGGATAAAAAGTAGCCTATGTTCTATTCCAGACTATAATCTATCTCTGTGCCAAATTTCATCCAGATCCGTTCAGCCGTTCTGGCGTGATAAAGGAACAAACATCCATCCATCTATTCATCCATCTAAACTTTCACGTTTATAATATTAGTGGGATTTCGTCATGTCGTATAAAGAAGTAAAAGACAACATTGCATTATAGAAAAAGTTACATCATTAGACCAACAAGGGTTGGGCTCATTAATCACTACATAGTACATAGTAAAACAAAGTCGAGTCTCGCTGTCTGTCCCTATGTATGCTTAGATCTTTAAAACTACGCAACGGATTTCGATGCGGTTTTTTAATAGATAGAGTGATTCAATGGGACGTTTTATATGTATAACACATGCACCACGTGCGAAGCCGGGGTGGGTCGCAAGTTTATAATAAATTAGATAGTTACCTGCTTTAAAATAACAAGTTAAATTTTTTCTACTTATTCTATTGTTTCAGCAAACTCAATCATGTATTTTAAAATATCAAAAAACGAAGTAATCCCGTTCAAAAATGAACTAATAATCACACCGAAAGAAGTCGCTGTTGAGATAATGGTCGATGAAATTTTACACCCTGAATCGCATGACGTAGTTACACTTGATCAACTGATCTGCTACAACAATGGATCGAATCACATGATTTTTAGTAATCTAAACTTTATTTATGTAACGACATATTTAAGCACAAATTATACACAACACAGATATAAAAGTATTCAAGAACTCAAAATACTAGGAGGCAGCAATGGTGAATGGCAGTGGCTATGCAAACTGTATGCGCAGTGGAATGGACGTAATGTAGTTTACGAATTTGAGGTTAAAGTAGAAATGCTAGAAAAAAACGAATCCACCTCCAAAGATACACATGAAAAAAATCCGTTGCTAGAGCATCAAGTACCATCGAAAACAAAACAATTGATTAAAAACGGACCTAAAAACATAAAACACGTCAACAAAACCACAAGCGATTTGAACGATGAGATTGGTGAAGCAAAAAACAATCCTGAGTCTACAGAAAATAAATTTTCCAACAAGACCCTAGCAATAGTCAAAGAAAAGCAACCCACAGAACCAAAATCTTTTTCTAGCGGAAACACAGGACAGACATCAAGAAATCAGAAAGGTAAAAACCATAAGCCTACAGAAAAAAACGATGGAAAAGACTTGGTTATAGGGGTGAAACTTGCAAACACTTTAAACAATGTCAATGGCTCTTCCACCGTTGCAAATGACGAGACATCAAAAACGATAAATTGGGTGATATTCTTTGTGGCATCAGCGATTATATTCATAGTGGGGTTGGTTACTGGTGCCATCTGCAGACGCCCTCCTACGACTGCGTCTTCACCTGAGCCGGAGCCGACAGAGCAAACAGACGATCAGAGGGACGAGCACATTTATGAAGAAGTAAATTTTGAAGTAAGTTTTAGCCGTGTGGTGCGGGCTTACTTAGAATTTGCACCACCTCAATACTCTTCCTGTGGGTGTCGTAAGAGGCGACTAAGGGACCATACACTGGGGGGCGGGCAGCAGCGCCTCTTGCAGAATAAATCTACCACCAAACTGAGATCTCCCAACCTGCATGTCCAGCGTGGAGATTATTGGCATTACTCCCCTTGAGATAACAATAAGGCGATTATCAGAGGGAGGCCTGCGTTCAACAGTGGACTATTATAGGCTGTTAAGGAGGTTGAGGAAGTTTTGAACGAGCATTTGATCTAAACCACCCCAATCATAGAGAACTAAACAAAGTGGGCTTGTTGCTAATTTATTAACAAATCGAGTCGAATTAATGTATGTGTCTGAGCATCAATTTTTTTCGGTTTAGTTAAATGTTGTTCTCCGAATAACCCAGTTGGGCTTGGATTGAAAATTCTCATAAAAGTATGGAAGGTATTTTTAATTGAACTTTGTTTGAGCGAGGTGTCGAAACAAAGAAGTGAAATAGTTCTATAGTCACATTACTTTGTTTGTTTAAAAGACCTTAAATTTTATTCATACGATTAAATTTTGTTCATACGATCTTAATTTGAAAAAATAAATAAGTTGTCAATGTGTGTTGTATTCACAAGCTCCGCTCCCTTTGCGTTACTGAGCCGTTGCTTTTTCTGTGTCCCTAATAATTTTTAGTTATATTTCGTTATTTATTAGTAAACATGATAGGGTACCTCTATCCTACACATGCGACACATTGCTGGGTCCATTTCTGTTTATTGATTAATAAAAAATAATTACATACATTTATATATTGTTGCTAACTGACGCCGATTAAAACTATGTTTTGTATTTTCGCAGGTTGACAAAAGCATTCAAAATCGTCCCCCTCTCCCCGTTCCCGAAAAAGAGGTGCAAATCTACAATAGTCCTTACGATCATACTCTTTGGTTCCAAAATCAAAGCGCATTGAATTGAACGCTTCAGATAAGGAAGGAAGAAAAGGCAACATAAAACAACTAGTTTCTGCCCGCGGCTTCGTACGTGTTGTTCCTATGGAAATGTTTATAGGTTATTTATATCCTATGGGAACTGTTCTATGGGATAAAAAGTATGCCAATGTTAAATTCCAGGCTTCGAGCTAAATCTATGTAAAATTTGGCGTGAAGAACATTCTTATTCATCCATTCATATTTGAGCATTTATAAAAAAAAAATTTTTTTTTATTAATAAATGAAAAAAAGTGAAATAAATTTAGAGCGCATTTGTTGGACTTACGAGAAATTTTTTCATCAAGAACTTTTATATTGATAGGTAAACAGGAATATTTCAAACTGATTCAAATGAAAAAGACGGATACAGTAATTAATTTTGCTAATCTGGTAAATCAGTTTGAAGAAGATAGTTAACCCCGCAAATAAGGAACACTACACTGCGCGTGATCGGCAGGCACTTGACCGGTTTATTTGTTCTGGAGTTAACTCCAGAACAAGCCAAACCAAAGCTCAATATTTCCTAAACGGATCCAATAGATAAAATAGTTTTCACACACCCAACGATACCCCACATCAAGGCGTGCGCACAAAAAAATCTTAATCCCCACTTTAGGTATAGGGATGTGCAAAAAACTGTGGTATTGAACGTGCCGACATTAAATCACGAGCGTAGCGAGTGGCTCTAACTAAAGTGGACCGCTGAGCTAGCGAGGGATTAAAACGCACGAAACAAAAATATTTGCTCTTGAATAAAACATAAAAAATTTCTCTTTTTTTTATTTAAAAGTAGTTGATTTTGGTCAACAACCATGTAGGGTTAGAATGCTATAAACCTCTTTACCAAACCGTGAACGAACGAAAATAATTCTTTTCTGTGAAGGTTGAATGCGGTCTAACCTCCTTGCCTTCGATAAGCTAAAATTAGAGAGATGCAATTCCCATATAAAATCCATGTACCTGTTGTTGGGACATTATTTAAGGATAGCGCTGTCCGCCTAGAAGAATGGTCTTCACAAGCTAAGTTGTCAAGGTACACAAAAAATGGTGCGGCCTACCGTGAGAAAGTATACCTCCCCTGGTGCAGTACGCGTAGTTTTTTCTTTTTTTCGGCTCCGTCCATAGAATATTAGCATTCTGAATTCAAAAATGTATTTCCACCGCTCACGTTCAAAAACGGTGACTTTTCTGCTCAAAAACAGTGAGCAAAATCGGGTTTTGCTCACATGTGGAATAAAGAATATTATTCAACTTGTTGAAAAAAGTACAATACACTTTATTGCACAACAAGAAAATAAAATAAAAATTGTGGAAAAAAGTGATTTGAATTCAGAATATTGCACAAATTTCGAAAACGCCGACAAAAAGAAACTACGCTATCTGAGGTCAACTTTCTCGCGAAAGGCAGCGCCATCTATAAATGATCTCCTATACAACAGGTACTGACTTTATAAGGGAGTTGCACTACTCTCAGTTTAGCTTATCCAAGGGAAGAAGGTTAGACTTTATTGTACCTTCATAGAAAATAATAATTTCGTTCGTTCGCGGTTTAAAAGAGGTTTATAATATTCTAACCCACCATAGTTGCTGACCAAAATGAGTTTCTGACATTCGACCTCTTTTATAAATAATAAAATATTTTCTCGCTAGTCGTGGTGAAAAGTTGTATGTCTAACTCGAAAGCAGATGTTTTTTTTAATCCCTCGCTAGCTCAGCACTCAGCAGTCTACTTATGAGCCACTCGCTACGCTCGTGACTCTACTCTAGACTGTTTTGCTAGCTTGGGATTTAATATCGGCACGTTCAACAAAAAATTGTTTTGCCCACTTGTTGGACAAATAACTATTTCAGGATTTTATTCTACCACTTGCAAAATTATAGCTTTCTAATACTAATAGTCTCCGAGCTAAGCCGCGGACGGACAGACGGACATGGCAAAATAATAAGGGCTTCTTTTTGACTACGGAACCCTAAAAAAAAGGATACAAATTAGGGGGTCTGCCCGACAGCGACGAATTACGCATTTTGTTTTATACATTCTAGTGCTTATCAAGAAGCGGTGTAAATTCTGGAGATTTTTGAAGAATTATTAAATAAAAAGCTTTCTAAATACTTATAAAACTATTCTATAATACATGATAGTCATTACTTATATTTACTTCTATGTAACCGTGTCTTATCTATGTGATATTTACATTATTTATGTACTCTTATACTGAAATTACATGAGGAAGTTAACGACAAACCTGCAAGGGATTTAGATCTTCAAAAACCTCCAGATTCTTTGCGCGATTCTTTGCCTGAAAATTTTTCGGTTACTTTATGACTGACTTTAATTTAGAGACGAAGGCGATCGCTGACAATAGAAGCTTTAAGGGAGGGGGAAATCACTAGATTGGTTCAATAATAAAATAAAAAATCAAAGCGAGCGCAGAAACCTGAGTAACGACTTGATAAGTAAGCCTCCTATTGTGAACGATGCCAACTCTTAGGAACTATTTCATACGTTTTCTGTGATGAAATGGGACTAAGCAAATTTGTCCAACAATTGACTATTGTTCTGTCATAATTTAATGGCTAATGCGGTACAGCTATTTCCGAAATCAGCTATTGATAAGACAATAGTGCCTTTGCGTGGAAGAGGTCTAAGCTTAAAGTCATATGCACAAGCTTAAGTATGCTTTTTCACCAGAGATGAGCTACGTTGTTGTGTTTCCAGCCGACCAATAGGATCGCTCCATTATCGCGTCATTTTCATACCTGAAAAACTACGCCGTAATTTTTAAAACAACAACGTAGCACATCTCTCGTAGAAAATCACCCTAAGTATCCGGTTCCAGTAACGGATTCTAATAACTAATGACGCATCCAACATCTGCCTGCAGTCTTTCGTAGGTCATCATCTGCCTGGTCTTACACTGCGTTTACCAAGTCGCGGTCTCAACTCAAGAATACGTTTATCCCAGCGGTTGTCGGTTCTTCGCGAGATATGACCGGCCGGCCCACTTCAGCTCGCTAATTCTTAGACCTAGGTCGATATCTTTGTTTCTCTGTCGGATGTATTCGTTACGAATCACATCCTCCAGAAAAACTCCGAGCATAGCTCTTTCCATAGCTCGCTGGCGAAGTGTATTAACCCAAACAATATGATCTCTTAACTATCAAGCGATCACATTGGTAGAGTTTGAAGAGGTGGAAAAGCATCCGTTGGCTACGTTTCCACTGACGCAGAGCGTAATCGAGCGTCATCGAGCACAATGGGCCGAAAATGTATTTCAGAAATACTAATACAATAAAGTAATATTTTTGTATTTAAATAAATACATCAGTTACCTAGTACACATAACACAAGCTCTGCTTGCTAGATGCTAGGGCTAGATGATTCTGTGTAGATTGCCCAAAAATATTATAATAGGGTTTATGCATAGATTTTTTCAATCAATCATTAACGAAAAAATATAACCTCATTTTTTTAAATTATTATGAAAAAACTAGGTTTCAAAACGCTGTTCTTATTCTGTGACGTCACCGTATAGTTTGTCAATTCAAAGTAATTCTGTTTCTTCAATCAAAAAAATTAGAAAAAATAAATGATAAAAATTATCATGTTTGTGTTGTCTAATAATTTTTTTTTCTTCCAAAAAACATAACCCTCTAAAGCTTCATGACAATACGGTGAACGGTGACGTCACGTTTAGAAATTTTGCGATTGTCTTAAAAAATCTACTTTTCAATGATTGGATTTCACAACAAAAATATTTAAAAAATCATAAATAAACATGCAAATATTTTCTAAATCAATAGAGAATTATACAAATACAAACGTTCAACTTTTATGAAGTCTATGTTTATTATATTCGATGTATGACAGCTGAACTGATGTTTTTTAGGAACCGGACATTATTTATTTTATTTTAAATTATATTCAATAAACTGTTTCATAGCTGTACCGCACTTAACCGCCACCCACAAACCAAACACACAAACCTGAAACGGGTTTACCTCTTCGAATATATGCGGGGTGTACTTCGGTGGTGGCGGGGGAGAGTTTGGGGCGCAATGCGGCGGGTCCTTCGCCGGTGGGGGGAGTACGTTGACGAGTCTGCCGGTGTTGTAGTTACACTCTAGCGTGTAGGAGCGGACTAGGCCTGTGGCTTTCAGCACGGCGACACGGCCGGAACCTTCGCGGGACATGCCGTCGCGACGGTCTCTGGAATGGGCGAAGATTTTGTGGTTATGAAATTGGTATGGTTTGTTGTAGTTGGTTATGATAATGCCTATAAAAATACAAAATTGAAATGATTTCCTCCGACACTCTTCACTGACGACCACTGTGGCGCGGCGGGCGAAGGTCCGCCAACGACGCCGCCGGAGATAGGTTGCGGGTTATTCCCGCCTCGGAACAAATGTTTGTACTGCAGATATCTGTTCAGGGTGTTATGGATGTTTTCTATGTATAAAATATCATTTATAAGACAAATAATAAATAAATAATGCTGGACAATTCACAGATAATGCTATGTGAATTGTCCAGCATTATTTTAGCATTGCTTAGCTTGAGCAATGAGCAATGCTAAAAAGTGACTGTAAGGTAGAATTTGGGATTTCCAGCTGCATGTGTAACAATATACAGTATCCAATGGAGTCCACAAATGAATGAAATATTCAGTCGTTGTTACGTTAATTGTGCCTTGAAGGTATTACTAATTGAGACAACAGTAAATAAATAAATAAATAATGCTGGATAATTCACACAGCATTATCTAGCCCCAAGCTAAGCAGAGCTTGTGTTATGGTTACCACAGATAACTGATATACATAATATTATCCATTACATAGATAGATATGTTTTATTATATATATAAAACGATCAGAACACCCTGAACAAATGTCTGCAGATCGTAGGTACACACATTTGTCCCGAGGTGGGAATCGAACCCGCAACCTCCTGCGTCGCAGGCAGGCCTTCAGATAAATTCTATATAAATATTTTTTATGTCACAAATAAGGCTTAGGTTTTTTTTATAGTGTATTGTATTATGTAGTGTTAGAAATAAACCCCGAGATAGGGGCGGGGCCAAGCATCGCCTGATGCTGTGACGTCAGCGGTAACACGCGGTGGCGAGGTGGCGCGGCGCGGCCGGAACTTCACTTCTTGTCGGGCGGTCGGACGCGATGGACGTGCTTAGGACTTGTTATTATTCAATTTAGATTGTAACTAATTCTGTTCTTGCATAAAGTTTCTGTTAACCCTATAGGTTTTTGATTTTACTTTTTAAAAAACCTTTTGTGATCCTTATCCATAACATCAGAAGTGGGATTGGATTGTGTGTTTAGTTTACGCGCGATTCTATCCCGCCCATAGTCTGCTTTGGTCCATCCATTTGAGGATAGTTTTCATTGCCCACAACATCAGTTTAAAAGCAAATTAAGGTGTAACTTTCTTGTTAAAAGTTGTGCGGGTAGTTTGTTAGAGATTCTACGCTTTGTGTTGTTTGACGAAGTTATTTAATTCTGGTGCGTTCCGGCACCTTTATTGTGTTTTTTTGCAGTGAAACAAGAACATGAGGACGAGCCTTCCACGGTTTCGTCATAGAAGACGCTCGTATGTGTTGCGGAGCGAACGTTCGCGAGATAGGAAGTCTCGTGGCTGGCGATCCCGCAGTCACAAGCGTGAACGATCGACGACTTCGTGGTCGGCGATTACGCAGTCTTGGCAATCACGTAGCTATCTGCGTAAGCTAGTCGCAGATCGCTCGTCGCATCAGTTAACGGTCACGTAGACCGTCAGTATTTTTGGTGATGTATAGTGCATTGCAGTGGTTCGATGCCACGTGTTTTGTTGTTGCTATTTTTCCACGGTAGGAAAAGTTCATACAATTGTGATGTATGTGATTTCCTATGTCGGTATAAGCCGTACCTACTTAAGTTCCCTACCTACTTGTATTTTTGGTAAACAAGATGGCTAATGTGCGTGACTGTGAATAGGCGAGAACAAACTCGTAGGTAGTCGCAGTTACGATTGACGTCGTCATCGTGGCAGATATAGTGGCAGTTAGGTATTTGCCTATTTAGAACCACCCCCTCTGCGCAGTAACCATAGTTGAAACGCAGTTACCGCTGTCGAGATTGTGATCAATCCCATAGGTCGAGCAAGGGTAGTAAAGTAATGTGTGTCGTATAATGTATGTGTGACAGTTCTTACGCGTCGCGTGCTCAGAAGAACAATCTAATGGAACTGCCCTAAGCATGTACTTTTCCTGGATACCTAAGTAAACAAATCGGTTGACAAACATGGCGGATTAGGGATGTTCACTTGTTCGTCTAGTCGATAACATTATATCGATGGACGAGCTTGTCTTTTTAATCGACATCAAAAAAGGAAAGGTTCTATGTTCAACTGTATATTTTTTTGTATGTGCACCGATTTCTCCATCGATGAGGGCTACCGTTTTTGCTCACCAGTTGGCGCCACTGTAAAGTAAGGTCAGAAGAAACTTTACTAATAGGCGACGGGAAAATATATTTACATTTATATCATACTAGCGACCCGCCCCGGCTTCGCACGGAAACCTCTAAAATTGTCAGTGTTCCCCTACTATATTATGCATGTATTATACATATAAACCTTCCTCTTGAATCACTCTATTTAAAAAAACTGCATCAAAATCTGTTACGTAGTTTTAAAGATATGCATACATAGGGAAGGACAGACAGACAGACAGCGGGAAGCGACTTTGTTTTATACTATGTTATGAAGAGCGCATTTCTGAGGTGGTCCCATTGAACCAAGTCAGGATCTGATGGAGGAATCCCGGAGAAATCGAAGGAAACTCTCATTTTAGGAATCAGAGCTGGATCCGAGGGTTTAACGGAGGTGAAACAGGAGCAGAACACGTTTTAATTGGAAGGCAGATGTATTAAGGGCAACTATCATTTTTATTTATTTATTTAATTAAAACGGTAAATGATGATCATAAACAACACAACACAGTACATTTTTATAAAATCATTTATTTACAAAGATATAATTTAAAAAATGGTTGTCTCTAAAGTCGGCTTAGGGAAGATAATTTTACGTGATAACGTCATTTACTTCCGTCTTAAAACATAAATCACATCCATTAAAAATATGCAATTGAGAACACTACAAATACAAAAACTATTTTACGCAGCGAACCAATAGGTCCCGTCTCAGCATAATGTTGCTCTACAAGAAGTAGAGCAATCTTCAGTGCTTCGGTCGTCATGACAACGCAGTCAATAACATGACACTTTTTTCACTCAACAGTAAGGAGGTAAAATTTTAATTACTGCTTTGGACTCAAAAAACAAACAGGAAGAGCTAAAAAACAGTTTAATAAAAAGATAGATAAATTTCTTACCTTTGCAAATAGTGTTGGGATGGCATCATCTCTCAATCTAATTATATTAAGAGTTTTATTGAATGCACTCTCTTCAAAGTGCAATGAGCACACATGAATGTCTTGAGTTCCTGGCCGGATATTTTCTAAGCCAATATTTTCTAACCATTCCCTTCGCCGGTATTCGTTTCTTGGTAAACTAAAACAAAAAAAAAACGTAACTTAGTAAGGTCAACACGGGGAGGTGTGTAATATTTTTGTCAAAGTTTATTTTGAACCCAAAAATGGTTTTCTAATGGTTTTCTTAATAAAAAAGTCGTCTACACTTGCCCCCTAGTTACACTTACCCATACTGACCTTACCTAATTTATCGATAACGTTCGATGTTCGACGATGTTCGACACTAGCACCGGTTTTTATGTCTTCGATGTGAATGAAATATTGAGAATATTGCGGGTTTCTACAGCTCACAGTAAAGATGATTCAAAATAATAGGTTTTTATACACTTTATATCAAATACACTATACAATAGACATCAGTTTAACGAAATGTAAGCCACTTACCGGTGAAAGGTTAGATTCGGCCTGTTTTTGCTTTGGCATAGGCCACAGCCTGCTACAGAACACTTCATGGTACCTCTTCTATATGATTTTCAATTTTTATCACAGTTTTGCTCAATAAATAAGTCGAAAACACGGGGAAAACATAAAAATCTCACAATGACATCTCCTCACATGTAAACAAAACCGTTGAGTAAAATGGCGTCCGTGACAGCAAAAGTACATCGAAACCAAGAAGAAGGCGCTGATAAAAAGAGTGTGTATGCTTTTTCCTAACGTGAAACCACTGATGTGAGAAAGAGACTGGTAGTCCATTATTGCTTCCGTGTCAAATTGAACAATTACGGCAGTTCCATTAGATTGTTCTTCTGAGGTCGCGTGAGGTAGTTTCTATAACATTTTAACAGTTTGAAAACAGCTGCGTTATGATTTATCGCTATCGACAAGCGAAGGTCATGGACACGAATGAAGGACAAACGATGGTTAAACAATTGTGAGTTCTTTCTTGTTAGTGAATAATTCGTACCTACCGTAATTAAAGCTACGAATTGAAGATTTCTTGTTAGTCGAAATCTTGTACCTGTACTCCAGCCGAACTCTGGATACAATGTTTGTAAGCGTTACCCATAGTTGTTGGTGATTGTAACGAGAAAAAAGAAATCGTTATCCGTATTGTTGACGAGTGACTGTTCGCGTAACAAATATTTTAAACATTCGTGTGTGTTAGGATGTTTTCATACCATTGAGTGCGTAAGTTAGTGTTATGTGTAACGTTGTTGCACTAGACTCCAAGTTTCGCTCAGTTTGCACAGTGTACAAAGAGATGTTCTCAATCGCAATGTAGAAGGATGTGCTACTTGATCTGACGGACAAGTACAAACTGAAATCAACTTTTTGGCATTTTAGCATTGCCGGTAAAACTTAGAATGTGTTTTTCCAAACCGAAAAAGATCAATATACACGGGTCGTTATTTGATGTAAAGTTTTGTCGAGAGTTGAAAGGCACTTCTGCCTATAGTGTTGTGATGGTGACGTTATGTCCGCGGTAGTACAAGTGTACCTACACGGTGTGTAGTGGTTGTTGTATTACTGGACAGTGGGTCACGCATCTTGTTTTCTAAACCTACTCTCTAGGTTTGCCTAAAACAAATCACACAGTCCGCCCATCACGGTGATTGTGTGTCTGTGTATAGGACTAACTATATCAGTTTGGTAATCGAGCTTAGTGATATTTACATCAAGGTTTACTATAAGGGATGACACGTTGGAGTTCGGAGTTCTTCCAACACACAAGGTTCATAGTCAACCCGCTTACGTCCGTAATGAATCCATATAGGTCGTTTTGTTTTGTTGTGCTTGAAAATTGTATAACAATGTCAGGCAAAGGTCTGCGAGTCGAGTTTTGATAAAACTGAAGAATGGCACCTTCGTAGCCACAGAAGTAAAGTAACAATCGAAGGTCTCAATGGGGTCACACTTTGTCGTAAGGTCAGGTCAGACCGAGCGAGTGAAATAAGTTTTGTGATAACTCTGCTGTGCCCACGAATGACAAACAGGTCTGCCTATTGTTATGTTCTGCTGGATATTTTCGTAGGTACATTACACGCCTGATTACGAGTTAAGGACTGCACTTATAGGCAGGCTAACGAGCAGCAATGTGGAGTTCCAATGGCGCCACTCGCACGAGAGTGTGTGTACGGACCAGCCTCATCAAGTGTTTCACGAGTGAGCCAGTGCTAGCGATCTTTGACTGGTCTAGCGATCTTAGCTGTTTACAGAGCTGCACACGGACGCCAGCTCTAAGTATGATCGGATGCGTGTTTAGCCTAATAATCATTTTGTTATAATTTTTTGACAAAGCGATATGTAGTATCGATTTGAGTTTATTCCTGGGTACAATGCAAAAGATGATGATTTTGTGTTGCGAGTTGTTAACACCATTCAGAATGGCTTCGATACAGTATGGTTGTATCAAACAAGTTCGAGTTTACATCTTCGACCCTGGTAGCTTTGACTTTGGGCAGATGTGGTTATTTGGGACTGGTGATTGAACATAGTCAGGTGGGGCCGAGTCCGGTTGTTGATTTATGTTCCAAATATGTCGTTTTTTATTTTCATGTCTGCAACTACGGCATACGCCTCGGGCGTGGCCTGCGCGACTTGCGTGCTGTTCGGCGCAGCCTTCCTGTGTCTGCACGGCCTGTGCGGCTTGCGACAGTCGGCAAGATGGCCTTCGCGTGTCGGCACGGCTTGCGCGCTCCTGTGTGGCCTACGCTCTGTCTAGCGCGGCCAGCGCACTCCAGCGAGGTGTGCTCGCTGTCCAGCGCGGCTTGCGTGCTCCTGTGTGGCCTACGCTCTGTCTAGCGCGGCCAGCGCACTCCAGCGAGGTGTGCTCGTTGTCCAGCGCGGCTTGCGCGCTCCTGCGTGGCCTACGCTCTCTCTAGCGCGGCCAGCGCACTCCAGCGAGGTGTGCTCGCTGTCCAGCGCGGCTTGCGCGCTCCTGCGTGGCCTACGCTCTGTCTAGCGTGGCCAGCGCACTCCAGCGAGGTGTGCTCGCTGTCCAGCGCGGCTTGCGCGCTCCTGCGTGGCCTACGCTCTGTCTAGCGCGGCCTGCGAACTTCAGCGAGGTGTGCTCGCTGTCCAGTATGACTTGCGCGTTCCTGCGTGGTCTGCGCTCTATCTAGCGCAGCCTGCGCGCTGTCAGGTGCGATCTGCGCGGCGTATGGTGCGATCCACGTGCTGTCTGCTACGGCTGTACGGCGCGATCTGCACACATTGTGGCGCGATCTGCACGCTGTCTGGCGTGACCCGCGCGCTTGTCTGGTGCGAACTGCGTGCTGCGTGGTGCGATCCACGTGCTGTCTGCTGCGACGGCATGGCGCGATCTACACGCTTTGTGGCGTGGTCTGTGCGTTGTTTGGCGCGATTTGCGCGCACTAGAATATCTCCTTAACCGTTTATTTTTATTTTCATATCTGTTGCGGCCTGGTCAAGTCAGCGCGGCCTGCTTGGGCGCCTGGCGTGAGAGCCGTGCCTCACAGACGTGTCCTCGGCGCGTGGAGGTCCTGCCTCACGGACGTGTCCCCGGCGCGTGGAGGTTCTGCCTCACAGACTGTCTCCGACGCGTGGAGGTCCTGCCTCACAGACGTGTCCCTGGCTCGTGGAGGTCCTGCCTCACAGACGTGTCCCTGGCTCGTGGAGGTCCTGTCTCACAGACGTGTCCCTGGCGCGTGGTCATGTTTTGTTTTGTTGATAGCGAGCTCGCTCGGGACGTTGTTCCCGGGACTTACCTTCATGTTGATATGTTGGTTCGTCACTGTTGAAGATGATCGTTTGATCGTCTGTTTTCGTGGCAAGCGAATGGGATGCTTCGTGCCGCGGGGCATATTGATTGCATTTATAGATCTAATGCTTTCTCTATGCGAGTAGTGGCCATACTATGCGAATGGGATGCCTCTGGTATGGTCGAGGCAATCGTGGCAAGCGAATTGGATGCTTCGTGCCACGGGGCATAGCAAATGCATTTAAAAACCTAATGCTCTTGCCATGCGATACGGCGACGGGAATCCGGAACCTGTCGTTCGTATTTCGATTTGAATAATATTGAAGTTCTTCTTATTTCGATTTGATAGGGCTGTCGAAAATGTTAGGAGCTTAGCAGTAGACAGGTCCCTTCACAATCTGAGTGAAAGCGGTTTCGTGTACGATGGCTTGAGAGCTCGCTTGTTATCGTTATGCGAAATCGTCGTAACTTGAAAGCTGGTTTTCGACTTTGCTAAAGTGATGCTCTTTTCAGATAACGATCTGTCTGATGATGGTGTCTTAGATAGCCTGGAAGAAGCTTCTGCTGGTGAAGCGGTCGAGGTCGCCGCAAGGTCAGGAGAGGCCGTGTTAGAAATAAACCCCGAGATAGGGGCGGGGCCAAGCATCGCCTGATGCTGTGACGTCAGCGGTAACACGCGGTGGCGAGGTGGCGCGGCGCGGCCGGAACTTCACTTCTTGTCGGGCGGTCGGACGCGATGGACGTGCTTAGGACTTGTTATTATTCAATTTAGATTGTAACTAATTCTGTTCTTGCATAAAGTTTCTGTTAACCCTATAGGTTTTTGATTTTACTTTTTAAAAAACCTTTTGTGATCCTTATCCATAACAGTAGTATATCAGTTATCTCGTACCGTAGTAGTTGTGTGAATTGTCCAATAACTATTATTAATTTATTTAACTTCACCGTCTTGAGTGTTGTTTCTGAATATCTGATCAAACACTTAACTAACTAATTTAATTACATGACGCATCGTTTTCATATGTAGATAAGTAATAAATTAAAGTGTAACAAATAATATTGAATCAAATTATACAATAATGAAATTCAGCAACAATAGAAAAAATTAAGAATAATATAACAGAGTTTATCTACTTAGTTATACAGGGCGGTTTTTTGAGAAGGGCGGTGATGGCCAAACCACGAGAGTTAGGGAAAAGTCGTGAAAGAAGTCATGCCCTCGATTTATAAGTAAACAATTGCATATTTATTTTTTACAAAAATCTTTTACTTTTGACGGAAATGGACCCGAATGATTTTCAGTGTTTTTGTGCAAGTTAAGTTGGCTTGGAAGAACAGATCAGAGATGTTGGGGACCCCCTTACACCCCAGACTTTTTAAATATTTAACTAAAAATTAATAATAATTTAATTAAGGTTTTTTTTGTTATAGTGCTTATTTCATTTCTTAATAATTTAATTATTTTTAAATATTGTTGTGCAAGTGGGGCTTAGTCACTGTCATTGTCACGTTTTAGTCAGGTACGATCATACAATAAAACCGGCCAAGTGCGAGTCGGACTCGCGCACGAAGGGTTCTGTACCATTATCTATAAAAACGCCAAAAAATCACGTTTGTTGTATGGGAGGCCCCTTAAGCATTTATTTTATTGTTTTTTAGTATTTGTTGTTATAGCGGCAACAGAAATACATCAACTGCAAATTTCAAGTGTCTAACTATCACGGTTCACGAGATACAGCCTGGTGATAGAAGGACAGACGGACAGCGGAGTCTTTGTTATAGGGTCCCGTTTTACCCTTTGGGTATGGTACCCTAAAATACATGCCAAGTGGCATGTAAAATGCCAAGTATTTTTGTATGATCGTAACATTCGCAAAGTCTGCGAATGAAACGAACATCAACTCTTTGCAACCCATCGCAACGAATTTGCACCTGGATTCCGGAATAATAGTGTTGTAGATTGAGCCGGTAAACTCATCTCCGTAGCTGGTTTCATATCTCATTTTTTAGGTGTTTTTGACGAGATAATTTTCGTAATTGTCTTAAGCCTAGCTAAATTAACCTACCGTAGGCATTAAGTTATGTAGGTAGGGTAAATACTTGGGTACATGTGAGTAAGGTATAGTACATTACATACTAGGGTACGTGTACATGTGAGTATGGTAGGGTACATACTTGAGGTACATGTTCCGTTCGGTAAAGTTGCAGGACGAGAAGTGAAAGTGCAGGTTGTTTAGCGACATGATCCGCGGCAGAAGCATGCATTCCACGCAGCTTTCGGCGTCGTCGAAGTGGTTTCCGTACATGAAGATCCCTGAAAGGTAGATAAAATTTAGAGCCCGGTTCTGAAATGTATCTAAAATGCACTCGGGCCTTTTTTTGGTGAGCCCATTGTTCCTTACATAAAACTAAATACATCATCCTTATACCGGTGAAAATCCAACAATAGAATTTGTAACTTTAGTCTTTGAACAGGTTTGGATAACTGTAATTGTTTCCCCTGTAGGTGGCACAAGCGGCGCTAGAGCCGTAAGAGGACCCAAAAAATTTTGACGAAACTGACTAGGATTTCGTGGCTTAATTGGTTAGAGCACACCCGCAGGTTCGAGTCCTGCCTGCCCTGATAAGTTCCCAAAAAATTGAATTTTTTGGGGAACTTATCTTATTTCTTAAAGTGCGAGGGCTTACGTACTATAGTACAAAAATCCAACAATGTGTCGGCCTGGAGTTACATAGCTATGCAATAGAGTATTCCATTTTTGAAAAGTGTCTCGGTTCAAATCATTTAGTGCTAATGAACCACTAAAAAAATACATTATTATTCAATCGTGCCATAAAGTGCAATTAAATTGCGCGCTAGACAAAAACGTTGGACGCAGTGGACGCCATATTGCTGTGGTCATGACGTCAGTTGGTTGTGTGGTACCTTACCAAATGTGCTGATGTTGCTGATGATATTTGATATTTTTTAGTTTACCTTACAGCCGTATGACATAACAACATTGCGTCAACTATTTCATGGTGTTAAAAAACAGATAAAAAAATAGTAAACTGAATTGAATTTTATACTAAGATTTCTCAACTGGTTGTTGCTTAAACAATCTTTATAAAATATTTTTAGATTTTTCTTCATGTAGAGACTAAGAGTAAAATACCCTTTTATTCACCTACCGGTGTTAATCCAACGATGGGTTGGCCTGGAGTTTCATAGCTATGCAATTCTATTGATAAGGTTCATTTCTTTTTAAAAACTGAAGTATACATTACCCTTCTTAGAAGCATGTCCGTGTAGATCTATGTAGAGAAAGAGCCCCGACTCTGTATCTAGATTGACGGGTGGCTTTTGCGCCGGGGTCGGGGTCTTCTTGCGAGGCAGGCGGGACACTGATTGAGACTTCGACTTTTCTTCTTTTAGGGTCGGTGTCTGAGGAAATAACATAAATGATTTTATTCGTTTGTGTTATTGCAAATAAAAAACGTAATTAGTGAAGTCAAAGACTTATCATCATGATCATGTCCAGCTGTGGACTAGATCAGGTCTGATCTAATCAGAAAACCGAGTGATGTCTTCCCCTTATTGAACGCCATAGCATCCTATCAGCTTGCCAAATACGGCAGTTTTGCAGGTCATCATTCTAGATACAATGTGTATGCCGAGTCGTGGTCTCCGCTCAACAACATACGCACATCAATAACGGTAGTCGATAAATGTTCACTTATTTGGGAGATATCCTGGCCTATTGGCACTTCAAATTGCTAATTCTTTGATAGTTATTTTAAGATATAAGTAATTATAATAAGAAATTATTTTCCTACAATATTGTCTGTTTAGGCACATGTACGAGAAAATATAGTGACACACGAACCTTATGGTTCAATTATAAACTTTCTTAGTAAAGAATGTGTGCTTCTAACAAGCATGCACAACATTAATCTTTATTCCTTACCAAATATATAATATTCCCATAACGAAAATTCCGAATCCGTTTTTAGGGTTCCGTACCCAAAGGGTACAAACGGGACCCTATTACTAAGACTCCGCTGTCCGTCTGTCACCAGGCTGTATATCATGAACCGTCATAGTTAGACAGTTGAAATTTTCACAGATGGTGTATAATAAAATAAATATTTAAGGGGGCTCCCATACAACAAACATGATTTTTTTGCCGTTTTTATAGATAATGGTATGGAACACTTCGTGCGCGAGTCCGACTCGCACTTGGCCGGTTTTATTAAATTTGGCTACGGTGCCCTAAGCTACGTCACGGTACTCACAGCAACAATGGTGGCATCCATTAAGCTGCCGACTTGTTTGCCGTCGCCGCTTTCTGCGCAAGACACGCCAACACTCGTTGAGGATATGGGATTCGACATTTTCTGGAACCAAACCATTATCATTTTCTAGAAAGTTTCAAATTGCGGGGTCGTCAGCAGTAAGCGTCGAGCAACAAATTATTTCTTGTTGCATTTACTTCTATCAGCCATCATCTTAGTATTCCTGTTCCTTTTTAGGGTTCCGTACCTCAAAAGAACCCTTTAGGATCAATTTGTTATCCGTCTGTCAAACCTCTTTTTTCAGAAACGCGTGGAGGGGTTAAGTTGAAATTTACATTAAAAACTCAGATCCCGGTTTAAAAGAAGCGATTCTGTTAATGCAAAAGTGAAAAATAAACCAAGAAATAACGAAAGTGTTGGGTTCCGAATTCGTAAGAGCCAAGAGTAGTTTATTTCAAAATAATGAGGGTTCCGTACAATAGAAATAATAATAATAATGCTGGACTAAATAAAATAATGATTTTATAGAAGACAAAAACGAACATAAATAATTAGTGATGAATCACTCAATCACAAAATATTGAATTGCGTAATAAATTAAAAAAAAAAGGCTTTAGAATTTTGTTTGAACATCATTAAGATTATGAATAAAAGAGAAATTGCTGCTTCTGTAGGTAGACAGAAGCAAAACACTCTTCTGCACTAAAAAAAAAGATATCACTAAAAAACAAGATAACTTCCTGTAAGAAACTTATACGAAGCTTTGTACCTAATTTTTTTTTCTCTATGGCTTTGTAGGATTCTAATAAGAGTGATTCGCACTTTTCCTGTGCACAAAAGGCAAGTTACACACTTAAAAAATGGGCCTTTTTGCGGACTTGTAGAGGTTTTCAAGTGCGTTACAAGTGCAGTTCTAGGATAGTTACAAAACCATTTCTTGCTTGCTACCGAATAAGGAGAAAAAAAAATTGTCTCCTGAATTTTTTCTTTCACTCTCTTTTTCTACGAAAATCAAAGAAAACAGAAGCGCATTCAGAAGACTAAAAGATTTAAAGTTTTTTTTATGACTCGCTGTTTGGCCCACCCTGTATAGCATCGTCATCGAACTCAGGTGTCAGATAAGGCTGTGAGTATGAATGAATATACTCACCACTTCTTCGTCCTTAGTAAGGTCGAACCGCTTAAAGCAGTTTGTGCAGAAGTAAATGTCATCGTCTTTACCGCGGGCAGGCGGCGATGGCGGCAGTTGGCTCTCTAGTAGCTGTAATTAAATAAATAATGCTGGACAATTCACACATCATTATCTAGCCCTAAGTTAAGCAGAGCTTGCGTTATGGGTACTAGATAACTGATATACATAATACAATACAAAGTAAGATATTTTTTATTATACATAGGAAATGATCAAATACTATGTTAATAAGTATAGTATAGAAACCTTAATATCCCTTCCACGCATTTATTTAATGTTAGGTATATAGACTACGTAGTTCCACCCAGGAACACTCGATGTGTTCTAAGCATGGAATTATGTGCTCCGGTAGACTAATATTACACTGAGGGTCCTAGGACGTGAGTAAGTCTGTCCGACTTGACGAGTCGACGGGAGAGACAAATTAATTTGCACCACGAGTGTTGTGTTCTCATCTCAGCTGATCTTTACGTGATCTAAATAAATTGAAGTGTGCCACCAACATATAATTTATGATGATGGGAAACTGAGGAATAGGATAATTTTCGCTTTACATGACAAAATTACAGAATCTGTTAATCTCTGTGTAGCACATCTACTCGACACACTAGTGATGGCGATAGTTTACTCTTTAACTTAATAATTACGAGTCGAAACTACAGAATCTATCCGTCTCTTTCTAACTCATCTATTCGACTATAATCATATGCTTTACCGTCCTCACCAGCTCAGTGACTACGAGACGAAACTACAGAATATATCCGTCTCTATCTAACAGATGTATTACGAGTATAACAATGACGACACCTTTCTCTCTTGATCTTGCTCAAGTTGTAACCGATGCGCTTCCCTCTCTATCTAACACATGTATTACGAGTATAATAATGACGATACCTTTCTCTCTTGATCTTGCTCAAGTTGTAACCGCTGCGCTTCCCTATACTCTCCTATTGACTGAGTAAAGCTCGGAGATCTTGGTCTCTGGGGGGTAGTTACTTTTGTGGTTAGTTTTCAGCTAATATATTAACTATGTATTTAAAACGAAAATGACCTAGACGACATCAAGTATATCAACGTAGGTAACTTATATGGCTCTGCGTCCGGTTCGACACAGTTACCTACGGGGGAAATAAATAAACGACTAAACATCATCAAAGTTCGCGCAAATCTTAATGAATTCTGTGAACATAGCCTCGAATGCGAAACAGCGTAATATTGGGCTCACCGCTCCCTTTTGGAACCTTAAAATACGCTACTGCACAACCACTCGGCGTAGTATATAGATTTGCGCGTACTATACCAGTGATTGCGCAAAAATGTAGTACACAATAGAAGTTAAACAGAAGCTAAATTCTCGCCTTAAATATTGCCGTTCTCTTCTTATTCTTTTCTTATTAGAAGAGGACGGCAATATGTTTAGTTCCGTTTAGATTATATCACAAATATCACGAGTGGAATGGCATCAAGCAGAGAATGGACAAAGAAATGCCACCGAAGGGGCCATAATTTTGACAGATGTAGCATTTTCAGAAGGCTCACTAGGATGTGCGCCAATTCTATGACAGTAAAAACTCCCGAATACTCGAACGTAACTCAGATTTAAACACGTCTCACGTCCCGATTTTTTGACAGTTTTCAAATTTAAACATGATTAAAAAAGGGGCTTGAATCATGGTTGCGTTTGAGAATTCGAGCATTAGTCGTGTAGGATAGATAGCGATCCCGCTTTGATTAAATTTGACAAACACAAAAAAAAAACGGACAGCTTCACATTTTCAATCTCTTTATCTACACGACATTAATCCGAATATTTGTTTTATCTGGGACTGGGCACAAATGGTTATACCACATAGTTACTAGTTAAGATGATTAAAAAGATAATAACCTTTTCGGAAATCAGTTGAAGAGAACTCCGCAGCGCGCGAGGCGAGGTCGTTTGGCTAGTGCCACGAGCGGAGGGGGTAGGCGATATTCCTTTGTGGACCTGCGATGGAATAGAGCTCGGTATTCCGGAACTTTCTCAACAACTTTTACTAAAGCTTCTACATATACTATATTTGAAGAGTAATGCGCCGTTATCGAGACGAGGTCATTTGGTTGTTAGTGCCGCGTGCGGAGGGGGTAGGCGATATTCCTTTGTGGACCTGCGATGGAATAGAGTTTGGTATTCCAGAATTTTCTAACGTGACAGTGTGTTTGATGATACAATGCATGGTGGTAATATACTGACCACCTCGCTGTAGCCGGGCAGCATGGTGGCGATGCCCGGCATGGTTTGTTCCATGCGGGAGATGGCGGTGCGGCAGGTGAGGCACAGACCGGTCTTAACGTGATCGGCGCGGGAGTCTTTGGCACCGATTGAACTGTCTCTGGAAATAACAAAAGAACATTCAAATAATAGGGTAGGCTGTATCAGGGACACTGCCGCAGTGAAGTATTTTGTGCGAAGTGTTTAAGGTGTCTTATGCGTGCTTGAGACCGGTGTGCGAGGGTGAGCGAGCACTGGCACAGCTTCTCAATACACAGAGCGCATTTCGCTTCGCTCGCTACATTCTATGGGGTTTGCGGCTCGCTTCATTGGGATGGTAGATATTAAAAAAGCGTAAGCCTTGAAGCTTAGCTTTTTTTACGCTGCAGGTGGACCCATGGATACACCGCCTTCTGTTCAGTCTAGACGAATTATTTATTAACTTTTTTTTAAAGAAAACGCCTCATTGCCTTTATTCAAGAGGTTTAAAAAGGTATTAATGCTTACCACAGACACAGATTATATATAGTTACTTCGTAACAGATACCAGATTACTTTGAGCCTTATACAGGTAAAAATAATGTTCCTAATGCTATGCTCGCTGTTAGCGAGGCGGTTCGATCAAGCAAGCCGCCCCCGCGCCCACCTTACCTCTGCAGTCCCCTTGGCTCACGCTACGGAATTGGTAGGGTTGATCCGCCGGGGAGTGACGGAGCACTGCCTCAGATGCAAACGTGCCGCTAACCCGTTGCCACCTCCGGGATCTTTTATCTGTATAAAATGCAGCCGAGGCTGCCGCTCCCGAAAAGATCTTCTCAGCCACACGAGAAAGTGTGCGGCTGATTCTTAACAAAACTGATGCCACCTAGAGCATCTGCGTAGATGTTCAGAGGCCAATGGAATAGACTTACCCGCCAACAGATGAAGAAGACTCCAAAAGTAGACTGATACTATTCTTCAGCGTATCTCTCAGCGGCCGCAGCGGATTGCTGCCCGGCAAGTTAAGCTCCTCGCTAGTGCTGAGATGTACGTTAGAGCCGAGGCACGAGCGCAGCGTGCTGTCGTTCAGGAGGGAGTCGCTTCCGTCGCGAAGGTTTGGGGTAGACGCCTTGGCGGATAGGTCGCTTGTTTGGGATGGCATCTCGACTAGTTTTCTTTCGCTCTGGAATTCGTAGACAAGGAGTTAAGGGGTTTCTTCTCAACTCACTCTTTTGTAAAAAGGCTTACTACTAAATATCTCTGCTTAGCTTGGGGCTAGATAATACTGTGTGAATTGTCCAGCATTATTTTTTATTTACGGTTAAAAACCAATAAATAAGTACCGTAGAAGGATTAGTAGACCGAAACCTGCGGTCCAATTAGCTATCAAAAACCCATTTCACGGCACTTAGTTCCGCACGTAGCAACAAATTGGAATATTATAATCTTTAGTATAGGTGCGATGCGATGGTTCCATTAAAGTGGGTTTTGGACTTATTGGGTTTGCGCTTCACCGAATTTGTTGATAAATCTGGTGACTAATAATATTAAAAAACGCCGTGTGGTGCCAGCTTAGAAGTTGCACCACCCCACCTCTTCTAGTGGGTGTCTTCGTGGGTTCTTCTTCTTCCACTAGTGGACAAAAAATTGAAGCGAACAAAATCAATAACATTTTGTTTTTTGTTTGATAATTACTATTCATAACGTTGTTGTTTATGATAAAACACTGTTTTAACCGGATTGATCGCGTATATTTTATATTTTGTCTATAACCTGACGTTTCGGAGGCTTTTCAGCTTCCATGGTCACAGGCAGACTCGAGGTGACATTTGTCTTTACAAGTAATTTGAATTTATGTAATTGTTGTTTATGTATAAAATTTGACTTGTCTAAGTACTTTTTTGTAAGCCTAAAGAAATAAAGTTATTGACTTTTGTCGTAGGACTCGACTAAGGAATATACACCGGGGGGCAGCAGCGCTTCTTGCAGAATAGATCTACCACCGAACTGCGATCCCCAACCCGCATGCCCAGCGTGGATATTATGGGCATTACCCCCCATGAGATAAAAGCCAATAGACGCTTATCAGGGGAAGGCCTGCGTCCAGCAGACCATCATAGACTGTTGAAAAATATATAAAATTGTTGCTTTTTTTGATGTCGACAGCTTATGTACAGTAATAGCGCTAATTACCTTTAATATAAATCAAAATCAAAAATTATTTATTTCCATAAATACAAAAATGTATACTTAGAAAAGGTCAAATTCTTCAAATAAAACACTGACACGGTAATAAAGTGGTACTTTTGATTTCTGTCGCTTCGGTATTTAGACTAAAGTAAAGAAGCGACTAAGAAACCTTTAGCCTGTTAGTTGTTATTTTTCGAGTTGGAGCAAAACCCGTCTCAAGCTTTTTATTTTCTAAATAATCTGATATTTTGTAGTAAGCCTTTTTGCACAGGGTTTTGACAAATTGTTTGTATTTATTTATTGATAGATTTTGCAAATAATATTATTGTATAATAATATACTTGCAAATAATCAGAGGTCAGTGGTGAGGTCACCTCAAACAGGTTTCACCTGAAAATCAGCGCTACCTCGCATTAATGTGAGGGAGCATTAAGCTGAAGTGGAACCCTTTGGCCTGCACCGTTACAGCGCAGAGCACACACCCCACCCGGGGCTGACTTACCCACAACCAAGCTTGCCTGCCTACTCACTTATCTAGCTTATTTCATTCTTGTATCTAGTCTGTGGGTGAGTAGGTAGGTAAGGCCTAGTAACTTTTGTTATATTTTTCCTCCTTTCTGTTCTGTGCTGTATCTCTGTTGTGTCAATAAATGTATCTCTATCTATCTCTAATTGGTACCCCCCTCACAGAACATTAATGTACTGTGAGGGGGATACCAATTAGCGCTTCTTACTGTACCTATTGTATGACCACGGATAAAATTAAATAATCCTGGACAATTCACGCAGCATCATCCTAGACCCAAGCTAAGCAAGGTTATCAGTGATAACCTTGCTTAGCTTGGGTCTAGGATGATGCTGCGTGAATCATCCTAGACCCAAGCTAAGCAAGGTTATCAGTGATAACCTTGCTTAGCTTGGGTCTAGGATGATGCTGCGTGAATTGTCCAGGATTATTTAATTTTATCCGTGGTCATACAATAGGTACCGATGATGATGAGATGACCACGGATAAAATTAAATAATCCTGGACAATTCACGCAGCATCATCCTAGACCCAAGCTAAGCAAGGTTATCAGTGATAACCTTGCTTAGCTTGGGTCTAGGATGATGCTGCGTGAATCATCCTAGACCCAAGCTAAGCAAGGTTATCAGTGATAACCTTGCTTAGCTTGGGTCTAGGATGATGCTGCGTGAATTGTCCAGGATTATTTAATTTTATCCGTGGTCATCTCATCATCATCGTTACCTATTGTATGACCACGGATAAAATTAAATAATCCTGGACAATTCACGCAGCATCATCCTAGACCCAAGCTAAGCAAGGTTATCACTGATAACCTTGCTTAGCTTGGGTCTAGGATGATTCACGCAGCATCATCCTAGACCCAAGCTAAGCAAGGTTATCACTGATAACCTTGCTTAGCTTGGGTCTAGGATGATGCTGCGTGAATTGTCCAGGATTATTTAATTTTATCCGTGGTCATCTCATCATCATCGGTACCTATTGTATGACCACGGATAAAATTAAATAATCCTGGACAATTCACGCAGCATCATCCTAGACCCAAGCTAAGCAAGGTTATCACTGATAACCTTGCTTAGCTTGGGTCTAGGATGATTCACGCAGCATCATCCTAGACCCAAGCTAAGCAAGGTTATCACTGATAACCTTGCTTAGCTTGGGTCTAGGATGATGCTGCGTGAATTGTCCAGGATTATTTAATTTTATCCGTGGTCATACAATAGGTACAGTAAGAAGCGCTAATTGGTATCCCCCTCACAGTACATTAATGTTCTGTGAGGGGGGTACCAATTAGAGATAGATAGAGATACATTTATTGACACAACAGAGATACAGCACAGAACAGAAAGGAGGAAAAATATAACAAAAGTTACTAGGCCTTACCTACCTACTCACCCACAGACTAGATACAAGAATGAAATAAGCTAGATAAGTGAGTAGGCAGGCAAGCTTGGTTGTGGGTAAGTCAGCCCCGGGTGGGGTGTGTGCTCTGCGCTGTAACGGTGCAGGCCAAAGGGTTCCACTTCAGCTTAATGCTCCCTCACATTAATGCGAGGTAGCGCTGATTTTCAGGTGAAACCTGTTTGAGGTATCACTTAAAACTAGAACACAAACTTTTACAACGCAAATTTGTTGTTGTTGAATGTTTAAATTAGAATCCGAAAACGAACAAGAAATTAACTAAATGATGAATGAAAACTTTTAAAACCAAAAGCGCTTTGCTTCGATGATACTAATGTCGTTAAATATTGTCAACCACTATTCTATATTGGTGGGAATATTGAAGGAAATCTTTGTAAATAAAATATCCAGGTTTTTGAATCGGAGTACACAGAGATATATATTTTTTATTAAACTTAGAAAACACAGAAGGAATATCTGCAGATCGTACAAACATTTGTCCCGAGGCGGGAATCGACCACGCAACCTCCTGCGTCGCGGGCGCACCTGCGCCCGCTGCGCCACAGAGGTCGTAAAAATCTAGATTACACGGCCAAAAGACGAATATATTTTTCCTATACACTGGTTTCTTCGAAAGAAAGCAAGTTTCATTTGAAAACAGTCCAAAACAGTCTGCAGTTAGCTCAATTGTTTCATTTGTAAATACTAGTTTTAATTGAATTCTTGTTTTAGAATTTTCTTTGTACTTGACTTTTTGAAATCAGTTAAAAAGTATGTTACCTGATTGACCGTAGAAGTGGAAACCCCCTTAGAATCCCTGAGGTTCCTGCTAGACGAGGCTTTGATGGTAGTCGAGGACTTGTTGACTTTACTCGCTACAGACTTCTCGCTTAGCCGCTTCGTTCCCTCGTTTCTGTACGTGCTTGATGCTGAACCTCTTTTTTTCTTTGAATCTATTGTTATCTGTGGAGTAAGTAAAACTTATACTTCCATCATCATCATCAGCCTATAGTAGTCCACTGTTGGACATAGGCAGCTTGCCGCATCCAGCATCTGCCAGCAGTCTTTCGCAAATCATCATCCCACCTGGTCGGAGGAAACTTATATATTAGATTTACCTAGAAAACCAGTGCTATGGCATGTAATGTTAAGCGAACGCTGAGTGGCGGTTGATTTGATCAGTGTTTTATTTAACTTGGTTTTTAGGGTTCCGTACCCAAAGAGTGAAAACGGGACTCTATTACTAAGCCTCCGCTGTCTGTCCATCTGCGGGCTGTATCTCATGACCCGTAAAAGGTAGATAAGGTAGACGTTAAAGGTTGATAGTTGAAATTTTCACAGAATATGTCTTTACGCTAAAACTCAGATTTCGCTATCGTGTTGGGTACCGAAAACCGCGTAAGTGTAATGAGGCCTTTATTTTCTGGCAAATACCTGGCTCAAATCTATAAACTATGTGTAAAACTACTATACTATAACTTAACTTATATACTTAGGGTAACTTAGCTTATAAAAAAGGGTTAGTTCAAGTTACCTCAGAGGATTCGCTTATATTAGCTATGCTATGTGATGCGAAGCTCTTGGAATCGTCGTTATCTTCTTTTTCGCAACCAAAGTGGTAGTATCTGGAAAACAATCGACGAAATAAAGGTAACTTTAAAAAAATCGCCGGCGATGCCCCCGCTCGTCAAAGTTGCTCACACCGGGGCGCGAGGCTGCGCGCACTTTGACTCAAAATATAACTTTACTTACTACGCAAAATATATATAAATATATATAAAGCCTGTTAAATATTACTACAGCAATATAACATGTCTAACACACCACATAGTGCGAAGAAAAATAGAATAATCTAGGCTCATGAGGTCGCTGTCAAGTTTTCCTAAATCAGCCACCAGCTCTGGCAGGTTCCCTTAGGTTATCTTACGACACCCATGGACTGAGTTGTGGGGGGGGGGGTCGATTCTTACGCCACAGCCTGTAGGCGGTCCTCTAGACACTCCATCAAGGTTAAAGAAAGAGATCATCTTGAACACTGAACTTGCGGATGACGCACCAACGAAGGATTCAAATAAACCCTATTCAAGTTAAGATCTCTAGTGTCCGCACTAGGGGGGACGGATCCTGTTGTATCCTCTGGCCACTCCATCGTGTTTCAAGAAAGGGATAATCTTAAACACAGAGCTTGCAGACTTGGAATTGTAAGTAATCAAAAACTCACCTAATCAATGCCCTCGAAGCAAAAACCGTCGGGTGATGCACCAACGAAGGGTTCAAATAAACCCTATTCAGGTTAACCCCTCTAGTGTCCGTCCTGTAGTGACCTCTAGCCACTCCATCGGGGTTCAAGAAAGGGATCATCTTGAACACATAGAGCTTGCGGAGTTGAACCGCTATGGGGTCGTGTTTGGTGAGGATGAGGTTTAGGAATCCGTTGAAGACGAAGCTTGATGGTGTTTCGCCGGGGTGGACGCGCGCTGAGATGAAAATCACCTGAAGCGGAAATAACATAGATTTTACACGTGTTATAAATAAGCTACATAACTGTATTGAGTCGGAATTCTAACGCTCCGTTATTAGAGCGAGCAGAGTTAGTATTATACACTAACTCTGCTCGCTCAGCGATCTTTTGGGTCTCCGTTTTTTAATAATTCCGTGCCCAAAGGGTAAAACGGGACCCTATTACTAAGACTCCGCTGTCCGTCTGTCACCAGGATCCTCATGAACCGTGATAGTTAGACAGTTGAAATTTCCACAAATTATGTATTTTTATTGCCGCTATAACAACAAATACTAAAAAACAGAATAAAATGAATATTTAAGGGGGCTCCCATACAAAAGACATGATTTTTTGCAGTTTTTATAGATAATGGTACGGAACCCTTCGAGCGCGAGTCCAACTCGCACTTGGTCGGTTTTATTTTTCATCAGGCATTTTGTTTACTCTTGTGTGTATGTGTGTAGTCAAATTAAATTTGGTACAAGTTTTCATCAAAACGTAAATTAGAGATATCCAAAAACCATGAAATATCTAGAATTCAAGTCGCATCCTGGTAATCATAATGATACCAATCTCTGTTCGAATTTTTTTTTCGGTCCTCCTTTTCGGTAAAAATCGGGCATTAATGCCTGGAAGAAATCGCTTTTAGCGATAACGCCGCCAAATCAAATGGTTTTTATGTTTAATTTAATAAAATATTTTTAAGTTCATGATTAAAAGTATTATCTATTAATACACTATATATCGTGCCCACGATGCACACGGCAAAGTTCGACAGCACTCAGGTATAGCGCGCTGAGTGGCGCGCCCTTAGGTGACATGCTGAGACTTGGTCTTGTGGCATTACCTATATATGCATCATCATCAGCCTATGTTAGTCCGCTAGACATAGGCCTCCCCTAATGAGCGACTAAAGAGTGATAATTCTTAATTCATTAACTTATATGACGTCGATAACCAACCTTTTTATTAGCAAACTTGCGCGCCCTCTCCGTATTATCAGGAAAGAGGTTCTTCAAACGCTCTTCTTTCTCATTGAGGATACCGTGGAACGAAGTTATAGTGAGCAGATCCACGCGCCTCCCTGAATAAACATAGTTAGTTTATAAACAAACAGACAAATAGTTTGTAAACTTATTAGTGGCCTCCGTACATAAACAACACGAGAGGAATTTATGTTAGGTACTAGAGAGCCTAGGCCAAAGAATTTTACAATCTGATTGTTTCAGAGAACACCGACTACGAATTCTTCAATTTTACAATGTTTTTAAGTTTTGCGGAACAAATAGTAATCTTTCAGGAACTCAAGACATTTCGAAGAAATGAAATAAGTTCCCAAAAATTATCGGTTTCGGCGGGACTCGAACCCGCGCCCCACCCTCAAGACATTTATTACAATGACAGAATAAAACAATTACAACTACTATTTACACTTATATCTATTTCCTAAAAATCTAAGACGTCACCAGAAGGCAGAGTGCCCAGAATGCTGGCAGCATAGCCACGTTGAATGGCAATGCTAATTCGTTAACCGAAATTAAACCCAGCATTCCGATGCAGCCTCCTTTAGGAATATATTTTTAAGGGGACCACCTCAGAATCATTCTCCAAGTCTATACAATACGGAAATAATTTCCAATATCGGTGACACTATGACGGAAAATCGACGAACATACAAAAAAAAACCTATATATAGCCGTTTCCGAAGTCCTCCGTTTTTCGAAGTTGGGTTAAAAACTGGCATCCTCATCATCCTTTAATGGACCACTAGTGGAAGCAGGCCTCCCCCTGATAATCGCCTTATTGGTTTTCATCCCTTGGGGGCAGCGTGGGGATTATGGGCATTACCCCCATGAAGTCGTTAAAGGAGTTATGCAAACTCTGGGCATAACTCCTTCAACGACTTTTCTCTAACTCTCATAGTTCAGATTTGGCCATCCACTCCCATCTCAAAAATACGCCCTGTATATTTATATTGTTATTCCTAATGTTCTATTACTGAACAAACAAGCTATTACCGATTTGAAGCTTAAAGTAAATAAATGTGTGTGAACTTTGTTCCCACTTTATCTAGCGAGTTCAAAGATCTGTGGACCCACTTTGGGGTTTACTCTAGAACTCTGGAGATGCACCAAAATTTGGTGCAATTTAAGATTTAAATACTATAATTATATATTGAATAATCAATTACTATTTAATAGTAATTGATTATTTACAAATCTTAAATTGCTTTGGAAATCCCCTTTTAGGTATAGAGATACCTGTTGTGTGCGTAACTGTTTAGCCTACCGTGTTTACAGATTATTTTTATTGATATTTTTGGAGAACCCTAGTGTCAAGTTAAACCTATCTAAGGATTTAAGATACTATGAACCAAAAATATGTAATCTTTCTGTCAAAAAATTATATCTATCTATCTGTGTTATCTTTCACTCTTAACTTATGCAAAATCACTCATAGAGACTAAGTAAAACTAAATAACCGAACTTAATAGATTTAGGTACGCCATAAAAAAGCGATATGGTTCAAATATAACATTGCATTTTATTATCATCAGACTGTCACCACATTTACATAAAAGAAAAGAACTCCACATTCCTGATTTTATTACAACAATACCAATAAAAAACCCAGTTAACTCCCGTAGTAAAAACTAAAGTTACGGAAAAGTTTCTTTGTAAAGTGGAATATATAAAGAGGATTGCCGGCTGATAGCATTGGCGTTGCAATTTAGACGTCACGCTATGGTAGGGTTGTTTGACCTGCCTGAAGTTTTCCTACCCCTGTAACCTACTTTTTATTGGGTCCCAGTTCCCACGAGTTCTATGCGAGTTTATGCCATCATCATCAAAATCAGCCGGGTTTTAACCTCAACTTTAACAGCCTATAATGATCCACTGCTGGACGCAGGGGAAGCCCCTTGATAATCGCCTTATTGGCTTTTATCTCATGAGGGGTAATGCCTGCAAATAATCCCCACGCTGGGCATGCGGGTTGGGAATCACAGTTCGGTGGTAGATCTAATCTGCAAGCCTTTTAAATAGAAATGAGTTTAGGTATTAACAAAATTCTGGATTCTTGTCTTTACATTAGTTAGAGATTATCTAAGCTGAT
This sequence comes from Eupithecia exiguata, assembly GCA_947086465.1. NCBI lineage: Eukaryota > Metazoa > Arthropoda > Insecta > Lepidoptera > Geometridae > Eupithecia > Eupithecia exiguata. Next base: position 3,162,188 of record OX352233.1, on the reverse strand, counting down.
CTGAGCTCTTCCAGATACTTTTCAGCGATGGCGACTTAAGTTTAGCTTTGAAATAGCATTAGCCCATGTTGATCCTAAGGCGTCGTCCTAATTGGCTAACGATCGTGAAACTGAACGATGCGATTTCGTCGCGAGATGATGAAAATTATCGTGCGATGGTTCAACAAGTATCGTAATAGGTCGCGCGATGGGCATCACGCGATGTCAGATCTCAGTCAGTCCGTGCTCGCGCAATGACGCGTGAGTAGTTAGGACACACATATGTATGAGATTTATAGCTATGAATGCACGATCGCACGATCAAACCCCTCGTACGATCGTGCGACGAAATCGCATCGTTCGCTCGTCCGTTTTACGCTAGTTAGGATGATGCCTTACGCAAAATTAAAAGCTCTATCAGCTGAAAATGCGATCTACCATAATAATATGTGCTCCCCGCTACGGTTTTTTTTTCAGGCACCAAGTGAGCGAAGCCACGGGCTGAAGCTAGAGTTTGAATGTTGCCTTACCTTCAAGGGAGTAAATAAGACACTCCCTATGATAATAAATATCATCTTCACTATGTGGCGTCGGGAGAGGAAGCATCTTCAAGTCGATAGAGTTTAACGCGATTTGGAGTTCCGCGAACGAGAACGGATAGGTGAACGCGAAGAATGTCGTCGCTTTAGGGTTCTCTGGGGTTTTATACTTGAAGGTAAGCGTGAATGTGTTGTCATCCATCTGAAATGATAGAGGTTTTAAGGACTAAGCACATACATCAAGCACTGCTACACAAAGCACAACAATAAGCATTCAAATATGGTATTCAACTCGTCATCTTTAGATATATTTTACAGTGACAAAAAAGGCTTACCGCGAGCTTAAATCGAGTGGCCCGCGAGCTGTCTATTATCTGATGCCGTCAATATAAAATGCATCTTAATATTACGAGTTAAAGCCCATAACTTTATGTGCTGTGTGGCTGTAGTGCTCCTCCAGCAGGGGTATTTAATTCGATATCGGAAACTTTGACGAACGCTATTTTAAACTATTGGATTCGAAATTTTTTGACATTCGAATTCGAATCCATAATAGGAGAGTTTCCGATAGTTATTCACTGTTGGAAACGATTCCGCCAGAGAGTTCGTGTTCGTGTAAGCTTAAAATTCTATCATATATTGATACGATATATGTATCAATATATGATAGAATTTTAAGCTTTTTTTTACTGTTGTTTACTTTAAGTTTATTTTACTGTTGTTTAGCAGTATATAATTATGTACGAGTTTAAACTTAGACAGACTATAGAATAATTTTTCAAAATTTGAAAATACGATAGATCCTATGGGGTTGTCACTTCATATTTTAACAGCTTGGCTAGATTTTTAATTCTTTACTACAGTTTAAAAGGTCAAGTTGAGAGAATCAAATAGCAGTTTATATAATTTAATTCTTGAATTTATTTAGTTCTAAAAAGGTTAGGGTTATGTAAATATTAAAAAATGTGATTAATATTGTCTCTGACTCCTTCTCCCTCGATATATGCTACTGCTACATTACTTAACTTTTTTAAGGTTTTATTTTAAGACATTTTGCAATTAAGCTTCATGCGCTACTTGATAAAAAATGTGATAGTATGTACTCACAGAATGTAGAGGACGATCTCTGATCCTCTCCCACTGCGGCTTGCCCGGCAAGGTGCGGGTGACCGGAGCCATGCCTTGGTTGTACATCTTGCCTTGTTTGTTCAGATTTATCAGGTTGAGCCGTACCTGTTTTGAGAATATTCAAAATTACATAAATCCTTAAAATATAGGTAATAAGGTATGTCTTCAAAATGGACATTAACATATTGGAATGAGAGCATTGAAGAGGTACAAAAATGGTTCCTAATCTCAAACTACTTCCATAAGAGGAGAGAGTACAAGCACTAGGGTTAACCACCTTAGAGAAACATAGAGAGTGCAAAGACCAGAGACCTTTAAGATATTTACCAACCACTACAGTACACCAGACTTATCACAGACTCTATGAACAATACACGAAGGCTGAGGGACATTTCCTAAAACTGTAATGCGGGCCAAGTACCAGCAAACCAATAGGGCACATATTACCCAATCGCATTGTGAAGACTTGGAACCGGTTACTGTGATCAGTGCCCCCTCAGTATACTCTTTTAAAAATAGACTGGGCAATCATTTAAAGTGCAACGACAAGACAAGGATTATGATATACACGCATCAGCTTAAGAACTGCTTGTGTATTAAAATAATTATAATAATTTAAGTAGTCTAAGCATTATCTGGGTCCCATAACACAAGCATGTTTACTTTGGGGCTGGATAATGCTGTGGGTCCAGCATCATTTATTTCATACTTAACCATAGGCAAATAACATTGAAGCTTTCATCTTTTAATACAAACATTTGATAGATAATGTATGTGTGCAAATTACCAGAAGTCCAGGCTCGGGGGCTTGAATTCCAAAATAGAACCAAGTTCTGTTTCCATTCTCGAATTCAGTTCCTGCGCAGTCCGGCCGCGTCCACATATTGAACTCATATTCGGGCGTCTCCGGCACATTTAACTTGTGGTTCTGAGACGGAGCTATAAGAAATAGTATATATAGAAATACTTTAAATAGAGTACCTACAAATAATAATACTTTAAATTGTAGCTTTACTGTTGATAATGTGAACACCTCAGAAGAGAGAGAACTATATAGAAGTAGTGACATGATTGTATAGGGAAGCTACGAATTGGTTAAAAGTAAGAGCGACATAGCAACAAAAATTGGCACAACACAAAGATACTTGGACTTTGTATGGTCATTGAAAAAGATACAAACTTACCAATGCGGTCTGTGGGCACCCTCTCTACATGGCCAAGATTTCCAGAATCAAAATTGTGAATAAAATAAAATCCACCGCTTTCGATAATGCTATTTTGATCCATCATTGAATATTGTATCCGACTACATCATCCAAAAAACAACGTCGTCGCCAAACTTGTGAATTGTTTGACACACATAGAATTTCACAATTTTTCCTAGAAATAAAAGAAATATTTATTCATGTTTGATATTTTGAAAGTGACACAAAAAACGGAGGGTGCACTGTTTTTCTAAACAAAATTATGTAATTTTGTTGACATCGATTGACGGATAACAGCTGATTTGTTTTATTGGTGATCTTTTTAATTTGTAAAATATCACACGACAGTATCACTTACACTTGTAAAAAGGAGAATGTGAACAATAATTTAAAACAGGTTTTTAAATGGATATTAGAGGGAGCGTTGTTATTTTTATTGCAATTTACTTTTTATTAGGAAAGACAATGCCTGCCATGCCAACATGAAAATTTAGTTCAAGATGGCGCCGGAAAACAGACGGCCAGCCAGAAGCAACAGCGCGCAAGCGCGATACTATTTTTGAATTATTAATCTTGCATCTCACTTACTCATCGGTCCGCAGCCATTCGGATCGGAAATAGGTGCCTTCCGCGCCGCGCCCCGCCCCGCCGCCGCCGCCATCGCGCGCTTATTTGGAAAATTAGGGTCCCGCAATCAACATTATGGAACGCTTTTATTCTCCAAGCTGTCACATTTTTTTTGCTAATTACTAACGGTGCATTCCGAATTACGATTACAACGCTGAAAGCGATCACAACGATATTTTGCGTTCCAAATTAGATATCACGATAATGACAGTTGAGTGCTATCATTAATTCGGAACATATTTGAGCGCGCTCACGAGTCGCGGTGTCAACGTCAATACATTACAGATTTATAAACCGATATTATCGTGCTCATGAGTGTTCCGAATTACCGTGAGCGCGACAACGAACGTCCTGTTTGACGTCTATCAGTCATCAATAAAGCCAAGTGTCACTTTTGACAGAGGCGCTCACAGTGATTACGGTTTGTAGCATGGTCGGTGTTATCGCAAAACTGCATATGTAATGACGTCACACAGGACTGCACAGGATGTCGTTGTCGCCTTAGAATAATTAGGCAAGTTACTCTAAGGTTGTCGCGCTCACAGTAAAACGGAACGCTTGTTAGCGCGATAATATCGATTTCAGCGTAACTCAGAATGCACCTTACGTAGGTCGTCAGTAGGCTCATAAAAAATAAAACAAAGTTCTAGACCATTTTTTTTTATAATCGATAGATACCGTGAAATCCTCCAACTTTGGTTTCAAGAGGTAACATTGGCCAAAACAAAAAAAATACTGAATTAGCTCGTAACATTAAAATGATGTGAGTTATGCCTATTTTTAAAACACTAGTAGAAAATAAATTATACTTCTGACAACACTAATTGTCTATTAGTTTACTTACGTCATTTATTTGTCTGTCAGCCGTGTTTAAAGTTACGCTATTCAAGTGCGGCCCAATTTCTACATTTGAACTTTTAACTGGCAGCCTGTTAAAAAGAAGCCTGGGTAAGTAGTTTTTAGATATGTTATAAACTGATGTCAGGAGAACATTTTAATATGATTTCTAATTTACGATTGGTGTTTTTGTTTGAGTAATGTGAGCGGCCAATGTTACAAACCAGTTATCTGTACCTAGAGTGTAAACATTGGCCGCTGTCAATTATGCATTAGGGCTGCTACCTGCTAGTTAATTTATCCTTTTAAGATTTTTGCTCCAAAAAGTTTTGTACTTACTTATCTTTAATTTTTTATTTTATACCTTTCATTTATATTTACATTATATTTTTAATTTTATCCTTTTCATTTTTAGTTTTATTTTAACTTTAAATTTAATTTGCTGTACTGTACTGAAACGCTGAAGTGCCATTTAAATATAGGTTAAGTCGAAAAAAATCATGTATTTTGATTGTGTCATTTTATACTATATAAACTACAAACTACTGTACCTAAGCTTTGTAAACTCACATGACTGAGGCCCAGCTCCGGGTCGTTTTGATTTTATTTAAGTAGGTATATACGTTTTCTATAGTCGCTATGAGCGCGCATTTAGTTGATTCTTAATTTTTAAATAAAACAATTATAGAGTAAAAACATTGTTTTAATTTATTAACCTTTCTTTGTGACAACCCTGATAACTAAAATCATTTGTATGGATATGAGCAAAAATTACCAGTTAACATTGGCCACTGTGATAAATAGCTAAAATGGCCACTTTTGATATTGGACATTATTTTGTTGCCTTCTTTGGCCATATTTTTACCATGGTTTTTAATAGTATGCAAATAAGCTTGATAGTTTAGAAGATATTCGCTGTGGACCATGTTGACAGAAAGTCGAGCTAACTTTGGCCGGTCTCTCAAATTACTTTTATGATATAAAATTAGTCATTTTTACAGATTTTTTTATGCTTGACTGATAGTAATTCGTGTTTACTTTACGTTCACGTCATAAAATTAATACTATTTCCTATTTTTTTTTGGTGTTACAACAAATTTTCTTAAAAATGTGGCCAAAGTTGGAGGATTTCACGGTAATTATAGACATGAGTGAAAATTACCTGAACCACTCACAAAGAACTCTAAACACAAAAATACAAAATTCTCTTTTTGGCGTGGCGTTTTGGTCTGTAGGTAGTTTCAACTCATTTGGGGATCGCAGCGGATCGGGGACATTCTGTATTGTGGTAGGTATACGTATACTTCGATAAATAAAGTGCAATAACATATTTTATACCTTAATGACTTAATGAACTAACGAAGAAAATATACGGCTAGGTACCTACGTACCGTACTTATTTAAGGTATGTGTAGGTAGAACAGGGACGAAGTAAAGTAGAAGGTAGGAAAGTATCTTACCTATACTGTAAATTAATTTTTACTTTCATAATTGTGTGTTAACGCCTTCACCACCGCGCTCCATGGACTGCAAATTTTCGAGTTTTGTAAATTGATCGTTTCGTCATAGCACGATATATTAGTTTTTAAATTTTGCTGCGTTCCCAACGCGTTCCACAGCCATTAAATTAAAACCAACCAACGGAAAAGTAATTTACAGCACCATTATACAGGGTTATTATTGGAAATTTAACCAGTTCATTTTAGGGCTTTTAACTTCCCTATGGATACTGATTTACACGATTTTGTTACTAAGAATTATACTTTAGGCTATCTTAAAAACTGTCACTAAAATCGAAATTGGATGATTTCTTTTTTTGATAAACTTTTTAAGACGTAAAACGGGGTTTTCCCAAAAAAATATGAATTTGTGAATATCTCAAAATGGATCACTATTGCAGCAAACAATATGGGGTCAAAATCGTTGCAAATCTCCCCCACCACTGCCTAAAAGGTCTAATTTCCAATAACTATGAATATATTCATAAATAACCATTTTCTTATAAAAATACAATCCACAAAAAATAGGATCTCGTACCAACACGAAACTATTAATCTGAATAATGCTGCGGCCCCATCACCACGGTACGACGCTACCACCGTAAAACGGCACGGCGCGGCACCGGTGGCGGCGCCGTAACACGGCACAGTCGGTGTGCTTGAACGGGCTTGTCTAGTTATGGATCGTGAAAGAGTTGGACACTGGACGCGGTCGACAAGCCCGTTCAAGCACACCGACTCTGCAAAATATCGACTGTCAAGGAGGCAGGCGCGGTGCACCGTCCACAGCTGCAGCGCCGTGTTGCGGTACGGCGGCGCTGCGCTGTTTTAAGGTACGGCGGCGCCGTACCATGGTGAAAGGGCCACAACCTAGCTAGACTGTATAAAAAATAATTATTATATTCTCCAGACGCAGTAGACTGCGGGTTCGATATCCAATAAATCTACCACGGAAACCATTTTGGTAAGGTTAGGCATGTCCAACCAAACCATAAAGGTTGGTTGGGTGGGGTTTGAAAAGGTTCATCGTTGTTACTAATCAAACATGTACACACATCAACATTGTCTAGGGATATTTCATTTTAAAATGATTTGCTTACAAAATATTTGCTTTTTAGAAAAAGTTTATATATGGAATTAAACCTCTTTTGTTCCCTTTTCAAAATTTTGAAAAAAAAAAAAAAAGAACACAGTAAACAAAAGATAGAATGGGGACTCCGATTTAATTTAAACAACGTTAATTTTGCCTAAGATTATTTAACTTTTATTTAATTATCAATAAGTGCTATCTAAGTAATTTTAATTTTAACGGATCTTGTGATATTCGTCATGTCATGGAACGTCGACATTTAAGCAGAAAAGAAATGATAAGAGCGATAGGCATGTTACAAGCCGGTGCTATCCAACGCGTGGTTGCCAATACCCTAAACACCAATCAAAACGTAATTTCTAGATTGTGGTCACGTTATCGTATTACTGGGGATGTAAGAGAGTGCCACACTGGAAAAAAACGAGTAACCACCCCTAAACAGGATCGTTTTCTCCAAAATTCCGCCAGGAGGGAACCCAATCTCACAGCAAAGCAGTTAGTGCAAAGGCTTCAGTCAGACCATCAGCTGTCAGTCAGCGACCAAACCGTCAGAAGAAGGCCACATGAAGTCGATCTTCATTCTCGTAGGCCACTTCGTGTGCCAGCTCTACGACGAGGCAATCGCGGAAGGCGACTTCTTTGGGCTCAAGAACATTTGATATGGAACAATGGCCAATTGACAATGGTTCTCTTTACTGATGAGTCTCGGTTTGGATTCCACTCCGATTCACGAAGAACACGTGTTTGGAGAGTTCCAGGCAGAGAAAGTCGCCTCCAGCAGCCACAAGAGGTCCATTCGTACCGAGGTGGGACAATCATGGTTTGGGTGGGAATTCGTATTGGCGCGCGAACCGAGCTCATTTGGATAAGAGGCAGCATAACTGCACTAAAATACCGGAACGAGGTCGTAGAACCTGTGATCATCCCTCATAGAGTTCAAATTGGCCAGGAATTTCCGGTGATGCATGATAATGCCCCTCCACACACGGCGCGTTAAGTGTCAGCTGCCCTTCAGGAACAAGATGTTGCGGTTTTGGACTGGCCTGCACAGTCACCCGACTTAAACCCAATTGAAAACGCTTGGGACATGTTGCAGCGAAGGGCTTTCAGCAATTTGCCGTCAAATTTGACCACAGAAGACCAACTTTATTGTCATTTAAAAAGAACATGGAATCGCATACCCCAGCGAGACTTTGACACCCTAATTTTGAGTATAAATAATCGGTGCAGATGTGTTATCAACGTCAGGGGAGGCAACACCGATTATTAAATTGTAAAAAGGTAATTTTATAAAGTCATGGCAACGTAAAAATTGTTTTAACACAATAAACCGAACCTTGTAAATTTTTAGAATTTTCGAGATTTTGTTTCTACTTAAATTTTTATAAAAATAATATCAAACAGTTGTTTTATTATTATTATTAATATACAACACAAAATAAAGATTCTGGCCATACCTAGTTTTCTAAAGAAATTATTTTCAGTTTTTGTAAAAATCAACAAAATGTTGAATATCCCTAGACAATGTTGATGTGTGTAGGTTAGGTAGGTATGGGTGCAGTTGTCAAATAAAAAAAAGCATCTTGTTCATTTTGTAATTTTGTCCTTATAATAATAACAATGTTAAATAGTAGGTTTCTGACTAACCTAAATAATTTTATACCTACCTAGGTACAACTAACAGGTTCCTATTTATTTAAATTTAGGCGTGGCACTTAACTACAAATTATAAAAACGACTTGATTCTTCTATAATATACCATAAGTTTGGCCAATAAATGCCTTCACGTAGGTAGTTCTTTGTAACCATCATTTTTGTGAATAATAATTCTAGGTAGGCTGTTACCTACTTTTAAATTAAATATTTTTATGCTATTATTACATTTTAGCCTACATTATATTATAACGTTCATTTTCTACTAATTTGTCTTTTATGAGCATATTCAATATCGTAATTAACACAGACATGGACGTGGTGCACTTTTTTGGCAACTTTTTTTGGCTCTCACCAAAACAGGGTTGGTAAGAAACGAAACCACCTTAGAATATTAAAATTGCAATTAAATCAGAAGTTAAATGAAGTTAATATCACATAATATTATAACTAAACCAAATACCAAGATACATAGTAGGTACTATCTGACTAAGGGTGTATTTTATTATCCGTAAAATAAAATTATTAAATTGATGTAGGTATAATTAAAATACATCCTAAAACATATTAACTATTGAGTGAACCACGGGTAAGACGTGTTTTACCTAAACCTATTTAGTCAACCGATATTTTAGGTTCGCGCTCATACCTAATGATAATGAACAAAAAACCAGTACGTTCATTCATTGCATGTTCTTCACTCATAGTCTCAAGCTTAAAAAAATGGTAGGTTATGATGTTTGTAGAAATGTTGCCATTTGTACCTACGTCATTTATAAATTAGATATTAAGACTAGAATGTCAGCATTGTGAGCGATCAGACAACGGTGTGTGAAACTTATTTCAAATGTCAACAAATATTTACCTATTCAAATGCTATTACGTATCGTAAACAGACCTATGCTCGCCCAGCGATACAATTCAATCCACATACAACGATAGTTATAAATACCCCCTACAATTAGGTAGGTACATCATTTTTACTCGTACACTATACATAATAATAATAATCTACCTATCCTACAAACAACTTACAATATTTGGCGTAATATATTGCTACAGTAGAAATTGAAGTCATTAATTTTGAAACAGGTACAGCAAGAGCTTGATAAATATGTTGTTAATGATACTTTACGTAGGTAAGTAATATGTAGGTAGGTACTTAGAAAAATGTTATGTTTTATAAAAACATGTTCGTGGAAGACGATAATTTTTGTGTACTTATTAGTGAACTATGTGATAGTCAAAATAAATTTTCAGGACATTTCCTATTAGATTTATAGTATAGCAATAGTAGTGGTTTATTTACATTGCATAGCAAGAATAAAAATGTAAATTACGTATATTATGTATTTACCTACGCCAAATAATGTTCCACATTGTCCATCATCACCTTGAACATTGTATAAATTATCTAAATTTATTGGTAAAACGGTCAACTTAATAAACTATATTAGCCTTTACCATCATTAGGTATCGATATTGAAATTGAAGAAGGTTTAATATTATTCTGTTTGCTGTCTGAGATCATGTGTATACTAGGAGTGATAGGAGTGCGGTATATTTCTTCTGTGGTTGTTATTTTGCATTCAACAACTCGATAATTGCAGTCAGCAGATCCACAATCGAAGTCTGGACGAATCACTACTGCATTCGGAATGCTGTCCTCGAGGCGTTTCGATTCTTCTTTGAAAGGCGGACAGCTGTAAATAGAGAAGATTATTCTACGAAAACTTTTTAATAATATCTTTTAATAAATAGAAGATTTACCCAGTGCGAGTAACGCACTATAAAGCAAAAAGCTAAGAGAAGATTATTATTTATAATAAGGAAATTTACGGGTTGGGGAAGAGGAAGAAACATAATTCATTAATAAAAATATTGTTACCTACCTCAAGGGTGGCGGAGTTGGAGAGCGGGATAGAGGAAAACTCGCCACTTCACGGGAAATCGCCAGTGATTTTATGGAGCCAAAAGTTTGCTCTGGACTAAGTGGAGCTCCTAATACTGATGCCATACCACTGCAAGAAAAAATTTCATCATTCATTTCAGTTCAGAATTCATTTAAAACTTTAATTGTTTACTGAGCAAATAGAAGTGACATAATAATGCTCACACAACAGAATCCGATGGCACTAGGAAAGGTAATGGTGGCGGACATGGAGCGTCAGCCCTTGCGGGCGAAGTCGGCTCAGCAGATCGAGGGCATCGAGGTGTTTCTCCTTCTTCGACCATACCCAGCCAACTGTACAGCCTATGCCAAAGTCCTGTTGGGCTTCCTGGAATAGAAGCAAGTAGTCGTTAAAAAGACGATAGTTAGCACCGACCTATTCTTATTTGTCCAAGTAAAATTAAAATATAATTTTCATAAAGTATGGGACCATTGGAATCTTAATCGACCTCACTGCGACGCAGGAGGTTGCGGGTTCTCTTACCGGGAAAACGACAAAATGTTTCATGGTTCGATCTGTAGATATTTGTTCCGGCCTTTGTTGTTTAATCGATAAGAGGTGAAGGTAGGTACTTACGGGAATATTTTCTGGAGCTTTGAGGACTTAATGGATAAAAGTCACCATGGATGGGGCAGTGGAATGCCAGTCTGCGTTGACGACGTTGAGCAGATCGCATCAATATGCATAGCACTATGCCTGAAAAGGACAAACAATAAGTACAGTAACAGTAAATTGGTAGATTTAATGAGGTGTAGGTATGCAATTAATTACTTTTATAAAATTATTATTAAAGCAGGATTGGATAAACTTCAAAGTTTCCCCTGTAGCTAGACCTAACGGCGCAAGAGTGCGTAGAAAATTTTGGTATTTGGAATTTATTTTCAATGTAACAATTATAACAGGAACCATCATCATCATCAGCCTATATTAATCCACTGCTGGACATAGGAAACCCTCCGACCAGAGAGAGAGCCAGAGACACTACGTTTGCCGAGTCGCGGTCTCCTCTCAAGAACACGTTTACCCCAGCGGTTGTCGGTTCTTCTCGAGATATGGCCAGCCCACTGCCACTTCAGTTTGCTAATCCTTTGAGCTATGTCAATAACGATTCTCTGTCAGATGTATTCGTTGCGGATCCTATCCTTCAGAGTAACTGCGAGCATAGCTCTCTCCTTAGCTCGCTGGGTTACTTTAAACCAGTGGTGGACCAGCCCTACCGTGAGTGTCCACATCTCAGCTAGGTCATGACGGGTAGGACGCACTGATTTAATATTTTCGTTTTCAAGCTAGGCCGTCCAGCATCCGGTTCAGCTCCTCCAGCGACTCCGCCATTAAGACTATGTCATCAGCGAATCGCAGGTGTGACCTTTCCAGTCCCGCGTCTTAAACATATCTTCCAACACACTTGTGAACAGTTTCGGGATATAACATCCCCCTGTCTCACTCCTCTACGCAGTTGGATGGGTTTAGACAGCTGGCCCTGTACTTAGACACTCATGGTGGCGGCATCATAAAAGACATCTCAGCATCTCGATATAACGATAGTCTACTTGGCATCGCTGTAAGGAATCCAGAATTCCAGAACAGCCCAGGTTTCGACTGTTCGAGTGAAAGGCCTTTTCATAGTCCATGAAGGTCAGACACAGGGGCTGATTATACTCTTCGGGCTTCTGTATAATCTGCCTCACTGTTTGAATGTGGTTTATTGGTGTCATATCTTCCGTGAAACCCGGCCTGTTCCGGTGGCTTAGAGATTACCCCGAGTACGAGGTCTTGTCTTACGTGCATTCACATACACAAACCTTAGAATTATTATTTTCAAGCACTGTGTTATACCTCTCATCATTGACATAAACGTTGAAACCGGATGGATGTAAAAAGTCCATAACATACCAGCAATAGTCATAACTGCTCCGGCAACGATGCAAACTGGGCCAAGCACCCTCGAGTTTCCAGTGAATGCGATCCGGGCTGCATAATGATCTGGCTCTTCATTTTCACCGCAACCGCGATACGATGCCGCTGTAAAATATAAGATTTCAGTGTTATACATTGATGATTATACAGACATGATTAAGGCTTATAACTTTATTTTTTAAGTAATTAACATAACTTTACTTATTATAATGTGTAGATTTTACTGCTCTATTCAACTTTTCAATGAGGAACTATATTATTTCTACGGAACCCAGTATTATAATAATATACAATTACAATACAATACAAAACTCTTTATTGTACACTCCACAAAAAAGATTAAAAAACATAGACAAAAACGTAAAAGTACCATGCGCGGCCTTATCGCTTAGAAGCGATTTCTTCCAGGTAACCTTATACAGTTATGACAATTATGTATATCTAAACATTTTGAATTATTTTAAGGGTTCCGTGCCCGGAGGGTGTTTCTCAGTCTGTCATAAGGTAGTATCTTTTGAATTGGTTGGCACATGAAATTTTCTCAAGGTGCTGACATAATAACATTATTATAGGCAATTATAATAATTAGAATAAAATCAAGTGATTTTTTTGGCTTTTCTGACGTACTAAAGACCTTCTACTGTCTTATTAAAAGACATGATAATACTGTTCGTTGCATATTTCTCGATCAAAAAATTTTTACGGAATCCTCCAAGTACGAGTTGTCTCACACTTTGCCGGTTTACGCTGGTTTGAACCTATTTGCTTACCTACCGGAAGTGAGTTATAGCGCGATATTCGAAATTATAATTCAAAACTCAAAACTCAAAGTGCTTTATTTCCTTTAGACCTTACAGGACTCTTGGACAAATTACACAAAGCGCGCGTCTTACGTAGTTATTGTATACTCTTTGAGCGCGCGCACGCCGCACACAGCGAGGATCGAAGGGGATCTCTTAGGTTAGGATCAAGTAGTGATGACTATGACTCAGAGACAATACCTATCAGCCAGGTAAGAAGGGCTTCTGAGCAAGGAGAAAAACTAGAAAATTAAAACATACCGGTTAGAACAATCCCAACAAGCATGAAAAGGAAACCGAAGATCGGCAGCACAATCTGGCAGTTTGCAGCAACGACGACCCCGGCGACTGCTAGGCCTCCTTCCACCTTCTCCACGCGCAGTCTTGAGATAGCGGGCGGGCATCGCGGCTTGCCTACGGGCGCGCGCACGAGCGGCTCACCAGGCGGGGATGTGGTCCTGGAAAATAAAAATAACAGGCTCAGTTTTATAAAAATAACAGGCTATGAGTGATGGTGCGAATATTTTGTACCTTGTTAAAGCGCCATCGTTTACTTTATCAAAGACGGTAGGTGACGAAAGGTAGGTAACGTGTACGTACTACAACGTACCTACAGTACCTAAGTATTAGGCTGGGCGGAAGGTATGTAGGTAGTGTAGGTTGTACTCACAGATTACATAAATACTGTTATGTAAGCTGCGACTGTACCTACTGTACATGAGAACTTTTACATCCATTGGTAGGTATGGTTAGGTAGGTTCATAAGTGATGATGAGATAGCGATAATTTTTCCTGTATTATGCGAGGGGAGCTGAACGACCTGTATTGCCACCTTATTTGGCACTGAATATAGATGATGAACTTGGGATTTGTTTTCAAGTTGGTAGACTTGCTAGTTATACAGCGTGTCCCGAAACTCAATGTCAAGCCGAAAGCGGAGGACAGGTGGGTTCATGACGACCCAGAAAAACAACAAAATCATGAAAAAGTTTATAGCGCCGGTCAGGGAATTTATGATTTTCAGAAAAAAGTCTATAACTCAGAAACCTATTGGAGAATCGACCCATGATTTTGTCGTTTGACTGAATCGTCATGAACCCACCTGTCCTCCGCTTTCGGCTTGACGTTGGGTTTGGGAACACCTTGTACATATACAAAGCTTGTATAATATCAAAATATTACGCTATATATGGGTAGACAATAAATTTAATCAAACTTGACCTCTTTAATTTTGGACGCAAACGCACCGAGCGCCTATTGTAAACCAATATTTTTAAATTATGGTCTCCAAATTCATTTCTGGTCCCTCCATCCATTACCTATTTTGGAGGACAATGGTGTAAAAGGATGTCATTCATTGTAAGGAATGGATAAGTTGATATAGGTTTGTATGTATATGTATATGCGTCATAGTCAATTCATAAGTCTACTGGTCTAATGGTAGAGTCTACTCTACCTTACAAACACGTACGATTACGGTAGTGAAGAGATTGTGCAAAGTGAAGGTAATTGTATACGAGAGCTGACGACCACTATGAGTGGGAATTGTGGGATGGGTAACATTCTGGGCTGGGAAGCGATAGTGAGAGTGAATGCGTAATCTAGATTCTAAACACTAGCCTTTAGATGTCATTCTCCGGCCCTGTGTGTGTAGCGGTAGAGTAGAGGCGGCGCGGCACGAAGCGGAATATAATTACATATTACATACCTACAATAAGTACGGGTGGTTTGTTTAGAAACATTGTCCATCCAATATGGCTTTAATTTAGATAGTTAATATACCAACTCATTACCAGGTTAGTCAAAATCTAATCGGATACTAATATTTTCAGCTTTTCGTAATAATTTCATTCAAGTTAGTGAGCCATATAGAAAAAAAATAGCTAATACCTTACCTATCTACAGAATTTGGGTTTGATTGATTCCTTTCAATATGTTCATAAGAACAACGTATCTGTGTAAAGTTTTAGGAGTAGGATAAACTTAATTGGTGATTCGGCAATACCTAAACGAGAAAATACTGTGTTACGACTGTGTTTTCGTTTAGAAGAACATCTTAGAGATAAAGGGGCAAACAACTGGCAAACAAACAAGAGCTCGCCATTATGTAAGTGGTTTTATTGATCATAGTTCTTAATTAAACCAGCGACCCTAGAAGACTCCCTTTACTCTCCGGATTAACGAAACTCGAGTCCATGAAAATTAAAACAATGGGGATTGAAGGAGGAAGTGTATGAGAAGCCAGGTGTTTTTATCATAGCAAACTTATATCATATATTTTAACGTATAGCAAACATATAAGTTACCCACTGAACAATGTAGCAATGCAACCACTGGGTTTCTATGTAACAATGTTAAGAGTGCGCTAATGCCGGAAAAAATACAGAAGAAGAAGATGATGGGTTTGAGCTCTGATTTTAAGTGTGATTTTATTTAATGTTGTTTATTTGTTTTATTATACGAAATTTGTATTTTTTTTTCATTTAATAAACCAGATTATTTTTATAAAATCATTTCGATTTCTCGACTAGGTCTACTCGGTTTTTTCCCTACCTAACGTATTTTTTTAATCTGAACATTTTCGGTCGTTACCTTAAAACGAATTGTTTAAAAATACAAAATTTGCTTGATTTTGACATTATTCGCCCTCTTAAAGGTAGATTAATGTTTTATTATATGCGTCAGCTAATAATGTGGATGCAGCATCATTATCTTGTCAGAATCAACTATGATCTCATCTCATTTCTTATGCATCAGAGATACTCGTAAGTAAACATTTGCCTATCATCATTTCTTGCTTCCCAGTTTTTGCTATCACGTTTATCATTATCATAAAAGTGGATAAAAACATTTAAGTCGTCGAGATCGTAAATTTTTGGGATTTATTAATTTCTTAAAAACATTTAAATTTAGGATTTATCTTGCAATTTCATAAGACCATACAAAACAGGAGGCTTTTTTTGCCCATCACGTTTTTATCAGGGTACCTACCGAACCTATCTACACGCACCAGTTTTAAGCCGTCACTGGATGTCTCTTGAAAATCTAGATGTAAATTTTATCTACAGCCCCTGAAGTGACCTCAAATAGCTAATTTTCTACCTACCATTGCATTGGCTGAAGGCAGAATCGCCGGAAATACTCTCGAATAGCGGGTTTTGGCGAGGTTCTGACAATTCAACCAGTGTAAGAATGGCCAGCGTCACGGATGGATGATGACAATTAACTGTAGTTTCCGATTCGGTGAACGAAGCCTACTGAATCGACTTCCTATTGTGCTGGACCCTGTAATCTGTGGCTGGACACGACCATGCTACCAATCGCAAAATCAACCTCGCTTAATCATTATTAGTTTCAATCTGCGATATGATAACTAAAATACAACACAGGCAGACTTAATTATTTATCACTTAGATAAATTATACTATACCTACCTATCAACGCTAAGAGAAAATGCTTTCTGTTAAGTACAAAGATTGTTTTGGAATCGGTCACTGATTCCGGAGTTTACCCATAGACACACCAATTGATATTTTTACCGACCGCTATGATCATAATATTTCAGTAGGCGGTATGGGTATAATATAAAGATATATGTATATATAAACGCACGACTACCAAAAGCCAAAGTTTACGAACTCTTCTTGATTTACTATGTAAAACAGCCGTAAATCTAAACTTTCTAATTCTACACAAAATAGACTAATGACTCTACAGCTGCGTTCATTAGAAATAGTTATCTTTACTTCAGCTCATTGTTTTTTAATTGTTTCACGTAGCTTTATCAACATCATCACAGCTGTTGGATGTCCACAGCTGGACATAGCCGAGTTACTCACCCTCATAAATTCCCATAATAAATAATTTCATTTATATGAATGAAGGACTTTACTATTGTAGGCTATTCGATTTTGTTTAATTGCACTTTATTTTCATACCAACAAAACAATTCCATATCATAACATTCCATATCCAGAAATAATCTATTTCGGTTTTAGTCTTTTGTAATTATCGGAAAACCATCAGAGTTTTACATCATAAAAAATCAAAACTGTTTTACTAAAACCATTAGATAAAACAAAACTAAAACAATAATCGTTGTTCTTGTCACACGCGACGAGTTATTCCTGGTGGGCTATTCTCGGGCAGGGGGGCAATCTTGTCATTAGTCTCAAAAATAGTCATCGCCCTCCCCAATTGACGGACGCTGGCGGACGTTCAGATCCTGTGACTAACCACTTTAAACCTTGTTCCATTGTTACAGTGTACATAATTAGGATTTGCGGTCTCCGAGTTGGCAGGTTAAGATTTTGACGCACTTGGCACAGGATTTTTTACGTGTGATAGAATCGCCAAATTATATGGTTTGGAATGAAAGTTTGTCGCGAATTAAATTATAGGTGTCTCCATTAATTCCAGTCCATTAAGCTGGGAGTCATCGGAGGCGTTGTTTTGGGTCTAAAGACCCGAAGGTTGACCTTATTGACCCTGTCTCACTCCGATACATTAAACTTAGAGCAGGATCTTTCTTACCCATGTGTTCGAATATTAGATGAATTGAAATTCGCTAGGTAGGTACCTATCTATTACTGCAGTTTTGGAAAGAGGACTCAAAATTTTCGAAATAAAATCTTAACTCTTTTCGAGAATTCTAAGGTTTTTATTTATTATAGTACTCTGGGTAATTTCTAAGAAATTAATAAATCCCAAAAAAGGTAAAGGTGCGGGTTCGAATCCCGTCGAGATCGTAAATTTTTGGGATTTATTAATTTCTTTTCGAGAACTAAAGTTTTTTTAGGTAGGTAACGCGGTTTTGAAACCATATTTTATTTTCAACTCCAAAGAAACCCTTGGGTTTCTAAGTATTACCTATACCATTTCAGTTAAGCATTCCAAATTATTACACAAAGTACTACTTAAAAGCTAAATTTTGGCACATTAGCACACATTAGGTAGGTATTTAGTACATCCATTGAGTACATTGCCCTAGGTAGGTTGTACTTTATTACAACGTACGTTATGGTAACATTTCGATTTCACGTTGGGTGACCTTTAGCAGATCGCTATGAATCGGAATACCTACTTTGTTCACAAAAAAAATGTATGGAATAAAATTCACGACGTAACGTGTGGCTTCGTGCGTAATCATTCGTAATTTCAACGGATTAATTTTCACAGAACTGACTCTAGTCCATAGATAGTTCCTTATTTATTTATACCAAAGATTCTATTTACCTACGTCTTTATAATAACAGACTGATCTGATCATATTTGTATCAGCCATTAGCCCTTCCATTCCATAGCCTAGGCGCACGGCAGCGATTTTATAGGGCTCAAAGTCCCAACAATGTACAACCACAGTTGTAGGTGTCAGGCAATAGGTACCTTACTGTGGTTCTCGATTACACAATTACGTATACACATTACACAAGTGTCTGGTCTGTACCCCACAAGTACCATCTCCCACACGACTTTGAAGCTATTGTTAGAAAAGAATCTATTTACAAGCGGGAATTACAGGGGGGATTAACGCGCTATGTGGGGAATGTGACCTTTTTCCATAAAGAGGTGAAGTATTTTATCAGTCCCTTCCTAGAATGAGATCGGCATCTAAGTATTAGAAGCAGCGGCAAGTTTGATGTTATTCTGTGAGTCACCATTTATCAAACCAGTATTTGGATATCCTGGGTCGCTGGCTAAATTTTGTGTGACAAGAAGGTTTTTCATTTGTTTTTTTGGAAGCCGTAGCCTCAATGATTTTCCACCTGAATGATTAATTCCTTTTCGAAAAATTACAAAGCGACGCAGGAGGCAAATCTATTTTGATACTTCCTAGAGACGGACTCACGAGTCGATGACCGTCTGTAAATGTTTAGTCCCCGAAGTTTTTACCAAATATCTAAAGATAAGACGGATGCACATTTCTCTAAGTTCACCATTTCTCAAATGAGCAAAGCTCAGATGCATGTGTTTTCAGAACATCGAATCATCAGACGATTATAAAATTCGATATTAAAAAGTTTATAATATAACGACATAATAAGGATTGGATTCTTGGATATTTTAAACAATAAACAGCCAAGTCTGTTAAAATGTTCAAATACTACCTGTATTTGAACACTAAATATATACATTAATCATTATAAATGAGAAAGTTTGGATGTTTAGATGTGTGTTACCTTCATGCCAAAACTACTGAACGGATCAGGCTGAATTTTTTCATAGAGGTAGTTCTAAGCCTGGAATGACATATGGCCTACATTTTATCCCAAAAAAAAGCCGCAGGCCAAAACTGGTTCGGTATAAAAAAGGAGTTCGTATTCTTCTTGGATATTCAAAAGAATAGAAAAGTCCAGTCTGTTCAAATTAGTCATACAGTTTCTGCATGGATAGAATGCAGTGTCGTAGACCTTGGCTTTCGTTACGTTGCGTCGGTTTCCACGTGTCTCTCTTTGCCAAAGACCTCAAGGAAGTGGTTCTGTGTAATTATAGAATTCACTTGGTGAATACACGATGCTTTTGTAGAGATTTCCTTTGCTGAGCGGAACTGTACACGGGGGCTGAATAACAATAAGGCTATGTGATGTCAAAAGTCAATAACTTTGTTTCTTTAGGCTTGCAAAATAAGCAATTAGACAAAAAAATGTGGGAGCTGGAGTAATAGATGATATGCATTCGATCATAAGTAGGTAGATAAGAGTTATGGTATGTTTATAAAAAGCGAGCATGGTGCCAAACAAATATAATAGTTATCAAAGAATTGTGCTCTCTGTTTTATCGAAATTCAAAAAGTTTATTCCGAATTTCGATATCACGGACAGAAAAAACAAACAGAATTTCAAAGAGAAGAGCATTGGTTAGCCGAAGCTACTGAGATTTGTTGCTAAAGCGATACAAAAACGACTGCAATAATCGGCTCTACCTTTTGGAGTTTGCTGAAATTTCGTCTTTCTAAATTCCATTTATCAATCTAAACCACACCCTAAGCTGTCCAAAGCCCTATTGGAAAGGTTATGTACCTACTAGGTACGTACTATCCCACATTATTCAGGATGGAATGACGCACGGCTGGTGCAGACGTGAGGAAGCGATGTGGAACAGACGGGTTCAACAACCGGGGTCCCGTTCTCTGCACCAAAGCAACTTATCACAAAAGGAACTAATTATTGTGTCTGATGCGTTTATAAATACCTAGCTGGTATCTATACTGCTGTTTAAACTGCATACTGTTCATTGATGAACAGAACGAAACACAGCAAAGCTGCCAAAATAAAATGTAGAGTCGAGAGTTCATGCAATCGATTATTTATATGGACCTCTGAGGATAATTTGTAAGGAATCACGGGGCACTAATAAAAAACCTACAAAAAAACAAGCCCTCTTTTATTTGCTCGGAAAACACTATGGAGAACTCAGTGAGCCAGAGATAGAGCTTTTTTTATAGCGAACAAAGGAAAATGGGCGGTAAATTGCGAACAATAGAGAAAAATAAAGCTTTTTAACAATTGTTTGTTCTGTTTCTTTGCTTGCGTCGTATTTGCTATATCAAGTGATGAACGCTGGTGACTTGTAGAAATACATTGTACGGTATTGTATCTCCTCGGATAAACTGTGAAAACAAGTAACCTACCTGCTACATCCATATTCTAGGTATATAAGTACAGTACATTATCTTTTCCTGTATTATGTAAGAACTGTAAGTACCCGAATGAGTATCTACCTAGCAAGCTTGAGTATGTACCTACTTATTTATCTACCTTTTAAATACATTTGCAAAAGCCATGCCACTTTTGAAAGTTGTCGAAATGCGACAAAATGTAGGTAATGCATTTTAATTACGTTATTCACCAATTTGTTTACATATTTTATGACGTTTGCAAATTGTAAAGTTGTCTTTTATGGGAAGTAGCCAAGTATTAGCTCCCTCTCCATTTTAAAGGTCAAAGATGATGACGTGGGGTTTATTATTCGTTAATATTAACTCCCAATACGAATGTCCTATGTCATTGTACCTAAATAAATAGCTCTAAGAATATTGAAGGGGTACCTAGGCATAAAATTTGTCTGGCTGTTTAGAGCATATTCTACTACCTTTTACTTACTTATACCTAAATAGGTTCGTGTGCAATAAATAACGTGCCAGCTTAGATATAAAACACTCACGTTTTGGATGTGCTAAATATAATTTCACTCGTGGTTTTTACGTCACAGTTTTTGTTTGCTAATTGTTTACCTTCGTGATTTTCTAATGAATAATAAAATACATAGTAAATAAAGAAATTATGATTTTCTTGTTCATCAATATAAGGTTTAATGGTGTTCCTGAATTATGTTATCATGAAATACAAGTTCATATTTGATTGAACTTGTATTTCATCAATGAGAATTTTCGTGTTATAAATAATTTAGGTGGCTCACTTTTAACATTATACTTAACTATTACCTACTCACTTCAAGAATATCCTGAGTTAAGGGAAATAATCCTTATCTTTACGTAGGTACCTTATTAGTTATTTTTTAAACTCCATTGAAGATCAAGAATCAATGACACGGTCATCTTTTCAGCAAGCACATCACGAACTACGGTTATTGAACCTTCGATTGCTTTGAAACGCGATAAATTTCTCTCAAACGTATAAAAATGCTGCTGCTAGTTGGCACAATATAAAATCTGAGAATCCCCCTTCGTTTAGACAGAATGCTAAAGTCATTTACAACGAGATATTTACCATGATTAGATTTTTGAGTTTTAATAATACGAGTGTTCCTAAAATGTTTCAAAGCTTGAAAGATGTAGAGTTTGATTAATTCAGGTAAGTACATCGAATAGGGCTCAGACCACGTGACATAACTAAATTAGCATCAACTTAAAAAAATGAGGAGGGAGAACCATCATTTTTGGAATCAGTTAATAAGTACCTATCAAATGTAAGATTTGATTATTAAAAAAAACTATGAATCAAGTACAAACTCCTTAATATTTACACTGTTCTTTAAGCTTGCGGGACACATGCTAATCCCTAGAGATTAAAATCACCGAAATCGGTTTACGAACATCCCTAAGAAAGCCATACGGACGAACTTAAGACATAGAGCACGAAAATTTTAGTCCCTTACTATGACTTAGAACTTCCCCTTTTTTGAAGTCTACACTAAGTAGACGACAAAGGCGCGTAGCCTTTGTCGTCTACTCAGCAAAGACGCTTTTGGAAGATTGATTGTGGTTAACGTCATATACTTACTGAAAGCTCATCTCCAAACCCCAACCTCATTTTCATATCACCCGCCATTATCAAAATAAACCCCCCTCTCCATAAAGAATATAGGCCAGGCGTAGAGGCCAGACCAGGATCACAGATTTATCGCACCCCAGTTGTAAACAAGTCCGGTTAATATAAGCTTAACTGACACGTGGACGAGGGACGTTATTAAATAGAGGTTGATTAAACTAGTTAATAACGAACTGACATCAGAATATGATATTAATATAGTGTCGAGCTATTGCACTGGCACTTTGTTATCCACCTAATAACCTACACCCGTATTCATAATGGTCCCCTAAATTAAAACAGGTACTACGTAGAGTTATTTCTCTCTCTGACTTACCTATGTCAATAAAAGAAGACAGAGTGGACAGAGGGGAATTCCTATGCCAATCGTTTTACTCCTGTAGACCACAATCTTATGAAAAGGTCCTTCTGGACTTCTCAGTCAAGACTATACAAGATAAATCTTCTGATGTAGGAAAGATTGTTATGACTACAACTTTTATTTGATACAGAGAAATTCCTGTGCCAATCGGTCTACTCTAGTAGACTACCATCGTATGAATAGGTCTTTCTAGACTTCTGATACAAGAAAAGCCAGAAACGATATACCTCTACTGCTATATAGGTCTTGCAGGGCTATGGTTGCCACGTGAGGGCACAAAGGTTCTATTTATAGTGGCGACCGATGACGGGCTCGCAGTGTCAAGTTGCCTATATTGTCTCCCTGGCTGGCGTCTTGGAATTTTTATCGAAGGTGTTTATTGTTACATTACTGGAGAATGCAAGTGCGTAAGCTTTTAAAATATGTACCTATACATCCGCTAGTTTATTTCATAACGATTGGTGTCACCTTTGTTTAACAAAAAACACTCCAAACAGTTATATAAAACTGAAAGCAATTACAATTATATCGATAGCAATCCATAGTCGATAAGCCTGTGAATCTGGGAAGTTGTCCGTAAAAAGCAGTGGTTGGCATTGGCAGTTGGCTATTTTTGGTAGAGCCACACGCATGTATGAGACAAGAAAGTCCTACATAACAGAAAGGCAAACCTACGCCTATCTATCGCGCCTAAAAAGTAGATATCTACATATATACACGAAACATGGGTACAAAGCCGAAAGGGGTGATTCTGGATCCCGAAGGGATCGACTTTTGATCTACGATTTTTAGAATTTAGAAATTTTCTGTAAATAAAAAAATTGAGACCTGGTTTGTTGATATTCATGTTTTTTTTGTGCAATCTATCAGAATAATAATCTTATCAAACAATAATAATAATGTATATTATTATTATTGTTTTGAAATTTCAAAGGATCTACATATTTTTTTGTAATAATTTCATAGCAAAACGCTGGTTTTGCTGAAAAAAAAAAAAACAAGCAAATATAATTTGTGTAATATTTTATTATGTTTAATCAAGCAAGAGTGTGTGTAAAAAAATATATTCGAACTTAAAAAAATCGTTATTCTTTTTTTATAGTCCATGGACCTTCAAAACCACAATCTCACCTGATGGAAAGTGAAGATATGGCCGACGATGTATCACGAAGGTCTAGAAGAGTCTTTCACAAGTTGATTCCCTCGGGGTTCAGAATCACCCCTTTCGGCTTCGTACACATGTTCAGTGGCACCCTGTATAGGTATTCCTTTGTATGTTTTAGCCTCATATATGACATAAACATACAAACAGTGTTGTATGTAGTAACTCTGCTCATCCCGCTCAATAGCGTCTTCCGGTTCATTAAAATGGACGACGTCGGATGATTGCCACAGTTTCAAAACAATAATAAACCTTATTCCACAGAAATACAGGTGAAATACACCATCATTACGCATACTACATACAGGCTTAGCTACCGCCTAAATTAGTAGTATACAATTGTAAACTCTAATCCACGGTGATACAGGTGAAAATGTTCGTATGAAGGAAGGCTTTGCGGTCAATAAAACAGTATTGCAATGAGCCATTGAGCTGGCTTACATAAGTAGGTACTCAAGTAATGGTAACAACTGGCAATACTAGATCGTGCCTACTTATAGAGATATTTATAATGTAGGCAACACTGATGTGGAGATAAATAGTAACAGAAACACAAAACCGCGCACGATCAAACTGGAATGGAACCATTTCGAACTGAAACAAAATCGGTCTGACATTTTGGGCGCAGTGTTAGTATTTTTAAGTTATTCTGTGGTCCAGTTTACCCTTAGGTCCCGTCTCATTAGGACACCATGGTGGTGCCACCGGTCGCACCACCTTTGGTATCTTGGGCTACCAAGCGACAAACACCAAAACAAACACAGGATTGTCAGTTTAAAAAAAAACGTCGAATAGTTCTTTTGCTATATGAACAACTGGTGTTACAACTGTGTGTACCTAGTGAGTGAGACGCCAAATAGCTCTATACACATCAATGGCTGCGTCACCAGCGGTGATTCGGTTGATGGCAACAAATTTGGTTGCGCAACTAAGCTGGTGAGTAACCAGGTGAGGTGCTCTATTTCTCTATTCAAAAAATATGTTCTAAAAATATGTTATCTGTACGCATTTTGTGTTGGGGGCGCGACCAGTGGCGCCACCATGGTATTCTTATGTATGAGATAGGGTCCTAAGGGTAAACTGGACCACAGAATAACTAAAAAGTACTAACACTGCCTTATTGGGGGAATTACAAGGGTGTTACTGGAAAAAGCCTATTTAGGTACATTGACAAGGTTCCATTCCATTTTGACAACGTGCGGATTGTATGGAGATGTGTTGTAAAATATAGTCGCATTTTTATCGCGTGTGGTTTTTATTTTGTGAGCGTAGTGTATTCCATTTTCTCGTCAGGGACAGATTTTGATTGCCTGACGACGTCGCAACATCTAAGAATACCTATTTTTGTTGTTAAATGCATTCCTGGAATCGCTTACGGTTTTAATTAGTTCGGTCAATCTCACAGCAGGCAGATGTAGATGCGGAAAGCTGAAGAAAAAAAGCGATTAAGCTATGGCGCTCATTAGGGGAGGCATATGTCCAGCTGTGGACTAATATAGGCTGATATGATAATGATGATCTCATTGGTGATCACAGTTTACTGTCCTAAAATATTGTAGTCTCTATTAATGAAATATTGAATTTTAGTTATTGGAAATTGGTGATAATCACACAGAATTCATTCGTAATTCCTAGAAAAGAAAGTTTCAAAAGCCTTTAAAGTAGAGAACAGAATAATGCATCGAACAGATCGATAACAACGAGTGTCAAAGATCTTCGCGTTCATCACATTGAATTGAACAAGTTTATAACAGTTCTAGGGTTTCTGTGATCCCCTGATGCATTGATGACTGATGCAGCACATGATTATTGTATACTTTTAACATAGGAAACAATATGAACTGCTGTTTTAAATGAATGGAAAGATTCCTTGAAATAACGAGCTATAAATATTAATAGGCCGGAGAACAATTACGTTGAGTGACGACTGTACAAATTCAATATTTTCAACGAATTACTTGATTGTCGATGGCGGACTGTACCTAAAAAATTTCATATGAACAACAGGTTATTTTTAAAGTACTCAAATTATCCGTAAATTTTTCGTCACTTGAATAAAACATAGGCTTTGGGTTACCCTGTTAGCTATCACATCAAAAAGGTAAAAGAAAGGTAAAAAGAAGAGTGGAATAGTGACTCTACCTTGGTAGAGAACAGTAAATTACTGTCTAGTACCTAAGGCTTTACTTTGCTCCTAAATTTAGCTTAAAATTTAATGATTCTAACCGGACCACAGAATAATAATTTATCGCGGCTCAACGGGTTTAAAAAAAATTGCAAAAATTTATTTGAGCGTCTGATCGAAGCGACGCGTGACGCGAGTGCTGGTGAGTATCGAGTACCTAGAGATGTTTCCACTCCGACCTCCGCGCGCCAAGCAATTGCTTGGTGCGCCGCTACATTACAATTTAAATAGTTGAGCTAACTACAGACGGTTGCAAACAATCTAGATTTGCTCAACTCTTAATGGATGTGTACATACATGTTGTACATTATATGAAAAAACTCTCTGACTTTTCGTGAGACGCTGAGACTAGGCAACGTCTCAAGTGAGACCTTGGGAAGACTTTTCGTGAGACTGAGCACATCTCACGTGAGACGATGGGAATAACCCATTTTGTTAGATCATATCGGAGACGGTTTTGCGCGGAATTGTAACTAAATATTTTCATCTTTACAATTTCATTTTATGTCCCAAAATAAACTTCAGAGATAATAGAATTTGATAAGAGTATCTGTCTAGCCTATCTGTTATAGCATTTAGCATTTAAAAATAGCACGGGTTCGAATTCAGAGGTTACATTATTTTCACCTTCAAGGTATTCCAAACATAATTCCCTCGTAAGTAGGGCACGGAGTATTTTTAATTAAAATGTAGGGCATGCCCTAAGCCAGCGGGAATGAGTATGAGCCAAAAGGAATAACATACAGTTGGTTGACGTTATTTAAGATGTGGTGCACTGTAGAGAAAATTATTCCTTTGATATGCATAGTTTGAGATTAGCATCAGAGAGCCAACATGTTTGATGTTACTGAAACACTTGTCTTTAACATTAATCTTGTACCCACAATGCCCAAAAAGCATTTTTGTCTTTAGGTAGATTTTCTCCTACTACAGGGCTGGTGTGAAAATAAAAATTGAGGTAAAGAGATTAACACTGAGCATCTGATCGAAGCGACGCGTGACCCGAGAGCTGATGAGTATCTGGCGCAGCGCATCAGCATTGCCATACAGCGGGGCAATGCAGCCAGTGTCTTGGGGACGCTTCCCATTGGTATTGATATGGATCAGTTGAACTACCAGTAATTAACACGTTATTTCTTATTAGATAATAATTTTGTTTGAAATTTGTTCAGCTCCGTGTAGCCGCCTGCGGGTACCACCGAGACTGGACAGTGAATGCGTTAAAGAAATTTATTGATTTTAAAACCTTCAACTTCGTAATAAGTCTCGTTAAAATATACTTAGCGGGCTTAAAATACTTTAATCAATATAAATTAAACAGTCAATGTATTTAAAAGCGATTCTCTTTACGACATGACAGTGTGATCGTAACCGAGTAGACCTCGTAAAATTAAAACACTAAATGTGTGTTGTCTGTAAATTGCCGAGAGTGTTTGCCAAAAACGTAATGTTGCCAGTTTCATTTACAGTTTTAATGAAGCTATTTCAGTTAGGTGTTTAATGCTAATTTCCGGTGTATTAACTTGGGTATAATAGCTTCGATCTGTCGAAGTACAGATCGAAGCTAAAGCGAATTAAACCCAAAAATGAATAATAGATTAGGCCTTAATCTGTTATTCATTTATCTTTATTTATTTAAGCTTCCTTTAGCAATTTAGTTAGCAGATGGTGGACCGAAGAATGCGAAGGATCAGCGATTGTAACGATCTTTATGGGATGTCTATGTTCAGAACCGGAAATTTGTCGTTCAAGATGAATATTTTTTATCATTTAGATATTAGATAACCAAAAGCCAAAAGCGTTAAAGTTACCGTCTAATAACACAAATACTATAAATGCAAAGGTTTGTATGAGTGGATGGATGGATGGATATAAGTACCTATGTTTGTTACTTCTTCAAACTAAAACTACTCAATAAAACGGGCTGCAATTTTGTATAGATGTTGGTTGATCTGAAATAACACTAAGTAGCCTCGGCTACTTTTACCTTATGAATCAGTTCCCATGGTTATTTTTTTAATGTTGCCATGGAAACAACACGCGCGAAACCGCGGGCAGAAGTTCGTTAAAGAATGAAAAAACAGTTAAAATATTTATTTTTGAAATAACACATTTTCATTTCACACTTGGTGTAGGTTTATATTTCCTGCGGTCGCCACAAAAGCCAACAAATAAATAAATAGCAATAATATTATTACAACAAAGCAAACTTTCATAGATTTAATGGTTGAACTGAAAAGCTTTATTCACAAACAAGCCGTTAAATCTATCCATCATTGTTTATCGTGTAATAATCGGGGAAAGCTAAACGCTTTGGAAATAGCAAAGCTTAGCTAATTCGTGGCCAAGGACAAGGGCACAGCGATTAAATCTTACTAGGCTTCGTGACTTACACCTACTTGTAACGAGGGTATTATTGGAACACCATAGGCTCGATAATATAGGGGATGATTCACGCTGAAGGCGTTATGTTATTTAATCGTCCCAGTAGTGCCATGCCGCAGGGAAGCTGAACGGACGCAACGCGAACCGCACTTACTCTGATGGCGTGGATGTACGTGAATTGAGGATAATTGAGTTACGTTAAAACCTTTTTTTTTCGAAGCTTTTTCATTAAATCTAACGGATGCTTTAATGAAAAAGTTTCGAAAAAACACATAATAATCTACGCGATATAAGGCATATCTTTTCTGTTTCAAAAATGAAAACATAAAACTATTTGAAATGTCAGAAATAATTTTACAAAATACTATCTTTCTTCTTAGTTTCTACCGTTTTTCTCCTAAACTAACAATCACAATATTTTTTATCGTCATCACTGTATTAAATAATGGAATACCAAGGGAACCTTCGGCTATTTTTGCAAATAAATGTCCTAAATAGATAAAAAGCAAACATATGATTTTTTGCGCTTACGCCGCTCTGCTCTGTCCTGCTCATGAACGCGAACTATCTTATACCTTTCCTTTTCACCAAAATGGCGTGATAGGAAAGGTGTTCTTAAAACACATTATACAATCTAGGGTCGTAGTTAACCCGCTTATGTAGATTCATGATGGACTCAAAGAATCATATTATCTGCATTGTCGGTGGATAATACGGATCATTACAACTACTTAGTCACCTTAAAAGAAATCTTTCTAGGCTTAAGTTCATCCAAGCCGTGTCGTAACGCATTTATAAAGTAGGATGGGTCAGTTAAATTCGTTTGATCGTTTCTTTTTCGAACTTGGCTAACATACAGATGTTTGGATAGATTCTTTTGTATCTAGGTTTACGACTGACCTTTTTTCCACGCTCCTGTGGCCACATGTGAGTTCTAAACATATCAATTGCCAAGCAACATCAAAAGGCTGATGTATCATTTATTATCAAAAGAGGTTTTAAAGCTTACAAAAAATAAACACACTCAGAAGAAACATAATTTAGGTTCCTACTACCTACCTACTGTCGACTATGGTTAACTATGTCAGAGAATATATACAGCTTGCTGCGCCCCGCGGTTTCGCTCGCGTACAAATTTATGTTTTTCATACAAATTTATTCATAAAAATATGTAATTTATTATTTATTTTATAGTTTATTTAATCCGAGTTTTGAGTGAATCGAATCAAGGAATAATAATTTTCCATAGCAACTTTACCACTCTTTTTAACTCCACTAGATGTTAATTTTCTACTTCTATGCATACCTAGACATTGCCAGACGCAACGAACAAGATTCTACAGGGTGTGGCGTAAAACGTGGCCAAGCCTTTACCTACGGGGGCATCAGCACTGTTGAGAAAATAAAAATTTGTACCCAGTAAAAGTCTCACGGTTTCCGAGTTATTGAACTTTTTCGATATTTCGATATTCATCTTTTTTACCCTTGTCCATTCATTTCGATGCCAAGGTTACTAATCAAGGAATTTTCTCGATCTATTTTTGTTATATCATTCTATCTCAACACGTGCAATTGCGAATCCACACGTGATAATTACATAACAAATTCGGAGCCACCGCGCTATAGTCCGTAAGAGGTCCCAAATATTTTCGATTCAACCGACTAAGGGTTTCGTGGCTTAGTTGGTTAGAGCACACCCGTACTGAGGGTGGGGCGCGGGTTCGAGTCCCGCCGAAACCGAAAATTTTTGGGAACTTATTTCATTTCATATAGATACCCAAAGTGCGGGTAAGCACTATAACAAAAAAAACCTTAAATTCTGAGATCGTTCAGATTGGCATGATCGTAGAGGACATACTTTCTCAGTTTTATGACTTGGATAGTTTTCGTGAGAAATTCTTGCGTACCAAAAATATGTTAACACGTAGATACCTAAATTAACTCGACATGCGATGAGAACAATATATTGTTGAGAATTTTAAAATGCGTCATATTTTAGCCAATAAATACCTATTACTTGGACTATTCCATTTCATATTCGGGCATTTTACCAAATTACTGATTTTTTAGGGAAATCTTCAAATAAATTCAGCATTTTAGCATTCCCCGGGATTTCATGAGATCTGTGAATTTTCCCTTTTCTCTCCGACATTATCTCTATTAAGCGCGTTTATCTTACTAAATGGGAAGCGCATTTTTCTCTTCTTACATCTAAAGAAATGAAATAAGTTCCCAAAAAATTTCGATTTCGGCGGTATTCGAACCCGCGCCCCACCCTCAGTACGGGTGTGCTCTAACTAACTAAACATGAAACCCTAGTCGGTTCAACCGAAAATCTTTGGGACCTCTTACGGACTATAGCGCCGGTGGCTTACATCTAAAGCTCTGCGCATATTAATGCAATACCGCTACCATATAATTATCACAAAAACTTGCATTAAAATATGGGCTTAAAATCGTATAAAATGTATCTAAAGAGATACATTTTATAGTGACAAAATGGCTTCCCACAGGATTCAAACGAGTGGTCCGCGAGCTGTCTGTCATCTGATTCCGTCAATATAAAATACATCTAAATAGTACGATTGCCCATAATTGAATGCACATTCTGTGCTGACCACCAGCGGTGCTCCACTCTTTCCAGGTGTGCGACAAGCTTAACACTTCACGTGCAAGTTTCAATCGAACTAGGGCTTCTAACGCATCGACGGTTCAGACCATATTTTGCCATGAACTCTATTGATGCGAACATAGGACCGAGTATCGCTCACGTACACCCTGCCCTTGTGAACACGGAAACCGTTCCGTTTGTTACAGCCGCAGGGTTGTTTATTTTATAGCGGATGTTTTTATTTCAGTGGTGTCGTATCAAGGACCATTGTGAACGTGTTTACATTACAGATAAAATGGGAAGCATCACTAACACACATAGGACAGTAGAAATAGCTAGATCGAGCCAATTTCGGATAGATTTCAGCAGATAAAAGACAAATAAATAATGCTGGACAATTCACACAGTAGGTATTATCAGGTTACGCTACGCAGAGCTTGTGTTATGGGTACTATAACTGCATAACTGATATACATACGCAGAGTGTTACGAGAGTGTGTTATGGGTACTAGATAACTGATATACATAATACAATACAATAGATAGATATTTTTTATTATACATAGAAAACAACGAGAACACCCTGAACAAATATCTGCAGATCGTACAAACATTTATCCCAAGGCGGGAATTGAACCCGCAACACCTACGTCGCAGATAAACATTCGCCCGCCCCGCGCCACAGAGATCGAGATGCAAGTAAAGGTTGTCGCAGATCAGAGGAGCACTGTTACCACGCAGCATGACAGTCATGGGTATTCAAATATAAATGCATTTCATGTTGACGTCATCAGATGACAGACAGCTCGCGAGCCCTTCCCAAGCTTGTAGGAAGCCATTTTGTCACTGTATATATATATAAAGACTAGCGGTCAGCCCTGGTTTCGCACGGGTATATTCTATCGCCTATATTCATAAGGGATAATGTAGGATTCTAATGATGAAAGAATTTTTCAAATCGGTTCAGTAGTTTCGGAGCCTATTCAATTCAAACAAGCAAACAAACAAATCTTTCCTCTTTATAATATTATATGAGTGTAGATACCGAGCTTAAGCCCATATTTTAACGCACAGTTTTGTGCTGGGTGATAGCCGTATTGGCAAACCTGATGGTCGGATACCCCCTGGAAGACCGAAACTCAGATGGCTCGATGGTATCCAGCAAGACTTAAAGGCAATTGGAGTGACCGGCTGGCAGGAAAAAGCCAAGAATAGGATCGGATGGCGAAATTTACTCGACCAGACCAAGGCCCACCCGCGGCTGTAGAGTCAGGATGATGATGATAGCCGTATTGGATGTGCGCACTCCTTTATTCATAGAAGATAGAAAGGAATCATTGACAGTGAAAACTTTGCCATGCAATCGGTTCTGTATTTGGCTTCTTGTGGCTATTTTGATCCAATCTTATCATCTTGTCAACCTCAAACAATAATAGTCTTATCTATTCTTTGTTTTTGTTTAAGGTAGTAGGTACCTACAATATGTGCATTTGGCTTCTGTAGTTTCAATAGAGCCACATTCTAGAAAGATAGTGGTGGCTCATTGTATGCATTGACGGATTAAACCGTGTAATTTTTGTGCTGTGTTTTTAGGGCTTCGAGATCGGTTTCGAAACCCTTATGGACTCGCTCTGTCCGCCCTCCTTAGATAGATAGATAAAGACTTTATTTGCAACTTTAGACACACACATACCTACAAAATACAACAATTATACAGTACACTAGTAAAAACAAACAATAATACGATTAAGATTAAGAGTAACATAGTGTAGTAACATAGTCTCCTTCTTCTTCTTTGAATAACATTATAACTACCGCAACTTGAAATTAAGTACTTGAAATTTAAAATAATAATACATTTCGTGCGCCATTACTCATTAAAAGACTTACTAAGCCAAACTAGTAATAATTATGCAATATAATAATAATATATTTGTATTAAGTATTCCTTTTTTCCCTCAACAATTCATTTTCAAAACGTAATCGCTAATTCTAAAGCTACCGTATTTTAAACCTATTTGTTTACACGGTTGCCGAACCGCTATTTAAATTATTAACTTTAGTGCTAAAAGTTTTTTTGTACAAGTGTGAAGCTTGCTAAACACTGTAACAAATTTATCATAGTTTATAGAGCTAAGATTTTACTAACACTAGTTTACGTACATACTTAGGGTTGCCAACTTATTTTACAAGAAATAAAATAGGTATTTTCTGGTCTGTGAAGAATATTAAACAGTATTTTAGAAAAATGAACAGTATTTTATTAATTTATTGTTTTAAATACATATTTTTTAGAACTTCTCGCACAACTTACTAATTTACAATCTTTTTTAAAAACTTCATACACTTTACCACAATTATAACTGAAATTAAAATAAATGAGCTCATTTTTTATTAAATTAATAGACGCTCTATTTCTATCCTCCCGCCAATTAGCATTCATTACTGAAAAAACTCTGTGTGAGCGTTTATGTATAACACATTATAATGTGTTTGCATGCTGAAAACGGTATTTTGTATACTTTATTTTTGTTCAACAGTAAAACGTATAATTTAGGCAAAAACAGTATAATACTGTTGAAAACAGTATAGTTGGCAACCCTATACATACTGTAACAATGGATGTTTTGAATAAAGAAGTTTTAAATGAAATTGAATTGACTCATTAAAAGAAAAAAAAGGAAAGTTCTAATGAAAATTTTCAGTAGGTACGAAATTGAGATGTCGACATTTTAAAAGACTACAAAATTTTCCACTACCCACTATTCTTAGAAGTTTGCAGAGCGACTATCTGAAAGTTAGGTACCTACTATTTTTCAAGTGTCAGTATTAGTAGTAGTAGTGTTATCTTCGATAAAGTTAAAAAAAGTTTTTTACTTTTATCGAAGAGTGTTATACATACCTTGGGGCTGGAATGTTGCTGTGGATAGGAATGCTGTGTGAATTGTGCAGCATTATTTATTTATTATTTGTATTGACAATATTCGAAACCCTCGGCACGCGAGTTACACTCGCACTTGCCGGATCTTGTTATTATTCATGTGGTATAGGTATTTTCTTGTTCTGTGTTTCAGGACAATCATACCTATATCTAGAGTCGTAACTACCTACCTTTAAATCAATTCAGCTTTCATTTCTATCCTGCAGATATCGAATACTCAATTTAGAGATCAATATATTTCTGTTAGGACTTTCTACACATGTTTTTAAACTGTTCAGCTATGCTATAGCTATTAATCTCATGCCTGTTAGGTACATTCAATAGTGTGGTATAGCCTTTATTCATAATGGCGTGCCAAAGGAGCAGTTCTTTGCCTTCCAAGCTGATTCGCGTGGAGCCGTGACCCTCGCGGGCAAGGTCGCAGGTCGTAGCAGCCGGCGACGTTGCCAATGCCAGGGATCGAAAGCTGGCAAAAGCCTACATTGCGTAGTGTAAGCCTACAGAAAAGTTAGTCAGAGACTATAGTTGGGTAGTATAAAATATATAATGCTGGACAATTCACACAGCATTATCTAGCCCCAAACTAAACAGAGCTTGTGTTATGGGTACTAGATAACCGATAAATATAATAGAACACAATACAGATAGATAATTTTTATTATGCATAGAAAACAACCATAACAAATATCTGTAGATCGTACAAACATTTGTCCCGAGTCGGAATCGAACCTGCAACCTCCTGCGTCGCAGGCAAGCTTTCGCCCACCACGCCACAGAGGTCGTCGAATCCATTAAGATAGTCGGGAAGTATTTTGTCAAGATGTTGGCTATCGCGTATTGCGATGCCGGACCGGCATCGCAATACGCATTTTCCCCGTCTCAAATGGGCTGGCTTTGAACGGCCAACTAATCCTTTCAACCACAATGGCCGAGAAATAAGCAGGCCTCTCCAAAACATGCACCTGTCTGTGTCTAGTGTGTGTCTACTCAATGTGGTCTTATCGTGCGTTGCGTGGGAAATTGTATTATCATACTGGTACTGGTATTCAATAAAATGGAACATCAAAACGATGCCAGTAAATCAATGCTAATGTTTTCTAATGTAGCCGAGTTCAGATAGTGCATCTTGGATACGCCATTCATGTCAGGGGGTAACCAGCTGACCTAGATCTAAATACATCGGGAGATATTGGGTTAATGGATCGACTTTTAAACTAACACTTTCACTGCCCATGATGCATATGTGTTTCTAACAAACCTATAGGCGGCGGTGAAGCGCCGTGCCACCGCTCTCTTTCGCTTCGGGTCGCACCGCAGACGCTGATCAGTGATTGCGCTTAGTTTGGGCACAGTCGGGTAATCTTCAACTTTGAAACAGAGAATTAAAAACGTATTCTAGCTAGAAATCAAACTGTGATGCAGATGATTCAAGAACTCTCGCAGACTCGCATGGGAAAATTCCCTGATGGAATAATGGCAGAGAAAATATACAAGGTGCCCCAAAGTATGTGAACTAAACCGAAAGGGGGTGATATCAGACCCCAGAACACATTAGCATAATAATTTTATTTTATTTATTTATTTATTAAGGAAACAAAATCCACAGCTCTTAAATCTAGATAATACAATACTTATAACGATACCGACAGCCAAAAAAGGATTTACATTTTACAAAATTAAACTTAAATTGACTATCACTAAAACTTATACATAAACTAAAAATAAAAGCTATAGCTATATATATATATATATTTGTATTTCACTATATTAATTTACAATTATAGCTACCTATAATTAAGCCTAGCTGCATACCTAAAATATGTATAATTACGCTTACATGATGAGTTAATCTTTGAATACTAAAATATAAAAAAAATATAAAAATATGAATAAAGTAAATATAAACAACCAAAATAATAATAATACAACCAACCAACCTAACAGCCGATCACCCCAAAAGACTAGCTATGTGTGTTGAGTGGCTTTGATTCCACCCTGCCGTCGTATCGCCCGTGTTTATCCTGGTCGAGCTTATTCAGGACTTTTAGAACCTCGC
The DNA here is from genome assembly GCA_947086465.1 of Eupithecia exiguata. Taxonomy (NCBI): domain Eukaryota; kingdom Metazoa; phylum Arthropoda; class Insecta; order Lepidoptera; family Geometridae; genus Eupithecia; species Eupithecia exiguata. The sequence continues at coordinate 3,125,971 of OX352233.1, read as the reverse complement.
GTTTGAACCCTGGTTTACTAGTATTAAAAAAGATATCGGTTTCATGAAATAGTTTGTTATAGGTTCTGTGCAATCGGTTAACAAGTGAATGATGCGCATAGTTCGAGACAGACTTGGATTCAGCAAAAAGTTTAGCTGTGGTGTGTCTTGTGCGTTTTCCAGGTACGTTTAAGTTTAAAAATTTTAAGTGAAGCTGCGAACAATCTATGTAGCTATTGCAAAAACTATGTAGCAGAGACATGTCCGCCAATGTACGTCGATTTTCGAGACTCGTAAGATTGTGGTAGTGACAAGATTCCCAATAGTCAACAGTCCGCCCATAACCACGGTAGCAACGATAATTGAGATGCTTTATGAATCTTCTCTGGATGGCTTCAATGCTTTGTATATAAATGAGATAATGCGGGTTCCATACTGAGCTACAGTACTCCAAGATACTGCGTACGTAAGAGCAATAGAGAACTTTCAAGCAATCAATATCTGAAAAAGGGCGACTGATCCTTAAAATGAAGCCCAAACTTTTATAAGCCTTACAAACGACAGAGTCTACGTGATCAGAGAATGAAAGCTTAGCATCCATTATCACGCCGAGATCCCTAATACTATCTACTTTAGTTAATAAGACGCCATTAATATTATAATTAAAGAGTGAAGGAAGCTTTTTCCTTGTAAAGGATACAAAAGAGCATTTACTAACATTGATAGCGAGTCTATTCCTAGCGTAGTATGTCGCCAATCTATCAAGATCAGATTGTAGATCTAGGCAGTCTGTATGGTTCCGTACTTTCATAAAGATTTTAGTGTCATCTGCGTACATTAGAAACCGCGCATGTTTCAAACATGAGCCAATATCATACAAGTACGATGCATACAAAAGAGGTCCCAAAATAGAACCTTGCGGCACTCCAGAGGGAATGGAGGTGTAGTCCGAGCAAAAACCACCGACAACAACTGCTTGAGAGCGGTTTCGCAGGTAAGACTCCATCCACCTTAGCAAGTTGCCGCGGATACCAAGCTCACAAAGCTTATGGAGAAGTATGACGTGGTCTACACGATCGAAAGCCTTTTCATAATCAGTGTAGATCACGTCCACTTGTGAACCACCGTCCATACTAGTAGCAATATGGTCAACGAAAACTCCTAAATTTGTGCCTGTCGACCGCCCCTTCATGAATCCGTGTTGTTCTTCTGGAATACAAGTGGATATGGTTGGATAAACGTGAGTGTGGACTATCCTTTCAAATAATTTACTTAAAACATTGAGGATTGAAATTGGACGATAATTTTCGATTAATGTTTTTGAGCCTTTTTTGTGTACAGGAACTATATACGCTTGCTTCCAGATATTCGGGAAGCAGCCCTCTTTTAAACATCTGTTAAAGATTAACGAAATTGGGACACACAACGTTACCGCGCATTTGACGAAAAATATTGGTGGTATTTTATCACTCCCAGCTCCTTTGGTGATATCCAAGTTTAGTAGTAGCTTTTTAATCTCATAGCTGTCAACTTCTATATCGTGTATAATATTACTACTGTGGTCATTGGGCTCAACAAGAGAGTAGCTGACTGCTGGTCTATTAAAGTTTTTCTCAAAAAAGTGATTAAACGCGGAGCAGATATCATTCGGCGTGTAGTGAATCACATTGTCATAGGACATCCTTTGGGGGTAATTTGAGTTATTTTGCCTCTTTGATTTAACATAAGACCAGAAAATTTTAGGGTTCGATTTAATTTTATGTTGCGACAGATTAACATAGTTCTTAAAGCATTGATTCTGAAGGATCTTTTGCCTTTTTCTAAGTTCAGAAAAGAAATAATAGTCATTGGGATTTTTATAGCGCTTCCAGTCTCTGTGAGCTTTGGACTTTTCTTTAATTAATTTAATGAGAGCACGACTATACCAGATTGGATAATTATAAGTACCAGAGCAAAAAACTTGCGGTATGAAATCCTCTATTAGTGTATGTAGGATAATATAAAATTGCTCAAACACATCGTCTATACTATCCTCTAGTACAATAAATGACCAATCTTGATTGCTGAGTGATGTATTTATTCTTTCAAAATCTCCTAATTTAAATTGATGTTTAACTCGGGATAGTGGTTTAAATGGAGGAATTAAAATGTCGGTAGCTGAAATAGATAATGATGGATGATAGGTGTCTTCTTTTACTAGAGGGAATTTCGATTTAATAATACTAACTGGTGATTCGGAAAAAACTAAGTCAAGCGTGTTGTTACATTTATTGGTAAGGACATTATACTGTGACAAACCAAGTAGTGAAGTTTGAGCAATCAGATTAGATGCCAGGAGCTGCGATTCAATAGCTCCCTTTTTCAATATTATCGGATCCCCAGAACTCCAATCCACACAAGGCAGATTAAAATCACCGACTACCATGTAGTGATCATTGGGATACGAGTTAATGATCAGAGACATTAAGTCCATGAATGCCTGTGTACGTATAGTAATCAATGAATTAGGGGGTAAATAAACTACCGCGATATGCAAATCCCGCGAAGAACCAAGTGATCGCGCAGGAATGGTTACCCAAATGCATTCCAAGTCTGGCTTCTGCCACTCGGGTCTTGCGCAGGCATGTAGATGCTCAGCACACAAGATCATTACACCCCCTCCCATCGACCCCCGATCCCTACGAAATACTGAGTATTTACTATCACAGAGCTCGGCGTCCAATATACTCTCACAGAGCCATGTTTCAGTTATTAAAACAATATCAGATTCACATAAAAGAAGATTATTACAAAATTCATTTGTCTTCGTCCTAAGCCCACGTACATTTTGATAAAAAAGTTTAAGTTTTTTCATTGTGTCAATCATTATGAATAAATAGAAAAGTGACTGTACTGACTGATGTTACATAAAACCTGGGAAGCGAATCAAACTGTATCATCAGCTGATTATTATTTCGTAGTATATTCAGGTAATACAATAACAGCATAACCGTATGAAAAGTGACACTTGTAAATATACAATGCAACTCAATGATTTGGTGTTTATTTTGTGAAATATAAAATGTGACATGCAGAATAATTAAATGTATAATAGGATGTGTGAAATAAAAAATTAAATGTATAATTTGTAGAAAAGTTTGTAAAATAGTTCGTAAAATAGTTTGTAAAATAGTTCGTAAAATAGTTTGTAGAATGTTTTGTAGTATTAATATGTAGATTAATATTTTGTAAGTTTTACAACTACAGTGGTTTGGTTTATGTATATTACATTTTCTAATTACTAAGATTACAATGTAGAGTTTTTTCGTTAAGTAGTTTATGGTTTTCCGTGTTATGTGCAATGTATTCGTTATCATTAAAATTATAAACTGTACAAATACTGGTTTATCAGTTTGTTGGTAATAAAGATCAAAAAATCTCACCAGCAGCGTTTTAGAAGTGCAGGTAACTATCATAACAAGTATATACAGCGATATACATACATTATACAGGTTGGTGAACAATATCAGCTTATGTAAACAGTTCATACTATCTTGACAAGATCCGCCGTCGAGTTTATGGGAACCGGTGGTGAGCTTTCGTTCTTGCGGACGAAAACTCGACAGTTTTTTGTCCAAATGAACTTGTAGTTAGACTCTTTCGCCTTTAGTTTACACGCGTTAAGTAGCATCTTGTTGTCCTTAGTGAGATGCTCATTAATAAAGACTCTATCGGTCTCACCACCCATTCCCAACTCACCAGCGGTAAGGTTGCGACGTTTGCGCGCAGCGGCGACTATCTGATCCTTCACAGAACGTTGTCTCAGCCGCACAACGATAGGGCGCGCGCGGGCCGCACTCGCTGCATGCCGCGGCTGCACTCGGTGGGCGAACTCTACGTCAGCTTGCTGAATGGTAACTCCAATGCATTGGACAGTTTTCAGTACTATCTCTATCGGATTTTCTCCATTATTCTCGGGAATCCCGGTGAGTTCAATATTTTGCATCCTTACCCACTGCTGTTGTCTCAAATTTTCCTCTTCTAAGACTCTAACGCGGGCCACACATGCGCCTAAGTTATCCTTAAGGCTTTTGTTCTCTTCCCTAATTTTACTCAGCTCGGAGGTGGTGTTGTTTAGTAGCTTCTTTAGGTCAGTTATTTCTTTTCGGAGGTCTTCGTATTGTGTACTGACATAGGCAATAGATTCCTGAAATCCACTGCACTGACTGTTTATAGACTTCAAATGGGTGGACACCGTCCTCTTGATGGTGGCTTCGATTATTGTCTCCATTTCCTGTCTCATCTCATTTCTCCAGATGTCTCGCACTGCATCCTCCGTGACGTATTGAGGCTGGGGAGAGTAAGCCTTGAGTCTGCGCGTTGACACGCCAGGGGCGGCGCCAGCTGCGGTGCCAGGGGCGGCAGACGGGGGCTCGGTGTCAGTCTCATCATCCGCTTGTGCTTGTTGCGTCTCAACTGGTGGCAGTGTTCGAACAGGAGTGTTACTGTTATCCCGTTTCGGTAGCTTGCATTTACACTCCGGACATCTCCAATTTCGCTTATAATCCAGCGACAGCTTTTTAAAGCGTTTGGGTGAAAGCTCGGCGCAAGGCAAGTCGTACTTATGCTTGCAGCCCTCGCATTTCATATATTCCTTGCCGGGAATAGCAGTTTTACATCCATAACAAGCTTTGTCCATTGCTTCCTATTGCAATGTAATCCTTAGCAACAGGCTAGTGCTTTTGCTTTTTAATGGCGGCAGGCGCGGATGCAGCAGCGTGAATGCAAAGCGTTTGGCGCAGTAACTATGTGGTATGCAGTAACACAGTGAGCACTTTGCGAGTTGTCGTAGGTCAGTTTTTTGAGAATGCACGAATAATGTGAAAATGTTTTCGTTGATAACTCACTGAATCCTTGATGAATGTTCAGGAAAAAAACTCCAAAAGAAGGAGCCTTCAAGAAGCTTCACCACAATACAAAACACTTATTTGGATTATAACTTTTAACACTGTTTTAACAATTTTTGTTTACGAGCAAGACGTACGATATGTTGCTTTAGTGACGGTCGTCGTGAACTATAATATATGTTGTAGATACTTTTTTGAATAAACTGTTTTATGGCGGCTCCACATTAGTGCCGTGAATTCACGCGCGAATTCTCGCTGTGAATTCACGGCACAAGTCGTGCCCTCCACATTCACGGGATGCTCTCATTCGTTCCTGAAACCTGCCGCGAAATGGACGTAGAAGCTGCTGCTGCAATAACTTTGTTTGCTGTGGCAATATATAACTATTTAGACGTCCAAAACAAGAAACTTACTAGATATATATTATATTATTAGATATATATATAATATATTATAGATATATATTTAGAGTTTCACCACAGCTTACATCAGAAACTGTACCTGAAGTATGTAAAGCCCTGGTACATATACTAAGGAATGAAATCAAGGTAAGTAAAACGCATTCAATAGGTTTATATTTTTTTATTAATCTACCTACTTGAATCAAACATAGCTTATAGTCGGTGTCGCGCAGCAACTGCATACGTCCGTTCGCCTTTGTAGTCCGGAGTAAACTGGCACGGGGCCGTGAATGTGGATGTGTACGCGTGAACGCCGCGCGAAGGGGGCGCGAACCCTTTGTCGCGGGACAAAATACCGACACTGATCGGGGAACAGGCGTGAATGCGCGTGAACCCCGCGAAAACCGTCCACATTCACGTTCACGCCTGTTCACGGGGCTTCACGGCACTAATGTGGAGCCGCCATTAGAATTTTGATATTGAAGAAATGGCGTAGGTCTATACTCAACACTGTGGGGCTGACCTAAAATGGAATCCTGCACCGTTATGATTAGGAGAACTTTTGTTTCCGTTCATTTGCACCAACCAAGCTTGCACCTAGATATCCGTATAATTTCATAGGAAGATTATTTATAGTCTTGTTTAAACAACAGTGTTTCGGAAGCGGTGCAGACGAGATTCCGCGTAATCTGTTTATAGTTTTATAGTCGGCTTAGAGATTATAGGGTGCTAAACCTTTGAATATACATACAGCAACACAGCGATTATAAAGTTATATGACAATGCTGAATGCATTGTTTATGGGCTTATTGATTCGAGTTGGTACTAGTAGAGTAAATCCACAAAAATATGTTAAATTCTGCTTTCTTCGACTTATCCATTCTAAAACAAGATTGTTAAGTGCGGGAGGGGGAAGACGGTAAATTTTTCGACTATTTTCAAAATATTTCAAAAAGTATGAAACCTAAATAAATTTCCAAAACTGTTTTGAAATGAACCAGCCGATACCTTTCATTTGATACTCTTTTGAACTTTCAACATCACAATTTGTACTGAAAATTATCAGTACAAATTGTGTTCTGTTAAGAAGCCTACTAAAATTATTCTTATGCGAATGGCCAATTACTTAGCCTCGTGTTAAGGGCAGGTTTCTCTTTCGGCTCGGCACGGTCACGCGATCTTGAACTGAGCATGTTTTCCTATGATTTGCGCAGATTTACGTGTAAATACCTATTTACCTGGTAGGTACCTACCTACCAGACATTTATTACTTAACCTGAAAAAATCATTAAACTGTGGGGATAGTCAATCATTATTCATTTTAATTATTTATTTATGCATAGTCAGTCACAAAAACATGGATTTTTCCCGTCCGTGTTTGCAATAACCAATCTTCCTTTAGTGTCTGATTGATATTTCATAGTATAATATATAAGTAGGTGCCGATGCTTCGAGGTACCTACATAAGGGTTGATGATAATAAACCTTAGGAGTGAGAGAGAGAGAGATGAGATTCTGGCCTACCAGAATCTACATACTCATCAATACATAATTTAGATTAAAAGCTTATGGAAAATATTTTTATCAAAGGAAAGAAAGTAATTTTGATACATGCTATTTAAAGTTTGTTGACATGCAGAATTTCCCTAAAAACTCTACTTTTTCAACCATTGGTTTTCTATTATCCATTAGAATCCCAATAGCAACATAACTCAGTAACAATAAATACAGATGGCAACACAATAATTTGATGGCAAAAACTAGTTATCACAGTCGCGTGACTAAGAACAGTTCCTGTTTCTACGTAGTCTTAGATGGAATCACTATTTTCTCAGCTTGCATTTATATGGGAAGGTAACAAGACATTGTACTACACGCACATAGAATAAGTAGGTTCTTACCTACTAACTTGAAAATGTACAAAAATATATTAGAAGTTCCTAAAAACTAGAAGAATGTAATAGTGGTAGAGCACAAATAGTCAGGTTGGCTACACTGTAGATTGACAGATGATTCCGAACCACCCGGAAATCAATATTTACGAACATAACCTATAACATAGACAAAGACATAGACATACGTACCATTTACATAACACATTAGAAATAAAATACTTAATCTTATAATAAGTAATCTTTCCTTCTAGTTCAACGATTACTTTGAATTAAGTACTTTTTAATTTAATGTTTTTTATAATTATTCACTTACTAAAACGTTTTATTTTTTGACGAGCATGCCTAATATCAAATCATAGATTTATGTTAGGTATTGCTGGTATGGTTAGTCTTATGTAACTTGCAATCTACGAGTACAGAGCTCTGATATATGAAGAGATCTATCATCGGGTAGACTGATCTGACACATGACGAAGCAACTTTCTATTAATGTACTAGGTGTAGTAACTAGGTATTCACTATTTTTGTGCATATCTATTCCTCTATCTACTAGAAGACTTATAAAATAAGGTACCTATGAACATTATGAAATACTTGATCATAAGATAAAAGTAGATAACATTTTAAATTATATGGTAGTTAGTTTTCCTTTTAATAAGTTGATGGGTTTGTTCGAAAGGAAATTAGTTTGTGTTAAGGTCATCCTCTGTCTATCAATCAATATCGAACAAATAAACAATAAATAGCAATTTTTTATTCCGATACAATTACGCTAAAATATTGTTTAAATATTCTAGGTAAATTTAATAAGGAAACAAGTTCATATTGGAAGCCCTGATAATAAATGTAAGCCAGCCTAATAATAAATGTTTTAGGTATCTACGGTTATTCGTGCTTCCCCCTTGGGTACCAATAATGCTAAGTTTCTGAAATTCTGCCTTCAACCCATCTCAGCCCCGCAAGAAGTCTGTGATTACTTTGGCCTCAAAACATCACTTTAGTCTACGAGCACATTTTACAGTAAGTAATAAGCGATCCAAGTTCGTGACTTGTCTTCTATCTTCACAAAAAAACTGACGAAATTCAGTAGAGGTCGATGAACGTTCTCGCTAATAAAATAGCGGGGTTATTAATGTTGGCACTCAGGTACTTTAAATTCAGGACATGTGGTGGCCGAGGTAATTATATTTTACTAAATTGAACCCATTTCACGATCGCATGATTATAGGTAGTGTAAAACTGTCATGGCATGTGAATATGTGTGCATTATAAAGGAAATTGCGCTGAAAGTCCTATAAGACTTTATATTCTATGAACAACAAAATAAGTTGGCTTCTTCCATTCTTAATTTATTATTAGCTAGTTGGTTTAAGAGCCAACTAGTATACCTGCCTAATTTCGGCTTCTTAAATTGTTTAGTCTTGCTGTCAAATCAACCAATAGTGTCTGAATCATACGATGTAACGATGAGGGATCGTAGACGCACCTCTACCAACATTTCAACGTTGGTGCGTGAATGGGACGTTATTTATGGGAGAGTCGCGTGTGAATGACACCCCATCATTAAAAGCTGGCCTGGATATGAACGAAATTCGTGAAAAAGTTTGTGTATAATTTTTGCATGGATGTGTTACTATGTCAATCACGTGGAGGTATTGTGATATTCTAGTAAAATAGTGTTTAATTCAAGTGAAAACTATTTACTGCTAATATCTTTCACTAAAACCTACATAAAGATTTCAGATTACAGATAAGTGTGTGTTTGCAAGGTTTTCTAATTATTGTATTATATTTCATTTTATGGTCTAGTATAGAAAGTTTAGAATTCTCTAGTCTAGACAAGGAAAAATATAAGGTAAAACATTCATCATAGAAAAAAAAAGTGTCTGAGTAGATAATCTTTTCCATTTAGAAAGGTACCTAATTATCTTTTGGATATATATTATAAACAGATTCATCAGGTGTAAAAAAATAGGAATATAAAAATCAAACAAACTGAGGTACTTGCGTGTTTGATTTTCGACTGGGTATTACGTTTTTATACCGGATAGAGATAGCGCCGGCTAACCTATCAGAATCTGTAAACATTTGCCAATGGAATCCGAATGGCGTCCTCTCAAACACGTTGCTGCGATTTCTACAAACATACCTAGGCCTTCACACATTACACACATGCTACGGCTCCAGCTTATACATACTAACCACATTTTGTTTGGTTTATTTTTCCATATGTACTAAAATGCGCCTCATTTATATAACGCGCGAGAAAATCTTAAATTTGCTCACATACATTTGCATATTTCAATTGCGAAAAACTCAATAGTGTATTGAGTAACTTTAAACATTAATTTAAGCCCATGTGGGGTCCGGAACCACCCCTCGGTTTACTACACCTATTCTGTGGCACCTTGTACAAATTTATTGCCATACGTTATCGTTCAGAATATTATATTGAAATCGTTGCTCGAACTCGGGGCCCATATTTTGCTTGCTCGCATTTCGTTGAGCTCGTTCGATGAAAATTCGATGAATAAATTATCATCTTCGCTTTTGACGCGATGGAGATGTTATACATATTTAAATCAACTTCAAACGCCGGTGTCAAGAGAATTCGTATAAAAGTAAAAGCGTCTAATTATAGAGAACTAGGACAGATGGACAAACCGGACCATTAATTATTTATAAGAAGCTTTCTTGGAATAGACTGACCATACATAGACCAATCACATCCAGTAAAGAAAAGTATTTCTATATGTAGGTTTTGCATGAACAAAATGAGAACCTCCAAATTGAAAGCGATGGTAACTCCCACTTGGCTTACTTTTTTTTTTTGGTTTGTGTTGATATTCCGGTAAATTTAGCCTGAAAATTAGGGGTAGGCTTACATAAATTCATATAAAGCTGTTAACAAATTTTCAGCTAGCAAGCTGAAGATTGTTTAACGGCAAAATTGGTTACACGAATTTATGTAGGTAAGCCTGGATGTCTATCTACATTATCGCGTCACGCTATAACTTGAGAACGGCTTTACCGATTTCATTCATCTTTTTTTAAATGTTTTCTAATACAAAGTAGAAGGTTCCTAAATTAAAAAAAATAAAGAAAACTTAACGACTACCTTTATTATAAACTTTTTTCATGTAACCTTAGCCCCAGCGTTATAGACTCTTTGCTAAGCACATTTAAAATAACTGTCAGTTGTCAGTTTGAATTGAATGACAGGACAACGTCTGTCGGGTCAGCTAGTAAGTCAATAAAATCGCTCAGAGCCCCGAGTCTACTTGACGATAGCATCGTCATTCGACACAGATAAAATAATACTATACGTATCGAGACGTGTTCGTGACGTCTCATAACTGTATGGGATTTGCGTAGTTCCTTGTCCGCACGATAGAGGCGCTGTACCAAAATCGATGGAAAATGATACGTTACGATTACGTTTCGTTATTATCGTCAAATAGACTCTGTTCAGCAAGTTGGATTTCGATTTACTGGAACTCTAAGGAATAAAAGGTTAAGTTTCTCATACGTTAACCAGAACTTGTGAAGTCCATACTGGGTTATTATTAGGTGTCAGAATGTCAGCCCCCACGGAGCTCGACCCATTAAACTTGGTGACATTTCTGTGTCACGTGCGTGCACAACTCATTTAACTTCAGAGAGTGTTTCAAAAGATGAACATGGGGTAGGGTTCTTATCAATCCTATAAAATATATAATACTAGCTGTTCCCCGCGGTTTCACCCGCGTTAAATTCGAATTTCACATTTCTAGGTATTCCTGTAAATCTCCCATGGGAATTTGATGGTTTACCAGCACAAGAAGTAGCCTATGTTACTCTCCATTCTTTCAACTAACTCATTCACATTCCTTCTCTCACTCTAAAATCAAGTCGATTGGTTGCTTAGTTAGGGCGTGAAGGATGGACAAACAAACAAATAAACAGACAAACACACTTTTGAATTTATAATATTAGTTAGAATTAGGATCACATACATCCATACTAATATTATAAATTCGAAAATAACAGTTATTTTCGAATTTATAATAAAGGAGATCTTTTAGTTTCAGAAGGTTGTTTATTTGTTTGTTGGAACAACGCATATTGTTTATTGATCACGATAATGACAAACATATTATGTAGGCACCATGATGGCTCTCTTGCCTCGTGATTCTGTGCCTTCTGTGCTCATTGCGCATTCTTTCAAACAAAACAATAAAGAGCAACCTAACGTACCTAACTACACGTAGTTCTACCTAGCAACTTACTAGTGTGGAAAACTAACTAGGTTCTAAAGCATTAGACATCTGTTTTTGTTAGCTGGCGACATTGTAAACTTGATGTTTGAGTTCAAACACTTTGAGTGACATAACAGGGACATTCCGGCATAATGAATAACTTCTAAAATATTCCAATGATCTTTTAAATTGTGACCAAAAGTATACTACAAACAAGTTTACTTTACCGTTTCAAGAGTAGGTATATCTAGTCTAGGGCTAGAACAGGGCTTTTCTGCGGAAATAGTGAGTCCAAGAAGAGAACTCTACCATTTCCAACCAACATGATATATGATTATGTAACCAGAACCGAACGTAATGAATATTATAACGTATAACGGAACGCTAAATATGGACGCCATGTAGGACTGCGACCGGTTCTCACAAAAAATAAACACGAATTTATATTGATTTTTAGTTATGCACGGTGTCAGTGAACTCCAAAACTAATTATGGTTCGGAATGGTGCAACCTGAAATAAACTTAGGTAGTAATGGAAAAGACTTTAGATCTGGTTTAGCAGCTTTTTTAGACCATTGTACTCAGGGTTATCAAGGCCTACCCTGCAGTAGGTACTGACTGAGCGCTGATGTGGCATGTAGCCATAAAAATGTCTGTCTATTTTGATAGAGTCAAAATAACTCAGAGTGCTTTACTGCCTTAAGAGCTCACAGGACTCTTGGTCAGGATCTCTTGGTCTTCTTGATATAAAACAACACTCATTTTATGCCGGGTACAGACCAAGCGAACGAGAGCGAGCGAAGGCTAACGAACGAACGCAAAAGTACCAGTGTGGACGTCATTGCGAAAGCAAGCGAGTCCAAACAAGGGCCTTCGTTCGTCTTCGGCCGTGCTCCGTGGCTGTCGCTACATCAAAGCAATATGGAACGAACGTACCGATTGTCAAATCCCAATCGTATGCATTCGCTCGCTCTCGTTCGCTTGGTCTCTACCCAGCATTAGGTGTAACTTCAAAGCTCATTATGACTGACCTGTCCAGAACATTTTCGATTAGGGTTGCTGTTAAATTAGGTATATTTTCCATACCAAGTGACCCCATCAGCACATTCCATCAGCTAGGAACTTAGGAACTATGCCAGCGAAGACCTAAATTCAACAAATTAGACTTGCCTACTGACACGAAAGGTTACAAAAACTTACAAATTACCCAAATGATTCGTTCAACTTCACCTCGATTCACGATAATTGACATACTGATCTCTAATGCTCGGTTAGAGAAATTAGAGCCATAAGTACTGGTAGATAACGGTGAATATACAGTGACTCAGAGGCACAATTGTGCTTATATGATAGTTTAATAGCGTGTCCTAAAAAGGGATCTTGTTTGTGCCTTTTGTATCAGACTGTCTCATTCTTCAACCTTATTAAAATGATATGGCATTGTTCCTTTTAGATCTTACTCAAAAGGGTTTGCTCTATCTTTGACTATAATATAACTACGCTCGTATCATGTGAGATACACTGCAAATTTCTGTACCTATAAAATATCAAGTTTGTAGGCCAATTCCGTTGTATTGTATGTGTCGCAGATCAGAGGTGAAAAGTTACCATAAAGATTAAGGTAAACATTTTAATTTGCCAAAATCATATGTTATGTAAGGTAATAAGTAAATACATTTTATGGACCAACATGCTTGACCGTCAATCGGCATGCAAAAATATATTTGAGAGAGAATGACGTGCAATAATTTGTTATTATTTACTAAAGTTTATCATTGAAAAAATCGTCATTATTATATTAACACTTACAAACTAGCAACATTTTCAATTTCTGTCTAAAGAGTTCAATATTTAGTTCTTTCAACTGTTTTGGTATTTTTTGATAAATTTTAGGAGCCATACTAACAACACTTTTCCGCATTAGCTGTGTTACCATCTACCAAGAAAATGTGCATACAAGTATGGGCTGAAACTCGTTCGACATTAGATACATTTTACAGTGACAAAATGGCTTCCCACTAGCGTCAAACGAGAGTGGTCCGCGAGCTGTCTGTCATCTGATGTCGTCAATATAAAATACCTCTAAATGTAACGAGTCAAAGCCCGTATTTGAATGCACAATTATTTATTTTGCCGTGGCGGTGTTTTTCAGGTGTGCGACAAGCTTAAGTCATACCACAACGACTGAACCGATTGGGATGAAATTTTGCATAGCTCTAAGCCTGGAATCAAACATAGGCTACTTCTACTTTTTATCCCATAAAAAAGTTCCCATGGGATAGAAATGACCTTTAAACGTTTCCATAGAAACAACGATTTTTCATCCCCCCATCTCGGAAAGAGTATTTTTCGTGTGCACGATGTTCTAAATTCAATTTACTTTATCCTCTAGCCGATAAAAACGGCACTCGAGATATCGAAAGCAAAAATTCGCTGAGGTGGGATGAAAAGTTACGCGTTGCACTCGAGTGCAAAGATTTTTTACCTCGTGCTCTTTTGATTCCCTCGCTGACGCTCAGGATTCTAATTTTTGATCCCTCGCTGCGCTCGTCATTCAACTTTGAATCCTTCGCTTGCTCGGTCATCAAAATTGAGCACGCGGTTTAAAAGCAACAAATGAAATAGTTATTTGTTATACAAGTGTACACACTTGTATAACAAATAACTATTTTATTTAATTAAAACATATAATTATTTATTAACTGAATTTAACAGTACTTGTTTTGACTAACAGAGTCCTTAAACGACTGAACGTCTTTTATGGTATTAGGAGCACGTGAGTTGAATTCACACACACATTCAATGTTTTGTTTAACATGCAACCCACATCGAAATTACCATTCCTTACATTCTTGAGACTTAGCTAATCTTTGTTGGGTACCTATGTTTATTCCTTTTGAATATGCAATTATTTCTGAACTTTAGTTTACGGCTGCAATAAAATTAACAACTATTTACCTACTTTAAGAAAGTTTTTTATTGAGCTTTTAAATAGTAGTCTTTTTACATTTTAATGCTGATTGTTTGACTATTTTAACAAAAAAAATTACCTACCGAATAAAGAACAATTACTAAGTAAGGTATCTACGAGTAGATAAGTGGTATTGGTACGTCAAATAAGAAGATAGTTGTTCCCCGCGGTTTAACACGCGTTAAATTCGAATTTCACATTTCTAGGGGAATTATTCTCCCATGGGAATTTGATGTTTTACCAGGACAAACAGTAGTCTATGTTACTCTTCATCCTTTCAACTCTATGTCAAAAATCAAATCGATTGGTTTCTTAGTTGGGGCGAAAATGAAGGAAAAACAAACAAATAATTAAACAAACACACTTTCGCATTTATAATATTAGTTAGGATTATCGTACAATATAATAAGTATGCCTTTCGTCTATTATTTTAGTAACAATTTTTTGGTAGACTGTACTAAAATTCACCCATAGTAAAAGTGGTGTGGGTTGCAGAACGAAGAGTATAGCTTTTTTACGATTCGTCAACTCCTAAAAGTTGGGACGAGTTGGATGGTGTGAGTAGACGAATGACTCAAATAGTAGATCTAGCATCGCCTTAGGGTTAAAAAACCTGTTATTAAGTTATGATGATGATAAATATATAATTAATAAGTAATAAGGTGTAATTAATTTTATTCAATTCAAATTATTGTCCACTTGTGGAAGAAGTGAAAAACAATTGGCGCAGTACCGTGTGCCGTGTGGCACAAGAGTTTGGAGGCCTGTGCCCAGCCGTGGGTGAAGTTGGGTGAGGATGATGATGTGCTATCCTATATAACATTTTCATTTCATAACACAACGTTAGCAACAATAGTGTAGTCATTTTAAATAATCGCCAGAGAAATTATACGCGCTCTGCACAATGGCAGCTTCCGGGTGAACAACCAGAGTTCAGAGTTTCAGACTTTCTGAGATGCATTATTTAATTTGAAGTATTTGGGTGAAGAATTTTTGATGCAGATTTGGAATTGAAATTGTCCAAAAAAAGAATTCATTTAATTTTTATTCTATTACTGTAATTTTCTTAACATCTATCCTAAAAAACAGTGTCCATAATTTTTTTAAACATACAGCCATTTGATTATTTTGAAATTATTAAAAACCGACTTCAACTTCAAATTCCTTAGTATTAACACCATTTTTTAAGTTCTTCAGGACAAATACGCTTTATACGCTCCCTCGCTCTTTTGCTTTTCGTCGGTTAAAAAATTAATCGAAATTCAATAAATTTTCGACATAAGCGGAACTTACGGGTTTCAGAATCGTCCTTCCAGGTAGGTACAGTAATTTTGTTGCATTTTGTATTTACTTCTCCAACCCTGAACAGCTCATAATGGTCCACATCTGGACACAGGCCGCCGGCCCCTGATAATCATCTTGTTGGCTTTTATCTCATGGGGGGCCCATAATCCCCACACTGGGCATGCGAGTTGAGGATCTATTCTGCAAGAGGCGCTGCTGCCCCCAGGTGAATGTCACTTAGTCGCCTCTTACGACACCCACGGGAAGAGTTTGGTCGGTGCAAATTCTAAGCCACCACACGGCTGTGTACTTTCATAACAACCGTTTTACGCAAAATACTAATACATAACGTAACGTATGTGCAAGTTTGGATGGATGGATGTTTGTTGGATCTGGATGAAATTTGGCCCAGAGATAGATAATAGAGTCAGGAATATCACATAGGCTACTTTTTTATTTTCATTAATACCGACCGATTTCAAAAATTCTTTCACCATTAGAAAGCTTTTCAGGGAGTGACATAGGCTATGTTTTATCCCGGAATTCCCACGGGAACGGGAACTACGCGGGTGAAACCGCGGGGCGCTGCTAGTACGTAATATTCTCGCTCCATGAAATTAAATAACACAATCACGCGGTATTGTATTGATTTTATGAATGCAAGTAAGGCTTATCCAACTTCTTAAGTAACAATAACACAAGGTCAGGGCTTCGTGAAGAAAAGTTAAAGAAAACTATCACGATAATTATTATAGTTTCAAGGTGAACAGAGTAGCTTAACTGTGTGAGCTTTCTTTTTAATAAACAGCTTTACTCAAGGTAACATTAAACTCAAGCTAATTTAGCCTTTTTTATTACATTCAGTGGTTTTATCTAAGGTACCGCAGAAAAATGTATGTATGTACGACTTCGATCAAAAATAAGTAGTTCGCGGCCTCCCCCGGCAAAGCCGGAAGTTTTTGATCGAAGATGTACGAGTATGTAGTACGTATTTTCCAGTGGTGGACTAAAATTGAATAAAAAAATCGATGAATTTTTTATTTGATAATAATTTTCTGCATAAAATTTTATTGGTCTGAGTGCTTATTTTGTAAGCCTAAAAAAATAAAGTTATTCATATCTGAAATCTTAAAATCTACCCTATGTATGTACCGAGGAAAGGAACTAAGTGGCAATATTCTAAAAAAGGAAGGTACCTAATACTGGTACTCTAACGTCCGTCTCACATTACCGCGCGGAATCGAATTTGCGGAGCCGTCCGCTGCGCATCCGCGACTGTTTCGCATCTGTTCCGCATCTCGTACAACGAACAACGTCATTGCGAAACTCTTGCGGCACCGCGCCTACGGTACCACGCGGTAGTGTGAGAGCACTCTACAACTGCCTCAAGCTCTTCAACCTGAGGCATTGGTGTTAAAATCAATAATTTAGCTTCAAGTCAACCATTATTCAGAAGGATTATCTCCATACGAACACGACGAACGATAAATATTTTTAAGCTTACGCGATCTGAACACATAATTATTAATACTATTTAACGGGTATTTATCGCGTTTATTTACCTATTTTTCCCAACGTTTCGACAGGTTTACACACTGCCGTGGTCACGGGATGACACGGGAAAAATAGGTAAATAAACGCGATAAATACCCGTTAAATAGTATTAATAATTACGACGAACGATGTTTTATCTCCAAACGAATAGAGCACGTGAGTCAATAATGAAGCCAGTAAGACGTTACTTTCCCATTTATAAATAAGACTGCAGAAACCTTGATGAGGTAGATGACAGCACTCTTGCACGATTAAGTCCCGTCAGGTGTCCGGCTGCAGTAAACAACCAGGGTTTAAGGGATAATAATAAATAATTATAAGTTTGACAAATCCTAGTATTAAATTGTGAGATTGAGGTCAAACGTAGGTCTAGACCAAAAAAAAAATTAAAAAAAAAACCATCGAAGTTCGTAAAGGTAAAGTTAACATCCCCTACCCTGTAGTAGTGTAGTGTAGGTTAGAAACATGGAATAGGCGTAGGCATTTAGTATTTAGGGGATGGAATTTCTATCAAATTAATTTTGTAACAAAAAATATATCTTTCTACCAAGTAACATGTCTGATAAATATTTGATTGTTTTAAAAAACAAAAACACACTTCAAATTCCTTAGTATTTACACAGTTATTTACGTTTTTCGAAACAAATGAAAAAACCTTGACTCTCGAAAATAATAAGTATATAATAATTAGTAAATAATTTAATTCTCCATATAATAGCGAAAAAATCTCGGTCCATAATTCACGGAAAAAATGAACGAACATACAAAAATATTAAATACAACCGAATAGACCCTCCATCTATTTTGTTTTGCGTTTCGAAGGTTAAAAATAAGCCAATATTTGACTTGAATAAATTAAATTGCAAGAGACCACGCAAGTATAATACCTCGATCAACTGCAAGATGAGCAAAATATTCAGAGAAGTCAACAAACAGAGATATCAGATAGCTCACCTGACTGATAGCGGGTAGCGATGTTAGTAAATATTTTCAGTAACATGTTTGACTTTGTTTTCTGTTTGTCTTTGGAGTCTTTATGTTTTTTACTTGTTACTTGGTACTTTGTTACTTGTTTGCATAATTATGTTAGGTGTACATATGTGAGTAGATGGTTAAATTAAATAACATACATTGTTGAAAGAATGTTTTCTCTACCAACTCAATATCAGTGTTTTTTTCTATATTTCAAATGGAAGAAAGGATGACAAGACAACATACAATATTTTGCTTAATACATTCACCGTTACGAGGAATCGTTAATCTGTTGTAACTATTTGTTCTAGGTATGTGTATGTTCTAGGTACATATGATATTGCAAATAAAATTGCAGGCATTAGATGGTCTGCTTATTATTATATAGATAATCATCTTAAATTAAAGTCTAAAGATCGCATCGTGCTTTTTGGTTGAAGAAGAATAAGATATAAATCGTAGGGACTTTCAATAACGATATCATACTGATAGGAGATCTAAGTGAGGTCTTGCAAAAACACCAAAATAAGTTTCTTATTTGAGATATACGGTATACCATTTATGAATTATTGTTACAGGATTTAGATAAAATCAATCGTGGCTGAATCTATAAAATATATAATAGGATTTCAACAATATTTTTTTTATTGATTATTATTATAACGCTCTATAAGTAAGTCCCTACTTTTTCAACGATGAATTATTTTAATGCTTACAACCAAAAAGCACAATGCGATCTTTAGATTTTAATTTAAGGTGATTCTTTCGAGAGCTATTTTATGAAAATAAGGACTTCACCTAGATGTAGATACTTCAATGTTATAGAATGCACTGGACAGGAAACTACGCTAAGGCTCCACTAAAAACTGCTAAACAAAATAACTGATAAGCAAAAAAAGTAAACAACCATTCTAATTGGATCTAAAGGGCTTTCTATACGAGACTAGCGGATCGGCAATGGATCTCACCAAACCGGTTGCCCCTTCATGCCTGGACTCCGCCCTGGACACAGGAGTGCCCTCATCCACGCGTCATAACAAACGCATACCATTTGTTCACGTTCTGAGCTTCACCAGTCATCTTCTCCATTCAACAGCACATGTTCCAATATATAACACAATTCACAACACTGTTTACTGTAGATACGCGCTACTCTACGCACGTCTCGACCGCGCCTCGGTCCGCGAGCGACTGCCCGGCCGCCGCAAAATAAACGGGATCTTGCGCAGTGTAAACATGGCCTAACTGTCTACTCCACAAGTGAAAGTAATCTCTACACGCCGGTGATAGAGGCAAGTTTGGCATGTATTCCTGTGGCGTTTACTGTTGTAGGGGAATAGGTGGTCGCGGAGAGTGAAGCGCTAGATGCAGAGCGAAGAAAGTAGGCCCATTTCCCCCTTTGGATGATGATGCGGGCCGAAACACGGTTACGGTTACGTACTGTTGGTGTTTTTTTGTAGAGTTTAGAAGCCATATTCAGGAGATTCGGAGACTTTGTTTGAGGAAAACATAGAAGTTGAATAATTCTTTGTGGTGATTCACTATATACATAGATATAGTAGGTAATTCCCGTAATAATGACAGTTGGCAGGCTTATTAGATTATCTAAGAGGGCTAATGTGGGGGGTGGAGAATTTAATGATTGTTAATAACCTAGACGTAGGCATAGGCCTCCCCTAATGTATATAATTATATTAAATTACTAGCCTCTAAGATTTGCTCACTTGGTTCCTGTATAAAAGGTTGCATAGAGCGTAAATGATTATAAAGGTACCTACGTTTAGCGTATTTTTAAATTGTAGGTATTATGGGTTACGGAGATATTCTCTACATCCAAACTTTACCTCTTTGTTATGATAATAAATAGACCGTTATAAATAACCATAGTGAAGTATTATTTTTGTACCTACACTACAGTGGCGTTTATTGATCGGTGATCTCCCTGAGGGGTTCCAAGATACAAGTCTCGTAATTATTAATAAACTAGTAGTTCTACGAACAGTAGACCTCGCGAGCACTTAACTTTTTTCCAATAATTCATTATTGACATTCTTACTAATAACTAAAATGATTTAAAACTGGATAATATGTATTTATTTAAAATATTGAAATGAATATGATGTACGTACCTACATTCTGACAGAATCCATAATTTTGCTAGTAGTAGTGTAGTGTCTTCGCTCGCTCGGTCAATAAATAAATAAAATATAAATAATAATGGATGATTCACATATCATCATCTTGCACCAAGCTAAGCAGAGCTTATTTTATAGGTACTAGATAACTGATATACATAATACAATAACAAAACAAAATATCTATCTATGTAAGATAGATATTTTTTATTATTTATAGAAAACGACCATAACACCCTTAAAAACATCTGCAGATCGAACAAATATGTCCCGCAACCCTAATAGAATACATAGTACAAGGAAGGCTTTGCGGTCAATAAAACAGTATTGCAATGAGCCATTGAGCTGGCTTACATAAGTAGGTACTCAAGTAATGGTAACAACTGGCAATACTAGATCGTGCCTACTTATAGAGATATATAATGTAGGCAACACTGATGTGGAGATAAATAGTAACAGAAACACAAAACCGCGCACGATCAAACTGGAATGGAACCATTTCGAACTGAAACAAAATCGGTCTGACATTTGGGCGCAGTGTTAGTATTTTTAAGTTATTCTGTGGTCCAGTTTACCCTTAGGTCCCGTCTCATTAGGACACCATGGTGGTGCCACCGGTCGCACCACCTTTGGTATCTTGGGCTACCAAGCGACAAACACCAAAACAAACACAGGATTGTCAGTTTAAAAAAAAACGTCGAATAGTTCTTTTGCTATATGAACAACTGGTGTTACAACTGTGTGTACCTAGTGAGTGAGACGCCAAATAGCTCTATACACATCAATGGCTGCGTCACCAGCGGTGATTCGGTTGATGGCAACAAATTTGGTTGCGCAACTAAGCTGGTGAGTAACTAACCAGGTGAGGTGCTCTATTTCTCTATTCAAAAAATATGTTCTAAAAATATGTTATCTGTACGCATTTTGTGTTGGGGGCGCGACCAGTGGCGCCACCATGGTATTCTTATGTATGAGATAGGGTCCTAAGGGTAAACTGGACCACAGAATAACTAAAAAGTACTAACACTGCCTTATTGGGGGAATTACAAGGGTGTTACTGGAAAAAGCCTATTTAGGTACATTGACAAGGTTCCATTCCATTTTGACAACGTGCGGATTGTATGGAGATGTGTTGTAAAATATAGTCGCATTTTTATCGCGTGTGGTTTTTATTTTGTGAGCGTAGTGTATTCCATTTTCTCGTCAGGGACAGATTTTGATTGCCTGACGACGTCGCAACATCTAAGAATACCTATTTTTGTTGTTAAATGCATTCCTGGAATCGCTCACGGTTTTAATTAGTTCGGTCAATCTCACAGCAGGCAGATGTAGATGCGGAAAGCTGAAGAAAAAAAGCGATTAAGCTATGGCGCTCATTAGGGGAGGCATATGTCCAGCTGTGGACTAATATAGGCTGATATGATAATGATGATCTCATTGGTGATCACAGTTTACTGTCCTAAAATATTGTAGTCTCTATTAATGAAATATTGAATTTTAGTTATTGGAAATTGGTGATAATCACACAGAATTCATTCGGTAATTCCTAGAAAAGAAAGTTTCAAAAGCCTTTAAAGTAGAGAACAGAATAATGCATCGAACAGATCGATAACAACGAGTGTCAAAGATCTTCGCGTTCATCACATTGAATTGAACAAGTTTATAACAGTTCTAGGGTTTCTGTGATCCCCTGATGCATTGATGACTGATGCAGCACATGATTATTGTATACTTTTAACATAGGAAACAATATGAACTGCTGTTTTAAATGAATGGAAAGATTCCTTGAAATAACGAGCTTTAAATATTAATACGCCGGAGAACAATTACGTTGAGTGACGACTGTACAAATTCAATATTTTCAACGAATTACTTGATTGTCGATGGCGGACTGTACCTAAAAAATTTCATATGAACAACAGGTTATTTTTAAAGCACTCAAATTATCCCTAAATTTTTTGTCACTTGAATAAAACATAGGTGGGTTACCCTGTTAGCTATCACATCAAAAAGGTAAAAAGAAGAGTGGAATAGTGACTCTACCTTGGTAGAGAACAGTAAATTACTGTCGAGTACCTAAGGTTTTACTTTGCTCCTAAATTTAGCTTAAAATTTAATGATTCTAACCGGACCACAGAATAATAATTTAAAGAGACTTAAAAAAAATTGCAAAAATTATTTGAGCGTCTGATCGAAGCGACGCGTGACGCGAGTGCTGGTGAGTATCGAGTAGAGATGTTTCCACTCCGACCTCCGCGCGCCAAGCAATTGCTGTTGCGCCGCTACATTACAATTTAAATAGTTGAGCTAACTGCAGACTGTTGCAAACAATCTAGATATGCTCAACTCTTAATGTATGTGTACATACATGTTGTACATTATATGAAAAAGCTCTCTGATTTTTCGTGAGACGCTGAAACCAGGCAACGTCTCAAGTGAGACCTTGGGAAGACTTTTCGTGAGACTGAGCACATCTCACGTGAGACGATGGCAATAACCCATTTTGTTAGATCATTATCGGAGACGTTTTTGCGCGGAATTGTAACTAAATATTTTCATCTTTACAATTTCATTTTATGTCCCAAAATAAACTTCAGAGATAATAGAATTTGATAAGAGTATCTGTCTAGCCTATCTGTTATAGCATTTAGCGTTTAAAAATAGCACGGGTTCGAATTCAGAGGTTACATTATTTTCACCTTCAAGGTATTCCAAACATAATTCTCTCGTAAGTAGGGCACGGAGTATTTTTAATTAAAATGTAGGGCATGCCCTAAGCCAGCGGGAATGAGTATGAGCCGAAAGGAATAACATTTGGTTGACGTCATTTAAGATGTGGTGCAGTGTAGAGAAAATTATTCCTTTGATATGCATAGTTTGAGATTAGCGTCAGAGAGCCAACATGTTTGATGTTACTGAAACACTTGTCTTTATTATTAATCTTGTACCCACAATGCCCAAAAAGCATTTTTGTCTTTAGGTAGATTTTCTCCTACTACAGGACTGGTGTGAAACTTAAAATTGAGGTAAAGAGATTAACACTGAGCGTCTGATCGAAGCGACGCGTGACCCGAGAGCTGATGAGTATCTGGCGCAGCGCATCAGCATTGCCATACAGCGGGGCAATGCAGCCAGTGTCTTGGGGACGCTTCCCATTGGTATTGATATGGATCAGTTGAACTACCAGTAATTAACACGTTATTTCTTATTAGATAATAATTTTGTTTGAAATTTGTTCAGCTCCGTGTAGCCGCCTGCGGGTCTTACCACCGAGACTGGAAAATGAATGCGGTTAAGAAATTTATTGATTTTAAAACCTTCAACTTCGTAATAGGTCTCGTTAAAATGTACTTAGCGGGCTTAAAATACTTTAATCAATATAAATTAAACAGTCAATGTATTTAAAAGCGATTCTCTTTACGACATGACAGTGTGATCGTAACCGAGTAGTCCTCGTAAAATTAAAACACTAAATGTGTATTGTCTGTAAATTGCCGAGAGTGTTTGCCAAAAACGTAACGTTGCCAGTTTCATTTACAGTTTTAATGAAGCTATTTCAGTTAGGTGTTTAATACTTATTTCCGGTGTATTACTTGGGTTTAATAGCTTCGATCTGTCGAAGTACAGATCGAAGCAAATTAAGCCTTAATCTATTATTCATTTATCTTTGTTTATTTAAGCTTCCTTTTAGCAATTTAGTTAGTAGATGGTGGACCGAAAAATGCGAAGGATCAGCTATTGTGACGATCTTTATGGGATGTCTATGTTCAGAACCGGAAATTTGTCCTCAAGATGAATATTTTTTATCATTTAAAAAAACCAAACGCGTTAAAGTTACGGTCTGCTAATCACATTAATACTATAAATGCAAAAGTTTGTATGGGCGGATGGTTGGATGGATATAGGTATGTTTGTTACTTCTTCAAGCTAAAACTACTGAACAAAACGGGCTGCACTTTTGCATAGATGTTGGTAGATCTGAAATAACACAAAATAGCCTCGGCTACTTTTATCTTATGAATCAGATCCCATGGCAAAAAACATTTTTTTTGACGTTTTCATAGAAACAACACGCGCGAAGCCGCGGGCAGAAGTTCGTTAAAGAATGGAAAAACATTTAAAGTATTTATTTTTGTAATAACACATTTTCATTTCACACTTAGTGTAGGTTTATATTTCCTGCGGTCGCCACAAAAGCCAACAAATAAGTAAATAGCAATAATATTAATACAACAAAGCAAACTTTCATAGATTTAATGGTTGAACTGAAAAGCTTTATTCACAAACAAGCCGTTAAATCTATCCATCATTGTTTATCGTGTAATAATCGGGGAAAGCTAAACGCTTTGGAAATAGCAAAGCTTAGCTAATTCGTGGCCAAGGACAAGGGCACAGCGATTAAATCTTACTAGGCTTCGTGACTTACACCTACTTGTAACGAGGGTATTATTGGAACACCATAGGCTCGATAATATAGGGGATGATTCACGCTGAAGGCGTTATGTTATTTAATCGTCCCAGTAGTGCCATGCCGCAGGGAAGCTGAACGGACGCAACGCGAACCGCACTTACTCTGATGGCGTGGATGTACGTGAATTGAGGATAATTGAGTTACGTTAAAACCTTTTTTTTTTCGAAGCTTTTTCATTAAATCTAACGGATGCTTTAATGAAAAAGTTTCGAAAAAACACATAATAATCTACGCGATATAAGGCATATCTTTTCTGTTTCAAAAATGAAAACATAAAACTATTTGAAATGTCAGAAATAATTTTACAAAATACTATCTTTCTTCTTAGTTTCTACCGTTTTTCTCCTAAACTAACAATCACAATATTTTTTATCGTCATCACTGTATTAAATAATGGAATACCAAGGGAACCTTCGGCTATTTTTGCAAATAAATGTCCTAAATAATAAGCTAACATTTGATTTTTTGCGCTTACGCCGCTCTACTCTGTCCTGCTCATGAACGCGAACTATCTTATACCTATCCTTTTCACAAAATGGCGTCATAGGAAACGTTGGTGTTCTTAAAACACATTATACAATCTAGGGTCGTAGTTAACCTGCTTATGTAGATTCATGATGGACTCAAAGAATCATATTATCTGCATTGTCGGTGGATAATACGGATCATTACAACTACTTAGTCACCTTAAAAGAAATCTTTCTAGGCTTAAGTTCATCCAAGCCGTGTCGTAACGCATTTATAAAGTAAGATGGGTCAGTTAAATTCGTTTGATCGTTTCTTTTTCGAACTTGGCTAACATACAGATGTTTGGATAGATTCTTTTGTATCTAGGTTTACGACTGACCTTTTTTTCACGCTTCTGTGGCCACATGTGAGTTCTAAACATATCAATTGCCAAGCAACATCAAAAGGTTGATGTATCATTTATTATCAAAAGATGTTTTAAAGCTTACAAAAAATAAACACACTCAGAAGAATAGTAGATTGTTTTACAAGGGACTAAACCATCCCATTATATACGAGGTTGTTATACTCCCGAGCGTAGCGAGGGAGGATGACAAGACCGAGTTATAATGGGTGGTTTTGGCCCGAGTAAAACACTCTACTTTTCACTTCGATTGCGAGAAAATAAAACAATTCAAAATTAGACAATTTTCAGAAATTTTATTAAAAATTAAATGTGCAGTTAGAGCAATTTTGAATGTTTAGTGATATGTTTTTCCCGGGCAATTTTATTTCGGTTCTCTGTGATTGGGATGTGTGTGTAATATTTTGAGTTGATTGTTGTGGAGTAAAAGTTGGAGAGACTCGACTCATGCTTGAGTTTCGTGCATTATTAAGATCTGAGTGCGGCTTCAGCTGAGTTGACATATTCATCCAAACGTTGAAACATTAGTGGGACGTAACTCCTGATAGGCTTTAACTATATTAAGGTATTCTCCACTGATGACAAATTTACGCTCTTTGTTTGTTTTCGTGTTCGGCAGACTCACAGCTTGTAGGTTTGTATCCGTTTCTACGTCTTCTAGCGTTATATTAGCAAGCTCTATTCCTCTGCATGCACCGCTGATTCCATAAATTAAAGCAACCTGTTGAACAAAAAAATAAGTGTGTTATTAATCGTAATAACCTAGGTACATAATTTAGGTATGTAGGTAGGTATCTATTTATTTAGTTTGAGTTGAGTACATAAGTAGTAGGTTACCTTTGTTGCCAAGTATTGTTTATTTGGAGCGTTATTTAAAAATGTTTCGATTTCTTGTGTCGTCAAGACTTTAGATTTTTTTGCCTTGTATCCAGTGGACAATTTCTTCAGTAAAGCCGTTAAATTTACATATTTTTTAATATCGACGTCGTGTCTCGTTTGTAAGGTCATTCTTAACATTGAATATGTGCTCCAAAGAGTCGACGATTTGAATTTTTTCGATAATTCATCAAAATAAGTGAGAAAAACCCCTTCTGTAAAAGAATCCACACGTTTCTCATCTCTCCATTTCATAAAATTTTCGTAACTCTTTAAATATATTCCACGTGATTTTGTCGGCAACAGATTCATAATTATTTCTTTGCCCTTTTCTTCCATTTGCATATTAGCATCTTCACTATCACTTGATGACATTTTTCACGTTCACAATTTGGAAGTAAAAGTCAGGAAGTTAAACGTAAAAGTTTGTGATTTGGAATGAAGAAAATTCTAGAGATTTAGCGCCAATACCATCTTTTTTTTTAAATCTCTATTTAACCCGCAACGAAAGAGTTCGCATTCTACCGTGAAGGGAAGAATCAACCTTCATAAAACATCACCAAGACGGTTCTATTTTCAAAAAAAAGGTTGACGGAGCACCAAGAAGTCGAGTTTTTATGTAAGAGAACGAATGCTTTGTACTGGCTGATGATTTTAGACAAAAATTAAAAAGAAAAATTACTTTTTAGCCCGAGGGATTAAACTCGAGTTTTAGGCCTGCTAAGCTACACTATTATGATACACTTTTCGAGCAAGAGAAGTGAAAACATAATTTAGGTTCCTACTACCTACCTACTGTCGACTATGGTTAACTATGTCAGAGAATATACAGCTTGCTGCGCCTAGCGGTTTCGCTCGCGTACAAATTTATGTTTTTCATACAAATTTATTCATAAAAATATGTAATTTATTATTTACTTTATAGTTTATTTAATCCGAGGTTTGAGTGAATCGAATCAAGGAATAATAATTTTCCACAGCAACTTTACCACCCTTTTTAACTCCACTAGATATTAATTTTCTACTGACTATCCAGCTCTCCATGCTCTAAGCAGCTAAGCCACGAAACCCTTAGTCGGTTCAACCGAAAATCTTTGGGACCTCTTACGGACTATAGCACCTTTGGCTTACATCTAAAGCTCTGCGCACATTAATCCAATACCGCGACTACACATCACAAAAACTGGCATTAAAGCATTAAAATATAGGCCTTAACTCGTTATCTTTAGGTAGATACATTTTACAGTGACAATATGGATTCCCACAGGATTCAAACGAGTGGTCCGCGAGCTGTCATCTGATGCCGTCAATATAAAATACATCTAAACACTACGAGTTAAAGCCCAGAATTGAATGCACATTTTGTGCTGACCACCAGCGGTGCTTTCCACTCTTTCCAGGTGTGCGACAAGCTTAACACTTCACGTGCAAGTTTCAATCGAACTAGGGCTTCTAACGCATCGACGGTTCAGACCATATTTTGCCATGAACTCTATTGATGCGAACATAGGACCGAGTATCGCTCACGTACACCCTGCCCTTGTGAACACGGAAACCGTTCCGTTTGTTACAGCCGCAGGGTTGTTTATTTTATAGCGGATGTTTTTATTTCAGTGGTGTCGTATCAAGGAACATTGTGAACGTGTTTACATTACAGATAAAATGGGAAGCATCACTATCTAACACACATAAGACAGTAGAAATAGCTAGATCGAGCAAATTTCTGATAGATTTCAGCAGATAAAAGACAAATAAATAATGCTGGACAATTCACACAGTAGGTATTATCAGGTTAAGCTACGCAGAGCTTGTGTTATGGGTACTAGATAACTGATATACATAATACAATACACATAGATATTTTCTATTAGATATACATAGAAAACGACCAGAACACCCGGAACATATATGTGCAGATCGTACAAACATTTATCCCAAGGTGGGAATCGAACACGCAACCTCCTACGTCGCAGATGGACATTCGCCCGCCGCGCCACAGAGGTCGAGATGCAAGTAAAGGTTGTCGCAGATCAGAGGAGCACTGTTACCACGCAACACGACAGTGGGCATTCAAATATAAATGCATTTCATGTTGACGTCATCAGATGACAGACAGCTCGCGAGCCCTTCCCAAGCTTGTAGGAAGCCATTTTGTCACTGTATATAAAGACTAGCGGTCAGCCCTGGTTTTGCACGGGTATATTCTATCGCCTATATTCATAAGGGATAATGTAGGATTCTAATGATGAAAGAATTTTTCAAATCGGTTCAGTTGTTTCGGAGCCTATTCAATTCCAACAAGCAAACAAATAAATCTTTCCTCTTTATAATATTATATTAGTGTATCGAGCCCATATTTGAACGCACAGTTTTGTGCTGGGTGATAGCCGTATTGGACCAATGTGCGCACTCCTTTATTCATTGAAGATAGAAAGGAATCATCAGTGAAAACTTTGCCATGCAATCAGTTCTGTATTTTGCTTCTTGTGGCTATTTTGATCCAATCTTATCATCTCATCAACCTCAAACAATAATAGTCTTATCTATTCTTTGTTTTTGTTTAAGGTAGTAGGTACCTACAATATGTGCATTTGGCTTCTGTAGTTTCAATAGAGCCACATTCTAGAAAGATAGTGGTGGCTCATTGTATGCATTGACGGATTAAACCGTGTAATCTTTGTGCTGTGTTTTTAGGGTTTCGAGATCGTTTTCGAAACCCTTATGGACTCGCTCTGTCCGCCCTCCTTCTTTCTTGAATAACATTATAACTACCGCCACTTGAAATTAAGTACTTAAAATTTAAAATAATAATATATTTCGAGCGCCATTACTCATTAAAAGACTTACTAAGCTACCCGAAATAGTAATATGTTATGTTATATAATAATAATTATGCAATATAATAATAATACATTTGTATAAAGTATTCCTTTTTCCCCGTTTTTAAAACGTAATCGCTAATTCTAAAGCTAACGTATTATAAACCTATTTGTTTACACGGTTGCCGAACAGCTATTTAAATTATTACTAACTTTAGAGCTAAAAGTTTTTTTGTTTGAGTGTAAAGCTTGCTAAGCATTGTAACAAATATAACATAGCTTGTAGAGCTAGGATTTTATTAACACTAGTTTACGTTCATACTTAGGGTTGCCAACTTATTTTACAAGAAATAAACTATATTCAGGTCTGTGAAGAATATTAAACAGTACCTGTTTTATTTCTTTATTGTTATAAATACATATTTTTTAGAACTTCTCGCACAACTTACTAATTTACAATCTTTTTTAAAAACTTCATACACTTCACCACAATTATAACTGAAATTAAAATAAATGAGCTCATTTTTTATTAAATTAATAGATGCTCAATTTCTATCCTCCCGCCAATTAGCATTCATTACTGAAAAAACTCTGTGTGAGCGTTTAAGTATAACACATTATAATGTGTTTGCATGCTGAAAACAGTATTTTGTATACTTTATTTTTGTTCAACAGTAAAACGTATAATTTAGGGAAAAACAGTATAATACTGTTGAAAACAGTATAGTTGGCAGCCCTATACATACTGTAACAATAGCGTAGTGAAAAATTCTATGTCTATGGTAACAATGGATGTTTTGAATAAAGAAGTTTTAAATGAAATTGAATTGACTCATTAAAAGAAAAAAAAGGAAAATTCTAATGAAAATTTTCAGTAGGTAAGAAATTGAGATGTCGACATTTTAAAAGACTACAAAATTTTCCACTACCCCCTAATCTTAGAAGTTTGCAGAGCGACTATCTGAAAGTTAGTTTCCTACTATTTTTCGGTATTCATTAAATAGCAAAGTGTCAGTATTAGTAGTGTTATCTTCGATAAAAGTAAAAAAAGTGTTTTACTTTTATCGAAGAGTGTTATACATACCTTGGGGCAACCACAGCAACATTTCAGTTGCTGTGGATAGGAATGCTGTGTGATTGTGCAGCATTATTTATTTATTATTTGTATAATTGACAATATTCGAAACCCTCGGCACGCGACACTCGCACTTGCCGGATCTTGTTATTATTCATGTGGTATAGGTATTTTCTTGTTCTGTGTTCAATCAATGTGACAATCATACCTAAATCTAGAGTCGTACGTACCTTTAAATCAATTCAGCTTTCATTTCTATCCTGCAGATATCGAT
The DNA here is from genome assembly GCA_947086465.1 of Eupithecia exiguata. Lineage (NCBI taxonomy): Eukaryota > Metazoa > Arthropoda > Insecta > Lepidoptera > Geometridae > Eupithecia > Eupithecia exiguata. The sequence goes on along the minus strand of OX352233.1, from coordinate 3,095,270 downwards.
TACTCAATTTAGAGATCAATACATTTCTGTTAGGACTTTCTACACATGTTTTTAAACTGTTCAGCTATGCTATAGCTATTAATCTTATGCCTGTTAGGTACATTCGATAGTGTGCTATAGCCTTTATTCATAATGGCGTGCCAAAGGAGCAGTTCTTTGCCTTCCAAGCTGATTCGCGTGGAGCCGTGACCCTCGCGGGCAAGGTCGCAGGTCGTAGCAGCCGGCGACGTTGCCAATGCCAGGGATCGAAAGCTGGCAAAAGCCTACATTGCGTAGTGTAAGCCTACAGAAAATTTAGTCAGAGACTATAGTTGGGTAGTATAGATTTTTAGGTTATAAATAAATAAATATTGTTGGACAATTCACACAGCATAATCTAGCCCCATGTTAAGCAGAGCTTGTGTTATGGGTACTAGATAACTGATATAAGTACAATACAATATAATATAAAAATATAATATATATTTTTTTACTATACATAGAAAACAACCAGAACACCCGAAACAAATATCTGCAGATCGTACAAACATGTGTGTGTGTTAAAATAACAAACAACAATGTCAGTAGTTGTACTGTCGTTTTGATTTCATTCTCGCATTGTTGCTCAGACTGGGTATTCTAGCCGAGACCGCGCTTTTGTGATCTTTAAAATCATCTGACACAAAGAATAGAGTTTAGAAATCTATACATAGGTATATATTACGGATCTAGTATAATCGCATTCAGTTACAAATTCTAATGAACTCCACTCGATAGAAAAAAACATCACAGTTACCCATTTTTGTAATGTTTTTTTCAATTTATCCTAACTACTGATATTTAACTTTATTTTTGTACCTAAATAAAGACCCTAAATATTTCTAAACAAATTCGCTGACTTAGATGTTAAAATGATTACTTATTCACTATATGTATATGTGACTTGGCAGGCGAGCGCTGGCGCTTGCGGACGACGGTGCACCTGGGCGTAATTATTTTGAAGGCTCCCTGGAACAGGTATATTAGTGATTCAGGCAGGTATAAGGCAGACGAAACGCACATGTCGGTCATCGACTTCTTTAGCGCGCCCCTGCGGGTCAGCTGGGCAGTGAATGCTTTGATACAACGACATTTTCCATTTTCCCCGTCTCAAATGGGCTGGCAGGCTTTGAACGGCCAACTAATCCTTTCAACCACAATGGCCGAGAAATAAGCAGGCCTCTCCAAAACACGCACCTGTCTGTGTCTAGTGTGTGTCTACTCAATGTGGTCTTATTTTCGTGCGTTGCGTGGGAAATTGTATTATCATACTGGTACTGGTATTCAATAAAATGGAACATCAAAACGATGCCAGTAAATCAATGCTAATGTTTTCTAATGTAGCCGAGTTCAGATAGTGCATCTTGGATACGTCATTCATGTCAGGGGGTAGCCAGCTGACCTAGATCTAAATACATCGGGAGATATTGGGTTAATGGATCGTCTTTTAAACTAACTAAACTAACACTTTCACTGCCCATGATGCATTATGTGTTTCTAACAAACCTTGGCGGCGGTGAAGCGCCGTGCCACCGCTCTCTTTCGCTTCGGGTCGCACCGCAGAAGCTGATCAGTGATTGCGCTTAGTTCGGGTAATCTTCAACTTTGAAACAGAGAATTATAAGCTAATTCTAGCTAGAAATCAAACTGTGATGCAGATGATTCAAGAACTCTCGAAGACTCGCATGGGAAAATTCCCTGATGGAATAATGGCATAGAAAATATACAAGGTGCCCCAAACTATGTGTACTAAACCGAAAGGGAGTGATATCAGATCCCAGAAGACTTAGCATATGTTGTACTTTTTTGAATTAACTGTTTTAGAATTTTGATATTGAAGTGAATGGCGTAGGTCTATACTCATACACTGTGGGGCTGACCTAAAATGGAATCCTGCACCGTTATGATTAGGAGAACTTTTGTTTCCGTTCATTTGCACCAACCAAGCTTGCACCTAGATATCCGTATAATTTCATAGGAAGATTATTTATAGTCTTGTTTAAACAACAGTGTTTCGGAAGCGGTGCAGACGAGATTCCGCGTAATCTGTTTATAGTTTTATAGTCGGCTTAGAGATTATAGGGTGCTAAACCTTTGAATATACATACAGCAACACAGCGATTATAAAGTTATATGACAATGCTGAATGCATTGTTTATGGGCTTATTGATTCGAGTTGGTACTAGTAGAGTAAATCCACAAAAATATGTTAAATTCTGCTTTCTTCGACTTATCCATTCTAAAACAAGATTGTTAAGTGCGGGAGGGGGAAGACGGTAAATTTTTCGACTATTTTCAAAATATTTCAAAAAGTATGAAACCTAAATAAATTTCCAAAACTGTTTTGAAATGAACCAGCCGATACCTTTCATTTGATACTCTTTTGAACTTTCAACATCACAATTTGTACTGAAAATTATCAGTACAAATTGTGTTCTGTTAAGAAGCCTACTAAAATTATTCTTATGCGAATGGCCAATTACTTAGCCTCGTGTTAAGGGCAGGTTTCTCTTTCGGCTCGGCACGGTCACGCGATCTTGAACTGAGCATGTTTTCCTATGATTTGCGCAGATTTACGTGTAAATACCTATTTACCTGGTAGGTACCTACCTACCAGACATTTATTACTTAACCTGAAAAAATCATTAAACTGTGGGGATAGTCAATCATTATTCATTTTAATTATTTATTTATGCATAGTCAGTCACAAAAACATGGATTTTTCCCGTCCGTGTTTGCAATAACCAATCTTCCTTTAGTGTCTGATTGATATTTCATAGTATAAGGTGCCGATGCTTCGAGGTACCTACATAAGGGTTGATGATAATAAACCTTAGGAGTGAGAGAGAGAGAGATGAGATTCTGGCCTACCAGAATCTACATACTCATCAATACATAATTTAGATTAAAAGCTTATGGAAAATATTTTTATCAAAGGAAAGAAAGTAATTTTGATACATGCTATTTAAAGTTTGTTGACAAGCAGAATTTCCCTAAAAACTCTACTTTTTCAACCATTGGTTTTCTATTATCCATTAGAATCCCAATAGCAACATAACTCAGTAACAATAAATACAGATGGCAACACAATAATTTGATGGCAAAAACTAGTTATCACAGTCGCGTGACTAAGAACAGTTCCTGTTTCTACGTAGTCTTAGATGGAATCACTATTTTCTCAGCTTGCATTTATATGGGAAGGTAACAAGACATTGTACTACACGCACATAGAATAAGTAGGTTCTTACCTACTAACTTGAAAATGTACAAAAATATATTAGAAGTTCCTAAAAACTAGAAGAATGTAATAGTGGTAGAGCACAAATAGTCAGGTTGGCTACACTGTAGATTGACAGATGATTCCGAACCACCCGGAAATCAATATTTACGAACATAACCTATAACATAGACAAAGACATAGACATACGTACCATTTACATAACACATTAGAAATAAAATACTTAATCTTATAATAAGTAATCTTTCCTTCTAGTTCAACGATTACTTTGAATTAATTACTTTTTTTATTTAATCTTTTTTATAATTATTCACTTACTAAAACGTTGTATTTTTTTGACGAGCATGCTTATATCTAATCATAGATTTATGTTATTGCTGGCATGGTTAGTCTTATGTAACTTGCAATCTACGAGCACAGAGCTCTGATATATGAAGAGATCTATCATCGGGTAGACTGATCTGTCACATGACGAAGCAACTTTCTATTAATGTACTAGGTGTAGTAACTAGGTATTCACTATTTCCGTGCATATCTATTCCTAAGACTTATAAAGTAAGGTACCTATGAACATTATGAAATACTTGATCATAAGATAAAAGTAGATAACATTTTAAATTATATGGTAGTTAGTTTTCCTTTTCATAAGTTGATGGGTTTGTTCGAAAGGAAATTAGTTTGTGTTAAGGTCACCCTCTGTCTATCAATCAATATCGACCAAATGAATAATAAATAGCAATTTTTTATTCCGATACAATTACGCTAAAATATTGTTTAAATATTCTAGGTAAATTTAATAAAGAAACAAGTTCATATTGGAAGCCCTGATAATAAATGTAAGCCAGCCTAATAAAAAATGTTTTAGGTATCTACGGTTATTCGTGCTTCCCCCTTGGGTACCAATAATGCTAAATTTCTGAAATTTTGCCTTCAACCCATCTCAGCCCCGCAAGAAGTCTGTTATTACTTTGGCCTCAAAACATCACTTTAGTCTACGAGCACATTTTACAGTAAGTAATAAGCGATCCAAGTTCGTGACTTGTCTTCTATCTTCACAAAAAACTGGCGAAATTCAGTAGAGGTCGATGAACGTTCTCGCTAATAAAATAGCGGGGTTATTAATGTTGGCACTCAGGTACTTTAAATTCAGGACATGTGGTGGCCAAGGTAATTATATTTTACTAAATTGAACCCATTTCACGATCGCATGATTATAGGTAGTGTAAAACTGTCATGGCATGTGAAAATGTGTGCATTATAAAGGAAATTGCGTGAAAACTCCAATAAGATTTATATTCTATCAACAACAAAATAAGTTGGCTTCTTCCATTCTTAATTTGTTATTAGCTAGTTGGTTTAAGAGCCAACTAGTATACCTACCTAATTTCGGCTTCTTTAATTGTTTAGTCTTGCTGTCAAATCAACCAATAGTGTCTGAATCATACGATGTAACGATGAGGGATCGTAGACGCACCTCTACCAACATTTCAACGTTGGTGCGTGAATGAGACGTTATTTATGGGAGAGTCGCGTGTGAATGACACCCTATCATTAAAAGCTGGCCTGGATATGAACGAAATTCGTGAAAAAGTTTGTTTATAATTTTTGCATGGATGTGTTACTATGTCAATCACGTGGAGGTATTGCGATATTCTAGTTAAATAGTGTTTAATTCAAGTGAAAACTATTTACTGCTAATATATTTCACTAAAACCTACATAAAGATTTCAGATTACAGATAAGTGTGTGTTTGCAAGGTTTTCTAATTATTGTATTATATTTCATTTTATGGTCTAGTATAGAAAGTTTAGAATTCTCTAGTCTAGACAAGGAAAAATATAAGGTAAAACATTCATCATAGAAAAAAAAAGTGTCTGAGTAGATAATCTTTTCCATTTAGAAAGGTACCTAATTATCTTTTGGATATATATTATAAACAGATTCATCAGGTGTAAAAAAATAGGAATATAAAAATCAAACAAACTGAGGTACTTGCGTGTTTGATTTTCGACTGGGTATTACGTTTTTATACCGGATAGAGATAGCGCCGGCTAACCTATCAGAATCTGTAAACATTTGCCAATGGAATCCGAATGGCGTCCTCTCAAACACGTTGCTGCGATTTCTACAAACATACCTAGGCCTTCACACATTACACACATGCTACGGCTCCAGCTTATACATACTAACCACATTTTGTTTGGTTTATTTTTCCATATGTACTATAATGCGCCTTATTTTAATAACGCGCGAGAAAATCTTAAATTTGCTCACATGCATTTGCATATTTCAATTGCGAAAAACTCAATAGTGTATTGAGTAACTTTAAACATTAATTTAAGCCCATGTGGGGTCCGGAACCACCCCTCGGTTTACTACACCTATTCTGTGGCACCTTGTACAAATTTATTGCCATACGTTATCGTTCAGAATATTATATTGAAATCGTTGCTCGAACTCGGGGCCCATATTTTGCTTGCTCGCATTTCGTTGAGCTCGTTCGATGAAAATTCGATGAATAAATTATCATCTTCGCTTTTGACGCGATGGAGATGTTATACATATTTAAATCAACTTCAAACGCCGGTGTCAAGAGAATTCGTATAAAAGTAAAAGCGTCTAATTATAGAGAACTAGGACAGATGGACAAATCGGACCATTAATTATTTATAAGAAGCTTTCTTGGAATAGACTGACCATACATAGACCAATCACATCCAGTAAAGAAAAGTATTTCTGTATGTAGGTTTTGCATGAACAAAATTAGAACCTCCAAATTGAAAGCGATGGTAACTCCCACTTGGCTTACTTTTTTTTTGGTTTTTGTTGATATTCCGGTAAATTTAGCCTGAAAATTAGGGGTAGGCTTACATAAATTCATATAAAGCTGTTAACAAATTTTCAGCTTGCAAGCGGAAGATTGTTTAACAGCAAAATTGGTTACACGAATTTATGTACCTAAGCCTGGATGTCTATCTACATTATCGCGTCACGCTATAACTTGAGAACGGCTTTACCGATTTCATTAATCTTTTATAAAATGTTTTCTAATACAACGTAGAAGGTTCCTAAAATAAAAAAAAATAAGAAAACTTAACGACTACCTTTATTATAAACTTTTTTCATGTAACCTTAGCCCCAGCGTTATAGACTACTACTAGCAAAGGCTAAGCACATTTGAAATATCTGTCAGATGTCAGTTTGAATTGAATGACAGGACAACGTCTGTCGGGTCAGCTAGTAAGTCAATAAAATCGTTCAGAGCCCCGAGTCTATTTGACGATAGCATCGACATTCGACACGGATAAAATAATACTATACGTATCGAGACGTGTTCGTGACGATAGAGGCGCTGTACCAAAATCGATGGGAAAATGATACGTTACGATTACGTGTCGTTATTATCGTCAAATAGACTCGGTTCAGCAAGTTGGATTTCGATTTACTGGGTCTCTAAGGAATAAAAGGTTAAGTTTCTCATACGTTTACCAGAACTTGTGAAGTCCACACTGGGTTATTATTAGGTGTCAGCATGTCAGCCCCCACGGAGCTCGACCCATTAAACTTGGTGACATTTCTGTGTCACGTGCGTGAACAACTCATTTAACTTCAGAGAGTGTTTCAAAAGATGAACATGGGGTAGGGTAGGTACTTATCAATCCTATAAAATATACCTATTACTAGCTGTTCCCCGCGGTTTCACCCGCGTTAAATTCTAATTCCACATTTCTAGGGGGTATTCCCGTACATCGTACGGAAATTTGATGTTTTACCAGCACAAAAAGTAGCCTATGTTACTCTCCATTCTTTCAACTAACTCATTCACATTCTTTCTCTCACTCTAAAATCAAGTCGATTGGTTGCTTAGTTAGGGCGTGAAGGATGGACAAACAAACAAATAAACAGACAAACACACTTTTGAATTTATAATATTAGTTAGAATTAGGATCACATACATCCATACTAATATTATAAATTCGAAAATAACAGTTATTTTCGAAATTATAATAAAGGAGATCTTTTAGTTTCAGAAGGTTGTTTATTTGTTTGTTGGAACAACGCATATTGTTTATTGATCACGATAATGACAAACATATTATGTAGGCACCATGATGGCTCTCTTGCCTCGTGATTCTGTGCCTTCTGTGCTCATTGCGCATTCTTTCAAACAAAACAATAAAGAGCAACCTAACGTAACTACACATAGTTCTACCTAGCAACTTACTAGTGTGGAAAACTAACTATGTTCTAAAGCATTAGACATCTGTTTTTGTTAGCTAGCGACATTGTAAACTTGATGTTTGAGTTCAAACACTTTGAGTGACATAACAGGGACATTCCGGTATAATGAATAACTTCTAAAATATTCCAATGATCTTTTAAATTGTGACCAAAAGTTTACTACTACAAAAAAGTTTACTTTACCGTTTCAAGAGTAAGTATATCTAGTCTAGGGCTAAAACAGGACTTTTTTGCAGAAATAGTGAGTCCAAGAAGAGAGCTCTACCATTTCCAACCAACATGATAATATGATTATGTAACCAGAACTGAACGTAATGAATATTATAACGTATAACGGAACGCTAAATATGGACGCCATGTAGGACTGCGACCGGTTCTCACAAAAAATAAACACGAATTTATATTGATTTTTAGTTATGCACGGTGTCAGTGAACTCCAAAACTAATTATGGTTCGGAATGGTGCAACCTGAAATAAACTTAGGTAGTAATGGAAAAGACTTTAGATCTGGTTTAGCAGCTTTTTTAGACCATTGTACTCAGGGTTATCAAGGCCTACCCTGCAGTAGGTACTGACTGAGCGCTGATGTGGCATGTAGCCATAAAAATGTCTGTCTATTTTGATAGAGTCAAAATAACTCAGAGTGCTTTACTGCCTTAAGAGCTCACAGGACTCTTGGTCAGGATCTCTTGGTCTTCTTGATATAAAACAACACTCATTTTATGCCGGGTACAGACCAAGCGAACGAGAGCGAGCGAAGGCTAACGAACGAACGCAAAAGTACCAGTGTGGACGTCATTGCGAAAGCAAGCGAGTCCAAACAAGGGCCTTCGTTCGGCTTCGGCCGTGCTCCGTGGCTGTCGCTACATCAAAGCAATATAGAACGAACGTACCGATTGTCAAATCCCAATCGTTTGCATTCGCTCGCCCTCGTTCGCTTGGTCTCTTCCCGGCATTAGGTGTAACTTCAAAGCTCATTATGACTGACCTGTCCAGAACATTTTCGATTAGGGTTGCTGCTAAATTAGGTATATTTTCCATACCAAGTGACCCCATCAGCACATTCCATCAGCTAGGAACTTAGGAACTATGCCAGCGAAGACCTAAATTCAACAAATTAGACTTGCCTACTGACACGAAAGGTTACAAAAACTTACAAATTACCCAAATGATTCGTTCAACTTCACCTCGATTCACGATAATTGACATACAGATCTCTAATGCTCGGTGAGAGAAATTAGAGCCATAAGTACTGGTAGATAACGGTGAATATACAGTGACTCAGAGGCACAATTGTGCTTATATGATAGTTTAATAGCGTGTCCTAAAAAGGGATCTTGTTTGTGCCTTTTGTATCAGACTGTCTCATTCTTCAACCTTATTAAAATGATATGGCATTGTTCCTTTTAGATCTTACTCAAAAGGGTTTGCTCTATCTTTGACTATAGTATAACTACGCTCGTATCATGTGAGATACACTGCAAATTTCTGTACCTCTAAAACATCAAGTTTGTAGGCCAATTCAGTTGTATTGTATGTGTCGCAGATCAGAGGTTACCATAAAGATAAAGATTTTTTAATTGCCAAAAACATGTGTTTTTTAAGGTAATAAGTAAATACATTTTATGGACCAACATGCTTGACCGTTAATCGGCAAGTAAAAATATATTTGAGAGAGAATGACGTGCAATAACTTATTATTATTTACTAAAGTTTATCATTGAAAAAATCGTCATTATTACATTAACACTTGCAAACTAGCAACATTTTCAATTTCTGTCTAAAGAGTTCAATATTTAGTTCTTTCAACTGTTCAGGTATTTTTAGGGCTCCGTACTCAAAGGGTAAAACGGGACCCTATTACTAAGGCTCCGCTGTCCGTATGTCCGTCTGTCACCAGGCTGTATCTCATGAACTGTGAAATGATAGTTAGACAGTTGAAATTTTCTATTATTTTTTTTATTTACTTATTTCTGTTGCCGCTATAAAAAATAAATAAAATAACCAACAACAACTAAAGACCAGAATATAATAAATATTTAAGGGGGCTCCCATACAACAGACGTGTTTTTTTTTTGCTCGTTTTTCTAGATAATGGTACGGAACCCTTCGTGCGCGAGTCCGACTCGCACTTGGCCGGTTTTATTAGATACATTTTTGGGAGCCATACTAACAACACTTTTCCGCATTAGTGCTGTGTTACGTGTGTTACCATCTAGCAAGAAAATGTGCATACAAGTACAGACAAGTATGGGCTGAAACCCGTTCAACATTAGATACATTTTACAGTGACAAAATGGCTTCCCACAAGCTTCAAATGAGTGGTCCGCGAGCTGTCTGTCATCTTATGCCGTCAATATAAAGTACATCTAAATGTTACGAGTTAAAGCCCGTATTTGAATGCACAATTTTGTGTTTTGCCGCAGCGGTGCTTTTCAGGTGTGCGACAAGCCTTAACTCATACCACAACGACTGAACCGATTGGGATAAAATTTTGCATAGCTCTAAAGCCTGGAATCAAACATAGACTACTTCTACTTTTTATCCCATAAATAAGTTCCCATGGGATATATAAATGACCTTTAAACGTTTCTATAGAAACAACGATTTTTCATTCCCCCATTTCAGAAAGAGTATTTTTGCTTTTCGAACATCGTGTGCACGATGTTCTAAATTCAATTTACTTTATCCTCTAGCCGATAAAAACGGCACTCAGATATCGAAAGCAAAAATTCGCTGAGGTGGGATGAAAAGTTACGTGTTGCACTACTTGCACTCGAGTGCAAAGATTTTTTACCACGTGCTCTTTTGATTCCCTCGCTAACGCTCAGGATTCTAATTTTTGATCCCTCGCTGCGCTCGTCATTCAACTTTAGAATCCTTCGCTTGCTCGGTCATCAAAATTGAGCACGCGGTTTAAAAGCAACAAATGAAATAGTTATTTGTTATACAAGTGTTTTACACACTTGTATAACAAATAACTATTTTATTTATTTAAAACATATAATTATTTATTAACTGAATTTAACAGTACTTGTCTTGACTAACAGAGTCCTTAAACGACTGAACGTCTTTTATGGTATTAGGAGCACGTGAGTTGAATTCACACACACATTCAATGTTTTGTTTAACATGCAACCCACATCGAAATAACCATTCCTTACATTCTTGAGACTTAGCTAATCTTTGTTGGGTATGTGTATTCCTTTTGAATATGCAATTATTTCTGAACTTTAGTTTACGGCTGCAATAAAATTAACAAATTTAACTATTTACTTTAAGAAAGTTTTTTTATTGAGCTTTTAAATAGTAGTCTTTGTACATATTATTGCTGATTGGTTGACTACTTTTACAAAAAAAGAAATTACCTAGGTACCAATAAAGCAGGTAATAAAAATTGTACAATTAGTAAGTTAGGTACCTACGAGTAGATGTATTGGTACGTCAAAAAATATTAATAATTTTAAATTATCACATAAGAAAAAAGATGTTATCGATTTTATTCACTTCAATTTTTGTCCACAAGTGGAAGAGGCGCGTCGGTGTACCGAACCTAAGGAAAAAGGAGACGTCACGATGCTACTATCATCAAATAGACTCACTCTACTGGGTACAGATGAGTCGGAAGTCCAGCGGTCAGATGGGTGGACCATATCACTAACATCACGTAGCGAAGTGGATAAGTTTGAACTCAAATTCAAACTCAACAAGTTTATTTCTTTAGGCTTACAAATTAAGCACCTTAACAAGTAAAATTTTATACTTTTAAATAAATAAATAATGCTGGACAATTCACACGGCATTATCTAGCCCCAAGTTAAGCAGAGCTTGTGTTATGGGTACTAGATAACTGATGAACATAATATAATACAATACATAGATAGATATTTTTTTATTATACATAGAAAACGACCAGAACATCCTGAACAAAAATGTCTGCAGATCGTACACACATTTGTCCCGAGGCGGGAATCGAACCCGCAACCTCCTGCGTCGCAGGCAGACCTTCGCCCACCGCACCACATCAGTCGTCAAACGGTTTTATAAATAGTAAATATTATCATATATATATTATATGTAAGAAATAATAATAATAATAATCGATACCGACAGCCAAAAAAGGATTTACATTTTAGATCAAAAAAGGATTTAAGTTTTATGGGATAAATACTAATAAATAATGTAAGAAATAAGGTATTATTGATTTTATTCACTTAATTTTTTTGTCCACTTGTGGAAGAAGTGAAAAACAATTGGCGCAGTGAAAAACATGGTTACCGTGTGCCGTGTGGCACAAGAGTTTGGAGGCCTGTGCCCAGCCGTGGGTGAAGTTGGGTGAGGATGATGATGTGCTATCCTATATAACATTTTCATTTCATAACACAACGTTAGCAACAATAGTGTAGTCATTTTAAATAATCGCCAGAGAAATTATACGCACTCTGCACAATGGCAGCTTCCGGGTGAACAACCAGAGTTCAGAGTTTCAGACTTTCTGAGATGCATTATTTAATTTGAAGTATTTGGGTGAAGACTTTTTGATGCAGATTTGGAATTGAAATTGTCCAAAAAATAAATTCTTTTAATTTTTATTCTGTTATTGTAATTTTCTTAACAAATATTATCTATCCTAAAAAACAGTGTCCATAATTTTTTTAGTTCAGTTATTTGATTGTTTTGAAATTATTAAAAACCGACTTCAACTTCAAATTCCTTAGTATTAACACCATTTTTTAAGATCTTCAGGACAAATACGCTTTATACGCTCCCTCGCTCTTTTGCCTTTCGTCGGTTAAAATTCAATAAATTTTAGACGTATACAGTACTTACGGGTTTCAGAACCTTCCCTCCATGTACACCATTTTTGTTGCATTGTGTATTTACTTCCCCAACCCTATGGTCCACAGCTGGACGGAGGCCGCCGGCCCCTGATAATCGTCTTGTTGGCTTTTATCTCATGGGGCTGATGACCATAATCTCCACGCTGGGCATGCGAGTTGAGGATAGCAGTTCGGTGGTAGATGTATTCTGCAAGAGGCGCTGCTGCCCCCAGGTGAATGGTGGTGTCCCTCAGTCGCCTCTTACGACACCCACGGGAATAGTTGGGTCGGTGCAAATTCTAAGCCACCACACGGCTGTGTATTTTCTTAGCTACCATTATAAGCAAAATACTAATGTGCAAGTTTGGATGGATGGATGGATGGATGGATGTTTGTTACTTAATCACGCCAAAACGGCAGAACGGATCTGGATGAAATTTGGCCCAGAGATAGATAATAGTCAGGAATAGCACATAGGCTTTTTATCCCGGAATTCCCACGGGAACGGGAACTACGCGGGTGAAACCGCGGGGCGCTGCTAGTACGTAATATTCTCGCTCCATAACATAAAATAACGCAATCACGCGGTATTGTATTGATTTTATGAATGCAAGTTAAGTAAGGCTTATCCAACTTCTTAAGTAACAATAACACAAGGTCAGGGCTTCGTGAAGAAAAGTTAAAGAAAATTATCACGATAATTATTATAGTTTCAAGGTGAACAGAGTAGCTTAACTGTGTGAGCTTTCTTTTTAATAAACAGCTTTACTCAAGGTAACATTAAACACAAGCTAATTTAGCCTTTTTAGGGTTCCGTACCCAGATGGTAAAAACGGGATCGTCTGTCCGTCTGTCACCAGGCTGTAACTCATGAACCGTGATAGTTAGACAGTTGAAATTTTCACAGATGATGTATTTCTGTTGCCGCTATAACAACAAATACTAAAAAATAGAATAAAATCAATATTTAAGGGGGCTCCCATACAACAAATGTGATTTTTTTGCCGTTTTTATAGATAATGGTACGGAACCCTTCGTGTGCGAGACCGACTCGCACTTGGCCGGTTTTTTATCACATTCAGTGGCTTTATCTAAGGTACCGCAGAAAAATGTATGTATGTAGTACGTATTTTCCAGTGGTGGACTAAAATTTAAAGTGGAAAAATAAACCTTATTTCTTATTTGATAATAATTTTTTGCATAAAACTTTATTTGTCTGAGTGCTTATTTTGTAAACCTAAAGAAATAAAGTTACTCAAATCTGAAATATTAAAATCTACCCTATGTATGTACCGAGGAAGGGACTAAGTGGCAAAATTCTAAAAAAGGAAAGTACCTAATACTGGTACTCTAACGCCCGTCTCACATTACCGCGCGGAATCGAATTTGCGGAGCCGTCCGCTGCGCGTCCGGGACTGTTTCGCATCTGTTCCGCATCTCGTACAACAGACAACGTCGTTGCGTAACTCTTGCGGCACCGCACCTACGGTACCACGCGGTAGTGTAGCGCTCTACAACTGCCTCAAGCTCTTCAACCTGAGGCATTGTGTTAAAATCAATAATTTAGCTTCAAGTCAACCTATGTTCAGATGGATTATCTTCATACGTAGAGCACGTGAGTCAATAATGAAGCCAGTAAGACGTTACTTTCCCATTTATAAATAAGACTGCAGGAACCTTGATGAGGTAGATGACAGCACTCTTGCACGATTAAGTCCCGTCAGGTGTCCGGCTGCAGTAAACAACCCGGGCTTAGGGGACAATAATAAATAATTATAAGTATGACAAATCCTAGTATTAAATGGTGAGATTGAGGTCAAACGTTGGTCTATCGATTAAATAAAAAAAAACTAAACCCCCTCGAAGTTCGTAAAGGTAAAGTTAACATCCCCTACCCTGTAGTAGTGTAGTGTAGGCTAGAAACATGGAATAGGCGTAGGCATTTATTATTTAGGGGATGGAATTTCTATCAAATTAATTTTGTAACAAAAAATATATCTCATCACTTCTTTCTACCAAGTAACATGTCTGATAATTATTTGATTGTTTTGAAAAACCTAAAAACAAACTTTAAATTCCATAGTAACAAATACTTAACCCTCGGAAATAAAATTTTATTCTCTAAACAATAGCGAAAAAAATCTCGGTCCATAATTCACGGAAAAAATGAACGAACATACAAAAATATTAAATACAACCGAATAGACCCTCCATCTATTTTGTTTTGCGTTTCGAAGGTTAAAAATAAGCCAATATTTGACTTGAATAAATTAAATTGCAAAAGACCACGCAAGTATAATACCTCGATCAACTGCAAGATGAGCAAAATATTCAGAGAAGTCAACAAACAGAGATATCAGATAGCTCACCTGACAGATAGCTGGTAGCTGGTTAGTAAATATTTTCAGTAACATGTTTGACTTTGTTTTCTGTTTGTCTTTGGAGTCTTTACGTTTTTTACTTGTAACTTGCTACTTTGTTACTTGTTTGCATAATTATGTTAGGTGTACATATGTGAGTAGATGGTTAAATTAAATAACATACATTGTTGAAAGAATGTTTTCTCTACCAACTCAATATCAGTGTTTTTTTCTATATTTCAAATGGAAGAAAGGATGACAAGACAACATACAATATTTTGCTTAATACATTCACCGTTACGAGGAATCGTTAATCTGTTGTAACTATTTGTTCTAGGTATGTGTATGTTCTAGGTACATATGATATTGCAAATAAAATTGCAGGCATTAGATGGTCTGCTTATTATTATATAGATAATCATCTTAAATTAAAGTCTAAAGATCGCATCGTGCTTTTTGGTTGAAGAAGAATAAGATATAAATCGTAGGGACTTTCAATAACGATATCATACTGATAGGAGATCTAAGTGAGGTCTTGCAAAAACACCAAAATAAGTTTCTTATTTGAGATATACGGTATACCATTTATGAATTATTGTTACAGGATTTAGATAAAATCAATCGTGGCTGAATCTATAAAATATATAATAGGATTTCAACAATATTTTTTTTATTGATTATTATTATAACGCTCTATAAGTAAGTCCCTACTTTTTCAACGATGAATTATTTTAATGCTTACAACCAAAAAGCACAATGCGATCTTTAGATTTTAATTTAAGGTGATTCTTTCGAGAGCTATTTTATGAAAATAAGGACTTCACCTAGATGTAGATACTTCAATGTTATAGAATGCACTGGACAGGAAACTACGCTAAGGCTCCACTAAAAACTGCTAAACAAAATAACTGATAAGCAAAAAAAGTAAACAACCATTCTAATTGGATCTAAAGGGCTTTCTATACGAGACTAGCGGATCGGCAATGGATCTCACCAAACCGGTTGCCCCTTCATGCCTGGACTCCGCCCTGGACACAGGAGTGCCCTCATCCACGCGTCATAACAAACGCATACCATTTGTTCACGTTCTGAGCTTCACCAGTCATCTTCTCCATTCAACAGCACATGTTCCAATATATAACACAATTCACAACACTGTTTACTGTAGATACGCGCTACTCTACGCACGTCTCGACCGCGCCTCGGTCCGCGAGCGACTGCCCGGCCGCCGCAAAATAAACGGGATCTTGCGCAGTGTAAACATGGCCTAACTGTCTACTCCACAAGTGAAAGTAATCTCTACACGCCGGTGATAGAGGCAAGTTTGGCATGTATTCCTGTGGCGTTTACTGTTGTAGAGGAATAGGTGGTCGCGGAGAGTGAAGCGCTAGATGCAGAGCGAAGAAAGTAGGCCCATTTCCCCCTTTGGATGATGATGCGGGCCGAAACACGGTTACGGTTACGTACTGTTGGTGTTTTTTTGTAGAGTTTAGAAGCCATATTCAGGAGATTCGGAGACTTTGTTTGAGGAAAACATAGAAGTTGAATAATTCTTTGTGGTGATTCACTATATACATAGATATAGTAGGTAATTCCCGTAATAATGACAGTTGGCAGGCTTATTAGATTATCTAAGAGGGCTAATGTGGGGGGTGGAGAATTTAATGATTGTTAATAACCTAGACGTAGGCATAGGCCTCCCCTAATGTATATAATTATATTAAATTACTAGCCTCTATAAAAGATTTGCTCACTTGGTTCCTGTATAAAAGGTTGCATAGAGCGTAAATTATTATAAAGGTACCTATGTTTAGCGTATTTTTAAATTGTAGGTATTATGGGTTACGGAGATATTCTCTACATCCAAACTTTACCTCTTTGTTATGATAATAAATAGACCGTTATAAATAACCATAGTGAAGTATTATTTTTGTACCTACACTACAGTGGCGTTTATTGATCGGTGATCTCCCTGAGGGGTTCCAAGATACAAGTCTCGTAATTATTAATAAACTAGTAGTTCTACGAACAGTAGACCTCGCGAGCACTTAACTTTTTTCCAATAATTCATTATTGACATTCTTACTAATAACTAAAATGATTTAAAACTGGATAATATGTATTTATTTAAAATATTGAAATGAATATGATGTACGTACCTACATTCTGACAGAATCCATAATTTTGCTAGTAGTAGTGTAGTGTCTTCGCTCGCTCGGTCAATAAATAAATAAAATATAAATAATAATGGATGATTCACATATCATCATCTTGCACCAAGCTAAGCAGAGCTTATTTTATAGGTACTAGATAACTGATATACATAATACAATAACAAAACAAAATATCTATCTATGTAAGATAGATATTTTTTATTATTTATAGAAAACGACCATAACACCCTTAAAAACATCTGCAGATCGAACAAATATGTCCCGCAACCCTAATAGAATACATAGTTTGATAGTATTGGTTTTATAGTATTTTTACAGTGTAAAATTAAGTAAGGATTCGGAGTCTTTTTTTTTTATTAAATCGATACCTTAAATTTTATTAATAATTAAAATATTAATAAAAGAAGCTTAAAGTATTTTAAAATATTATGCTAAGCATAAGCTTACCGCTTAACATGAGGATTGTTTTTATGTTGGTACCTGAAACAATAAAATAACATAACAATCAGTTCTAAATTTAAACCAGCTCAGTTGAATCAAAATGGAAAGTCGATCGCACACTAATTGCTAGTTTGTGTGGGAGGTCTAGAATAGACAACATAGACATAGATAGAGTTATAGACATCTAGAGTTGTACAAAACAGCTTTGGTGGATAGACTAAGAATTTCAATGATCTCTAAGGGCTCTTTTCCTGTCATGCGATCTGATCCGCGTGCGTGTCATAGCACGCTCCAGCCAATCCGCGTTCCGCGTGCGTGTGGCCCGCGTCACAGGAAAAACATACATGAAATTATAGGTTTCGGGTGGGCCGCATGTGGACCAGGAGACCGATATTTTTATTCCCAAACGAACACGAAATTTCGTGTTTCTTTTCAGGCAAATGTGGAAATGTACTCTACTATAACTAATACACCGAATTAGAGTAAGTACCTATTTTCACAAAAGAACAACTACACGAAACAATGGATTGCGTTTTTGGATTATTAAAATAGGCCATCAGATCCGCATGCGGGTGGATACCCGCATGACAGGAAAAGAGCCCGTTACCACTGTATATATACCAAACACCGTGGATAGATGTATAATATAAATATGTATGTATATACCTTAATACTATAAATTTTAGATTTAATTTTGTTACCCCTCGGGTCATTCTCGATTATTTGAGGCAGACAAAACTAAATTATGAATTGAATGCAGCAGTTTTTAATTCTGTTTTGATAAAATAATACCAACACATTATATACCATATCTGTAGGTGAAAATGAGTCTCACCAATCCAAACAGATTAGGTACAGGTACTTTGTAGTCTCCTAAAAGTCTCTGGTCAATTTCAGAGTCTCCATTAACAATGAAGATAGTTTCAAATGACAAAGGCAATTTTGTTTACTAAAGACAGACAAGATGTTTTCAAAATATTAGCGAAATGGTCTAAAAACTTGCACGTGCATCGTAAACATTGCGCGTTCTGAACTGAACGTGATTGATTTAAGTTTTATTAAAAAGAGTTTTTTAACTGGGATGTGATACTACCTACCTAATCAGCACAGATACCTATATCCTCTGTTGAATATGCCTCTACCAAACAAGAGGATTTTGCCATTATCATCCGCGATTTGACTTGTCTAAGTCAATATTTTGTAAGTCTTCAGAAATAAAGTAATTGAGTTTTGATCAATTTTGAAAGCCCTACTACGAGTAGTTAAAAGAAGTTATAAACCATAGAAATACTAATTTTAACTACCTAGGTTTAAATTTCATTAAAAAAGTCAACTAGTCAACTTCAAAAAGTATAGAAGAATATAGCATAGAAACTTGGTTTGACAACTGTTTTCAACTCTTGACAATTTTGGTAGTTTATTTACTAAAAAATTACGACCGAAGCATGCCGAACTCGTGTACCTATACTACTCGTGGCACCCTCAGTTGAGTTTGAGTTCAGGATTAATTGAGGAATTGTCTAAAGATATGGGTGGTAATCTTGTTCCTCATTAAACACTATTTATAGGTATTTAAAACATAGGTCTTCGATCCAATATTGTGTTTCCTTATCTCACAGTAGATATGTAGGTAGATAGTGGTATATGGACACTTGCGGTAGGGCTGGTCCACCAGTTTAAAGTCGCCCAGCGAGTTATGGAGAGAGCTAAGCTATGCTCGGAGTTTCTCTGAAGGATAGAATTCGCAACGAATACATCCGACCGAGAACCAAGGTTATCGACATAGCTCAAAGGATTAGCAAGCTGAAGCGGCAGTGAGCTGGCCATGTCGAGAAGAACCGCTGGGGTAAACGTATTCTTGAGTGAAAACCGCAACTCGGCAAACGTAGTGTAGGACTAGGTGGGATGTTGATTTGCGAAAGACTGCTGGCAGATGCTGGAAGCGGTAAGCTGAAGACAGGGCGCTATGGCGCTCATTAGGGGAGGCCTATGTCCAGCCGTGGACTACTAAAGGCTGATGATGAGTAGGTATATGGATAGGTTCTAAAGCAGTCTGACCTGCCTAGGAATAGATCAAGTCGCGTAGGATGCTGTACTATTCATGCATCTGAAAATAGAACCCATTTGGAATTCTGCTGCATGCCTGCATAAAGTTTAAATTAGCTTTTATTAGATTTCTAAAAATAGAGCTACAGAGCTGAGCTAATAAGTTAGGTTTTCATTGTAAATTGCTACGTTGTTATGAGAACTATACCTTTCTATTATATTAAGAGTAAGCGGCATAACATTCGACGTATGCATAATATGCACACGTATAAATATTTAAGACTAAAGCTCTTCGCACATCCAACGTCGCTACAATGCAATTCAAAATTGTATTAATTTGTATTAAAAATGGGCTTAAACTAGTTATCTTTAAAAAAAAATTACAGTGACAAAATGGCTTCCAACAGCTTTGAATGCATCTAAATGTTACTAGTTAAGATGGCGCAATACGTGCCGTTTTGTGATAAGTAAATATAGAATTTTGCGTTCATAGGAGCGGGACAGTGCATACGTTTTTGGAACGGCGTAAGCGCAAAAATCTAGTTTTTGTTTATTTACAAGAAAACTACACAATTTACGAAGAAACTGGTTGAAGGAACCAAATAATTATTTATAACATACGAATCAAAATATAAGTCATTTAAATAGACCGGCAGGATTCCTGAGATCTTGACCAAATTATGTGCGAAACAAGTGCACTTTCATGTTTGTTTTTTCTGAATCGGGTATTCACATTCAAGAAACCAAAGAAAAGATATGTTTAATTTTATGCAGTTCGAGTTTTTATCATGGGAATCCCGTGGATACCGAGATCTAGGCCTAATGTCCTATATCCTATACAACCTAACCCGTTAGGTTCACCTCTTAAAGCCCATTTCAATGCACATTTTTGTTGCTGCGTGGTAGCAGTGCGGCTCTTATCTGCGACCACCTTTACTTTATCCTGCGGATGCCCAGTGTTATTTTCTAGATAAGGACAGGTCTAGCTCAATCTAGGCAACGTTTTAACGCGATCGTTTCAATAGTTTCAGCATGAATGAGTTTTTTTATCATCAACCTCAACATCTTTCTGCTTTACAGATCAAATGACAAAACTCGCACTGTCGTGTCGCTGCGTTCATTTCTGATGTACGTCACCAGGCCTTGTGATCCCAGGCTGATATTTTGACTCAATTTGATTTTATCAATAAAAAATAGTGAAATAAGGGAATGGGGATGCAACACGAAACGGAGTGTTGGGAGACCATCAACTCAATGGACCGACAACATCGTAGCGGTCGCAGGGCGTCGATGGATGGAGGTGCTCAGGACCGCTCTATGTGGCGTCGTATGGGGGAGGCGTGTGTCCAGCAGTGGACGTGTAGGGGCTGATATGATAAATAAGGGAAAGATACCTACCTAAGTTCTTCCTTTTATTTACGTTACAAAGCGCCAAATTGGCGCCAAATTTCCGGCTTAAAGACAAGGTCACAAACTTCCAACGACTCAAACGGAAATGGAAACATCAATTTAACTAATCAAGTTGTCTGTCTACTGACATACATACAAAAAAACTGTTGTCGCGTCTCATGACTTGCTCGCAAAGCAAATAAAGCAAATGCTTTCGTCAAAGCTTTCGCAAACTATTGATAAACGATAAAACAAAATCATCAAAATCAAAATCCAAAATTCTTTATTTCCATAAATACAAAAATTCTTAAAATAAAACACTGACACGGAAATAAAGTGACTACTATTGATTTCTGTCGCTTCGGTACCACTCTTAAGTAAACCTGTAGGTATTTATTTACGCTTTACCTATAAGTAAAGCGTAAATAAACCCTAAATTGGTTCTCCTTCTTTTCCCCTCCAGTTTCGTTTTAAGAAATCAAGTTTTCTCCCTAGCAAGCTCATACCAAAAAGCTTTTATAATAATTCAAAAGACAAATAACGTAGGAATTATTCAAATAATGAAGTTAATTCCCAAATGAATTCTTCCAGCATGACCTCCGGGCAACGTCCTCCGCTTCGATCCATTAAGGATGTCGGCTTTTCTTATTATTTCGTGAAGGAATGAAATAACAACTAGAAACTTTTCCATTTATCTGTTTTAGCTGAGTCACCAACATTAAGATGGTCGATGATAAAAGATGAAGTTTTTAATGGTCTTCTAAATATATTTTAATTTCTTTACAGTGTATAACGATCTTCGGTAGATTTTATTTAAAAGCCTCGTAGACTATTAAATGGTCATTGGTGTTTGACCGAAGACCCCGCTTTTACCTTCAAGAGTTTAAAATGTTTTCATGAAACTGAAGCGATCAGGTGTTTCTTCATAATTTAGAAGTCAATAACTTTATTTCTTTATGCTAACTAAATAAGTATTAAGACAATAAATAATGTCGGACAATATACATAGCATCAGCTAGCCCCAAGCTAAGCAGAGCTTGTGTTATGGGAACTAGATAACTGATATACATAATACAATACATTACCTACATAGATAGGTATTTTTTATTATGCATAGAAAACGACCAGAACACCCGGAACAAATAACTGCAGATCGTACAAATATTTGTCCCAAGACGGGAATCGAACCAGCAACGTCCTGTGTTGCAGGCAGACTTTCGCCCACCGCAAAGTCATCAATGAGCCGCGAGAGTTAGGGAAAAGTCAAAGCGTCTTCTAGCCGTTGGTAGTATCGATTTTCATTTAGTTTGACTGTAAACTAAAGTATGAAATTTTAAAAAGAGTCTTGGCTCGCACTTGCAAGGACTCAAGGAACGATGTCGTTGACTCTACTTTACGTTATTGAAAGCTATTAAACTCTGCATGCAATCGACTAAGCGAAAAGATATTTCGAATTTGTTATTCATCATTCGTACCTAGTCGATTAATTTTGGGGAAAATAAAGACCGCAAATTTTTCCTATCTATAACAAGTTCACCGACCATTTAGCTAAAGCAGTTTCGTCCTAAAGTGCCTTTAGCATAAGATACAAATTGATACAAGCTTCTATTTTACAATAAGCAATATTTTACAGGGTTATTGGTAATTCAATTCTGACATTGCGTGAACTGCAAGTTCTGTCCGTCATCACGAACAAGTTTGTGAAGACGTCTGAAGCCTGACGTTGCGAAGGCGAGGTCCTAATTAAAACTACAATAATAATCATTAATTTCAGGCAACATAAGAAGTACTAATTAACTTAACTACAATAAATACCTTAGAGACTAACCAGTGTATATTACAAATTACGTCAAACTCACAAGCTATCTCCAGGAGAGGGCTAGACAGATGCAGTGTTTTTGACAGTTATCTCCAGGAGAGGGCTAGACAGATGCAGTGTTTTTGACAGTTATCTCCAGGAGAGGGCTAGACAGATGCAGTGTTTTTGACAGTTATCTCCAGGAGAGGGCTAGACAGATGCAGTGTTTTTGACAGTTATCTCCAGGAGAGGGCTAGACAGATGCAGTGTTTTTGACAGTTATCTCCAGGAGAGGGCTAGACAGATGCAGTGTTTTTGACAGTTATCTCCAGGAGAGGGCTAGACAGATGCAGTGTTTTTGACAGTTATCTCCAGGAGAGGGCTAGACAGATGCAGTGTTTTTGACAGTTATCTCCAGGAGAGGGCTAGACAGATGATGGGATATGTATCTTTGTTAATTTCTCCGTCAATTATGTATGGATTTGGATGTGTCTTTTGCAATTGTTTACAAGACTTCCCCGAGGTGGTCCCATAAAATTTTTATTCCCGAGAAATTATTATCCCTCAAAACTTAAAAACAACCTTTTTAATATTTTGAATAGAATCAAATCATATTTACTTACGGTTGAGTAACTCGTCAACCATGTAGACGCATCCACAAGAGTTGTGTAAAGTCAGTTCTTATTTTGTTTCAGGTTTTACATGCTTTATCTCAGTTTATAAAGATTGCCCACGACGCATATGCCCTTCTCTAGCGCCGCGCCGCCGCCCCGGGTGGTTGCGCTGGGGCGGGCGGCGGCACGCGTAGACAGTGAATGCGTTAAGTAAGAAATAGGTGCTTATTTAATCTCCCACTCTACCTAAACAGTAAGATCGATGCCCAATGTACTTAAATCTTCTGTTCAAGGGGCTCAGAACGCGGCTCGAGATGTTAGGTCAATAAAATCGAGATTTTTGGTTTACGAGCTTGGGGGGAATAAAACTTACCAAAACAAATAAAATCTTATTAGTTTTGATATGTTTTCATCAGCTAGAAGTTTATTTCACAAGATTGGATAGGTTAAGGGGGTGTTCTTCGAAATATGTATGTATGTATAATAAGACCAACAGGCTCATGCTACATATAAACTCGTTTCGAACCTCACTAAGCTGAATCTGCTGTTAGTTTAATGTAAAGTTTTATATTCTGGACTGGACCTAACGGATGCGCAGGATATATTTAGGTGCATGAAGGTGTGCGCAATAGCAACGTGCTAGTAAGCACACTATTATGAATATAGAAGGGGTTAGATTATAAGAGCGCTCTCATACTACCGCGCGAAACCGTAGTTGCGGTGCCGCAAGAGTTTCGTAATGACGTTGTCCGTTGTACGAGATGCGGAGCAGATGCGAAACTGTCACGGACACGCTGCGGACCTCGAGTTGAGGCTCCACAAATCCGATTCCGCGCGGAAATGTGAGACGGGTGTCAAAATACATACTTATAAGTGCTTAGCTTTAAAGACGGGATGAACGAATCTTCGGTTTAAATATGCTTAAGTTTAATTCCCATATCCGATTCTTTCAGATTTTATTGACAAGTCAAAATTAAGCTCCCATTTCAAAGGTCTTATACCCGGCTCATGTATCCCAAAAGGTCCTCAATAAATACCTTAAGTTAAAACCAACCGACTGCGGCGACGTAAACCTTATAAACCACACTTGACGGGATGGAGAGCTCAAGGGCTTTTAAGGGCTTACTCGCCACAGAATATAGTAACAGCACGCTCTTGGGACTTTTTGTGTTGGAAAAGGGCTTTGGCTCGCAGGTTCTTTGTATCTATCTATGGATATCTATGGACTATTGGACACGCTATTCAGGTCTGGAAGAGGGTTTAAGCGATTGACAACCATTGATTTTCAGTGATCTCATTACAAAAGGTACCGAGATATCAATTGCATACCTTTACCTATATTTGCATACCTTTGTAGGTACTTTACTTACTTCAAATAGCTTCTGCACGCGGTGATAATCGCGTTTTTTCAAATGCTAAGAGTAGACAAAGTCAAAGGCGGCCTTATCGCTATGAGCGATCTCTTTCAGGTAACCAAGGCAAGTACTTACATCTCGAACCCTTCAAACACAGAGCTATAAGTTATGAGCCTTCAAAAGAGATTTGAATGCAACCTCAAAGATGCGACGTTCCGTTTCAAAAAACCAATCGACGAGCCTTACAATTGGCTAAGCTTTTTGGCACTGCTCGCATTCACCTCGTACCTGATTGGAGAACGAATACAATGTCCACTTACTCCCGAGTACGAGAATGGAAATCATGTAATAAAACGTAGGCATGTAATTACAGGCCGTTAATGAGCGAGCACTGTTGTGCCACGTGACCCGAGGGGTGGAATGAAATATTACGTAATGATGTAAACTGTAGGGTTGCTCCAAATTTTTTACGAAGTACGTATCCACTGACGCCTCTCTAAAAATACTGATGCTGATTGCAGGTCCTGATGCTTACTTTGCTGAATAATAATTCATCTGGAGTGTAGGGTAGAATGGAATACCTTCCAACTAAAGTGTTCCATTAACCATTCCATTAGTATCAAACGAATTGGAGCGTGTGATGTGTGTGGGGGTTCCAATCTCATCTAATCCTACCAGTGCAGTGGACATTTCAGTTCTGTGAATTTGTTAAATTACAATCTGCATCGAATTAATGGAATACAGGTTACCTTTAAAAGTTAGAGCTCATTTTCATAATTGTTTTCCATCATTTTAAGAACCAACTTGTCCTCTTTCTTAGAAAATTGATTAAAAAAAAGGATTTAATTAGCGAATTACCAATTAAAATCAGCACATTTTTAAGAATAACCACACCTTTTGGGACGTTGACTGACACGGTGTGTATAAACCTCTACTTTCTGGTACCAAATGTGACCTGTGTATTTCAGAATTTTTATTCCGCAAAACTGGCAGCCATCCCTGATTGCACGAGGCATTTCACAAAATAAACATTGCCAGAAGCTTATTGCGGGAACATTTTACACATTTTTGGGATTCTGGCCGCTTAATACTTTCCGGAAGTGTGAGTCGGAAACGTATCATTATTCTTTGGCTTTTGTGTAACAAACTTGATAATACGCTCAAGAAGAAAATCATCTCAATATTTTAGTGTAACTAAATAGTTTTATTATTTGTTGCCCTCTCTTCTAATCTGGTATATTATATTGTGTTCATTGGGAATAACGTAGGGTTCTAATAGTGAAATAATTTTTCAAATCAGTCCAGCAGTTTCGGAGCCTGTTCAATTCATACAAACAAAATTTTCCTCTTGATAATATTATACCTATATGTATAATGTAGGTATATATGATTGTTTGATTCATAAAGATCAGTGAATCAGTGGAATCAGCTAGATTTTCATAAAAACCGTTTAACATAACTGAAACGACATTTATTATTACATCTGATTCAGTTCCTTCGCGACATTTCTGAATCCAGTTCAGATGAGTCAAACAACCGCACCCAAAAATGTTTGGCTCATGCAATGGAATTTCATGCATTTTTCAATAGTCGTTTCATTTTAGGCTACTAAGCCAATAGTAGAGCGAAGGCAACAGCCGCACTGCAGGATGGTAGGAAGCTAGGTTAGCTGGTTGCTTGACGGTAGCTTAGAGGGTTGCTTTTATGGTGGCTAGGCGCGGTACTGATAGTTCAAATTCCGAAAACAGACAGCTACCAGACCATCTCATTTAATTTATTAATTCTACCATTGATTGGTACCTGTTGATACACTTGATGTCGTTTTATTCTAAACTAGCAGTGCCTCGCGGTTTCACCGACGTAGTTCCCGTTCCCATGGGAATTCCGGGATAAAAAGCCTATGTGCTATTCCAGACTATAATCTAACTCTGTGCCAAATTTCATACAGATCCGTTCAGCCGTTCTGGCGTGATTGAGTAACAAACATCCATCCATCTATCTATCCATCCATCCAAACTTTGACATTTATAATTTTAGTGGGATAATTTTCTTAATTTTACATCTTAAGTACTTAATTAAAATTATGTATACAACATAACACAAGTTTTGTGTGAAGGAAGGAAACATAAGGATTGTATGCAGAAGTGAGAAAAATAAACAGACAGACAGTCATTCCTTTAAACAGTTAAATATAAGACACATAAAATATACAAATAATTAGCTGTAAAGGGGCCTGAAATAAATAATAAAGTCGGAAATAATTCAAATTATAATTATTTACATGTCAAGGAATGTCATAATCATGCAGCTGTGTAAGGGCATTGGGGCCGGCCCCGTTCATTAGGTATCTTATGTTTGTTTTCATAGCCACTACCTACCATTCAAGCTACCATGCCATGACCTCAGGGTTTAGTACCCTGTCGCTTTAAAGTTAACTAATATACTCAAGGATCGCGTGCCGTCTGTCAAAGAGCTGGTTACAATGATATGGTACCTAACCTAACACAGTACACAGTACCTACTGCCGTCAGTGCCTGTCTAGGTGTGAATGGTAGGTATGAGAAGTCAATGAACGGGAAGGTCGTCCCTGATCTATTTCTATTATGCTTATAGTTTCTTACAAGATCCGAAAGACCGTTCTTAAAATATCTCTTTCTTTGGTTGATGTTTCGATACCTTGTAAGATAGAATTGAATATTAAAATAAGAAAAGGTGGACTTTCATGTTTTTTTATCGTATTATATTTCTGTCGTGTTTACACATTCAAGAAAAAAAGTTGAATTTTATTTAATTCTAGTTTTTTACCACGGGGATCCCGTGAGTAGTGACATCTAGGCCTGGCTTGATAAACAAATCAGATTGCTCGTATAACTACCGCCGTCATATAATATCCGCCATCGCCGAATAAAAACGGATCCGATAAAATGTCTGTAAAGCGGACTTCTGTGATCTTTGTTACATAAAAACCAGTTGACCTATCTATAGAATTTTGCAAAAAAGAGGTATACATAATAATCCAAATTAATACCCACCGGGACTTAAATAATGAAATAGGTACCTACCTTTTACTCTGAGTAAAACCGAAAAACCTACTTTAGTTAAGGGTTTCATGAAGTCTGATTGAAATTCAACTGATTTAAAGTAAGTTTTTAAGAACATAATCGAAAAACAAGTCAAGTCTAGTCAGTCTACTTGTTTTTTTAGTTTCGTTTTCAGCTTATCTTGTGAAATTCGTTGATTCATTACAGGAAAACAGAATTCAGGTAACTGGAACTGACTAACATTTCCTGTATATGTATATTAGAATGTTTTTTTTTTTAATTTGAATCTCTTCCTGAAATTCATGTGAGATCAATTTAAAATACAGAAGAAACTGCAAGCAAATGCAATCCAAGCTGATTTTAAGTATTATTAGACGGAAATTTTAAGATCATTTTTGGCGTTGGTAATAGCTCAACGACACTTGGCAATTATTTAAGGAAGGTAGGTAGACCAATATCTATAAGTGAAGAACCTAAGTACAGAACAGACTAAGAACTCACTGAAAGAAATTCACTTCAAACCGAAATTACTAAAATTATCAGTTCTGAGAAAACACATGTTCTTTGAATTCTAAAATAGAAACAGGTGGATCTAATAATAATTTCAAGTACTTGACGCATGTAATGTACCTTCTGTACGAATCAGCTGTTGTCTATTTTGTGGTGAATCTCATAGTGTTACGCGGGTTCTACGTCATGCTACGCAGGTGCTACGTCACACACAGCTACGATGCGTTATGTTGCGACGCAAAATGCCACGTCACAGGCGAAAACTGACGATGTATCGAAAGATCTAGAAGAAGACACCTACTAACTCTTAAAAAATTAAATAAGTTCCCGAAAATTTTTGATTTCAGCAGGACTCGAACCTGCGCCCCACACTCAGTACGGGTGTACTCTAACCAACTGAACCACGAAATTCAATTTTATTTATTTTATTGTATTTTATTCGGAGAACAAACAGTTGTACACACTATTTATGTAAACTTACATCTTAACTATTAATATATCCACGCATATAGTGATTAAAAAACTGCTTGCTTGCGGAGGAAAAATGGAGGCACAGCTCTCTCTTGGTACTAAACAATAGGTAGGTAATTACAATGATTCTAGTCGGTTTCGTCGAAAATCTTTGGGACCTCTTACGGCTCTAGCGCCGTCAGTCCTGCCGAAATAAAATTTTTTTTGGAAACTTGTTTAATTTCTTAGAGATTATCCAAAGTGCGAGGGCTTACGCACCATAATACAGAAACCTACTTACTTTTGTCTTGAAGCATCTCTTGAAGATAGTTCGCGGGAATTTGGATGGTATTTTGTAGCCATTTCATTTCGTAAGTTGCTCACAACACGTATGAGTAAACAAAATACGTTTAGCTACTTACGGACCTACCCGAATCCGGCATTGCACGAGCCTCTCCCTACCCAGGGGGTTTTGTATTTTGCCATAATTATGGTGTGATAGTAGACAAGTATGGTGTGATACATTTTGCTACGATTATTCATACAGGAAAGAGTACTAATTTTAATAGTTGAGCTAACTACCGCCTGTTGCAAACAATCTGGATTTAGTCAAATCAAATCTTCCATTAATAATGTTCACAAGCACGGGCAGTGTTCTGCGGACGGCTTTTCTTATCACGACCTTATATTCATTTCTTATAAAATTCGTCCGCCAAAAGCAAAGCCTAAAATCATTATGCAACGTAACTTTAGCGGTATAGACGTGGAGAATCTTCGCGAAGATGCTCGGCAGATAAATTGGTCAGAGGTAGAGAACGCTTCTTCTACTGATGATAAGATCAGCTCGTTTAACTCTGCCTTATTAAGCTTGTACGACAAACACGCGCCGTTGAGAAAAATAAAACTGAAGCATCTGCCGGCGCCTTGGCTTACAGATCACATTAAACAGTTTATTCATCGCAAGAATGTGGCCAAGTTTAAAGCAAAGTGTTGTCCTTCAGAAGTTAATGTTTCCAAGTACATTGAGAGGCGGAATCTATGCAACAAGGTGTGTAGGGACGCCCAGCGCCGTTTTATTCACAATTCTGTCCAAGATCAAGACCCTTCCAAAGTTTGGAAGTTTCTTCGAACACTAGGGGTTGGCAAATCACGTAACGATACACTTCCTAAAGATATAGATGTTGATTCTTTAAATCGACACTTCTCTACGTCTTCCCAATTTGATGGGATTATTAAATCTAACACTCTTCAGGCTCTTTCTCTGTCACCAACCCCTGTCACTACACCGTTTTTTCTAAGTCAGTTTTCCGAATGTGATGTTAGGAGAAGCGTCATGTCGATCACATCAAATGCAATCGGTGATGACAACATTAGCCGTAATATGCTGCTGCCCATTCTCGACGATGTTATCCACATCCTTGTCCACATTCTTAACCACTCTATTTCCAGTTCCGCATTTCCAAACACTTGGAAAAATGCCCAGATTATCCCTCTCCCTAAAAAATCTAGACCCTCCTGCTTTTCCGATTTCCGGCCTATTTCCATTCTTCCTTTTCTCTCTAAGGTGCTAGAGCGACTAGTACACAACCAACTCAGCCGATTTCTCTCTAGTAACTCTCTTCTGAATCCTCTACAATCTGGTTTCCGTCATGGTCACAGCACTATGACAGCCCTCACTAAAATTACGGATGACATTCGCCGGGGCATGGACGGCGGGCTTGTGACTGTGTTGTCGTTGCTTGATTTTAGTAACGCCTTTAACAATGTCGACTTTGACGTTCTTCTTGCTGTGCTTCGTTCTCTTAACATATCTCCAATCGCAACTGACTGGTTTCATAGTTATCTGTTCGGTCGCCGGCAGCGCATCCGCATAGATGACAAATTCTCATCGTGGTGTGATGTCACTGCTGGTGTTCCACAGGGCGGCGTCCTCTCTCCTCTTCTTTTTGCAATTTTTATTAACTCCATATCCGAATCTTTGTCCAGTTCTTACCACCTTTACGCGGACGATCTCCAAATCTACCAACAAGCTCCAATTTCTGACCTTACTTTAGCAATTAGCAAAATAAATGATGACCTCTCGCGCATCCTCTCATGGAGTAAAGCCCATGGTCTTTTAGTAAACCCCAGGAAGACTCAAGTCATCATCGTAGGTAGCCCAAGGATGATAGCTAAAATTGATATGGCAACCTTAACTCCTATCTCCTTTGACGGTGTGTCAATTCCGGTCAGCAAATCCGTCAAAAACTTGGGTCTGATTGTAGACAAAGAGTTGAGCTGGGGTCCGCAATTGGCTGAACTCAGTCGAAAAATGTTCGCATCGGCAGGATCACTTCGGCGACTGCGCAATTTTCTCCCGACTTCCACTAAGGTTACACTTGCCCAGTCCCTTTTGCTTCCCATTCTCGATTACGCCGACGCTTGCTATCCGGACCTCACCGAAGATCAATTAAACAAGCTTGAGCGCCTTCAAAACTTCAGCATCAGGTTCATATTTGGCCTTCGCAAATATGACCACGTTTCCGAATATCGCGCTAAACTCAAGTGGTTGCCTATCCGACTTCGCAGGAATACTCACATACTATGTCTCTTGTACAGTATCTTGTTCTATCCTCCGAGCCCCTCCTATCTAAAGGAGCGCTTTGAATTTCTTTCTGACTCTCACTCTCTCTCTTTGCGTTCCTCTGAAACCCTCACTTTAAAAGTCCCTGCCCACACTACCACTTTCTACGACAAATCTTTCACTGTACAAGCGACCCGTCTATGGAATGCTCTGCCCCTTGACATCAGACGCGCCAAATCACTCCCTATCTTTAAAAAACTGCTTCATCAGCATTACCTTTCGCTACAAAGTTAAGCAAATTATTTTTATGTTCGTATTAGTTTATTGTTTTTTGTAGGTTATGTAAATATTTAGTAGAGTTAGTAGTATTTTATAATTTCTCTTTTCAAGTGCCACCGTCTTTTTTTGTTCGTACATGTCCAGTCCATCCCAAGGTCGCCTGGAAGAGATCGCTCATAGCGATAAGGCCGCCTTTGTACCTACTTCTTCTCATAGCTCTCATTTCTGTACTGTTTTCTGTGTTTGTGTGGTACAATAAAGAATTATCTTATCTTATCTTATCTTATCAAATCAAAAATTCTTTATTTCCATAAATACAAAAATGTATACTTAGAAAAGGTAAACAACAAATTCTTAAAATAAAACAGTGACATGGAAATAAAGTGATATTTTCTGTCTTTGACCACTTTTTTAGCTTAACTAATAGGTATTGGACATTCTTCAAAATCATGATCAATAGATGTTGATTTTATATGTAGAAGCTCTCTGACTTTTCGTGAGACGCTGAGAATAGGCAACGTCTCACGTGAGACGTTGGGAATTACTCCTAATTTGAAATAAATCTTTGTAATAAATTGACTCATATAATACATTTGCACGTCTGTAGGTATATTTTTATGTTTTCTGGCAAATAACTATTAATTGTAACCCTATAAATATAAGTAGAAACTTTTTAAACAACTCAGTTCCTACAATTATCGTTCTCAAAACACTTTTCCTCGAAGTTTGGTGGTTCGCCAAACACCAAATATCAGTCAAAGTTGATATTAGTTTTGTTTAGATGTTTCATCTTCTCAGAATTTTCGTTATCTTACATATTTACACGATGAATGACTTCACGAAATCAGTGTTTCATGTTAAATTGGTGGATTTATAGAATTTGCTAAATAATCTCTGTAATCAGATGTGAATCGAGCGTCCATATCCATCCATCCATAGTCCATACTATAGATTAATATTATAAATTTGAAAGGTACTATGTCTGTCTTTCCGTTTGTTACCTTTTCACACCTGCAAGGCTGCAACACAAACGGCTGAACGGATCTTAATGAAATTTGGCAGAGGTAAATGGTATCCCGGGGACGGACATAGGCTATTAGAAAAACGCGAAAAATGCGAAGCCGCGGGCAACAGCTAGTACTTAATATTATAAATTCGCAAGTAACTCTGTCTGTCTGTCTGTTACCTTATCACGCCTCAACGGCTGAGCGGATCCCAATAAAATTTTACAGTATCCCAGGGATGGACATAAGATTCTTGAAAATGCGGTCGAAGCCGCGGGCAGCAGATAGTCACTACATAAAACAAAGTTGCTTCATCAGCATTGCACTCGTGCGAAGCCGGGGCGGGTCGTTAGTAAGCAATAAAATGTGAATCTATTGAAAGCTTCCTCAATGGATTCACATTTTATTGCATATGCAGGGTAGCATGTAACGCAAATCATTCAGGTAGAAATACTTAATTTTGGGCCGAAATAAATTTGTAAATGAGTAAGTGAAAATGATTTCCAAGAGTCATATCGCGAAGCTTATAAAGCTTTAAAAATAATATAGGTATATTTGTTAGTTTGATAAGAGTACCGATTTATAGCCCTGCTGACTTCAACCAGTCACAGAACCAGGTTATTTTCATCCGTGCAAATATCGTGCCAAACAAAAGCTTTGTAAAGCATCTTCGCCTCAGATTTGCTTTCGATTGTATTATACAATCAAATTTAAATGGCCAAGCTTTAATAGCTAATGCACATAGGTAGGGACAATGTACTTGGGGACATGCCAAGTGGCGACATCGCGTACCTACGTAGGTACGAGTGCCAAATGTACCAACTCGTGCTATTGCCCAAATCGCACTGTCCTCTGGCAATGACATTACATGTAATTGCACAGATAGTTAGGGACCGTTATTGGTGAGCTTTTCAATGGAGGTCTTAGTGCGATTTCGAATCCTACGTATTTTGCACGCCACCACCGAAATAGAAGCGAACAAAATCAATAACATTTTGTTTCTTATTTGATAATAATTACTATTTATTAAGCTGTTTATGTATAAAATTTGACTTGTCTAAGTGCTTATTTTGTAAGCCTAAAGAAAAAAGAACTTTTGACTTTTGACATCGTTATGTCTACGTGTCGTCTACGTCTCGTCTTATAGCTTGATGCCCAAAAGTACAACCTCGAGCTTTTACTGTGTTCTGAAAAATAAGTACCTAGGTAAATAATATTAACGAATTGAATGTACTAAAAGGGCTGACTCAGTCAATGTTTGGCGAAAAGCTCTTTAGATTAATAAATCAATAGATTTTCTACAAAATTGTCAAAAACCTAGCCACTCCCGCGCCGAAGATGTGGCCGTACGTACATATGTAAGTAAAGAGAAATTAATACATTTTTATATACAATTTGCCTTAATAAACCTGTACGACTTTTATGCAAAAACGGATAAAATATTCTCCAAGGTGTTTCAAAGTAAAAATTAAATTATGACCGCGCAGCTTCAGAGAATAATTTATAAAAAAGTTCCGAGCACTGGCTGGTACGGCTTAATGAGAACGTATTGCATTTTTCAGTAATCTGGCCTTGTTTTAGGGAGGAAAATAAAAAAAAGAGCGCTCTAAAAAGTTTAAAAATAAATAAGGTTTGAAATTTGAATTGCTTGATCTTCTAATGAGGCTCTATATTAGTCAAAAAAAAGTTCGAAGAAATTGAAAAGAAGGCGTTTATAGACCGTGCTTAAAGTCTATGCCAGCAATTAGTTTCAAGCAGAGTTAACATACAAGCCTCCAAAAAAAAAAAAAAAAAACATACAAGCCGCATTTTCTGAGATTATTCTTGCGTGACTAGGACACGTCGAGAGAGTGGAAGAGAATCGGGCTGTCAGGACGACGTATGATAGAAAATTTAACCTTCGGGCATAGACCTAAGCCGCCCTAGGTATCTCTGAATCTACGAAGTTGAAGTCGATATCCGCGCACTCGACGCCCATAGCTGGCGAGAGACAGCTCAGAACCGAGATGCCTATAGAAGCCAAGATCCAGTTTGGGTCGCTGAGCCACAGGATTAAGTAAACATACTTGTGTGAAAGCTTGTGATATCGTATAATATTTTAAGAAATAACCAAAGCAGCTTTCTTAGTTATAATGCCTCAACAAAGCTCTGAATGTCCCGCATTTGTTTGGTAACAATTGTTCATTTACTATGGATGCTTTGAAAACTTCTTAGCCTATTTTCATTTATGTCTAGTTCATGCTAGCTAAAAGTGAGCTGAAAGCCTTCACCCGAGGTGTGACCTATTTTTATGCAGTCAGCCGGTTCATGTTGACATAACCCACTCGTTTCTTTCTCAAAGCTTGTTACTTACTATTTAACGATACATGTCAGAGAAACTGTGTCACATAAAAGATGGAACGCATTTTCATGATAGTTTTTTCAGTCGAAGATGATACACGGGGATGGCAGTACCATCTAATGATAAGAGCCAATAAGGTGCTTGTCAGTGGAGGCCTATGTCGGGTAAGGCTGTTGACGTGATGTGATGCCAAAGCACGGAATGGCTACTGTAAAATTACCAAAGCCAGAAAAATTCTATGGAATTTGTAATGTTTTGTTTATTATAATATCCGTGAGGTCCCTTTTGGGACTGAGGTTGCTCAACTGCAAATAGTTGCGCAACGGGGCTTCCCTTTTGTGCAATTGCATTGCATTTCGTTCCCTTTTGTTCAACTGCGTATAGTTGCACAGGGGGCTTCCCTTTTGTGCAGTTCATTTTGTTCCCTTTTGCTCAACTCGATAATTTTAGACGAAAAAAAGACAGTCATTACAAACAACAAAAATTACATGTCAAAAATGAGATATCGAAAAAAGCTCGCGGAATGGGAATAGGTGAAGGTTCAAGTTGACAGACCGCTGTTCGTG
Source organism: Eupithecia exiguata (assembly GCA_947086465.1). NCBI lineage: Eukaryota > Metazoa > Arthropoda > Insecta > Lepidoptera > Geometridae > Eupithecia > Eupithecia exiguata. Next base: position 3,060,021 of record OX352233.1, on the reverse strand, counting down.
CCGTCGTTGGGGGAGGCCTATGTTAGAATAAACCTGATCGATGTATGAAAATGATAAAAAACAAGAACAAAAGAAAAAAACAAAAAGTTCATTGCTCCAGATAACTTGTTGAGATAACATCGGAATGAGGAAACCCTTACACTGAACTTTTATCGGGCTTGGGAAACTATCTCCCCGACATTTTAGAAAGACGAGAGATAAAATAAAATCTCATTTGATGAGCATGACTGAATCGAGGAAAAAAGTTTTGCGACGGGGAATAGTCAGTAAAAATCTTTACCTACTGCTGGTGGTGTCAGTAAAATAGACGACGAACTCGATAAAGAATATAGAAAAAGATAGGATATAATAAATTTGGTAAGGAATCATGAAATATTTATAAAGTTATTTTTATTTCTTTGCCTATCGATTTTCCAAAGAAGAGAAACCCGTTTTCACCGTAAAACTCGATTGAGGGCTGCAGAGCACCGATTACATGTCAATCGAAAGTTAACTATACCTTCTTTTGATATGGTCTGTAGACCGTAGGTACCTAAAAGTCCTTTGGGAAGGGCAAAGAAGGTTTGGGTACGCTACAGCGCCCTATTTTCACTTGACATGGGTACGCTACAGCGCCCTATTTTCAGTCTGGTCGAACTATTTGCATTCTTTTTATGTAAAAACGTCTCATCATATCAAAAAAAGTATTGATAAAAATCGGGCATGAAAATCAAAAGTACCTTCTACAATAAAGATATCCTGTGAAAGTACCTACTTCCAAGCCTTAGCCAATGTTTCTTGAATTCAGCAGTACCTTTACCAGGTGCCTACAGATACATGATCTAATTTCAGCGCTGAGTACTCTACCGTCAGCTTCCTGAGCCAAATTGTTTTCCGATTGCATGTCCTTGGGCTTTGTGCCAATACAGGCTGTATTGGCTTTAAGCCTACCAGAACTATACCAAAACGTGATATAAAGTAGGTAGGTACCTGTTACTAACTTACAAAGCTTGCTTGAAACATAACAAGAACAGAATTGTTGGTAATGTAAACTATTGTATTGCGTACCTACCCTACCTACTTGCATCTAGCTTTCAAGTTCATAGTATTAACTCTAAAACACCGCCACGCTATTCTTGTGGCGTTTTAGAGTTATTATTATGAATTACTAGCAGCGCCTCGCGGTTTCAACCGCGTAGTTCCCGTTCCCGTAGGAATTTCGGGATAAAAAGTAGCCTATGTCCTATTCCAGACTATAATCTATCTCTGTGCCAAATTTCATCCAGATCCGTTCAGCCGTTCTGGCGTGATAAAGGAACAAACATCCATCCATCTATCTATCCATCCATCTAAACTTTCACGTTTATAATATTAGTGAGATTAGTGAGATTAATTATTGTAGCTAGCTAAATAAGCAGTAGGTAAAACTTTGATTTTGTTTCAAAATCAACCAGTTTCAAAATCAAAATATTCTGTTAACTATCTATTTACTTTTTTTATAAAACCACGTAGCTAGGTAAGTTTAGGGAGGTTGTTATCTCTGGCTATCCAATTAGTAAGAAAACAACACCCATTAGATTCTCGGTAAATCACATTTACCAAGTCCTCTATAAATGCCCGCTGCTTTATCGTCCTTAGATCTAAATCGGGATCTTTCTTGAGCACGATTCGAAGGAAAAGCCCTCAGAATCTCTGAAACGGGCATCTTAGGAAAAAACCCGAAGCTATTCTGGTATTTCGGAAAAATACTTACGGGTTTTATTTCTTGTCCTTTCACTTTTTTAATTTGGTAGGTATCTGAGTAAGTACTAGTAGGTAAACTGGTATTTTGGTGCTTTTAAATATGCATAACCACGGAGAAAACTCCTTGTGAGCACTAAGGTTAGAGATTAACTCATACTCTCGTTATTACACGGTAAGTTCACACGGATTTGGGTACAACTCATCCGAGAAAAACTCATCCGCGGATGAGTTGTCAACTTCACTTTTTGTTATGGGTACAACTCATCCACAGAAGTCTGTTGTACAGGCCCGTTTTATCGTATCTACCTATTGGTACGTTTTTATTCGGCGATGGCGGATGTAGTTGTATGAGCGAGTTCACAAACATGACAGTAGGTATTCCAGATCCCTAAAAAAATAAAGTTCCAACAAAATGTGAAGCGGCGGTCCCTATTAAAGGTCCGTTTTATCGTACATGGTTTTATTATGCGATGGTGTATTTAATGTAGAATTCCCACACACAACGGTATTAAAATACTGATCCATTTTATCGGACACATTCCAGTCTTGTAAATGCGGTGTGAAAATAACCTCCAGTAGCGACGGATTCCTTAAACAAAGTCCTGTAAGATCGGTGTGAAAATTACTTCCAGTAGCGACGGATTCGTTAAAAACGGTCTTGTAAACGTGGTGTGAAAATAACCTCCAGTAGCAACGGATCCGTTGAAAACGGTTCTGTAAGCTCAGTGTGAACATTACCTCCAGTAGAGACGAATCCGATAAAACGATCCTGGAAATCTTGTAAATACGGACTTTCTGTGTGAACGAACACTTATTTTATTCACACACAAAGTTCTTCTGAATAAAATATACCAACAACGTTTCTAAACTAAAATCTATGGTGGCTTTACTTCCTAAAATAGAAGACAAACAACCCACAATATTCATAACACGTTGGCTGCTTGCCAACAGAGCCTTCTGATTCTGATATGACTTCGAAGACCGGGGCACGGATATCGGTCTATCGCAGAGGCAAATTTCTTTCGGCGGTTTTTTGTATTAATCTTTGTTTTTTGTCAGATTGCAGATCTAGGCCTCTTGGCATTTAGGGATTTCCGGAATGAACCCACCAGTAACATTACTTAATCTGTGGCCTCACTGACAAGCTACGAACCGCAAAAGATGATGAGGACTTTAGTAGTACCTATTTAAAACTTACTTCGATAGCGCGTTGAAATTTTTCAAGTGGTGACATCTACTTAAAATTTCGATTCAAGTTTAGTTTGTTTACGTCCGTGGCCATGGAAACCATATGTTACCAGTGATTGTGAAACATATCATGTGATGATGTGATGCCACGCACAATACACCACATACATCACAATTTGTGTGGTTGAACCTACACTAGATATATGTTGAACATAGGTATTTTGTTTTTTTGCTAAGGTTGTTTACTCAGTCTGGCTAACAAGTACGCAGTGCAGTAGTGTAAATATTGGTTTAGGTCGTCAAAAAGGCCTTGAGAGAGATGTACAACACCTGGTTATAGCCTCCGGTGGGCAATTTCGGGAATTTACTGTTTACGGTATAAACTCTGTTTTTTTAATTTACTAAAATATTGACGACCTCTGTGTGCGATGTCCGCGGTGGGCGAAGGCCTGCTTGCGACACAGGGGGTGGCGGGTTCGATGCCTCGGGACAAATGTGTGTACGATCTGCAGATATTTGTTCAGAGTGTTCTGGTCGTTTTCTATGTATGATAAAAATATCTATCTATGTAGCTATGAGCTACTGCCGACAAACTGTTTCACAGTTTGGCAGAAATTATATAAGGAAATGTACTTTAAGTTGATAATAAATAAATAAATAAAAAAAAATAAAAAATGTATTGTATTATATTATGTATATCAGTTATCTAGTACCCATAACACAAGCTCTGCTTAGCATCATTACTCTACATTCTGGATACTGATAACTACTGATAACGGTCTCCAAATAGCATAATTAAGTTCATCAGTTATCGCACAAAGTTAGAGTGAGTTATTTACGACACTTATCTAAGGAGTGTATTTTGAAAACAAATAATGTGTTTGAATGGTTTGATATGATAGTCTCTTTTGAATAAGATGTGTTTATAGCACTTGTTAAATCAATGGAGGCAGAAAACATGTAGGTACCTACTTTATTCTTTACCTACGGAAGTTTCTTCCTTGTGGTAGACCAGCGTTTACTTGCACGTGTGGCCACTGTACTCAGGGGCGTATTTACCCTAGGGCCAAGGGGGCCATGGCCCGGGGCGGCAGGCTATGAGGGGCGGCTTTCTCGGGGCGCCTTTTATTGCAAAGCTCAATTCAATAAAATAAATAAAAAGAACTCTACAATACTATACCTACCAACAAGAAGGTATCTAAATAACATATGCATTCAAGAATTATTATACATTTATATTCGTTAGGTTAGGCAACTTAGCTTCTTGATAAAAAAGGACTTAAAAGAAGTTTTCCCATATGTAGAGATTGCATTACGCATTTTTCTTTGCACCGCAGGCAGTGACGAATTGCAATGCAGACCGTTCGTTTTCTGTATTGAAAAGGTTATAGAATTATTTACGTTCCACTATAAGCGAAGAACGCTTAAACAGCTTAGCTGCACTAGCGGCGTATGAGGGGGGGGGGCGGTCCGCCCCGGTTACCGCGCTCCAAGGGGTGCCATCTCGGCACCCCTCGGCGCACAGATGGTACTTTAAAACCGAATCGTAAGGGGTGATACCGGAAACTCATACGTACAGACATATAAAAAAAATTGCGGCTCGCTTCGCTCGCCGTACTTTTTTGTTATGGTTGCAAAATAAATACTTGAATACCCTAAAGTCTGGTGTATAAAGGTTGCCTGGCAGAGATCACTCAAAGCGATAAGGCATTGTACATGCAACATTATCTGTATTAGTCTTTCCCTGCCCTGTTTAACAATTTTATTTGGAGTGCAAATATGAGGTATTGTATTATGCCCTATTTTGTTGTAAATCCTCAAAAAACGAATTCTTAACTCATTCGTTGTCAAAGCTTACTTGTCTTGCTAAGCATGCCTCACCAATTTTAAAAAAGATTGTGGCTTACTCAATTCGGTGATACTTATTTTGTATTCGTTGTACAACAATCTTCGCAGCCACCGTAATTTCTCCAAACGTTTTAGGGCTCGCTGTTATTTATTTTTTGAGACTCTTCTAAGTTTGTTTCTGACCGCCCGAAAGAGTGAAAAAAAGGGAAAAATCGGCGGCTCGCTCCGCTCGCCGTTACACTTTTTTATATTCCATTATAATAAAGTGCTCGTCGCAAATAAATCAAAAAAGTACAACGGCTGTGTCTGCTCACGTGCTCAACTGCGTTACGGCCGTCGCGTCACCTTAGCTTCCTTGTCTTTGCTGTCAAGCCTACCTTACCAAACTTCAAAATTTAAACTTCACATTTTGGTTTTCATACTCTTCTTTACTTGTTTGAGACCACCCAAAAAAGTAACAAAAATTTCGTTTCGGCTCGCTGGTAGTTAAAGTACAAACTTTAACTTGCCAAAAAAAATCTTTCGCCGTGGTTTTACAATACTTGATTTTTGTTAACCTCACCGAATTCCAAAAATACCGACTGCAGTTCGCTCCACTAGCCGATATTGATATCTGTTTATTTATTTTGTCATAGGTGACCTATGACTATGACAAACTAGTTACTTTTCACTAAACATCCAAAAAATTACTTTTAAAGAAAAATTGTCACGGCTCGCTCCGCTCGCCGTTACTTATAATTCCTGTTGTTGGAAGTTGAGGGTTCGGATAGTCGACCCGATTCGGAGAGTCAACCTACCCCCAAGGTGGTTCAGTATTTTTGTTTCCCGATTTTTTGGGATGGGAGTGCTTGGTAGTAAATCGCCCCGGGTGCCAGCCCACGCTACGCCGCCACTGCTTAGCTGTTCTGAACATAGAAGCTGAGTTGACAAACGCCTTAAGTTATGAGAGCGTCATTGAAGATATAGTCAACCAATTTGTACTTAGAAAAAACAATTATGCGCTCCCTTAATAAATGGAGTATTAAAGTATGTAGTAAATAAATGGTTAATTTTTTTTTTCATTTATTATTTTACACCGCAGAGCAGGTTTTTTCTTAGATAAATGGGGCGGCAAAGCTAACTGGCCCGGGGCGCCAAATCTTTAAATACGCCTCTGACTGTACTGTGTTAAGTATTTTATCACAGTCATAACTGCACAAACTGAGCTGAGCAAGCATGACTGAAAATGTGGAAAGGTTATAAATAGGAAAATTATTAAGATTGTTATGATCACAAGAGAACAATAAAGTTAAACAAACCAAAAAACATGTGTACAGATTGTACAATACAACCTTTAGAGTTAGTGAGTTTTGTGGCAGATGGGAGATGGGTAGATCGTGAAAATTATCATGTGACGATGACGAACTTCCTCGAAGATCGAACTTTATGAGACCACCTTAAAATCAACCATTATTTAACAAAACAATCATCGAAATCTATTAAGAACTGGCGAAGATTTCTCAAAAATTATTGTAGCTAGTCGTGACTTTTCTAAACTTATGTTGTTTTTTATGCTTGACGGTATAAATACGAATCCCTCGGGATTATTTTATGAGACCATTCGGTATCATTCTCTTTACAATAGCGAATTAATGTTCAAAATCTAACTATCATTGACAGAGAAATCGACGACAAAAATATACAAACAGCGAAACATAGAACCTCCTCAAATCGGCAAAAAGAGGGCAAATACTAAAGTGCTTTTCAAAATGGAACCGCCTCGAAAAAGAGGTTAATATCATATCCTTATCATATCCTAGTTCCATTATGCCCTGATATGATCATAATTTTGTAAGCATTACTGACCCTAACGACATTTGGGTATAAAAGCGGGTCAAAGAGATTATGTCGATACAAAATAATTAGGCTACTGTGCTTCTACTTTATAGTTCGAGATGGGTCATAGAGATTGAGAGTTGGTGAGTTTTGTGGCAGGTGGGAGATGGGTGAGAGATGGCAACAAAATACAGTAAGTAATGCCAAAATAAATAATTACCTACACACACATACATGTCTCCTTTTCCATAGATTTTGGTAAAGCGCGCCTCTATCGTCCGGACAGGGAACTACACAAATCCCATACAAATATGAGACGGCACAATGACGTCTCGTTACTATCGTCGAATAGACTCTCTCCTCTGGTATCCATCGCTTGGCAAATACCTGATTGAAGCCTACACAGCAAAGATATGGTACGATACCTGTGATACAAACTAACCATGTATGTTTATCTGCTTAGCCTCTCAGTAAAGGTAATAGGTTAAACACAAAGCGGATACCCACCTAATGGGAAACTCAGTGAACACGTGAATGGCTACGTACAAAGAGCATAGAGACGCTACGCTATGTAGGCGTAGCTCCGTAGAGGTGCTACGGTTGGCTACACCGCCGTAGCATCAATAATCTACAATCACACTTAAAATTATGTGTAAATGCGAAAGTTGGGATAGAAGAATGGATGTATTTTTGTAACAGATATTAGATACTAGAGTTCACGGCTTCGCACGCGTTGTTTATGGTCGGTTTTATCCCATGGGAACTAATTTATGGGATAAAAAGTATGTTTTCTTACTTATTTCTTAGTAACTTAGTACTTTTTCAGGCTTAGAACTTTAATAATCCAAAATTCAGCACGATCATTTCAGTAGCTTTGGCGTGAAGAGGTATCAAACATCCAGACATCCAAACATCCAATCATGCGTATTTATAATATTAGTGTGATGTGATTTATCACATTATTTATATTTATTACGTCAAACATGGTTTAAATGTGGTAAATAATTAAAGTTATCATGTCTCATTAAAATGTAGCGCGCAGTAATTAAGATTTAAGAATTAATTATTCCTTTCATATTTGATTTTAATTACTTTAGTTCCTCTGGTATCTTATTATTAATTGTAGACTTTTATACGCATCGTTAGGCAGTTTTTTATATAGTTGGCAGAATGTGGGGTTTCTTTTAGAATTTGATTCTTCTTCACGCTATAACCAAACTACTCGCAAATCTGGCAAAAAATCTTGCACAGATGCCTGAAACCTGGAATAAAATGTATAGGGAATTTTTTATCCCATAAATCAGTTCACATGGGATAAAAACCACCTACGGTTTTAATGACAGGCATAAAAATGTTTCTAGCGCTTTTGCACCTGGTAACTCCGAGTTTTACTCGTTATCAGTAATTTATCAAAGCTGTCAATGATCGATAATTTGCTGACAAGAGATAAGAACCACGTGAGGGCGGCACGTGTCAATCGACACAATGGTGTTAAACCACTGAGCTGTATCATACAATACCAGGACTTGGTTAATAGACTCAGTGTGTTAATCCGCCATTGCTCGACTTGGAGAGCTGATAGGTAATCCTCACAATAACAATATTAGATTGACGTGGAAGCCTCCTAACTCTTAAACAAATAATAAGATATATTTCAAAGCCCTGTCCAGTTGACGATAGTATAGACTTGACCGTGACGTCTCCTTTTTCTATAGGATTTGGTACAGGGCGCCTCTATCGTGCGGACAGGAAACTACACAAATCCCATACAAAAATGTTGACCGTGGCGATAAATGTATTTATACGAGTATATGTCGTCTCACTTTCAGGATACAGATGCCACTTCCTTTCCCTGCCCGGAAACGAGTCTGTACCGATCTCAGACTTGACTAACGAGTTTCATAGATTCAGCCTGCCTGTTTTTATATCACCGATTTCTTGAAAATCAATCACATCATACCTAAAAAACAATCAGGTTTTGGGACGGGTCATATAGAGCCGTAGCACAGCTAACGCGCTGTTGGACGTCGTGGATGATGTGCTTACTGCCCAGGTGGAAGTGAGGGAGCAGTTTTATCTCTTCTCGATTTTTCTCGAGCATTTCGTACCATAAATGTTACGCGTCTTCTTTCTAAATATTCTAAACTAACATACTACGGATTGGATCCCAAAGTCACAAGATGGTTAGCTATCTACTTTTCTGACCGCTCACAATTTGTCGTACTTAAAAACATTGACTGTTCAAGTACTTTCTCTAGGCCTTTAAAAGTTACGCGTTGAGTTCCATGGGGTTCCATTCTGGGCCCGATTTGTCTTTATGTGCTCTAATGTGCTGATTTAACCTCTAAAAAAATATACTTTGTAAATACCATATTTATGCCGATGACCTTCAACTGTAGGTATATATCGTCTACGCCGGATGCGGTATCTAGGGAAGTCTGTATTTTAAATGAAGATTTGAACCAAATAGTACGATGGAGTAACTGCCAACTGAATAGTTTTGATCCCTACAATATCAAAATATCTTATACTTGGATCTAAACACCTAATAGCGAAGCTTGTTGAGAAGGACCTGATTGTTAACGTAGACAGCACCTCTATAGACCGCATCTCCGAGGCCCTTACGCAACATACACTCCACTTTCAGTTGTAAGTTTAATAAATAAATAATGTTGTCCTTTCCACAAACTAAATTTAATAATTTAAAAAATCTTAAATATACTATTTTTACAATCACAAGAGATTCCACCAATGATACAGTCGTTCTGAGCGTCAATTTTGTCTATAATAGCGTCAGATTAATTTATCAAATACCATAAAAGGTACCTGTTATTTTGATCTTCTTCTGTTTAAAATGTTGTATCCTAAACATTTATACTTTTAGTACCTATTTGATTTCGTAATCATATCAAGTCACACATCTTTGTTTGAGAAAATAATGAAACCTTGTGTAAACTGTTACGACTCGCAATCTAATCGGCTAGCCTCGGCCCCTCTTGTTTTCGGCGATAGCCATAGCGCTCCTCGATTTTAGCCTATATTCCTGAAATTCATCATGTTTTCACTAGTAACTTCTGCTCGCGGCTTCGCACGCATTTATCCGAGATAAAAAGCAGCCTATCTCCTTCTCCAGTTTCCTGGGGAAGGAGATAGGATTTATCCCATTGTCAAATTGCATAAGGTTACGTTCAGCCGTTTAAGGTGGGGACGAACCTCTAAAAGCTCCCACACAAACGTACTTTTCGATTGCAAACGAACCATGACATAAAAAACTAAAATTGCTTGGTGCGAATTTCAGATTTATAAGCAATATTTATTGAAGGAAGGATCTCAAATCTTCAAGTAATATTGTATAAATTGCGAAAAATACGAGGCAACAGAGTAAATTTTAGTTTAATTATGGGCGGTTTGTCAACAAGCATCGTACATCGAATTTGGCTGGAATATAGGTACTGACATTCGTCCAACCTTTCGTATTAATATAATTTTAATGTGAGTATTGGTTGTTTGTTAAATAGAGACTACTATGTTATCAGTTATTAACAATGCAACGAGTATGACCTACAGTACAGTGTTATCATATCACTGATAATGGGCCGGTAAATGTACGGAAGACGACTACCGACGACTTAAAAACATTACCAGCGCTTATTGAACATGCTGCTAAGTCATTTATAACGAGATATTTACCATAATTTGATTTTTCAGTTTATAATAATAATAATAAAAAAAACGTTTTTGTAAAAGACAAAGAATGAGGGTAGATCGGTATGTCTGCCAATAAACTCTCCAATAAACTCGCAGTGACTTTGGTTCTTCCGTATGATCATGGCGCATGAAACTGTGCCGAAATATTCAATCTGGAAATCTCAAAAATTTAAATATGGTACCTTTTAAATGATTTCTATGTTAATAACCATTATAGTTTCAAATGTTTGAACACGCGGTTTTATGCAGGTCCCTATTCCTTAGCTATACTCCTTGTAGAATGCTTGTAAACACACCATCTATAGTTAACCATAAATTAACTCTGTTGCTGTTGCCACGTCTTTAATAGTGCAATCTACATACATTACTTGTCGATTTGAGATCCTAATATATTTTACTCAAACATAGTATACAGGGTTAATGGTAAATTAGTAACTTTACGTGAACTGCAGGTCCTACCCATCATCACATGCCGGGTACAGACCAAGCGAGCGAGAGCGAGCGAATGCAAACGATTGGGATTTGATTGAATCGGTACGTTCGTTCCATATTGCTTTGATGTAGCGCCAGCCGCTGGAGCACGGCCGAAGACGAACGAAGGCCCTTGTTTGGACTCTCTTGCTTTCGCAATGACGTCCACACTGGTACTTTTGCGTTCGTTCGTTAGCCTTCGCTCCCTCTCGCTCGCTTGGTCTGTACCCGGCAACAAACACGTTCGTGATGATGATGTGCAGTTCACGTAGTGTTACTAATTTACCAATAACCCTGTATAATGAGAGCCCCGAGTCCGTTCGACGATAGTAACGAGACGTGGGTAACGTCTCGTTTTTCGATAGGTTTTGGTAGAGCGCCTCTATCGTGCGGACAGAGAACTACGCAAATCACATACTAATACCAGACAAACAAATCTGAGGCAGTACCTACCTGTATATTATGTTATCTTCCTATGAGTAGATATCTGCATATTGCTTCTACTTAATTTGCATCTTGTTAATAAATAACGTTAGTGAGTAAGGTACACTACAAATCATTGAAGATGAGTGTTAGGTAAGTTTGAATCATTACTTTTAAATCAGTGAGTAATGTTATTCTTTATGAAATTACTTTTAATCTAATTACAATTCTTAGGTAAAAGAACCTAATTCTTAATAACTTTAATAACAAAAATAAACGTAGGTACATATCCAATACTTTCTTTATTAAACTAACAATTAAATAAATAAATAATGCTGGACAATTCACACAGCATAATCTAGCCCCAAGGTAAGCAGAACTTGTGATATGGGTACTAAATAACTGATATACATAATACAATACGTTATATAGATAGATATTTTTTATTATACATAGAAAACGACTAGAACCCCCGGAACAAATACTTGCAGATCGTACAAATATTTGTCCCAAGGCGGGAATCGAACCCGCAACCTCTTGCGTCGCAGGCGGACCTACGCCCACCGCGCCACAGAGGTCATCAATTAAATATTTGTAAAAGGTTTTTGCTATTATAGTACTTAACTCGCAATGAGCCAATGTTATACGAAAATGTTAATAATGTCCCAAAAATGAAATGTAAAAACAAAGAAACTAGAGCTATTATTAACGATTGAAACAATTAAGCTACCTGCATACTGTTGCGAACAATCTACAGGTCTACCTATCCAATTAAAGGTGCCTGTATCAGGTATTTATAGTGTACCTCCCTATAATTTATCTTTAATCGTTTCCCTGTATACTTCAGGAATTTATCAAAGAATTTCTCTAACAATAAATATCTAGTACCTACATGTATTTTTCTCACGATTTGTCAGACAAAGCAATCTACCTAGTCATACCTTCTTAGTCATAACGAGTTGTATCATTAAGCTTTGTAACCCAAAATACTTACAATTTCTTTGAAAACATGAAGAGTTTTAACAAAACGTATACCTATCTAGAAATTATAAATCAGGGCATCGGGACAAACAAAAATAAAATAAAAAATGTGTGTACGATCTGCAGACATTTGTTCAGGGTGTTCTGGTCGTTTTTCTATGTATAATAAAAAAAACTATCTATGTATTGTATTATATTATGCATATCATGTTATCTAGATAATGCTGTATGAATTGTCCAGCATTATTTATAAATAAATACTTACTTTTTTTCCTTGTTTCAACTCTGCACGTACTTATCCTAAGATTACGTAGGTACCTATAACAATGACACGTCATACTTAAGGTTGCTAAGTTCTTCGACTAAAGTAAAAGTCCTTCCGCTGTCCAAAAGTAGGTACAAACTTGATAAACCTGCGCCGGGCACCGAAGGGCGACCAGACTTGCCTTGACTGGGCGTTCACCCGGCTCTCCCCATTTATTATAATATGTAATTAAAACGCGTTTTAATCATTATAATTCCTAAGTTTTAATTATTTGCGTGGGCGAAAAGCGGGGTGAGTTATTTAAATATTGGTCGCTACATGTAATTAATATATGATTTATTTCTATTGTTGCAAAATAACCCAATTAGAAGCAGGGTAGGTTACTTGGTTTCAAAAGATAGAGAGTAGGGTTCGACCCTAAAATAAATGGGAAGCTAGGCCAGGACAAAGAACATTCTAGTTGGAAAACACTCTAGATATGTGGTAGAGGCCTTAGATAACGCCTAAACAGTCGGAAAGTTGTCCTACCTGCCGTATTCAGGTATTTTTCTAAGATGCTAACAATAAATAATCACATTTATTACTATTTATCTCATAAAACTAATTCCGAGTTCATTTTATTGAGTTAAAAAAATTATTAAGTAAAGATTTTACGCCACAAGGATTCTCCCTTTCTTCTTGTTCGTATTCTGAAGGTATTTTAATAGGTACCTTAGGCATATAAATCAAGTAATTTCAACTTACCTTAGATCAGTATCCAAAGAGTTGATAGAAGACCGCGGCACCAGTGGACGATAGCTGGACCGAGTCATTGTCAATCACTTAAACATAGGTATATTGAGCAAACGGAACGACACACTCACTTCAATCCACAGAAACAACTGATTGAATGCACCATGTTTACACACCGATGATAAGCATTATCTAACGAAAGTGCTTGTAGATACAAAATGTAAAAACAGCCGCCGAATACGGCGTTGAGCAATCGATATCATTATGTTGGGGTGAATGAAAGTTTATCGCCACACCCCTGGGGTGGGTTTTAACGCCATCTGTTGATTTTTTGGAGAACTGGTTGGAGCTCTATGCTGTAGAGATTCTAGGGTTCGCATAATCTAGGTTCTCTAAGTGGAGATGGTAAAACAAATCTCAGTACCTACTAAAATTCCGGACATTTTTTTAAAGGGTAGTCGTACTTACCTATTTTTCCTAAACAAAACACTGATTTGATTATTATACGCCTATCGAAAAAAAATTAAAAGCTTATACTAAAACCACTTTTAGTTAGAGAAAATAAAGTGTCATAAAAGTTTATTAGTGTACTACTAAATTTTAAAAGGTCTTACTTCAAACTAGCTAAATATTTTTCTTAGCCTCTGTCTCAGTTGACCTAGTTTCCTCTTTCTTTGTTTCGGATGATTCCCCTTTTTCTGATAACTCTTTAATATCCGATGTTTCAGCATTCTCCTTCTTTTCGTCTTCTTCTTTTATAAATGCTTCTAACTCTTGCTCAGCGTTTTTGAGATCCTCTTCTGTGATGTTTAGGTCAGGGAAACGTCTCTAAAAAATTTAAAATCAAAATTAATTAACGGCCCTTTTCCGAAGTAGGTACATTATAAAGCACCGACCAAAAAAGAGGAGTGTTATACGTTTGACGAGTGTGTTTGTCTTATCGTATGAAGCTTTAGCTCCTGAACCAATTTTGATTTAGATAAGTAGATATTTTTTAAGATGACATCATTAGATATAGAGTGTTTTTTGATATCACACTGATATTATACATGACAAAGTTTGAATGGATATTTGTTACCTCCACTTCCAGTACCTACACTTGCGTGAAAGATACGTAGAACAGCTGAGGCGCAGGTAGAGACTTGCGCGAAGGGACATTTGAGTGAAAAACATATGCGAGAGACAGTCAAACGTCCTAATATCCTGCTAATCCTAGTTTGTTTTACCTGCAGTTCAGCCAGTGAGTGCTGTATCTGGTCCTGCTGAGCCCTCATCCGCCTCGGCAGAGTGAACACGGTACTGAACAGGCGCATCATGATCCAGCCCAACACGGTTAGGGCTCCGTACATCAGCATGGCTTTTAGCATAGACCAGTAGTCCACGCTAACTTCTTGGTGCTTCATGGTATTTTTTTGGCTGAAAATCCTTGTTATTCAGTTATTTTTATCAAAGATTCACTTAGCCTTACCTCCATATTCGTAGACTATCCTCAACCTCTACTCAACTGGACTCAATCTTATTTGTGGGTAGAGAATGAAAATGGGGAAGGAAACTCTATACCTACTTTTATAATAAATTATAATGTCCCAAAAAAATCCGATTCCGGCAGGATTTGAACCCGCGTCTCACCCTTAGTACGGGTGCGCTCCAACCAACTAAGCAACGAGATCGAACACGGGCCTAGTCGAAAATCTCTGGGATCTCTTTTGTTGCAAAAAGTCTAGGAAGCAACTGTTAACTCGAGGTAGCGAACACTGGTGTAATTGAGTCGAGCCGAGACACTGACTCCAGGTGCCAGGACTCTATCTAGGTGCATATGGAAACCTACTTAGGTTTCCAAAAGGTACCTAGGTATTAGGTACACCTATCCAAACTGATTGTTCAAAGTACCTGATAGGTATAATTATTGACAGGGTTAGACCGTTTGATTCATTGTTTGGTGGGTAAACGCCTTGCGATTGAAAAACTCTTGCTCTGAGTAGTATTTTAGTGTAGGATCGAAACAACCTAAAATCTACAAAGAGATACGCTAGTTTTCCTCATAAACTTACCTCACAAATTCAATCTAGGTATCCAAGATCCTGGTCAGCCGGTCTTCAACTTCAAAATACACTTCCGAAAGACAGCTAGGTATACTGCAGTTCTTTGCTTCCTTGTTTTTTTCCAAAGCTTTGGGTAGATTGGTACCCAAGTTGTAGATAGGTATCCTGATTTTGACTTCTTGCTTTCTACTTGCCGGGTGCAAGTCTAGTGTGTGGTTATGATAGTGACCCATTTCTCATGGTGGTATCGAGGCGAGGTGAAATAATTTATGAGGCCAGGGGTGAACAGCTTTTGGTACCAAAATTGACGGTCACCGAATTCAGCGACTACACATTTATGTTAAGATACATGTTTTGTGCCAAAAAAGTGGAATTTGGAATGTGGAAGTACCCTTATAGTTAGAACACGATTGGTATTAAATTTCTTATCAAGACAAGAATATCAGTGGGTAGGTTAATCTTATCTATTTTCCAGTATGTTCTTTGGTAGGTAAAGTATAATTTAATACTTATCACAGTCATATTAATTGCCTGTTTGTAAAAGATTTTCTTACTTAATGTTAATAAACTACTAAAGTAAACAATAAAGAAAGATAAACTTAAGACGCAATACCTACTTCATAAATCAGCTGAGTAGGAATTTGATAAGAAACCAGATGTTTCTATTACACTATAGTATTTACACAGACAAGTAGGTACAGTTTCTGAAATACATTCTACTAGCGGCTGCCCCCGGATTCGCACGCATTTGTCCGGGATAAAAAGTAGCATTATGTCCGTTCCCGAGATACTAAGTACCTATCTCCCAGGTATCTCCTTACCAAATTTCATTTTGGAGATCTGGTCAACCGTGTGGATATAGGCGTGAAAAGGACAGAAGGAACAGACAGACAGAGTTACTTTCATATTTATAATATTAGTATGGGTAGTAGTACAGGACATGGGAAACTCAGACTGAGTAAGAAATCTACTTAGTCTGAGATGGGAAATTAATAACCACATGTCTCAACTACAATAAGGTGTTTTTGTGGTAAATAAGTACAAGGCATAATAAATAATTTATTGTAGTTGTAGATTGATATAAAAAATGTTTAGTAAATAAAAAAATTGAAAAAAAAAAATGTTACTGCTGCCCCCCCCCCATGTTTATCCGTTAGTCGCCTCTTAGGACACCCACGGGAAGACTTGGTGGTTGGTAAACCTTGTATTAAATAAATAAATAATTCGTTTAATCACAGACCAGTGTATAATGCAACTTTTTTGACCAAAGCAAAATGTTGACGACCCCATCGTTCGATAAATCGATATCCCTCGCTTTTCCAACAGCAATTAGCCATGAGACGAACCACCTGACCGACACGATACATTAGGAATACCTACTATGATACTGTTTTAGAGTTACGTTTTATATTAAGTAGACAAAGGGGTCGACGGAACTTTTGAGACACAATGGGGTATTACACTAATTTTTGAAGCTCTCAATTTGGTTCTATAGTGATAATGAACCACAAAAAATACTAAAGTTTTTATTTAATTACAAGTGCCCTAAAAACGCATTTAAAATTTACATTTTTTAAGTTGCGCGCGTAACTTGACGAAAACGCTGGACGCAGTGGACGCCATAACGCTCTGTGGTCATGACGTCAGTTGGATGTGTGGTACCTGAACAAATTGTGCTGATGTTGCTGATGACAACTGATACTTTTTGGTGTACCTACACAGCCGTATGACATAACAACATTGCGCCTTCTATTTCATGCTGTTTAAAAAGGTAAAAAAAACTTTGGATGGCAGACTGAGACTGCAGTACGTCGCTTTTCTATAGCACGGAACCCGGCGTGAAAGTTAATATAATTTTTATATCAACTTGCTATGACTACGTGATCAAACAGCTGTTTTCATGGTTATGGGTTTTTCAGTACCTATTATTTATTGAAAAAGAAAAGAAGAAAATGTTTTTGCGGGTGTTTTCATAATTTATCTTACTGTTTTGAATCTACCTTAATTAATTTAATAATAATTAATTATAATTAATAATTAATTATTTAATAATTAATTCTACTTTAATTAATGATAAGGTTTTTTATAGTTTGGTGACCGAATAACTATATCAACGAAGTTAACGTTAGCTTGGTTTAGAAGTTAAAAATAACAATTTATGGAAAAAGGTAACTTAATATTTTCGAAAGAGTTTCGATTGAAACAAAATTTTATAAAAATCGAGGTTTAATAAAAAGTGTTAAATCTATTTATACAATTCTCAACGCGAAAATAATATCAATCTCAACATAAATAAAAACAACTAAGAGAAAACAAGCCAGTAAATCTACAATTGAAAATAAACACTATCTATTTAAAACAAAACAATATACATAGACACTGTACATTGGTCTCTGGTCTCGTAATCACAGTTAACTATAAAATATTTCAATAATACGAAGTGATTCTACTCTAGTTTCTTTTTCAAACGAAAAAACAATAATATTTACATAAAATATAATATCTTTTCGGTGGTTTATACTGCTATAAAGCCCCCTTTTCATTAAACGATCAAATTAGTTAAAAATCGTACTTTTTCCAAAAAATATAACAAGCTACAGTATAAAATCTATTGAGGATTATTATAATGGAATGAAATTGTATATTTTTGAGATAATTAACTGTTAGATATGATTTTTTATAGCTATATTTGATTATACTAGTTTAGTAAAAATGTACAAGAGGTTTCTTTAATCATGATTAAAGAAACCTCTTGTACATTTTTTAGCTTTTGGTTCTATACAACTAACATAAATTCATTAACTTGAAAATCATAAAATTAGAGACACATCACGCCAGAAGTAAAAATAGTTAATAATACCCATTTTCGTAGTATGTAATTTTTTTTAGTTATTCTGAACTGATGTTTTAGTGACAAGAATACTGAATTCTCAAAACTCAGTAAATCAAAAACTCTGATAGCTTAGTCCAGCTCTTTTCACACTTGATTAAAAAAAAGGTTAAAATGAAAAACATTGTACCCAAGCTATCCGTATAACATAACTATGTATACCCAGATTCAAAAACCTGGATATTTTTTGGCAAAAAAAGTGGTAACAAAACCCAAGGAATGTCGGTGAAAAATATTTAATGACGTTGGTATCACTGAAGCAAAGCACAGAAGCTCGAAACAGTTTTTCGTTTTGAATGCTTTCATTCATCATTTAAATGATCTCTCGTTCGTTTTCGCATTCAAATTTTAACAATTTTCGCTGCACATGTGAGATTATCCGTTGTCGAAGTTTATGTTTTAGTTTTTAGTGATAACGTCATTGTTACTTTGTTGTTATCTGTTATTGTTAAGTTTTCATTCATAAATGGCTTTGTTGACATAAAATATCTAGGATTCTAAATCGGGGAAAGAATAGGTATAGGGAAAATCAGTTTTCTTATGAAACTCAGAAATTTGTTCCGAAATTTCGTGGCAATGGCAAATCCCAATAAACCATTTACATTTAGTAATATGGCCCACAACAGACGGAGCTATAATATACAGGGTACAAAATTAGTAACACTACGTGAACTGCAGGTTCTGTCCATCATTACAAACACGTTTGTGAAGACGCCAGGTCTTAATTCTTGAACTTGGTATTGGTAATAGGTACCCCCCGAAATTCAATAAGGTAAGAAATACTTTATTTGTAGCTGAAAACCATTACAATAATATGTACAATAATCGTTCGTTAGAGAGGTTTTATTTGAAACTCAACTTTAAAACAGCTCTGCCCTGAATTAACAGAAGGTATGAGAGTGGAAGATCGGTCTTATGTAACTCGCTGGGATCCAGACAAAGATATTTTCTCATTTAGTATCAAAGGTGTTTTTTTTTTTTATAATTTAGACCTGGCATCTTCACGAACGTGTTTGTGATGATGGGCATGACCTGCAGTTGACGTAGTGTTACTAAATTACCAACAACCCTGTATATTAATATAATAAGCTATACATTACGGTATACCAAGCTGCCACAGACGGTGGCTATGCTATAAGATATATTTTGCACTCATTAGCTCTGCGGCCGTCATGTCTTGCTATACCAAAATATATCGTGCTATATCTGTCGACATATTTTGGTGACGTAATAAAAATATACGATAAAGCTGCGTCTGTGGTCACTCGCCGGTTACTATAGAAAATATACCGTAATATACTTTGCTATGATTTATATTAATATATGTATATTATAGCTCCTGTTGAGGGCTTTTCTTTGTTACTTACAAAGATAATAAAGAAAATGACAATCAAATAGATTTTTTTTAGAACTAGTAACAATTGAAACAATTGAGCTAACTGTAGACTTACAAACAAGCTACAGGTAGCTCAACTGATCCATCTCAATACCAGTCGGAAGCGTTCCCAAGACGCTGGCTGCATTGCCAAATTTACAAATACTTTACATTACTTCCAAAGTGAATACAAAAGTACTAACGGTACACTTATTCAATACGCTTTACATTTGGTAGAAGGTTCAAGGCATGTTCTGTAGACACTCTTTAATCTGCGTCCACGCTTGTAGATTCTGAAATATAAATAAAATAATCAATAAATAAATAATAATCAATAATGGCAGACTATTCAGACAGCATCACTTAGCCCCAATCAAAGCAGAGCTTGTATTGTTGGTGGGCGAAGGTCCGCCGAAAGAGTGCGACGCAAGAGGTTCACGGTGTTCTGGTCGTTTTCTATGTAT
The DNA here is from genome assembly GCA_947086465.1 of Eupithecia exiguata. Taxonomy (NCBI): domain Eukaryota; kingdom Metazoa; phylum Arthropoda; class Insecta; order Lepidoptera; family Geometridae; genus Eupithecia; species Eupithecia exiguata. Next base: position 3,040,097 of record OX352233.1, on the reverse strand, counting down.
GATAAAAAATATTTATCTATTTATTGTATTATATTATGTCTATCAGTTATCTAGTACCCATAACACAAGTTCTACTTAACTTGGGGTTGTGTGAACTAGTATTTACAATTGAGCTAACTGCAGACTGTTGCAAACAATCTACAGGTAGCTCAACTAATCCATATCAATACCAGTCGGAAGCGTCCAGAAGACGCTGGCTGCAGCGTCTTCTGGATGGCAATCATACAGCGGGGCGTACCTTTTTAGCCGCTTTGACTTGTAACGCGATGAAGGCGACGAGGGTCTCGTGTAGGTCCTTATCTTTCTGCTTTTGGAAGAACTCGATCTCAATGAGAGCCTGTTTTGTGAACTCCCTAGAACAACAAATTTCATTAGTAAGGAGGTCTTATCGCATAGTTTTTAAGGTTGAATATAGTTATTACCCTAAAAGTGTTTACAACGGAATATTTTTTCAGTTATTCCGTACTAATGTAATCAGTTTATTAATCGTATTAGTTGCTAAATAAATAAATACAAAATAGCTGATGGCGCATGTAACTGTGCCAAAATAAAGGAAAACTTAAAACGCTACAAATTATGGTAAAAGATAATTCTTTTTCGGAGATCGTGGAAATCCACGATATTTTTAAAAGGCGGTATCCCAACTCACACTAGCACCGCTATCTATTTTATTTTATTATTACGAAGACAGTAGAATTTTCATAAAACGACTGGGCAGTTTGTGATACCTATCAACCTTTTTTTAATAGATCTAATATAGTTTTATTTTGTATAGTTATAAGCAGAGATGCGAAAACAGAAATTGGTTACCACCAATTTGGTAGTTTTTGGGAGCCACTAAGAGTAACTTCGCATCTCTGCCTAAACTAGAAAAAATTATAAATAAATAAATAATGCTTGGACAATTCACACAGCATTATCTAGCCCCAAGCTAAGCAGAGCTTGTGTTATGGGTACTAGATAAGTGATATACATAATATAATACAATAAATATATAGATAATTCTATTCCATTCGATGTCTTGACGTGGTTGGTGGTTGACGGTAGATGTCACCACAAGTGCCTTAATGAGGATGGTATCAGTAGGTACTCACTCTAATTCCTTATTAGCCTTGTCGATAGCCTCCTTATCAGTCTCGATCTTGGAGTCCAGGGCGCGCGTGGACTGGTCCCGAACTATGTCCGGGTCCGTGGTCCCGAATATCCGGGACATTATGCCGGATTTACCAGCCGCGGCCCGGTTGCGGTCCGATATCCTGTGCAACGGATGAAGAGTTAACATTCGGTATGGTTTCATTTATTTATTCTTTAATGTCGACTGGATAAATATCTTAAGAGGCCTGCGGATGATGATTTGCCCATACAAACGTACTACCAAAATGATTTATAACTCGAGCATATTTCCACCATATCATGTTGTTTTTTGTATACGAATAGAATATATCTAGGTCCCTGGTTGGTTTTTTTTAAATAATTCGCACCTATAATGAAATGTAAGCAAAAATATGCAAAATCGTATTTAACATACTTTTACGTCTAAAATGATATGTTTTCGTCCTATTCGTTTTGTATTAAAAACAACAATATCGTACGTTTTGTTTGTTAAGGAACATAGCTTATATTGTCTAGTTACAGAATAACAACACAATGTCGAAGATTCAACAACTTTTCAGTCATCATTTTTGGTATTACGGAACATAATAATTCACGAATTGAAGTTGCGAGCAGCTGTCGCCGGATTCTTAAGGAATCCATCTAGAATAGAATAGAATAGAATAGAATATAATTTATTTTGTTAAAAGACTTACACATACTTACATTAAAATACACAATAAACTTAGAATAACATACAAAAATGTAAGCCCAGTAACAAAATGGCTCTGCCTCAGCATGGCATCTCATAGATGGATTCCTTAAGAATCCGGCGACAGCTGCTCTCAGTATATTGCAGTCCTTTTATACGAAAGATTAATAGACTTATTACTATTCCATAATTAATTACCCTAAGCTAAAGTTAGGTTTAGTTTAGGTTTTGGTACTAACAAAAACGACATCATTGTTATGTTACTGATTAAAGCAAAACCAACGAAACGGTCGAATTGATCGCTGTATTAAAAAACTGACTGTATGGTCACTTACTACGACACTTTTTACGAACCGTGCTGTTGCGAGGAATGAAATTCGAGTAGGCGGAATGAGATCGTTATATCGAAAGCCATTTTTAAATATTTGGAGGTTTCAGAGGTACTGTATTTTTGACCTTCGAACTTAAAGGAAAGGAAGCGAGTTAAAAATACATACAAACGTTCTACATAATGTGAGAACGGTTTATAGGGAAACCCAATTTATTGCACATCAATTTAATTAATTTTAATTTAACATGGGGGCGTAGCCCCGATTTTATTTGCCTGTTTGCATTTGCGTTTACCTCACCTCCCGTTAAAAAACTGACATTAGAGGGAATTTTTGTGTAGCAATTCTTAATACTTTAATGTTTTTGACAGATGGTTTTCTGGTCCTGATAATACCTGGTTTGCAGCGTCTGATGCGCGTTCTCCGTGGTCCGTTGCATCGCCTCGTGGTTGGTGCAGAGATGCTGCAGTGCGCCCGCGTATAGAAGGTACTCTTTCAGTTGATCGCATAGTTGCTCCTCTTCTTCCGCCACACAGTCTATGCTCTCTGCTATTGAATCTGTAAGTTTATGTTCCGTCATCAAACAGTGTTTAAATAAATATCTGCCACCAATATCTGCTATTTAGCTTGCCGCATCAAGCATCTTTTTTTTTTTTCATTTATTTATGTTTCACATTAAGTACTAAAATTATCTTAAAGCTAACCTAAACCGTAATTCGGTTTGTCCGTAAGCCTCTTAGTCTCTATGATATATCTAATGAAATGTACTAGTATGTACCTATGTACTAGTATGTGTATGTAGTATGTATCTGTTAGCATTCTTTCGCAGATCGTCATCCCACCTGGCTTAGGGCGACCAATCACATTAAATAACACCGTATACGTGGCTTTTTGAGATGAGAGTGGATGGCCAAATCAGAAACCATTAGAGTTTACAAAATTCGTGAACGGAGTCCTGACTTTTGACAAAACGAAAACTGAATATTTTCATTTTTTTACTTTTGCAGGAAATCGACCCCATTGATTTTCCAAAAAAATATGACATCCTGTACTTTTGCACCAACGGAATTGGTTGCTGATAAGGATCAATCTTTGTAAAGAAATGCATTTTCGAAAATGAAAGGAAATTACTATTTTACACTGAAAACACACTAAGCATAAATGTAAAAAAAAAAGTTTTCCGCTGCCGCTAGCCAGTAGTATTTTTATGGGGTTTATCCTCGGTAAAACATCTATTTTTAATGAATTTTGGAAAAAAATATGAAAAATTTAATTAAATTTAATTTAAAAAAAAAACTGGCAGTAACGAAAAACAACCAAACAAACATCGACTTCACAAAAAACATTATCAAAACAAAATCTACACTAATATTAAAAAGAGGAAATATTTGTATGTAAAGAATAAACTTAAAAACTACTGGACCGATTTCAAAAATTCTTTCACCATTAGAAAGCTTTTCAGGGACTGACATAGGCTATATTTTATCCCGGAATTCCTACGGGAACGGGAACTACGCGAGTGAAACCGCAAGACCCTGCTAGTATTCAATGTTTAGAAAACACTCGACCATGTAGGCTGTATTAAAGGTCTGCTTTCTTCAGGGCTAGATTACGTTGTGTGGTCCAGAATTATTATACCAATGGTTGCGCTAAGTTAAGAACTCACCAAAATAATGGCCAGCCTTTTGCAATCCATCCCCCATTTCCTTCTCAATGACGCTCCATTCGCTAAACAGTTTGCCGTAGTTCGCGTGTAGTTTACACAGCGCGTAGTTTTTCTCTATTATTTTTGACCTGGAATTGTAATTATTATGGTCATTACATAACTATTTACCATGTTAAATTATCTCAATTAATTACTAAAATCATTGCCTGTAGCTTGCAGTTGAATATAGCGTAGGACTTCGTGATAATGCATTTTTAAAGTTTGACAAATAGTTTCAGACATATTTCCCCTGTAGGTGGAGCTAACGGCGCTGTCGCGCGGCGAGTCAATAACGCTTTGTGCTGATAGTAAAATTAACTCACCTAGTGTATAAAAAGTTTCCTAAATTAGTTTCTAGTTGCTTGCCGTAGTTTTTGACACTCTCTATCTCTGGATCTGGCTTCTTCAGTCTTATTGATACTGATAGTGACTTCAGCTTGTTTTCTGCTTGCAGTAAATATCCTGCAACAACAGAAAACATTAAACATAACAAAACTATTATAATTGTTTTGAAAAAAATAAAAAATGACTTAAAATTTTACTGTTTTTAAGTTTTGCGAGACAAATACTAATCCATTTATGAATCATCCTCTATACAATAGCGCGATGTGATAGATAGTCTATCTCTATGAATGAAGGGTCGGTCGTTTTGGACTTGTAGGCCAAGCGTATAGAACTAAGGTCACATCTACAATTTGTATGCCATCATTGACATGGTAGAACATCATGAACTTATATCTAGACAGACCTTATTTTGTATGCACATAGAATTCTTGCAAATAAATAATTGAATATGAATATACGGAGATGCGGGGCGTCGTGCGTTGCGTTGGGCGGTGCACTGAATTCAAACACATGGCGTTGTGGAGTGCGAGAGAGAGGAGAGCCGCCACGCCACACGCGACGCGCGACGCCCCGTCGTCGTCGTCTCCGTAGACGAGTCCTAAGGTAGCTTATGAAAGCGGCTTTCTACGTGTTATATCTAGCGAATATGTAGCCTACCCAATTTACCGGCCAGCTCCGATATGTTCATCTCCAGAATGGATTTCATGACCAATGAGCGTGCTATTATGCTATTCCAGAGCTACAATAACATCTGTGCAAAAACACCGTAAGCCCATTGAGTGTCACTGTCACACTAGCTTTGTATTTCGACGGTGCAAGTCACGGTGCTAACCGGAGGGGCGCATTGCTGCTAGACTATAGAGCGTGCGAGTCGGTGGTGGGAATTAACGCAATAACGCTGTAAGTGGGATCGCAGACGTCCCCCGTTATGCTAAGATGAGTAGCTGGCTACATACCGCTATCAGTGATGGTCTCCCTCCAGCCGTGCTCCTGCTGCAGGAAGTTGAGCAGCTGGTCGTCGAAGCAGAGCCGCGGATGCGAGGCGCAGCGCAGGAGGAAATTCTCCAGCCCGGCGCGACGGCGTTCTATGAATGAGGGGTCCGTTGTGTCGGACTTACGCCACGCGTATAGGACCTGGAAAAGGGTTCTTTGGTTTACTTCACACTATCACTCTATCCACTGTGGTCTCAGTCAGCGGTAGACCTGCAACAGCGCTGCTGCAATACAATCTCCTCAATGACCTATTGTATATGCATGTGACTTCAAAAAAGCTGATTATTTATATTTGTATTCTCTATAGATATAAAGAAATATATCCATGAAATATGTCCAGCAGTGGATAGGCTGGTGATAGAAATACGTTTGCATATAAATTTTTTATTTTTGATATTTTAGGACTCAATCGCAAGATTTCTAGATGTGACGTCACCGTTCACCGTATTGTCATAAAGCTTTTAGCGGGAAATCTTTTTTGAAAGAAAGGAAATTATGTGTCATCATTTTTGTGACATGGTTTAAATATTTTTTTGTTTGTTTTTTATTAGTTTTATGTGAAATCAGCTGTCGCATGACACCTCAATTATACCAATTGCTATACAATAATTGACTGACTCATCTAATGTAATTGACCTTATAAAACCGAATAGCAGAAGTGAGTAACACACAGGCTTTGGTAAGTAACATTGTATGTTTGTTATCTTTTTAAACCTAAACAGATCTCAATGAAATTTGGCAGGGAGGTAAATGGTATCCCAGGGATGGATATAGGTAACCTGGAGGGCCTGTGCAAAGCCACGGGCAACAAGTCCTCTATAAATAAAGGAGAATTTGTATATGTTTGCTAGGAGTTTAGACTGTATGTAACGTTAGTGTTTCTCTGTCTATTAGCCAAATCATTAATTTGCTAACTTTTAAAGTCACTCATAAAAAAAATTATTAGGTAAATGTACTGATAAATGAACATTTAATTAAAATTGCATTTAGGCTCATGGCCATGTTAATTTTAAAAGCATCTATGTAAGTAAATCCAATTCTAATACTGGTCTAAATTGATATGAATATAACAAAGTTTGCAAGCCTGTTAAGAGCACAATCTTTACACTTTGTTTCTATAAAAATGTTTTAATAAGTGGTTCGTTGGCAATGCCTTAATTAAATAAATAAACACAGTATAATATGTATTGTGTTCAGAACTATACAGAAAATTATGTGTACAGAAAAATCTACTATTTGGTCTGCCAAATGGTGGATTCCTCTCAGTCAGAGTCATGACACACTTTAGATCACAAAGCCATAGAAGTAAGTAGTAAATTAATATTGGGACAACAGTATTTTGTACATACCCGCTTCTCTGGCAGAGGTGGTATCACAACGTGAGGATATGTCACTTGCAGGTAGTCATGTATCTGTTCAAATTCAGTGTACCTTCTCCAAATTGTGCTTATTTTAGACTGCACTAGTTTGAACTCTGGATCTGTTACCCTGAAAACAATGTTAATGATTCAACCCTATTTACTTGTAGACTCATTTAAGCCCTGATTAGGGCTTTGTTTTACAACTACCTATCTATTAAAGTTCACAATTTGATGGGTTATAAAAAATAAATAAGACATTGATGATGATGATTGTAGGAGGCAAATAATTTCTTGCAATGTTTTCCTATAATGCAACAAATTATAGTTAATCATTATAATAATAGTAATTCTTTATGACATGAAACCTTCGATCAAAAATAAGGAGTTCGCGGCCTCCCCCGTAGATTCCTAGAGCCTTACAAAAATGTCAATCAAAATTGGGTTCGTTTTGTTTTGACGCAGATAGTTTGCGCAGAGCCTGACAAGTTTTTTCCATACGGAACAAGAGATTGGTGGAGTCGAATTCATTTTATTTTATTTTGTAAGTAGGTAGGTACCTACCTGAGAATTATATACCTACCTACTCAGTTTATTTTCTATAAGGATTAATTAACAGAATTCAGGTAAAGATAACGAATCATTTATTGATGAAACTATAAATTGGTGTCTCAACAGTAGGTATTTATACAAAAGGGTCATTTCAGACATACAATAATTTAAACTTACAATACAATTTCAGGCAGGCACTCTAGATTAAAAAGAACTGGTTCCTGTCTGCGGCTTTGCACGAGTTTTTTTTACGGGAAAAAAATAAACGTTTTATAAATTCATACTTCTGGTAGGTAGGTAAGAACCTAGTCTTTCTTTTATTAGAGAGTCTACGCAAATGAAATTTTAGGGCGGGCCAACTAATTATTTTAAAAATCATCAACTAGTAATATTAAACTTATTTTTATGAAAAATATATTAATACATACTATAAATGAAAAAAAAAATTTAGAAGAAATAGCCTCTCCATTTATCAATTTAGAACAAAATTAATATTTTAACATAGGCAAACCAAACAACAATATTTTATGCTGATTTCACAAGTATATGACTCACATCTCAATATACGGGTAAAAAATATATATAAACTTACTGAAAACTTTGGACGAGTGATTCTTGCATTTTTTGTACCCATGCTTTTTGTCTGAACGCTCAAATGACACTAGTTGAAAAGCTTTCCTAACATGTCAAAATGTATCTCTTTTGCTACTGAAGGTTGTGGCGTGCGCACTGTGAATCTAAGGGGGGCCGGCAAAGCCGGACATTTTTGATCGATGCATGAAACATATACTTAAATAAGGAAATGGGGATGGGGAATGTACTAAATTCCACTGAATTACTGCTAAGCATAGGTACACTAATAAGTATAGTTTGACCGAAACTGGTGTACCGCTCCACCTTTACAAGATTGTATTGCTATACCTGCTTAATTAGCTTACCTAAGGCTTCGGCTTCGAGAAATTGGGTGTATACCTACTATAACAACATGTAATATTTGAGTGTGTCTGATAAGAGTACCTATCAAAATCTAGATAGAAGGTTTTATTGCATACAAATACCTAATTATCAGACTTGATAAGTGATAGCAATATATTTAATAAATACAGTTTTCAGCAGCGTGAAACGAACATTTAGCATGAATGTTGTAAGCTTTTTTTAATTAGCATGAATGAGAAAGACTCACAAAGAGCTGTAATTTCTGAGATAAACAATAGACTCTAAAAACTTACTTTACGTCAATTAGATACACTGTGTAATGATCTCGCACATGCAGAGTGCCATTAGCGCGCTTTTCAGACTCCACAATAGTAATATCAACATGTTTTATTAGCGTATCCTGAAAGAAATCACAAGAAATTAGACAAAATTAAAAACATTCAAAAAAGTAGGCGTACCGAAAACTTACTTGGCTTTCAAAGTCGTCTATGCTCTCTATACCACTGGGAGATCTAGACGCTTTTATGGGTGAATTCTCAACCGACATTTTTGGAAGATTTGTAGTATAGAGCGGAATTTTAGAATTTAAATGGAATATTGTTTGATTTGAACCAAAGAAAGCAAAAAATGCAAATTGCAAAGTTGACAATTGACATGACGTGACATCCAGCAGACAGCTGTCAGAACATTCGTTTGACATTGACATGCTTCAATGACACAGGACCTATGGCAATATTTTATCCACGGGCGCATGGACGGAAGAAATCACCCCCCTTATGCGCCCTATAGGCGCTTCTACACTAAATAAATAATAATAATAAATAAATAATGCTGGACAATTCACACAGCATAATTAGCCCCAAGCTAAGCAGAGCTTGTGTTATGGGTACTAGATAATTGGTAGATATACATAATATAATACAATACCTACATAGATAGATATTTTTTATCGTACAGAGAAAACGTCCAGAACACCCTGAACAAATGTCTGCAGATCGTTCACACATTTGTCCCGAGGCGGGAATCGAACCCGCAACCTCCTGCGTCGCAGGCAGACCTTCGCCCACCGCGCCACAGAGGTCGTCACGACTATCGCCGGTGATGGCTTTGGAAAAGGATGGCATCCGCCGCCGGATGACGGACATCATGGCAACGGTAAGTGGCGCTAGATTCATGCAGACCCAGAGTGGCCGCATGATGACGATATTGGGTTGAGTGTGTTAAGTAGGTAAATGTACTAAGTAGGTACATAATTAACCCACTACTCAAATTACCCAAGTAAATTTACTTGGGTAATTTGAGTAGTGGGTTTATTAGTCTAGACTAAAACTAAAACTTACAGATACAATTGTATCTGTAAGTTTTATGTGACTAATAAAAAAATTACTTACTTTACCTAACTTACTAAAAGTTATTTTAACTTCTGTCGTGTGGTGTAGTCGCCAATTGCCCGCGTTGTAGGGTTGGGTAGGGATCTATTTCAGCCGTGGGTTTTTTAAAAATGTTTTCTAATATTTTGCCGGTGTATTAAACATGTCCTGGAACTCAACGTCAAGCCGAAAACGGAGGACGGGTGGGCTCATGACGACCCAGAAAAACCACAATATCATGGGTCTATGTCAAAAGTCTAACTTTATTTCTTTAGGCTTACAAAATAAGCAGAAGTCAGATTTTATACATAAACAGCTTAATAAATAGTAATTATTATCAAATAAGAAACAAAATGTTATTGATTTGGTTCGCTTCAACATGTCAATGGTTTCTGCGTTAATGGTCCGCTTTCGGCTTGACGTTGAGTTTCGGGACACTCTGTATATTCTGTACCACTGCCACACAACACAAAATTGTGCATTGAAATCTGGGCTTTAATGCGTAATATTCAGATGCATATTATATTGACGGCATCAGTAAACTGACAGCACGTTCGCTCGCTTGCAGCTTGTCGTAAGCCATTGATATATCTAAAGATAACGAGATTAAGCCCATTTTTGAATATTCATTTTTGTGGTGTGAGGTAGCCGTGTTGGACTTGTGAGCGCCAATCTTTATAAATTATCATGTAAATGACAGAACTGTAAGGTTAGGAAAGAAATACAGCAGGTGATTAGTAAAAAAAAGACAGGGGATAGCTGAAGAGATTAATAATGGATTAATTCAATGAAATATACTTTTATAAATATAGAATATGTATTTGGTACCTAAAACCTAAACAGCAATATTATTAACTAAGAACAATCGTAATTTAAATCACAGAATTAACGTTGTATTTACAGTCAAACTTTTTTATAAAACAACAACTATTGTATTTTTTTTGAGAATTACAACCATAAAATATAAAATTGAGCTAACTGCAGACTGTTGCAAACAATCTACAAGCTCAGCTGATCCATATCAATTCCAGTCAGAAACGTCACCAGACGCTGGCTGCATTGCCCCGCATTACGGCAAATAATAATTATTTTATTAATAATTGGTATGGTATGGTAAACTGTGCAGTATTAAAGCTCTGTGCATATTAATCCAAAAACGCTATCCAATGCACATTTTTTGTGCTGTAGCGTAGCGGTAGCGGCCCTGATCTGTAACAATCTTTAAGCAATTGACAAAAACGTTAGCAACCAAGTGAAAACTGTGAAATTATTTCATAGTACGGAACCCTTAAAAAACTAATTAAACAAATGAAACTAAAAATTGTATCGGAAAAACGGGATACATTAATAATATTGATAAATAAATAAATTATAATGCTAATGGTCATCGCGATTATAACATTTTATTCTACATTTGTACGCACTACATTCTTGCGCATTCTCTCAAATTCCATTTATTGTTGCACTTTTAGTTTACACGCACAAAATGTTTTAAGGCCTATTTACACTTAGCGATGATGTCTTTTACACTGCGTACGCACAACGCATCTATGGGCATCTATGCTTTTCGTAGAGGTTCTACGATATTCGTAGAGGCTCTACGATCTTCGTAGTGGATCTACGATCTTCGTAGTGGGTCTACGAGCTGCGTGTGCTCACGCGTAGAGGTCTTGCGGGGTGCGTGGGACGCGCGGGGGGCGGGTCTCGCGTCATATCCATGTCCGCTCGACATTGGGCGCGTCAGCCAACCTACACTCTCCGTGCGGATCGGACGCGCCGCGCCGTTGTCAGGCCGTGCTCACCATCGTATTGTTGTACGTGCTATTCATCGAGATTCGCATCGTGCCTGAAAACGAAACTTGATTTTCATGCATGTTGAGGTTTTTAAGGCAATAGAAATAGTGGCTATTATACTAGAAGCACGCAATGAGAAGCAAAGTCGACGCCGAGCCTAACTACTTGATAGAAAGCCGCAAGGTTGTGCCACGTCTTTACACAACATTCAGAATGGCCTTGTTTCTTACTTGTTTATTTTATTTGCATGAAGCAAGATGGGGGAGCCATGTGGGTTTTTGATGAATTTTGTCGTCCTGAACAAACCTATGAAGAAGAATATCATTATCTATGAGTTGGTCAACATTTTAGCAACTCTTTCTGTGTTTGAGAGTATTCAATTCTGTATATATATAACATATATTTTGAATTAGACATCAATTAAAACATAAAGAAAAGGCCTTTGATAATTATGCAACCTCATCAACGCTAAAGCTACTATTTCACGCTGCCGCCACATATCAGGATAGCGCTACTAAGATGGTGTAAAATGCAAAAAGAGAAAACCAGCCAGCTATAACAGATATTTCGATTTATTTGGTATATTTGGTACCGATGTCTAGTTGACGGTCAGGGAAATAGATACAATCCAATATTTAGATGATATTAATATCTGAACCTGAGAGAGGTATGCAGTGCAGCCGTAGAGACACAGATGGCGCTGTCTACAATGGAAATGTTCTTATTTTGTATTTATTCATCAAACATGTATCTATTCTTACAGGCGTACCCAATGTAATAGAGTATCTAATCAAAATATTATTTCAAATTAAATATCATTAAACAATAAACACCTTATTCTCCTTTAAATAAACCTTCAATAAAATCTGTCAAAGTGGGTGTCGTGATGTAACGAACGTAAACTCAACTTTCTACTTTTTGAAATTGAAATGAAATTGTGGATTGGAACAGTAGGTAACGAAATGTCTCATACCTACTCTGTTAAATGGTAGGTCTTTTTAAAAACCAGACAAACGCTCTGCTATCTTAACTGCAAAGTCTCCCGATATGTAGCGTAGCGGCACTACTCACAAAAAGCCCTAAGCATCGCAACAAAAACGAAAGAGCACCATTCTTACTTGTACCGTTCTTTCTGCTGGGCGAGAGGGAGCGAACAGATCGATCCATTCTCTCGGTGCCGAAGGGCCGGTGCCTTGTCAGGCCGTCGTGTCCAAAGGCCCCGCAGCACCAGAAGAACTGCTTGAAGCCTCGCCGGAACCTAGGGCATAAGCGATATTACAAACACAAGAAAGGAAGGAAGGAAATATATGGATGATTTTGTCATATGACTTAAATATTGATGATAAGAGGAAGAAAATTGAAAAGAAAATTACTTGATTAGTTCTATTTAGATAGACCTCTACTATTCCTAGCAGCGTGAGTGAATTTTTATTGAATCAAGATTCCGATTATAAAATCAACTCAATAATAGGATAATCAATCAGTATCCCTTATTGCAAATTGCTTCTGTCAGCCGACAGTGGTCCATTTACCATTTTGAGTTTTCATGACTGCGGTTTGAACCATATGGTATATGAATGCATGCAATACATTCATATACCATATAACGCGTCAAATAACGCGTCTTTAATTTTAGTTTTTAATATTGTATGTATGTTAGTTTTAAGATATATATTACTATGGACCGTAGAATAAGTTAAAATAAGATCTGTAACTGTTCTATAGTCTGAAATAAATGATTATTATTATTATAATGTATGCATGAAATGTTTAATTTCTTTGATCTTCGGACATAGGCCTCAGAATTATTTATTTTTTAATTTCTCCTTACTAAGTATAAGCCAAAAGAAAGAAACCAAAAGACTATTATATATCTTTTGGTTAATTTCGCCAAAGTCGTTAGACATGTTAAAAAAAAGGAGACCCCCTTTCTATCTTACTATACAAACTTATATACCCAAACTTACTTAGAATTCATCCAGCAGTAGATAATAGGGTTGTACATAGAGTTGCTCATCGCCAGCCAGTAAATACCCAGGTAGATCTCCTGGATATGCTCGTAGTTGACCACATCCGGGTAGTATGACGTCACGAGGAAGTACACGTGGAACGGCAGCCAGCATACGGCGAAGATTACGACCACCACTATCATCATTTTGACGACCTGCAAAGTGTCAGAAAGATTAGGTTGGGAGTCTGATCTTTATGTTGTGTGTCATAAAGTTCAGTTTATGAACACTAGGTCTTTTAGTAGTGTAGAAGTTTTCACCATTTTATTACGATGCTGTTTAATAGGAAATAAGCCAGGCCGGAAAGTTATCAGATAAATGGGACTTTAATGGTCGGAGGAGGCAGTGTTCCAGCTGTGGACGTATATTTATTTATTATGAAAGGAACGCCGACAGCGTATACATACCTACATAGAACATTCGTAAAGACGGGTTGACTTATTTAGACAGGTTCTTATACATACCTACGCTAATAACAGCAGGCTGACACAACATCTATAGAGGAAAGATTTGTTTGTTTGTTTAAATTGAATAGTCTCCGAAACTACTGGACAGATTTGAAAAATTCGTTCACCATTAGAAACCTACATTATCCCTGATGAACCTAGGCCTAATATAAAATTATAACTGTGCAAAGCCGGGGCAGACCGCTAGTTGTTTATTAAATATTACTAAAAACTAAATAACCTATTTAGTAATAGAATTATACACTAAATTATAATAATGAGATCAAATCAGTAGGTAGGTATAACAAAAATACAAAATATGAAACATGTTATTAAACTTATGAAAGCTTATTATAAAATACTCAAAACTTTCTTAATTTAATAAATAATCAATAAAATATAATGAAATAAATTAAAGACGTATAGCGATGATGATAATGAAGTATTATTCGGGTTAACAATCTTTAACTTGATCCTCAAGACAGAGGGCTTTTCAGGTTAATCTAAACTTAATAGAAGAGCATCTATGTAAGTTATCATTTCATTTTGATAGTAACTACGAGTATGATAAGGTCGATATTTGTTCATTATGGAATGAAACTTATTCTGAAAAAAAAAATGGCGTCCTAATGACTGTGGCAATATGAACGTTTGTGAGCTCGTATGATGATGATGAACTATTGTAATTTGGACTTTATTATGCAGATCTAAAAGCTCTTTCAACTTTTCATTTAAATTGACTTTGTGAAATATTTTTCTACCAAGAGCTTAATCTGTTTAATATTCATATCCAAACCCAAGAAAACGTTGAAATGGTTTTTTTACTCGTATTTGCATGATTTTTCCATTCTCAATATCTAAGACCGCGACCAATGAAAACCAGGCCCCAACTAAAACTAAGGAACAATGAATGGACATCAGACGTGCCAAATCACTCCCTAACCTTAACCTAACTTTTATATTACAAATTTATTATAATGTTTGTAGATTATGTAAGTATGTAGTGTAATAGTAGATTGTTTTACAAGGGACTAAACCATCCCATTATATACGAGGTTGTTATACTCCCGAGCGTAGCGAGGGAGGATGAGAAGACCGAGTTATAATGGGTGGTTTTGGCCCGAGTAAAACACTCTACTTTTCACTTCGATTGCGAGAAAATAAAACAATTCAAAATTAGACAATTTTCAGAAATTTTATTAAAAATTAAATGTGCAGTTAGAGCAATTTTGAATGTTTAGTGATATGTTTTTCCCGGGCAATTTTATTTCGGTTCTCTGTGATTGGGATGTGTGTGTAATATTTTGAGTTGATTGTTGTGGAGTAAAAGTTGGAGAGACTCGACTCATGCTTGAGTTTCGTGCATTATTAAGATCTGAGTGCGGCTTCAGCTGAGTTGACATATTCATCCAATCCCGCGATGTAGATGCTTGGGGTTCTGTAATGTTTGGTAGAATATTGATTCCTTCCGTAATCCGCTGCGTGACGTGATACTTGTTTTGTATAGAGTCCTCTATATAACCTTCAGCCACTTGATCGGACCTCCATCCACCGTGCCGTTTTAATGTCGTTATATTCGCACCCGAGTCCGCCAACAGAGTCGCGGATGTTCTGCGGAAACAATGGCCCGTGTAGAGTTCCGGATTTGGTAAATTTAGATAAGTGGCAATATCTTTAGGCATGTTACCAAATTTATTTTTGCCTATGACTTGCCTTGTGCATTTACCATTTTGATAATTTAGAAAAAATCTTCTCGTTGAAACATTAGTGGGACGTAACTCCTGATAGGCTTTAACTATATTAAGGTATTCTCCACTGATGACAAATTTACGCTCTTTGTTTGTTTTCGTGTTCGGCAGACTCACAGCTTGTAGGTTTGTATCCGTTTCTACGTCTTCTAGCGTTATATTAGCAAGCTCTATTCCTCTGCATGCACCGCTGATTCCATAAATTAAAGCAACCTGTTGAACAAAAAAATAAGTGTGTTATTAATCGTAATAACCTAGGTACATAATTTAGGTATGTAGGTAGGTATCTATTTATTTAGTTTGAGTTGAGTACATAAGTAGTAGGTTACCTTTGTTGCCAAGTATTGTTTATTTGGAGCGTTATTTAAAAATGTTTCGATTTCTTGTGTCGTCAAGACTTTAGATTTTTTTGCCTTGTATCCAGTGGACAATTTCTTCAGTAAAGCCGTTAAATTTACATATTTTTTAATATCGACGTCGTGTCTCGTTTGTAAGGTCATTCTTAACATTGAATATGTGCTCCAAAGAGTCGACGATTTGAATTTTTTCGATAATTCATCAAAATAAGTGAGAAAAACCCCTTCTGTAAAAGAATCCACACGTTTCTCATCTCTCCATTTCATAAAATTTTCGTAACTCTTTAAATATATTCCACGTGATTTTGTCGGCAACAGATTCATAATTATTTCTTTGCCCTTTTCTTCCATTTGCATATTAGCATCTTCACTATCACTTGATGACATTTTTCACGTTCACAATTTGGAAGTAAAAGTCAGGAAGTTAAACGTAAAAGTTTGTGATTTGGAATGAAGAAAATTCTAGAGATTTAGCGCCAATACCATCTTTTTTTTTAAATCTCTATTAAACCCGCAACGAAACAGTTCGCATTCTACCGTGAAGGGAAGAATCAAGCTTCATAAAACATCACCAAGAAGGTTCTATTTTCAAAAAAAGATTGACGGAGCACCAAGAAGTCGAGTTTTTATGTAAGAGAACGAATGCTTTGTACTGGCTGATGATTTTAGACAAAAATTAAAAAGAAAAATTACTTTTTAGCCCGAGGGATTAAACTCGAGTTTTAGGCCTGCTAAGCTACACTATTATGATACACTTTTCGAGCAAGAGAAGTGAAAACTTATTATTGTTTTCTTTAATTTTTATTTTTATGAGTGCCACCGTCTTTGTTATTCGTACATGTCCAGTCCATCCCAAGGTTGCCTGGAAGAGATCGCTTATAATGATAAAGCCGCCTTTGTACTTCATTTTCTCGTAGCTGTTATTTCTGCACTGTTTTTGTGTTGTGTGGTACAACAAAGTATATCTATGTTTCTATCTACTTAACGATTTCCAAATAATCTATACTAATCCTCACTAATATTATAAATTCAAAAGTGTGTTTGTTTATTTGTTTGTTTGTCCTTCCTTCACGCTCTAACTAAGCAACCGATCGACTTGATTTTTGGCATACAGTTAGTTGAAAGGGTGGAGAAGTAACATAGTCTACTTTTTTCCTGGTAAAACATTAAATTCTCATGAGAGATTAACGGGAATATTAGTACTCAACGATGATGATGATGATGATGATTCGTATTGAACGGGAAAAAAGGCCATTTTAACCCCTAGAAATGTGAATTGCGAATTGAACGCGGGTGAGACCGCGGGGCACAGCTAGTAATATTATAAAGAGGTAAAGTTTGTGACGTTGTAGGGCTAATCTCTAGATTTACTGAACCAATTTTGAAAATTCTTTTACCAATAGAAAGCCACGTTATTTGTGAGTGTCATAGGCTCTATTAACCCGAAAAATGAAAAGTGTGGGCGAGGCCGCGGACAGCAGCTAGTTCTAAATAATACTACCATCTGCTTGGTTCAAAACTTGTCGTAGGCAAAATGCTCGTTCCATGTTGCAAATAAAATGGATTGTTGAAGGTACCGAAGTTGGGGCCTAGTAGGTACCTGATAAGAAATACCAACTCAGTCGTGCTTGCAGATTTTTATTTCACATTATCACGATTATGATAAGCGCAAGTCTAGACGGAAAGAGAATTTTGTGAAAAAACACGGTTTTTCCATTACTGTATTGCACCAACTCAAAGCAGTTCGAGAAAATCTTTTGCCGGTATTCGCCGCAAGCGAAGTTTATAGGAACATTTATGAGTTTTACGAGATTGTATACATAGTTTCAAATAGTTTCTCGTTGAACTTGTTAACAAAACAAAGTAATTTTCTCGCTTGTTTCCTCCTCATCAAATACCGATTTTAGTGATCAACTAAACAATAATAATATTTGTATTGTTTGTAATAAATTTTATATAAATTCGTTGTTAAGTTAATTTAGTCCTAATACTTAAAGTACCTACTTCAACACCAATATTTTAAAGAGGTAAAAATTTTAATGCATACCTACTTGCTAATAAAAAGTAACAGGAACATCGGAAAATGCATACTATATTGCGAAAAAAGTCTGAGAACCATTGATTCTTTGTTTACGTTATTTCTTTTGCTCGGATGAATGGGGTACCTAAATTTCAAGGGATTTCTCGCTCAGATGTGTGTGCGAGTGTGTAAATCATTAGTTCGGTGTATCCACCGAGAGAAACGTTTGTAGCACGTTTATCGTACCGTGTTCGCTGTAGGAACATTCATGTTCTTGATAGACAAACCAGGGTCGAGATAAATTCTGTAACTGGCAGATTCACGGAATGTAGTGCAAATTTCTTCCAGTACAAATTAGCATACGGCTTCACTGAAATTTACGCATACAACTCATATTCAACATCATCATCCGCACCGGACTTCACCCACTGCTGGGTATAGGCCTGCAAACTCTTGTGCCACTCCACAGTCTCCACACCGTCCTGCGTCCTCCACACCCATTTCAAAAAGACACCTGTATTAATTGCGGTGGTGATCTCTAAAAGACGAACGGACGATCAGCGGCATTAACGTTTACCGTAGGTACTAACACCACTTAAAAACGAAGCTTAATTTGAGTAGGATGCGCTGTTTTATATATTTTCTACTTGGGTTACTGTGGCATTTTCCCTCATTAACTTCGACCTAATCTCCTTATTTTATGGAAGTGAACCGATTAAGCCTAGGCTTTCTTCTTAAACTTTTAATGAGACAGAGATATTATCTTTCATTGTCGACGCTCAAGCTTTTCTTTTCAGTTCGTAGAGCACCTTGATAAAAAAAGTTGTTCATTTTGATGTCATAAAATAATAAATTAAATTATTGACCGGCCAACTGGTAATAAATTGATCATTGATGCGTTACGATCAAAAGGGTCACAGTTTTTCGTTTGTTGGAGATTTCTTTGTGATATTACAAGTTTCGAAACTATAAAGAAATGTTTCAGTTTGAATTCAAATCATTCCTGCCTAAACCTAAAAAGAATAGATAATATATACCTAAAACTTACCTTCAAATAAAAACGCGTTATCGTCCAAATTTTTTCCATTCTAACAAATAAGCTGTTCTTTCACGCGAATGAATTCACGGACACGGCAGAAACCCTCCATATGTACATACATTCATCTGTTTCTTTTATGAAGTAGATACTTTCCCCCTATAGATTATGTAGATTGCTTTGAAATTCGAATCCACACATTGCTAAAAAACCCGCTATATTCACACGAATGCCGAAATCCGCGCGGTTTCACGGGTAACAAAATAAACCATGTTTTTCAATTAAGTTGTAGCTATGTTGTAGCTACGTTCATTTTGCAGTTTCCAGCTACATGGCGGAAACTAAAATGTAATAGCTAAATGCTCTCGAAAACGGCCACATTTGCATGGGATTACAATTAGGGGAAAAGTTTAATTAAATGTACGATATGTCAGGATCGAGATTTTCCGGAAATTTAAACGAAAAGAACATTCGAATAAGAAATTGCTCGCTTCTTTTTATGGTTCGCGTAAATTAAAAACCAAAATGAAAAAATCTGACGATTACGGCTAAGCTAATGAGATCTCGTTTAAATAATGCGCCGTAGAATAAGACACATTCAGAAGAATGTAGTCAGATGGAGGTCTATTCTTCAATTTGTTTGTGGTGGTTGTTGGGTTATCGGAACTATAATGACGACCAATGTGGCGCGGCGGGCGAAGGTTCGCCTGTGACGCAGGATGTTGCGGGTTCAATTCCCTAAAGACACCCTTGCTCCATCCCCGTACCATGGACAGTAGTATTGTGGGTGTCTACTTATACTTACTCTCCGTTTGCTTTTCACATTATCAAGCTGCCTCTAAGTGCACTCTCCTATGGACTGCGAGCCCCACAGCTCGACCCCTATGCTAGTGAGACCCTGAGTGTGGGTGGGACACCCACTGCTAGGTAAAGACCCCCTTGCTCCATCCCCGTACCATGGACAGTAGTATTGTGGGTGTTGTATACTTACTCTCCGTTTGCTCTTCACATTATCAAGCTGCCTCTAAGTGCACTCTCCTATGGACTGCGAGCCCCACAGCTCGACCCCTATGCTAGTGAGACCCTGAGTGTGGGTGGGACACCCACTGCTAGGTAAAGACCCCCTTGCTCCATCCCCGTACCATGGACAGTAGTATTGTGGGTGTTGTATACTTACTCTCCGTTTGCTCTTCACATTATCAAGCTACCTCTGCGTGCACTCTCCTATACTTACTCTCCGTTTGCTTTTCACATTATCAAGCTGCCTCTGCGTGCACTCTCCTATGGACTGCGAGCCCCACAGCTCGACCCCTATGCTAGTGTGACCCTGAGTGTCCCACCCACTGCTAGGTAAAGACCTCCTTGGTCCATCCCCGTACCATAGACAGTAGTAATGTGGCTGTAGTATACTTACTCTCCGTTTGCTCTTCACATTATCAAGCTGCCTCTGCGTGCACTCTCCTATGGACTGCGAGCCCCACAGCTCGACGCCGACGCGGGTGTAGGCATACGTCATGGCTATGATGGGCAGGAAGTATGTCAGCGCCATAAACACTATGTTGTATCTGTTGGAAATGTAAGATTATATCAGAATGTTTTAAAGTCAGATTTTTTTCTTTTTTTTTGGCATTTCAATGGGTTTTAATACTTACTACAATGCAGTTTTAAATAATTTATTCTAGGAATAGATTACGTCGTCCAAGCAATCAATGCATAGTAGTTAATGCTTAAAATTATGCTTATTATTCTGTTTTCCAGCACCAAAAGAACATAACCACAGTTACAATTTTTTTTTCTGCAATAGTCAACAAAGGCATCACATGACACTCAAGTCTTTGCAAACTTTCTGTGTGTAATAACCATTTCTTAGGATTGAGGATTTTGGTCAAATTAATGTTATAAAAAAAGTTAGGGTTTGTATGAGTAACTGTGTGAGCAGAAGACCGATCGACCTCATGATTTTGTTATAAAACCCATTTCGGGTATTGAGTTGACTTATATGAATAACCACCCAAAGGCCATTTTCACATGCATACATAGACATAGCCGGTCCACCGCCACTTCAGTTAGCTAATTCTTAGAGCTACGTCGATAGCTTGATAATTCTTAAAGCTATCGACATAGCTTTGGTTCTCTGTCGAATGCATTCGTTACGAATCCTATCCTTCAGAGAAACTCCGAGCATAGCTCGTTCCATAGCTCGCTGAGCGACTTTGAACTGTTGGATCAGCCCTACCGTGAATGTCCACGTCTCAGCTCTGTAGGTCATGACGGGTAGGACGCAAAATACAAAATTTATGAGCTAAATAGACAGCTTTCATTTGGCACAGCGACCGTGCCGTGACCGTGCATGTGAAAAGGGGCTAAGATACCAAATAACTTGAAATTATCTACCTATTTTATTTTTCTTACACAAAAGAATCAGTGATATTTGACACAGTGCTACAAAATGACAGGGCACGAAATGCCACTTAACCTTCTGAAGATAGGTAAAGTCGACCATTATTAAAAGAAGTTGAAGTTGAAAATACAAATGTGTGCATGAACGTAAAACAGACTCACTATCAAAACAAAAACAGCTGGTGTTCGGTGTTTTATAAAATATCGTCTCTTATTTTTCTTTGCACAGTTTTTATCATAATATCTTGATAGCAGCTGTTTGATTCGGATTTTCATTTTTTTCAACAAAAAATAACATTGGCATTTTTTTGTTGTTTGAATGAAACGTTAACTTAGTAAAAAGCGCTCAAGTAAAAAGGCCAACAATGAAATAAATTGCTTCAATAAAGTTGAAAAAAATAAACTATCTTTACCCTAGTCTCGCTGTGCTCAATTTACCAAATTGCAGGTCCATTAAAGTTTCCAAGTTTCCAGAGCAGCATCATTAGAGGCTATCTGCAAAATTTCTTTCATAGTATTTTTTTGCTTACGCCAGGTTTTTAATAATAGTTTAACTGATCGATGACGATTATGGACGCAAAATGGGTCTTACCCTTTTACACAAGGTGGTTTTTAAACGTGATATGACAGATTAAGTAATGCTACGTAAGGTGCTGTAATTATAGCCTGCGCGCAATCCGAATGGGACGGAACCTTGTTATCAACTTACCTTCAGGAATAAATTACTTACATGTACTCAAGCCGAGACTGCGTGGTCATCCCGTCGGGCCAATCCGAGAAACAAATCCGCCTGAAACAAATAATTGAAATTAAAATTGTATCTTATAAGTAAAAGGAAGATATTTATTGGAATCTCTACATATTTCTCGTTTGTTTTACCGTCACACAGCTTGTTACCTTTTACTGCTGAACGAGTGAACATATCTTAAAAAAATATGTAAGGAGATATTATTGAGGGGATATTTTTAAATAACTATTCAAATGAAGACTATAGGCTATGTTTTCCTTTTAAAAATAAGTTGAAAAGGGTGAAATGGAGCTATGAAATTATCTGGGTGATGGCGAGTACGTAGCCGCAAGCGGCTGTGAGTAATCAAGTAAAAAAATATATATACACACGTCGACTTGAGAACCCTGTCCGTTTTTTCGTCAGTTGAAAACCGTTGACATTTGTTCAGTGACGCACGCCCACTTGATAAGGCGCACTCAGTGCGAATGCATACCGCGCGTGGTATACACCCTTGACATATCCCCACATCCGATGGCCGTTTACATTCAATAAATCCAGAATGCTCCAAGTACCTCACGGTGCCATCAGGTAAGAGGTCGATGTCTGTGGTGAAGTACATGAGGTTGGGGCTGCTGATGAGGCCGCTCCAGCCCCAGATGGCCGCTGTGATGCCGAGCGTGGCGCGCTTGCCGAGCCGCGGACGCAACGGACTCATGATTGCTACGTATCTGGGAAAATTTGAGTTCATTCGTCAATAATCAAGAAACAAAAACTCTTTATTTCCTTAAATTGAATAAATGTACACTTAGAAAAGGTAAAATTCTTAAAATTAAACTATGAAACATTATGCTGTTGAGCTATTTGACCGTGTCGAGTTCGTCTTGCACTGTTATTGAGCTCTAGGCTTTGTTATTAATGGTAAACGCAATATTTTTTTTATTATTTGTTTTTTTCGTAAAATCATCTGCAGTTCTTAGTTTTATTCAGAAGAACATGTCCCTTTAGATTTAGAGCACCTAGTCTAAAAGCACCACTTTTAGTTGGTTTGACAATAAAAAAACAAAAGACACACAACTTTATTAAATCAACTTATTTCAACTTCTTGCTCCAACTCGAAAACTAACATTCTAACAAGGTAAAGGTTTCTTGTTCGCTTCTTTACTTTACCTTAAAAAGATTGAAGTGAACAAAAAATCAAAGAGATCACTTTATTCCCTAGTTTTACGTATGTAATTTGTATTTTGTGACGTGTCCAAGAGTCCTGTAAGGTCTAAAGGAAATAAAGCACTTTGATATTTGATTAGTGGCATGATTACTTACTAGCCCTTTGAGTCAAAGGTTGACCTGACCAGACAAACAAATGACGCTCTTCAAAACTTGATACTTTTGCCTGACTCGTTAAAAATAAAACTTCTTTTCGTTTGCTTACCTATCTACACTTATAGCTAACAGCGTGAACACCGACGTAGCTATACTGAGCACGGCGATGAACTGCGAGAACTTGCAGTAGAAGTGTCCGAATGGCCAGTCCGAGTTCAGCATGTAGGTGAAGTTGAACGTCACGTTCAGTGCTGACATCATGGCGTCCGCTACTGATAGGTTCACTGCAGAAAAAAAAGTTAACAGAGATAAACTAATTTATAATAGACTAGTAGTTTTGGAACCTATTCAATTCAAACAAACAAATCTTTTCTCTTCATGGTATTACTAGCGGCCCACCCCGGCTTCGCACGGGTAGATTCTATTGCCTATGTTCATCAGGGATAATGTAGGATTCTAATGCAATAAAATTAATAGACATTCTATTAATTTTTTATTATTATAAATATAATATTGCACACCAAAGCTGTTTAGCTGGTAAGTCATCGCAAGTGACATTTTAGAATAAGCATACCAACTTGTAATTGTAACCCGTTGTCTGCAAATAAATGATTTGATTTATTTGATTTGAACGACTAAAGAATTTTTCAAATCAGTCTAGTAGTTTCGGAGCCTACTCAATTCAAACAAACAAATCTTTTCTCTTCATGGTATTACTAGCGGTCCGCCCTGGCTTCGCACGGGTGTATTCTATCGCAGAGGTTCATCAGGGATAATGTAAGATTCTAGTGGTGAAAGAATTTTTTAAATCGGTCCAGTAGTTATGGAGCCTATTCAATTCAAACAAACAAATCGTTCCTCCTTATAATATTATTATAATGTATGATATTATACTCTTTTTAATATTATTATAAAAGTATAGTATAGATTGATTTTCTGGCAACGACACTACCAGCCGCACTACCAGTAGTGTCGTTGCCAAATGAACGACACTACCGCGCCTATTTGGATCAAATTGTACAGTCAACACAAGTAAATAGCAACAGCTATCTTAAGAAATGTAACTCTTTATTTTATAACTACCAGTAGTGTCGTTGCCAAATGAACGACACTACCGCGCCTATTTGGATCAAATTGTACAGTCAACACAAGTAAATAGCAACAGCTATCTTAACAAAAAATTTGATGTGTTTACTTACTTTACTTTCCATTAAAAAAACTAGAGCAAGACATCACATTGACAGCTTTCAATGTGGGTTTCTTATAACCACCGGTTGTGACGTTAAAATGTTTTAGAAAGTACGTACATAACGATAAAGAATCATAAAATTTTATATTTACCATGGCTTAATTTGTGTTCCCTAAGGGGTAAATCTAGTGAAATAATCCTATAGCACATGCCAATATGCCGACCAAAGTTCGCAGCAATGTGGGAATGTGAACATAGTGTTGGCTTTCACCACAGGGTGCGTGCCTGTCGCTGTTGATATAGTAACGCTAACAAACTGGCTATTGGCTTTGTTTCGATTATATTAGGTATCTACCTTCGATAAAAGTAAAAAGGAAGATACGGTACGTTCTACCAGCCTCAAAAACTGTACCGTGTTACAGATGAAATAATGATAAGGTATCGGATAATCAGAAAGTTTAAAGTTTGGTATTCTACTTACGCGGGGAAATATGTGATACCTTGAGCTTTTTTTTTTGTTTTGGAGCTATTTGTACACCTGGTGAACGAACACGAGGGCATTGTCGTGGTGTTTTAGTCGAAATCACACAAAATTGAACGTCGTAGCAAGCACGCGCAACACAAACGCCACCGCCTGCGCCGCCGCCGCCGCCGGTCCGACTATGACTGATGTAAGGGAACATAGTTGAACCTAACTTGAGCAATACACTTTCTAGATGGTAATGCCTCATCTCCCTTTTTTACTTTTATCGAAGTTAGGTTCGATCGAATTCGAGAATAGATTGTAAACCAGCCACCCATACCATTTAATCAAAACTTCGTATGTTGTTGCCAAACCTAAGAAATAATTGGTAACGCTCCTCATCCGCTTGTTGGCCAGCACTATCCATATGACGACGAGGTTGCCAACGGTGGCCACCACCACCATGCCTGCGAACAGCAGCGTCCACGCCACCTGCCGCCACCACGGTAGGATGAACGAGTGGTATGCCTGGGGAGAGGAAAAAAGGACTTTAAGGTAATACTTATAGTTGTCAAAGTTGCAAAATACGATATGCCGATAGACAAAGCAATCAATTCAATGGTGCGTTCTGCTAGACTAGACGGTTATCGCCAAAACGGGAACTATACCAGGATGTGCAAGTTATTGAAATATCATCTGATGGTTTAAAAAAACCGACTCCATATCCCTAAATTTTACACTGTTATTAAGTTTGTGGGACAAATACCTACTAATCTATCGTTTTTTTTTAATGGAATCAATCAAGTTCTCGAGTTCCTTATCTACACTATTGCAATTCTTACACTAATGGCAAAGAATTTTCAAAATCGATCCATAATTGACGGATAAATCGACGAACATCCATAAAAACATATATACAGCAGAACATGGAATCTTCTCCTTTTTTCGAAGACGACGGTTAAAAAGTAGAACTCATTTACATGAAAGCACATCATCTTTGCCTGTGTTCACTGTCTCACTCTGGCATGAAAGTACGAGTCTTTTTCTCTCTTCATCCTAACAAGGAAACCGTACTACCATGTACTACACTGATGAAAAAACTTCCCCCAAACGAAGGGTATTTTGCCATAATCACCACTTTTTGCAAACGGATTGGTAAATGTATTGAATATGTTGAATAACACAAGCTCTGCTTAGCTTGGGGCTAGATAATGCTGTGTGAAATGTCCAACATTATTTATTTATTTATTTACATAATACTAGCTGCAGTGATTTATTATTAGCCGAGTTTCATTTTGTAAGTTTTTACTCATCTCAAAGCGCAACCAACGTTTTCCGGGCACGCGCTGTCGAGATTATGTTAAGCCGTATTTTTCTGTATGGCTGTACATTCGTGCTAGATTTAAAAAACGTTGCATTTTGTGTTGAGATATATATGTACGTATAAGTACGAATCGCATAAGGACCGGTTGAGAAAAATACATACAAAATACAAATTCATTTATTCCGAAATTTAACATACAAACAAGTGGCAAGTAGGTATAAAAGTAGTATAAGTATAAATAAATAAATAAATATTGCTGGACAATTCACACAGCATTATCTAGCCTCAAGCTAAGCAGAGGTTGTGTTATGGGTACTAGATAACTGGTATACATAATATAATGCACAACATACATAGATATTTTTTATTATACATAGAAAACGACTAGAACACAGATTGTACAAATATTTGTTCCAAGGCGGGAATCCGCAACCTCCTGCATCGCAGGCGGACTTCCGCCCACCGCGCCACAGAGGTCGTCGAATAAGGACTGATGCATGGGCTGTGGTCCTTAACCTTGATGGAATGGCTACAGCTGCAGCATCAAAACCAACGTTATGAACAATCAAATGTAGTTTTAGAGCGATGCCGTCGTTTCATGTAGAAAGAAGAGATCACGTCTCTGTTAAAAATAAATGCGAAACTTTTGATGTTTGGATATTTGGATGGAAAAGAAATGAAATAAGTTCCCAAAAATTTCCGGTTTCGGCGGGACTCAAACCCGCGCCCCACCCTCAGTACGGGTGTGCTCTAACCAACTAAGCCACGAAACCCTTAGTCGCTTCAACCGAAAATCTTACGGACTATAGCGCCGCGCCGGTGACTTATTTCATTTCTTAGAGATACCCAAAGTGCGGGTAAGCACTATAACAAAAGAACCTTAGAATTTGGATGGATGTTTGTTTACTTTTCATGCCAAAACTACTGAACGGATCGAGCTGAAATTTTGCATACAGGTAGTTCTTGGCATAAAATATAATATGGGCTTTATTATTATAGGCATACTTTTTATCTCATAAAACAGTTTCCATGAGATATAAATAAACATTAAACGTTTCCATAGGCAACGCTTGCGAAGTCGCGGGCAGAAACTATAGTAAACTTATATGTGGTGCAGTTACCGCATGCAATTTTGTAGCACAGCTGTAACGAAGTACTTTGTATGCATCTTAAATAACACGACTTTATTCGCTTCGTACTACTTTCACAGTATACTCGACCAGAGGTAGGTAAGCTCCCAGAACCTCGTAAGAATCTCGCTTTATTTATTTACAGACTAGGATAAGGAGCTTCTATTTGCTGTGTGATCTGCTTATCCTTTCCATTTTAGGGTTCCACAGAATATGGATAGTTGAAATTTTCATAGAATATATATTTCTCTTGCCACAAATAATGAAAATAAAATAAATAAAAAGAACCCAAAAAATTTAGTTTTTGTTTAAAATAAAAAAACATAATTTTTTTTTGGCTTTTGAAACCATAATTCGTGGATAGTTGAAATTTTGACAAGGTATTGATTGCATTATCACACTAATATTTAAAAATATACTAATATTTATAAATGTAATACTTTGGATGGATGGATGTCTGTTATGTTTGGATCTGGATGAAATTTGGCATAGAGTAATGTTATAGTCTGGAATAGCACACTTTTTATCCCGGAATTCTTATGAGAACGGGAACTACGCGGTTGAAACCGCGAGGCGCTGCTAGTTAGCTTTATTAACAAAATACTTCCCCTGCTTTCGACAAACATTTAGTAAGAATAAGAACATGTCGCAATTTTTTCGCATCGATGACTTCGTTTTACCAAAACAAGGAATTTGATCGAACTGTTTTGCTACAGGGTTTTGTATTCACGTCTGTTTTTATTTTTACTACCATACTTCATATATTTAGGAATCATCAGAAGAACGGCTGCCTGTTCAAAATATGATGAACGATCGGAATTGCAGTAGGTAAGGCAATAACCCTCAATCAAAAGCTCGTCAGAGATTCCAGAAATGTATTTTGTACCGTACAGTTGCGGTTTTAGAATGGAATGGGCCATCCATGCCAACCCAAAACAGCAGCCGTAATACTGTACGGTCAGGGTGGGAATATACGGTTTGGGTCGAAAATTCCTAAACTTCGTCGTCTACCTGGCTTGGCCTACTGTTATTGTAGTTATTCTACAACCAAGTTTTGGTTAAACTGTAATGTTACCCCTGTAGGTGGAGCCAGCGCTATAGTCCGTAAGAGGTCCCAAAGATTTTAGGTTGAACCGACTAAGGGTTTTGTGGCTTAGTTGGTTAAAGCACACCCGTACTGATGACGGTGCGGGTTCGAGTCCCGCCGGAATCGAAAATTTTTGGGAACTTATTTCGTTTCTTAGAGATACCCAAAGTGCGGGTAAGCACTATAACAAACAATCTTATTCTACAACCAGTTTTATAGAGTTGGTCGGTAGGATATCCACACTTAACATTAGAAATACTAAAGTAGGTAACTCTGTCTGTCTATCTGTGTGTATGTTACCTTTACACGCCAAAACGGCTGAACCATTACTGATGCTGACCTTAATAAAATTTGGCTGGAAGGTAAATGGTATCCCAGAGACGGACATAGGCTACTTAAAAAACCGCATGCAAAGCCGCGGACAGCAGCTTGTAGTATGTAAATGAGTATATATGTAAATAATGCTGGACAATTCACACAGCATTATCTAGCCCTAAGTTAAGCAGAGCTTGTGTTATGGGTACTAGATAACTGATATACATAATATAATACACAGATAGATATTTTTTATTGATATAGAAAACGACCAGAACACCCGGAACAAATATTTGCAGATCGTACAAACATTTGTTCCAAGGCGGGAATCGAACCCGCAACCTCCTGCGTCGCAGGCCGGCTACCGCCCACCGCGCCACAGAGGTCGTCAATATATTATATATTGAAGTTGAATGAGTGTTCCACATGTACAAAGCACATGAACTGCGCACAAATTGAGACCAGCCGCCTCATTGGGTGGAACATGGCAGTGAAACCTTATACCTCGCTGGAATGTTTACACATTGGACTATACTTGTTTATTTTAGTCCCAAATGTCAGCAATTAATTGGGTTGTTAACATGATGAACAAACATTATGTTTAATTTGTTCAGGTTATATCGTAAATTGGCGCTTTTAATATAATTGGTGATTCAAACCGGCTGAAAAGCAGGCCTTGCCATGATGTTCCACTCGAAAATGTGATCAAACTTGACAGATATAGTTAGCTCTTAACAAATTGTATAATAAGCATAAATTTGGGGCCTTATTTTGATTTAAGCATTTACCATAGAAATCATTTGAAACGAGATATTTACCATGATTCAATTTTTGAGTTTTTCAAATTTCGGCACAGTTTCATGCGCCATGATCACGGAAGAACTAAAGTCACTGCGAGTTGGTTTTTATTGGCAGACATACCGATCTACCCTCATTCTTTGTCTTTTGCTACGAACATTACCACTTAAAATTGAATCATGGTAAATATCCCGTTTTAAATGATTTCTATGTTAATAACCATGATAGTTTCAAAAGTTTTATTAAGCATTTACCGTCTCGAAGTATTCTTTGTACCGCTTATAAGTTACTAGCTGTTGCTCGTGGATTCTCACGCGCTTTTTAAGTAGCCTATATCCGTCCGCCATTTCATTAAGATCCGTTCAGCCATATAGGCGTGAGAAGGTAACAGACAGGCAGATAGACCGATTAATTTTGAATTTATAAAATTTGCACTGATTAATATGGATTTGATGACATGACTTACGGTGCAGAGACATGGACACTCACTCATGAGGCTGTGTACAAAATGAGAGTTGCACAGAGAGCCATGGAGCGAGCCATGCTTGGCATCAAGCTTATAGACCGTGTTCCCAATGTCCAGATCCGAAGTCGAACAAAGGTGAAAGACGTTGGGAATCGCATCACGGAACTGAAATGGAGCTGGGCAGGACACCTTGCACGGAGACAAGATGACAGGTGGAGTAAGACGCTAACTGAATGGCGTCCAAGAACAGGGTACAGAAGCGTCGGACGTCCAGCTGCAAGATGGGCAGACGATATAACAAACGTCGTGGGGCGAACCTGGATAAGATTGGCACAGGACCGTGTGGAGTGGCACAAGAGTTTGGAGGCCTATACCCAGCAGTGGGTGAAGTCAGGTTGTGGATGATGATGATGATGATGAATTGGATTATATATTAAGAGGTTCTGTTTGAAAAGCGCACCTTGCATTTGTGTTGCACTGTCTGTTTTACCACTCACCTCTGAAGCGTTCCTCGAGTTATTGACATATCTTTGGCCTGCCTCGTCGTAGAAGGTGACGTAGAAGCTGTGCAGATCTCCGAGAGAGGTGGACTCGTTGGACGGCAGAGTCGGACCCGGCTCGTCGAGCATCCTCGCATCAAGGTGCCTGAAACAAAGAAGACAACGTTCAATGAGCTCAAATGTTAAAAAAAAACAATAAACGATTTTTTTATAAATGATTCAAAGACAATAAATATTCGATCATGTCCTATGCTGGGCCGAAACCATCTGCACCAGATTTTATTTTATTTATGTTTTTTATAAAGAATTTCACCAGTAATTCATACGAAAATATATATATAAGAAATCGGGGTACCAATCATAGTCACTTTAAACGACGACAATGCAGCGCATCAGCGAGGCAATACAGCTAGCGTCTTGGGCACGCTTCCGACTGGTATTGACATGGATCAGTTGAGCTACCTGTAGATTTTTTGCAACAGTCTGCAGTTAGCTCAATTGTTTCAATAGTTTTGATTTAATTATATTTTATGATTTTAATTTTCTTTGTAAAACGATTGCTTGGATCAGGAACACTGTTTCTTTATTCATTGTATTATTTTTATCCACTGCAAGTGAATTATGGTTCATCCTAGTTTATTCATTTGTGTGCCAGTATCTACGTAAACCTAGGCTAGCCGTTTTATCGTTTGACTATATCAATTAATAATAACGAACAATAATAACGAATACCTAGGATTATATCATCATAGGTATTCGTTATCTAATATTTTATTTAATCTTAGAGGAATTTCAATGGATATTTTTATAGCAACGCCATTAATACAATTTTATTGTGATTATTTATTTATGCAACCAGCGCAACGCCATTTATTTTATTAAGATCTGATTTTATGAGTATTGAGCTGAATTTATTGCTTGCCAATATAAAATGGCTCCCAATAGAGAAATGGAACGCTAAAATACTTATGTACCAATCCGTTCACATAAATGCCAAAACCTATCCACTGACCTATCGATAACTTGGTCGAGTGATTTTTATTGCATTCTCTTGTATTTCCTACCAACCATACGGTTATTTGTGGTGATAGATTCTGCGTCTGCATTTCAGGCACGAGGGCTCGGTTGATTATAGTCTGTTGGTGTTGGTGCTCTGACACGTACCTACCTACATACCGATCAGAAACGTTTTAAACTGTTTTGTACTATAAATAACTCGTTTTTAATCGACGAAAAACCAAAGAGGTTCTATGGTCAGCTGTATGTATTTTTTTTATGTGTTCTTCGATTTATCTGTCAATAATGGACCGAATTGAAAATTTATTTCGGTGTTCTATGAGGAAACCTTCCGAGGTAATTATAAAAAAACATTCCTGAGTTATGTATATAATACTAAGGAATTTGAAATCGGTTTATAGGTTTTAACCTAAACAATCAAATTTATATTATGTTAGGTACGCATAGATAATGTATTTTTCTTATTTGGAGTACGTTATGAATGCGACCTTGTGTGACTAAAGTGACTAAAGGCTTCAACTCAATCGAACTTACAATTTCGTAACTAGCTCTCATAAAGTAACTGAAATATATTAAGACAAGGCAAATTCCTTGTACAAAGCCCGTTATATAATAACATATGCTTAATATTTTACGATAAAAATTTGTGCAAAGCGAATCATCGAAGCTCACTTGTTATAATTAAAAACGTTCAATTTTAAAAATAAAAAGAACTAAATTAAATATTGCCATTTATTTGTACAAATTAATGTTCTGTAGATGGAACTTTTGGGTTACAAAATTAACCTCTGCACCATCAAAACACACAGCTAAGTATATTAAGATACTTGACTATTTTAACCCCTAGGGCTATTATGTCAGGAGTTTGGAACTGATAATAATAGTCTGTCAAGTTCCTATGACAATAGAAGGCTAGAGTGGCAGGGCTTATCTCTGGATGTAGACGGTGAAAATGGTAGGAGGTACTATGTCGGGTGGGTTTGTGCTGCAAATAGTCGTTTGATCTATTTAAAACTAGTCTCCGATAGCAGCTTCTATTACGTGGATATCTATCCATAACATAATTATAGCCTCTCACTGAGGGATAACTTAGCTGCGTACCAAAAGTATATTTTAAAACTTGAATTTGTAGTTCCTAACTGTATACTTTGAATGTAACTATATTTTTTTGTGTATCTAAAGATATTTTATGTTACTGCTGGTTGCATAAATAAAAAAATCAACAGGTAACAGGTTTATCGTCCTCGATATGCAGAGCTATTTATGCTTCGGGTCATGCGAGCAAAATTCCATTTCGTACAAGACCTTTTACTTGTATCAAATAAATTACAATTTGTAAGGTGTGCTCATGAAGTAGATATTTTTTGAATTTATTTAGCAAACATGTACATATACAGTTAGCAAATACATCAAAATGTTTAATTTATCTTTTCTGTAAATGTAGAGGCAAATAAATGACATGTTAGCAAACATGTACATATAACAGTTAACATGTACCGCTAGTGTGTTTGTTACGTAGAAAACCGCCCCTACATGGGCTCTACAAGCAAACAAACTACACTGACGACTATGTTTGTTACTTGTTTTCAGAATTGGACACTAATTATTTGCTCTCCAAACTATTACAGTAATGGATAAAGTTTGTGTGGGCTGTGTTCTTGTTCTCGGTAATTGAATTAGAGACTCATATGTTAGTGCTCTACCTACCTACTCGTTCTAGATAAAACTCGTACTATAGGTACCCCAAAAAATATCTTTGTGAGTCTGTACAATTCATATTTATGACTCTATCCCAGTTCTCAGTAAAGAGGAGGTTGATAAAAAGATCATCCAGTCCCATTCTAATCATAATATATTATATTTTATTAACAAAGAAAATATAATATGAATATTCTAAATTCAAAATTCAATTCAATTTAATTAATTATATTTATTATGTATTGCATGAAATTTATGTTATTGTAAAATTCCATTTGACGATGTAAAAATAACTGTTTTGCAGTGCCCTTCCAGGGTGCATGTATGTACCTAGTGATAACCAATTACCTTAGAAATAAGATGGAATGTACCTACATGCAAGCAAAAATAAATGAAATAATATGAAAAATATTCTAATCATCCAATACAATAAAAGTCAATCGGATACCATCCAATTGAATTCCATTCATAATTCATTTGTCCAAATTGTCAAGTGCGTATTGGGTTTGATTTTGAACAAAGATTAGTTGACGAAACTGTAATTTATGCGTAGTCTAGTCTAATCAATTGCATTTTGGGAACGCTTAATATGCATTTTTCTACGTCTAAGCGCTTCACAAATTATTTGTCAAGTAACTAGTGTTCAAGAAACCGGCTGCCAATCTATAGCTGGCTTACATTTATACCTACTAAATGAAGCGCACCAAAACGGGTGCATGAAGCGCACCAAAACGGGTGCATGAAGCGCACCAAAACGGGTGCGCTATGTGCTAGTACTTTGGTGCGCTTCACGTGTGTGTGCTTCATCTGTGTGCGCCACGAGAAATACCTTTGTTTAAGACGTATGTCAAGACAAAACGTAACATAATACACAATGCACGCGTCGATGCCGACAATGACGACATAAACTTCGTTCTAGACGAGACCGTAAGTAAATACTTCTTTATCTGTATCCATATAAGTTTTAGATTACTAATATTTTTTTACTTTAAATGATTCGACAAAGAAAATTACAATCAAATAATAGAATTAAATTAAAACTAGTGTTTACAATTGAAACAATTGAGCTAACTGCAGACTGTTGCAAACAATCTACAACTAATAATTAAGTACATACAACGGTTACTAACAGATTATTCAAAATTAATTCATAAATTCAGAAGGCCTTCTTGCAGTGCAGTTATACAAATGACGTGCCAAAACTAATTTAACAGAACTTCATAAATGTCTTCATTTTATCAGAAAACATTTCTCACTGCTACAAACAAGGATTTACTGTAACGTGAGACCAATTTTTTCTTCAATAATGGATTAGGGTCGTCATTCCGTACAAAAAGGACACCATTGTTGTGTTAACTTGTTTGGTGATTGGCAGGTATTTGTTATTTCACAATTATTTTGAAAAGTTTGAATGTTTAGATGTTTGGATGGATGTTTGTTACCTCTTCACGCCAATACTACTGAATGGATCGAGCTGAAATTATGCAGACAGGTAGTTCTAAGCCTGGAATAAAACTTACTTTTAATCCCATAAATCAATTCCAATGGGTTATATTATAACTAACCTTAAACCACGCGTGCGAAGCCGCGAGCAGAAACTAGTACCTATATAAATGTGACATAAAATCAATGGTATGTAGTTACATTAAAGATGGTAGGGATAAGTAATGTGTAGATAAAGAGTAGTTTTGAAATTATCTTGCTATCCCGCTTAAATTGTATTTGAGAAATGTAATCTAAGCAAGACAGCATGACATTTTCAATCCTGTTCTTGATCTACACGACATGCAACGAAATTTCGTTACGTTGGATTTTTATATATCAAAATTTTGTTGTAAGATAGTTTCTATGCATAGAAATTATGAGGATATCGTCATCTGATACCACAACACAAGCTCTAGTTACGTTGAGGCTAGAAGGTCATGTGGAATATTTTCAGCGTTACATGTATTATTGTAAAAGGTTAACAATTATAGCGTCGTGTTAGTTTAATTTGACTCAAATACATAATCCACAATTTGTTATGTATAAAATACGCTGTAGTTCAATTTTATAACAAATCCAACGTGATGCGAGTTTTAATGACAAATATTTGACGCGGATAAAGTTATAACTCGTTATGGATTCCGGGTATCAGTTAAATCGACTTTGTATTTTATTAACTCCTTGGCTTCAATCTCCGATTTTACGACAATTGTGTTCTATCGATCCATTGGCACTTTCTCCTAAAAAAATATTATGTTATTTTTGTTCGACGTCTGATGCCGTACAGAGTCTACGCCGTAGAGGGTCTACGCCGTAGAGGGTCTACGTCGTAAAGAGTCTATGTAGAAAAAGGCCTACTTCATAGAGCACCGACGTCGTAGAGCCGCCCATTGATAATATATGGTCACTTTGCAAGTTGTTATGTAGCATAATATGAAAATTTTAAATAATCTATTAAGTGCCGTGGATAAGCCATTGCTCAACGATAAAATTGAAAGAGGTTTGCGGATTTTTGTATGGAGGGTAACAAATATCATTCTTTTTTTTTTAAATCGCCGTGCTGGTTGCGTTTACAAATAATTTTTTTCCATTACATAAAGTCCTTAAGCGACAGGTTTCTTAGATATTCACACACATTTCAGAATAACATCCTGTCCGATGCTATATTTTTCTGTAAGTTTCATATGAGAAAATTAGATTCGGATCGTTTCAAAATCATCTCCTCAAGAAAAGTATCAAAAAGAGAGAAAATATTGCATCTTTTCTAAATTGCGACAAATGGACTAGACTACAACTAATACATTTATATAATCTTTAGCAAAAAAGTTCGTAGTAACTCGGTGCTGAGTCAGATACATTATTTGTTTTGGTGCCACAAAAAACCACTCATTCAATATAGTCAACTATGAGATTACCTTTCGGCTAAAGCGAAATTACAAATAGTCCTCGCGTAATGTTTGATGAAAATTTCCTGTTGAATTTTTTACTAAACTCTTTATTATAATAAAAACTAAACTCCTGTGACTAAACAGAATAAAGACGAAATCATTAGCGAAAATATAATGAATAACTATAGACTGAAAGAACAAAACGAAAACAAAAATTCACGTGAATACCTAAAACAACATACAACGCGCGAATTTTTTGATTTCAATTACGATGTGAAAATAAAGTGTAAATTCCTGTGCGCGGGTATTATTCTCTTTTGTGTGTGAATTGTTATGATTACGACTTATATTAGTGTAATGTTACACTAACATGCGATGGACGCAAATAAGGAATGAAAACAACAAATAAAAACGTAATTAACTAGATTTCATTTAGAAAGTATTGGTTTCGTGGTAGGTTTTTCAGTTTGGAGTTTAACCATACAAATACAAATACAAAAATGCTTTATTGTACACCATAAAATAACATTACAAAGAGACATCACATAAGAAAAGTACAATGGGCGGCCTTATCGCTAAGAAGCGATCTCTTCCGGCAGCAGGCAACCATACCATACCGTAAGTTTGTGCTGTTGTGAAGAAGTTTGCCAAATCTACTCAATGGATAAGACTAAAATTTCGCACACATACATAACTAGACCTGGTATAACTTACTATGTAATAAGACTAATTTTTATCCCGAATAACACTTGCGAAGCCGCGAGCATAAGCTAGTTTCACATAAATCACTTACCTTCCTTTCAACAGTGCAAATAACACTCCCTTCTGACGTCATGAGTGACGTGTAGCCCTATGTTGTACGTCGCTAACCGCAAATTAATTACCTTATTAGTTTAATTAATAAGACGTCAAAGGTCGTAATGTCGTTATGTGCATAACATAATATAATATATGCTAGAACTTAGGAGATGCAAAAATGAATTTGTGGTTAGAACCTGTGGTGCGAAACGGCGCTACACCACCGTCTTAAGACACCCTATTGTTTAATGTCGTCGTAGATATCTATACATTCTTTTGAAACCTATACTTTGAGCTAGTTTTGACTTTTCTCCGTATTAATGACGATTTGTTTTGACGTGTTAAAGAAAAAAATTAAAAACTGGCACGTTGGTTTTTGTCAAAACCTAAAATATTTAGGAACGTTATGATACTCGTAAGTTAGTCCTGACTAGTGCTATTGTACTTAGCTTTCTGTATAAATGTGAACAAATAAACTAGAAAGTTTTATGATATTGTGGTTATTTTAATAACTGGTTAAGTTTTTAAACAGAAAACTGAATCTCTAATCTATACAAAAAATACAAAAATCTTTATTATTAATCAGGAACATTTTACAGGGTACTGATGTGGGCTGACTACCGCAAAAGTTATCAACTGTGTAGCGGAGTCAGCGCCCTCCTCCGCGAACAAAATAATTAAGAGTGTTCGTGAGAATCTATCTTCAAAATGAAAAATGTTTATACCACAAATATTTCCACAATAAACGATTACGATACTCAGAACATCAAATCCTAAAAGCAGAGTAAACTTTTGAAATGTGAACTTGTATGTAAATACCTAAATATTTCTGGCTACGTAATCCAGTCTTATCTGGGTAATTCCTATGAAGATTTTGCGGTAAGGCGTGCTCCAGTTTCTAAAGATTTGGATTTCAATCTCAAAGCAAAAGCATTTCAACCTTTAGAATACACTAATTTATTGAAGAGGTTAGTAAAGATTGTTTGTAATGGGAATCCTGCAAGACCTTGTGATCTACTCAGATGTCTTCAAATGTTTATATTCTTATGTGTATCAAACATGTTATTTACAACTTAATCTGTCTAATAAAACACTGTTTTAACCGGATTGATCGCGTATATTTTATATTTTGTTTATAACCTGACGTTATAAACAAAATATAAAAGGCTTTTCAGCTTCCATGGTCACAGGCAGACTAAATCAATCCGGTTAAAACAGTGTTTTATAATGAGTTCTCGCGAAAATAACCATAGAATTAATCTGTCTATGTAATGTATTGTGTTGCAAACAATCAATAATAATCTACCTTTCTCATAATGTCAAAACCTACCAAAAATCTTGGAGTATGCTTTGATTACTCATTGAAAACCGTCAACTAATGAAAAAACTTCTCTAAACTTGTATAAACTGCACGGCAAAGTATTTATTGCATTAGTTTCAGACGACGCGGCTACAATCAATGTGTAATATTAGTAATATTTAAGAAAAAGTTATCACGTAAAGAGTGTTAATACTACACAAAATTATAATTCTAAACTAGCACGCTGATTTTCTTATTTTTAGGTAGTCGTGTATTTTAATTTACAAGTTCGGGCTAAACCACAGACAGCTGGTTAATATGCTACGCCCACCACCCGTATTACAGCCTTATCGCAAAATTAGAGAAACAACGAAGGCGTCAAAGTTAAATCTTGCAAAGCACAGGCTTAAGTAAGGATTTTACTTAAAGCAGCATTGAATGGAATATTATTAAGTATGCCAATACAGAGTTTCAGCAATTCGATTGTTATGAAAAAGACTATACGTAAATATACATACTTTATATAATTATCCCATAAAACACATTTTATTTATTATAACTAGTAAATTAGAATCACATAAAACTAAACATAAACATATACGTTTTATGAGACCGCCTGGGGATCATTTTCTATACAAAAATCTAAAGAATTTACAAAATCGGTCCATGATTGACGGAGATATCGACAAACATACATAAACACATACGAGTACATACAGCGAAACATACAACCTCCCCTTTATAAAAATTGGTTAATAAAGCTCAAACTAAACATAAAAAATGCTCGATCTATGACGGTTTAACATGGGCTCTACGATTATTACGGTCTGGGTATAACTTCCATCCCACAAATATTATAAATGTTCAGATTTACCAAATTGAGTGGAATGGCGAAAAACTAGCAAATTATGACAATAAACTGGTTACTTTAGCCATAAATACTAGTTCCTTGCGGTATTGTTTGTTATCTAACTCGGCTCCACTCTAGTGCCTAATATTTTGCATTCGGGGATTGAAACCTAGATAGAGGCATTATATGTCTTGGATTCGGGGATTGAAACCTAGAGGCTGCATTCGAGTCAAAAGACAAGGTGCTTATTTCCTTGATTGTGCAGAGTAAGATCGTAAGATAATTAACATTTGATCAATAAATTATACCTATATTACATTTTCAGTTTAAAATAAAACAATACTGATTAAAAAGTTCACACCACTATTATCCACTATCTTTGAACACAGAACTAAACTCTCCAAAATATTAAAGGACCAAATTGTACATTCAAATTGGACATACTTGTATTATAATTAATTGAATCAGTATCAAAAACGGTTCTCAAATACCTGACTGAGTTCTCAGGCATGAAAAACATACCTACAAACGAATAGGAACCTCTTTCTCTTTAGAGTCAAATTGGTTTTAGAGCTGGCATAATGGAGAAAAATGTTTACTCTGACATCCATGAATATCGTTAGGATGAATTTTGACTCGTACCTAATGCCTATATATTTATAAGCACAGTCCATGTCTTTTTCGATATTTCCTGAAAATGCTTCAAAATGTGTGATGAAATTACGATGGCTTTCGCTAAAAGATAAGATGGGGAAACAAGTTTTACCTGATTATCGCGTAAAAAGCTTTGAAATATTATAAAATTAACTAGTTTCTGCCCGCGGCTTTCCACGCGTTGTTTAAGGCTATTTTTATCCCATGGAAACTGATTTATGGGATAAAAAGCTTAAGTTTTATTCCAGTCTTAGAAAAACTTGTATGCAAAATTTTAGCCCGATCCGTTCAGTACGTTTGGAGTGAAGAGGTATCTATCAAACATTCATCCAAACAACCAAACTTTTGCATTTATAATAATTATCGGTGTGAAGTGTGATACACTGATGAGCTGACTAGTTAGTAATGTCATATATTCTAATATAAAATAATCATTGATTTTAAAGTGCATCTCTTTTTTCATTAAAAATAAATTGATATAATTTAGTAGGTCTAGTAGAAAAATAAATTGATATAATTTAGTAGGTAGGAGGGTAATATATTTCATTGCAATACCCAAAAGGAGCATCTAGCTAACTAGTTGTAAAAAGGTTTCCTACATTTTTGTAGGAAGCCATAGGGTCTCAGCTAAGTTCGGAAAACGAACCACATAATAGCAGTGCGTATATAATTTTTACCCTCAACCTTTGTGCATGATTTTTAAACGTAGTTCGTTTATTTATGTACCTTCTATCAAAAGACTTACAAAGTAGGTTATGCTCAAGCTACGTAGGTACCTACGTTAAGCTGACTGTCCTCTTCATGACTATTACAGCTTTTACGACCCTTACTCAGCATAAGGGATGATATTGTGCCGTTTACAAAAGGACGTGTTATTATAGGCAATGTGGATTCAGGACCGTTCGATTTAGTTGGACGCTTTGTAAAAAGGCCTACTATAAAATATCAGATTACCTAGAGGATAAAAAAGCTTGGGACAAGTTTTGCTCCAACTCGAAAACTAACACTCTAACAAGGTAAAGGTTTCTTGTTCGCTTCTTTACTTTACCTTAAAAAGATTGAAGTGGACAAAAAATCGAAGTGATCACTTTATTTCTTAGTTTTACTTATGTAATCTGAGTTTTGTGACGTGTCCAAGAGTCCAGTAAGGTCTAAAGGAAATATAGCACTTAAAATTTTGAATTTTGAAGGGGGCGAATCACACAGCATCCGTTTTACAGGATCCGTTTTTTTTTCTGTGATGGCGTATGTAGTTGCTGGGGCAAATTCACACACCTGATGGTATTCCAGATCTAGTAAACGATTTTTTCTAATACCGTAGGATCCGTAATAAACTTTTCTGTATGATCTGATCGTGTGTAAGATGGTAAACTGAGCGTTGTTAGAGCTATGGTATACCATTAATTAGGAAACAACAAGTTTTACTTTATGAGAATAAAAAGAAAAGGAGAAGAAAAAGATAATTAATATTGTAGATATAAAATCCAGTCGGTACGAGTTACTTCTAGTTAACTTGCGAACTCATAAAATAAAAAAAACGATTGACAGAAGTACCTACAGGAAAAGTGTACTACATTGAGGTGAAAAAAAAACAAATGGATGTTAAAATGGAGACTTTAGATCATGACAAGTGCGTAACCTCACACACGTCCTACGTACTTCAAATATGTCCATGCGTAATTCACAACATAATTTTCACGATCAAATTTACGGTTTCGTTATATGAATGAAATTATATCAACAGGGTAGAGCGGTCCCTAATCCGGGGTAGATTACGAGTTTCTACAAGAGGTCGTTTTTGTAGCAAATTGTTGTTATTTCGGGATTTACGTGATAAATAGGTCATATAAGTCGAGACGTGACGAAAGATAAAATAACCTAAATTTACTTTAAGCTATATGCATGCCCTACTGATCTTTATATGAGCCTGTGATATTAAATAATCTACATAAAATTATTCCGATTATTCAGACTTCCGAAAAAAAAACATACAGCCAAACGTAAAACCAAGGAGGTTTTACGTTTGGCTGTATGTTTTTTTTAATTTAAAAATTCTTTTGTTATGGTTATAGACAAAAAAATGATCTCGGATTGGCCCCATAAAAATATTCTCAAGGGAAGGGAGGAGGGTATTTATCCTGTCAAGCTTAAAAAACAACAATCCTGCCTTTCTTTTCTTCTTTCATTAAAAAAAATCATTAAAAACCAAAAAGCCCAATTCATAATAGGTACAAGAAGGTTTTGATGATTCTTTCCTTCTTGTATTATTATTTGAGAAGTTCCTCGAAGAATTAAAATGTGCGCCATAAAACGTATCTAAAGCATCATCACACTCGTAACAATGGTTTCCATGGCAACGGGCGTAAACAACAAGTCTTTTGATTTGTCGTTTCATCCATGTCTCATCCATCACTCATCGCATCAAAGTAAATTAGACTAGAATTTTAACTAGATGTCGCCACTTGAAAAACTAGATCGCGCGATCGAAGTGTTCCTTTCAAACCCTATACTAATAAGAAGTTTGAAGTCGGTTTTAGGTTTGTAAATCACGCTAAATTATTTTATCCATCGCTTGTCGTCGCCAGCGCGCCGGATCTGTCAGAATTACGTCTGTCCTGCGGTGACAAATACTGACAAGAAGAGCCACTACAACGATAGCGAGAAGAGTTCGATAGGCCTTCCTATTGGCCCACAAGATCAAGAAAATAAAAAACTTCTCACCTGAAGGGAAATAAAGATGTGGCCGACGGTCTATTATGAAGGTCTAGAAGATACCTATTCGCTCTTGACTTGAAGAGGTCCTGATTGTAATTAACCGGAAAAACAACAGCAGGGAGCGTGTTTCACACCCCAGCGGTACGAATGATGAAGGTGGAGGAATACCGCTTAGTGCGAGTGCACGGTATATTCACCACGAAGGGGTGGTAATGCGCTGTGAGTCTGCATGTTGCAGTTTTAAAGCCCAATTTTGAAATTATTGTATAGCCAGCCACTAAAATATAGAGCTACGATTCCGTCGGTGCTCTCAGTTACTTTTATTAAAGCAGAAAGCTAGAGAGCTGAGACTCGTCACCTCAAAGTAGTTGCAAACTTGGCGCACGGA
Organism: Eupithecia exiguata; assembly: GCA_947086465.1. Classification (NCBI taxonomy): domain Eukaryota; kingdom Metazoa; phylum Arthropoda; class Insecta; order Lepidoptera; family Geometridae; genus Eupithecia; species Eupithecia exiguata. The sequence continues at coordinate 2,997,281 of OX352233.1, read as the reverse complement.
GCTCGGAGTGGCAACACCTCTGGTGGGACTCTGCCGTTGTTGCTTGGCGCTCTCAGTGTGAAGGTCGAGTATTGTGGTGTCCTGATGATGTCTCGTGGAGAGACGAAACTAGTTGACGTCTTGCTTTGATAGGTATTTTTTCATTTTGTAGTTGGCGTCGTTTTCTTCAACAACGCGGACTACATTTTGTTATATGAATTATTTAGTTACAAACTTTATTTTACCATAATATTTTAGTTGCAAACTTTATTTTACCATTTGTGTATGTAGTTATATGGCTTTCTCTTGCTAGTTTATAACTTGATACCCTAAAGGCTAGTGTAGATAAAACGGAATAGATCTCTAACTTACTGCTTGATCTTGATGAGGGTGTTCGCTAGGGACCAATGGGCCTTCAACGTAATGTATAGTGTTGGTAGTATTAACCTCTGATCAAGTCAAGTCAGGAACTACGATAGGTTTGGTGAGTAGTAAAGGTCTACGAAGTTAGGGTTACTTATGCCTAGATATTTCTAGAATGGCTTACTTACTAATATTCAAAATCTGTTAAAAATGAAAATAGAACTAGGTAAATGTTTAAGATTTTATGAATTTACTAATCGGTTAAAGAGATACAGTGTTTGAGGCTGCGTATAAAAACGAAAAAGTACTGAAAAAAACCAGTTTTTGTTTAGGGAACCCCCTAATAATTATTTTATTTTTTCTTATTATAATGGCAATAGAATTACATAATTTGTGAAAATTTAATATATGACAGTTCATGAGATACAGCAGAGATACAATTAAGCTGACAGAAGAGCGGAAGAGCGGACAAACGGACGGACAGAAAGCGGAGGCTTAATATAGGTACAGCATATGTTTGGGACGGAAACCTAAAAATAGCTTGGCTGTTGCCAAAAACTTGGGCCTTCAAAGACAGAAGCATTACTTATTGTAATTTAGAGATTCCAATGCCTATCGTCCTCACAGACGCATAATCCAATTGTTACTCTGCTTGATTACACAAGGCGAAAATTGGTTTCAAGATTGACTCTTTATTATATGAATTTTACTTTGAATCTATTCTGTATAACTTACGTTTTCCATTTTCTCTTGTGTTCAGCTCATTTGACGTAAATTGATTTTCTACCACGGTTGGAGAAAATACGAGGCTATTGTGGCGGAATTTACGTTTCATAAACCTTAAAAGTTACAGGTTTATGTCATATTATTTACACTCTGATGTCTGGTGGAGATCGCTCTTGAGCGATAAGAACGCCATGGCTTATTATTTGATTGTTTCTAAGTTAAGTCTGCAATAAAGAATGCCTAGTACAAAGGGGGCTGGTAGAAGCAAAAGAAGGCCGAGAAAGCGAGAAAAGGCAGGTTCTAGCCAGTAGAGGTTACCAGTTAATTATTAATATGATGATAGTTTTTTTAGGGTTCCGTACCTCAAAAGAAAAAAAGGAATCCTTATAGGATCACTTTGTTGTCCGTCTGTCAACTCACTTTTCTCAGAAACGCGTGGAGGTATCGAGTTGAAATTCACATCATATACTCAGGTTCGTAACCTCTTGGAGCCGCAATATAAATCAAACTTCTAAGTCAACGCAATCAAAGGTTTCAGCCGTTTATGTCCCATTTTTTTAAATTTTCCAATCGAATCACATGCACACAAAACCACGGTTACTTCCCGTTGACCTAGAATCATGATATTTGGCAAAAAGCAAGGTTTTATAGCACAAGTAAAGGGAAAAATCCGAAAACCGTAAATTCGTAGTTTATTTACAGAAAACATATTTTTTTAATCTCACCACGGACCAAAAACCTATAGGGTACTTTTCGTTGACCTAGAACCTAAAAATTTGGTAAGAAGCAAGGTCTTATAGCACAAGTAAAGAAAAAAATTCGATTGTAGTCGAATCACAAAAAACATAATTTTGATTCTCTCCATGGATCAAAAACTGGGTACCTACTTCCCGTTGAGCTAGAATCATGATATTTGGCAAGAAATAAGGTCTTTTATCTATAAAATTAATATAATGTTTAGTTACGGAACCCTCGTTGTGCGAGTCTGACTCTCACTTGACGTTTTTATTTTAATATCTGACGTGTACTGCTGTATATTAAAAATATTACAAACGCAGAATATGTGTAGTGGCGGACAAAAGCTGGTGAAATATTCAATTAGTCCTAATGACGAATTAATAACATCAGTTCCAGTGGCTAGTCAGGTTTCAATTTCGGCTACTATCGATTGTATATTCATTTAGCTCAATCTATTACAATAAATGTCTATTTTCATTATCACAGAATTTCACGAATGGATAACAGCGGTTAATTGCAATCCCAATTTCTTATAGATTGAGCTAATGGCCTTAGGCCAGTGACGAGCCATTTGTCTTCTATTCTGACAGAAAAAATAAAAATAAATTAACCTTCATGAAGAATAAGCTTTTCTTATAGGTAAAACATCTTCGGCACTCAAAGTGTCATTAAACTGATAGATAGCTACATTATCCTTTTGTGTCTTAGACCATCTTGTTTCTACAAAATAAAAAAGGGTATTGTTAATATTATTATTTATTATCCATCATGGATACTGCTGTTGAAAATGTACTCGCATACTTGAGACCATTTTAGTAAAGAATTTTCGGTGACATGCACAATGCCGTGGTTGATTTTCACCTTATTGATAAATACTAGAATTTACGTATTTATCAATAAGGTAAAAATCAACCACGGCATTGTGCATGTCACCGTAGGATATTACAACCCGTAAAATCATAAAAATCCTAGTCATTCTATAATTTTACTTAAAATAATCAACAGGACCAATCCAACACACATAAACGCGTAAATTTTAGTTTTTTTGAAACATTCCGTAAAATAATGAATTAGTTAGTGACGCACGATACCCGCTGATTGGATGATTGGCACGTGCCCTGCGCCGCCATCTGTGACTGTCATTCAATAATCGCACGATTTAAATCTTTGCCAATCGCCCAAAAAACAACAACAAAGTTTTCGTTGCATCTTTTTCGGATTGTTCTTTTATTATGTTATGGATAAGATTAGCAAAATTATAAATTTACGTGTTTGAATACGTTAGTTTGTAACTAACGTCCTGTTGATTATTTTCCGGATAGTTATAAAGTAACTAGGATATTTATAGTTTTACGGGTCTTACTATCAGACGATGACCTGCATAAATCAGTTACGAAGAATCGTGAGCTTTTTTTCAGCCTTAGACAAAAATCAGTATAAAAAAATTGTGACTAAAATTATATAGAAAACATAACGATACAACATATAAAAGATTTAACAAACCACAAAGTATCTTCTAATAAAAGCAGCAAGATACGGTCGGGAACCGTGGCCACGTTCAGTTGAGATAATCCCTGGCTGTCATCTTGAAAATTTATGAGAGCTTCGATCATTGAATAACTTATTGGAAAAAATGGGGATAAGTTGTTTAATATAATAATACAAATCTTTATTAACAAAGAAAATTACAATCAAATAATAGAACTAAATTAAAACTTGTATTTATAATTGAACAATTGAGGTAACTGCAGACTGTTGCAAACAATCTACAGGTAGCTCAACTGATCCATAGCTGGCTGCATTACCCCGCTCTGTATGGAAATGCTGATGCACTGTGCCAGATACTCACCAGCTCTCGGGTCACGCGTCGTCGTTTCAACCAGACGCTCAGATAATCACGCTGATGATGGATGAATGGATGTTTGTTACGTCTTCACGCGAAAACTACTGAATTGATCGGGTTGAAATGTAGCCCTATCTGCAATCAAGCATAAGCTATTTTATCCCATATAACAGTTCCCATGGGATAGAAATAGCCTTGAAACGTTTCTATAAAACAACGCTTGCGGAGCCGCGGGTAGAAACTAGTACTATAAAGATAGATAGATAGATTATAACTTTATTGCACCATCAACATATACAAAAAACAATTAAACATAGACATAGACATTCATTTATTTGCTGCTGCAGTACAAAACATAAGTAGGTACATGAAAATATAGTTTGAGAAAAAAAAAGTAACAGTTTAACATCGAGAACATAAACAATTTCACAAAACTTTCAAAAAGACTGACTGTGCTGTGCTACAGCAGCAAAAAGGTCTCGACTCAGCATAAATGCCTTACCACTCAAGAGTAGATAGGTTTAGATAACATAAACTTAATACTAACTATATCTAGTGGCACAATCGGCGGCCTGATCGCTAACAGTGATTTCTTCCAGGCAACCTTTGGATGGACAGAATCGGTTCGTATAAAGCTGACGGCTGACTATAAATTAATATTATGTACCTATATTTAAGGTGCTGATTGGAATTTCATATCATTTCTACTTTGTTTTATTTTTGCGTTTTCTAGTCTTTAGTTTTATTTCAAAATTTTAATTTTCAATGTTATTCTTGATTTGTATAGTGGTTGATGAGATGTAAATAAATTTAAATTTCAGAGACTTTTTAGATTTATTTTCAAATAAAAACAAGAATCTAAAGTGATCTACGATCAAGATGAGTACTTCAATAAGTATATTTCCCAACAAAATTCATCAAATTATGTTCCAGGATCTACCACACAAATCTTACGCATCTTAGCTGAAAATAAGTATTGGGAGGTAATATAAAAGCGATGACACTCTTATCTGGAGCGAGGACCCTCGAGCGATCTCAAGATTTTTGTAAAAACGTGGGTACGGTAATAAACCAGCGAAGGCCGCGTCTTCTGTGGCAGCAGGAGAGGATTTTGCAGAAATGAATCCGCTCCGCCTAGCTGTTTTTACATAGAATAGGCAGGCAGTGGAGCGGGAGCGGGATATTTACAAAACATCCGATTACGTATTCAGGGAATATTTGAATCAATTTGCTTAAGCGACTTTCACACATGCCTATATCACATGCCGCATAAAACCTCGCAGGTTTTGTGTAAACCGCTTTTGTCGCCTGCTACCGTAAATTTTTTCCTACAAATATCCCAACAACGGAGCGAACCAGGATTTGAACCCGAGACCTTCATAGCAGCGGTTGATCACGAGGCCGCTAGACCAATGAAGTAGTCAGTCATCATATACAGCTCATTTTCTCTCTAGACTAAAGGGTTAGCTAGGTTATAAATGGGTCCAGTTCTGAAACGTGGAGGCGATTCTAAAAGCTCTCAAAGTTTATTTCAATAGTATGTTAGGAAATATTAACATTTCTCTAATTTGAATTTTGGTGCGCTTTGTACAAAATGACAGATCGGATGCACTGACAGTTTGACAGCTACTGTCATGTCAGAAAAGCTAATGGAGGAATTTTGTAAAAACAAGAGACTCGTGTGTTCGAATAAAAGTGAAAATAATTAATAATAGTAAAAAGAAACTTTAATTGTCGTTTCTTTAAATATTTATTTTTTATTTTTATTTTTTTAAACTTACGCGATCTGAACACATATTTATAAATACTATTTAACGGGTATTTATCGCGTTTATTTACCTTATTTTCCCGACGTTTCGACAGGTTTACACACTGCCGTGGTCACGGGATGACTCAGACTCAGACTTGTCATCCCGTGACCACGGCAGTGTGTAAACCTGTCGAAACGTCGGGAAAATAAGGTAAATAAACGCGATAAATACCCGTTAAATAGTATTTATAAATATGTGTCGTTTCTTTGTTTTCAGGTAAGATAATTAGATAATAAGCTACCTAACCAATTGTACCTACACCTATGTAATTACTTCTCAACTAAAATAAAACTTTGTTTTCAGAGCAACGCAATATCGTTTTATTTCACATCATCACATCGAGTACATAAAATAATTGAGTATAATAGTTACTTTTGATAGTACAGTACCCAGCTCCGCCTTCTGTTTGAGAACAGTACAGTATTAACAACTTTGGGTAGATTATATCTATGCTTGATTATATTATACAAAGTTGTCAGCCAGAACAAAGTTGTTGGATTCCAAAACTCGTCAAGAAGATATCTAAATGAGAGCCGATGCCAAAATCGCTAATTGTTCTCCATTGTCAAAAACTCATAAACGTTTCCATCAAAGCTTTCAGAAGGTTGACCTTGTTAAACAATTTTTGACTAACGTTAGTTCACACGCTAAAACTCTTCAGCTTTATAGTTAAGTATTAATAGTTAAATAAATACCTAATGATGGGCAATCCACACAAAAGCAGAGCTTGTGATAATAGGTAGGCAACTGATATACCTACTTACATCACATATATAGACGGATATTTTTAGGGTTCCGTACCCAAAGGGTAAAACGGGATCCTATTACTAAGGCTCCGCTGTCCGTCTGTCTGCCCGTCGTCTGTCCGTCTGTATCTCATGAACCGTGATAGTTAGACAGAAATTTTCACAGATTTATTTCTGTTGCCGTATAACAACAAATACTAAAAAACAGAATAAAATAAATAGTATACATATCAGGGGGCTCCCATACAACAAACGTGATTTTTTTGCCGTTTTTATAGATATTGGTACGGAACCCTTCGTGCGCGAGTGCGACTCGCACTTGACCGGTTTTTTTTTATTATTTAAGGAGAACACCCGGTACCGAACACAACCACCCGGAACGGATACAGAAATATCTACGTACCGTACAAACATTTCTTTAGAGGCGGGAATCGAACCCGTCATCGCGAACAACAGCGCGCCACAGAGGTCGCTAAATTTAAATTACCTATAAATTTATCTGATCTGAACCATTGTCTTTGACTTGTAATTTATTTTAATGGAAGTTTTAACAGCCGAAGTTGCGAAAGGGGAATTAATAGCGGACAGATTCTTTGTTGAAATTAATAGGTAGATATTATGCCGCTGCGAAATCATATAGTAGCGAAACCGCAAAACGAGTTCCACTGCGCAACATTGCTATGTGAAGTGTTTCCCTAAATACCTGCACTGATGGAAGTGGGTAATACTAGATCAAACTTCTTATATTGTTTATGTTGAAACAAGTGGACATATAAGGTTCTGGTAACTTTTTAGGGTTTTGTACCCAAAGGGTAAAACGGGACCCTATTACTAAGACTCCGTTGTCCGTCTGTTCAAACATATTCGTCTATCATTTTTGATCTAGTTTTACCCACTTTCGGGTGTGCAGATGGAGCCCTGTGTTTCGTAATCACCTATGCTTACGCACGGGTAAATAAAATACTTGTAGCTTAAGTAACACGTATGGATAGACAAGTGACACGCACCCACATAATATGAGACAGACTGATAGAGCAGAAATTAACGTAATGGTAACCATTTTTACCATTTATCTACGATACCTTTATACATAAATAATTCCTAACAATTTCTTGAAACATTTGAGAAACAGTTTAACTTGGAGTGTATTTTGTTTCGATTAAAACAAAGTTCTCCCTAAGTGGATTAACTCCGGCTGGGTTGAATCGAATATTTAAATAGAAAGTACATATTTAATTTTTGAACTTATTTGATTCAATTTTCTTGAATACTCTTGAATTACAACCTGGGTCTCTTCAAGACAATAGTACTCTACTATAAGAAATTTTCATATAAATGAATAACTTTAAAATTTAAAATTCATTGAACTGGTGTTTTTTAGACATTCAATATACACCGTCGGTCACTCGTCACTTTCCATCAGGTGAGATTGTGATCAAATAAAATGCTATAAAAAATATTTTTTTCGCGACCGCATTTTGGTCTCACACCAAAGAAAAGAAACCCTTTCTTTTCTTTGGATTGAGATCAAAAGGTCTTCTGAAAGAGCTTTCTTATTTTTATACCTCCTAGCGGTTCGCCCCGGCCTCGCACGGATCTATTATATAGCCCATGTTCATCAGGGTTAATGTAGGATCCTAATGGTGAAAGAATTTTGCAAATCGGTCCAGTAGTTTCGGAGCCTATTATTCAATTATAACATAACAAACAAACAAATCTTTCCTCTTTATAATATTAGTTATATTTTTATATAAATTTACTATCAATAATATCTAGAACTATTTCGCTAATGATACCTCGGTATATTTTAGCGACATCAACATAATAACGCAAACGTTATTTTCTCCGTATTCACATTACGGCTTATAGTTAGGCTCATCCGGACAATCGGAAGAACGTTATTGCGTATCGGAATCCGAGCCCAGGGCTCTGTTTAGGAAGGGGCAACAGGTTATGACTCATAAACATGTACACCTGTCGCGCCTTTCTCCTAACTAAAGCGAAAGTCGAGCGAGACTTTTTGTCGCATCAACTAAAATTAAAGGGAAAAATGCCACGTAGAGTTATCTTCCCAAACAACAAAGGTAAAAACATGATAAAAAAAAACATGAGTTTATTTTTACTTTTGTGTCGGACAAAGTTGTGTTTGTGAACACGTATGTTAGTTAATGTTAATAGCTTGTAAGGAAGAAGTATTATTTAATAAGGTAAGAGAAGAGTATTCTGTCTTCTGTAAGATGTATTCTGTATCGTTACAACCATAAGCTTTTTTTTAGTTTGGTTAGTATGTACAGTGCGCGTCAGAATTAAGTATCCCCCTTGTCTAAGAGAGATAGGGAGATAAGGGGATACTTAATTCTGACGCGCGCTGTACGTAGTTTAACTAAGCCTATCCTAATTTTACTTTACAAGTGAGCTGAGCTTTACAACCGCTACTCTCTCGCTCTCTCTCTAGCCGCTGTAGCTGGGAAAAATCGGGCTTTTATATTTACTGCTTATTTTTGTACATAACCTTGTTGTTATTATTTTGTATTTGTAGTTTGTTGTGGTTTATTTTATTTTTATTTATTGAACAAATGTTTTATTATACAAAGTGTTATTTGTTTGTTATAGTTCTAGGTATATCACATAGTTAGTATCTGTAGGGAATGTCTATGTAAATATTGTATTCATAAATTTGAACTTTACTGGACCTTTTCGTGCTTCTCATATATTCTCTATTTTGTGTTGGTGTACGTTACGTGTTGGTTGTGGTTCCGACGGAAGATCAGCGTTGTGATAGCTATGCGCAATGGCTATCACAACATAATGCTGAGTCGGACGCCATTTTATAGCATTTAAGTTTTGTAATTTCATAGATATTAAGTAGATAAGTGGTTTATATTTGTGTTAGGTAATTTAAGAAACTAACTGTAAATGCTATAAATAAAGCTTTTCTTATTCTTATTCTTATTCTTATTCTAATTCTAATCAAGCTCATTTTTTTGAAGATCTTTCCTTGTCGAACACGATGATAGAGCTAAATTTTATCAGAAATGGAATTTTAGTTCTTTTTTTTGTATAAACTCACGTCCACCAACCAATCAGATAAACCTCCGATGAATCCTCATTATTTGTTTTAGTCCAACTGGTAGGTATGTATTTTGACACGCACGGCTCGAAAGCATGTGCCAAGAATGGAGTATCAAACTCAATATTTTTATTTCTCAAGCTTACAAAATAAGCACTTAGAAAATGACAAATTTTATACTATAAACAGCTTTATCAATAGTATTATTATCAAATAAGAAATAAAATGACGTATTAATTTTTTCAAGTACAGCCAGAAGGCCTCAAGGGAACACTGAATACAGCTCTGTATGGATATATTTACGAGAATTTATTAGGATATTGAATTCCATATAATACGAACCGAATCTATCGCGATAGCGCCCGAGAATTCACCTAACGATCCTTTATGGCTCTGTACGGCTGCTTATTTGGGTTATTATTGTATTCGATGATAGTTCTTACGGCAAAATAAGCGTAAGTAATTTCTACGTTCGATATGAGTGATATGGTGCTTTTGTGCCCACAAATTTTAATATCTTGTTACAATTTGTCAAAATCATTTATTAAAAGGAAAAATTATAATACGTTGGTTAAAAAACCATTAAAACACTTTACTATCTTATTACAAGTTCATGCAGGCTTTAGTTGAGCGTTACATTTTAAGAATTTAACGGTAGAGTCAAAATAAAATCAGTGTCAAATTAAAAATAAATGTAAAATTAACGGTAGAGTCAAAATAAAATTGACACTGGGTTAACCCACTGTCAATTTGAGGTGAAAGTGAACGCGTTACGTACGCGTCAGCGGAAATGAGAGAGAGAAAAAACTGTCAGATTAACAATAACTGACGGAAAACACACGCAATAACTTGTGTACTACGAGTATCAAAGTTCAAATAAGCTATTACTTTTAACGGATGTTTGCTGGGGCGGCTTTAACCAGTATAATATATGAGCCACTGTTCTTGATGCACTTCAAGCTGCGTTTACACGAGTAGGTAAGTGACTTGGGTGGGCGATTTATATGTTTCAATCGCTCACCCGAGCTACTTACACCCAACATAGGTTTTAAATGCAAGGGACTCCCAAAACTTTAAAGCGATAGGTAGGTTTATAAATTCTTAACTTTGTTAAGGGCATGGAATTTGCGAAATTCAAACTATAGCAGTAATTATTTCAGGAGAAATTAACAAATTGTATCTAACAGAACGTTAGTTTGCAAACGGATCTAGCGAAAAAGAAAACCTATAAATATAAATGCAATAAGCACAAACATTTTATTGAAATATTCTTGAGTAAGGTACCTTTAACTTTTTTTTTGCTTTGGCACGATTGGTGACAATTTGGACGGAGATAGTTCGAGATTAATAACATCAAGGGTTTTTGTTATAGTGCACTTTGGGTATCTCGTGGGTTCGAGTCCCACCGAAACAGAAAATTTTTGGGAACTTATTTAATTAAATAACATCATTTAAGCCTGGGGAGTATTGTTATCCAATTATCTTATTGACTATTTTTCTCATATCAATGCATTTCTATGTCACGTTCGTATCAGCCATTTCCCTAGACTAGCTTAAGACCATATAAAAATGTATTTATAGTCGAAGTTACTAACCCACTGCAAAGACTCCTCTTATACTCCTCGTGCCGTAGAGACAAGGGTCTCTAAGCCCCGACTCAATACAACGAGTGGACGGTTTACGAGATTGTCGTGAAATTCTTCTGGTAGTTGGCCATATACGATCACTTATTATAATTATATTTTGAGTTTGACTATATTATTATTTAGGCCCCTTTACTTAATTTAGATAAATAACACATTAAATATACAAAAAATCAGCTTTTTTTGTATATTTAATGTGTTATTTATCTATATTTATGGGAATTACTGTTTCTGCATACAATCCTTATGGTGTTTCTTTCCTTCACACAAAATTGGTCTTGTATACCTACATAATTTTATTAAAGTAAATGTTAAACTAAAAAAATCGTTTAGACCACAACGACATCAAGTGTATCAACAGGTACCTACGGTGGAATTAATAAATGAAATGAAACCTCAATCTACGACTGGTCTACGACCTTCAAAGGAGAATCAAAGAAGTGTCTCTGAATAGCAGGAGTGACTGGTGTCATTTTTAGTTGATATAACAACATAGACACAACATATATTGTTTACTTACATTACGTAAAAATTAGATCTGTTAATAATGGTCATATATCAAAAACACACGGGTGTTACCCACATCCGCTGTTGTTTTGATTTTGTTGTTTTATGTTTTTGATTTCAATACGTGCAAAGCAATTAAAAACTGGAGGCATGATTTATAAAAAAAATATTATTTTCGTAAAGGAGTCTCGGAAACAAGAGTCACATCACGTAGCATAGCAAGGCCAACTTTTATTAATGAGTAATTCAAACCTTTTGCTTTACCTCCATGGCTTGGTCTAGCTGATTCATACAACTTTTGAAACTGCCAAATATTTGACACCTGTCAGATATTCTATCTTTTTCACTCTTGCTCGACTCTCTTTGCTCGGTTTAAATTCTATAACGACCATTGTCTCTTCTTATACAGTGTCTGGTTTAAAAACTACAACGGCTTTGGTTGACGTGGATCAGACTGACCGTGTATGTGATACACTTAAGTCGAGTTCTATTAGATAGTGAAAACGCTCGAGGGAATTGCATTTAATTTTAAATCGCATTCGTTTTAGTGGTATAGCTTTATGGGATCGGTCAGCCAATTGAATAAGTACCTATTAAGATAAATAATAATAAATAAATAAATAATGCTGGACAATTCACACAGCATTATCTAACCCCAAGCTAAGCAGAGCTTGTGTTATGGGTACTAGATAACTGATATATATAATATAATACAATACATAGATAGATATTTTTTATTATACATAGAAAACGACCAGAACACCCTGAACAAATGTCTGCAGATCGTACACACATTTGTCCCGAGGTGGGAATCGAACCCGCAACCTCCTGCGTCGCAGGCAGACCTTCGCCCACCGCGCCACATCGGTCGTCAAGATATAAACATTAATATGCTCATGTGCTGATGGATTTGATTTAAGTAGATAGTGTATAAAGCACTTCAGCTCTTTTATGTGAGTTTTGGAATACCCAAACTTACTAAATTTATATCATGTAAGTACAATCATAATTGTAAATGCCGAGTCTGCCGAGTCATCCATACCGCATTGCTTGAAAACGAAAGTTTTCAATCATTGCGTCATGACCTACGGAGCTGAGACGTGTCAAAGTCAGCGAGCTATGGAAAGAGCTATGCTCGGAGTTTCTCTGAAGAATAGGATTCGTAACGAATATCCGACAGAGAACCAAAGTTATCGACACACTAGAGATATCTAAGAATTAGCAAGCTGAAGTGGCAGTGGGCGGCCATATCTCGCGAAGAACCAACCACAGCTGATGTAAACGTGTTCTTGAGTGGATACCACGACTCGGTAAACGTAGTAGAGGACGCCCTCCGGCTAGGTGGGGTAACGACCTGCAAAAGACTGCAGGCAGATGCTGGATGCGTCAAGATGAAGACAGGGCGCTATGGTGCTCATTATGGGGGGCCTATGTAAAGCCACTGCTTTACTCCACAGTCCACTGACTAACGTAAGCTGATGATGATGATGATGATGATGACTTTGTCAATACACTTTATCTACTAATTAACGACTGTTTTACTTTCATCTTTAATAAAGTCTTTCTATAGTATATTGAGTAGGTAAGTAGGTACGCTAAATAGCCGACTGTACCATCTATGTTTCTCTCTCTCTCTCTCTCAACATGTTTATCATGTTAGATTTGGTTGAATCTTAGACAAATTTGGAATGTAATACGCGCAAAGTTACTCCAAGAGTTAAACTTTACTGCTCCAATCCAAAGTAATTATCTTTATGGCTTCTGAGAACACTTCTGTTAGAATTTGACGATTAGCTAAATATTCCCGAACTGTTCGTAAGTACAATCAAAGACAAATAAGATAATTTTCCAAGAACGCAATGACTAACAATGTCCTAAACATTGTTAGTGATTGTTTACTTCTGCATGAGTGCAGTAGAATGCAAGGGATCGCCCATTTACGTGGCTTTAATCTGGTCCGCCCAAAATAAAATAAATTTTACTGAAATTCAAACTAAAAGAAAATAAATAGGCGACGAAAATTATTATTTCAAAGTATACCCATACTCAACCAATACTTAATAGTTAAAAAGCTAGCGCGAGTGTGTACTTTTGGTTTTTATACAATTATCAACCATGACGACGACGACGTCACAAATCCAGGCCTCTCCAATATAGAATATAGAAAAACGAAGGGCGCCCGCGAGTTTTGAAAAAAATCGGCCTAGTGCTAGTCGGACTCGCGGACGAAGGGTTCCTTACCATTATATATAGAAATTGCAAAAATATCATGTCTGTTGTATTCCTTCCTAAATATTTATTTATAAACTGTCTAACTATCACCGTTCATGAGATACAGCCTGTGACTGACGGACAGACAGGCAGACAGACAGACAAACGGACACTGAAGTCTTAGTTATAGGGTCCTGTTTTACCCTTTGGGAACGGAACCCTAAAAATATCTATGGATAGTATTCAAAGTGCCAATTCTATTCTAAAATTTGAATACATGGGTTTGTTCTTGGCATTGGTCACCATTTTATAAAACCAAACATTAGAGTTTTCTTTGAACTCTGTAACACAAATACGAGATGAAATAAATAAAGTTTTGATTCCCGAGATTGTTTAATGTACCAATCATCATGACGTGTATCAAACAATTGTCTGGTCCAAATTTAAAGCGAGTTTGTATGTTCAATATTTCTTTTTATGTTTCTTGCTGAAATTTTCACTTAAATAATTTTTTACGTAGGTAATATCGAATATTAGAAGAGGCTCCAAGAACAAAAATATAGCAAAATTATTTATTATTTATTTCGGTCAACGAATTAGCATTGCCATTCAACGTGGCAATGCTGCCAGCATTCTGGGCACTCTGCCTTTCTTCTTAGAAAATAGATTTGAGTGTAAATATTAGTTGTAATTATTTGATTCAGTTATTGTAATTTTCTTTTGGCCTGATTTCCAAGGATTTTCACTGCGACCTCTGGGGTTGCGAGCAATGCCTTGAAAATTATTGAAATCCAAAGATCGAAGCAAAACCATTCTAAATCTTAAAGAAAACACAAATTTAAAAAACTTAGGGGAAATTAATATTAAAATAAAATTAAAGGTAAGAAAAAATTATGGCATTTCTGTCAAGGAATAAAAAATAACAATGGTGAAATTCATGAGGAAACTTCCCCCTAGAAAACCGAATGTTATGCTTTGATCCTTTTTCAATCCGGGTGAAGCCCGGATAAATTGAAGAAGGGTTTCTATTTCGATATAAATTATTATATGTATATACTAGCAGCGCCTCGCGGTTTCACCCGCGTAGTTCCCGTTCCCGTGGGAATTCCGGGATAAAAAGTAGCCTATGTCCTATTCCAGACTATAATCTATCTCTGCGCCAAATTTCATTCAGATCCGTTCAGCCGTTCTGGCGTGATAAAGGAACAAACATCCATCCATCCATCCATCTATCTATCCATCCATCCATCTAAACTTTCACGTTTATAATATTAGTGAGATATAGGTAAAAAAAAAATATGGTTATCAACACACACATCTTTAATAAAACCGGCCAAGTGCGAGTCGACTCGCACACGGTGGTTTCCGTAACATCGTACATAACAATTTCAGATCTTAACGTTTTTTTTATGAAAAGAAAGCAAACATTTTACATGACGCAATAACTCATGCAAGTACCTACTGATCGCGCCCGACGTTGCTTCACTTCGCTGAATCGTACTCACCTTGCGTATGGACGTTGGACCTTTAATTATTTTTATATCATTTTAATTATTCGTTGTTAAAGCGGCAATACTCATACAAAAATTTCAACTGTCTTTCTTGTAAGCATGAGGGACGGACGGACCGACACACAGCGGAAGCTTAGTACCTATTAGTTTACACCGTTCGGGTAACGGAACTCTAAAAAGCAGTTTTAAATGAATGCTTCTCAAGATGCATGATACGGAGATATACACTTCATCATCTAAAATGGTACTTTGTCCGAAAAATTATGACCGTCAAAGGCTGATCTACCAAAATTAAAACCCGCATTCTAAACATCTTGTTAAGTTAGGCTTTACCTTTTCGTCGTTCCCTTTCAGAAAACGATAATTTTGATTATAATAGAAACAAAGAACTAGTATTTACAATTGAAACAATTGAGTTAACTGCAGACTATTGCAAACAATCTACCGAAAGCTCAACTGATCCATATGAATACCAGTTGGATGCGTCCTCAAGACGCTAGCAGCATTGCATTGTTATCACTTGTATTGATTGTCGTACCTGATTTGACTAAAATTGAAATAGCTACATAGTGCTTAAGTCGAGCAATAGAATGCCCATTGCTCGACGTAAGCCAGCTATTGAGCAATAATAATTCCCATATTACAAACTCGTGATTGCTGCATGCAACGTAATATCAGCCTTACTGTCTCTGTTGTCTCAATTATCCATGCCTTCAAGGCACAATTAACGTAACAATGACTGAAAGCTTCATTCATTTGTGGATTCAATTGGAAGCTCGGCTCTTGTTACACTAAAGTTCTGTAAATACGTGCACTAATATTGAATGTTTTTGTCCTCCGACACAAGGCTATTTCAGGCATCTGATGAAGATTATTTAAGATTGCGTTATTTAACACTAGCAGCGCCTTGCGGTTTCACCCGCGTAGTTCCCGTTCCCGTGGGAATTCCGGGATAAAAAGTAGCCTATGTTCTATTCCAGACTATAATCTATCTCTGTGCCAAATTTCATTCAGATTCTTTCAGCCGTTCTGGCGTGATAAAGGAACAAACATCCATCCATCTATCCATCCATCTAAACTTTCACGTTTATAATATTAGTGAGATTAGTGAGATTAGCTTTCAGCATTGACATCGCGTGGTTTCTAAGAATTGTATGTAGACTTTATTTCAAAGAATATTAAAGTGCCTTAAAAAATTTTCAACAGATTCAGAACAATATGTACCTACCTATGTATTTCACAACATTTAGAGAATGAACACAAAAGTGTTTCTTATATTATTCCGTTTAAAATCTGTCAAAAATGTGTGTAATAATTATTAATTCACCGTAGGCAGCCTATGTCAATTCCTACCCTAAAAACCTTTCTATCATGTGCTTCTATCGAAAAGTATGGTTGTTTATATTAACCAGCTCCATTCGCTTCACCCTTGGTTATAATTACTTAGTGACAGTATCAGATTATCCACCAAAAAGCCCATGCCAGTGCTGATTCAATAACAGCCGACTGTCAACCTCCCAGAGGATTTCAGCAGATTCCAGGCACGCCGCGTTATTGCTAGCTTTGAGACAATTTGAGATAGTGCTTCCGAATAATCCTTCCTTTGTGGTATTTAGGTGGCATACCGAGCTAGATGCTGCGGAATCCGCTTTATTTTTCTTAAAGTCAAGTTCGTATTTCAATGGTGGAATCTAGATCGTTGCTTGGTTACCTGAATTTGCTCAGGATTGCTCCGAGGTATGACAGCTTTATTTTGTTGAATATATAGGTTATATAATATAATATATATATATAGCTTCCTTGTTTGTTATCTTTGAACTGGCACTAGTATCTACCCTGTACGTGGAAGCTGCCTTAAATATGTTGCCATATCCTAACTGAAACAATAGTAATTGTTCGGGAATATACGTTTGTTTTACCAAGCGTATGTTCGTGAGAGCAATAGACAAATAAAGAATACTGGATCATTCTCACAATCTATAAGCAGAGCTTGTGTTATGGGTACTAGATAACTGACATACCTAATGCAATACACTTACTATACATATATATATGTATTATTATAAAAAATCCAGTACACTTGGAACTATCTACAGATCTTACAAACATTGGTCCCGAGGAGGGAATCGAACCAACAACCTTCTGCGTCGCAGGCGGACTGTTGCCGGCCGCACCACAGAGGTCGTCAATTCATCGCAATTGGTAAAATATTTCTTTTATTTACAGTTTCGAGTCCCTTTTTCCGGTAACTGTAGCTTACAGGACACACACAGCTTTCAAAGTAAATATTGCAAACGACAGGCAAATAAAAGAATGTCAAAATAGCTACTGGAAACTCACTTTATGACGCATGACGTAACGCTGATGAATACTCGTAACTTCCTGCCTGCGAGAAACACTCTAAAGAATACAATTTATAAACTACCTTTGGGAACGCACCACAAAAAACCTAAGGCCTCCAAAGCTCGACTTCCGATACAGTGAATGCATTAAACATCAATCCTGAAGAGCGATGGACTCGAAACATGTCAAGTTGAATGCCGCTGTGAAAAGAGGGCTTGACAGGAACCGTTTATACCCTGGATGTGACCCTTGCTCGACATTCCTACTATAGCGTTCGTAACTGAGATAAAGGATAACATGTTTTACTTTATGCGTAGGTTTACAGCCTTTTAAGGTAGGTACCAACTATTTCTTATATCGCCTTTATATATGCGTAGGTAGCGCGATTGCTCGCATTTACTAAGATTCTGCCGGGTACGGAACCTACAATACGCATGACCGAAGACGCACTGGAGTATGTAATTAATTTTGTAATATTTTATGTACTAGCAGCGCCTCGCGGTTTCACCCGCGTAGTTCCCGCTCCCGTAAGAATTTCGGGATACAAACTAGCCTATGTCCTATTCCAGACTATAATCTATCTCTGTGCCAAATTTCATCCAGATCCGTTTTGCCGTTCTGGCGTGATAAAGGAACAAACATCCATCCATCTATCTATCCATCCATCCATCTAAACTTTCACGTTTATAATATTAGTGAGATTATTGACATACGTTATTAGATTTAACGAACAAAAACAGAAATTTTTTGAAAAGCTTTTCAAACAAAGCCTTTTCACACCAAAACCCAAAGCCTGCGTGAGCGTGTTTTCAATTTGCATTTATTTCAATACCGATCAAACTTTGATACCAATCGTGGCTAATTCTAGCTAAAAGACAGAGATAAGGCTTCTAGGCTAATAAATTTACAGTCGAGCTGGATTGGAAATTATGCCATTTCATGACGAGTTTAACCGTTGAAGTAGCCTCTCTTTTTACCCGACTACCAACAGGGGAGGGTTATGAGGTTAGCACCCTATGTTTGTATGTTTGTATATTTGTATGTTTGTATGTTTGTATGTATGTGGCCGATTTCTTTGTTCCCACGTAGCGCTGAAACTACTGGTTCGATTTCAACAAATTATGTATCGATTGATTCGTCTCAATACCCCGATGGTTATAGGCTATAAGATTTAGGGCTCCGACCCCGAATAAGCCATCAAAACGCGTATTAAAGTTTAGGTAGCCGCAGGCTGCAGGCCCCATAGAGAAAAATTTCAATACCTACGACCTATTTTCATTTTCAACTCTATGCCTATCAAATATGACCGATACGTCATTCTATTTTGTCAATGTAAATGTTTTATAACTTTTATAACTTTCACGTAGTCGGGTTGTAGTTTTTAACTTTATCTTGTTAGCAACTTAATATGCCCTAGCTAGACTATTTTGGAAAACTTGCAATTTTTTGACAGTTTTTAATGAAAATCTGTCAAAAATTTGTCATTTGAGACGTGCCTTTTGAGTTGCATTTTAGTATTACCAAATGTCAGGGTTCGAGCAGTAGCAATACTAAAAATCCAAAATTCACAACTTCTGAAAAGACATTTGAAATAGTCTTTATTTTTACCAACTTGGGTTCTTTCATATTCACTTAACATTAAGTTACGCGGAAGTGACAAATAACTCCGCTGTAAGAGCCAAAATGAGTTACAATTTCGTTGAATCACATAAATCTTCATAACTTGCCGACTCGTTTTGCGTTAACGCGAAAACTTGCTAACAAAACGTTTACGAGGCATGCCATTCGAGTGGGAGTTTTTCTGTGTAGTAGGTACCACCTTGTCCCATTACTGAGAGCTTCATTGAGATTGAGTCCCGAATGAAAAATCATAAACGGAACGGTTTTAATAATAATACTTTATTTCAGACCACAAAGAAAGTGTACAAAAAGAAACTTAATTAGGGCCCATATAATAAATACCTTATAGACTAACATAGAACATTTAAAATTAACCGAGTCATCGACGCTCCGATGACGTACACGCGGTGTCGTTTGACAGGCGTCCAATGAACTTCCTGAAAACGACACCTTTCGGCCAAAACCCACTGTCCATTTACGTAGAGAGTCGATCCGTCGGCACTCTCACCATAAATTAATCGAAATTCACTTTACGGCGAGACACCAATTTCTCATCTCTCAAGGAGATACCGGTCTTCTGCCTCAGGTACTTGAATTAAAACTCCCTGTGTTTTGTTTCTCTCTTGTAGTTTCAGCCAGGAGTGGACTGAGCTGTCAATGTGGAAAACATACGAGAATTGCATTGCATTACATCATTATTGGCGCAGGGTAGGTACTGGTGTAGGGCGCGTGGCGAATATTTGAGTTATTTCGAAAGTCTCACGTAAGTCAAAACAACTTTATAGTTATTTTATGAAATTACTATATTTTTGGAAATTCAACTGACACATCAAATAGTCTTGATGCATTACCGATTCGATTTTTTATGACAATCGATTTTGTATAAGAAGAAGTTGTAATCGGTTTTGTTATTGTTGCTCTAGGTTTTGTTTTATTTAACAGTCTTTATTCAGGCCTCTAAATGACTTTATTTTTAGAATCAGAATATTCAAAGAAATAGTATTATTTTTGTTGATTTATTTAATACTTTCTTCTACCCGCGGCATTTACCCGTTTTTCCGTGATAAAAAGTAAGAAAAATAAGATTGAGTTACTGTGGTAAACTATTTATCGACTACTTTCGATAATTTTTCATGGAAAAAATCATCTAGAATTTATAATCTGCGTTACATACCATGTCAGCTCGATAAAAATCTAAGCTTTCGTAAGCATCCATATTTTTCCAGTCGAGAGATACGCATCTTGTCAAAAGTTACAGTGTCTTTGACATACTTCATTCTGTTATTAAGTCTTCATTCACCCACCTGTCAACGATTAGGGAAGTTCATAGAAGTGCATATACCAAACAAAAAAAATATCCGCGGACGGGGTATGGACGTATGGTATAAGAAACAGTCATCTAGGTTTAAGAAACTATTAACTTTTTCATACGTTGCGTGAAACACAACCACTGTCTGTCAAAGGGAAATACGCTCTTTCTAGCTTCTGCTCGATACATGAAAATATTGAAAACATGAAAAGGTTGAAAAAAATTTAAACATGAGAATGAAGATGAACATGATAATGCACACATTATCATGTTTTCATGTTTTAAATTTTTTCAACCTATTCATGTTTTCAACATTCATTTTACGAACAGTAAAAATATTTGAATATACTAATGTACATGATAATGCACACATTATCATGTTCATCTTCATACTCATGTTTTAAATTTTTTCAACATTTTTCATGTTTTCAATATTTTCATGTTTTCAACATTCATTTTACGAACAGTAAAAATATTTGGGTCAAATACTTTTACGCCGATCTTTCACTGCGGAACATAAAAACTTTAAACTCGATTATAAAATTCCTCGAAGATTCCTTAGAGGAAGTTGTCAAAAGTGAGATAAGTAAGATAAGAGTTATGGGTGTCAAGGGACAGATTAATTTTCATTTGCATAAGATTTATTTATTTTCCTGAGATTTTCCTCTTCAAACCGGAGGTATTAATATTTCAGTGTGAAGTCTCTCTGTAATCGCAAGAGTTTTTCTGAGGTATTCCGGGTTCGTCCCATTCGTATCGGCCCAAAGTAGTCCGAACATAGAAAATCAAATTTAACGCTGAAATCGTTCCGTTTTCGTCGCATTTTAAGATTTCTAACAGAAAAGTAGCAGAACAACTGTGACTCACTTCTCGTGCAAGAATCATACGAGCAGTAGGTACTTATACCTAATATTTATATTCTGGAGAATTCACTTAACATATCTAACAATATTTTTACAGAGGAACCGAATATTAAACAAGCTCATTTAAGGAATATCAAACGAAAAATTTGGTTTAAACCAGCGAAAAAAAAGGAAGCTCCACTTTTTAGCTACAAATGTACTGAAAAGTTGCATTTCCGCTTTCAAAATATAAGCAATAGCAAACAAAATCAAAAATCAAAATCAATAACTTTATTTCTTTAGGCTTATAAAATAAGCACTTAGACGAGTCAATTTTATTTTCAATGCAATTGCAGCTAAAAATTAAAAGCAGTGTATGGTATTCGTTCGAAAACAAATGTAGTTATGTTACTGGAAATCAGATGAACGGTTCATAGATCAAGTCACATTGCCCTGTCGATCCTGTCAATCTCACACACGCACTAACATTTGTTTGACCGAAGATAAATGACATTCAGCACCAGTTCTACGTGTACAGATGGCGGTATAACTACGGATACGGACATGGCGGCTGATTAAATTTCCGGAACGTAGCAGGAATTGAATCTATTCTCGCTTGTGATATCGATAGCAGTTTTCAAATATCCAAAAAGGTATTAAACGAAGAAAAAATTTAGGAATACGCTTTGTCACCTCTTTGAACATCTGGATCAAAAAAAAAAGAGTAATCCATCTCGAAAAATATGTTTGTTTAGTAAACATAATAACCTCAAGGCAGGGTGTATCATGGAAATGAGCAGTATGGTATCGAGTTGACGACAAATCAGTCTGCCGCTGTCATTAAGTAGATTTGCTATATAATGGCAATAAAATGCACACCAATCTCTGCAATTTTTGATAAAGCAGATATTTTTTTTAACCGTATTTAAAGAGCTTAGGGAATCCGTGATTTTGTGGACAAAGTGACAAAGCAATTTGAAATTTATGGTTATCGCGTTAGATATCAGATTAAATACGTTTATTCCCTGGTCAAAGCTAAACGATATTTTTAAGTTGATGAGGGTAATGATAAGTTATCCTAATTACAAAATGTCGTTATCTTTTGTTTTTTATTTGTTTTGTAAATTATTAGCTGAAACATAACCCAATACAAAAAAATAGCGTAACATCCAAGACATACAATAACTTGTCGCGGGAATATTCGTAGGTTCTTTTTAAACGGGAGCAAGATTCTAGTGTCTTTGAATTATCGTAACTATTTTGGTGCATTTTCCTAAGTGGTTCGTAAGTCTTCCGTTTCTATGGACGGTTTAGAGCTTCCTCACCAAAACATTGCCAAAACATAACTAAAGGAATGCGGAGAAATGAGGCTATTAATTTCTGGGGCACAATAATAAGGTAGGCATCTTCAGCACGTCGGCAAAGATATACAAATGGCTTGGTATTTCATTACGGAGGACAAATAGGAAATAATAATTCCTTGTATGAAATATAGTTTTCTGTGAGCATCTTTGAATAAATGTACAATTGTTCATATATGTACCTAGTATTCATGGTAGATACTACAATTATGTATATCTCACTAATATTATAAACGTGAAAGTTTAGATGGATGGATGGATGTTTGTTCCTTTATCACGCCAGAACGGCAAAACGGATCTGGATGAAATTTGGCACAGAGATAGATTATAGTCTGGATAAGACATAGGCTACTTTTTATCCCGGAATTCCTACGGGAACGGGAACTACGCGGGTGAAACCGCGAGGCGCTGCTAGTTAGTATATAAATGGTATGGTATGGTATTAGTATATAAAAATATTTTACCAATAAAATGACTAGACTAACTACAGTAGCGTTGAAAGAAAAGATACGAATATCTGGTTATTTGTTAACACATTCTCTGTCAGTAGTACAAACAAAGAAAATTACAAAAAACTTTTTGGTCGAAATTGATGCATTAGGTCAAAACAGTTAGGGACTGCAGGGTTCCTAAAATATTTTTAAAAAACCGTGGGGTCACATGTGACCTACTACGCGGGGCTGTAATAGGATAAAATAGGTATTCGTTACCACTGCGCCGAGTAGGCCACAAATCCAGTCACCCGCACACCTCAGTCCCAGCGTTTTCACAGAGTGGTTGTGGCGGTGTTGTTCGCTTCAATTTTTTGTCCACTAGTGGAAGACGAAGAAAGAAGAAAGTTTCTAAAACCAGTCTGCTCTGAGGTCGCCGGTCACTTTTGCAATTTTGATAATCTAACTTTAGTAACAAAGAGAATTACAATCAAATACAGAAACAAATTTGAAATAGTATTTACAATTAAAACTATTGAGTTTACTGTAGACTGTTGCAAACGATCTACAGGTAGCTTATCTGATCCATACCAATTAATATGACGAGAGACGCTTATAATTTCGAAATTAATGTTCTTCTTAGAAATTTTAAATGAACTGTTTACTGTATAAACTGTAAAAAACTGTCTACTACAGTGAAAGGTCCAAAGAATAATAAGAAACTGGAATTGCTTATATTTTTATACATGTACTTTACTACATTTACGCTTAGCGTGCCACTGAAATGTATCCAAAAATCACTTATTACCTTGTTTATTAACGTGCACTCGTAAGGAAATCTCATAAATAAATTCGCTGAATTCAAATGCTTTGATAAATGATGATTACGATATCATTCCGCCAATAAACTTTATTTACGTAAACAATCAAAGGAATTACGAGGAACTGCAACCGTCGGACCAAGACAGGTTTGCTCGAGCGTCATATGCATTCAATCAACGCTGGCTCCGCTTGCCGAGTGTAAACATTTATTGAAGTAAACAAGTAATGGTAAACAAACACTGGTCTTTGGTTTATAACCGAAGGTGGAACTTTTCAGACAGATGCAGATGGAAATTTTCAGTTGTACATTTGAATATCAAAAATAAAAGCTGACTTTTAAACTGTTTCTAATTTTTAGGGTTCCGTACCCAAAGGGTAAAAACGGGACCCTACTACTAAGACTTCGCTGTCAGTCTGTCCGTCTGTCACCAGGCTGTATCTCATGAACCGTGATAGTTAGACAGTTGAAATTTTTACAGATGATGTATTTCTGTTGCCGCTATAACAACAAATACTAAAAAACAGAATAAAATAAATATTTAAGGGGGCTCCCGTACAAAAAACGTGTTTTTTGCCGTTTTTAAAGAGAATGGTACGGAGCCCTTCGTGCGCGAGTCCGACTCGTACTTAGCCGGTTTTATTTTTAAAAAACAAAAAAGTTACCTACACAACATCGCATAACTAAAGCAAGTGTAAGTTACTAAATTAGTAATTAAGATAACGCACCGAGTGAATGTTTTTAGTCATTCACCACACACCATTCTATCATCACACTTTGTTTACTTCTTTTTCTGATAAAATTTAACAGATGCGTTTGTTTTATTATAAAACTTCTTCATAAATCTTTCAACAAGTGGTTATAAGTAAAGATTAGACGTCATGTGTCTTCATTATGAATGTGAACGAATTAACTATGAACTTTTTCATAGCTAATAGTTTATTGTTTTACTTATCACAAAAATTATGTAATAAAACACCCTGTCTGTGAGGAGGGCGATGATGTCTGCGACACAGTTTTACTTAAAACTAATGGGGACATCATCGAATTCCAATAGTAATTTACAACCATGTAATTTTTTCTAAATAAATTACTTTGAAAAATTACTTTGAACTTTGTGTTGGAGGAACACAAAATGCGATTCTAGTCGTGAGTTCCGCGTCCCTGCCAGCTCAATAATATCGGGATGTTTGCCATTTTTGCACGCTCTGCACTCTCTATCTCAAAAACAGTTAAGGCCATGAAAAACAGTTACAAAGAATGTCAGGTCCCACACCCAGCAATCCATAGCTACAACCCATCAAGACACTGTTAGTGATTACTGCGTACATACGGAACGTTATAATTAAAGTTGTATAATTGACGGTAGATATGCAAAATTCAAATTACTTGTAAAGACAAATGTCACCTCAGTCTGCCTGTGACCATGGAAGCTGAAAAGCCTCCCAAAACGTCAGGTTATAAACAAAATGTAAAATATACGCGATCAATCCGGTTAAAACAGTGTTTTATTATGAGTTCTCGCGAAAATAACCTTAGAATATACTAGTTACAAAGAAAATTCTCAGAAATTGTATGCTATGTTTATAATAGACTAGCGGTCCGTCCCGACTTCACACGGGTATATTCCATCGCTTATGTTCCTCAGGGATAATGTAGGATTCTAATGGTGAAAGAATTTTCAAATCGGTCCTGTAGTTTCGGATCCAATTCAATCAAACAAACGAACAAAGCTTTCCTCTTTATAGCATTAGTATAGATGTCAAAATCCTTCGAGTAACAGAAATAATTGCGAAAAACCAATTTTTGTGACATCTGACCTTGAAGTAAATTACGAAATTCAACACAATATTTTATTCGACTTCTGAGACAACAACGCCAAAATGAGGCATGCACGACATTCCAGCTGGTTGTCTCCGATTTCCGAGGTGAAACCCTAATATGACTGGAGTCTGGACTAAGAAATGTAGTGTCAAAATTGAAAAAATATTGGCTGGTTGTCATCATAACAAAGCTATATTAGACGACCGATGTGGCGCGGTGGGCGAAAGTCCACCTGCGACGCAGAAGGTTGCGGGTTCGATTCCCGCCTCGGGACAAATATGTGTACGATCTGCAGACATTTGTTCAGGGTGTTCTGGTCGTTTTCTATGTATAATAAAAAATATCTATCTATTTATTGTATTATATTAAGTATATCAGTTATCTAGTACCCATAACACAAGCTCTGCTTGCCTTGGGGCTAGATAATGCTGTGTGAATTGTCCAGCATTATTTATTTATTTATATTATAAGCAGATTCCTTCACAGCGTATAAGCGTATACCTTTACATGCTGGTGGCGGAAAATGAATTGAATTATTTGAAAACCTGAAAGCATTCATCACATCACATCAACGATACGATATTTTGGGTTCGATAGCTTTTAAGCGAACATCAATTTTATCGTGCTCCCAATTTTGTTTCCTTTTATGTTTGAAAGAAGCCCAGTGAAAGTTACTGGTGCCTTAGGGTTAGGTACGGTCTAGGTTGCGAGCTGGAGCGAGAGCGGAAGCGAATTTTGTATAGTGCACCCATAAAGATTCCTTTTACTCTCGGTTACTACCGAACACGCACAACGGATAAGGTGATAACCTTACCAAAGTCAGCAGAGCACGTAGGGTACTATATCTTTAAGTACTTAATAGTACCGAATATTCTACGTTTTATTAGTAACTGGTCTTAAAATTCTTTGAAGTGACGTAAATATCGGATAAAGTTAATGAAAATGGAGGACCGCCAAAGCTAAAAACTTTGTTTTGCTTCAAGTTGTTTAATTATTTCCTATTAATTTATTATTCGGTATTTGTACTTAGTATTTCCTTATAATTTGAATCGTGAAACACTGCCGCATCCAGCATCTGCCTGCAGTCTTTGGCAAGTCGTCATCCTACCTGGTCGGAGGGCGTCCTAGACTACGTTTGCCGAGTCGTGGCCTCCACTCTAGAACACGTTTACCCCAGTGGTTGTCCGTTCTTCGCGATAGGTATATGGCCAGCCCAGCTTGCAAAGTATTTGAGCTATGTCGATAACTTTGGTTCTCTGTCGGAGGTTTTCGTTACGGATCCTATCCTTCAGAGAGACTCCGAGCACAGCTATTTCCCCAGTTCGCTGAGCGATTATGAACTGGTGTACCAACCGTGAGTGTCCTGTCCACATCTCTACTCTGTAGGTACAAATACCTGCCTCAAATTGTTAGGATATATTAAGTATTACGAAACTTTAAGAATAACAAAATTTTCAGCTTTAGTCGGTCTTCCGTGTTACCAACTTATCAGTCGATATTTACGGAAAAAACACTTCAAAGAATTTTTAACAAAAAACTTTTCCAAGTTTCATCGGAACAAAGTCAAAACCTTACAAATAAGTTGGAAGGCACTGAGAAAAACAAACAGGCATAAACGTCGATTGCTTAGTACAAAAACTTAACTTAATGTCTATTTACTGTTAATAACATATATAATTTAGCAGTAGGACTAAAAAAATTGCTGTCTTTTTTCATATCGTTCGAAGAGACGTTCATTAAAAAGTGACCGCACTTTTTAATTTCTGTCAAATTACTTTAATTTAGTTTTTGTACTTTGCAAGAGAATCGACACCTTTAATGTAGGTATTACACCTAGTCATCATCATCATCATCAGCCTATATCAATCCACTGCTGGACATAGGCCTCCCCTAATGAGCGCCATCGCGCCCTGTCTTCAGCTTGCCGCATCCAGCATCTGCCAGCAGTCTTTCGCAAATCGTCATCCCACCTGGTTACACCTAGTATGTGGGTATTATGTTTACCTGCGCAGGTATGTCAACCATACTTACTTTTTTAACTACTCCAGGAATGTCATAATTACCTGAAACAATGTTTACGATTAGAAAAAAGATAAACAAGAATGATAAAAGTAACCAAGAAAGGTTTCTGTATAATAGAATGACAATGTATTTTGTCTCACTCTTAATGTAGCCAACTGGGTATAAAATGTAGGTATTTTCACAAATTGAAACAATGGTTTTTTGATTATAAGCGACCCACGTCCCTTGAGCTCAAACATTGTTCCTCATCTCCCCAAATGGGGCATTTTCTAATACAGTTCAATGCCCCCAAAAGGTCTTTGTCCACTTTTACAAATATTTTTTTAGGTTTTCGTACCATTTCAAAATGTTAATTACACGCATGTTTTATTTCTGTGCATTTTTTACTTCTTCCAATAAATTAGGTCTGTTGGTTCCAAAACGGAGTTCTATTACCATTTGTACACATTATTGACAGGTCCTACTACTGACACAGAAATGGTGGTTGATCCATAGATTCTGGGTAAATCGTGTCGTCATAAATACTGTGCGTTACACAATCTTTATTAACTGACGGGGTTATACGGTTCTTGTATACATAGAGACATTAAAAAAAGTCAATTTAAAGAGAAGATAGGTAGAACTGTATTGCTGATGCGACATATGCGACACGACCTACAAATCGAGACATCAGATATCTCCTGGATCCAGCTGGATGGTTGGCTGCTTGAGAATCACACAGGTGTTCTGTGTGATTATCAAGCAACCAACTATCCAGCTGTCAAAGGCGCGAGCAGAAGTTCGCAGTTAGTTGATAGAACGTATTTATATCTTGACAATTTCACACTGTTCAAACCGAGAAAAAGAACGAATGCTTTAAGTATCTTTTCCTTTTTTTCAATGCTTGTTAAGCTTCTTTAAGCCGAATCCTGCTGGTTCTTCGAGGTCGTTCATTAGTAGATTATTTTTGGGTTATTAAAACGAACATTTGTTTATATTTCTCATACTATATACAAACCTAACGCCAAAAGCGACATAAAAATATTTAAGCTGAAACGAAACAAATAACAACAATAATAATTACTCGTACATTCAAAGTTTTTGAAAACTCAGTAAGTTTCTGTAATTTGAGGAAAATTGGAGCTTTGCTAATGACTGAAGATCAATTTCTGTCCAATTAGCAATTTTAGCCAATTATGAGTCTCTGATGAGACTCAAAAATACTGTTGGAAAACTCTTTTGCTAATAAATCACGTAAGACGGTAACGGAAAACACTTCACTTTTATTGGACAAAATTTTTTACTTACAGACAATGATGGCTTTATAAGAAATGGTTTAGTAACAGCTTAATTATATCCAGCATAATTATTATTATTATTATTCAGCTCTTAAGTACTAGGTCTGCTGTGCGATTACGCTAAAATATCCCATTGAACAGATGGTCATCTGAGGAAACGGTGTATAAACGACTGTGTATACATAACCATGGATTGTTTGAGAAATGTGACATTAAATATTTTGACTCGATACCGATTCTGATCGCATGTGGATAATTCTTATGATAATAAATGTTAGTGTATCACAAAACTGTGATACAGGTTGATTTGTTAGCCTTAGCTAGAAAAGGCTTGCTGCATAACTCGGGCAAAATGTTCGACTCAGTTCATAAAATAACAAAAAAATCATTAAAGTTTTCAGTTTTAATAATCTGTTTTTAAGCACCATCATTTCATACGGCTGTGTAGACCAACCAAAAACTATCAACTGTCATCAGTAACATCAGCGCATTTGCCTCACCAACTCTCATCCAACTGACGTCATAACCACAAAGCAAATGACGTCCCCTGCATCTAGCGTTTTCGTTAGGTTAAGCGCGCAATTTTATTTGTTCTTTTTTTAGTGGTAGGTAAATTTAGCACCTAATTGAGACACTTTTAAAAAATAGGTGTATTAACCTATTCAATACGAATCTTCTTCACGTATAAAAAGAAAGTTTAAAAGCTTTCCACAGAGAATAGGCTGACGAATGTTAAAGCAATACTTCATTCATATCAACGGCAAAATATTCATCACATAATAAAAATGTAAACGAATCAAGAATAACTCTGACGTCAACGGACAACTGCGTAAGAAGGGTTAGTAGCTATGAATATAAATTTTCATATTACATCATATCATTACTAAGTCCGAATTTACATGATATTTTTATAAATAAGTAGTTCGACCTTTTCATGCGGATCCCGATTCGGCGCCTAATAAGATTGACTAAAATGTTATGAAAACATTTCGACACTCTCTGACTGGAATAAATCTCGATCCTTTTCATGTGAACTCAGGCTTTTCATGTGAAGTCAGGCTTTTCATGTGAAGTCAGGCTTTTCATGTGAAGTCTAGGCCCTTGTGTAGATCATACTTTGAAGATCATTGACCCGTGGGACCGACGCTTATCAAACAGGTCGGTACCTTTATGAAGGTACCTTGATAATGTTTAAAACCGCACACTAATCACATTTATATTATATAAATGCGATAGTTTGTATGTTTGGATGGATGTTTGTAACCTCTTCACTCTGAAATTTTGCATACCTACAGGTCTGAAAAATTGCCTTTGAGAACTACCGTTTTTTTTTCCTTATATCGTTTCTCATGAGATAGAAATAACCTAAAACAACTTGTGCGAAGCCGAGGGCGGAAACTAGTTTCCTTACAACAAGAAGCCTCTAAATTTATGCACATGAATAAATGAATATACAGGGTTATTGGTAATTAGACCGGATCCTATATGGGGGCGATGGGGAAGGTAAATTGCAACTATTTTGACCCCATATTTTTTAAATAAATAAATAAATAAATAAAATAGTTTATTTCTTTAACTTAATCTATCTTTAAATTTAAATTGCTTTGGAAATCCCCTTTTAAGTATAGAGATACCTGTGTTAGGGGGTTTCGCTCTTGCCTTATGGAAATACCTTATAGACTAAGTACCTATATTTTAAGATGCAAATTTGAGATTGTTCTCATATTCGTGTTTTTTTGGGAAAACCCCGTTTTTAGTCTTTAATAATTAACTTAAAAAAGTGATCATCTAATTCAAATATATATTTACATCGCAAGAAGTTTCGCACCAACAAACATACAAAAAACAACATCTAATTATTTTGTTCATCGACGTAGGTACCTTAATTTGACGCGTTGTTTATGTGTCACAGCCTACACTTTTCATGTCTACTTACTCTTTATGAATAGATCATTGTATTTTTCATCAAAACAAAAAAGATTAAAAATCATTTATTTAGAAATTTACAAAAAGAGAATAAATCAATCAAAATTAGTATTTACACGCATATTATTCCTAAAAATCTAAGCCGTCATCAGAAGGCAGAGTGCCCAGAATGCTGGCAGCATTGCCACATTGAACGACAATGCTAATTCGTTCACCAAAATAAAAGCCAGTCAAAAATAAAGCAAAATTGTGTATTAGTCTCTGTCCTGTTTTGTTATTTAAGTCCACTCCTAATTAATTGTGATACCGGACGCTTCATAAACCACGAACATTTTTATGAGCTTTTGATTACTAGGGTACTGTACTAGAATAAAATACAGTCAGCATCACGCAGGTCTGTTGTCGCTCTGTCACTCGTGGTGACGTGATCGTGACGTCTAATTTTTCCATAGATTTTGGTACAGCGCCAGCGCCTCTATCGTCCGGACAGGGAACTACGCAAATCCCATCTCATACACACATCTTGTTACCATCGTCAAATATCACAACTTGTCAAAACCTTTCTGTGCAAAAAGGCTTACTACAAAATATCAGATTAGTCATTCATTTAGAAGATAAAAAAGCATGGTACGGATTTTGCTCCAACTCAAAAAATAGCAACTAACAGGCTAAATGTTTCTTAGTCGCTTCTTTACCTAAGTGACAGAAATAAAAAATACCACTTTATTTCCGTGTCAGTGTTTATACGTTACTTTGTAAGTACTTGTCTTATGTTGCCTGAAATAAATGATTATTATTATTTATTATTATTTGCATAACTTAAATAATTATGGTCTAACAGCAAAACTCTCTTCACACTCGCACTTATTAGTACTAAGCACGCAAATGATGATCTAGTCACAATAATATTGTTATATCAATTAGTTTCAAGTTCTCAGAGTTCCAAAAAGTTGTAGCTGACTGTAGCTAAATTTAATTTAGGCTGGTAGGAAGGTTGTCGTCACTCATCACATCACATGAGCTCTTTATTTTTACCTGACCCTCATAATGATGTCAGGAACGTGATAGGGGTGAAATTTTCCGAATTAAAATAATCCTGCGCCATGTGTCAATGTGTATTAATTCGTTTACATGGGTCGGGTGGACCATGGGGAAAATTGGAAACAAAGTATTAAATTTTTCATTATTACCTACCTATAATTTTTACCCGACTACCGACAGGGGAGGGTTATGAGGTTAGCACCCTATGTTTGTATGTTTGTATTTTTGTATGTTTGTATATTTGTATGTTTGTATGTTTGTATGTTTGTATGTATGTGGCCGATTTCTTTGTTCCCACGTAGCGCTGAAACTACTGGTTCGATTTCAACAAATTATGTATCTATTGATTCGTCTCAATACCCCGATGGTTATAGGCTATAGGATTTAGGGCTCCGACCCCGAATAAGCCTTCAAAACGCGTATTAAAGTTTAGGTAGCAGGCTGCAGGCCCCATAGAGAAAAATTACAATACCTACGACCTATTTTCATTTTCAACTCTATGCCTATCAAATATGACCGATACGTCATTCTATTTTGTCAATGTAAATGTTTCAAACTTTTATAACTTTCACGTAGTCGGGTTGTAGTTTTTAACTTTATCTTGTTATCAACGATTTTCTCAAATAATAACTACTTGTTAGTTTTGATTTGTACATACATACCATAAAGTTTATGTAACAATTTAATAAATAAATAAATAATGCTGGACAATTCACACAGCATTATCTAGCCCCAAGCTAAGCAGAGCTTGTGTTATGGGTAATAGATAACTGATATACATAATATAATACAATACATGGATAGATATTTTTTATCATACATAGAAAACGATCAAAACACCCTGAACAAATGTCTGCAGATCGTACACACATTTGTCCCGAGGCGGGAATCGAGCCCGCAACCTCCTGCGTCGCAGGCAGACCTTCGCCCACCGCGCTATATCGGTCGTCAATAGTATATTAACATAGATACTTGGTTATTTCTTCTAATAATCTACAGGTATAATCTGTATAAATCGACTGCAATGCACGACACAAAATAATTCCATTAATCGAATTAAAATAATAGTCAGTAGGTATTATCGCTTACGTTATTATATATTACGACGATATAGGATTTTTTAACAAGGCATGACATACCTATGCCGTATACCACCTTGCACTTAAACACGAAAAGTAATTAAGTATGGCAGTAGGTAACAAACTCTCATCCAACAAATTATACACTCGTTTTGGATTAATTGTAGGTAATGATGATTCTCCAAAAACATGACAAAGCTGCGCCAATTAATGAGCCCCAAGCCGTATAATTTACAGCACATTTCCGCACATTTGCACATTTGATGGAAATGTCATTAGTGTCGGAAACCAGTGCCCTGTAAGGGAATGTGCGCCGAGGGCCGCGCGGCGATTGTTACTCGATTGAGCTGAGCATGTCGCGATATTGACGTCCCATGTTCGGCTTGGATCTGCTGAATCATTGATGAGGCTGATTGACAGTGATAAAGTTGGTGAAATATAAATAATGCTGGACAATTCACACAGTATTATCTAGCCCCAAGTTAAACAGAGCTTGTGTTATGGGTACTAGATAACTGATATACATAATATAATACATTACATAGATAGATAATTTTTATTATACATAAGAAAACGACGACAACACCCGGAACAAAATATTTGCAAATCGTACAGACATTTGTCCTTAAGCGGAAATCGAACTCGCAACCTCATGCGTTGCAGGCGGACCTTCACCCACCGCACCACAGAGGTCGTCAAAATATCTTTTAGGCATACTATTTTTCATTTGATATGTACAGTGCGCGTCAGAATTAAGTATCCCCCTTGTCTACAAAATATTTTCTAACTTCTATTCGCTTGTGACTAATTTTCAAAGCAAAAACTCATCAAGCCGCTAAGGATCGAACCACTCACCCTTTATATGGAGACTCGAATTCTCGGCATTAGATCAACTGAGCTATTTAGCTGATGGAACAACGTGTCCAATTTTGTCTATCGGTCTAATTAGTTCCCATTTTTAATGCCAAGTCTTACATTTTTTATTATGGATGCGGGTAGGGTTTGACTTTGTCGTTTGTAGCGAACAAAGTAATTGTCACTCGTCTTATTTCGTGTGGTTTTCATTGTGCATATTTTGCGAGAGATTGAAATATTGTTACCAATGTTCTTTCGTTGTAAACAACTTATTTTTGAATAAATTATCACAATCTATTATAAAAAACCTTTCACTGTTTACAGATATTATTTGTTATTATGGTTTATCAAAACAATTATTTCGTTATAATATCATAGATTTATACGTAGTAGTTATTGTATAATATTGTAGACATTTATAGAATATTATTTTTTGTAATTTTTAGTTTTTTTCATTAACTTGCAATTAAGCCCATAAAGAATAATATCAATTAAAAATCTTACATATTGCAAAGAAAAAAGATAACAATTGATAAAAAAAACGAAACACCGCTCACGAGATTCGTACCCTGTCACTCTTATCTTGTCTTGCATTAATTTGCCGGTTACTACCACAAGGCCAAGTACATACTTAGAGAACTCATCGAATTTAAAGTAAGGTTACCAAATGAAAATGAAATTAAAATGAAACAATTTATACAAAAATTACATTTTAATGATACAGAACATACAATTTTTGTTAGAAACGTCAAAAATATGAAAAGAAAATGGAAAATTATAAAAAAACATGTAGTTTTGATCACCCAATCTCCAACGATCGCTGACAGGATTTGAACCTACATACATTGAGATAGGGGGATACTTAATTGTGATGCGCACTGTACATGAAAATTTGGTAAAAATTATGGTTGAGGAAGAAACATAACCTAAGTACACTTAGGAATTCAGACCTCAGGCATTCCGTAAACAAGACCGTATTCTTTGATAATAATGGTTAAAATCGTGAACAAAAGCCGTGTCCTCCGGTCTTGAGTTGAGTTGAGTTATTTATTATCCACATTGAAGCTCCTAACGCCCAACTTTGGTTGAAATCCCACACTGCAACGGTCCATGTATACATTTAACATAGAAAAGTAGGTAGTACGTAATTCTTTATTATTTCAAACTTATGAGTTTAGGTTTATACCTGAACTCATAAGTTCTACTATTAGACTGAAAAAACTTCAATATTTAGGTACTAGTAACGTAGCAGCCAAAAAAGTAAACCGGAACGTACATGAAGCTTTAACCCACAGAGGAATACGTAGTCTCATTTTTTCATTACATTCTGGGAACTCCGAATTCGCTAAGAGGTTAATGAAAGAAATAAAATTGAATTTTGGATCTATGTAATGTTCCCCAGTGGGCATTTTCCCCATTCGTAGAAATCACGAATGGTGCAATTACCTTTAACGGGGATAGAGAGCTTTCAACGCGATCGAGGTCAGGACATCACGTTCAAGATTCAGATAAAGTTAATTTCAACAGATATTCTTGGGAAAGAGACATAACAATTTAATTTTTATTAAATTTTTGTAATAAGTAGAACCTAGGTACCTATCTATCCAAAACTTCCATAATTCATAGAGCAATGATAAAATAGGTTCACCACGTTAATTTCGTAGAAATTTAGGTTACCGAGAAAACATAAGCCTAAAAAATAAATAGCCCTTAAGAGCCTGAGTATTCACAGCGCTACTTGAAGATTAAGCGCGTTCCGCAGAGGCTATTGGCCATTGAATATTAATATCGGAGAAAATTGATCACCTCAAATATTTCGGCCGGAGACGAATGCTCAGGAGACTACCGTCAATTAAGAGTACTGACTAAGATTTTAAAAAAACTTTTCTAAGCGGCTTGAATAACATCACTTATTTTGTGTTTTTTTTTTCAATTCGTCTCTCACTCTCACCCCACTGAAGCAACTAAGAAAAATTTCATATAATTTTTCTTAAAAAAAATATTTTATGTCTTCGTACGAGTAAAAAAACATTAAAAAAAATTATTTCATTTTGTCTCTATTGTGGAAAGTTTGGATAAGAATGGAGAAGGCACTTTCGCCATACCATCCGGCATCCTACTGTCTATACAAAAAATGTATATTATAAGAACTATTCAAATAATTCACACTTAAAATGATGGCCGGCGAAATTATTAAGGAGCGATCTTATTCTCAAAAGTAAGGTATAAGCTAAAACATTACACATGGCGTGTATGCTCAACTCAATTTATAATAGATCCCATCTGTGCATAATCGCGTGCAAATAATAATTCACCACTTCAGCAGCTCAATGACGATGACTAACGATGTTTCTGAAGCCTCAGTGAGGCAGCGAACTGAAGTGAGGAGGAAATGAACCGACTACTGATGGATGGCATCTGATCTCGTCTCGGACTGGCCATTGTCAACTGTTCAACCGAAATGTGGCTTGTTCGGTCTGACATGATACCCCTATGATTCCTTTTTGGCTGAGGTTCAGCGTAGTTTACTGGTGGAATGTGCCGTACCTTGAGTGTATAATTTAATTTATCTACCCAAATATCATAAACCCTCTCTAATGCGTTCAAAAACCATAGGCAATGACCAGCATTACCAACCAACAGAAATAAACGGAACTGTAATGAACTCATAACCTACTGAAAACCGTAGGTTATAGAGTTTAAATTTGGAATAGGTGTCAAATTCAAGTGAGTGTGCTATACTAGTATCTACATTCTAACTATAAATCGCACGACATTTTGATCTCGGACACAAGAATAGTGACTTTGTTTGTTTGTCTATGATTTAAAAAAAATACAGATATTCGAAACGCCGCCATTTTGAGCTGTCATTTGTTCGTTAGCTTTTTATTTCCAGTTACCTACGAGTAGACAAATTTTCTGATAAGTGGAATAAGTTCTTTATTTCTGTCGAAAATGAGTGATAGTGACTCAGAACAACTGTCAATGTTAACTACCATTACTATAATAAATAATTTGCTTCTGTATGTATGTGTTCAATTTATTTTTTATTGCATTACACTGGTAACAATGCTGGTCATTTCCCTATGGTTCCTGAACCCATCATAGAGCCCTTATGATATTTGGGTAGATAAAGTAGTGTATGCAACTGTACATAATTAGGCCTTACAACACTCGTGTGATGCTATTAAGAAACTCGCCTTCTTCGGCTCGTTTCTTAAACCCATACTTGTGTTGTAATGCCCTCCATTATGCACAGTTGCATAAACTACTATCAACACCATTAATTTCCACCAAAATTAATTTCTCCTACGTATAAAGCGTACTTTATGCTGGTTTTTATGTTTTGGGTCTGTTGTTGGGGGTTCCTTACTTTAAGGGTTAATCGGGACCATATTACTAAGACTCCGTTGTCCGTTCGTCTGTCTGTTCGTCTGTCACCAGACTGTATCTCATGAACCGTGATAGTTAGACAGTTGAAATTTTAACAGATGATGTATCTCTGTGGCCGCTATAAGAAAAAATAATAAAAACAGAATAAAATAAATGTTTGAAGAACCCATACAACAAACGTGATTTTTTTGGTCTTTTTTGCTCGATATTAATAATGGCAACAGCTAGACACATAAACGATCGTTATACATATAAAACCATGAAACACAAGAAATTAATCCATTAGATGGATTTTATGTAAATTATCCAATACTTTTTCCAAACTAATACTGAATGACGGATTCTTATCTCCGATTTTGTTTTTCTAGTAACCGATAGGCGGTCTATGCTCTGTGATCAAGGAATTATCCTTATATTATTACGTAATTACATATTTAATGGTCCATACACATGTTCGCCAAGTTATGACAAACCTTTGCAGGTACAGGCTGTCAAAACCATCGGCTGTAAGCCAAAAAGGACGTTCGCAATGTGTCACCATCTGGATCAGAATATGCACGCATGGGTTCACATAAATGTTACGTTATTCACCCCAATAATCTGCACGCTTTCAGATGCACAGTATGCTCGTATGCTAATGTTCCGTGGCATGGTCTCATCGACATTGAATGCAGTCATTATTAGTGAATCCATCATTTTATTAATTTGCAATCATTAACGCGCATTTGAACCACCTGCGCAAAGCAATCTAGCTGAAAGGGCTCATTAGGCAGCTTCCAAGCCTTGACGATACGCAAATCATTATTATCATCAATGGCTTTTACATCTCGGAAGGAAGGTTTTTGTAATGTTTGTTTGACGGCACTAACCGTCTAAGCACCTCTACATAAATTCAATATTCGGTTTGTTTCTAATTCTATAAATAAAATAAAAATAAATATAATATAAAATATGTAATGCTGGACAATTCAGAAAGCATTATCTAGCCCAAAGTTAAGCAGAGCTTGTGTTATCGGTACTAGATAACTGATATATACATAATACAATACATTACATAGAAAGATATTCTTAAAATACATAGAAAACAACCAGAACACCCGAAAAAAACCTCTGCAAATCGTACAAATATTTTTCCCAAGGCGGGAATCGAATTCAAAACCTCCTGCGTCGCTAGCAGACCTTGGCTCACCGCGCCACAGAGGTCCAGTGTTTGTTTGTTATGTTTGTTACCAATTACCAATAACTATATCGCCAAAGGCAGTTCTTAATGTAATTTGTCAAAGAGAATTATATTGTATCCCGGGAAAGGTTATATTCCCGGAAAAAAGCGAAAGCCGCCGGCAGAAGGGAAATCTAATAATTCTTTGTTTACCGTTCACAAAACTAACTAAACGATGATTCAGAGATTTAGTCATGGATGTGATACGTTTGGAAGTTAGTAAAAAATGCGACCTGAATATACAGACAGGCAGAGTCATGCATGACTGATGTTAACAAGATCAAACTTCCAACAAGGAGACAGGGCGATGCTTGTTCTAAACTGTGGAGTGATTTTTAAGATTCCGTACCCAGAGGGTAAGAACGGGACCCTATTACTAAGACTTCGCTGTCCGTCTGTCCGTCTGTCACCAGGCTGTATCTTATGAACCGTGATAGTTAGACAGTTGAAATTTTCACAGATGATGTATTTCTGTTGCCGCTATAACAACAAATACTAAAAAACAGAATAAAATAAATATTTAAAGGGGCTCCCATACAGCAAACGTAATTTTTTGCCGTTTTTCCAGATAATGGTACGGAACCCTTTGTGCGCGAGTCCGACTCGCACTTGGCCGGTTTTATTACTTGTATGGGATCGTTTTCCCCCACATTTAGTAGAAATAAGCTGTGATTGGTGAGCACAGTAAGAGTGTAAGGAGAAACGGATTTTTACTGTTTTCGACAATGAACGAAGTGCTAAAGTTACCTATTAAGGTTTTTGGTACAATTCCCCGAGATTTCAATTGATAACTGTCCACCGTTTGGGCACGGTGGGCGTTCATAGGTTAATTCACTCACGCTCTCGCGACTGAAAACGCAACCTTTTTTATCAGTATTCAGTTGGATGCACTGAGATGGCCAGTGTCCCACAGTGGGCACTTTGGTGCCATGTCACATAAATAGCTCTTTTTGGCAAACAGAAGGTAGATGGCACTAAAGACCGCAGAAAATATTGCAAAATTATTTTGCTGTGGACTTATATTAAAAGAAGCTAAAAGTAAATTACAATCAAATAATAGATTCATATCAATACCAGTCGGAAACGTCCCCAAGACGCGCTCACTGCATTGCCCCGCGCTGTATGGTAAAGCTGATGCGCTGTGCCAGATACTCACCAGCTCTCAGACACGCGTCGCTTCGTTTAAAGTTGAATCGTCTTCATCAGCGTATTATACAAAATCCAATCGAAAAAGGGAAAACCAATTATTTCGGTTGAAACTTTGTCGATGAATGTGTTTTTCTCGATACAAAACAAACCATAGATTTTCCACATTTTGGCTCCCTGCCATTTGTAGGTGGAATTATAGTGCAGCGAAAATTGGCTTTTGGACGTGCTACGTGCTCCAATACGGTGAATATCTCCTATATTAGTTCATAGTTCATAGTTCATAGTAGTTTATTAATAACGATTATGTTACAGGTCATTCATATTAACAGTAATTCCATTAAAATTATTACATAATGTAATTATAAATGATTAAATCAACATATACATGAAAAATAGACATAAACCTAAAACTTAATATTTAGGTAGTACATTTCAAGGTCATAAATTCGTTAACATCATAAATTGTTAGACTTATCAGCCACTTCTTCAACTTAGTCTTAAAGGATGATATGGATTGTGCGCTGGTGATAGGAGTCGGAATACGGTTGTAGACAGCCGTCCCCATCACATGTTGCAACTTAGACGTCTTCGCCAGGCGTCGTGGAAGTGCTTTCAGCCGGTGTGAGTGCCTTGTATTGTATCTATGATCATCCCCAAACCTTGCATATTCATCCAAGTTATTACGCACATACAGTGCGGATTGATATATGACAAGGGCAGGCAAGGTCAAGATACCTAAACTCATAAAATACGGCCGCACGGACTCATCTTGGGGTATACGCACTATTGCTCTTACCGCTCTCTTCTGGAGTCTAAAGGCACGCTCCCAATCGGACGCACGCCCCCAGAACTCCACACCATATTGAAGAAGCGTATGCACTGTAGCAAAGTATATGCTTCTTACCATAGCTCCGTCTAAAGTTGCTGAGAGGCGCCACAGAGCGAAGCACGATCGACCTATCTTCTTACATACCTTGTCTATGTGCGCCTCCCACGTTAAACTCCGGTCTATAGTGAAACCAAGAAAAGTAGTACTGTACACTTGGTCGACTACTTCACCTCCCAGGCTCACAGCTACCGGCATACAGTAGTGCCCAGCCAGATTGAAGTGAATGAAATTGGTCTTTGTGACATTCAGGATAAGGCCATTGTGATAGAACCATTTCTGTAATTCACATGCAACTGCATTCAGCTTCTCTTGCAATGCGTTCAGATTAGAAGCTTCCACAACGGCCGCAACGTCATCTGCATACATGAATATGTGAGCTTCTTTTATGCAGTCAGGTAGGTCGTTCATGAGGAGGGAAAAAAGGATATTCGAAATCGAGGACCCTTGAGCCACGCCGGTACTGGTTGACATAGGGTTCGATTTCACTTTCCCTCCTCTACCCGTGACGATTTGCATGCGGCCAGTCATGGAGCTGAGCAGCAGTCGCAGAGCTGGACCCCCGATGCCGTAGTGTGCCAATTTCGCCGCAAGAACGGCATGATCTGCGACGTCGAAGGCCTTCGATAAGTCACAGAACATGACCGCCACCTGCATCCTTCGCTCTTTGGCCTGCATTACGCGGCACACGACCTCTCTCGCGACATCTGTCGTGGACCTGCCCGCCCGATAGGCGTATTGCCGGTTGGACAGGGACTCCGTGCTGGACAGATGCGCCGTCAGCCTGGTGCTCAACCCACGCTCAAATATCTTGGCGATAGCTGGGATTATGGACACGGGCCGATAGCTGTTGACGTCGCTCTTAGTCCCTTTGCCCTTATACAATGGAGACACCCTGACGTTCTTCAGCATTTGCGGATATTCACCAAAAGCGAGGCATCTGTTGAAAAGTACCGATAGGATGAAACACATCGGTATGGCGGCCGTAACCAACAAGGATATGGATATATCGTAGATATCCTTTGTAGGTTTATTCGCTACCCCCAATGTGAGTATCCTATGCACTTCACACGGAGTAAACTGTTCAAACCTTAGTGAGCGATCCGCAGGTGCGCGGCACGCGACCAGCGTGCGCAGCGCTGCTGGCACGTCGGCAGCGGGCGCACCGCACGTCCGCGGAGCACTCACAAAGTGCAAGTTCACCGCGTCCACAGCGGCGACTTCACTCACGAATACGGATCCGTCGGGTCTCCTAAGTCTATCTATAAAGTCAACATTCCCTCTTACTTTTCCGGTTTCAATTTTTACCAAGTCCCACATAGTTTTAGTCATATTATTTGAATTATTTATAAAATTACAGTAATACCTGCTTCTCTCCGATTTTAAAATCCTATCGTACCTTTTTTGATATTCGTCAATTTTTTCATTTAGTTTTACATTGTCCGGGCATTTAAATTGAATATGTTTCATGTCACGTAATAAAAAATCTAAATTAATGATTTCGTTTGATACCCAAGACATGGTTTTCTTAGTGACCAGGCGTTTTATAGGGAAACAAATGTCTATTTTATTATTTATGATATTAGTTATTGCACTAGCTAATCCGTTGACAGTC
The DNA here is from genome assembly GCA_947086465.1 of Eupithecia exiguata. Classification (NCBI taxonomy): domain Eukaryota; kingdom Metazoa; phylum Arthropoda; class Insecta; order Lepidoptera; family Geometridae; genus Eupithecia; species Eupithecia exiguata. The sequence goes on along the minus strand of OX352233.1, from coordinate 2,955,121 downwards.
AACACCGATATTTGAGAGTATTCCACCCAATCCACACTCTCTAGCGAAGCAACAAAATTGCACATGTTAGAGCGCGTGAACGATCTAACTAACTGGGCAGAAGGTAGGTCGCTCGGCTCGCATTCCAGCTCGACGCGCACGGCATAGTGGTCGCTCAGGCCAGTGTGCACTGGGGCCGCGCATACACTACCCGAGCGCGCGCGCTCGCAATCCACGTAGACGTGGTCCAAGCAAGTACTCGTCGAAGCTGCAACACGGGTGGGGAAGTCAACTATGTTACACAAGTTTCGCGTGTTTAATAAGTCATAAAGGTTTTTCTGACCGCCATTCACTGGGCATATAAGATCGATATTAAAATCTCCTACCACCACGCAATCCTTATCCATACCTTTCAAACAATCCAATAATAATTCGAAAGCAGGAAAAAATTCAGAAGTTTTTGTCACATTAGATCTGTACACGCATACAATAATTATATTAAAGTCGGTCAATTCTATAGCTGATATTTCACATACTTGTTCAATACAAAAGTCATTAAAATTCAATTCTATAAATTTGTAATTATTTCTCACATAAACACATGAACCACCATGTTCTAACGTAGGCCTAGTGTAGTATGACGCTAGAGTAAAATTATTAATTCCTAAACATTCTAGTTTACTATCGCTTAACCAGTGCTCTGTTCATAGGTAGGCGTATTAGGTAACAGAGATTAATGCGGATTGTAGATTCATTCTCGTATGCGCCAAGAGATTTGGAAGTATTTTAAAAGTTAGATTGGTAACATTTATCACGGTCGCAGATGCGCGAATAAACCGAATGCAATCTATTATTTTCAGAGATTTAGGAAAAAGTTCTACATAATTTAATGTGACCCAACATAATATATTAGAAGACTCCCCTTCTGAATTACCACTATATGATATATTTTTTTCATACTTTGTCCTCTAGCGGATAAAAACGACTCGGTAGACTTAATTCACCTTGAGTAAAAACGGCTTTTGCACTCGGATATCGAAGAGTAAAAATACTCTTTCCTCGCTGAGGGGGGATGAAAAGTTACGTGTTGCACTCGAGTGCAAAGATTTTTTACCTCGTGCTCTTTTGATTCCCTCGCTAACGCTCAGGATTCTAATATTTGATTCCCTCGCTGCGCTCATGATTCAATTTTAGAATCTTTCGCTTGGTCGGTCATCAAAATTGAGCTCACGGTTAAAAAGTAACTTTGCACACACACACATACTAGCTTTGGTAGATGGTATACAACAACCAACCAATAACGCAAACCACAAAATAGAATACAATAGAAAATTGTTTATTTGTGTAACAAAGTTAAATAGGACGTACATTGCTTTTATAACTAATATTAAATTAACTTTAACACAAAAGGGTCACCGACTCAGCTTAATGCTGCTGTGCACTTGTGCCATAGAAGCGCTGGTTTTAAATAACATGCATCATACAAAAGCGGACCGCTTTTGCATGTACGCTATATATGTTTTGCTATATTTATAGTCTAATAAAAATTAAAGTGGTGTTCGCATGTATTTTATCTGCACTCTATTCGCGATCAAAAACAGCTTTATAAACTTATTTCGAACAAACTTAAAAAACTACTAACAAACTACGGATAGTAATCCGTAAGAAGTCTTTTCGAAATAAGTTACGAAAAAACGATGTGAATAGGTACTTCGTTACCTTCTTGAGAAGTTTGGCTAAATTGCCGATATCTCTAGTTTAGTGTATTTTTCCAAATTCTCCCTTCTTTTCTGCGTCAAGTTTGTTTTTCTTGCTCGATCTCAAAACTCCAATTTTCTTTTCTTAATAAACGACCAAGTTACTATTAACGTAGTTTCTTATCAAAGCCGATGTCCAAAGTAGGCGATAGAACCAGGAATATTAACAATGGAACGAATAAACTTGTGGAGTTAATGGACCCACTTCAATGTTAACTGGAGTATGCTGAAGTATTTGTATCGCACTTCAAACTAACAACTGACTTTTGTATCTAAAAGTGTCTTCATGTGAACGCTGAAGCTCCGTCCTCATGTTGGGCTGGTCGTCGAAAAGTTCTTTGTGTTGACAGATTTGACAGCCTGTACAAGCCTATGCTCTCCATGAGTCGGCCAACATTATAGACCCAAGGTTGCCTGGAAGAGATCGCTCATAGCGATAAGGCCGCCTTTGTACTTCATCTTGTAACTTTTTATTTCTGTACTGTTTTCTGTGTTTGTGTGGTACAATAAAGAATTATCTATCTATCTATCTATCTATCTATAGACGCACCATTAATGCATACATAATTTGTTCATATGGGTCATATGGGTATGGGCAGGGAGGTACTTTTTTCTACCGTCCGAAGCTTAGACATCGAAAGTCAATTACGTTTTTGTTCAAGATATGACGTCATTAATTTCAATAGGTATCGTTTTGCGGAATTGACACCCAGACCACCCAGACGTCAAATTTTATTAGGAGAAGTTTTAAGTATATAGTAACTCTTTCATTTTATTTATTGCCGAGTGGGCTTGCTATGATTTTTTTACGAAACAGCCGAGTTTGACTCCGTGCAACATTGTAGGGGAGGTACTACTTTATAAAAATCCGAGGATGCAAGTCAAAGTTTTATTAACTTTGGCTGCTTTGCAGGTTTGTACATAGCTCCGTGGTTTTCATTTTAAAGTTTTCTGTGTATAAATAGAGTCCTAAAACTTCTCCAAGGCTGAGTGTACAGACACTCAGACGATTGGCGCTCAATCGAGCATAATGTAGATTTTTAAATGTAGGGCTTTTTTCTGTTCTGTACCTGTAGGTGATATAAAATGTACATCACACAAATTTTCAAGTAACAGTAATCATAGTACGTTTTCTTTTAACTTTCTATTCTTTTAACTTTCTGTTCTTTTCAATGGGGTTATTCCAGTTTTCCCCCCTGAAATCCCCCACGAACGGACGAAATAAAAATATGTATTCCCATTCCCCCTCCCCCCCTGAATATATCCAGAAAACTGGAATGGAAAAAATTATGATCTGCGTGAGTCTAAACTCAACCATAACTAGCTTTTTGCTTTGTTTATATGTGATTTTTATAAACATCATGAATTTTCCTTTTTCTAAGAAAAAGTCTACCATACCTACCGTATCTTTGTATGTTCCATTTGACAGATCCAATTATACTTTACAAGAAGGTAGTTATCTTTCTCAACAGATGCGACACTACTTGTTCCGTTCGAAAGCTGTTCGATTAATTGGTATCGGATGTCGATAGCATTTGCGCTCCTTAGGTACTCTTACATCGAAGTAAAATAAAGAATTTTCTGAAGATTGTATTGGAAAAATTCTGATAATGATGTAGGTAAGATATTGTTCTTTTGTTTGACGGACTACAAAGTGATCCAATAAGGGTTCCTTTTTTTGTGGTATGGAACCCTAAAAATTGTCTAAATACACTAGAGTAGCAGTACAATCTAGCTATAAAATTGGCTAATGAGTTTTTTATCATGTTTTACCGAGTTTTATAAGGTTTTTATTTGGCGTGTTTTGAAATACTATAAAATGACTTCAAATATCTGAATAATGAAGTGGATTTTGAAGTAATACTTCAATAGTGAGATCTAATTTTTCAAGTTGCGACATGTAATTGAAATTCGAGTCTACTTAAGTTTGTTTACGCTCGTTGTCATGGTGATTGTAAAAATTATCATGTGGTGATGCTTATATTCGTTTTACGACAAAGATATTCATTCCTCGAGGGTCAAATGAACCTCAAAATCAACCTTTTTTCAACAAGGAAAGATCATGAAATCTATTAAGAAATTAGCGAAGGCATCGCTAATTTCCTAATAAATTTTCATAATAGGATATTACACCCATTTTTGGAAAGTGTCTCAATTAGGTTCTATAGGGCTAACGAACCTCTTAAAAAATACAACATTTATAGATAAAGTTAAATCGGATACTGAACCTGTGACTTTTATTAAAAAGTTTTATTGTTTTGCGATAATCACAAAAACTACCTTTAAGGTTTTATGTTATATTATAGTGCTTACCCGCACTTTGGGAATCTCTAAGAAATGAAATAAGTTCCCAAAAAATTTCGGTTTCGGCGGGACTCGAACCCGCGCCCCACCCTCAGTACGGGTGTGCTCTAAGCAACTAAGCCACGAAACCCTTAGTCGGTTCAACCGAAAATCTTTGGGACCTCTTACGGACTGTTATAGTCCGTACTATTATATATCCGACTATTATAGTCCACACACTCTGCTGGTCTGCACAAAAACGGTCCTACGCGATTCTTCACATCACATAAAACAAGCTTCTCCGAAAAGTAATATGATTGATTTAAAGAGCTGCCCTTCCTACCCTTGCTCACAACATCCTCCCTGAAAAATGAAGGTATCAGTAATGCGATAGAAATAGTTGAAATCTGACGGCTGGAGTTATGGGCGTGTGATTTGTAAGGTCTGAGCCAGCGAGTCTGGTTACAAATGGGTCAGATGGACCGGACATGCGGCGGTAAATGTGTTAGCATCGGGTTTCGATAAGAATGACCCACTGTTTACTTTCTGATGATTTCAGTGTCAATTTTGTGACAAAAAGATGTCAGACCATAAGTACCTATGCCCTGCATAATTCAGGGCGATTTCAGGGTTATTAACAATACAATACAATACAAAAATTCTTTATTGTACACAAGAAAATAACATAACAAAGAGACATCACATAAGATAAGTACAATGGGCGGCCTTATCGCTTAGAAGCGATCTCTTCCAGGCAACCTTGGGATGGAAAGAATTGTGCATTTAAGAAAGGCAGGGGGTGTACCTAAGATTATCTAAAATACATATGTATTTTATTTCGTAGCATTCAATTAACTGATTTTTCCTGATGCGTCCTAATTTTGTGGGTGTTGAAGAACTTTCGTTCGTGGAGTCAGCCGCACCTTTTCGCTTCAAACTTGACTGTGACACACACTATTAAACCGACTTCGAAAAAGGAGGAGATTCTATTCTCTTCATAACATAGAAAAACATAATGAGGTTATGTTTTTTTATGTATGTTCGTAAATTTTTCCGTCAAATAAGGATTGAAAGTAGAAGAAAAAAAGAAAGTTGAAGTAAAGAAGAAGATTGTTGAAAGTTCTAATGCTATAATAATAAAAAAATATCATGAGATGGTGAAAAAAAAATATTCCCGATGGACTAGTCAAAACCAAAAACAATGTACAATTAATGAATTCGGTTTTCAGTTTTTTCGTAACCATCAAATTATGAATTTTCAATACCTTTTTACAATGTACTTTAGAACACCATTTTAAAAGATCTATTTAGTATGACCATGAATGACATTAATGTGTACCAAATAAGCATTAGTGCAAGTGACTGAACCAAGACTTTTTGCTGGCGAACAATCGAATAAAATAACGCTTTACTTTCAACGACCGATGAAGTTGGAATGCAGGCAAAGATTAAACAGTGTGACTAATATTTGAATTGAAATTTATCACGGAGCCACGTCGACTGGGCAATCGTTCGTGACTTCTTGCAAAACGTATAAATCTTTTTACCCGACTACCGACAGGGGAGGGTTATTGTAGTTAATGCTAAGGGGAATAATGGCAGAAGCCTTAATATCCCAGGAGTTCTCGCTAGATTAGTGAAGCCTCACACTTTAATTTGTTTTCTCGAATTGCTTTGTTTGTTACGTAATAGAGATTTCCTTCGCGAATCAAAACAATTAAATCGTGACAATATTATTCCTGTCTTTAATGGCCCACGAAGTTAATACACGTACTTCCTGAGCATACGCTGAGCGATAGGCAGAGCGATTCCTATATCCTCTGTAAAAAAGGGACCTTTTTTCTCTCTCGGAAACTTGGTTTCGGAGATTAAGGTGGTCCGATTCGGGTTGCCGCGAGTTTTTTTTGTGTTTATGAATTTTTTCTGCCACAAGCAATAAAACTAGTGGAAAAGAGATTTTGTTGAAATAAAATTAGACAAATGTCAACGTCAATGTATGAGGAACGTCAACTTCTAATGTCAAATATTAGCTTACTGCTCTAACAATTGTATCTATATAGCTATCTCTCTTGCTCTCGTGCCACCGAAAAGGCTGGTCCTGTATAATTTGTAATCGTTCAAAATCTGAATAAATCTAAGATATAAAAGTATTCGGGAGTATTATTTTCCTACAGATTTGCTGCAAAAGATAAACCATTTTCTATGAACGCATTATAAAAGTAATTCCGATTCACGGGTACTTTTGGAGCATTTGAAAAATAAGATGTTTTTGCTAGAAATCAAGATTTTTGTAAATACAAATGAATCAAAGTTGGTTTATCATGAGTTCATAGAAAATGGAAACTGGGTCACGGGTTACGAAAGTAACTCGCTCTGCTTATCGCTCAGCTAACAAAACTCTCCTCAAGTCAGCTTAAAGGCGCGGCGCTGGCAAATAGCTTTCTGCGGTTTTGTGACCTTTTAAGAATTAAGGGAATTACGCGTGTGTGATGGTGTTGATTCAATCTCATGGTGATCCAATCTTCGCCATCTTGCGGTACGTTTCAATTATAGTATAAAAGCTCTTTGAAATTTGAAGGTTGACGCAACAGGATTTGAAATCTACAGAATACTAATTTACTTAATACCTATATTGTGAGAAGCTACTAAGCCGAACGGGGGTGATTCTGAGAAAAAGATACATTTATTTGACTCACCAAGAACATCACTATGTCTGACACTATGAATATTATGTCTTATAGTATAAATAATATTTGTAGGTGATTAATTTGAGTTTTTTTTTATAAAATTGGTTTCTTTCCTATTCGTTTACATGCAATTTTGCTTTATTGAACGCATTAAACTTGCATATTTTTAAATTGCGTTCCATTTTTTTTCTTTAGTTTTTTTTATTTTTATTTCTATCTTTTTTAGCACTCCAACCTCAATTGGTCTTGTAAGTTTGTGAAAAATAAAAAAACAGGATCGATTGGCATCAAATAAATATTTTGTTTAAAATGATAATTTTCATGTAAACTGTAGGCACAATACGCTACCTATGCACGGCTACTCGCAAAAAAAGTGTATTATTATCTCGTTTTACTCACAATCTTTCTATCCCTGTCTGCGAATGGCAAAATATCTTAGCAAGCACGCTAAACACCAAGACATGACCATGACTGAGGTGGGTAGACTTAATTGGACCTAATAGGAGCCTTCCACTTTCGGGAAGGTAATGCCTAATCCTCCATTTTTTACTTTCATCTAAGGTATGATTTTTGATAATTTATTACAGGGGTAGGCCATAATAATAAGGATGTATCTTTACGAAAGTATAAATCATGGAATACTGTTGCACTCTTACGACGGACGTCACATCGGTGAAAAATTACAGAATACGATCTCCATTGCCTTCTAATTTTACAAATGGTTTTCCGAGTCCTGTTATCTCACACAGAACCGATGTCATATTTGCACGACCCTAAAGTTTACAACCGTTTTGGAGCCTTTGTTTGACAGGCCCTTCTCGCCTCGGGCCATTCAGAAAAAAAAAAAAAAAAAATTATACCAAAAAACTCTGGTCACACGTTTACACCCTAATTATTAATGTTTGCTTTTATTTTCTGTGATTTAGATCATGTCTGTGTACAAAAACATTTATTTTGTGAATGAAAAAAATATTAGAGATAAGAAGTAAAATGGGTAAATTAATAGGATGCATTTACTCAATGGACCGACGACATCGTAGCGGTCGCAGGGAGTCGATGGATAGAAGTTGCATAAGACTGCTATTCGTGGCGTCGTATGGGGATGTGTACCGCTGGGGTAAACGTGTCCTTGAGTGGAGATCACGACTCCGTAAACGTAGTGTAGGACGCCCTCCGGTCAGGTGGGATGACGACCTGCGAGAGACTGCAAGCAGATACTTGATGCGTCAAGCTAAAGATATGGCACTCATTAGGGGAGGCCTATGTCCAGTAGTGGACTAACATAGGCTGATGATGACGTTGATTAGTACTTATCATCGTCAACCATCATTAGTCTACTAGTTCACTGCTGGACATAATCATCTACTAATAAGCACCACTACGCCTTGTCTTCAGCTCTAGTCCCTAAGTTATTCCAGTCATTTTAAATACAAAACACGTGTCAAACATATTTAATTCCAAGAAATCCTTATTGGAGAAAGCTATTTGTCAAAAAGCTTTTCTACTGTTCATGTGAGGTCTTTAAAGTGGATTTTATTTGATTAATTGAATACGGTCCCAAAAATTCAATTGCGACCCTTCATTTCAAGCGGAAAGGAAACGAATCTTAGGCTCTCCTGACGTTATTTAGAGAAGCTATCCCATGTCAACCCGAATCGTACTGAATCTAAATATACTTATATAATAAAATCGTGTAACTGACAGACAACCCACGTGAAATATTAAAGACAACCGCTACCTACGGGCGGACGACACGCGGTTAGTCGATAGAAATTTTCGCTGCAATAATAGAGGTCGAAAATTATTATTAAATCGAAATTTTTTGGGATATTATTAAAAAAGTTTTCGTAGAAGATTTACCCAGTGCGAGTAACGCACTATAAAGCAAAAAGCTAATAATAGAGGTGTTACGCAAAAGGAACACAGAAGCTTTAATAATCACGTCGTGTTAAATTTTTTACGATAATTAGCTACCAGCTATATCGCCTAAGGACTTTGACACTTGCAACTGTTATGAGAAATTATTTCGTAAAATGTATGAAATAAGTCTCGGAAAAATAAAGCCGTTACGGCGTGTTCAAACGAGGCACGACACCACACGACAAAATGCGGTGACGACTCCGGGCGTTATACATTTCTATGAACCGTTTACACACGCAACGACAGGGTGTTCTGATAATTTTTCTATGTATTGTATAGCATTATGCATATCAACCATCTAGTACCCATAACACAAGCACAGCTTGGGCTAGCCCCAAGCTGTTCTAATTGTCCAGCATTATTATTATATTATTATATTCGGTCAGATAATTACCTAATGCCAGCTCTAGTCCAAAGAACCACTAGATCTACAAATAACCGCTGTAATAGTATACATTTCAATTGAAACTGCAGCCAAGAACCTTTGTCTTCATTTTAAATCGACGACGGACCACACGTGCGATGTAAACAATTTTATTCCTTCTATTGTTAGATTGTTATTTGATGCAAGTAGTTTAACTTTTAACTGTGGTTTATGTTCTGTCTGTTAACCTGTCACTGGCTAAGGTCAAGAAGATCAAACGTTTTTTAGACATTGAGGTTTGGAACCAATGTAAAAATAACAAATTACTTTTCAAACAACTAGATGAAATAAGGTTACCTACGCTGGTTTGCGTGGATTTATTCCCAACGTTTCACGTGAGATGAAGCTGTTCCCAGCGTCACATCATCATTGCCTTACGAGTGACTATTCCCAGTGGCTTACTAAAGACGTGGTCCATTCTAAACATCCTTAGACAAACTATAACCCTTAAATTCATAATTATAGTTACCTACTGTTAACGAGTTATCAATCAAATAATTAATTCTAAGATTTCTGGATTTATAATTTCTTTCTATAAACTATTTTTTTCCATTGAATTTAATAAGATTCGTATTCAAACGAAGGTAACCCCATTAAAACATCATTTTTGAAATTATTTCCGTAATCTTCTTACGAACCGGTCAGAATTTAACTTCTTTTGGGAAAATTGTTAGAAATTGTATTAATTCGAAATTGGTTTTCAGTTTACAAAAACATTTCGTAATTGATCTCTACCGTGGACATGACATGAATTGCCAAATAAATTCACCACCACTGAAACCCATTTGTAAATTAGTAAAGAAAGTTGGACATTGAAAAAACAAAAACAAAAAACTTATTTAAAACCTTAAAAATCAAGTGGAGATAAAGTGTCCAAGGAAGATTCTTCACCCATTGTTTTAGAATCTTGCAAAAATGTTTATTTTAGTAGCCTCAGTTTCTAGCGATTGTTAATTTTTAAAGTAATTTCAGTATCAGGTTTTGTTTTACAAGGTTGAGCGATAAGTAAACACGTATCCCTGAAATTTATGATTGATTTACAAGATCGCACTTCGCTTCAATAAAAACCTCCCTAAGTATGTAGATCCTGTTTGATCCTGACAAATTTTTACATATCAAAGTGCCTTGTGCTTTCTTTATCGGAGAAGTTCCACCACAAATCGAATTAATCTGGTCTGAATCGAGTTCAAAGTAACATCGTCGATTCAGTGAAGTAGAAGAGAACATCTACTAAAAATGGATTTCTGTGGCTGATAGTCAGGCCACTACTATCGGCCACAGAAGCCACATATAGTCATGCCCGGACGCGCGTCTTGCGTCTGCGTCCGCGGCGAGAACAAATCAAAGAAGTTGTTTGAGTGTGTCAATGAGTCGCCGCGGTGCGACTTGCAGAAAAGTGACATAACGACCCCAGTCTCAAGACGCAAGACGCATCGCCCGATGTCGTGGCCTAGACCTCATTCGTTCAATGCTTAGCCAATTATATTGCATTCTTTTCGATGAAAACAACAATAGTAGAAGTCGTTTCTAAGTAAGCAAAGTACTAGGTACATCGCTAGTGAAAGCGGCAAAATCTAAACTAAACAAATATAAAGTAAATTGCACAAACCTATGTTCAGCAGTGAGGCTGATGATAATGATGATGAAATTGCACAAAAGAGAAATCGACAACTAAACCAATAAAATACCGATATATATGACACGAAGAAGTTCTGGATATGGGTTTTCGCCATAACTTTTAACAGCTTTATTTCTTTCTTATTTCTTCGAAGATAGTTTCTTTAAAAACTGTCAAAGAGCTGCAGATATGTTACGATATTTTCCTTTAAAAATCACGATCGTAGTTACCTCTGAGTGTTTAGTACAGATTGTGCGCATTGTCTTTCGAATACTTTCATCGATTTCGACTCCATGCGATACATTCCTACCACATTGAGAGGAACTAACTACTTATCGTAGTATGACAACGATCCAATCGTTTCTTACAAACTCGGTGATAGTTTTCGAATGATTTTGAGTGATTTGTTGCACTTTGAAATGACAGCGGTTTCCCACTTTTTGTAACGCAATGTTTGTGAGTTTATTCTCGGAAGAAACAGATAGGAAAAGGTTATCTAGAAAACTTATAAAACCTTATAATAGGATGAAGAAAGTCAATTTACGATAAAACAAGTTTAGTGCTACTTTCTATCGAATATCCATTTTTCACTTTGAATAACGAAAAATAAAGGCTTGTATCAGTTTTGTGCCCTGACTTTGAGAATTATACCCGAAACTTCGAAAATACATCAATTAATTTTAGCCTGCGATCCCAAACATGAGCCCATCCGTCAATTGATTAAAAAAATTTGACTGTTATTTGAAGGTTATGGCAGTTTACAAGTTTTTCCTTTGAACTCATCAACAGGTGTGGGCTTCGTAAAGTGGCGAGATCTGTGGGCGAGGCCCATCTGACGTGCTTTGTTAAACTTCTAATACTTAACTTTCGTAAAGCTACGCTTTTGAAATTAACACAGTAGCGAGTTTCTTTTTGTAAGGCCATGGTGGGAGTCTAACAGAAATAAATTAATACTTACGTTTCGTCCAACTGGGCACTGGCAAAGTGTGCTAGATTTAGACCAATACCTTCTAAAATTTGATTCCTTCAACTCAATTCCATTCCTTCTTCCATCCTTCGGCTTTATCTCGAAGCTACTGTCTCGAAAAATGTGCGTTTAGGTAAGGTTTATGTTCGCTTGTCGCTAAAACGACATCATATCGTGATTATCGTCATCGATAAAATATAGCATATTGAAAATTATCAACAAAGACATCAACAGCTCTCTACGTCAATATACTGGAAAGCCAAAGGTGGTTTGTCCACCACCACCTTTACCGGGACGGGATGTCACCTGAATATGAAGACGGCGCCGAAGTAGCGATACGAAACCAGAATGCCGCCAAAGAAAAATAATGTTATGCAGAAGTAATCTCGTTCTCGGAGACGTCCGGTGACGGTGGCGGTGGATAACCATCGTAAGCCGTTATTGGATTATGTTATTACCAAACTTTGCTTAAAAATTACGTGCCTCACGGCGGTTAAAGTCCTGGTTTAGCATGTAGAATAAACAATACATAAGATGAAGATCAGGTGTGAGATTATCTGGATTAGGTGTCTATATAAGCCCAAACAAAAGGATGGATCAATCGTGAAACGTGGATTAGTGTTAGGGATCTTACTTGTTGATAGAACAAGGCTTTAGGTTGGATATAATAACTTGTTCGAAGTAGTTCTACCTACGAGTATATTTTAGAAACATGTGGTGAAGCAACCAGTCTAAGGGCCTTTGTTCACACACGTTTTTGTGCCGCGAAAGTCTAGGGTTTATTCGCTGTGGAAAGGCACGGTCGTTGATACTTTATGGATCACTATGGAACTATTTATTTATTTATTTATGGAATAAATAAATAAATACAAATCAACTGTCAGCCAGTCTGTCGTCGCAGTCTGTATTTTATCATGACTAAAATAATGCTAATTAATTAAAAAGAGATTGGATCCCCTGCGACATAAGGACATACCTAAACTACTGATTATCCCAATAGGATTTAAAGGCTCTCTGTAGGCCAAAACTAGTAGCTTTGTAATAAATCATCCACCTCCATCTTGGAATATGGCCGGAAGTCATCACAAAAGATCATGGCGACAATAGTTGACACGCTATAACTTATATTTATAGCGTGTCAAGTATTTTTATTATCTTTATTTACAGGCACAGTAAATATGTTAATGTCCCGAGGTAGTAATCCGAAACGAGTTATCATCGGTTTTCTCATTATGGGATACTATTCAGAAGTAGGTACCTACCAGGATTTTTCCGATTTTTTGCTGTATTTTCCTTCTCAGTTTGAACTGAAATATTTCTAACGTGAGATTTATCAGTTTAGGGTTGAAAATGATGTACTAAAGATATGATATAATTGTCATAAGGATTTTCTTAAAATAGTGTAGACTATCCCTATATTCTAAAATGCCTAACAATGGACTTTATACGATCTTTAGTAAGTAGGTATAATCGGAAGGCAAATTTGAAAATGAAAAATGAATAACCCTTCATCCCTTGTATGTCCCATATGAGTGTAATTGTATGAAACAACATCGCTGTCAGAAATAGACCATTGGCTTCAGAAATAGACATGTCTCAAAATATCTCACGTTAGCTAAGCAAATAAGTACAGAATACTCAAAGCTCCACTTACCCACCTCATATGTAAACAGAGTAAAGGAAAACCAATAAACTGAGAGCCCTAGGCTATTGCTGTACGAACGGCACTTACAGTTAATTTGGCTCTGAGTACTGAGCCCACGTAAATAAAGGACACTATTTTATTAAGCCTCCAGCTAGGGTTGGCACGCGGCCAATTGTTTGCGAGATGTTTACGAAGCTAATAGTTATCAATTAGTGCTACTAGGCCAAGTATCAAAAGAATAACATCAAAGATTTAATATATAAGCCGTTTCTTAAACATTTGGGTTAATCGTTATGACTTATGAATGAAATGGTTTATTAGACATACAAAGTACACGCAAATAGTAATATTTAAATAAAAGCATAGAATAAACCAGGGTAAAGTACAAACACAGAGAAGCTACTTAAATACCTACAGTCTTCTAGCTAAAACTACAAAGACACAGTTAAAAACAGTGGGCACTAAGCAGCTCATCCGTGGGTTGGTGGATATAGCGTGTGTAGCGTGTGTACGTAGGCATGTCTAACAAGTCTTGGCTCAGCGTGGTGCTCTAACACAAATAGCGGAACTATTGTGATAGGGCGCTGGTTTTCAATCGAGACTATTCTATTGACAAATTGACCAGTGCTATTACTGGACCCCTAGGAGCAGTGTTTAATTCGATATCCTAAAAGCTAAACCTCCAGAGACAAAGGAGCCTTCCACATATCTTTAGAAAGAAATGATTCCTCCAGATCTTTGTTTACTTAGACATGCACAATGTTATTTTTTAAGCTATTTATATGTATCTCATCTTGTATATTTTTTTATGCAATGTGCCGTGTTTACAATTGTATCTATCATGTAAGTTTTCTTTTATATTTTTACCTCTACTGTCAGAATAAATAAATTTTCATTTCATTTTCATTTCATTTCATTTTTATTTCATTTCATTTCATTTCATTTCATTTCATTTCATTTCATTTCATTTCATTTCATTTCATTTCATTTCATTTCATTTCATTTCATTTCATTTCATTTCATTTCATTTCATTTCACAATCTAATCCGAAAGGGTAAAACTTTTACTCTCACCTTTTTTCTTTAATTTAAACTTCGTAATTCTCTGGGCCTTGGGAATTTAAAACTGCCAGCCCTACGAAGTTAAGTGCAAGTGACTTATTCGAGATATGCCAAATCGGCAATGGGCGAGGCGTGAGCGGACATTTGTAGAGGCCTAGAGTGCAAGTTTTACAACAAAGCTTTGATGCTATCTGACATAAGAGTCAGTAACTTGGGTTTTATTCGGCAAGCTTCAAGGATTTGTAGGCTTTCAGGATGTAAAACAAAGTGCTTGCAAGTAGACTTGCCTAGAATAGAATCCACGCGAGTAGATTTTCATGACATTTTAATATAGTACACTACTTTTTGGATATTTTTCAATGATTTTGTGGTCAGTCAGCCGTGTGGACACGCACGCACCAATAATGGTTCTGCCAGAAAACCAGTGTTGCTCGACTTATTGTGAGGCAACATTAAGCTGAGGCAGGACCTAATTGGTTCACTATAACAGTTAGGTTAGAGTTAATTGTAATTATTTTTATGTTTTTTTTTATGTACTAATTTGTGTGTGTGCCGATAAATGTATTTTCTTCTTCTATTTAAATACTTTCTTATTATCTTATATACGGTCTCTCTGTAATGTTGTTTTTTACACAGCATAGTCATCGGCCATTATTGGAGGCCAATCAATTTCACACTTAGGGGAGTTAATATAAAAACAGATAACTTTTTACAGTTCGAGTGGGTACTCTCTTACAACAATGGTTGGGTGGGAGGTCGCCTTTATCTCTCTCTCTAACGTAGCTTCAGTGACGGTTACATTCGGGGTTTTTATTCGCATTTCTCTAGGTTATGGTTCTCTGTGAGCTTTCAGGAAATAAGGAAAAATGGTGCGCACCTCTTAATTTTTTGCAGAATACTCGCAAACACATTCGGAGAGGGTACATCAATGGGCAGGTAATTTCATTCAGTAATATCAGCTTCTTCAAGTCTTTTTAGTTTTGGCGCCAAAAGTGGAACACAAGCAGTGTTCACGGGTTGGTATACTTTTTATTTTGATATACCTGGTAAATCACAGGTTTACCTAGTAAATATATACAAATAAATAAATAAATATTGTTTGACAATTCACACAGTATCATCTAGCTCGTCCCAAGCTAAGCAGAGCTTGTGTTATGGGTACTAGATACTGCTATACTTCTTATTATACAACATCAATAGTTATGTTTTTTTATAATACATAGTAAACATCTAAACCGAGCACCCGGAACAGATATCTGCAGATCGTATAAACACTTACGACCGATGACGTGGCGGTTACATTTCCGCCTAAACACAAATTATGTTTATTTGTCCCGCTGAGGTACTCGCTATCAAATGACAATCAATCAAACGACATTTAATACTCGTATTTGATGTAAAATATTTCGGTACCGAGACACGAACACCCTCGTCATCGTCGTCATCTTGTGTCATTTTATCTTCTGCCTGATATTTATAGTAAGTAACGCCATATGAACTAAAAAGAAAGCTCAATTTTACGGAAAGTGCCTACCATAATCCAAGTCTAAACCCCGAGCTGAAATCTTTCTCAGCTTAGGTACTCTTGCGCTTTGAACTTCAACGGAAATTGCTGCACTTATTTTGAAATATTATCCAGTTCTGAGTCAATTCGACCGGAACCATTGGAAAGAATTTGTCGAGTGTCGATTTGTAGCAATTTGTCGAATGAAAAAACCGTGTTCGATACCGCGCCTATCTAATGATAGACTGTGAGGAACAGCTAGCTTCCTTCTCAAATACTGAGAATACACCGTAGTTAAAATTTCCGGGTCCTAAGCATAGTAGTTGTACCTACCAGGGTATGTAGGCAAAACAAGCCTAACATGAAAGATGTACGGTGTGACGCAGACAAAAAGGGCCCAGAAAAGGCAAAGAAGTTATTTCTTAAACGTTTAGCTGCATACCATACTGTCAATCATTCAATTATAAGATTTATAAGTTTCTGTAAACCATAAAACATTTGTGACAGAAGATGGACATATTTACTTTATGAATGGAACCAGTTGTTTTCCGTATCGCTGTGAAACAATAGGTGTAAAATGACACGCACTCAGCACGTTCGTAATTATTCCGCTGAATGGAAGTAATGCTGATATGGCGTTCGAATTTCAACGGCGGCAAAAATACGCGCTTTATTTTATAATCCAATAACGACTATGCTATTCAACACGTAATGTAACCATTTACTGAGAATTGGGCTCTCTCAAGGCTAGGCGTTGACAGGCCGGCTTCTGACGCTCGCGTTGCTGCGGTTACAGGGGAGGCACTACAACTCTCAAAAAGTCAGTCTGATGTGGCTGACCGTCTACAGGCCGGTATCGGACGCTTCTAAGCGCGAAGCGTCCGATACCGGCCTGTAGACGGTCGCCAGTCGTAAAGGAAGTTTTTGAATGTAGAGTAGAATCTAATATGTTTTAAAAATTCCTTTCTAATACCAAACGAATTGATATATAATATTTTTAAATCTAAACTTGTGAATAAGTCAAGGTCAATCTAGATAACCGTATCTTTATCTGAACCCACGTGCGTGGGCACTTGCAATTATTTTCGGACTCAGATAAAACAAATGGATTTCTAACGTTTTTTAATGGTTCAACCATTTTAAAACGTCTACAAGTCTGTTTTGATAAAGAATATTTATTACAAACGAACACGCAGGAGACCGATGAATCTGGTAGCTTCCTATTCCCGGTAAAACAAATTAGTAAGCAGTATTTTGATGTTCTGGCAGCCATAGCTTATTTTGGGATAGCTCTTTTTAAACTATGATCGATCTTGGTGTCATAATTTTGCCACGGATTAGAAACATTTAATAACGTCGAATGAACTTTGTAATAACTTACTTGAGTTGACCTTTTTAAAAAGTAAAAAGATAAGGCTTTTTACTTTTTTAAAAAGTCATCGTCGGAAATATTTATGTATCCAACAGTAACTGGTTAGGATGTAGATGATGAATCCATTTGAATGTTATCGAAGGAAATCCTGCGATTTTCAATAAAAGAGTAATTATTTTTGTCAAAAATCTTGAAGATGAGAACCAGAAATACATCATACCAATATAATACAAGAAAATGAAGAATAGTTGTCACTTTTTTACTTCAAAAAAGGCGGATTTCCTTTTTTATTATCATTTTTTTCATAGCGCTTTTGTGCTGTCCTCATCTTTTCTTCAGAGACACTCATTAAAGTGCAACCGCAATATTTTCTAGACTACAGTTAAATTAACAAACAGTCGCCCCTAGCCCTCTGTTGAGTTGGCAGCCTGACTTGTGACGTAGGAAAAAAAAGGGTTAGTGTGGAAGAGAAAAGTTTTTCTGGTCACAGATGATAAATTTAATATCAGCTGGTCTAATAAAATTCGGTGACTGTTTTGGACTGTTAGTAGGATGTTATTTTATTACCTACTCGTATTTGAGTCACAAAAATCATGTCACCTACATCATGCATCGCACATTTATTGCTAAAGTCGTGAAATTGCGTAAGAGGTTTGGACAGGTTTTTCTTTACAAAATAAATACATATATAATTAATTAATTATTTATTATTATTAATTATTTAGTGGTGTCTCGCCGTAACGTGAACTTCGGTTCATTTATGGTGAGAGTGCCGACGGATCGACTCTCTACGTATATGGACAGTGGGTTTTGGCCGAAAGGTGTCGTTTTCAGGAAGTTCATTGGACGCCTGTCAAACGACACCGCGCGTGCGTCATCGGAGCGTCGATCACTCGGTTAATTTTAAATGTTTTTATCTATGTTAGTCTATAAGGTATTTATTGTATGGGCCCTAATTAAGTTTCTTTCTTTGTGGTCTGAAATAAAAGTATTATTATTATTATTATAACCCTAACGCCGGGCGCATTCATAATTAATAAACATGCAGAGGTCACGACGTGGACCGATAACCTGATAAAGGTCACAAAACTTTGCTGAATATGGGGCGTGGAACGTTGAGGATAGGTCATTGTGGTGATCTTTGGCGATCTGAAGGCTTACCAGGTAGATGTCTTTCGGCCGAGATAAATGTCGATATCACGAAATATGAAAATATAAGTATTCCGTCCTTAAGAGGACGCAATGCGTGCTATTTTGTGAAAAGGACAGGCATAGGATTTCGCGTTAGGAGCGAGACAGAGCATGCGTTTTGGAACGCGCAAGTGCAAAAATGGAGATTTTGCTCAATTACAAGAAAAATACACAACTTATGAAAAAACTACCCATCTGAAGGAACCAAGTAATTAGTAATAACCAAAAAACACTTAAAAGAGCGCAGAGTTTTGGCCGAAAGGTGTTAAGTTCCGACGGTTCACTGGCCGCCTGCAAGGAGACACCGCCCGCCGTGCACCGTTGTCAGCTGACACCCTGATTGCGTCACGTCTCGCCGTCAAATAACGCGTCTTTAATTTTAGTTTTTAATATTGTATGTATGTTAGTTTTAAGGTATATATTACTGTGAACCGTAGAATAAGTTAAAATAAGATCTGTAACTGTTCTATAGTCTGAAATAAATGATTATTATTATTATTAAGTCATTTCAATAGACCGCAGGCTTCCTAAGATCTCGACCAAATGATGTGCAAAACAGTGCAAATTCATGTTTTTTTTTCTATCGTAATTGTTTTACTTAATCGTGTTTACACGTTGAAGAAACCAAAGAAAAAATGTAGAACTTTATGGAATTCGCGTTTTTAACCACGGGAATCCCGTGAGTACTGAGTCCTAGTTTGACTAGCAAACACGCTAGGTTCACCTCCTTTATCTACTTATTAACAACTGTATCTTGTTAACTGTTCTATTTATTTTCACAGTTCTCTGAACTCACAATTCAGTAGTACGCAGTGCCAAAGATCGAGTTGTAACGTAGATCACAGCTATTCATCTTGTATCTCGCCTAGAGCGGAGCACTCGGTGCTCCGCTCAAGTTGAAATGTTTCCGCAAACTTGTCGTTCACCTCCTCTGATGAATTCTTAATACCACAAGTTGTGAGAGCTCCCAGATATTTTCGACAAGGCACGTGTCAGTCTCGTTGCTTAGTTGGTTAGAGCGCACCTGTACTGAAGGTGAGGCGCGGGTTCGAATACTGCCGAAATCGAAAATTTTTGGGACGTTATTAAATTTTCGTAGAATTCTCAATGCCTTTTCCATGAACACGAACATATAAAAATTGGGATACCCATAGCAAAAACCTTGCAGCTGCCTTCTTCTACAAGTGCCTACTAAGATTAGGTTAGTGGATATCATATCACCGAAATTCAGTTCAAAAAATCTTTGAAAGAGCGAATTGCGGATTTTTGAAATTGAAGATTATTAATATTGTATTCCACTAGTTTCCGACCGCGGCTTCGCACGCGTTGTTTCTCTGGAACTGTTTTAAGGTTATTTCTATTCCATGGAATCTAATTTATGGGATAAAAAGTAGCCTATTTGATTCCAGGCTTAGAACTACATACACTTAATTATGCAAAATTTAAACCTGGTCCATCTAAACTTTCGCATTTATAATACTGTTGTTGTTTGGAGTGTGATATGATTAATGTGATTATAAGTTTAAGAAAATATAAGTCAGTCTGTATTAAAGTAAGTAATAAAACCGGCCAAGTGCGAGTCGGACTCGCGCACGAAGGGTTCCGTACCATTATCTATAAAAACGGCAAAAAAAAAACACTTTTGTTGTATGGACCAGGCTGTATCTCATGAACCGTGATAGATAGTTGAATTTTTCACAGATGAGGTATTTCTGTTGCCACTATAACAACAAATACTAAAAAACAGAATAAAGGGAATTCCCATACGTGATTTTTTTGCTCGTTTTTGCTCGGTATTGATAACAGCAACAGGTAGACGCTTGAAATATTCACAGAATATTTAGTTATATATTGACTTTAAAAATAAATAGTCAAATTTAAATAAAAAAAAATTTTTTCCCATACAATAAACGTGATTTTTTTTTGTCGTTTTTATAGATGGTACGCGCACGAAGGGTTCCGTCCCTTCGTGCGCGACTCCGACTCGCACTTGGCCGGTTTTATTATAGACATGTACCATTAGTATATTATATAGACATGTACTAATAGTACACGAGTACCAATATTCGAGTAGATGGCATCCAAAGCCACGAGCTAAGGATTTCTTAGGCAGCATCTTAGATGGCCATTGAGAACAAGGGCGTGTGCGGATTTTAGACTGTTTTAAATGGAACTCCCTCTTGCAGCCGGGAAACGTTCCATTGATAGCTGTCAAAAATCTACGATCGCGGTGGCTAGGTTGCGGCAAGCTCGTTTACTGCGGGCTGGCTGCTAATTAGTGATGTCTCTGAATAATGCCCATTTTTGTTTTGAGCAGCAGCGGATATGTACAATTGGACTGTTTGTTTTCTTACCTGACTTTGGCATGTGAAACAGATTTTTATCAAAGATACCTTATTTACCATAGCAATGTTATAAATAGAAATGTGTGTTTATTTTAGATCTAGTTTAAAACTTTATATCTTTGCTCAAGTGTTGCAAGGTTAGCGGCGCAAAGTTTATTTTGATAATGATCGAGACACACGTGGCTCGTTTGATTTTGTTACATTCAGACATCAATGTAGAATTCGTTTTCAGACATCGGATTAACATCATATATTTTACTAGCAGCGCCTCGCGGTTTCACCCACGTAGTTCCCATTCCCGTAGGAATTCCAGAATAAAAAGTAGCCTATGTCCTATTCCAGACTGTAATCTATCTCTGTGCCAAATTTCATCCAGATCCGTTCAGCCGTTGTTGCGTGATTGAGTAACAAACATCCATCCATCTAAACTTTCACATTTATAATATTAATGGGATTAAGGCGCATACCCCAGTCAAACTAGCGCCGCCAACTACTTTATCTTACGATTCCGTTTAACAAAGGATTTTTTTTTAAATCCATCGCACAGTTTGTGATACCTATTATAAGCTCTATTTTAATGCGTCTGTTATAGTTTTATTCAATTTAGTTTAGGCAGTGTACTACTGCCTAAACTGCCTTCTGCCGACAGAGAACCAAAGTCATCGACATAGCTCTAAGAATTAGCAACCTGAAGTGGCAGTGGGCCGGCCATATCTCGCGAAGAACCGATAACCACTGGGGTAAACGTCTTCTTGGAGATCGCTGCTGAGTGTAGGACGCCCTCCGACCAGGTGGGATGATGATTTGCGAAAGACTGCAGACAGATGCTGAAGACAGGGCTGAAGACAGGGCGCTATGGCGCTCATTAGGGGAGGCCTATGTCCAGCAGCGGACTACTATAGGCTGATGATGATGATGAAGTGACTCATCAACTATTCAGGCCTTTGGATGGATAGAAACTCTAGGGATATCACACTTCATATGTCATTCACCCTTTTCCTACAACATTCCCGACTTGTGATAATATTCAGAAGGGTAGACGACATTCCCTGAAATCATGTTCGAAAAACATTATTTTATTCATCAGTATTTTTCCGTTCTATTTTTCTTGATATCTGTTGAAGAATTTGCAAATTTTAGGTTGATACAACATCCAAGAGATATAAGATTTTTGAGAAACATGACGTGTCATTTTATATTGGTGAGTCTGTGATATCTACTCTATATCAAACTTGTTTTCTATGTTATATATTTTAAAGTATTAAAAAAATTAAAACTAGTATTTACAATTGAAACAATTGAGCTAACTTCAGACTGTTGCAAACAATCTGAAAAAATAAAAATTATAAGTCAAAATTAAAGTATTTACGCAAAAAAACAGCACATCTTTATTGTTTACTTTGTTTAGTAGACTAGGTAAATCGAGAAAATATGATAAATAATATACATACATAATATGTACATCGTTTCCAAAACATATAATTGTCAATAACCCTTTATAAACGTGTCCTTCATAGGAGATCAAAAGTTAATTGGATTGCATAGGCGTCCCATTTTATCGACATAAATGTACGTATTATGTCCATCGGAAGGTATGATGCGTAACTCTGACAAAACTAGCTTCTGCCCGCGGCTTCGCACGCGTATTTTCGGTATAAAAAGTAGCCTATTATCTAAGTTAAACTATACTCTATGCAATTTTATCGAGATCGGTTCAGTAGTTTGTGAGATCTTAGATATTAAAATAAAATTTATGTCACAAACTTTTTTTTAATATTATTTCGAAAAAATGCTCTATCTAATGACCAACCTACGTATTACATAAATTCGTCTGCTGCCCCTCGGGTTACGAGGGAAAGGGGAAAGAGAGTGCACATGTGTTTGCGCACAAACTTGTGCATTAAAGTATAATGTCCTGCGCACATTGCTAGTTTCCGTGGAGACTGGCCGCCGTGGTTGAAATTCGTCTAGGTGGACACCATCGTTATCATTACAAAAAATGATACTAAACAAGAGATGACAAAGCCCGATGAATTTGCACGGAAAGGGATTTTTTTGTAAATGTTAGGTGTTCTAAGACTTGATACAAAGGGGTTTTGATTAATCTATCATCAGGATGCCATGTAACGTGTTCTATGTCAAACAGAGGTAATACGTTCGATTCGATACACATGTGTCAACCCTGTATTAAATAAAAAAAATATAACGTTCATTTATTCACACTTTGTCCATAAATCTCTCTTTATTTTGCACCACAAAAACACCTATCTAGTTTTTGTGTCTGTCACAAGTCACAGCGTTAAAGTACCCCATAATTTTATCGTAAAGCTAAATATAATGTTTTATTTTATCCACAAGTAGGCACATAATTAATTGGATTGAAATAGTTCCGCCCCGCTGATGTGTTTGTAAATCAATTATGCTAATTAGCATGTGTTTAACATTGTAGGTTTGGTAGAAAGTATTTTAAGAAGTGTTAGGCTAGTACCTATACGAATTCCCTAGAAATCCTAGAATTGCCACTTCTCTTATACACAGCTCAGGTAGAGCCCCTAGTCTATATATCATGATAGATTGTCAATATTGTGTAAGCGGAGAAAAAATGGTGTCCATTTGTTGGCCTCTAAATCTTCAACTCGCACTTGCTTCGTTTTTGAGCATACTTTTTTAAACACTACACGTCTATGCTAAATAGTCTCAACTTATAATAAGATTTTTTTCACAACTGGTATCATTACGAGCATAATAGTTTAGGTAGACTTTAGTCCGAGTTTATGACGTATTTTTCACGCACAGCGGCACACAAAAACTTGGTGTGTTTCTTTTTGTTGTTTTAGTGCGACACTATATTAGTGTACAAAGTGAATCCTAATCTTTTTTGTGAAACAAATTTTGTGATTCTATCAATAAAAAAAAGCTAATCCATTTATATAAGAACAAGAAGGTATAAAATATATCACAAAACGATTTTTTTTTCATAAGAAGCCCTCGAAAAAATTACCCAAATGGTAAACTTATTCAATGTCGTTCGTTTAAATGAGTTCTGAGCCAGCCCGCTTTATCTTTATCCCTAGATTTGAAGCATACGTGATTGTGAGAATCGACATCCTAAGCCTCGCTCACTCGTAATCAGCTTCAACTCGAATTGGCTATGGCTGTATTTTCGGAGAGCAACGGAAGCAGGAGTGGAAGCGGTTTTAGATAGCTTTTAATAGTATCAATGGACAAGCGTTTCTTTCATAGTAAAAAATCGGCCGCTCGAACTCAAGTTGCCGTCTGATAATGCACATCAGCCGCCGCGCCGCAGGGAAAGAGGAGGTTTGGTTATGACAGCACCATTTTCAAATACAAGAACCTTGGCTTATTCACAGTCCTAACCACTTGAACCTGAAGGCTGGCAGGGTTTTCGTTATGGTCTGCATTCTGAAACGGATATACATTGAGACCAAGACAAAACATAACACAAACAAAACACGGCTTTATTCATGCATCGCATACAAAAACCTGGCCACTAATAGTTAAATAAAAACAGATTTTCGTTAAAATAAAGCTATTTTCTTATACTTGGTGCAAATGTGGCCCGAAGAGATTGGACTAGAAGCATTAATAAAATGTCAGTTTTATCTTGAAACCTTTTACGTCATTATACTGAGCTTAAACGACGATTTCTTGTAAAATGCAGTTAAGTTTTATCGATAATAGTTTTAGGGGATATTATTTTCGCAAGAATAAGATATCATTTTTTTCAGAAATGATAAACTCGACAAAATAACCCGAACATTAGCATTTTTCGTTAGGTGTTAGTAACAGGTAAGTATAAACTAGTAAATAGAAATTTACTTTGCCAGTTATGTATGCCAAACTAGCAATAAGCTTTGATTTATAGTTTACCTTATCCATTGTATAGTGTGCCATATAATATTGCTAGTGCTATAGCTAAGGTCTGATTTGGAGTTCACTCTGCAAATGTAAACCAGTAATAATGCTAGGGGTGACGTTATGGTCACGTTATTCTAAATGATAATCGAAAAATTTTAAGTGACGGTTTTGACGTCTCACGAATCATGATGCTCCAAAGTTACCCAACAAAACTGTTGAAAGTTCGAATAACTTTCATAAAACCGCTTATTGGTTGAAATTCCTAATCGAAAATGGTGATATTTTTTGAATTTGCAGTTTTCAATATCTCTACAATTTGGGAACCATGTTTAACCTTAATTTTCTAGTTTATTCGTATTATGTTCACTGAGATCAGATTAAATTCCCGAAATATGAAACATAAACCACATCTTTTGATAAATATCTCAAGTTGTCTTGGCAATGTGGTGGAGTCATTATTTGGCGATCTCCTTTGTCCAAAACAAGTCCAAACAGCCAAGATACAATGTCAAAACTTTGTGATTCAAAACGCGCCAACGTTTGCTTGAGTTTAGAACAAAATTAGTAGTTGCTGTAATTTTTTGATGTAAGGCCAAGAATTTGAAGTGTATGAACTTGCCTTTACGGAGAGAAAAAAGTACTTCTATCAGTGGAATGGGAACTATAATCTAAACGAAATTTAAACGATAAAACACAATATTACTGGAAGACTACCTGTTCTAAATCTATAATGTTTTATACCAAGGAGGTTAGTATTCAGTAAGTTATCTATCGAGCTCCGTACCGTACCATGGAGGTTCTTTAAGTAAAGTCATTATCCTGCCAACATCGATGCTTTTCCTGTTTACCCTGTATACCCTTCACGATAAATAATTATGAAAATTATGTCGAACGACATTTCTGCTAACGTAATTTACTAAATGAAATTTGCTTAGGTTATTAACCTTTATTCTTTATTGCACTAATTAAACAAATACATGTAAATCTTAAAAGTCGAGAGGTATCGCAAAGGCGAGTTTAACCCTTAAAAGAGTTCTCTTTCTAACCTCTTTATTTCTATCTTAGCCTCTTATGGCTCCAATTCATTTGTTTAGATAAGATCAGTTTCGTTTTGAACTTGTTTTAATTATGATGTTATCTTTACGCAGGATTTCTGACTGATATAAATAGAAAGAAATAAAAAGTTTTTTCTTTCCATAAAGCTACTATACACAATAGGGAATACACCCATTTTTGAAAAGTGTTTTAATTGGGTTTTAAAGTGCTAATGAACCACTAAATTCAAGTCCGTATATTTATGTCCACGGACTGTTTTATGCCCTGAAAGCAATTTCAGGGTATAGTAGAGTCCGTGGACAACTCCCAAAATGTACCTACAAGGTGAAAAATTAGAGTCCGGCCCCGAGGTTCCCCAGGGTGTTATATGGCTCTAAAGTTATATGTATTTTACCCATTTCACCACAGGTACTAAAATGACAAAATGCTGTTAAAAGGTCCATGTTATAAATAGGGGTCATCGCATCAGACACCAAAAGCTTTACGATAAACAGTCACTCACGAAAATAAAGCTGGCAACCAACTACTACACAGGATGTGCTCCTGAATCGTGATACTTAGATAGGTACTACACAGTTTTGGTTTGCACCTCTAGGACTCCCTCCCAGTGACTTTTACATACGAATATATTTTACATATCTGCTTATGGCGTGATAAATAGCTAAAAGGAAGGTGGATTGCGAGCCCTAGAAACCAACATAGCTGAGGTGTTCGCCCACGCGGCGATGAGTGATGTGACGTGTAACCCAACAAGAGAATCTAGCAGGTATAGCACACGCGTTTAGAATGGGACAGAACTGTTCCGAAGTGAAACCAAAGCAGTCGATACTTTCACAAGGTTGCATCCCATCATGACAACGTGCGTGTGACGCAAAGTTTTTGCTTTGACAAGGTTTCGTCCCGTTCTGATCGCGTACCAGCGGGTTAGATGGTCTAATGATCGCGTATTGATAATATGTGTAGAGATTGCGTGCATAGGTTCTAGTTGGTTGTGACCTCAAAGCAAGATTTTCGAGGCCGGTAAATTACCCACTTTGAGAGTTTAACATTTAGGGTGTCCCAGGACAGTTGAACGTAATTTAAGATTGGAATAAAAAGGTTTGTGTAACAACCCAATTGTTTGCTACCGTGTTTTTACACGGTAGCAAACTCGTAAAAGTTCTTTCAGGATTTCAGAAGGGCGTCCTTTATGTTCGTACTAACAGTCATTAGTGTTAGGACCCTAAGTTATTTATAAGTGATAAGAAACGAGGACACAGGTAAGCAATACCTAATTTAAATGCAATGTTTACAAACCGGGATGTCAGCTGAAATAGTGGTAAGTAGTGTTGAACGCTGGGTCACTTGAAAATGATGAAATAAATAAATTATAAATAAATAATGCTGGACAATTCACACAGCATTATCTAGCCCCAAGCTAAGCATGACTCAAAATCATGTAAATAAATAAATGAAGATGACTTTTAAAAGTTAGTCTTATTGCTAGCAATCTCTTCCAACATAACTCATACGCTAAGCTTCTTACACTTTAATTTAGTGCGGAAAATGACCGTTTTCAGAGTGACAGGATTTAACTAAACCAAGGTTCTTGTACTAATAAGATAACCTAATTAGAGAATTGAATTTAATTAAATTTATATTATCAGGTACAAATAACTATCTAACAAAACTCCTAATAGAGTCCACAGGTGATCAGAATGCTGGCTTTTATTTCGCTCAACGAATTAGCATTGCCATTCAACGTGGCAATGCTGCCAGCATTCTGGGCACATTGCCTTCTGGTGACGGCTTAGATTTTTAGAAAATAGATTTATGTGTAAATATTAGTTGTACCTAATTATTGTTGTATTGTATAACACCTGGTAATCTTTTTATGGTTACAAAGAGTGATTTATCATCAGCCAAGTAAGTAAATAAAGAAATGTCTGGTGCTTTTTAATCTTTAAAAAATTCAACTATTTTTACTATGAAAAATCAGTTTCCATTCACAATAATGAATGCTCAGCCTTTTTATTTATTAATTTAACTTATCTGTAAATAAAATCTATATCTTTTGTTTTGTTCCAACTCGAAAAATAACAACTAACAGGCTAAAGGTTTCTTAGTCGCTTCTTTACTTTAGTCTACATATCGAAACGACAGAAATCAAAAGTACCACTTTATTTCCGTGTCAGTGTTTTATTTTAAGAATTTGACCTTTTCTAAGTGTACATTTTTGTATTTATGGAAATAAAGAATTTTTGATTTGATTTGATTTGATCAAATTCATTCGACTGGCTAACATATTATGAACGTACTAAATTCTTCTCATACAAGCGTAGTCTGCTCTAATTTGAAAGTTCTTTGTGTCGTAGTGTGAAGAAATCCCTT
The DNA here is from genome assembly GCA_947086465.1 of Eupithecia exiguata. Taxonomy (NCBI): domain Eukaryota; kingdom Metazoa; phylum Arthropoda; class Insecta; order Lepidoptera; family Geometridae; genus Eupithecia; species Eupithecia exiguata. Next base: position 2,927,063 of record OX352233.1, on the reverse strand, counting down.
TGTAGGGTGTGCGTACAATGAGCGGATTTAGAAGATTCCTTCACCCTATCCTGCTTCTTATGAAAGTTATAATGGCGTAGAGACGACTGCTGAGGCTCCGTATTAATCAGAGCCAATAAGGCTAGTCAGGGGAGGCCTATGTCCAGCAGAGAACTGGTTATGGCTGTTGCTGTGATGTGACGTATTATTTTGTTTTGTATAAAAAATAAACTTTATGTTTTTAAGTACTTGTTTTTTATTTAACACTGGCATAGAACAGAAAAGGCTGGTAAGAACTAAAAGAGACCTATACCCAGCAGTGGGCGACTTAAAGGCTGAAATGGTGGTGAAAAAAGTACCTTACTTAATAATAAGTCGAATAAGCTTGCACTTTACTCGTATTATGCAAAGTTCAAAAATGTAGATTTATGGCATATTCGTCCCTAGGAAGTTCGGCCCACTTGAAAAAATCTGCTTTCGTCCCACATTGTATGCCGTATTCGACCTATACATACCTCAAATTATAACCTTAATTGCATTTTATTTTTATCTCCCACGGATCTTTTTATTTGTTCATTACTTGAATCCGCAACATTAAAAACAAAAGAAGAATATCATAAAACCTGAAACAAAAGAGAGGTGACACTCTCAAACAAAATCCTCTCGAAAAACAAAAACGTGATAAGAACATTTCCCATTACAATGAAAGACGTTGAAAGCGCGTAATTTTACGCTCCAGAAAGTGGTGAAGGTCTTTTAAGAGAGGTTACATCCAGATATGCTGACAATTCTGATTTTGCCTTGCACCTTGATTAATGATGAATTTTTTTGATTAGGTTTTGTGTGCTAGGTACATAATTTTTTCCAAAAGAAAAATTCTGAAAGCTTTGAATCGTCAAAGCACAAAGTGCTTTTGCGCCATTAAGTATCTCTCGTCTACGAAAACTCAAATTAAAAGCACAAAGGAGTAGGAAAGCACACAATCAGACAACCGTGCCCTACTTTTTTCATTTTGATGAAATTTTTTTGGGTCACATTCATGGAATTGTTTTTGAGAACAACTATTTCTATAATTTTCATGCCCAGGAATTTTGTTGTAATAAAAATGCCCTCCAGCTAAAGTTTTGGTAGAGCCACAATTTAACCAGACCTAATAAAAGTTGAAACATAAAATTAGAAAAGAGCAACAATAATAAAATATGCACGGAACCAGAAAAAAATGGCTTCGAATTTAGAAAGTCAAAAGGAACTGGAAATAAATAAGATTGTCTGATAATTCGCGGAGCTGTGTCCTAGACAATTTATAAATTACAGAAGTTACGAGCAAGGTGGCGAAGAGCTATTAAATCAGCTTTAATCCCTTTTGAAGTGTTGTCGAAGTTTTATTGAATGTATACTTGGAAACCATAATGAAATCTACTTAAGATTTGCTTTGTTGCAAATAGTTTTGATTAGTCTTATATACCACGTTTGGTTTATAAACCTAATTTAGTTTATTTTATCAATGTCTATTTTATCAAGGTACGCAAAAGGTATTTTTTTTATTGAATTATCTAAAACCAAACTTACCTCAGAACTGAAGCAAACTTATTGAAACTTCAAATTCTTCAACGCACCATGGCTATAAAAATTGAAGAATTAATCTCACTTAGACACAAACACACTCACTTATAAAAGGCATTTTTATGTAAATAAGAAAATTAAATTACAAATGACAGTGCATAACTATGACTTTCTTTTTGCAGACAGAAATTTTCAATAAAAACTTTTAGGGCATTTCCCTGCACGCTTAACAACACTTTTGGAAAATAAAGTTCCTAAATAAAAATTATGGACGGCCGAATTTTTGCTTACTTTATTTGAATTTGAACTGCGAACGTAGCGCGCGCGAATACTTGGCGCGAGCGACACCGGTACACTCGCCGGCATCCGATCGTAATTTGAAGTTAGCACGCGCGGACTTTGCTGCAAACAAACGTGAAATATTACTTGAACCAGACTTGTACAATGATTAAGGACTATTTTTCGTAAATAATGACCGTCTTACATATCAAATGCGCTCTGGTACCCCCGAGAAATCTAAACTTTGAGAAGAAATATATTATGCACCATCATTCGTGAAGCCGATTTTTCAGCCTTAGATTATTACCTCGAAGTTTATGGCTTTAAATAGGTATGGGAATTTCAATTTGAAGATCGAAAACTTTATTAATTAACCAGTTGACACGATCCCTCTGGTCTTCACTGAAAACCAGCGCTGGGTGTACATCAGTGTGCACCCAGCACAATGCTGAGTGAAGGCCATATTTGCCATGAATACTTCTACGCGCAAAATAACTAATTTTGTAACATAAGTAGTTTTAATTAGCATAGATTTATGGTTATTGTGTATAGGTAGTAGTTTTAAGGTAAATAAAAATACATTCTATTCTATTCTCTTATTCTATTCTATTCAGTTTTAATAAAATCTGTTGAAATGTTGATAGGATTAAAATGTTATCACGCTAAGGACCTTACATGGCTATAAGGTCCTTAGCGTGATAACATTTTAAACATTTATTGAACAAGTTTTATCATAGGCAACACGATAAGTAGGTACCTAATAAGCATTGCGTGCATTGGTTCTTTAATTAAATAGCTGATAAGTATGTAAATTGAAAATAAAGCCTTATTAAATTTGATTATTAACAGAATAACACCCTTTGCTTTTTTTCTCTCATAAGCCCGCAGGTTTCTTGGACGCGCTGGCCGCTCCCAGAGCGTCGAAAAATTCTCAGCTAAGGGGTTTTCTGGACTCTACGTATAGAATTTTCTTATGCAGGGAATTTTCAGAATTAAACATTATTTCGATATTTTTTTTACTTAAATAATAGTAATGACAAAAAAGTGTTTATTTATCTTTCCGAATTCGAAATAAAATAATGATCTTATTTGAAATTAAAGAAATTTTTTTGTTTCTTAATTTATGAAAATGTTATGTGAAAATTTGTGTTAACAAGTACGAATATAATATTCCCATCCTGTTGAAAAAGATATGTAAGTTTTTATCTTTACGTACCATTTTCTAGGGTCATTTTCTTGTACCTGAGGATCTCAGTCAAGTGTTAATTGTTTCATTTTGCCACGTCAGACTTAAGAATGGAGAACTTGAGTTTACAAATTTTATTCGTAAATTAATAAATTTTATTAACGTTCTTACTTTGGTATCTAATTCTAACGCGGTAACGCGATTTCTTAAAACAGACTGTTTATTGAAATTTTTGTTATTTTATATTAAGTTTTTACATCCAGTTATTACGTTAAAAACTTTTTCAATTTTGTGCCAATATCCACGGTGTGAAACCAAGAAATTCAATCCACAGCCAAGTTTTTCCCAGAAATTTCAAGTTTACCGGATCTTATCGTCATAAAATTACTTGGGACACGTCACCCTCAAAGTTGCGGATTGCTAACTTATTATTCTAAATTGTCTTTCAGTGTGATTTATTCTCGCAGTGTAGTAAATCGCAAAGTGGGCCGATTCCCTGAACAGTTTAATATTGAAAATGAATATTAAGCCTTGGATATTTTATTTAAAAATCAGCAGGCGAGTATATATTTTTATATCAGGCAGTTTTGCCGATCTCGCTGGTAACGACGTAAACATTCAAAAACTTTGATGAAACGTTGTTCGCAAACATGTTTGTGTGTTACTTTGTTGCAGTTGCTATTTTATGGTGGCAACCTCTCGATTTAATATAAAGGTACCTTTACAAGCTCTAGTTTCAGATGTACCTATCCGTGATTACTCAAACGGAACTCAGGTGTAGGTGTTTTGACAGGTTTTCATTGAAAAATTTCCTAAAAATCACGTATTGAGTTAAAATTTTTAGTTGCGTTTGATTAATTGGGCGTAACTTACCTATACAGACTGAAGCTTTCACCATTAACATTTACTATGGTGACTCATTGTTCACGCCATATTGTTCAAAATATTTTAGCAGTTATTTTCACTCCCAGGTTCCGGGTTGCTAATTCTAGGTGTCGACGTATGAACACAGGTATTACAACAAACGTGAAATCTATTGAATGACATAGTAACTGTTGAGTATTTTCTAGTAGCCACAGAGCCAAGGTTAGCCGGTACATTTTTGTGTTAGGTCGGTAGTAAGCGCTCGTGTTAGATAGATCTTTACCAGTTCGTTTATTTTGTCGATCATGCGAGTGTGTAGATAGATCGTTGTTTGAAATTTTTGGACACTATCATATTTTTATGGTTACTAGATCGTCAGGTAAACAATCCTAGCCAGTTATGGGGTATAGGTACAACTGCCTAATTTTTGTTCAAAACATTAAAAATTGTGTCTAATATTTTGTTATTACGAGCGCTTATTGTTATAAAATTACATATAGGCTGTAAGTATAATACAAATTAACAAAGTGGAGCTTCTTATGTACTTAACAGAATGAGAAATGAGAAGTTTTCTCATTTTACAAAGAGTTTGCATTGTCTCAGTCTATTAAGTAAATAATTATGGTACTATGTATATTATTATGGAACTATTAAATTTAGTAGGGGTTAAGTTCAAATAAGATGGCCCATGATGGTGAACTATCTTGAGCCACTTTATGCCTAATTTTTTTATAGTCAAGTAGTAAAGATGTGGCCGTCGATGTGTCACAAAGATCTAGACTCTAGAAGATACTATTCTAACCTACTATTCAATCTTGTCTTGAAGAGACCCAGGTTGTTGTTGGGCGGAAAAACCGAAGTGGCAGCGAGTTCCAACCAAGGATTGGAACTCGCTGCCACTGGTGCGAATTATCGAGGTAGAAGAAAACCGAAGTGGTCATGCAACTGCTCTAGCGGGAATCACGCCTTTAAGTCTTGACCAGATATTCATATAACGTGTCACTAAGGTCACAGCTGAACCAAATGCTATGTTATTCTCTACCTCTGCCATTTTACAACACTGATTCGTGTGGTTTTCTGTAAAATCGTAATCATTAGTTTGGGGGGCAGAAACATTATTTGTGTTAAGTTTTTGTAAAAATGTTTTAGGTCACGCTTGCGGGTCACGCATTTTATTAACTGCTTAGATGCGTGACGGTCAGTTATACGACCTTCGTGATTATATTTAACGTAATATCTACTTAACTATAATGTCATGCAGTATTTTATTTACCTCATTAAGGTTTTGATTATTTTAAAATTTTAGTTTTGTAAATATCTTTTGAGATTGGGATTACTTGAGAGAAGCAGCTGATGTTGACCTAAATATACTCAAATAGGTATTTTGTAAGATTTGATCTATTTTATATGAACACTGACCTCTTCTTGCACAAAACTCGTTCTCCGTTGGCCAAAGAGTTGTTATGCCAAGGAGTTATCCACTCTCTTGCATGTTCAGAACACCTATGAGTTTAGGAATGCAAAGAAAATTAAACTCTCTAGTGCTTACAATGGAATATCCTACAAATGCACAGCAATAACGGACAGTGAGGAATTATAGCCGAGGCCAATCTAAATGGACTTGGAAACCGCAGCGGACGTGTCAAAGGTAAGAATCCTATGAAGGAACTGCTTAGTGCAATTGCAGACTTGAGTTTCTCTGGGTTTCAGAAATCACAGTCATGCAAAATTACCTTTCACAGCTATTGTAACTAGAAAATAGATCATTACTGCCTCATGTCTAGCCATTCAGCATTTTTCAAAAACGCTCTTTTTCAACGCACACTCATTCATTTGGATTGTAAAGGCATTGCCTGGCCTGTTTTTAACCTACGAAAAACAATAGTGGAAGAACTTCTATGTTCGGCTAATAATGTATTTTTAACCGACGAAAAAGAAACGAGGAAGAGTTTCTATGTTCGGCTGTATGTATTTTTATATATGTTCATCGATTTCTCTATAAATTTGTTCCGATCTGGAAAATCCTTTCGCTATTTTATGGGGTTAGCTACTTTATTGTTATTAAATCGCTATGCTTTACTAGAATATCACTGAGAAACTTGTTTGTTAGAGCGCGGACACAAACTAAGTTGTTGAAAGTTGGTTATTGCGAGTTGGCGGCGTGCCACCAATGCAATACCGACGTTTTAGGCAGGTGGAGCGGAAACGTCATAAGTGCTCCCTGAGGTATGTCTATGGAGCTAATTGAACTTAAATAAAACCGACCAAGTGCGAGTCAGACTCGCGCACGAAGGGTTCCGTACCATTATCTATAAAAACGGCAAAAAAAATCACGTTTGTTGTATGGGAGCCCCCTCAAACATTTATTTTATTGAAAAAAAAAACTGTAAACTGTTTTTTAGTATTTGTTGTTATAGCGGCAACAGAAATACATCATCTGTGAAAATTTTAACTGTCTAACTATCACGGTTCATGAGATACAGCCTGGTGACAGACGGACAGACGGACAGCGAAGCCTTCGTAATAGAGTCCCGTTTTTACCTTTTGGGTACGGAACCCTAAAAAAGCTTAAACGAATAGCCTTTATTTCCAAATAAATACGTAAAGTATGATTTTTATTAGTTAGGGGGAAGTCCCATATGCCCGGACGACTCCTAAATCCGGTCAGTATTTGAATCAGTCCGAAAAATTGCACTCGTGAAAATCGTCGTTGCTCGTGCTGCGGTTAGGTTAGCTTCTCACCAGTGAATAGCAGGGGTGCGTGCTAATAGGCAGTGCTGAGCCGTACCTCGTGGAGCGTTGTGCAAATTTCGAGGATAGTAAAAATTTGTACGATGAAATAGTTTTTGGGGTCTTCTATGATATTGGTCTTTATTAACAAAGAAAATTACAATCAAATAAAAGAATTAAATTAAAACTAGTATTTACGATTGAAACAATTGAGTTAACTGCAGACTGTTGCAAACAATCTACAAGTAGATTGATATGGATCAGTTGAGCTACTTGTAGATTGTCGTAGTAGATTGTAGAGTCGGAAGCGTGCCCAGGACGCTAGCTGCATTGCCCCGCTGTATAGCAATGCTAATTAATTAATTATAATTAATTATATTACTTTTGTTATAGTACTAATCTAATAAAACTCATGCGTTTTTTGTGATTCATAATAACACACAATGTTGATGAGATTTATTCTTGTATGTTGAAGTTCTGACAATCTCAAAGTCCTCTACCGGACACTATCAATTTGAATATTTTTTTGTGTTTAATCCATAAAGTAAATAGCCTATGAGATGCTGCTGGTGTCTAAGTTCATAATCACATTTGACAATTGTCAATGGTCAATTAAAATTCACCGATCTTATACCTGAGTATAAGATCGGTGAATTTTAATTGACCAGAAAACTTGAGGCCAGAAAATTAATCTCTTGCTAGCTCTGAAGCTAGCAAGAGATTAATTTTCTGGCCTCAAGACTCTGCCCGTACTATACAGACAAAGTTATTCGTTGCCTAGTAATTTCTAGTTTAATAAAGACGGGTCGGTATGCGCATTCATCAGTCTACCAGAATACCTCGACCGGCCGTGTCGGCGGTACCCTAATGTCATAGTACCTTCCATGTCGCTGCCTACTTAGGCACGTCTTTAATTTTAGTTTTTAATATTGTATGTAGGTATGTTAGTTTTAAGGTATATATTACTATGGACCGTAGAATAAGTTAAAATAAGATCTGTAACTGTTCTATAGTCTGAAATAAATGATTATTATTATTATTATTAGGACGGCTACCTAAGTTTGTTACAGACTGTTTATCCAAAGAGGACAATGGAAAGAACAAGAGAAGCCAAAGGTATTTAGGGCTTTTTGAAACCGTATTTCGTTATTTTTATATAGTGTCCTTACTTTACTTAATAAACAATATCGTTTATTGACGACCTCTGTAACGCGGTGGGCGAAGGTCCGCCTGCAAAGCAGGAGGTTGCTGGTTCGATTCTCACCTCTGGACAAATGTTTGTACGATCAACTGATCCATATCAATACCAGTCGGAAGCGTGCCCAGGACGCTAGCTGCATTGCCCCGCTGTATAGCAATGCTAATTAATTAATTATATTACTATTGCTATGTACTAATCTAATAAAACTCATGCGTTTTTTGTGATTCATAATAACACACAATGTTAATGAGATTTATTCTTGTATGTTGAAGTTCTGACAATCTCAAAGTCCATAAAAAATAATATTTTATGCGACGGTGACAAATTTACTCTCCAAGTATGGAACTTAAAAGTAGCACAAAAAATGGACCGATGACGAATTTACCCTAACCCTCCTTTAATACCGGACACTATCAATTTGAATATTTTTTTTGTGTTTAATCCATAAAGTAAATAGCCTATGAGATGCTGCTGGTGTCTAAGTTCATAATCACATTTGACAATTGTCAATGGTCAATTAAAATTCACCGATCTTATACTCAGAACTAGCAAGAGATTAATTTTCTGGCCTCAAGACTCTGCCCGTACTATACAGACAAAGTTATTCGTTGCCTAGTAATTTCTAGTTTAATAAAGACGGGTCGGTATGCGCATTCATCAGTCTACCAGAATACCTCGACCGGCCGTGTCGGCGGTACCCTAATGTCATAGTACCTTCCATGTCGCTGCCTACTTAGGCACGTCTTTAATTTTAGTTTTTAATATTGTATGTAGGTATGTTAGTTTTAAGGTATATATTACTATGGACCGTAGAATAAGTTAAAATAAGATCTGTAACTATTCTATAGTCTGAAGTAAATGATTATTATTATTATTATTAGGACGGCCACCTAAGTTTGTTACAGACTGTTTATCCAAAGAGGACAATGGAAAGAACAAGAGAAGCCAAAGGTATTTAGGGCTTTTTGAAACCGTATTTTGTTATTCTTATATAGTGTAATTGGTTTTTAAAAATCGTGTTAGTTACCTTACTTTACTTAATAAACAATATCGTTTATTGACGACCTCTGTGACGATGTGGGCGAAAGTCCGCATGCAAAGCAGGAGGTTGCTGGTTCGATTCTCGCCTCTGGACAAATGTTTGTACGATCTGCAGATATTTGTTCCAGGTGTTCTGGTCGTTTTCTGTTTAATAAAAAATACCCACTAGCGCCGCAACCCCTGCGGCACTAGAGGCTGAGCCCTGCAGTTTAACGCTCTAACCAAGAAATTTATACGTCGATTGTCGATCCTCGTTTTCACCATTAAAACATTACATCCTATCTCGTTAGCTGTAATACCGCCTCGTTACAATAAGAACGGCACCTTAGCGTAATGTGTACTTGTGAGGTCCCGCAGTTAATTTTAATGGCTCACTAACCTTATCTGGGTTTGAACTGATGTTACGTAGGAACCATCATGTTAAATTGTAAATGGAATTGTACTGAAAGATAACAAATACTTTTTAATACCTCACTACTCAATAACGTTCATTACTTTAGGCTTACAAAATAAGCACTTAGACAAGTCAAATTTTATACAATATACAGTTTTATATTTCCAGGTAACCTCAAATTATTACTAGACTAATATCCTATTTGTCTCACTTCTCTACCGACAGTACAAATAGCCTATTCAATGAAGGTGGTATAACAGCCTGTAGTTATTTTAAATTCTGGCTAGGTATATTTGCAAACGGTTACACTTGTTTCAGAGGTTGATGGTTATAAGCCTAATAACTATTAGTGGGCAGGGTGCCCACCCTGCCTGCCAGCCGTTGGCCACATTTGCGGCCACTATAGGAACGGACCTCCAGTGTAAAGGTACAGGGTGCTTCATACGTACACGATCAAACGAAATAGTTACTGCGGAGGCCGTGAATGCGGCGTTCGCTCGTCCTAGTCTCGAAAAGCGAGCCCATTTCATCTTAACGGCAAACGATGTGTATAACCGGACCAACAAGTCATGATATCTAAGGTTTTTGGATATAGTGCTTACCCGCACTTTGGGTATCTCTAAGAAATGAAATATCTTTGAACCGAAAATCTTCGGGACCTCTGGAAACTGGAAAGATTTTCGGTTCAAAGATATTTCATTTTGAACCGACTAAAGGTTTCGTGGCTTAGTTGGTTAGAACACACCCGTACTGAGGGTGGGGCGCGGGTTCGAGTCCCGCCGAAACCGAAAATTTTTGGTAACTTATTTCATTTCTTAAAGTCATGATATTGCGATGTCTGTATGGCCACTTCTATTGTCAAGTCCTGTGCTGATAATGTAAAAATAAATTTCGAGGTATCTGGTTCTGGTTCCTAAATTCCTAAATTATCACATAAAAGTTTATTTTTGTTCTCAAACTAGATCACGTATGAATAAGATTTTCGAAAACGACTGAGAACAGTGTGATTCGCCTCTCAAACTGCAGTTCATTAAACAAGAAGGCTCCTCGACTTTTACAAGAAAAAAGGCTAACTCCCTTGAGAATTGTCCTTCTCATGATGTTTGTCTTGACGAGGATCCGTCTCATTCAGAAAGAGGCTCTCATACCTATACCCACTTGACTTTGAGTATGGAACTTTCTATTCTGAGTCCTAAATATAACTGCGGTTGCGCAAACAGCAATATTAAAGCTTCGAAGGCCAGTATTGAACTTCTGCAAAGTTTCGTTGAAGCATTGTCAATGAAATATTCCGCAGATCCGCTTCCTCTCCGTTTATTGAGACGTTAAATTATTCTGGTCACCTCGACGACTTCCTCTATCAAATAACAAGTGAATGCCAGGGAGCATGTTCACGTTATCCCGTGGAAAATTACCACTGTTGGTTTTCTAAGTTAATTAATGAAATTCCTCTGGGAAATGGAAGGGAATTCTCACTTAGGAAAGTCTTTTCCGAATTTTCATCTCTAGGTTTTAGCTCTGCTTACTCTGTAGGGTAAGATTAGGTAATGCTTTGTAGGCTGTACACAGAACATATTCTGTGTCACAAAATAGTTTAATCGAGTGAAAGGTAAACTCTATGCTAATAGTAACTCCATTTTGTAGGCACTAGTATTTATTATTATTATTCATCTATTTCTGATATAAATCCTCCATTTCATAATAAAAGTAATACGACATCGAGGTTCGATGATTTGTTAGTAAAAAAATCGTACCGTACAATATTGTTTGCTTCACAAAGTTGTGTGAATAGATGAATAACTTCTCAAAGTCGAAATGATGGAAAGCGACAAATCATGTATGAAGGTGCGCAGATTTATAATAACTTACCTGATAACATCAAAAACTGCTTATCAATGCACATATTTAGGAAAAGATTAAAGCAACATATAATATGACAAAATCTGTTAAACAAACGGTACCAAATATTTCAAAACTTAACCTACTAGCTAACTACCTATGTACCTATTGCAATTATAATATTATATAATAATTAGTTAAGATAGTTAGCTTAAGAATAATGTCTCATTTAAGTGAACTATGTTCTTTTGAGAAATACAATTCTTTAAACTGAAAGTGAAGTCAGATTCTATAATTTAGGTACTTACGAACTGTGCTTTACAGTTTATTCCTACAACCATCGAATACTGCAATTTACCCAATGGTGATTCTGATTACTAAGCGAAGTTAAATAGGTCCACGGTCTTATCTTATCAGTAAGAGTCTGAAATAAAGTTTTATTCAACATTTGTAACACTAACGGAAGGGATTCGCAACGGATAACGCGTCCCGTTATCCGTTGCGGGTCGTAATAATGTTACCTACTTAGGCCAAATAAAATGAATTCTAAGCTCCATAACGACTCCTCATAATTAAATAATAACCTGTCAAAATCTATGCCCGACTGGTCGCAAAATAATTGAAAAGCAGTTTTTTTGCCTTGTTCAAAAAATGAATACTTGTGATTTTATATGGTTGTATTCATTTGTTCCGCACCATATTTACGTAGTTATAACTACTTTTTATAGGACTCACCAATAACAGAATGTAAACAAATCGAACCACCTCACTTCGACCCCATAATGTTTACGATGGCATTTGGAATCAGCAGTGAGGCTATGATGGTCTATAAAAGACGGTGCCGACTTATGACGGTAAACATTTTTCCGTCATAAAGAGGATTCAATTCAAATGGATAGGCCTAATTTTGAGTTAATTTTGGCTTAATTTCAGAAGGAAAGCCTTTGTTGAACGTTTCTAGGTAACTTAATATGTAAAATATTTGTGTAGATTGTTAATAAACGTGATCAATATAGTTTGAATAAAGTTCAGAACCACATGCCCTGAAGATATTGCATTCGTCTTATAGTGAATGCTGTATTTCTGAGCCCTTTTCTTACATTATTTATGCGGCAAACAAACCCCACTGCCAATATAACAGGATTTTCGACCAATTGAGATGAATTCCTTCGGTTTCAGGGTTTTTGTTTGCTATGTATTGCTTTAACAACTTCCCTATTTACAAAAGTTTCCAGGTGGCAACATTGTTTCGTACGTTCTAAAAATAATCAGATATTTATCGGGCTTAATTATAACGCTACTTTTGAAAGCAGAACGAATCCCTTATATCACAGGGTCCCAAATGCAAATTGACCTCATAACAAAAAGGTTATTCATCAAAACGATCCACTGAGCAACATGTCCTATAGCAGAATTACTTACAAGCAGTATGGCCTAACTAATAGATCTTAACACATAGAAAAATCAGTTTTTTTAGCTTTACCTTTTTGTACCTTTCCAAAAGAATGGAATTTCAGAATTTTTCAACCTACCAACAAAACGCCCGTGCCAGACGGTTCAAATTCGTTGGTTTTTTCCTTTCGACTGATGTGCTTTAAAACTCTTCAACTACTCCGATATAATTTAACCTTACCTACTCTACCAATTATAGTACGGTCCAGCGAGTGACATAATTAATAGCCGCTGTAGCTAATGCGCTGAACTTGGAAACTAGCATATAAATAGTAGGGTCGGAAGAACGTTTGACGACGATGGTCGTTTAACAACATCCGTTTTACAACAAGTTCGGTCCTTGGGTAAGGGTTACTACGGACCCTTGGACTAGTACACGGTCGATGCGTAAATTTTTACTATTTGTGAAGTTTTACACTGCTGAATGACATTGGCATTTGTTATTTTTGACAAGAGTTTAAACTTTTTGTTAACAAAAAGTTTAAACTCTTGTCAAAAATAACGTTCGAAAAACCGTCTGTAAAGTATTATATTAAGTATATCAGTTATCGAGTACCCATAACACAAGCTCTGCTTAGCTTGGGGCTAGATAATGCTGTGTGAATTGTTCAGCAATATTGATTACTATTATTATTTATTATTATATTGGTTTTTTAAGAACTTAGTACACGTCTCAATACAAAATAATATAAAGCTACACCACAACACTATTAACAACTTAATAAAAAAGTCTTTATGACATTAACGAGCACTTACATGCTTTTAAATTATGGTTTATAATAAACGAAATCATAAAAACACATAGATTTTTTACGGAAAACACTTTAAGGGTTAAATAAAATAGATATGGCCTTTGCCACAATAGACCTTAGCCTTGAAAGGAAGATAATAGGCCCTTTGAAGTTTTTAGTAGAGGTACGAGGTCCTGCTTTTCTTTACTTTTATTACCGCAAATTCTTGGGCTGATTTATTACTGATCGCTTGTAGCCTGAGGCCTTCATCATCATCATCAGCCTATATCAGTCCACTGCTGGACATAGGCCTCCCCTAATGAGCGCCATAGCGCCCTGTCTTCAGCTTGCCGCATCCAGCATCTGCCAGCAGTCTTTCGCAAATCGTCATCCCACCTGGCCTGAGGCCTTAGTCTGAGTTTATACAAAAAATATTCGATTAACGTATCGAGAACCATTGATGTCTTCCACGAAAAAGGCTTAAAATGATAGACACAAACGAAGTGTAGCCAAAAAAATGCGATAAATAAGTTGTATTTTCCTATTCGTATTAGTGCTATGCGTGAAAGCACTGAAGTTGTAAGTAATTATGTTTGTCAACTCACACATAGATTCGCTTTTATCTTCGAAATCAAAAGAATTGTTGAGTGAACGTGTTTTACCTCTATATTGACGTGGTTAGGTTAGATTTTGTACGCTCATAGGACGCAACAAAATACTTAGATTCGGTGAAAGTGTTGTGTTCTTATGTGTTGTTACTGTGTTCTTATTGTTCTTGAATCACCAATTAAAGGCATTTCTGTGACCAAGCTATGATGGAAATGCTCTAGCTACCTACTTTTATAACATCAATGCCGCAAACGCGACTGCCGCTGTCATGTCAAAGTGGAACAAACAGTTTGTAAGGAACGATTGGATCGTTGTCAAGTTCCTCTGGATCCGGTAGGGGCGCTACCAGGCGCTAAAAGCATAGGAAGGAATCGAATCCAATTGAAGTATTCTAAAGATAAGGCCTCTGATTACATGAATTTGAGAAACTAAACTACCCTCAGAACTACCTACTTATTTTATGTGAAAATTGGCCCTGATGACTTAATGATTTTGTAGTAGACTACAGATATATATTATGTGGATCAATTAATTTTGTAAATTAGGTAGTAGTTTCGTATAATATATTTTACATATTTTGCTGTATTGAATTGTGAAAAGCATTTCACTAATAGATAGTCTTTAGGTTATAAAAGCACGGGCAAGGAAATCACGGGCGCACACATAATGTCGACGCAAAATAGCCTTTTGCATGTCAGAAGAAAGTTAAAACTACGATATACATGAATGTTAAACTGAGCCGAACCGATGCTAATCCAATTACACTTTCTATCTACATATGATCGTAAATGTTAAGCTTTTTCTGAACAAGTTAAGCCGATACCGTGTTAGTAAATGTAACCAGACCTTAGGGAAAGGGAAAGCAAAGACCTTCTGGGAAAGCAAACGTTTCATTTGGAGTTGAAGACAAAGACAGATTCGGCGACTCACGAAGAGGATTTAAAAGCAATTAGTAACTTTGAACAGATTCGGTACGTCAACCCTTCATGTGGCTCACCGCGTTACATGGTGTCAGCAGTCACACTCTGGTGTGATGCGTTGCGATGCGATGCGATATTTTTATATTTTTTTCAGGCGCTGTTGCGAAATGTCTTATTAAATACTAGGTTTAGCTGTAGAATTACTTACCTACTTTAATGCACATAGGCATATAATTTAAAATAAATAAATACTTAGGTGTAGCTTCTCTTACGTTCAGATCATCTTTCAACTCAGTAAAATCCTTATTTACTTGCTTTGGAGGAGAGCTTTTCCCGGGAGAGAGCTTTTCCCGGGCGTGAGCCAATAGGTTCATAAAAAAATTCAGTGCTGGCTTTCAAAAATTTCCACTAAATACTAAGTAACTTACGGAGTTATATATACCTATATATATATATATATTATATATAGTTATAGTTGGGTATATATATATATATATATACCCAACTATATTTGTTACGCCATCTTACTTTCTACAGTTAAAAGGTCCTACAACCTCTTGACCATTTGCTAGTGGAAGTTTTCATAAATCCCAATTGTTCATTGTATCCCTATGGCAACCTCATTTGTTGCGTTGACGTTGCGGAAAAAAATCGCACTCATGTGCTTCCTAACACGAAACATCTTTCAAGCGCGATGTGCTCGCCAGACGTTATTTTAATCAGTTAAATCCAAGTTCCAAAATCCTTCAACCACATTGTGTAATTGGATTTGTACGTAGGTATTTTTTATTTTTTTGCATTTTTAAATTTATTTAATTACTAGCAGCCTCTTGCGGTTTCAATTCCGGGATAAAAAGTAGCCTATGTACTATTCCAGACTATAATCTATCTATTGTTTCCTCTGTAGGTGGCGCTGACGGCGTAAGTGCCGAAAGAACTCCCAAAGATTTTCGGGTCGACTAGATAAGATCACGTAGCTTAGTTGGAAAAAGAGCAACCCTGCGCTGAAGGGGAAGGTGCGGGTTCGAATCCCGTCGAGATCGTAAATTTTTGGGATTTATTAATTTCTTAGAAATTACCCAGAGTACTATAATAAATAAAAACCTTATAATCTATCTCTGTACCAAATTTTGTCCAGATCCGTTCAGCTGTTCTGGCGTGATTGAGTAACAAACATCCATCCATCCATCCATCCATCTATCCAAACTTTGACATTTATAATATTAGTAAGATAGTAAGATTTACTTTACAGTAAATTGGCATTCTGCATTTTCTATGTCATCGATTCTAGTAATGGTAGTCAGTTTCCAAAGGTCACTTGTTGTGTCCTTTACTGATAAAGTTTCCTATTTTATCACTATAACTTCCTAATATTTTGCGTCTGTTTCCTTTGAATATGATGTGCAACAAAGTGCAGGTACTTATTTTATCTGTTATAGTTTTTTTATAGCCAAGGTACTGAAAAGAAGAATGGCAATACCCGACCCAGTCCGAAGAAAAAATAAACAAGCGATGTGCAGTAATGTAATAAACTCTGCCGGATTTATTATTTTTTTATAATTTTTTCTATCTATCATTTATATTTTTAGAAGCAGGGAGTCAAAATATATTTTTATTTGCATTCTGTGCGAGAAACAAACGAAAGGTAGCATATAGCTTAGAACGTGACCACAGACGTGACTATCTTTGTAACTGTCAATGTCAAAGTAAATCTATCAAGAAAAAAAAATTGATACAACGGCAGTCTGATTGGCTTACTACTGGATTTGCTGTCTACCATTGGTATCAATTTGTTAGTTACCTACCCTCTTTTTTCCGACGATACGCATCGGAAAAAAGAGGGTACCTAGGTAGCTTACAAATTGATACCTCGGCCGCACGGCATTCTACTGATTCGCCTACGACTGGACTGGCTAAAGATCTTCAGTACTATGTCTTTGCGATGTTTGAATTGTCGGCTTCGGGTGTCTCGCGTTAGAAGACATTCTTTGGCGGATGAAACTGAAGAAGTGATTGAGAGAGTGAGAAGATGGGTTTACCCCCAAGATGTAAGTAGATATTACCTTCTTGCTGCCAATAAGTGAAGACTTAGTTATGCTGCAATAAACTGATGAATAAATACATATGTTTGTGGAATACGTACCTACTTTTCTAATAGAAAACTACTGTTTCAGCTATCCAGGCATGATTATATCTGTCATGCATGTTGGGAACTAACCCGACTTAATAATGAAAGTTCACAAGAAGGGGCTGGGACATCACAGCAACTTGGCCATAGCCGTGTTTGTGTTGGATGTGGTCGATCAACATTAAGGATAAGAAGTCGATTTGTTTTAAGACCAGAGGAGCAAGGAAATGAAAATATGATTACATTATACATACACTATACCTTCTATTATTATATGGATAACTATTATATGGATTTGTGATTATCTGAAATAAATGACTATTATATTCTATTCCATAAATCTAAATAAATTAAGCAGGTCCCTAAAAGAAATAAGAAGGCCAGGTCTTTAACAAACGGTTTATTCTACTATTATAATAGTAATTAATGCAAGTGCACATGCTTAGTGAATTAGCGTACGTCATAAGAGGAGTATTTCACCTACGTTATTTGCTATGAAAATGTTCAACTGAATTTGCTCTCATAATATGAGAAGGCGTTCATTCTATCAAGGTATAAACTACAATAACTTTTTTCTCCCAACTTGTAAAAGGTTTATTCTATTGATTTCGGAATCTTTAATGTACGTATTATTTATTTTAAAAGGTCTGGGTGATGCACGCCGTCGAAAAAAGTTGGGTCAGCGGATGTATGGAACATTGCCATTCTTCTTTACTCAAAACTACCTTGAAATTACGTACTGAGTTTTTCTGTAAAAATAATTCAATTTTACTACTCTTTACTTAACGAACAAACTCTTAACGAATGGTATAATTAGAAATAAGTGTTCTTCTGCATACATTGTGGCCACTCTGGAAATAACCCTCCTAACAAATCCGGGGAATAAATCTACTTAAGATAGATTGGTTTCGGGATTAAGCTAATGCTGTTTTTACGAATGCATGAGTTTCTACTAAAGTGACACTTCTTTTAGAGTAACGTGAAAACGGACTACTTTCGGACTTTTCGGTGGCTACTTTTCCTGCTTGTGCCTCGCCCACGGTGTGAAGCATGCGAGCAAATGAACATGATAGAACATTAATACTTAACAAAGTAGTAACATAGTAAAGAATTTTTATTAAGACTAAAAAAACTAGCTCAAAGTAGTTAAAACTCGATTAATGTGAAGGCTATTTATCCGTAAAAAAATATTTGACCAAACGGCTGAGCGTATTCTAATAGTATTTTGCAATATCATAGACACAAAAAGAAATCACGATCCACTAGTACCAAGCAAGTGACTGCGGGAGCAAAATAAAATAAATAATAATGCTGGACAATCCACACAGTATCATCTAGCCCCAAGCTAAGCAGAGCTTGTGTTATGGGTACTAGATAACCGATATACATAATAATAGACCATACAACATCTCAGAGTGAGGAGTTAGTCTCACACTAACTCCTCACTCTGGGATGTATTTAATTTATATACTCAGGTTATTACAATTTTTGCCCTATTTGTTAATCTTTTACTTGGACTTTGTTAAAGTAAGATTTCATTATATTTTATAAGATTTATATATAATTATAGGCTTTGTTTATTATTTTATTATGTATAAAGCTACTTATGTGATTGGTGTTGCGAGCAGCGTTGCACTTAGCATCCTGGCACCGCTTGAACACCAGCACTGCTATGGCACCAGTGCCACAGCAGCAATTAGCTGAACCGGTGACCTTTTTGTGTTAAATTAAATTTAATATTAGTTATAAAAGCAATTTATGTCATCTCAGCGGAGAATTTATTGGCACAAAAGATAATAATGATGATGAAAATTGTATTTTTTAAAAGTAATGTAGCTCAAAAACACTTTATTTTAGGTAATACGTGTAGGTTAGTCACTTATAAGTTCATAGTCTCAATTTCACTATTCTGATAACTACCCGTGAAAACCTTCGATAAGCTTACTGGTAATTATTGAAATTGTACTTAATATATGAATTTTTCACTCTGTGTATAAGCCTTTGGTTTTCCATCAAATAAATAAAAATAAATAAATAAATCTTTAATTTTTTGACACAAATATTTTCTATTCTATTCTATGAAACAACTGTTACCGATAAAATTCAGTTCCATTCTGAAAAGTAATAAAAACATGATAAAACCAGTTTTAGCTTTCCGTTCTGTATTTTCGTCCGAATAGTCAATTTAGATGCAGCATCTGTGCTCACGCTGAGAAAACTTGCCAGTACCTGAATGAAAATTTTGCGTATTGAGTTGAAAACTTTGGGTTAGCCAAGATATTTTTACTCAATTTTAACGTGAACAATCTGTTTTATGTATGAAATAATGCTGAAATTGTGATTTTATCAATAACATAAAAGAGCGGGAAAAAAATCTAGATTTTTTTAAATAAATTAAACTTTTAAAGTATTCACTGGTTTTGCAAAACTTTTAACACCACCAAACAGAGAAAATCAACAAATCAATTATGATGCATATGATGTAAAGAATAGAAACAAATTAGAACTAGTTTTTACAATTGAAACAGTTGAGCTCACTGCATACTGTTTATGAAGACTGTCAAACAATTCGGAAGAGTCCCCAAGACGCTGGCAGTATTGCCCAGCCTGAATGACAGTATAATAAATTGGTTAGTTAAAAAAAACTGGCTATCTCTGCTTCTGACTACCTCTGAAGTCACGAACCGTTTTGTTTTGTGTTGGTAGTAAAATAAAGAAAACTGTCTCAGTCCCCCCCTAGCACGGGGATTGTTGTCTAGGGTAGAATAGACAATAATGACATTGCATCGCTAGCACGGGGATTGTTGTCTAGGGTAGAATAGACAATAATGACATTGCATCGCTATACATTGCGTACATTATTGATGTTGAAGGAATGCATTTCAAATAATTTACGATGACGAAGTGACGTAATTTTTCTCTATTCTACCCTAGACAACAATCCCCGTGCTAGGGGGGCAGACTGAGACAGTTTTCTTTATTTTACTTACAACACAAAACAAAACGGTTCGTGACTTTAGAGGTAGTCAGAAGCAGAGATAGCCAGTTTTTTTAACTAACCAATTTATTATACTGTCATTCAGGCTGGGCAATACTGCCAGCGTCTTGGGGACTCTTCCGAATTGTTTGACAGTCTTCATAAACAGTATGCAGTGAGCTCAACTGTTTCAATTGTAAAAACTAGTTCTAATTTGTTTCTATTCTTTACATCATATGCATCATAATTGATTTGTTGATTTTCTCTGTTTGGTGGTGTTAAAAGTTTTGCAAAACCAGTGAATACTTTAAAAGTTTAACAAACCATCAATCAATTAACAACTAAGGCAGACTCAGAAACCTATGATACAAAAACATTTTCTAGTTTATTCCTACTACTTAATATAACCTTATACTACTTAATATAATGCTTACATTACTATTATTATTACTTATATTACTTAATATATGCTTATAGCGATAAGGCCGCCTTTGTACTTCTTTTTGTAACTTTTTATTTCTGTACTGTTTTCTGTGTTTGTGTGGTACAATAAAGAATTATCTATCTATCTATCTATAACCTCTTCACAAAAGGTCTGCGGTGCGTAGACATCGGAGACATGACACATCGCATTTCATTTCCACAACATGGGATATAAGCTGAAAGCCCGACCCAGAAACCTTCAATTGGGTAAAACATATTGGCAATAAATTATTGCTAAATGACTGTTTCGAGCACTTTGCGTATTTCGTGAGTGATATAAAATATGTTCGTTATACTGACTAGTGAATTCATGAATGTGGATATTTGGTCGTTTATGGTGCATTTTAGAGCCTTTTGTGGCCATACCATAAAGAATAAAAATTCGACTTGACTCGTACTCCAAACCTCTGTGATTTTTTATGTTATTATTATTTTTCGTTTGTAGTATATTTCAAGTTGTTTAATAATAAAAATAACAAATTAACCAAAAAGAAAACAAAAAAAAACAAATGCCGGTGGCTCCACCTACAGGGTAACATTACAGATCAAACAAACCTGCTCTAAGACCAAAGTTACATTTAGTTCATTTGACGAGAGGTGTTGCCTTTGCTCAATTCTAAGGTTTTTTGTTGTAGTGCTTACCCGCACTTTGGGTATCTCTAAGAAATAAAATAAGTTTCCAAAAATTTTCGATTTCGGCGGGACTCGAACCCAGTGTATTTTCTCGTCGAACTGATCTTTAGCCGAATCAAAAAGGCATGTCATCAAGCTTTTTTTTTTTTTTTTTTATTGTCTAATATACACATTTTAAATTAATGTTAGGTACACTAGAGTATTATTACAATCTAGCCATAGAATTGGCTAATGGGTAATTTAGTTTTAACTTAATTTTATAAAAACATTTAACTAAGAACGTGTCCATTGGCACTTTTCTTATTGTCTCTATACTTAAGGTGAAGACACTTTGTTCATGTGTTCTTTAAGATAGCACTTATGCACATACACTAATTATCACTACACTAACTCAAAAGGTTTTGTTCTTTTGAGCCTTCTCACTATGTCCGTGTTGTCGAGGAGCTGGATTGCCTCGACATTCACATGATGATGAAGCCTTTGTCATCAAGCTTTAGAAATCTTTTTTCTACGACATTACATGTAGGTACAGACTTATTCCTACCCTGAAAGTAATTTATGAAATGCATTTTGCTCCCGTGTGATTCGATTTGCTACTCTTTTGAGATAAGGTCTCGGTTTACATTATCAACATTTTGTTTTTAATTCTAAAAAGACCGTTAGCTACATTCATTCAGGTTCATTTGCTTGTGGCTCGGTTCGTAAATGAGTGGTCTCGTTTTTCGTATCTAATGAAGATATATTTAATTATTATTTTATATATATATTTTATATATATTTAATTATTAATTATTATGTCTTGCTTTCATTTTATTACTGAATAGAAAAGGTAAATTTCATTAACATTCATGGAATTGTTAATAAAGAATTGGTTGTTTCTATCACCTTGCTATTTTGGCACACTTTGGCAGGCAAAATTGTGTTTTACGGAATCCTCTATGCCTATTTGGAAGTCAGTCACGGGAACCGGACAGACTCGACAACATGAAGAAGTTTATCGTTGTGAACTCATAGATCGCATTGGATTCCTCATAGAGAAAAAACCCTGCTGTCACATCTGTCACACACACACAGCAGACCCGTTCTGCTCCAGGACCTAACCCAAAGGATGGTTGGGACAAAGCCATACTACCAAAACAGTGGTGTTTAAGCCATATTCCCAAATCTTGTGGTGGAAAATAACATTAACCTCCAGGGGCTTAGGCTTGGGGGTAATGTGGGTCCGTAGTGGTTTTGTAGTAATGTAATGTTCAAACTTTTATATACATTAAGAATCTAGTCTCTAGGAACATTTTTACATTAATAGCTATGAATTAAGCCAGTACAATGATGATTATAAGTCAGAAATAAAAGTATTTCAAACGTTCTTTTTAAACAATACAACGTACAAGTGAAATAAACATAGTTTTGTTATTTCATTACTTAAGTGCCGCTAACCGCACTAAGCTAGAGTCTAGACAGCTTATCATTCGTTGAGCTCGATTAACCATTATTTTTCTTATTAATAAACACAGCTAAGCTAAGTTTAAGCAACCGCGAAAATATCTGTTGTTACGATAAAATGCAGACTAATTTATTGAAATCAAAAACAAGATATGTTGCGACGTATTTATCTTATGAATATTTCATACATGTATAAAGATGTTGCCAGTCTACTCTTTTTACTTTTTCTATACAAGTTAAAAAAAGAAACGTTAACGTTTCTTTTTTTAACTTGTATAGAAGGACACAGATAATTTTCTTTTCTAAATGTTCCCGTACATATCTGTGGCACCTATTTTTTATAGATAACACCTTAAAAGTGATTGATATTGTTTAAATTCAAAGTCACTCTGCATTTGCATTATACAAATTGATTCAAAATTCTAACAAATTTATTTTTGTTTTGTCTGCACCTGAAATGCTACTACTTTTTTCATCTCGCACAATAGTTTCAACTCGGGCACTCAGGCAGTTCTGTCCAAATGCTACAAGGTAGAAAATTAGTTCAATAGAAGAAAGCCCAAGAGCGTTTGGGCCAATGCATAATTCAGTGGGAGTTCTAGTCCCGTTTCCCGAAAACAAGGCAATATGAAGGCAAATACCAATAGCTGTACGTCTATGCTACTACACTGGAAATCTACAGTATAAGTGTGCGTTCATAGTGAATGCGCGGGTGCTGGGGCGTAAGTGTACACCAGTGCCCGCTCTACTCGAGCGTTGAGCGGGGCGGGGCGTGCGGCCTTCGATATAGCGTTCATTGAGTGGACTTAGTCAATCTTAGGCCCGTATTATAAAAAGCTTCCCCAAGCATTACTTAAGCAGTCATTACGTGATCTCTACTCAAGCGTTAATTACTCAAGTAATGCTTGGTAACCGTTCAATAATATGTCTAAGCAGTTACTCGAAGGCGTGGACGGAGGAAATCCGCTCTTGACGGCTACTTGAGTGAGTGTAGATTTTAACATGAGCTGTTGATTGATAGATTGTTTGAAAATTAGTTTACTAGACATAAGCATCACTCAAGCAGAGCTCGATGACTGAGCATGCTTTCATAATACGGGCCTTAGTGCACGTTCGCAAATGACACATTCGATAAGAATTGGGCACGTTATCGCCTAGGTGTACAAAGTAGTAGAGGTGACTTATATTTTTTTTAGATTTTAGACTTGTCGCCTTTACGAACGTGTTTGTGATGATGGGCTGGACCTGCAGTTCACGTATTGTCACTTATTTACCAATAACCCTGTATATAACGTGCGGATAGGAACGTTTATTAACTCGCGTGCTAACTCACTCAGGTCGCGCTAGGCCCGCCTTAGTCACCTTACTTTAATATAAAAAGCAAACGGCGGTTTCATTATGTTTGATAATTCGCCCTTTGCCGTCGCATCGACAATTTTTTTAAAGTTTTTTTTTATAATTCGCAATCTTTATTCTATCAACTTTTTCTTATAAGTGATAAATGTGAAAATAAGAACAAGATTCTAAGTGACTAATTTCAGGTTTTAGGAATCTAACATCCTTTTTCACCCGAAAATCCTAATAACAAAAGTTTGCACAATAAACTCTATATCATATATTTATCTCTATATCATTTGAGCTATGCAAATAAATTTTATTTTTCCTACGCGCATCCAAGTCTGAAAAATAGGAAATGAGCTAGAAGGTAATAAAGAGTGCCCGGCCGGCTATTGTGAGGGTCGCATCCCTTATTCATAGCTAGCTTTGTTTAGGCGCGCTCGGATACTTTGAATACGGCTGTGCTTTGTCGCGTAATGAAGGCGGTTGCACCCTTAGCCTCAACCGGGGAATCCGGGTAAGCCGGGGAGATGTACTTTTACCGTAGACCTGGGTATTTTTAAAACATTTCTGCACTTGGTTGCATAAAATAAGCGTCTAAGTCACTCGAAATAGTAAGGCCAAACGAAAGTTCTTGTTGATAGAGACTGCGTACCATTTGATCCGATAGATGTACCGATAGCCAATTTTTTCATTGTATTTTACTATTATTGTGTATTTTAAATGGAATCATCAAATGGAAATGGAAATGGCAATGGACAGGCCATTTACTGCGACTTCCCCCTAACAGATGGTCACAAATATAGCCACAAATTGGATGACTATGAGCGAGTCAATTGAGTCAGTGCTCTTTTAAAATACCTAGTCTTGTTCTTGTCTGGCCTGGTCTTTTTCCATACCTCAAGAAAGAGTAAGTAAGGTTAAGTTCGGTCACTTTTCTACTTAAAATAGTTTTCATCTTCCATGCTATTCGTCTTTCCATATACGCTGATAGAGCTGCTAGCTGCCACTGTATCGTGATTAATTCTGCGAGTTCCAGGGATACCAAAATAGTTGCATGAACTAGCAATTTCTGCGTTGGATACTAAATTCTGATTAATTCTGGTAGTGCAATAGTTCTGCTGTGTAAATCCAATACAATGTAAGTTGAAACAGTGCGGTTTGAGTAAACGTGCAAATAAAGTTTATCTGGTTTTTATTCGATTGTTCTTTCATTTCATTACTCAAGTGTAGTTTTTGGTATTATTTTCAAGGAATGCAATTATCTACCTGGTCATATGATTTTAATGGAGATTAAAAAAATAAACGTAACTTATAGCGTCAAAGAAATAAGTTTTACGCAAGCTACCTTTTAATCGACGCGAATGCGAGGGATAAAGTCAGATAATTAATAATAAATCAATCATAATTCATTGGTTTCAATTATTTCAATTTTATGTCATAAACTCAAAACGACTTTATCAACAAAGAAAATAACAATCAAATAGTAGTATTAAATTCAAACTAGTAGGTACTTACAATTGAAACAATTGAGCTACCTGCAGACTGTTGCAAACAATTTACAGATAGCTCAACTGATCCTTATCAATACCAGTGGGTAACGTCCCCAAGACGCTAGCTGAAAAAACTGAATTTGATGAAGACTAAATCCTGCTCAAGGCTTCGTTTTCAACAATACGCTTAGTTTTCGTCGTGCCTTGGTTATCCAGGCGTTTTGTTAAGTTGTTTTCAAACTAGTAGGTACTTACATTTTTGGAAAATGCATATGGAAAATGATCCAAAGAGTTCCATACAATATCAAAAAATATTCCAGAAGGCTTAGTGTGTATTTTAATGTGTAATTTCATGAGTGCTTGATATACATGAAATAAACAATTTTTATTTATTTATTAGTATATTCGGAAAAACGAAATCAGTACAGTTTAAATACTAAAAAATTTGATGTCGATTTTTAAGTTTTTCAAAATTAAATGTCCATAATTTATTTAAATACCCACTCCATTTCCTCACATCTTCATCTGGACACAATGTAAGCTGAACTTGTGTTATGGGGTTACAACCACTTGATTCCTGCCGATTATGAATCTGTGAAACAATATTTGTTTATGATAGTGATTAATTACTGCAGTTTAGAATTGCGTATTGTGTAATTTACTTTAGAATATTATTATTTGAAGCATCTACCGGCTAAAGACAGGGTTTCAACCCCAGTAGAAGCGGAATTTGAAGCCCAGTTTCAGGTAAAAGCTTTATAAAAATAGACTAAGGCCCTTAATATGAAAGCTTGCTCAGTCGTAGATCTAATAGATCTAGGCTTGAGTAAAGTTTATACCATAGAAAATCGTTACTCAGGCATAGATCGATGACTGAGGAAGCTTTCATAATACGGGCCTAAGAAAATCGTGCAATCTCGCAAAACTATGCCTCATTTCACAGAGTAAAAGGTATTCTCTGCACAAACAGAGGTTAGGATAGAGAGGTGTACAAGGTGGAAAAAAACAACAAATAAAATATAAAAATGTATTAATTTCATCATGTTTAGAACTGAGCCCCGTGTTCATATAGCGATATTATCGAGACGTGATCGTGACGTTTCGTTTTTCCATAGGTTTTGGTACAGCGCGCAGCGCCTCTATCGTGCGGACAGGGAACTACGCAAAACTCGTACAAATATGAGAGGTCACGACACTATTGTCAAATGGGAGTCCATTTGACGTGACGTGACGTGTGAAGTGCGGTATTAATAAAAATAAATACAAACGTCAAGTGCGAGTCCGTCTCGCGCAACGAGGGTTCCGTAACTAAACATTATATTAATTATAAGACCTTTTATTTCTTGCCGAATATCATGATTCTAGCTCAACGGGAAGTAGGTACCCTATAGGTTTTGGTCCATGGCGAGAATTAAAAAAATGTTTTATGTGCTCGAGCTTTACTCAGAAGGACTACACGTCCTTCTGAGTAAAGCTCGATTTTGTATTTTTTATGAACCAAGTCATGGTTAAAATACAGTCGAGCTTTACGTAAGTTCCTTAATATTCTCATAAGCTAATATCTCCACCGATATTGGTCCACCCTACAAACGGTAAGGTAGAAAATATTGAAATATTGAAAATTCGAGCGAGTGGAAAGTACACCTGCTGTTGCATCCAAGGCTTTATTGGGAACGCCTGTGCGTCCACAGACTTCAATTCAATGTAGTAAAAAAACAGTAGGTATTTCTGTTCGATCCGGTTACTCTTCGAAACGGCTGAACCTTTTGACCAGACTTTCACTGGAAGATAGCTGATGTTACTATAAGTAACTGAGGCTAGATTTATTTTAAATAAAAAAAATAGACGAAGCAGCGTACACAGCTTTTTGCTGCATTAAATTCACAAAGTTACAAAAGACCGTGACCCAAAAATGTCACAAGAATAACTCTGTTGATTTTCGATATCTAAAATCGAAATCTTGGAAGGAGATTTCCGCACCACGAGGTCGACATGGTACAAACCATGCTCCTTTGACTCACCTCAGCACCCGAAGGTCGTGACATCACTGCATCTTATAGCCAGCTTTTGTTTAGCATAAACCTATCATTACGCCGAATAATTTACGGACAAATCTGAAACTCTTGAGATAAAACATGGAAGGTTGATGGATGCTGTCAAAAATAAAGTTCGAACCTAGTATCAGCGATTAACTAACGCATATTTGAATAACAACTACATAGTTGAAAATGTCAATAAATCTATAAAAGTTCTGTTAAAATCTATTATTACGAGTACATTACGAAAGGGACACATTAGAAAACTGAACATAAAATATTCCTTGCCTGTTTGGTAATAATTATTGTTGTTTTTAGAGAAATCAACAGTAGTTTTTAAAAAGATAGCACTAGACTTAGGATGAGAGAATACATTGTTAGAAAACACTATTAACCAGAAACAGTATTATGGTTTCTGACTATGAGATAAGGTAATTCATAAGGCTCAAATTATTGTTATAGGTACGGTGATAATTATACTTAATTGCTCAAAAATTACCAGAGAATCGAAGTTGGTTTTGTCATGAGTTCATAGAAAATGGTTAACAACCTTACAACTGTACCTAAAAATCTGAAGAAACTTATTTATACATGTTCATCTTTTGGAGCACTGTCCGAAATAAAGTAGAGTTATGAATCAAAATAATCTAAACATAAACAAGAATGAAACATAATGAGTCATATTTTAAGCTTCTTCGCAATTTGTAACTCAAACGGCTTAATTTGTTAACACGCAACCAAGTCTGCGATCTAAAATGGAAAATTATAATTTCAGTATTTACTCAGATCTAAGTGATAGAGACAGATGATCACAAAAACACAGACTTGCCTTTCTCAATTTAATTTTTATTTGTTTTATTCTTTTTTCAACACATTTTTTGAATGCAATGCCTAACTAATAAATTGCAGGCTGTCCGAAACAGATGCGACGGAAAAGGAAAAGGCTGACTTGAAATATAATAATAATAATGCTGGACTATTCACACAGCATTATCTAGCCCCAAGCTAAGCAAAGCTTGTGTTATGGGTACTAGATAATTAATGCAATAAAATAAGTAACTTGTTGAAAATGTGGCTCAACTAAAACTTATCTCAAAAAAAAAATCATACATCCAAGTTCGTACAAATGTAAAATGGCAACTAAACTTATACATTCAATATTGTGGTAAAGCCAAGCATTATTTGAGACTCGCAACTTAAAGATTGAACATTGTCGTCATCATAAAAATAAATGAAACCCAGAAGCCTGGCTTAAGTTGACTGTACTCAAACATTTCGTGGATATGAGTGGAAATATTTTTTGGATGTGATGGGAATGAGCCAACACTCTTATCCGGTTGGTAAAGAAGGTCCGTCCCTAAGGTCCGTAAGTGGATAATTATTTCGCATGACCCCACTTATTTGGATACTTTATAAAGCACTTCTCTTCGGTTTTTACTTATGGAAGAGTTTAACTTTTCCGGACGATTTGCCGATTTTCTTCGAGTATTCTTTTTCAGTTCTCTGACTAAGGCCCGTATTATGAAAGCATGCTCAGTCATCGAGCTCTGCTTGAGTGATGCTTATGTCTAGTTTTGAGTGAATACTAATTTTCAAACAATGCTTGGGAGCTCATGTCAAAATCTACACTCACTCAAGTAGCCGTCAAGAGCGGATTTCCTCCGTCCACGCCTTCGAGTAACTGCTTAGACATATTATTGAACGGTTACCAAGCATTACTTGAGTAATTAACGCTTGAGTAGAGATCACGTAATGACTGCTTAAGTTATGCTTGGGGAAGCTTTCATAATACGGGCCTTAGAGTACTAGACTACTGAAATTCAGGTCGTTCTTTATATTATATTGGTGTGTGATCTTCACGAAATTTCGCCCCACATCATTCCCTTGGGATTTCTTAAAAGAGCTAGCTTCTTCACCTATCTAGGTGGGGCGAAATTTAGCTATTTAGCAACAAAAATCTATTCGCTTAACCATCGTAAATCTTTTTACGAAATAATGTCCTTTTTGGTTCGACATTGTTATATTACAAATACAACCTACTTAATTGAGCAACGTCTTATCGAAATAGTTTTTCATAACGATGACAGTGACGTAGATGACGACCTCGTGTGTGAAGGCCTGCCTGCGACGCAGGAGGTTGCGGGTTCGATTCCCGCCTCGGGACAAATGTGTGTACGATCTGCAGACATTTGTTCAGGGTGTTCTGGCCGTTTTCTATGTATAATTAAAAATATCTATCTATGTATTGTAGTCTATTATGTATTTCAGTTATCTAGTACCCATAACACAAGCTCCGCTTAACTTGGGGCTAGATAATATGGCTAATAATGTGAATTGTCCAGCATTATTATTTATTTATAGTTTAATCTAAACTCACGTCGCTCTTTCATTCGCCGTACAAAAAACACAACAGACAAAAGCTCGTTTTGAAACCGTTCTCTCGTGATTCCGACCCATTTGCCTCAAATTGATTGTCCTACCGTTCAAACCTTTCCAGGGTTCCGTATCCAAAGGGTGTACTCTAGTTCTAAGCCACTCTCAAACACCGTCGCGCGTCGTCTGTCTGACTGCCCTGTCCATTACATGCCTCTATCTCGGTTCCAGCGTAAAATCAAGCGAGTCTCGTTCAATTTTTCACAGAATACGTGATGCGATCATCATCATCATCATATATTAGTCCACTGTCCTAGTAATATACTAGTCCACTGCTGGACATAGGACTCCCCTAATGAGCGCCATAGCACCCTGTCTTCAGCTTGCCGCATCCAACATCGTGATGCGATGGCCACTTTCAAAACAGCAAAAATAATTAGTCGTATAATATAAGATGTGGTACGGAAACAAGTCTGGCTCTCACTTGGCCGGTTTTCCGCGTTGTAACTCGTGTCTGAGTGTTATCGGTTGAATAATCTTTGGTCACGGTACGGGTTAGATTGACGATGTAACATTATCAATACGTAGGTTGTATAATTAAAAGAAACGATGTACATATAAAGTGCTATACACATACAGGCAGATCTACGAACATGTATTTTCGATATATTATGTTCGACAGAGAATCTTTAGTTGAAGAAACTGTCAACTTTTCATGTTTTTCGTACCTACTAACTGAAGTTTATAATGTAAACAGCTGGTTGCGAATTACATCGAATTGTGTACAGCAAAACTAGAAAAATTCACTCTCAACTGATTTCAATATTTTTTTAAGAATACGTTGCAAGGTAACACAGGACTTAAAGATTTTTATTCTAGTAGCTTATTTCATAACGATTCCAACGATATATGTTGTACTTAAAGCTCCCTACAAAACTTAGGAGATAATCAGCATTTCAATCACACGCGCCGCAGCCGCCCCGCAACCGCAACGTAGTCGTCACAGATACGCACCGTTAAATAAAATGGCCGCCACAGTCAAAGGGTTATTGGTGTTGCATAAATAGTTTTCGTGTAAGAAATGAAATAAGTCCCAAAAATTATCGGTTTTGGCGGGATTCGAACCCGCGCCCCACCCTCAGTACGGGTGTACAAAATATGACCAGAGTACCGGATACCCAGAGTGCGGGTTAGCACTATAACAAAAAACCTTAGTTTTCGTGTACTTCAATCAGTATTTTTTTGTTCCGGGGAGGTTTCACGATTCTTAGCACATCTAGCAACTCCAAACAGTTTTTTGCAGATTGTCATTGACTGGCCGCATTCTTCATCAGGATTAGCTAGATAAGCTCTAAAACAAAAGACAGATTATTGCTACACAAAATGCAAATAAACCAATGCCTGGATGTATAATAAGGCAACTTTTAAACAGGACGACAAACGCCTGGCGGTGCTTGTTGGAACTAAGCAACGAACGGAAAGTTTGGTGATACATTTACATGTCACAAGGCTTTATGGTCCACTGCAATATTCAATGGCGACTGTAATTTATAGTTGACTTATTGTTAAGGTGTGCACGAGGCAAGCAGCTGAGAACAATTTCAAAAAAGAATATCAGAAAGAGAAATCCAGGACAAATGGGGAAAAAAAGTTAAACTACCTAACTTTAAACTAAACTTAGGCCCGTATTATTAAAGCTTGCTCAGTCATAGATCTATGCTTGAGTGACGTTTATGCCATACAAAATCGTTACTCAAGCAGAGGTCGATGACTGAGCAAACTTTCATAATACGGGCCTTAAGTTGTCAGTTCGCTCCGTTCACTGACGAACGAGCAGCGTAGGTAATGTAATCATTGCTTGCGCTCGCCCGTGCCGGGCAGATCATTGTACCTACCCCGCTTGCACTTGCAAGGTGTGGCCTGCCTGATTCATAGATGTTACCTAGCCTACGTTTTTTACATTTACTATGTACGAGTAGACTGTATTTTACATAAAAAGCTTAGTAGGTACATACTAGTACATTTTTATTAGGTATATCATAGAGACTAAGAGGCTTACGGACAAACCGAATTACGGTTTAGGTTAGCCTTAAGAAAAATAAAAAATGTACTTAAACGCAATAAAATAAGTACTTTATGTGAAACATAAATAAATAAAAAATAATGATTTCAGTAAAAAAAGCGTTATTTACTGGCATGTCCCGGGTACAGCAATCATTGAAGTTGAGATGGAGTTTTAATAAATTTTTCATAATGTCCTAGTTTATTTTCCCGAGGGACAACCAAAAAATGTGTACAAATCAAGCTATGAATGAATAATCAGGTAAGTTGGGAACTTTTGTTCAATTAGTCGTAGTTAAATAGAGTACGTTCCATTAAAAAATCATCCTTACATGTGTGTCGATAAAAATTTGAATCAATTCAAGTAAATTTTTAATCAAATTCCTTGCCCCTAAAGTTTCCAAATGACAATAATTTCGAATATTTTATCCTTGTGGTGAAAATATTTATGGTACCGACACCCGGCGAAAAAACGGTTTATTTTAGGGACCAAAAGTCAATGGGCTTTAACATAAATCAGGGCAAAGCATTATTATATTTTGTAACGCACATGGACATGATGAGCGGATAACACACTAATATTATAAACTAGTTTCAGATCGCGGCTTCACACGCGTTGTATATGGTTATTTCTATCCCACGGCAAGTGATTATACAGGGTTATTGGTAAATTAGTGACAATACGTGAACTGCAGGTCCTGCCCATCATCACAAACACGTTCGTGAAGGCGGCAAGTCAAAATTTAAAAAAAAATATAAGTCACCTCATACTAAATGAAAAAACATCTTTGTCTGGAACCCAACGAGTTACTTAAGACCGATCTTTCACTCTCATATCTTTTCTTAATTCAGGGCAGAGCTGTTTTTAAGTTGAGTTTCAAATAAAACCTCTCTAACGAACGATTATTGAATTGCGGGGGGTACCCATTACCAATACCAAAATTAAGATTTAAGACCTAGCGTCTTCACAAACGTGTTTGTGATGATGGGCTGAACCTGGAGTTCACGTATTGTCACTAATTTACTCGTAACCCTGTATAGGATAAAAACTGTATATATGTTTATGTTTTATTCCAGGCCTAAAACGCGTCATAGCGTCTAAAATCAGGTAAGTATGGAACATTTTAGGGCGATCCGTTCTGTAGTTTTGGCACGAAGAAGTACCCAACAAACATGCATCCAAAAATTCAAACCCTCGCATTTAAATATTATAATAATAAATCATTTATTGCATACAACTAAGAACCGTTATAGATCTTATTACACTTATTCTACGATCCACAGTAATATACATAGGTATATAGGTACCTTAAACCTAACAACCACTCTCACTAATATTATAAACGTGAAAGTTTAGATGGATGGATGGATAGATGGATGGATGTTTGTTCCTTTATCACGCCAGAACGGCTGAACGGATCTGGATGAAATTTGGCACAGAGATAGATTATAGTCTGGAATAGAACATAGGCTACAGAACAGAGGCTTTTTATCCCGGAATTCCCACGGGAACGGGAACTACGCGGGTGAAACCGCAAGGCGCTGCTAGTATACATACATATATACCTTAAACCTAACAACAACTCATAAAATATAAAAACTTAATTAATAACACGTAAAGGGGCGGATGTAGGGCCCTAGGGAGTGCTCCCTAGGGCCCTACATTCTCTCTGGCATTCTGTCTGGCCAAGTTCGCACCTCCATTCCTGTATGTCAGCTTCATACTGAGTCTAATTATAATGATCAAGCTGTGCTGTGCAAAGCTCGAGTTTCATTTAAAAAGAGTTGTTACACATATTTTTTTTACCCCTCGCCATTGACCAAAAACCTATAGGGTACTTAACGTTGACCTAGAACCATGAAATTTTGCAATAAGTAAGGTTTTATAGTACAAGTACAGGTAAAAATACAACAACAGTAAATTTCTACTTCATTCACAAAAAAATGAGTCACGATAGACCAATAACCAAAGGTGTACTTCCCGTTGACCTAGAATCATGAAATTTGGCATGAAGCAAGGTCTTATAGCACAAATAAAGAAAAAGATTAAAAACCGTAAATTTGTAGTTTATTCACATAAGAAAATATTGATTCTCCTCATGGACCAAAGCCTGTAGGGTAGGTACCTACTATCCGTTACCTAGAATCATGATATTTGGCGAGAAACAATGTCTTTTAATTATTACATATAATTATACGGAACCCTCGTTGCGCGAGACTGACTCACACTTGACGTTTTTTTTTTCAAATCAATTAAATTATATCTTTCAATTTAATTGGAGCACGTCACATCGAATCAGTACTTTTATGATTGATTAGTTTTTCGACCACTTTAATGTATAATATATTTCTGCTTAAATGCAAGACGAGACGTCATGTTTTAGATCTTACCAAAAAATACCATTAACACCGAACATAAAAAAACTACTTAGGAATCTATGTGTAAAATAGTAACACCCTAATATGAGCCATTAGTGCTAAGGTCAAAACCATTATTATTTTATTGGGGAAAAAAGGCTCGTAACACATGGGAATCAAACTTTTTATCCCCAAAATATATTAAAACTTTTTATGTGACAATAAAAGTTGTTATAAGCACATGTTCATTGATTCAATCTTTTTAGCATGTGGATATGAAATGGGAGTTTTATAATTGATGTTATATTTCTTCGTTTGTAGGAAACAGGTCGCAGCAAGTCGACTCAAGCTAGACTTTTCAAAGGAACCGATTTTTTTCTTTTCCAATAAATTGTTTTCCGTTTGTTTAATTTCTATTTTTTTTTGTACCAGTGTCCAAATAGATGTTTTTTCTATTCTATTTTTTTCATGAGATACTAGGACTACGAGATGAGGCACGCTGACGGACGGACAGACAGCGCTGCAGTGGAGGCTTAGTAATAACATATTATCTCGTTTTCACCTTTAGGGTACGGAACCCTAAAAAACCATCACGCTTCGTCCTTATTTTTTGCATAATTTACTCTGAAAAGGTAATTCAAATTAGTTCCGGGCGCTGGTCACTTTTTTACAAGAACAAGCTGCCAGCCTGCCACGCGCGTCTGCGAGATGACAAATTACATTACACCCGCCTTAATGAGACTAAGGCCTGAAAGCTTTTGACACCTAGATTTTAGAGCGTAGCCTTTTAATTAGGTATTTTAGGTTGTTGTTGACACTATTTTGAAACATCGGGGTCTCCTTATTGGCTAAGGTCAGATTTGAAACCATCTGTCATCCTAACACCAGATTTCAGATTAAAATTCTAATCGAAACAAGAGACGACGTAAAATGAAAGCTAAGATCAAGCTGGTAGAAGAGTGCGGAGCACTGATGCAAAAACGTAGCATCCACCTGGGCAAGCACCTGCATAGCCCAGACGAGCTAAGAGACATCACCCCGAAGAAAATCCTGCAGTCTTAGCAGCTGCAAGGGTTAGTGGCGAATTATGAACGCCGCTTCAGGAGTGAACGTATAAAGTGGCGATCACAATAGGCCTATATCATGGCCGCAGTGACATAAAAGCCATCCAACGCAAATAAAAAAAAAAGATCAAACAGCCTACGTTCTAGAATGAAAATTAAAGTCTCTATTTTCAAATGTTTTTGAACGTATTCACGGTCTTTGTATTTTGAATCGTATAATCCTTTTTGCAACTTGAGCAGAAGTAAAAGGTAACCTAATATAGGATTTTATGTTGATTTCAATCAACTATCTGAGTTCTTGTTAATTAAATGAAGCATTTCGTGGGTGTCCATCAGTCTGTTGGGTTGGGTGTTAGCGACAGCTTGGTGCACAGCAAAGTAATAAATGTCGCCTGTCACGACGGACGGCACTTGTCTCACTGTGGAGCTTGTACGGGATGTCCAGGTTTCTGTGACCTTGATTGGGATTGCATCCACCGGAACGCTTATCTTCTTTTCCAGACACCGGTGTATTATTTTTTAATGTAATATAAATAATAAAAAAAACTTAGACAGAAGCAAATTAATATAAAAAGTGGGCCACTCAAAAGGTAGGACAAGCTGACATTTCTTTTTTAACAATGATCGCAGCGCAAAGACTCTGAAGCGAAGTACCTACTTATTTCAATTGACGTAATCATTTTATATTATTTGAGTTATAATTACTAATGTTTTTATTTCAAACATCGCTACTTTTTTATTCTCAAATATCATCAATGTCAGACTTTAAGTAAATCTTAAACTATTTCCAACACAAAACACAGCAGCATCGATCAAATATCATTCAAGCGTCCAGGCGTTTAGGCGACTTTTCAGCAAATTTACGAAGTTTGAAATTCCATTTTCGGGCACCTACGGTCATGAATGAAATATTTAGTCGCTCAACTTGGGGCTTATTTTAGTAGATATTAATACTAAGTTCTTCAGTAGATATTAAAACGGGGCACGTAGCCCAAATTTAATTTGATAGAACGTGACAAAAACATAAGCTTGAATTCCGAAAAATAATATTAATGTTCGCCGGAGATATGAAAAGAGAGACAAAATAACCAGCTAACGCACTGCTTTCACAAAAACCTTTTGTTTACATCCGTTGCCATGGAAACCATTTGTTATGGTGTGTGAAAATTATCATGCGACGATGTTAAAGATACGTTTCACGACGCACATAATCGATTCCTCGATAATTATACTTTTATGGGACCACCACGAATTCAGCCTTTATACAACTACAAAATAATCATTAAATCTTAAGAATCGGCGAAGATATTACTAAAATTGCCGTTGATAATCTTGATTTAAAAAAAAATGTTTTTGCCAAGCTATACTAATTCCAAGGAAATATTTTTTATGCGACCAATTTGGGATATATAGTACAACAGCGAAATAATTTAAAAATCGGTTCTTAATATGACGCGAAAATCGATCAACATACATAAAAAAATACATAAACAAGTACAGCCGAACATACTCATTCCTCCTGAAGTCGGTAAAAGCAATTAGACGTCTCTCATTTAACGTACAATTCCCATTGTCGTTTTAAATTGAGAAATGCATTAATTTCTAAATTGAGCATAACTTTAAAACGAAATAAGCTTGTAGACAAAACCGCGCAGTTTTGAAATTCATTTGCTAGAACCAAAACCAATTAAAAGCATGACAAGACCTAATTTTGACTCAGCACAATTTGAGGTGGCAAAACAATTATTATTTTAAGCAAAAACTCATTTAGGATCCTCTTTATTATAGTTTTACATTAGATACAGAACTTTAACCGTGCTGTAACTTTACATTCTCTCATCTTTGAAACAAAAAGGTTTGTAATGGGGCGTTATCGTAAAGTCAAAAATTAGTTCGACCAGACTGAAAAGTTGGCGCTTGAGTTTGAACTTGACTTCTTTGTTATTGGCAATATGTCTGGAGCCGACCAGGGACAGGGCAAATACTTAATACAACCGGCCGTAGGCCGTACCAACACCTTCTTTTTCTTTCAAGATTAGAATGGCGTAGACCTTGCATAGTATGACCTTGCATAGTATTTAGTAGATAACTATTTCGCCCTGTGTGTGCGCCTCAATTTGTGGGAAGGCTGGTGGTTCACACTCACTACATTTTGTAAGATCTTATCAGAGAAGGTTTTGCGCGGAAACGTTACTAAAATATTAAATAATCAATTAATAACTAAATCATAATTTTACACCTTTAGTTTGTATTATAGTTTAAAAAATAAAATTTACGAATTAGGTAGGTATCTACTTCACCTAACACATTGCGTGAACATCTTGCTAGGCATTCAGACTTCGAACTTCTCCATTCCATTCATCGTAAAATAGGTTAAATACGTCTCTATTTGAAACCGTTTTTAGCACACTATAAACAGCAACCTTTAACACAATAGCGAGTGCTAAATCATCCTGTATTGGGGTCAGGACATCATAATAGCAACGTGATTTATATACCAGAGTCACCCGTTCCCTGTTCTCATTGACAAATACTTTCTTGGAAAATATTTAGAACTAGTTTCTGCCCAGGGCTTCCTAGGCTAGTTCTATCCTTTGGGAGCTGATTTATGGTTTAAAACTAGCCTATGTTTTATTCCAGGCTTAGCACTATTTGTGTATAATTTCAAAGAAGTAACAAACATTGATTCATCCTTAAAAACTCTCGCTTTTATATCATTAGTGTGGTATTGCGATTTAACATGTTTCAGTAGAAAATTAGAAAGACAACGAAATTAAAAAGATCCAACAGAAGGGTGGGGTAAGTAGATGACAAATCAAATTATTTTTCATGTAGGTCGACACTTTGGATCCACGCTCAACAATTTATATATTGTTTCTTACGTAGGTATGTAGGTACCTAAACGTAGGTAGGTACCTACATATTATTTTCCGGATCACTCTTCGACGAGAAAATACTTTGGTTCAGTTTCTTTATTCATAACGTTTTGGATTACAGGTCGGTTCTTAAATATAATTTACGAAGACGTTGTATACATTAATATATTAGCATTACAAAAAAATATATAAATTGTCTATTAAATATCATTTATAAAAAAAAAAAAAAAAAATAGATAGGTACTAAAAAAAATTGTCTAATAATTTATCAACTTTATAGTAACATGTGTTTTTTTGAAGGATTGCGTTGAAGATTTGTCAAAGGTTATGTACAATATGGTATTGAAAAAAAACTTGTTTTCTTTTGTCTCAAATTGAGAGAAATCTATTAAATCGACTTCATTACCAGAGTATTACGTTCCAAAGCCGAGCATTCCACTAGCGTTAGGTATTTCTCTTTGTACTGCACTAAGCCGCGCTACGAAGACGAATTAATTTAAGATTAGAGAGACCAAAAATAAAGCCGCTGAAAGTAATTTTCACTGATAATTCGGGTGGTGTTAATGAGCAGTGATTTCAATCAAGTCTCAATTTTTATTTCTTTAATTTTTTATTTCCTTGATGATAATGTGAAACAAACACGGATCTGGCGTTGATTTGTGTCTTTCTTAAAGCACATCCAACATGTCAACTTATTGCGTTTGAAGGTCTTCTATCTTACTACTATGTATATTATCAAACGATAGTTTTTATACTATTTGACCTGCACCTCTGCAAGTTCTGGCTCTGAAAACACCAATATCGAAATCATTAACAAAGTTTTTAGCCGCAACTAGCTACATATATACATATAATACGTAGAAACGGTGGGACGGGCTCAAGCTTTTCCAGTCGTACACGATACAGAAACCACAAAGGGGAATCGCACTTCTAACCAAATTCATTAAACTTTTGACTGAGGTACTTAACCGAGTAATTCGTGTATCCATTTGTGGAAATACCTAGAAACTTTAGCACTGGGTTGATGTTCATACTATATGGAGCTGTTCTTGTAGATTGGCTTTTGTAGAAATTTCATGGTCATCATGAATTTTCTATGAGCCAGAAGATTGAGTATTCAAGGAAGAAGGTACCTACTACTAAGATAAGTGAGGTGGATTTTTCAACTACATTTTTCAGTTTATAAGATTGCCTCATCGTACGAAGTGCTAATGACGTAGTCATAATATGAAAGATTGCTTTCTTGGTAATCTCCAGGAGATTGTAAGACATTCATTTATTTTATAAGTTGATATGATGCTATAGACATTAAAGCTGTGGTATGGGTCAAACTAGCGCCACCACCTAATTAATCTTATTATTACGTTGAACAAAGAAAATTTAAAAAATCCATCGTACAGTTTGTGATACCTATTATAAGCTTTTTTTTAATGCCTCTGTAATAGTTTTATTCTTTAGGTTTTGGCAGAATATCGAAGTTGCCCTTGGTGGCCACCAATATCTTTTTTCGATTTTCTGGCTTAACTAAATAAAGTAAAACTAATACAGAGGCATTAAAAAAAAGCTTATAATAGGAAACACAAACTGTACGATGGATTTTTGAAATTTCCTTTGTTCAACGTAATAATAAGATAAAATAGGTGGTGGAGCTAGTTTGACCCATACCACATCCTTAATATCATCCTTAACTACTATGTCTATTCGCAGTAATAAAAAAACACGTATAGCCCAAAGCGTACATACGTGTTTTTCCTGAGGTCTACAGCGACAAAATAGAAGCTTTTAGTAATTTTAATTCACCAAGCTAATATTTGTGATTCATCAGGCACCACCGTCAACTTGCAGCAAACTACTCAGCCACTAAATACTGGCAGAACTATCCACAATCTAGGTACAAACTGCTGCTAGCGCAAAGCTCCCTGTATAGGGTGGAAGGAAAATAATATGCTCTAAAACTTACTTGTTTTTCATGAAATGGCACTTTGTATGTACACACGACTCGGCAAACGCAGTGTAGGACGCCCTCCGACCAGGTGGGATGACGATTTGCGAAAGACTGCTGGCTGCTAGATGCGGCAAGCTGAAGACAGGGCGTTATGGCGCTCATTAGGGGAGGCCTATGTTCAGCTGTGGACTGATATAGGCTGATGATGATGATGTACACACGGATCATGCAATTGTTCTTGTTGTGTTTTATCTTACACTTTGTTCATTAATTACCATCAATGATGGTGGAATCTCCGTGTGATGGATAGTCTACCGAAAAAAGTCTGAGTGACTGAGTCTCTGAGTGTCACAACGTCAATATTATTGTCATGATGACTTTGACATATTTTGAGTGAATCAGTCACTAAATGTCATAATAGTGACTGGAATTCATTGACTGACTACAATACATATTATGTTTATTAAAGTAGTGCAACCATATTATACCTTTATGTAAAAATTCGAGAACGAACGAAAATCAATTAAATGTGGAATGAAAACTTTCAAAACCAAAAATTGTTTCGAGTTTTGGTCCTTTTCTGCGATGATACCAATGTCGTTGAATATTTCTTGTGTTTTGTAACCCCTTTATATTAAAAAGTATCCAGGTTATTGAATCAGAGTATAGTTATGTTACACCCTGTAGGAACAATAGTTAAGTGAACTAACCAGCGCGGTATTATCAAAGCTGAAACTATCTCAATAAACTATCCGGAGCCCAGAAGCAAACGAAACGAAAACTTTGTTGGTAAACCATAATGTGGGTGAGACTAATGATTAAACTCGCGTCTAAGGGAAATCCATGTCCAGCTGTGGGTTTCAACCAAACGTATACATAT
Organism: Eupithecia exiguata; assembly: GCA_947086465.1. Taxonomy (NCBI): domain Eukaryota; kingdom Metazoa; phylum Arthropoda; class Insecta; order Lepidoptera; family Geometridae; genus Eupithecia; species Eupithecia exiguata. The sequence goes on along the minus strand of OX352233.1, from coordinate 2,886,187 downwards.
ATGGGTTGCTAAATACAGCCCTTATACAATGTCCACTCGCAACTCAACTCACTTTTCAAATTAAATAGGCAGAAGCACCCCCTTTCGGATCGGATCTTCACGTCGTTCCTGGATATAATCTGAAATGAAGAGATCCGCAGGCGGTACAAAGTCACGAATGTTGGGGAGCGTTGATCCCAACTGAAATGGCAATGGGCGAGACATTTCATGCGATGCTCCCAGACAGATGGACCCGCAAACTGACTGAGTGGAGACCTCGCGTAGGAAGCAAGAGATCAGGGAGACGCAAAGCACGATGGTCCGATGACATAAAAACTGTAGCTGGCCGACAGAGGAGTTGTTAAACCAGAAACAGAGGAAAATGTAGAATATAGGAGGCATAATATATCCGTTAGTTGAGTAATAAAATTAAAACTAGTATTTACAATTGAAACAATTGAGCTTAATGACTTTGCAAACCATCTACAAGTAGCTCAACTGATCCATATCAATACCAGTTGGAAGCGTCCCCAAGACGCTGGCTGCATTGCCCCGCTGTATGGTAATGCTAATGCGCTGCGCCAGATACTCACCAGCTCTCGAGTCACGCGTCGCTTCGACCAGACGCTCAGATAATATAAGGGTCTCGACTCCAATGGGAGCAAATGCGTAGGCTCTGTCGAGACCTGCATATTTGCGCCTCTTGAGATCTTCGGCCAAATCTGCCGCCGCACCAGCCCTCACGGAAGTCCTAGGAAGATGGGATGGCGCGAGTGTGTCGATGCATGTAGCGTCCCACACAATAGGCATCCCCAGAGAGTGATATATACTGACTATGATGATGATGATTTTGACGTAATATTTGAGGCACCTAGTAGATATGAGGATGTTCGAAAGCTCCTCGAGTTGGTGCCTCATGTATGTGATTTAGTGTTAATAACGAAAGTGTTACTTCCTAGTTATTAACCCCGCTCCAACTTTGATTGAAATTACTGAAATTACGGACGCGTAATTATCAACCGACTGAAAGTTCAAATAATACGGAAAATACATAGGTACGTCCTCCTTAAATTGATTTTAACCCCTTTCGAGTTGCAAGCCACGACGCGGATGATGATTAGATTTCATCATCATCATCAGCCTATCTATATGTTAGTCCACTGCTTGACATAGACCTTCCCTAATGAGCGCCATGGCGCCTTGTCTTCAGCTTGACGCATCCAGCATCTGCCTCTGCCTGCAGTCCTTCGCAGGTCGTCATCCCACCTAGTCGGAGGGTGTCCTACACAACGTTTACCGAGTCGTGGTCTCCACTTAAGAACACGTTTACCTCTTCGGCTGTCGGTTCTTCTCGAGATATGGCCAGCCCACTCCCACTTGAGCTGGCTAATCCTTTGAACTATGTCGTTAACCTGGGTTCTCTGTCGGATGTATTCGTTACGAATCCTTTCCTTCAGAGAAACTCCGAGCATGATTAGAGTTATTTAATCACAATGTATCTTTGAAAATAAAAATGAATCGCTGAAATGTATGTACGCGCATAATTTACAAACGACTGCACCAAATTGGATAATTATTTTTTTGTGTCCGTTAGTGTCAGGACAGGACAAAAACGGCTGAACGGATCTTAACAAAATTTGGCAAGGAGGTAAATCGTATCCCGGGGATCGGGGACATGGGCTACCATTATATTGAAACTTGTATGATAAAGACAAAAGTTGTGATTTATATGGATGGCACGGTGTAAATTCTTCAAATAGAAAACAACCATGGATTTTTATAGGTTTTATACAAAGGTTTTTTTTACATTTTGGTACATAATTATATCTATAAGAATAATGTTTAATCTAATAGTAGGTTCACTTTTTTTCTGCTCTATTATACTAACCTAAGTAATCTGAGCACAACAGTTACCAGTCTCAAGTCTGGTTTCCTCGATACAGGCTCAGCCTGGTGAGGAAGCCGTCGAAAATCACCTGTGAAATTATCTCACCAATTATTTTTTGTTTAGATGTTGAATTAGTAATATAGTTTAAGTTAAACTTTGTATTTTGCTGCAAATAAATATTTTTTACTTTTACTTTTTACGTAAACCACAGCTTGAACTAGGAACAGTAACTGCGGAGCCGTGAACGTGTTACAAAACTAACACAACCTCTATCAGTCGGTCATAACTGCCCAAGTGGGAAGGATAACGCCATAATTAATTCAAGAAAACCAAAAATGCCGCAATACACGCCCTATACGAACAAAACCATGCAAATGTACGACAAAATAAACACAGTCCTTTACTTCTGCGGCCTGAACAACTTCTGGATCACAGACGTGAAGCTTCCAGCTGGGTTCGTGAAAGTTTACAACGTCGTGGCGGTGTTGGTTGAAATACTCATGTTCTCCTTCTTAGCTATGGAGATAGGGGCGCTGATTACACAGAGCCACCTGTCTTCCGAGCAGACGGATGATCTACAGTTGTTTACGGTAGCACACTGCGTGCTGCACAGCTATGTCCTTGTCATGCTGTGGCACAAGCGGCGCGTGCGTGCCGTGCTGCGGCGGCTGGCTCTGACGCTGAAGCAGGTGCACAACGACGAGCGGCTGGACGCACCCATGCTCCAGCAGGTCACATTCTACATCATCCTGTATGTGCTCACCACTGGGTTTGCCATCGTCTTGTATGGAGCTAACGCCATATCGGAGTACATCAAGTCAAGTACGTGTCAAGTACGTGCGTCTATGTGGAGCGAAGAGATCTCCTCTCTGTAGATAGGAGAGATCTCATCTGTGTAGATACAATTCAATTGTACTGTTAAGATAGATGGCATCTCATAATAATTATAGGTACCCATATGGCCACTATTACAACATGATGATTTGTAGTAAAATACAGGTGCCACGTAACATGTGTACTAAACCGAAAGGGTGATTCTTGACTCAGAGGTAAAAAAAATATTTATAATTTTTTTTTTGAAGAAAAGAAATAGGTTTTTTTATCATTTTCGTGTTCTTTTACACGCATTTTTGCATTATTTAACGTAACATAATATTTCACAAAGGTTTTTTGCTTGTTTTTCAGCAAAACACACAGGTTTTGCTTTATCCTGCAATAATACAAAAAAAAACATTTTACTCTAGAACCTTAATTATAATGTAAAAATAAAAGTAAAAGACCACGAATATGAGGAAAATAATATCATGTTCATTTCCCAAAGAGTAAAAAAAAGGGTTCAAAATTTTTTAAAAATGCGACCCAAAAGCTTATCCCCTTGTGGTCCAGAATCACCCCCTTTCGGCTTAGTACACACACATGTTTCGAAGCACCCTATACAATTATTCTGTATTATAGGGTTCTATCCCTATATTCCTATCGAGATGCTGTTGGTAGATTTTACACATCTTCGCTTTACTGCACTTTAGAAAAAATGGTACTGTATTATGAGTGAAGGAAAGTCTTCATTTCAGGGGCTCCGCTGACTACCGTGATCACGGCCTGGCCTGACGTGGAGGACGATTCGGGCATCGCACAAATCGCCCGCGTCATATTATTCTTCATCTGGATCGTCTACTTCTACAGAATATCGGGCTCCTTCTATCTAATTATCACCATATTGATCTGTCTCCGGTTCCAGTACAAAAATTTGGAAAATTACTTTGAGACTATCGAAGGTATCTTCGAGAAATCTAAAGAACAATCTGCACTAGAGCGGGAGTACGAAGCTGCGATGAAGGTTGGAATCAAGCTACATCAGGATACTATGTGGTTGGTTATTTGGTTTTACTTTAAATATTACATGTATGCTAAACCGTGGGTCAGACACAGGAGTGTCTGACCTCACCCTGCTCCTTTTTATCTCCGTCCCACCCATAGGATTATGAGGGAAACACAGTGTGCACCTGTGTTTCAGTACGCGCTTGTGCACTCTAGTGTGTTTTGCGCAAGGCTAGTCTCCGTTGAGATTGTGTGTGGAAATTTGGTAGGAGGACCTCATTCTAGCTTCCGCTTGCCTTAGTTCCTTCTTTTTCAGGTGCGTGGAAGAATGTCATCAAATATACAGCTACGTGTTCAGCGCTCAGGTGGTTCTGAGCCTGTTTGAACTGGTAGCCATCATGTCCCAGATGGTGGTAATTACAACATCCATACTTATAATAATAATAATAAAAGAGAAAGTAACTTTGTCTGTCTGTTACCTTTTCACGTCACAATATCCCGCCAATGGACATTGGCTACTTGAAATGCGCGTGCAAAGCCGTGGGCAGAAGCTAGTATCAATATTATTGGGTCTTGAACAATTTTCGGAATATGTATGTGTGTAATAGGATCCCAGTTATTCAAAAGAACGCAAAGATTAGTTCAGCGAGTTCAAAATCCCTGCGCCCGTTTCTGCTTTCACGTTCCATTTAGAGGTGACGTCACGCCGTTTCTAGATGAACTAAATTCATCTTGAAAATGAAGGACTGTCGTAAAGTGCACCTTACATGTTTGGGGTTATGAAGAACAAGTCGCCATATATAATCTTTACGAGAAGTTGTAATAGTTGTCTAGTTCCCGATATTGTGGCTCTCGCCGGTGGTCAAAGCAGCTCTATTGTGTCCAAAATATTATTTGATTCAAATAAATTTGAATCAAATAATATTTTGTGGACAGGATTGTCTCTTACGCCTATTAAAAGGGCTCTGCTTGCCAGCAGGCTTACATTTACAAGTATTTTATGTTGTTTTAAATTGTCCAAAATATGTAAGTCTTATTAAACTTTCATACTTTCCTAATCTTGTTTTCGAATTTTTCAGACTTTAGAGCGAACTCTAGTAAACCTGGCAAACTGTTTGACCATGGCATGTTCGGTGATGGTCATAGCAGGATTCGTGTTCTGGACTGCAGGAGACGTCACTGTCGAGGTACTTAGACATGGTTATGAGCACCTACCAAGGCCTGAGGAACCCTAATGCAAACTCTACTACACTCTTTACTCTTTGCTTTATCAATGACTTATTTAATACCAGCTGCGGGATACCATCTACCTCCCTGCCTAAGTTCATTGAGTTCAGACGTTTAGGCGTGCAAAGGTAACAGACAGACAGATAGACACACAGACAGAGTTACTTCTGAATTTATAATATTAAAGTATGGATTGCAAAGCCCTTTCTCTATGAAGAGGTCGCTATACCTATCTTTTACGATCCATGATAACTAGGTACACCTACTACGTTTATGTTTTTTGTGTAGATACACTACATTTATACTTATTGTACATTGCATAAAGTACCTAGTTACTTCCTAACATTGTAGATCAAGTTATTTGAACAACTAGCCCAGTAAACTGTAGTCTGCTGATGTACGTGCAGCCATACTTCCTGCTACGTGCTGCGTGTCTTGTAAGTAAGCCACGCCAATCAGATGGTTGTGACGTAGTTAAACCATGAACTATCTGCCGCATTAATGTCTGATACATTTTCATTTATGCGATTCGATTGTTATGTCGATTACTGGAATCGGACACGGTGAGTGAACTGTGAATTTGGAAATTCCTGATTCTGGAGATGAATTTAGGGTAGTCGTCAAATCAAATCAAAAATTCTTTATTTCCATAAATACAAAAATGTACACTTAGAAAAGGTCAAATTCTTAAAATAAAACACTGACACGGAAATAAAGTGGTACTTTTGATTTCTGTCGCTTCGGTATGTAGACTAAAGTAAAGAAGCGACTAAGAAACCTTTAGCCTGTTAGTTGTTATTTTTCGAGTTGGAGCAAAACCCGTCCCAAGCTTTTTTATCTTCTAAATAATCTGATATTTTGTAGTAAGCCTTTTTGTACAGAAAGGTTTTGACAATTTGTTTGAATTTATTTATTGATAGATTTTGCAACTCACTAGGAGTTTTGTTGTAGAAGCGTATACATTGCCCTTTAAAAGATACATTAATCTTGTGAAGCCTGGTTGTGGGCACAGCGAGTTTATGTTTATTTCTAGTATTTATATTATGTATATCGCTATTTTTAGGGAAGCTTTTGATATTTTTATGAGTGTACAATAAGTTTTCATAAATATATTGACAGAGGACTGTCGTTGATACTGGCGTCAATTCTGCGATGTAACTCCAAGTACATAAAGTCACCCTATAAATGCGACCGCTTTAACGCGATGAGAACATAGGGGTAGTAAAAAAAGATCGCGATAAATATCTGATAAACATTCTTAAATATTTCAGGCTACATATTTGCCAGCAGCCATGTACGGGAGCGGGTGGCAGCACTGCTCCGGGGCTTCGTCAGCTCGAGTCAGGAGGCTCCTGGCGCTGGCCATAATGCAAGCTCAGGTATAAATTATATGACTTATACTATTGTGCATTTATGTATGATGTCCCTACAAACCTATAAAGTTTTTGGTAGGTAGTTTACAAGTGAAAGTAATTACGATAATTTAGTTTTTAGTAGGTAGTTTACAAGTGAAAGTAATTACGATAATTTAGTTTTTAGTAGGTAGTTTACAAGTGAAAGTAATGTATGTAAGTTACTTTCAAGTGAAAGTAATTTATGTAAGTTACTTTCACTTGTAAACTACCTACTCAAAACTTTACAGGTTATGTAATAAACTAAAATCTGGGTTTATTCTTATTTTTTTACCGTGTTCTGTGATCGAAGTTGAACCTAAATCCAAACTTTGGGGGGGGGGGGCTTAAAGTTTGGTCCTTCATTTTTGTTACACCCTGTATACGAGTTATACTTACTGTAACTTGTTGTAACTACCATCAACTTGAAGTATTTTCTACCTTCCTTTTCTAGAAACATGAATTCACAATTTTGTATTTCTGTAAAATTTCAGAAACCAGTCGTTTTCATGGCTCTGGGCTGTGTGACCATGTCACACGAAACGTATCTAGCGGTACGTATCTCTTTTATACGACATACATTTAATGATAATTTGACAGTAACTATATACTAACTCCATCTGACTGTGTGTATGTCTGTCTGTTACCTTTTCACGCCTAAACGGCTAAACAGATCTTAATAAAATTTGGCAGTGAGGTAGACGGAATGCTGGGGATGGCCATGGCTTCTCTTTATTACTGTACGGTGCTTGAGAAGCCGCCGGTAGAAGCTAATGATAAATAAATTACAAATCGTTTATAATTTATGAAGTTTTGCTTATTATCTAATAAGCAAAAACTTAATTTTCGGCTTGGCTTCGGCATTAACTTTTTATCCGATTAATTAGAAAATTATTTTATAAAAACGCAACATACAAAATGTTCTTTATACTTAGTTCAATTACCATGCATATTCTAAACATCTTAACTTCTGTATTTATTGAGATATTAATGTTTCACTAAAAACTTAGAGGTAACTTTGCGATTTTTTGTGCCGAGAAATTTTTACGAAATAGAGTGCTAATAGAGTACAAAGCTACCATATCTCAATTTCAAAGTTAACTATTCAGTAGTTCGGAAGATATGGACGGCCGGCGGAGTTGATTTGAGGTAGTATAGGCCCAGCTGATGCACGAAATTTCACTTGAATAGGGAGCTAGAAATAGATAAACGCTATGCACGTGGATTGGGTATTTTTTGTCTTAATGCTGTGTTTTTAGTAAGTAGGCAATCTTTTCCAGTTCAAAAACGCTGTAAGTGTAGAGGTTTATGATCAAGTTATGTTTTTCTTTTCCAGATATGCAAATCATCCTACAGCGTTTTCTCAGTGTTGTATTAAGTCAACAGTTATGTTGTTAAGGTTTTTTGTTATAGTGCTTACTTTGGGTATCTCTAAGAAACCACCGGCCACCGGCACTATAGTCCGTAAGAGGTCCCATAGATTTTCGGTTGTAGAGACTAAGGGTTTTGTGGCTTAGTTGTTTAGAGCACACCCGTACTGAGGGTGGGGCGCGGGTTCGAGTCCCGCCGAAACCGGAAATTTTTGGGAACTTATTTCATTTCTTAGTAATGTTGTTATGTCAACTAAATAATAAAGATATACAGATTTTTATGACTCAATGTAAAAACAATTCTACAATTTCTTTTGTTTTAATCATGGTCAATTTGGTTTGAGTTAAGTACAAATGAAATAGTCTCTTTCTAGCGCAGTCGGGCAAATAAAATAAAACCTGTATTGAAATCGGTTGGATGTCTTTTACTAATGTTGAGAGACCGTTAAATTTTTACACTATCACAAAGTTACATTGCATCACAGCGGCCACATTGTCACCCTAATATCCCTAATATTATAAGTGTTAAAGTTTGGATGTTTGGATGGATGTTTGCTACCTCTTTACGCCAATACTGCTGATCAGATCGGGCTGAAATTTGGCGTACTAAGCCTGGAATAAAACATAGGATCTTTTTATCTCATTTAATAGTTCCCATGGGATGGAAATAAACTTAAACAACGCGTGCGAAGCCTCGGGCCAAAACTAGTTTACTATAAACAAAATGAATCAAAATTAGTATTTCAACCCACGCACAATTGAGGCAATGAACCTAATCAAAGAAGGAGCACTCAACCTTCCGGTTCCGACTGTAGCCCTACGGACCTGACAGGGCCTGACAGTTTGTGTAGAAGACAAGAGCAGCGGACACAATAAACCGAGACCATATAATATTTTTTTATGTGGACATAGATCTCCTCTAATGAGCACCATAGCGCCCTGTCTTCAGCTTGCTGCATCCAGCATCTGCTTGCAGTCTTTTGCAGGTCGTCATCCCACCAGACCCCAACTGCAGAATCTGCCCGAGGTAAGTGAACTCGGAAACAGTTTCGAGAAGGTGGCCACTGGTCTCTGATCAATGTGGCCATTGACCATGATAACATCTGCTTTCTGCTTCATGGGATAAAACTAGCGGAGAAGTTGTTTTCCGCAATACGATTTGCTTTTCTATTAACTTATGAAAGACCTTCGATCAAAAATAAGGAGTTCGCGGCCTCCCGGCAAAGCCGGACATTTTTGATCGATGTGAAAGACGCAACTTTTTTATTTTTGAAGTATTTGCATAATGAATTTAAGAAAATGTGGCAATATCTCTTATTTCCATAAAAAAAATGCCATAAGTTCTTAAATGCTGCTAAATTCAATTGAACCGAAGTAGGTTTTATCATGGGTTCATAGAAAATTGTTTACTATTTGATGTAAATTACTTCTCCGTCAGTCTTAATCCTTGTAGAATGCAGATAAAATTAAATGCTTAACAAAAAATTAAAGAATCTACCGTAATAAAGTAAATCAGATTAAGACTCTGTGCGTTATAAATTACGTTAGTACAAATCAAATGAACTCACAATTTTACATATGTACAATCCATTTAGATACGAAACCATTAAAACTACTTTCTTACCAAGTTGTTCTGAATACACAGTCAGAAAAAAAATACCTGCAGTAAATAGTACATTTCGTACATGGTTTTTGTATTCATTCAGTTTCTGCACACAGCCCTAACAAGATTAAATGGTGATGACACTTCGGAACATCAATCAGAGGGAAGACAAAATAACATCGGCTCCAAGAAAAGCCTGAGTGCCTGGTTAAAAGCTGTTTCTAGAAATAAAAATAAGGAATTTACTTCCAAATAGATTACCAACAACAAAGTAGCACCTATTACGAGGGTTATATCCCCTCGTAATAGGGACACATGCATACCTGCCACCAAAAAAAGGAACTACTCAAAAAAAATCGGAAATTTCGCACACAGAGGAAATTTAATTATGCCTTTCATCAGTTTAGTTCAAAACTTTCTCGAATCTCATTTTTTTTTCAGACAGCTAAGGCATTAATGATGGTTTTCTGAAACTGGAGTTGGACAAACATTTGCTCTTTCTAAATATTCTTCCAGTGAAGCTATGCTAATAAAGTAAGACATGAGTGTAATGACTAGATCATATCAGAATTTATGATCTCGACCCGAAAGCACGTCGAAGATTACTGATAAGACCGCAAACAGTTTCTCTGACGAGATTTATGGATGTTAGAGTTAAACTTGGCTTATAGCTTTCACTTACGATGGCCTTTTATCCTTCATGTTGTGGTTAAATATTAGTCGTCAAGGCCTATTGGTCGACACTTGAGATGGCAGTTACTCTACGGTTTGTTGTGCCTGGTGGCTTTACCAGGATAGGTAGGTTGACTTATAAATAAATAATATTGAACAAATTACATACCATCAGCCTATTTGTATTGATATATCTGAATTAAATAGTAAGATTCTAGCTGCAATGCAAAAAAGATCATTTCGTCACGCACTTTGTTACATTTGACATCTTATTCCATCGCGTATTCACACGAAAGACTAAAATAACTAAAAAGAAAAACTTAATTATATTTGAAAAGGAGTAATTTTAGGAAAAAGGTAAGTCTACAAGTGCCAAAATTCACAGTTTCACAGTAACATTGACATGACTCTATAATGTGTTCACGTGACCCATCAGTGACGCACAGTCTGCATTTGTGCGTACAGAGGAGACGCACTCTCTATTCAATGTCGAATTTTGTTTACTTTTGATTTTCATCTATAGTATGCGTAATTAATGATGTGTTTTATAATGAGTTTCTCATTACTATAATATTCAATATTTTTGATGAAAACGATACATCAAAAATATTGAATATTATAATAATTTCTTCAAAACTCGTCGCACATCTATTCAATTTCCAAATCCGATAGCTTCTGTAAGGATATACTAATACTATAGCTTTTACAATATTGGGATCCCCTTTTTTTACTTGACATAAAAAAACAGTCTATATTTAGATATTTCTTCCGTGGTCCCATAAATTGAACCACCGATTTTTTCATTCCATGGTTTAGTCAACGGGACCACCGAACAAAAAAATCTTCCGGTCCAGTTAACTGGACCACCGAAAAACAATTCGGTGGTCCAGTCAAAGGGACCAGTTGAACAGGACCACGGGCAAGGAGCGATTTCTTGTGTGTTGTTTGAAAGCTGTCAATAATTAACCCCTTCTATCCACCACCAAGTCACACCAGTCAAGCAAGACTAAATTTTTTTTTTTACTTGACATGAAAATACAATATCCATTGAGATATTTCTTCCGTGGTCCCATGATTGGGAGCGATTTCTTGTATGTTGTTTGAAAGCTGTCAATTATTCCTTCCATCCACCACCATGTAGTCAAGCAAGACTAAAATTCAAACAATTAGTGAAGTATAGGTTACTATAATAACCCACACGTATTCTCAGTAACTCAATGCTTTTTTATTTAAAAAGTTCAGATTGTACTTGTCAATTTTTTTTGGTTCAATTATAATAATTAGACCACAGGGAAGTTATCTAACCTAATGTTATTTTTGTTATAGTGCTTACCCGCACTCTGGGTATCTCTAAGAAATGAAATAAGTTCCCAAATATTTTCGATTTCGGCGGGACTCGAACCAGCGCCCCACCCTAACCTTACTTTCAAAAGACCAAAGGTCAACCAACTGATCAAAGTTCAGAGGACATTATAACTATTTACAAAGCCGTGTCCACACGCTGGCATATGAGTTTTTCTTTATAAGTTTCGACAACATTAATCTAGGCGTCAACGCCATCAGTACGTGACTGAAATGTTAGTAAATTATACGCATACTCTGCCATAGCTATCCATACGTATTACTTATTATACAATATTACAAATTCTAAAGTAACTCTGTCTGTCTGTCTGTTACCTTTTCACACCTAAACAGTTGAATAGATCTTAATAAAAAATAGCAGCGAGGTAAATGGTATTCCGGGGACCGACATTGGCTACTTAAAAAACGCGTGTGAAGCCGCGGGTAGATGCTAGTTTATTAAGTTAGTTGTTTGTTATTTTGTCTGGTAGAGATCGCTCCTGAGCGATAAGACCGCCAATTGTCACTTTTTTTTTAAACTGCATTTTATCTTTCTCGTTTGTTATATTTAAGTTATGTGTGAAATAAAGAATTTTCTGTCTATCTACTATAAAGCATAATTATGTAGGTAAGAGAATGTGTTGTTAACTACAACAGCAATCATTTTATGTAGTAAGCGTATTATAAAACTTTTATTTTCTGTTTAAAAAGATGGATAATTTATTTAAGCTTCGTAGCTAGCGCTACGCCATAGCTGGTGCTACGCCGTAGCTGGAGCTACGCCGTAGCTGTAGTAAAAGGAAATTCGTAGCACAAGCTACGTCGTAACCGTCATTACATATAAAAATCGATGGCTTAAAAAGAACTAAAGAAATCAGTATTTACACAGTATTTTATTTTTTTGTGACAAATACATATCTCTCGGGATAAAATTTATATGAGCCACCTCGGGATCATTTTCCATACAATAACGAAGGAATTTTCCGTCCAAAGTTATATAAGTATAGTCCATAGGTATATATAATCGGTTCATAGTTGGCGGATAAATCGACAAACATACACAAAAAAAACAGACAGATACAGATTTCTTTGCTTCATAAATTATACACATAAAAAGTGTACAAAATTATGGTACTCTAGTTAAGCTGAGGCGACTCTTCAAAAGACGATAAATTTGATGTTGATGTCATGCGATCTTTCTACGGATTGTACGTTATATTGACTGTAATCTTTTTCCATAAACTTTTTGATGCTATACAACGTTTTGACAAGTAAAAAGTTCTTAAGTCTAGTTTAAACCTATTTTCATTTTTAATTACTTTAACTCTAAAGGGAGCTTATGATAAAGTGGTTGACCTATTTGTGTCGCATGAGTTTGCATATTGAATCGATGCTGGATCTTAGCTTCATTTTATTTCGCGTGAGTTTACTTATACCCCCTCTTATGGTGTAATCACCTAAGCTTAGCCTTCTATGACCTCCATTATGTATGCTGCCACTAATGTAAGTATGAGAATGTTTTTAAAATAATCGCGGCATGAGTCCCTCAATTTTGCTATTAATAACATTGGCACGCTTTTGCAATTTCAGTACTCTTACGTAGTCTGTTGAGCTCCCGAATAAAATAATTCTTATTACATTATGGTGTGAATATATGCCGTTATATAAGATGTATTAAGTGATTTTGCTGAAGTACTAGGTGGAAGCTGTATAAATTCCATTAGCCATTTTTTTTACACGTTCAGTCAATATGTTGCTTTCACAGTACGACAAACAGTAATGGATCTAACTCAAAGCCCCAAATTTTTACTTATTTCAAACTAACTGGTATACTATGCATTGTTTGTATAGTCAATGAGCATGAACAAAATTCCTAATAGAGTTCACAGGTGATCGGAATGCTGGCTTTTATTTCGGTCAACGAATTGGCATTGCCATTCAACGTGGCAATGATGCATCATTCTGGGCATGAGATTTTTAGAAAATAGATCTATGTGTATATATTAGTTGTAAATATTGTAATTTTCTTTAAATAAATATATGTTCATTTAGTTTTAAGCCATTTCTTTGGAACCAACTGCTCAATGAAGCGATCGTGTCCTTTACGTGGTTTATAAGAACTTCACCACTTTCTGCTGCTATGATTACAGTGATGTCATCCACGTGCTGAATAATTTCACCCACCACAATAGACTATTTCGTTCAAGAACGCCAACAACAGGATACTTTCTTATACGGATCCTTGGGGAATGCCTATGGTAGAGTATGTTGGAGTTGATCTGACCTGTTTTCCTTTTATTTTTTGTACTAAGAATATTAGTATTTCTTGTCACACCACCTTGACGGTCTCTGTGTATAATAACAAAACATATTTTAGACTTATTACTGATATATAAAGAATACACCAACCCTCAGAACAAGCTGGATTTTGCCCTGGCCCTATTGAACAACAGACCACTTGTATACCATAAACTCCATAGTACAAACCTTTATTCTCGCTTTTGTGGACCACACGAAAGTGTTTGACAATACACACCCCTCGGTTATATACACAGTTCTTGAAAAACAAGAAATAAATAGCACGTTATGTACGTAGTATTTATTACCTCTTATAAACATTTATAACAAGAGCTTAGCCAATATCAATTTAATATCCTCAGCACCGTTCCCAATAGAAAAGGGCGTAAAATAAAGAAAACCGTCCTTTGCAAGTTATTTACGAGCACCATTGAGGAAACTTTTAAGATACTAACAGATCCTATGGCTCAAAAGAGAGATTTATTCGACGGAAAGAGACTAACAAACTTGCGCTTGCGCTTGGCAGACGACATTGCCCTTTTCACCGAATCAGCCTAAAAGCTAGAACGCATGCTCACAGATCTGAGCGTAGCAAGTCTTGGTGGAGTCGGCGATGAATCGGACCAAATAAAGCCTGCAAAAGTAAATGGGTAAGAACATCCAAAAATGTATTTTTGTTTTCTTGTAAATCGAGGTCAAGCAAGACTACCTTCATGACCTTTCTCAGGGTTCAGGTTAAGTCTAGTCCTTCCAATTTTTCTGTTTAATCCTTTACACGAAAACTAGTAAACGGGTTGGACAGAAACTTTGAATGGACCAAATTAGTTTAAAGAGTAGGTCTTATCGGTGTAGGGCAATCTCTACCTAACATCTCTCTCAACTCTAAAAGGACCGACCTAAAACTATTTGAGGATCATTGGATTTGGAACTTATAAGTTAGTGTTAACTTTAAAAATAATTAGCTACATACTACCAATAATAGGTTTTTTCTGCTTGTAATAAGAAAACTAATATTAGCGAAGATGCAAGCTAAAAAAAGTTATCTCCATTGTACCAAGCAAAGTGGGTTACACAATTTGCAAGTCGACAATAGCTCCTTGAATTCAGTTTCGTGTACAAGGACAATGGAGTTCTTACTAGTAGAAAACCTCGTAGAAGATAATTCTTTCGCTTATCTCTCAGTTTTATGGGGCCGCATCCGTCCCTTCTCCGGCAACGTGAATGTGAATAGTACAGTCAACGGCTAAACAAGGACAGTATTCAAAAACTCGAAAACGTATCTACCTACAATCTCACCACGAGAAACAAATGAATACAGGGTTATTGGTAAATGAGTGACAATATGTGAACTGCAGGTTCAGCCCATCATCACAAACATGTTTGTGAAGACGCCAGGTCTTAATTATTAAACTTTATATTGGTAAAAGGTACCCCCCGCAATTCAATAATCGTTTGTTAGAGAGATTTTATTTGAAATTCAACTTAAAAACAGCTCTACCCTGAATTAACAGAAGGTATGAGAGTGGAAGATTGGTCTTAAGTAACTCGTTGGGTTCCAGACCAAGATATTTTTTCATTTAGTATCAGAGGTGTTTTTTTTTAAGAATTTATATATGGCGTCTTTACAAACGTGTTTGTGATGATGGGCAGGACCTGCAGTTCACGTATTGTCACTAATTTACCAATAACCCTGTATAGATCTCCCCATACGACGCCACAAAGAGCTGTTCTGAGCCGCCTCCATTCATTGCCTCCCTGCGACCGCTACAATGTCGATCCAATTTAATAAGTAGGTAGGTAGCAAGGGGTAATAACCTCCTAATGTCCAAAAAATGGTTGTAAAATCTCTAATGAAATATTTTTCGCCATAGCGGAGTGTTTTCTTGAGTTCAATGTTTCCCCTGTAGGTGGAGCTAACGACGCTTGAGTCGTTTGAGAGGGCCCAGAGATTTTCGACGAGGCTTGTATTTGATCTCATGGCTTTGTTAGTTAGTACACACCCGTACTATGGGTGAGCCGTGGGTTCAAGTCCCGCAAAGATCGATTTTTTTGGGACATTATTTAATTATCGTAGTAAAACAGTTTGTTCAGACTATTTTGGGGATCACTGTATAAGATAAGTATCAAAACTTATGTGCAAAGCAAACCTACCATTTATGTTTTCGTCACACGAGTCCGTCAACGGCGAAAAGTTTGTAGCTGATAACAACCCTGGAGAAAGCTCGAAAGTTCTAGGAGTCACCTTATCATTACCTATCAGCACTCATATTTACGTCCACTGGTGAATGTCTCAACCCCAGATGAAGTGGAATTTGCAATTCCCAACACTGTTGGAAGGTAGATTGCTGATCGCAAAAGCATAAATAGTGCTTATTTTGTAAGCCAAAAGAAATAAAGTTATTGAATTTATTAGTTATTATTTATTCAAATCTAAGAAAGAGCACTACTAGCCAAAATACAAGTTTTTTTTTAAACTTAATTTGGCAACTAGGGCACAATAATTGTATTGTACTTATTTGAAATAAATATATTGTTTTTTTATATATACGGACTTACAAAAATTGCTTTTGTAAGTCCAGGTTCCCCATGACTCTGCCAACACTGAACAATCCGCGCGCGAACAGAACGGGATAGAACCATTTCGAACTGGAACAAAAAAGGTTGGTGAATTGACATTTCTTTCGACATGGTTCCATCTCATTTTGAAAACGCGCGGTTTGTGTGAGTAGTGTGACGAAAACGTTTACTCTAACAAGGTTCTGTCCCATTTTAATCGAGCGCGTTAACTGGATCACAGTAGGCAGCCTAATCATGTCCAGCAATAATTTTTACGCGCTAATTAATGCTATTAATTGCAGCTGTGTGGCCCATTTGTTCAGGACCCAATTCCAACCAGATATTGATATTTATAGGTAGCTCCTATTCGTACTACATTAACACGCTAGCTGCGGCCACAAATTTTCTATATTTTCACGTAGAGCTGTACGGGGTTGAAATACCTTAAAGTATATTTTCACCGCTATCAGGAACTTCGTACCATATGAATTTTTAGAACCCTTTTAATTCAGCGAAAACATGAAGGTTTTTTCTACTCCATAGTCTTGACTATGGAGTAGAAAAACCTTCATGTTTCTTAGTCTAGGTCAGTTTCTAGATCTGCCGCATAATTTCCTAAAAAAAGCGTCAAATGAGTTTTATTACACAGTTTAGTATCTACTAGATATACAGTTTAGTATCTACTAGATACTAAACCGTAGTGTCATGTCCAGATAGTATCTAGGTAGTGTTGTGCATGATATGAAACTAAATTTATATCGATCAATAATAAAAATTTTGACGTATTATAATAAAACTTTTATGACACCTTATTTTGTTACATTCAATGCAGAATAACTTTAATTTTTTACTTCATTATCTGCTTCACGGCTGTTTACTATAAATGTATATAAATAAACATGAGCGAATAACGTCGCAATACCTAGCAATTTCGATTGAAACTTATCACGAGTACAATATTTTAATGAAACACATTTCGTTGCTCCAAAAATGCTCCTTCATGCCAGCATTTTTATGAAGATAGAGTATTATCTGTTATTGAATTATGGTTAATCCGTAAGGAAGCAACGCGTATTTTATTTAACAGTCTGTGCATTTCTGATACCGTGTAATAAAAGTGTGTAGCTTCCTAGAGATGTGCGAGGATGCGTAGAACGAAACGTGCGAGATACGGGCCGGACTCTTTTTTATTTACACTAGGAATCAGAGTTACGATTACTAGGGAAGGTAAATCTTTGAAAACTAAAGTGATAGAAACTAAAATAACTGAACGCATCTAGAATCAAATGTCCCGAAGATGCCAAAGAAGTCATATGAAATTTGAATGTCCTTCCAACTTGGCACGGGCAGTGTGCGTGGCTACGATTTCGGTATTTGAAATCAGCAGGAGTTATATAAATAAAAACAAAAAGCTGTAATGCCTTCTTAAATGTGAAACCGAACCTTATTTTCATGGCCAAAAGACTGAAATGTGAAATATGTTATATCATCAGGTTCAAGGGAGGTCATTATTATTTTAATAGAAAAAGTCTACGGACAACATTTCGAGGCGCTTCATAAATAAATAAATTCCTTTTTGTGATAACAATATATTAATTTTGCCAAACTCACCTTAGTATTCGACAGTGTAGTAGTAGTAGCTTCCAGATTATTTAAATGTGCCGAAATAATTGTGAGATAAAGCGACATTTAGACTTAGTCACTATAAAACTTCATTGTATTTAGAGGAAATAATTATTATTGTGAAAACAATCCGTTGACTAAATTATTGGTCGTAACTAAGAAGGCGCCAAAAAGTTTTTTGTTTGTACAATTATACTATTTGAACTAGCAAAATAACCCGTAACAGACGTTTTTACCTTTCGGAAACTGGTACCCCGACATAAATGTACTTGCCCGACTATAAACGACGTTTCGTTCTTTTAACTCCGCAGGTCAACTATTTCCTTGTTTTAATAAAAAACCTGATGTTATCTGCCACGTAACTCCACGGGCTTAGTAGGACATCAACGTCAGTTAGGTCGGTAGATAAGCCAAAAGGGATATTCCAATGCTACTTGTGACTGCAAGGTATTCATGGTGAAAGTCGTGAAGTATTGTTTTTATTGAAGACTTCTGTTATAAATAAAGGTTTTTTGTTGACATTATTTTGGTGGTTCATTTCATGTATTTTTTTTAATAACACACAAAACACATTACAATGCCGTCTAAAACGATCATACAGTACAAAAGTTAAGATTTCCGTCATATTTGACATAATTGACATTTTCTGATTCATTTCCCATCTTTTTGAGTCGATGTTAAAAAATTGGTTAATTTACTTAATGGTCATTTGGCGTATTGGTCATTTCACGTATTGGTCATTTTGCGATTGGTCATTTTGCGTATTCATGATGATTTTTTTTATTGGTTATTATGCGTATTAGTCATATGCGTCTAAACAATAATTTATATATCGTATTCTGACAAGAACAATGACTACTTAGTATGAAAAATGTGTGCGTAGACTTTTATGTGAAAAGTTCCGAGGAAAATAAAAGTGAAAACTTGGATGTGTAAATATCTGAGCAGTTGACTGTACCTACCCGAATAAAAATTATTCCTATCTCTTCATCTTAATTGATAAAATTAAGAAACCCATCAAAATCAGAACAATTGAGACTCATCAAAAGTATGATTGAGGCTAAATCATACTTTTGATGAGTCTTAACTTTTTTCAAGCCTTTTTCCTTAATCATTAGCATTGCTTCGTTTCCGTAAAGTTTCTGGTTACTATTAAATTATTAACTGCTGTAATTGAGAAGTTTTTTTACCATTCTTTTCCTCAAATTTAAGCGAAACGTAAAAAATTCTTATCGAGAGCATTTTTATCTATAAAAGTTGAATTTAATTACATAGACAGTTTTAAGGATTCCCTACCCAGTTACCTAAATGTACTATGAGAGCCCTATTACTAAGACTTAGCCGTAAGTCCGTCCATCCGTTTAGTCAGCGGCATGTATCTTATGAACCGTAATACGTACCTACCATCGATATTATCAAAATAAACAAAGTCAAAAACTTTATTTCTTCAGGCATACAAAATAAGCACTAAGACAATTCAAATTTATCTCACTAATAATTATAAACGTGAAAGATTAGATGGATGGATGGATAGATAGATGGATGGATGTTTGTTCCTTTATCACGCCAGAACGGCAAAACGGATCTGGATGAAATTTGGCTCAGAGATAGATTATAGTCTGGAATAGGACATAGGCTTTTTTTTATCCCGAAATTCCTACGGGAACGGGAACTACGCGGGTGAAACCGCGAGGCGCTGCTAGTATATTCTAAACTGCTTTAAAAATAGTATTATCTAATAAGAAATAAGATCTCTCAATTCCACGTTGTATGATTTGAACTTCCTTTTGCTAATTGTGGTAGTTTTTAAGTAGGTATTATATTTAACAGTTTCTTACTTTTAATTAAAAACATATTCTTCAAAATACTAATATTATTTAAACACCTTTAAACTGTACTTGCTAGCCAACCGCAGAACCCTGAAATTCTCGGCACTAAATTTAATAGGTATTCTATTTTAACTTTCTCAGATAATAACAATCAGAGAATAAAAACAGATTACAACAAGTATTTACAATTGAAACAGTTGAGCTAACTATTAACTGTTGCGAACAATCTAAAGGCAGCTTAACTGATCCGTATGAAAACGTTCAGGTATTGAAAACTTAAGCATTTAACGAGTAAATAACAAAACTAATAAATAACTAGCAAAATCATATATTTAGACCTTTCAAAGGATCATAGATATCTTATTCAATGATGAAACAAAAGTGTGTATAAAAATAATAAACATTATTGGCATCAGGCAGACGATCTTTTTACTACATAAAACTAGCTTTTATATTCAAAGGGTAATTTTTTAAATGTACAAAAGTAAGTTTTACGAAAGTGAAAGCGCCATCTACCGTTTTCACTCTCTACTCTTTTTAACAAGAGGGTTCCAATGTTTTACAAGTTCCATCAAGATAGTACCATGCCCTAGGTAGATGTTAAGCTTAGAATTTCCGCCATAAAACTCCAGGGGTCGCCACCACCTATGACAGCCGACTCGCACTGGGTTAATGCAAAATAATGAATAAAAAACAATGACTTACAAAACATGAGTAAATAAATAAAACCAAAAATTAAAATGGTTTCTAAAAGAAGGTTTCGAACCATCTATCCCTCATTTCTGGCGAAAGGGAAGTACCATGAAATTGGACATGCGCACTGCCTAGGGCGGGAACCAAATGCCCTCTCCCCTAGTGCTGTCTCTTTTGCTCTACCGGTTTTCCCAATGCACCAGGTAAAAATTACAAACTCAAATAATTCAAATAATTGAAACAACTTTTTGAAAAATTGCTATTTATCGTTTAGATTCGTCTATTCTACTAGTAATTTTTATTTTAGTGGTAGTATAAAAAGCCGCGTTTTGCTGAAAACAGCGTTCGATATTCGAATCCTAGATCGCGCAAGCAAAGAAATTTTGTTGGTTTGAGTACAAGGAGTTCTAATGTAAGAAGGTTGGGAGGGTCCGTAGCTACTGCGTAAGCCGGTGGTGGCGGGGCACCGGTCTAATTCCCCGCTATCATGGAGATTTTGAGAGGACAATGATCAACAATAAAATTGAACAGAAGACTCCTGTCTCAACCCCACGCTAGTAGCTGATTTGACCTTCCTTTTGTTTCTCTTGCCGGTAAGCAGGTGTTTTATTTTGAAAACATTACTTTCCATGAAAATCCCAATGAAAAGACGAAAGTTGAGTAGGTATTATTATAATACAATGTTAAATTTAACTGACACAATCAGGGAATTATTTTGTTTTATCCTTTTGATCCTCCCGCAAGAAACAAAATAGATTTTATCAACAAAAGGTACACCATAAATACCTGATAAATAATAATTAATTATTATATTGATTTAATTGTTTAATAAAAGTAGAAGATTTGACAATAAATCAAAACGTCTTTTTATATTTTCTTGATATCTGTGTTACTTATGTAGTAACCAAAATCAAAAAAGTAAACCTAAATAATTTCAGTATGACAATAATGAATGAAGAATCTCACAGTAATTGATAATTTTCATAATAATTGATTGCTGCCTAACGTAGCAAACAACTAAGTACCTAGGTAGATAAGATTCATATTTTTTTTTTTACTTATTTTGATAAAAAGTATTTCACTTAATTATCGAAGGGTGTGTAAGTGCTTATTTTGTAACCCAGATTATAGTAAATTTACAGTACATTTTTTAGATATCAGAGTTCAATAAGTATCTTAATTACTTATTGAACTCTGATATCTAAAAAATGTACTGTAAATTTTATTGTTATCAAAAAAATGTTTCAAGAAAGTGCTACAAGGACTTCATAAAAATAATACGAAAGTGCATCAAAAAAAAATACTTGATACTCATAAAAGTTTGCCGATGGCACTTGGCGACACCTACATCTTTATGGGAAAAACTCTAAGCCCGACATCCAGGGAATGGTTCAGTCTCATATAGCCGGGTCTTTTAACATGTTGAAACCCTTTTATAAACACAGTCTGGAATGGAAACGGTAGGTGGCGCTTTAACTCTCGTAGAACTATACTTTATAATATTCAGTACCTTTTATATTCTCGTAAAAAAGACTACAAATAGTATAGTCAGTTTCATGCAGTAGATATTTTCGATATTACGAATTACTTACATCATACCTAGCGATGATTCCGGCAAAACCACGTCTGATATGCAGACGGTAGCGGGTTCTAACACAGCCGTGGCAATTATTTTTTGAAGGTTTCCTAAATTTGTCCAGTCTCTAGTATTCTAAAAAAATTACAAAACTGAAATGACCTAATTCATGGGTTAAATTGTAACCTATGGTTTATAAACGGTTAAGAGCTGCACAAATGCAAATTTTCAGCCCGATCTATAAAGAAGTTTTGGAGTAAAGAAGTAACAATAATTCATCTATCCATCCAAACTTTCATGTGATGTACTTTCCCTTGAAATCAACTACGCAAATTACTTAGGAAATTTGGACAAAGATATTGGATGAGTGTTATGGCAAATTCACATTGTTCATTTATTCAGTTATTTTACGTGTACTTACACCGTGTTCGATAAAGTTAGATCATAACATGGATTTCTATGAGTCAAAAGTTATCTAAAAGAAAACTGACCCTTTTCAATATATAATTTAATAAACTTTAATGATGATGATAATGATTCGTTGTTACTGGCAATATGGTCCGATTAGACACAATTCTGCCAGTGTGTCGAGTAATGTTTTTTTTACCCGACTACCGACAGGGGAGGGTTATGAGGTTAGCACCCTATGTTTGTATGTTTGTATGTTTGTATATTTGTATGTTTGTATGTTTGTATGTATGTGGCCAATTTCTTTGTTCCCACGTAGCGCTGAAACTACTGGTTCGATTTCAACAAATTATGTATCGACTGATTCGTCTCAATACCCCGATGGTTATAGGCTATAGGATTTGGGGCTCCGCCCCCGAATAAGCCTACAAAACGCGTAATAAAGTTTACGTAGCCGCAGGCCGCAGGCCCCATAGAGAAATATTACAATACCTACGACCTATTTTCATCAACTCTATGCCTATCAAATATGACCGATACGTCATTCTATTTTGTCAATGTAAATGTAAACATTTCAAACAAGAGATGAAGGAAAACAAAATCTGATAATTTTATATCATATCAGATATTTAATATGAACCCGAAACTGGATAAAAATATTTGAAATTCTATAATTTGTGACTGAACAAACAATCATTCGTGGGACACATCAGCGAACTGCGATGGTGAATCGTTACGACATCACCTAAACCTTACTCCATATCCTTTGAGGCATATTGATGAAAGAGTCATCAGAACGTCTGGAACCTTTCTCCAACTGCGATTTTGATAAACTAAAAGTTTTTCCAGTGCTACCAGTATGCGGTGTGTGATCTTGTGGATGGGTTTTGGGTTGTGGCCGTTTCATTGCGCGTCCTCCTTAAGCTATAGCACGTAAAATGTAATAAATTGTGTGCGGTTGAAATAGAAAACATAATATGGAAGATTGAGGAACATCGAGCACCTTACAAGGCAACCACAATCGAAAAATACTAGTAAATACCGCAAATCGTACTATAATTTCAAACATAAGTACTAGACTTATTTATAATAAAGAGTGAATGTGCTAGTAAAATTGTGTGATACTAATATTGTTTTATTTGAGAAACTATAGATATAAAATGACAAGGGGAAAGCTGCAGGAGAGGGCTGAGCCCCCCACCCCCTCTAATTTCGAATGCCATCACCATAGTTTTTATTATACTCTATAATAAATAACAAGGCGATATAGCAAGGAGATAGATAATGATGTCCTACTAGCCGAATTTCGGCCACGGGGCCAGTCTCATCGGAGACTATCCACACAGGTGCACTCTCTATTCCCTCACTCTCATAATCCGATGGCATGGGGGTACCTATATCACTACTAGCTGCTACTGTGGTTTTATCTTGATAGTGAAATATCAATTAGGTACAATTTTAGCCCAACTCGGGATTTACCGCTGAACAAACTAGGCAGTCAAGGATTATGGAGAGGATATTGACTAATTTTAAGTCCGGAAAAACGCCTCAGAAACCGCGGACTTATGGTACTAAAGTTGGTAGCTACTACATAACTAAAAAGAGGCAAATAAAATAAAGTTAAAAACTAAAACCCGACTACGTAAAAGTTATAAACAAGCGTTCAAAGATGTTCCGAATAAATATTAGCGATTGAATATTATCCATCGTTGCATTTTCATACTCGGTAGTCGGAGGCCCCAAGCTAGGAGTTCTGTATGTACCTACAAAGGCCTCCGACTACCTGAGTATGAAAATGCAACGATGGATAATATTCAATCGCTAATATTTATTCGGAACATCTTTGAACGCTTGTTTATAACTTTTACGTAGTCGGGTTTTAGTTTTTAACTTTATTTTATTTATATGATAGTTTCACCAGAGCCTAGTTCGTTATCTAGAAGGCTGCACTAGATACAGGTTGTGATGGCTTGAGATTACAGATTTTGGGTTCCCATTACTTCCCCTTAATTTTTATAAACGAGATAAACCAGCTGAATGACACGCCTGGCGGCTATACGTATTTTCTATAAGGTTGGACATGCGCACTGCCTAGGGCGGGAACAAAATCCTCTCTCATCTCGTGCTTTCTCTTTTGCTCTTACAGTTTTCCTAATGCATGAGCTAAAAATTAGAAACTCGATTCAAACAAACTCTTTAAGCGTTTTCTCACAAAAATGTTCGTAAACGTGGAGATTTGAGTAATCTGCAAGATATTTTAAGGTAAGTGACTGAATTCAATGACAGAAGTTGATGTAAACAGTGTCCGAAATTTGAATCCTAGATCGCGCAAGCAATGAATTTTCGTTGGTTTGGGGGCAAAAAGTTCCAAAGTAAGATAGTTGGGAGGGTCCGTAGCTACTGCGTAAACCGGTGGTGGCGGGGCACCGGTCTAATTCCCCGCAATCTTATAGAGTTTGTGCAAACAAATTCTCAAGATGATAAGTGATGCTGAGTACGACAAAAATAATGTAAACAAGAGGCTTGGTCTCAATCCCACGCTAGTAGCTGATTTGACCTTCCTTTTGTTGCTCTTCCCAGTTGATGGTATTTTGTTTTGAAAGATATGTAACTCTATATCAAACAACTTGGTTGGTTTCCCAGCCTACATATTTTTTAATTGCTTGAAAAATCGATGTAATATAAGAAGCACTCCTAATATTACTTTTTCTTCTTAATTGATTATTTTATAAAACTCTACATATTTAATATGAAAGTAAAACTGATAAACTTCAAAAACTATTGCTTTTGACGGGATTTGAACACGCAACCTCTGATTCTCTAAGTTCTAAGGCATGCGCAGTAGGAAGGTGCCTACAGATGCTCAGAAAATAATTTAAGGTGAGTAAGTAACTGAATTAATCCACCAAAATGAGGTTGAGTAGATAGTGACCCGCATATTTTTGTCAAAGAATTTCTGTTCAAAGTTTGTGAGTTCATTTAGAACTTAAACTTAGAAATCGGATCTATTTAGCAGAACAAAGCATGTACCGGTTGGCAGGAGCTGCTGTTATATGATAATAAAATTGAATAATATGATTAGCTTTCAATATCTTCGAAGAGATGACACTGAAAAAAGAGGTCACTAAGAAACATGTTGATATTGTGTTTTTAGTTGACCAAAGAGAATTATTGTTTTGTGTACCTACGATTAAAATTAACACTGAAAATATTTTGTCACTCCCTACTACCCTAAGTAGACTTATTTAACTGCAAAATATATTATGACACTTTCCTTAGTGATACTTCTGGCTAGAGAGATTATTTATTACACATCGAAAACCCAGAATACTCGGAACAAATATTTACAGACCGTTCAAACATTTGTCCCAGGGTAGGAATCGAACCCGCAACCTCCTGCGTCGCAGGCGAACCTTCGCCCGCCTCGCCACATCGGTACTCGAATGCGTAGAAACTTTGCGTTCAGCGTACCAAGCATGCAAAAAAGTTAGAAAACAGGAAAGAAAACAGAATAAGAAAAACTTCAATAAATAACTACCACGGCTGGAATAGAATTCGCTACCGTCGGTATATCAGGCGTGACTTTGCCGCCATTATAATACATAGATATGATAAGTTTAAAAACGGTGAGTGTAACATAAAACAAAAATTATTTGTAATTTTAGTTATTACAAAGCATGGTTTCAAGCAGGTGGTTCTAGATGTTTCTACTAAATAAAACAGACTATTTAATTTGCAGCCTTTATCACAAGACAAGTAGGTACTGAATATAAAGGTTCTACGAGAGTTCAAGCGCCACCTACCGTTTTTATTCCATACTCTGTTTAAACCACGGTTCCATCATTTTACAAGATGAACCATTCCTTCGATGTCGGGCTTAGAGTTTTTCCCATAAACATATAGGTGTCGCTACGTGTACTGTATCCGCAGACTAACTTTTATGATTACCGAGCAAATTTATTTTCGTAGCAGTCCCCTATTTCTTTAATAAAGTTCTCGTAGTACTTTCGTCAAAGACTTTTATAACTAGAATATAATTTACAGTAAGTTAGTTATATTATTATGATTCTAATCTCCCTAGGTTTGCTACGTAGGCAGTTATATGCATAGATTTTAAATCTATGGTTATATGTACTCCTTAGACCTCCGCTTACCTTTTTCCTTTTACCATGGCCATCTAATCAAAGATGTAACGTATTAGACATGTATAAGGTACCCATTACATTTTGATTGTTGTCTTATTTTTCGTAAAATATGTGGTAGGTATACGTATTTTACGAGTAATAAATCACTATTATTTCTTAAAGGATCAAAAGGAAGGTTGAATTAGCTACTAGCGTGGGGGCGAGAAACCTAAGTTCTCTGATTGTGTCTGTTCAACATTGTTTATTCAAATCATCTCATAACATCTGTCATCGTTTCATCATCAATGTGTTGGGTCATGAACTCAACTAATCGAGCGGGTATTTAGACCGGCTACCCGCCACAACCGGCTTCCGCAGTAGCTACGAACCCTCCTGAATAAACTACAGAAGAAATTTTATATCAGTTCACGGACCGAGAAATACTGCTTGCGCGATCTAGGATTCGAATTTTAATCTCGAATTGTAGGATTTACAAGGTGGATTCGTATGAGGAATTCAACCTAATCTATAAAAAACGTCATATATTTTATAATAATGAAGTATTTTTCAATGAATATTGGTTATATCAAAAGCTATTTGCAAAATAAAATATTCAGCTTGTCATAGGAGTATCGCTGTGGTGCGAACGAGAAAGCAACATGAGACGGTGTATAGAGTTCCTGCGCTTTTTGTACGGCGCATGTGATTGGTATTTACGATGCGCGGCCTAAATATTTTATTTGTCTGAATGACATCAATAATTTGGAATTAAAGTTCCTCCAGAATAACATATGCAGGAAAATAAAGCAGGAAATCGGCATGTCTCTACCTCATTCAGGTAGAATTATTCGTATAAAGATCGTACAGATATTATTTTCCGGCGCGGACCTACTGCGCATGTCTAAGGAAAAACTGCCGGCTAGGACAATCAGTGGTAGCGAGTTCAAATCCCGCAGGAAGCAACAGTTTTGAAGATGTAAACTTTAGTTTTAAAGAATAGTACACTTACTAAGTACCTAGTGTTTTCATATAAACAAACTATAGGTATGTACTCTGAAAGAGTTAGATTTCACTTTTAGGTTTTCATTAAAAAAAAACAAGGTCGATGAAAATATTCCGGATTCGTGACAAGCGAGGGCAATCAAGGTATGATACCCATAATAAAAATAATTAAAAGTAGTGTTTTCAAAATAAAATAATTTTAAGTACCTACCTACATACTGGCAAGAGAAACAAAAGGAAGGTCAAAGCAGCTACTAGCGTGGGGTTGAGACCGAAGTCATCTCTTTTGACTGTTTATTTACCTCATATTATATCCATTGAGAAATTGTTTGCACAAACTCTACATGATAGCGGGGAATTAGACCGGTGCCCCGCCACCACCGGTTTACGCAGTAGCTACGGACCCTCCCAACCTTCTTACTTCAGAACTTCTTGCACCTAAAACAACGAAATCTCCTTGCTTGCGCGATCTAGGATTCGAATTTTGAACGCTGTTTTTAGCAATAAGCGTCTTGTCATTGTACTAATAATCTAAAATTTACAGGCAGATTACCCAAACCTCCACGTTTAATAGCAATTTTTCAAGATATTGTTATATTAATTCCGATTATTCGAGATTTTGATTCTTAGCTACAACATTAGGAAAACTGGTAGAGCAAAAGAGACGGCACCAGGGGAAAGGGTATTTCCTTCCCGCCCTAGGCAGTGCGCATGTCCAACTTTATGGGACTTGCCTTTCACCAGAAATGAGGGATAGATGGTTCGAATCCTTCAAAAAAAAATTTTTTTTTTATTATTTAATCTTGTTTTGTAAGTCATTGTTTTGCATTAACTGTGTTTTTGATTCTAGCTGTAGGTAATTTTATGTTTGAGAAATTTCCGGCTAAAGGCAGGTGCAGCGACCTTAAGTCTTGTCGGAAGCGACATAAACTTCATTTCATTCAAAACGACAGCCTAAAAAAGGTCGTGTAATTTTCTAGGGTTCAGTATGTAAGTTTCATTATTTCTGATGAATAAGTTTGGGAGGGTCCGTAGCTGGGGGAAGCGGTGTTAGCGAGGATCCGGTCTAACTCCTCGCTGTCATACGAGTTGATTCCACTGAGCACAATGATTTGGTACTTGCTTAATTATATTTGAATTACAAAAATAAAGTAGTAGAAAAAAATATGAGTGCGTTTTCGCTCGTCCCCTCGCAAAAAACTGATTTGACCTTTCTTCTGTTTGTTACAAACAACATAAATTTTGCCCGGTATCTCCGTAACATTATAATCAAGATTATTAATTGCTCAGACCATTAACACAAACTGGTGTTCTTCCAACAAAATATAAGCTTCTTAGCTAACCCGCTTACATCCGTAATGGATAAACCTAATTAACGTGGAAATAAAACATTTTTGTGTCTGGTTCATTCACTTTGCGTCTGCTTTAAACAAAAGCAATATTCATACATACAGAAATTTTTATTAAAAATATTTACTAAGATCTTCGTGGGATTTATTTTACCTCAGTGAGGGTAGAGTAGACGTGCCAATTAATAGGCACTATTAATTGGCATACGTGCCATAAATACCCGTCCATCCATATTATTTTCTGTAGAACGTTTAATTCAAAGTTCTTGAGGTCATCATAAATTCAAAAGCAATGACAAAGGCTCAAAACACGCGGAAACTCGAAAGACTGTCTTGCTTTCCCGTTTCGGCGATATTTTAAAAAAATGGTCCTCTATTTAATCAATTACAGCCAAGTATGGATCACTTACTTCGACAGCTTTATTTTCGAATAATTACATTTAGAAAAGTAGTCTGGGGAGTCAGATTAACTTAATTTATACAAAAAAACAGGCCAAGTGTGAGTAAGTTGTAGGGCGTGGCGACCTCTGTAGTTTTAATGGGGAAATTCTAAGCTTGACATCTACCTAGGGTATGGTTCATTCTATCTTGATGGAACTAGTAAAATATTGTAACCCTCGTTACAAAAATAGTATAGAATGAAAACGGAAGGTGGCGCTTTAACTTTCGCAAAACTGACTTGTTTTATATTCAGTACGTATAGAAAATGAATTTAAAATGAATTTGAAATACCCTATAAAATATAAAAGCAAGTTTTATGACGTAAAAAGATCGTCTGCCTGATGCCAATAACGTTTATTATTTTTCTGCTCACTTCAGGTGGAACGGAAGTCCCATAAATAGTGCAGCATGTACACATGCGCACTGCTTAGGGCGGGAAGGAAGTTACCTCTCTCCAGGTGCTTTCTCTTTTGCTCATCCAGTTTTCCCAATGCACCAGCTAAAAAATACAAAGTCAAATAATTCAAAAAACTGAAACAATTTCTTGAAAAATTGCTCTGCATCGTGGAGATTCGGGTATTCTACTAGACATTTTTATTTTAGTGGTAGAATAAAAGGCCGCATTTTGCTGAAAACAGCGTTCGACATTCGAATCCTAGATCGCGCAAGCAAACAGATTTCGTTGGTTTGGGTACTTGAAGTTCTAATGTAAGAAGGTTGGGAGGGTCCGTAGCTACTGCGTAAACCGGCGGTGGCGGGGCACCGGTCTAATTCCCCGCTATCCTGTAGAGTTTGTGCAAACAAATTCTCAAGATTATAAGAGTCGATAAAAATGATATTATTAGCATAAAAAGAGACTTCGGTCTCAATCCCACGCTAGTAGCAGATCTGACCTTCCTTTTGTGATTCCTGGACCCATGAAGTCTGAAATAACGAATTTTTATAATTTTGTTGCTTGTATCAAAGTTCTAGGTAGGTATTTTATTTTGAACAAATGTTTAACTCTATATGAAGCAACTTGGTTGGTTTTTTAGCCCACCTATTTTTTAATTGCTTTAAAAATCGGGTACACTTTCAACTGAAAAACTTTAATATAGGTAGCGCTCGTCCATATTACTTTTTCTCATTAATTGATTGTTTTTATATCATATTTCAAGTATTTTTATTTTTCAAACATAATGCAATAAGAGAGATCTTAAAAAAATCACTTTTGCTAGGTATAAGAAGCCCTGTAAGGGTTTTATAAAATACTACCTTGTCAATATGATATCTTCAAAACTTTTTCTTTTGATGGGATTTGAACACGCAACCGCTGATTCTTGTTCTAAGACATGCGCAGTAGGTGCCTACATATGCTCAGAAAATAATTTAAGGTGCGTACGTAACTGAGTTAATCCTGATGAGTTTTTAAGGGCAATATGCATACGCTTTTACAACAAAACTCCAAGTGTAAGTGCAAAATCTATTATTAAATAAATGAAGCAAAAATAAACGAAATATGAAATATGTAATTAATACAGAATTCTAAGGTTTTTTTTATTTATTATAGTACTCTGGGTAATTTCTAAGAAATTAATAAATCCCAAAAAAGGAAAAAGAGCAACCCTGCGCTGAAGGGGAAGGTGCGGGTTCGAATCCCGTCGAGATCGTAAATTTTTGGGATTTATTAATTTCTTAATACAGAATTGTTAAAACCTTTCCGTGCAAAAAGGCTTATCACAAAATAATAGATTATCTTGAAGGTTAAAAGTTTGAGACGGGTGTTGCTCCAACTCGAAAAATATAAACTAACAGGCTTAATGTCTGAAAAATGAATTTCAATTTAATGTTTCTTCGTCGCTTCTTTACATTAGTCTACATACCGAAGCGACAGAAATCAAAAATATCACACTATTTCCGTGTCAGTGTCTTATTTTCAGAATTTGATTTTTCTAAGTGTATATTTTTTTATTTATGGAAATAAAGATTTTTTGATTTGATTTTTGCGTCCAGCCTACCCTTGTGGAAATAAAAAGATTTTTATCCCAAAAGTACTATACATGCAAAATAAGGTATGTTTTTTTAAATCATTTATTTGGAGCATGAGGGTTATGCCGAACATGGCATGCCACCCCCATAGTTCTAAATTACAATAGTGCTTCATAAAACAATAACCAGAAAACATTAAAATAAGGTACCTCCTTATTTTTAGTAGATTTTTCATTAATCAAACTTTACTTAGGAGTTGCGTCTACTTATTCGAGTTACAAAATCTTCTACGAATGTGCTACAAAAGCTCTACGATAGTGCTACGAAATTGTTACTAATATCATAGATCTTTACATCACAATACACTTAAGTCATTTATATCCGACTATCCCACTAATATTATAAATGTGAAAGTTTGGATGGATGGATGGATGTTTGTTACTCAATCACGCCAGAACGGCTAAACGGATCTGGATGAAATTTGGCACAGAGATAAATTATAATCTGGAATAGAACATAGGCTACTTTTTATCCCGGAATTCTCACATACCGGGAACTATGCGGGTGTAACCGCGAAGCGCTGCTAGTTATTTTATATGCGAGAGATTGGATGGAATATTGAAATGTTTGAATGTTTGTAAGATTCACGACTTTATAACGGCATACACAAAGGCAACATTTTGCACATTATGATGTTTTTGACCTTGCTAGTATAAATGTGGTGATAGGCTATTTTGTGTCCCGCATGCGAGCGAAGGTGTTGGGTTATTTTTAGAACGCTACAAAAATAATAGGAAACATTAAGGTTCAAATGAAACCCACAACTGTCTCCATATCCAGGCCAACTCTACCATACCACAGAGTTAAAAAAAACTAGTTATCTATTATCATACCTTTAGTACGCTTTTATATGACAATTGCAGTCACAAAGAATCATTTACAAATTAAGTACTGCATATTAATAAATAATAATAATATATAATAATAATGTACTGTCAATGTATGTACACGCCATCTACCGTTTACATTCCGTACCCTGTTTGAATAATTCCAACATTGTTTAAGTGCCTTCCCCATAAAGCTCTAGAGGTCACCACGAGTGTAACACAGTGTGAGTCTTCATAATGTGCACCACTTTTAATACGGGATACGTTGCTTTATTTCATCGAGGAGTAGTATTATTGTATCTGATTGAGGGAACAGAATATGTTTTTATATACTACTCAAGAAATAAAACATGTTAAACTTTTTGACTCCTAGGTTATGTTAGGTACCTACTTAGCAAATGCGTCTGAGATAGGTGGATACACTAGCGGCGTAAGGGGGGGGGGCGGAGGGGCGGTCCGCCCCGGGTACCGAGCTCCAAGGGGTGCCATCTCGGCACCCCTCGGGGCGTGCAGATGGCACTTCAAATCCGAATCCGAAGGGGTGATACCGAAAACTCACACGCAGACATATAAAAAAATTGCGGCTCGCTTCGCTCGCCGTTGTTTTTTTATTATGATTGCAAAATACATACTTGGATACTTTAAAATCGGGTGTAGAAAGCTTGCCTAGCAGAGATCGCTCAAACCGATATAGCATTGTACATACAACTTTATCTGTATTAGTCTTTCCCTGCCCTGTGTAACTATTTTGTTTGTAGGATATTGTGCAATAATGAGTAGTTGCATTGCACTGTGCTTTATTTTGTTGTAAATCGGAAAAAAAATCTTTCTCATTCATTGTCATAGCTTACTTTTTTTGCTAAGTATGCCTCACCAATTTCAAAACAGGTTGTGGCTCACTCCACTCGGTGATTTTTATTTTGTATTTGTTTCATAACAATCTTCGCAGCCGCCGCAATTTCTCCAAACGATTCAGGGCTCACTGTCATAAATTTTTTCATACTCTCCTTAACTTGTTTGTGATCACCCGAAAAAGTAACAAAAATTTCGGCGGCTCGCTGCGCTCGCCGGTTCGTTTTAACCTTTGTTGTAGACCACCAAAAAAAAATTCGTCGTGGTCTTAGAATACTTATATTTTTGCTATACCTCACCGAACTCCGAAATTACCTATTGTGGCTCGCTCCTCTAGCCGTAGTTATTGATAAATTTATTTTTTAAAGTTATAGGTCACCTTTAAATTCACATATGTAATATTAATAAGGTCACAATTAAGTCAATTATTAAGGTCACCTATGATAACTTTTCACCTAACATCCGAAAATCCAAAAAAATGTCGCGGCTCGCTTCGCTCGCCGTTACTTATGATTCCTGTTGTTAGAAATTGAGGGTGCGGATAGTCAACCGACCCCCAAGTGGGGGGGGGGGAGCTTAGTAGAAAAACGCCCCGGGTGCCAACCCACGCTACGCCGCCACTGGGTGGATAAGAACTGAAACAACCAAAATAATCAAAAGGAAGGTTAAATTAGCTACTAGCGTGGGGGCGAGGAACCTAAGTTCTCTGTTTGGGTTTGTTCAACATTGTTTATTCAAATCGTCTCTTAATCATCTTTCATCGTTTCATCATCAAAGTGTTGGGTCATCAACTCAACTTATCCAGCGGGTATTTAAACCAGCTACCCGCCACAACTGGCTTCCGCAGTAGCTACGAACCCTCCCAAACAATCTACAGAAGAAATTTTACATCAGTTCTCTGACCGAAAATTACTGCTTGCGCGATCTAGGATTTGAATTTTGATCTCGAAGTTTAGGATATACAATATGGATTTCTATGAGGAAATCAACCAAATCTATTAAAAATGTCGTATATTACGTAATAATAAAGTATTTTTTAGTTAATATTGGTTATAACAACAGCTTTTAGCAATATAAAATTTTCAGCTTGTCATAGGAGTATCGCTGTGGTGCGAATGAGAAAGCAACATGAGACGGTGTATCGAGTTCCCGCGCCTTTTGTGCGCATGTCATTGCTTTTTACATTAAGAGGCCTAAATATTTTATTTGTCCGAATGAAATCAAAAATTGGGTATTAAGCTTTCTCCAGAACAAACATGCAGGCAAAAAAATTTTAAATCGGCATGTCTCTAGTCTCTACCACGTTCAGGTAGAATATAAAGCCTTATAATAAGGCTATTATTTTTCGGCGCAGACCAACTGCGCATGTCTCAGTGTAATTTATGAAAAACTGCCGGCTATGACAATCAGCGGCTGCGAGTTCGAATCCCACCGGAAGCAATAGTTTTGAAGATTTTAACTTTAAGAAATGAAAATTCCCAAAAATTTTAGGCCGTACTGAGGGTAGGATCAAATCCCGCTGAAATCGAACATCTTTGGGAACTTATTTCATTTCTTAGAGATACCTAGAATGCGGGGTTAGCACTCATCAAGAATATTAAGTTTAGTTTTAAATAAATAGACTTACAGACCTGCCTAGTGTTTTCATAAAAACCAACTTTCCTCTGAAATGTTTGAATTCATTTTTAGTAGTCATTGAAAAAAATCAAGGTCTACGAAAACATTCCGGGTTTGTGAGAAGTGACGACCATCAAGGGGGATCATAATAAATTGTAATGTTTTCAAAATAAAAACCTTAGAGTACCTACATACTAGCAAGAGAAACAAAAGGAAGGTCAAAGCAGCTACTAGCGTGGGGTTGAGACCGAAGTCTTCTCTTTTTCTGTTTATTTACCATAACCATAGTGAGAAATTGTTTGCACAAACTCTACTCGAACAGGATAGCGGGGAATTAGACCGGTGCCCCGCCACCACCGGCTTACGCAGTAGCTACGGACCCTCCCAACCTTCTTACATTAGAATTTCTTCAACCTAAACCAACAAAAACTCCTTGCTTGCGCGATCTAAGATTTGAATTTTAAACGCCGTTTTCTGCAATGAGCGCCTTGTCACTTAACTATTAACCTTAAATTTACAGGCAGAATACCCGAAACTCCGTGTTTAAAAGCAATTTTTCAAGATATTGTTATATTAACTCCGATTATTCGAGATTTTATTTATTAGCTAAAGCATTGGGAACACTGGTAGAGCAAAAGAGACAGCACCAGGAGAGAGGGCATTTCCTTCCCGCCCTAAGCAGTGCGCATGTCCAACTTTATGGGACTTTCCTTTTGCCAGAAATTAGGCATAGGTAGATGGTTCGAAACCTTCTTCAAGATATTATTTTAAGTTTTGATTTTATTTATTTATTCATGTTTAGTAAGTCATTGTTTTGCATTAATTGTGTTTTTGCCAGTGATTCTCGCTGTAGGTAATTTTAACTTTGAGAAACTTCCCGTTAAAGGCAGGTGCACCGATTTCAAGTCTTATGGAAAAGGACATAAAGTTCATTTAATTACACGATAGCCTAAAACATGTGTGTATTTTAACCCTCGCCCAACTCTTCGAGGGGTTCGAGTCCCGCCGAAACCGGAAATTTTTGGGAACTTATTTTATTTCTTAAAGATACCTACTCAAAGTGCGGGTAAGCACTATAACAAAAAAAACCTCAAAATTAGAGTTATAATAAGGTGTAATAACAAATTTATCATGATTTAATTTAAAGCAAAAATTAAAAAGCGTAGGCTCGAACACTAGACACTTGATCTGATCTTCGTTTTGCTTGCGTTGCGTTGTACTTTACGCTTTTCATTTTCGTAACGAAAAGAGGATTGAAGCCAAACAACACTTAAATCTGTAACACATGCAAAAGTGTATTTATATTATAAAAAGCTTTTACAACTTACACAAATGTAATACAGTTAATTAAAGAATGATAATATGTTTACTCCTTAGATATAAATAGTGCCATCTTGCGTTGTTTGGTAGAACTAAGAAAGAGGAAAGCTTACTATGAAATGTTGGTTCCTAATCCGATGCAGTGTGTCTAGGTCTATCTACAAACGAACCATTGTGATAGAACACTAAGGCCCGTATTATAAAAGCTTCCTCAGTTATCAATCGATGCTTGAGTAACGCTTTTCTATGGCATAAACGTTACTCAAGCATAGATCGGTGACTGAGCGAGCTTTCATAATACGGGCCTAAAACTTAGCTTAGTTAATAAATGAATCATTTATACGTCAAAGTTATCATACATCTTTATGTTTAACAAATAGTTGATCGATCGATACGCGATATTAAAATTTATTTTACAGATTCTTTCGGAATATTATTCCAAAAAATATGGGTACCTAATGATGGAAATAGTTTTTTCTGTATTTAATTTAATCAAAACAGATATAAAATAGAGAACAGAAGGATACTAAGAAAGTCACTGCTTCAGCATGTCAATCCTATGTTGATACAACTTAAGTACAGAAACCTAAAGCTGTGGGGTTGAATTTGGATTATGATGAAATTAACTATTTTGAATCGTAGTAACCTTCAAGTGAATATGATCCGATGTTCATTGAAGTGGGGTCCGCTACTGCGTTAATCGGTGCTATGTAAATTTTGAGATGACGATGACAAAAAGAAAAGATTTCGGTCTCAGGCCCACGCTAGTAGCTGATTTGATCTTCCTTTTGTATCTCTTGCCGGTATGTAGGTGGGTGGTGGTGGTGGTGTAGGTATTTAATTTATATTTTATTTCGATAAAATTACATTCTATGAAACAACATTTACTCTTTCTGAGTAGGACCGAGGTTGTTTTGTTTGGTTTTATAAAACACAAGGTAGATAGATATCTACCAACTTTTTTATGAGACAATAAAGTTTTAATCTTCAAAACTTTTGCTTCCGGCGGGATTGGAACTCGCAACCGCTGATTGTGATAGCCGGCAGGTTGTCTTAAATAACACTGAGACATGCGCAGTAGGTATGTGCTAGAAAATTGTACTCTAATGGGAACTCTACCTGAATATGGAAGATTGGACTAGCCAATTTCAGAAATCCCTTTGCATATTTCTTACTGGATAAAAGAGAGTTCAAAGTTCTTGAATTTGTTCACAAAATATATGATATTTAATGCCTCTCATATATAAATAGATATTTGATGATTTGAATATACAATAATCAGAGAACTTAGGTTCCTCGTTTTACTTTTTTATGGGTAAATTTCAGTTCTGTAATAGATTCTTTAATTTGTTAAAGAAGCTCCGAAATTTTTATAAGTGCTACGAGAGTGCTACGATAAATTTGTAGCTCTTATCTAGAGGTATTATACTAATAATAACTACATATAGAAAGATTTTTTTGTTTACCATGCAGACAATCTCTTCATATATTGGTAAGATTTTTTTTCCAATAACTAATCCTTGAGTGCTGCTTCGTTATTTTTCAGGTACCTACCGCAAAAGCAAATCCAGGAGCAAAAGTTAGTCACTTAATATTATTAATTTACCAACAGTTATCTCATTAGATCGTTCATATCTAACATGTCAGGTTACTATTAACTGCTGTTGTAGGGTTCTGTAACCGAAGGTTGAAAATAGGTTCCCATTACCTGTGCTATTACTTAGCCTATCTGTTCTTTTTTGTATGTCATCGGGCTGTATCTCATAAACCTTAAAAGGTAGACAGTTGGAATATTCACAGAATGTGTATTTCTCGCCACTATAGTGACAAAATTTAATAATGGAGGTAGCCAACGTCCGTTTTATGAACTAAGTTGAATACTGATCACCGAAGTAAAGCAACGTTTGGCGTGGTCAGTACTTGGATGGGTGACCGCGTCACGTGGGCTTTTTGCTGTTTATTCAATCCACGAAAAAAAATATCAATTTTTTGCGGGTTTCGTTTGTTTCTTTTGCGAAAGTACATAGAATAAATACAGTTTACTAAAATTTGAACGATAAAACTACACTTCGTTTGCCCTGCGACTCGCAATTGGTCGGTTTATTCGACAGGTGTAGGTATAGCCAAATTTGTGATGAGTTTTTTATGTACGTAAATAGTTTATAAAATACTTTTAGACATTTTTTTAAAAGTATAGTTCTCAACTTAAGATGGTATAATACCTTAATTTCTGCTGATATAAATCAGTTGGCGACACCTACATCTTATTGGGGAAAACTCAGCAAACTTAGCCCGACAGCGAGAGCATTGGTTAAGTCTCCGCTAACCTTGAATCTTGTAAAATGTTGGAGTTTGTTTGAAAGGATTCGAAGGGCGTGTGTGAGTAGAGGCTCCTGGCAACCTCTGGCTCATTGCAGAACCTCTGGCGATTGTGAGGCAATTGACTGACAGGGAATCACAGGCGAAGAATAAGACCGGTTCTTCGCTAGTTCGCACCAACACGCAGAAGCTTCCTGGCCTCCCAACAATCTTAGCTGAACCACTCGAAATCAGAACGGTATACCGCTTGTGCGCTAAGCTATTAAAATTATAACAACTTTTTCAAGTCCAGGCAACCTAATTTTTCAGCAGTTGTTCCAAAAGTTTAATAACTTACAACCCGATAGATGGCGTCAATCGCGTGGGTTTTTTGCGGAAGAATGAAGACGAAATTTGAGTCCATGCCAGCTTGGGACTAGATGGTGCTGTGTGGATTGTCCAGCATTATTTATTTATTAGTTTATTTTGACAGGCGTTATTGAAAAATTCAAAGCGTTATCATTTCAACATAGTCGAACATTTTTTTAATGCATCTATTGTTTGTAATAGGTTATGCTATATTGGAAAAAGAATATAATTTTTAATAATTCCATTAATGTTTGCGCGGTCCAAAAGTGTGGGTTAGTCAAATATAGAATACTGACTTCTGTCCACGGGTTCGCATGCATTTCTTAGGTCTAAAAAGTAGTCTATGTCCTGCCTACTCTGGGATACCGTATACCTCTTTGCTAAACGTTTGATGAGATGAATGTCATGACTTTGATTTATAAGAAAATAAACTGCAAATATAATGTTTTCAAGGAAAATGTGGTAATTTGTGGGAAATTTTGTAGAGAATCCAAATATAATATAGATGTCCATAATAGATATTCCTACAAAATAGTCAAGGAATCTGCGAAAGAATGCGTCATATCATCCCTTACGCGCGGGGCGCAAAATGTTCTGCCAGAACCCATAACAACTGTCGGATAATGCCGTCACGCACGCTCACCGACCGAGGGGTTTACGTATTTTCTATAAGGTTGGACATGCGCACTGCCTAGGGCGGGAACGAAATGCTCTCTCATCTGGTGCTTTCTCTTTTGCTCTTACAGTTTTCCCAATGCATGAGCTAAAAATTAGAAACTCAATTAACACAAACTCTATAAATAATTTCTCACAAAAATGATCTTAAACGTGGACATTCGAGTAATCTGCAACAAATTTTAAGGTTAGTGACTGAATAAAATGACGGACGGTGATGTAAACAGTGTCTGAAATTTGAATCCTAGATCGCGCACGCAATGAATTCTCGTTGCTCTGGGGTCAAGAAGTTCTAATTTAAGAAGGTTGGGAGGGTCCGTAGCTACTGCGTAAACCGGTGGTGGCGGGGCACCGGTCTAATTCCCCGCTATCATGTAGAGTTTGTGCAAATAAATTCTCAAGATGATAAATACTGAACATTATACCAATAAGCAGAAAAAGAGGCTTCGGTCTCAATCCCACGCTAGTAGCTGATTTGACCTTCCTTTTGTTGCTCTTGTCAGTTGTAGGTAGGTATTTTATTTTGAAAATATGTAACTCTATATGAAACAACTTGGCTGGTTTCCCAGCCCACATATTTTTTAATTGTTTGAAAAACTGTTTAGATACACTTTCAACTTTGGAAAACTTGAATGTAAGTAGCACTCTATATCTTAGTTTTTAGCCATAATTGATTGTTTTTATAAAAACACAACCAAGTTAATACGAAATAAAGGTTGATATTCCGTCAAGAGCAAAACTATTGCTCTCGACGGGATTTGAACACGCAACCGCTGATTCTCTAAGTTTCAAGACATGCGCAGTAGGTGCCTACAGATGCTCAGAAAATAATCTACGGTGAGTATGTAACTGAATTAATCCACCTGAAAGAGGTAGAGGTCCTATTATATACAAGACCTATTTCTGAATTAAGCACGTAGATGTGCTTAATTCAGAAATAGGTGACTCGCATATTTCTTGTCGAAGAAGTTCTATTCAAACTTTGTGAGTTCCTTCAGAACTTAAACTTTAACAGAAACAGAAATCAAACTTTTTAGAAGAACAAAGCAAGTACTCAAAGAAAACCCGCTTGGACAGCTGAGAAAAAAATCGCTAAATGTTAGTTGATTTTACTGTTTCCACAACCCTGTAGGTTGAGTCAAATAGTGCTAATCAAAGATATACGCAGTAACTAGTCCGGGGATTTATGTATCTTCATCTCTTTCACACCTTAAAGATACTTTTAACAAAGCAGATAAAGCTTATTCATCAACTTCTAATAGAATGGACTTGGATGTAAAAAAATAACATACGATTCGTTTTTTTTTCTAACAGATTTTCGGATAAGAGGTTGTTTATTGGACCGTTTTATGAGCAAAAATCATGTTCAATTTTCAAATCCTGAATAGCGCAAGCAAAGAGTTTTGTACGTTCAGGTCGAATGCAATTTCTGATGAATAAGCTTGGGAGACATGCGCACTGTCTAGGGCGGGAACAAAATGCAATCTCTCCTGGTGCTATCTCCTTTGCTCCTACAGTTTACCCAATGTACCAGCTAAGAATGTCAAACTCCGATAATTCTTATTATTCAATAAAATTCTTAAAAATTTGCTCATAAACGAGGTGATTTGGGTATTTTACTTGTAATTTTAAGGTTGGTGATTGAATAAAAAGCCACACTTTGATGAAAACAGAGTCCGAAATTCGAATCCTAGATCGCGCAAGCAAGGACATTTCGTTGGTTTGGGTGTAAGAAGTTCTGAAGGAAGAAGGTTGGGAGGGTCCGTAACTACTGCGTAAGCCGGTGGTGGCGGGGCACCGGTCTAATTCCCCGCTATCATGTAGAGTTTGTGCTTACAATTTCTTACTATGATAACAATGATGTATAAAGTACCAAAGCCGATAGATGACTTCGGTCTCAACCCCACGCTAGTAGTTGATTTGACCTTCCTTTTGTATAATAGTGAGGTGGTTTCTAGGTATTTTATTTTAAATAATGTTCTGTTACCGGATGAACAATTTGGCTCCTTTTAACGACCTCGGTTTCTCAATGGATGGTCCCACTGGGACGCAGATAGTTACGGGTTAAATTATACATAGGTACATTTGTGCAAATGTTACTTTGATCTGCAGGTCCTCGGTCCGAGTCTACGTAGGTTTTATATAATATCACTGAATAACTACCTGGTATACTTCGTTTTATAACTTACTTGACAAAACAAAATAGGGGCCACTATCAATTTTTATTTTCATTTCGTTTGCTTGTGATAACTGTAGTAGGGAGAAAACACGTCATAAATTAAGACCCGCAACTGTCTGCATATCAGGCAGGCCATTGTCAACTCTGCCACACCACAGAGTTTCAAAAAACTATTCATCTATTATCATCTTCGATCAAAAATAAGTAGTTCGAGGGGGGCCGGCAAAGCCGGAAATTTTTGATCGAAGATTATCATACTTCTAGCATATTGAACGGACAATTTTATAAAAAAATATACAAAATTAAGTCAGGTACTGCATAAATGTGTGTTTAGTAATGTTCGTACACGCAACCTACAGTTAACATTCCGTACCGTGTTTAAAAAAGGCTTTCCACATTGTTTGTGTGACGGCCCATAGATGTCAGGCTAAAGATTTCCCCATAAAGCTCTAGAGGTCGCCACGTGTGTAACATAGTACGAGTTTTCATAATGTCTACAACTTATAATGAGGGAAACGTTGCTTGATTTTATCGAGGGTTATAGTATTATTTTAACTGTGATTATGGAAACCGATGTTTTTAGACTTACTCAATAAAAAAAAAACTATTTTGAACGATTATGAAACTCGGTTTCCAAAAATTTACTGACAAAATACCCAACTGTTGATGTTAAAGACTAATTTTTCAATAAATTGTTTTATTACTATTCGAGTTCGTAATTATTAGCTGTGGCATTGTGAAAACTGTAAGATCTTTTGATAGCACCAGGAGAGAGGACATTTCGTTCCCGCCCTAGGCAGGCGCATGTCCAACTTTATGGGATTTTCTGTTTCCGCCAGAAGTACAATCTAATTCATAAAATTTGGAAGCTAAATACCAAATTCTATTGTGAGATCTTTTTCCTCACAAACATAAAACATTTTCAGTTTGTATTTTCTTATAATAATAAAGACTTCAAATTTTATAGTCAATTTCATTACAGTAGATACTTCCGAGACCGCCATGCTTAATAAATTAAGTAGATAAGTACAAATAACATACAGTGCTCACATTATAGCAATGATTACGGCAAAACCACGTCTGATATGCAGACGGTAGCGGGTTCTAATACAGCCGTGGCAATTATTTTTTGAAGGTTTCCTAATTTTACTCTGTTTCTAGTTTTCTAACAATTATCAAAAAAACATTGGACGCTTTGTGATAACTATCAGCTTTTTTAATACATCTGTAATAGTTTTATTTTGTATAAGTATAAGTTGAGATGCGAAAACAGAAATTGGTGGGCACCAAAAGTAACTTCGCATTCTAAAAAATATAACTGTTACAGAGGCATAAAAAGGTTAAAGGTATTTATGTAGGTAAAGTTATAACTTAATTTTAAGTTTTTCAAAATTCAGCCCATGACTCCTTTCGCGACGTTTTTCTTACTCTCATGGTTCCGGATTTCGCCGTTACTCCCATCTCAAAAAGCCACCCTGCATAGATAACAAATAAAACAAGTCAGTACCCAATTTATTTTTAAAAACTTATCACAACATTTAATTAATTCATGTGTACACCGAGTTCGATAAAGTTAGATCATAACATAGCTTAAGAGTAAAGTTCTATATAGTCTAAAATAAGAATTTGACACTTTTACAATATCAAATTTACTACAAGATTACAAACTAGCATAATGACACTTCAGGCGGATACTAGGTATTCTCTGTCAGGTTGGACCTGCGCACTGCCTAGGGCGGGAACGAAATGCTCTTTCTTCTGGTGCTTTCTCTTTTGCTCTTACAGTTTTCCCAATGCATGAGCTAAAAATTAGAAACTCTGATTTTACAAGCTATAGAAACGATTTCTTATAAAAATGCTTTTAAACGTGGAGATATGAGTAATCTTTGGGAATTTTTCAGGTAAGGGAATGAATTAAATGACGGACGTTGATGTAAACAGTGTCCGAAATTTGAATCCTAGATCGCGCAAGCAATGAATTTTCGTTGGTTTGGGGGCAAGAAAGTTCTGAAGTAAGAAGGTTGGGAGGGTCCGTAGCTACTGCGTAAGCCGGTGGTGGCGGGGCACCGGTCTAATTCCCCGCTATCTTGTTGAGTTGGTGCAAACAAATTCTCTTGATGATAATAAAGATGATAATATTGCCCATGAGCCAGTAAAGAGGCTTCGGTCTCAATCCCACGCTAGTAGCTGATTTGACCTTCCTTTTGTTGCTCTTGCCAGTTGTAGGTAGGTATTTTATTTTGAAAAGTATGTAAATAACAAACAACTTAGTTGGTACTCGCGAACATATTTTTTAATTGTTTGAAAAACCGGGTACGCTTTCAGATTTGGAAAACTTTAATTTATGAAGCACTCATAATCTTACTTTTTCTGCATAATTGATTGTTTTTATAAAAAAAACTACCTAGATAATATGAAAGTAAAGTTGATATCTTCAAAACTCTTGCAAAAAGATCTTGCTTTTGATAGGATTTGAACACGCAACCGTTGATTCTCTTAGTTCTACGACATGCGCAGTAATGTAGGTGCCTTCATGTTATGCTCAGAAAATAATCTATGGTGAGTACGTAGCTGAATTAATCTGAATGAGGTAGAGTAGATGTGCTGATATCGGAAATAGGTTACTCGTATATTATTTTTTTGTCGAAGAAGTTTTATTCAAAGTTTGTGAGCTCTTTCAGAACAACTTTAAAATGTTACTGCCCCTCCATGATAATAGCAACGCAATGGACATGCGCACAAAAGGCGCGGGAACTCAATATATCATCTCAAGTTGCTTTCTCTTTTACACTACAGCGATACTTCTATGACAAGCTTATTATTTTATTTTGCAAATATCTTTTGAAATAGGTACCTACTTATCATTAAAAAATATTCTTGCATAGTAAAATATTCACTGGTTTGAGTAGGTAGATTTGGTTGAATTGCTGATAGTAATTCAGCTTGTAAATACCTTCGATTCCCGCCTTGGGGCAAATTTTTGGCAGTATCGATCGATCAACTATTTGTAAAACATAAAGACGCATGAAGACTTTGACTTCATTTATCTTAGCTGTTTCATGGTTCTATCACAATGCTTCATTTGTCAGAAACGCTGCTTTCCTTTTTTTTTAGTTCT
The DNA here is from genome assembly GCA_947086465.1 of Eupithecia exiguata. Classification (NCBI taxonomy): domain Eukaryota; kingdom Metazoa; phylum Arthropoda; class Insecta; order Lepidoptera; family Geometridae; genus Eupithecia; species Eupithecia exiguata. The sequence goes on along the minus strand of OX352233.1, from coordinate 2,841,716 downwards.
ATCAAACAACGCAAGATGGCACTATTTATGAAGAGTGAACATAATATTTTAACGATGTTCACTTTTGAGTGTTACTTTTCGTTATGAAAAGCGAGTGAGATGAGTAAAATTTGACACAGAGATAGATTATAGTCTGGAATAGCACATTGGATTTACTTTTTTTCTTAGAATTCCCGCGGGAAAGGGAACTACGCGGGTGAAACCGCGAGGCGCTGCTACATTTAAAATAAATTATGTTATTTGCTTATTTTGCTGTTTTATTTCCAAATCGCATAAGTAGGTAATATAACTAAGCCTCAAAATAAGAATTAATATTAAGTGTTAATTAATTTGTGGATTTGAACCTAGGACCCAAATAATAATAAATTTATCACGATTTAACTTAATGCAAAAAGAAAAGAGCGTAGGCTCGAACACTAGACACTCAATCTGATCTTCGTTTTGCACTTATTAGTTGCTGCGCCAGTCAGACAGATTTAGGTTTCCATAACTTGTATCTATAGATGGCGCTGTCCGCCTAGAAGAATGGTTTTGAAAAGCTAAGGTGTCAAGAAACACAAAAAATTACGCTGCCTGCCGTGAGAAATAAAACTTCCGCTGCGCTGGTGCATTACGCGTAGTTTTTTCTTTTTATCGACTTCCTCATTTGACCACATGCTTTAAGCGGGAAGTTTCTCAAAGTTCAAACTACATACAGCGAGAATCACTGGCAAAAACACAATTAATGCAAAACAATGAAACGAAGAAGGTTTTGAACCATCTATGCCTCATTTCTGGCGAAAGGGAAGTCCCATAAAGTTGGACATGCGCACTGCATAGGGCGGGAAGGAAATGCCCTCCCTCCTCGTGCTGTCTCTTTTACTCTACCAGAGTTCCCAATGCTTTAACTAACAATTAAAATCTTGAATAATCGGAGTTAATGTAACAATATCTTGAAAAATTGCTTTTAAACACGGAGTTTCGGGTATTCTGCCTGTAAATTTAAGGTTAATAGTTTAGCGACAAGGCGTTTATGGCAGAAAACAGCGTTCAAAATTCAAATCTTAGATCGCGCAAGCAAGGAGATTTCGTTGTTTTAGGTGCAAGAAGTTCTGAAGTAAGAAGGTTGGGAGGGTCCGTAGCTACTGCGTAAGCCGGTGGTGGCGGGGCACCGGTCTAATTCCCCGCTATCATGTTCGAGTAGAGTTTGTGCAAACAATTTCTCACTATGGTTATGGTAAATACCTACAGTAAAAGTGACAAGAGAGACTTCGGTCTCAACCCCACGCTAGTAGCTGCTTTGACCTTCCTTTTGTTTCTCTTGCTGGTATGTAGGTACTCTACTGTATTTTATTTTGATAACATTACAATTTAGATACCCCTTGATGGTCCTCACTTCTCAAAAACCCGGAATGTTATCATAAACCTTGATTTTTCAATGAAAACTAAAACTGAAATCTTACTTCTTCAGAGTAAAGTTGCTTTTTATGAAACCACTAGGTATGTTGTACGTCACAACTATTTATTAAAAACTAAAGTTAAAAAAAAGTTCAATAAAAAAAAAGTTGAAGTTGAAGTTTGAAGTTCAAAGTTCTTGTATGATAGTGGTATGATACCCCACATTCTAGGTATCTCTAAGAGTTGAAATAAGTTCCCAAAAATTTTCGATTTTAGCGGAATTTGACACCGCGAACCACCCTCAGAACGGCCGAAATAATAAATTTTTGGGAACCCTTTTCATTTCATAAGGTTAATATCTTCAAAACTAATGCTTTCGACGGGATTTGAACTCGCAACCGCTGATTGTCATAGCCGGCAGTTTTTCATAACTAACACTGAGACATGCGCAGTAGGTCGGCGCTGGAAAATAATGACTTAGGATCCTAAGGTTTTTTATTTATTATAGTACTCTGGGTAATCTCTAAGAAACACACACCCTCAGGATCACGTAGCTTAGTTGGAAAAAGAGCAACCCTGCGCTGAAGGGAAAGGTGCGGGTTCGAATCCCGTCGAGATCGTAAATTTTTGGGATTTATTAATTTCTTAGACTTAGGATCATTTAATATTCTACCATAATGAGGTAGAGACGTCATGACGATTATAGAAATTTTTGCCTGCATATTTTTTTCTGGAGAAAGTTTAATTCCTAATTTTTGATTTCATTCAGAAAAATAAAATTCTCACTATGGTAATGGTGAATAAACAGAAAAAGAGAAGACTTCAGTCTCAAACCCACACTAGTAGCTGCTTTGACCTTCCTTTTGTTTCTCTTGCCAGTATAAAGGTACTATTAGGTAGGTATTTTATATAGAAAACATTATTTTTAATTATGATAACCCTTGATCACTTCTCACAAACCCGGAACGTTTTCATCGACCTTGTTTTTTTCAATGAAAACTTAAAAATGAAATCTCTTAAAAATCTCATCTTCGTTTTTATGAAAACACTAGGTATAGTTAGTAGGTGATACCTATTCTTTAAAAAAAAATTTACATCTTCAAAACTATTGCTTCCTGCGGGATTTGAACTCGCTACCGCTGATTGTCCTAGCTGGCAGTTTTTCCTGAGACATGCGCAGTAGGTCCGCGCCGGAAAATATTAGCTTTCTGTTCTTTATACGAATTATTCTACTGAATGAGGTAGAGACATGCCGCTGTCAGTAATATTTTCCTGCATATGTTATTCTGGAGGAACTTTAATTCCAAATTCTTGAGTTCATTCAGATAAATAAAATGATTAGGCCGCTCATTGTAAATACCAATCACATGCGCACAAGAGGCGCGGGAACTCTATACACCGTCTCATGTTGCCTTCTCGTTCGCACCACAGCGATACTCCATGACAAGCTGAATATTTTATTTTGTAAATAGCTTTTGATATAACCAATATTTATTGAAAAATACTTCATTATCATAAAATATACGACGTTTTTTATAGACTTGGTTGAGTTCTTTATACGAATCCACCTTGTAAATCCTATAATTCGAGATTAAAATTCGAATCCTAGATCGCGCAAGCAGTATTTTTCGGTCCGTGAACAGATATAAAATTTCTTCTGTAGTTTATTCAGGAGGGTTCGTAGCTACTGCGGAAGCCGGTTGTGGCGGGTAGCCGGTCTAAATAAACGCTCGATTAGTTGAGTTCATGACCCAACACATTGATGATGAAACGATGACAGATGTTATGAGATGATTTGAATAAACAATGTTGAACTGACTCAATCAGAGAACTTAGGTTTCTCGCCCCCACGCTAGTAGCTAATTCAACCTTCCTTTTGATCCTTCTTTAAGAAAAAATAGTGATTTATTACTCGTAAAATAACCTACTAATTTTACGAGTAATAATACAAAAATTAATCAAAACTTAATAAGTAGGTACCTACATATCTAATACTTTACATCTTTGATTAGATGACCATGGTAAAAGCAAAAATGTAAGCGGAGGTCTAAGGAGTACATATGACTGCCTACGTAGCAAACCTAGGGAGGTTAGAATCATAATAATATAACTTTACTGTAAATTATATTCGTGTTACGAAAGTCTTTGACGAAAGTGCTACGAAAAAACATAAATTTTTCGGTAATCATAAAGTTAATCTGCCTATACAATACACGTGGCGACACCTACTTCTTTATGGGAAAAACTGTAAGCCCGACTTCCAAGGAGTGGTTCATTCTTCCTATCCTAGCTGAGTCTTGTAAAAGTTTGAACCCTGATTTTGACAGAGTATGGAATATAAACGGTAGGTGGCGCTTGAACTCTCGTAGAAATTTTATATTCAGTACCTACTTGTGATAAAGAACGCAAATTAAGTCGTTAGTTTTATTCAGCAGAAACATCCTTAACCGCCTGCTTGATGCTTGGTAATAGCTAAAAGTATGAATAATTTTTGTGTTATGTTCACTTATGTACCGTTTTAAACCTATCATAACTATGTGCGTTGCCAAAGATTCATTATAATTTATTAAGTTATTAAAATGTATAGGTATCTTTCTCTTTCTATTAAGATTGTTTATTTGATTAGTATGTTATGTGTATTTTATTTTCATTATTTATTTCTCTGTTCATCTAGCTCTATGTGTATTACTTAATGGAGGAAATTGTTTTTGGTTTATGTATATCTTAAGTTTCGTAATTTTAAGTATAATGTACTGTTTATTTCCCAAATAAAACAAACAAACAAAACAAATATGTGTTATTTTATTACAATGGCGGCAAAGCCACGCCTGATATGCAGACGGTAACGGGTTCTAACCCCGCCGTGGTGGTATTTTTTTTAGTTTTTCTCATTCTGTTTTGTTTCTTGTCTTCTTACTAGTTCGCATGCTTCTTACGCTGAACGCAAAGTTTCTACGCATTCGACGACCGATTTGGCGTGGCGGGTTCGATTCTCGCCCTGGGACAAATCTTTTTACTTACGATACGATCTACAACTATTTGATCCGGGTGTTCAGGATATGTTCTAGGTAATATTTATAGGGCAGAAACAAAATGCCCTCTCCACTGATGCTATCTCTTTTGCTCTTCAAGTTTTCACAATGCAACAGCTAAGAATAACGAACTCGAATAACTTCATATATATTCTTTATAACAATAAAACAATTTATATAAAAATATAGTCGTTTACATGTACACTTGGGTATTTGATTCGTAATTTTTAGAAATCGCGTTTCAAAATCGGTCAAAATAGTTAAACTTTTTTTAAATTATTTGAGTAAGCTTAAAAACATCATCATCATAATCACAGATAAAATAATACTATACTCCTCGATAAAATAAAGCAACTTTTACCTCATTCTAAGTCGTACACATTATGCAACATAGTGAATGTGAGTTACATTCACTATGTTGCACACGTGGCGACCTCTGGAACTTTATGGGGAAATCCTTAGCCTGACATCTAGGGGATGGCAATGGAACCCGTTTTTAAACAGTTTTAATGTAAGACGTATTTTCTCACTACTACAGTAACACAAGCACACAGTGTTCGGAATAAAAAAAAGTAGTACTTTATTTAGCAAGTAAAGCAGTAAGTAATAAATAGTAGTATACCAGGAACCTAGTTATTCAATGATATTATATAATACCTACGTAGACTCGGGCTAAAGACCTGCAGATCAAAGAAACATTTGGACAAATAAATGATAGTATGTATAGTTTATCCGCAACTATCTGCGTCCCAGAGGGACCTTTACCCATTGCGACACCGAGGTCGTTAAAAGGAGCTATGTTGTTCATCGTGTCTAAGTGCTTATTTTGTAAGCCTAAAGAAATACAGTTATTGAATTTTGAATTTTGAATTTTGAATCCGACAACAGAACATTATGGTAAAAAACCACCAAAATAAGCAAAAGGAAGGTCAAATCAACTACTAGCGTGGGGTTGTGACCGAAATTTTCTTTCGATCAGCTTTGGTACTGGTTCATCATTGTTATCATAGTAAGAATTTGTTTGCACAAACTCTACATGATAGCGGGGAATTAGACCGGTGCCCCGCCACCACCGGCTTACGTAGTAGTTACGGACCCTCCCAACCTTCTTACATCAGAGCTTCTTACACCCAAACCAACGAAATGTCCTTGCTTGCGCGATCTAGGATTCGAATTTCGGACTCAGTTTTCATCAAAGTGTGGCTTTTTATTCAATCACCAACCTTAAAATTACAAGTAAAATACCCGAATCACCTCGTTTATGAGCAATTTTTTAAGAATTTTATTGAATAATAAGAATTATCGGAGTTTGTTATTCTTAGCTGGTACATTGGGTAAACTGTAGGAGCAAAGGAGATAGCACCAGGAGAGATTGCATTTCGTTCCCGCCCTAGACAGTGCGCATGTGCAACAGTTATCACAAATTTTATCATGGAATTCTTGAACCGAGTATAGTACCCATAACACATTTGCTTAGCTTTGGGAGTGCTTTGTTTAAGGTGATGCTGTGGGAATTATCCAGCACTTTCAATTTGCTTTATTGACTGCCAGATGTATCAATAAAGAGTCAAAAATATATTGAAGTTATATAAGTCTACTCGTAGGGAGAGACAAAATATTTTCAGTGTTAATTTTAATCGTACGGTTCATAAAACAATAATTTTCTTTGCTCAATGAAAAAAAAACTATATTTTCCTAGTGATCTCTTTTTTTAGTGAAATCTCTTCAAAGATACTGAAAGCTAATGTTAACATTTCAATTAAATTCTATTTTGTTTTTCTAAAAAGTCCGATTTCTCTTTCTGTTTATGTTTAAGTTCTGAATGAACTCACAAACATTGAATAGAACTTCTTCGACAAATTATATGGCTTATTTCTGAAATCAACACATCTACCTCATTCAGGTCAATGAACTCTGTACTCACCTTATATAATTTTCTGAACATTTGTAGGCTAAATATCTTAGAACTTGATATGACGACCGATGTGGCGTGGTGGGCGAAGGTCTCCCTCGCAGGAGGTTGCGGGTTCGATTCCCGCCTGGGGACAAATGTGTGTACGATCTGCAGACATTTGTTCAGGGTGTTCTGATCGTTTTCTATTAATAAAAAATACCTATCTATTGTATTGTATTATGTATATCAGTTATCTGGTACCCATAACTCAAGCTCTGATTAGCTTGGGGCTAGATAATGTTAATTGTGTGTATTAATTGTCCAGCATTATTTATTTATTTACTTGGAGAATCAGTGGTTGCGTGTTCAAATCCCGTTATAAGCAATAGTTTTTGAAAATACTTTACTTTTGTTTTAAATAGGCAGAGTTTATAAAAACAATCAATTCAGGAGAAAAAGTAATATAGGAAGTGCTTCTTATATTACATTTTTACAGAGTCAAAAGCGTACTTGGTTTTTCAAACAATTAAAAAATAAGTAGGCTGGCAAACCAACCAAGTTGTTTGAGAGTTACATATTTTTCAAAATAAAATACCTTCAACTGGGAAGAGCAACAAAAGGAAGGTCAAATCAGCTACTAGCGTGGGATTGAGACCGAAGCCTCTTAATTTCATTTCAGCTACAGTTATCACCTTGAGAATTTGTTTGCAGAACACAAACTCTACATGATAGCGGGGAATTAGACCGGTGCCCCGCCATCACCGGCTTACGCAGTAGCTACGGACCCTCCCAACTATCTTACTTCAGAACTTCTTGCACCTAAAACAACGAAATTTCTTTGCTTGCGCGATCTAGGATTCGAATGTCGAACGCTGTTTTCAGCAACACGCGGTTTTTAATTCTACCACTTCAATAAAAATTACTAGTAGAATACCCGAATCTCCACGATGAAGTGTAATTTTTTAAGAAATTGTTGCAATTATTTGAACCATTTGAGTTTGTATTTTTTGGCTTGTGCATTGGGAAAACTGGTTGAGCGAAAGAGAAAGCACCAGGAGAGAGGGCATTTCCTTCCCGCCCTAGACAGTGCGCATGTCCAACTTTATGGGTCTTCCCTTCCGCCTGAAGTGAGCAAAAACATAATAAACATTATTGGCATCAGGCAGACGATCTTTTACCACTTTAAACTAGCTTTTATAATTACGAGGGTTATTTTCTATAAGTAGTAACTGATTAAAAAACAAGTTAGTTTTACGAAAGTTAAAGCGCCACCTACCGTTTTCAGTCTACACTTTCTGTCAAGAGGGTTCCAATATTTTACAAGTTCCATCAAGATAAAATGGACCATGCCCTAGATGTCAATCTTAGAATTTCCCCATTAAACCTTCAGATGTCGCCACGCCTTACAGCCGACTCACACTTGGCCTGTTTTTTTGTATTTATTAAGATTCGATTTATGTTAAGTTAAGCTGACTCCCCAGACTACTTTTTTAAAGGTGTTCGTAAAAAAGCAAGTGTTCATTAAACAACAAAAATTCTATAATAAAATTCAAAGTTTTAATTATTTATTTGTTTGTAGCCTCCGTGTCAGTAGTAGGTACTACTAAGAAGGACAACTGGTAGTACAAATGACACACTTTTGTATCTCTTCTCTAGTACTACCAGTAGTACTTTTATTAGAAATGTTAAAACCAAGTACACATTGAAATTACAATTTAAAAAGTTTTTGTTACAGGAACAATTTGAGGGAATTCCTAAGCGCTTCGTTTGCCAAAAATAAAAATACCATTATCGTCTCGCACTCTGTTGTTATGGATTCACATAAAATACTAATCGTAAGACTGAGGTAGGAACGCCAAACTAAAAGGATTTAGTTATTACTGCGAAGACAAAAATATTTAGTAGCTAGATTACATATAATAATAACACATTGACTTGTAACTCGTTCTGCTTGCTCTCAATAGGTCATGGCTGAAAATCAGTGCTTTTGCTTCTTTAGCAAAATATTACACTGAGCCAAGGCCTTTTTAACATACTGCAGCACGCATAGACACTTTACCTAGATTTAATTATTGTTGTTTTTTATGTCAACCATAGACATAGAATTTTTCACTATGATGTCAACTATATTTTATTATTGCTTGTTTTTACTAGTCTGTAAAATTGTTGCATTTTGTATGTGTGTATCTGAAGTTGCAAATAAAGTCTTTATCTATCTATTTACTAGTGAGCCTCCGTGTCAGTAATACTGCTAAAAAGTAGCAACTGTCATCAGCAACATCAGCGTATTTGCTTAGGTACGAACAGACAGAAGCATTAATTGTTATCGCCTCAAATAGCTAAAGTTTACATCGTTTACACTTCACTGCACGATTTATAAATCTATTACTCAATTTTTGTTCTGTGAAGCAAAAATGTATCACCAAAATGGGATTCGAACCAGTCGTACAATCGCTCACATAACGCTCACATTACCAATGAATTATTATCAAAGCTTTGAATTTTTATGTTATTTATTAGTGTTTGACAGCGGATTTCATTAACGGTATCTCTTTGCACTGGATAAGAAAAACAAGATCCGTCAAGTGCGCGCACTCGCGCGTCGAGGGTTTCGAAAATTTGCCAATAATACAAATATGTACCCACCGGTTAGACTTTGCTATTTAATTAAAACAGATATTTTTCTACTTTTTTCAAAATAAACAGGGCGGTTTTTTGAGAAGGGCGGTGATGGCCAAGTCCGAAACCACGAGAGTTAGGGAAAAGTCGTGAAAGGAGTCATGCCCTCGATTTATAAGAAAACAATAACTGCATATTTATTTTTTTCAAAAGTCTTACTTTTGACGGAAATGAACCCGAGTGATTGAAAAAACAATACATCCTGTATTATTGAACCAATGGATTCTGTTGCTGATAAGGATCAATCTTTGCAAACAAATGTTTTCCTAAAAATGAATGAAAATTTGACTTGTCTAAGTGCTTATTTTGTAAGCCTAAAGAAATAAAGTTATTGAATTTTGAATTTTGAATGGAAACAGCAAATTTTCACTATTTTATTTTTACTCCGAAGAAAATTCACCTCCTATTCAAACTTTTTGGTCGTTATGTGTAAAACTGAAAAGAAAACACAATTAATGCAAAACAATGAAATTATATCTAGAAGAAGGTTTTGAACCATCTATGCCTCATTTCTGGCGAAAGAGTCCCATAAAGTTGGACATGCGCACTGCCTAGGGCGGGAAGAAAATACCCTTCCTCCTGGTGCTGTCTCTTTTGCTCTACCAGTGTTCCCAATGCTTTAGCTAATAATTAAGATCTCGAATAATCGGAGTTAATGTAACAATATCTTGAAAAATTGCTTTTAAACACAAAGTTTCGGGTATTCTGCCAGTAAATTTTAGGTTAATAGTATAATGATAAGACGTTTATGGCAGAAAAAAGCGTTCAAAATTCAAATCTTAGATCGCGCAAGCAAAGAGATTTCGTTGTATTAGGTGCAAGAAGTTCTGATATAAGAAGGTTGGGAGGGTCCGTAGCTACTGCGTAAGCCGGTGGTGGCGGGGCACCGGTCGAATTCCCCGCTATCATGTTCGAGTAGAGTTTGTGCAAATAATTTCTCACTATGGTAATAAAATTGTAAATACAGAAAAAGGAACGAAAGAGACTTTGGTCACAACCCCACGCTAGTAGCTGATTTGACCTTCCTTTTGTTTCTCTTGCCGGTATGTAGGTACTCTACTGTATTTTACTTTGAAAACATTACTTTTTATTATGCTCCCCCTGGATTGTCCTCACTTCTCAAAAACTCGGAATGTTAACATAAACGTGGGACTCAAATATTTTAACTATTTTTAATTTCTTGAGTAAGTATAATAACATATTTGGTTGCCTCGATCTGTATAATAATACTTTACTCCTCAATGAAAGCGAGTAAAGTTTCTCTTGTTGAATATTGTACAGATTATGAAGATTCACACTTTGTTACGTAGTAGCGACCGTGTAGTTCCCTTTATGGGGAAAATTCTTAGCCTGGCATCAAGAGGAAGGCACTTAAACAATGTTGGAACCCTCACCGGTACGGAATGTCAACGGTAGGTGGTGCCATACATTGATAACTGTACATTAATATGCAGTACATAATTTGTAAATAATACTTTGTGAATTAAATGGTCAGATAAAAGCGTACTAAAGGTATGATAATTGATAACGTGGTATGGCAGAATTGGCATTGATTGCAGACAGTTGCGGGCCACCTACCACCCACCTACCACCACCTACCACTTACCACCTCAATTTTCATTATGTTAGATGATGATGCGTGAATTATCCAGCAATTTTTTTTTATTTTATTGACTGCCAGAAGTGTCACTAAAGTGTTATAAAATATTCTGCAGTTGTATAGTACTACTCGTAGGGAGTGATCAAATATTTTCAGTATTAATTTTAACCGTAGGTAGCTATAACAATAATTCTCTTCAATGAAAAAAAACACATGTTTCTAAGTGACCTCTTTTTACCCGACTACCGACAGGGGAGGGTTATGAGGTTAGCACCCTATGTTTGTATGTTTGTATGTATGTGGCCGATTTCTTTGTTCCCACGTAGCGCTGAAACTACTGGTTAGATTTCAACAAATTATGTATCGATTGATTCGTCTCAATACCCCGATGGTTATAGGCTATAGGATTTATTTTAGTGATATTCTCGCCAAAGATAATGAAAACTAATCTTAACATATCAATTAAATTCTATTTTGTTCTTCTTAAATGCCCGAATTGTGTTAAAGTTTAAGTTCTGAAGGAACTCATCAACTTTGAATAGAACTTCTTTGACAAGAAATATGCGGGTCACCTATTTCTGAAATCAGTACATTTACTCCACCTCATTCAGGTTGATTAATTCAGATATTTACTCACCTTATATTATTTTCTGAACATATGTACGCACCTACCTACTGCGCATGTCTTAGAATTGAGAGAATCAGAGGTTGCGTGTTCAAATCCCATCAAAACCAATAGTTTTTAAAGCACTTCTTGTACTACTTTTTGTTTTTATAAACTCTACCTATTTAATATGAAAGTAAAGTACTTTCATATTAAATAGGTAGAGTTTATACCAAACTATAAAACCAAAAGTTTATAAACCAATAGTTTTTGAAGCACTTCTTGTATTACTTTTTCTCCTTAATTGATTGTTTTTATAAACTCGGTAGAGTAAGGAGACAATGTAATACAAGAAGTGCTTCTACCTATTTAATATGAAAGTACTTTACTTTCATATTAAAAAGGTAGAGTTTATAAAAACAATCAATTAAGGAGAAAAAGTAATACAAGAAGTGCTTCAAAAACTATTGGTTCTGATGGGATTTGAACACGCAACCTTTGATTCTCTCAGTTCTAGGTAGTTCAGGTAGAGTAAAAACAATCAATTAAGGAGAAAAAGTAACACAAGAAGTGCTTTTTATATTAAATTTTTACGGATTTTTAAATGTTTAAAAGCGTACTCGATTTTTAAAAAATAAGAAATAAAATTCTCAACAACTTGGTTGGTTTCCCAGCCCGAATAAACTGGGCTGGCAAACCAACCAAGTTGTTGAAAGTAACATATTTTTCAAAATCGAATGCTCTTGCCAGTTGTAGGTAGGCATGTACAGTGCGCGTCAGAATTAAGTATCCCCCTTGTCTACAAAATATTTGCTAAGTTCTATTCGCTTGTGACTAATTTTCAAAGCAAAAACTTAGAAAGCCGCTAAGGATCGAACCACCCACCCTTTATATGGAGACTCGAATTCTCGGCATTAGATCAACTGAGCTATTTAGCTGATGGAACAATGTGTCCAATTTTGTCTATCGGTCTAATTAGTCCCCATTTTGAATGCCAAGTCTTACATTTTTTTTTATGGATGCGGGTAGGGTTTGATTTTGTCGTTTGTAGCGAACAAAGTAATTGTCACTCGTCTTATTTCGTGTGGTTTGCTTTGTGCATATTTTGCGAGAGATCGAAATATTGTTACCAATGTTCTTTCGTTGTAAACAACTTATTTTTGAATAAATTATCACAGTCTATTATAAAAAACCTTTCACTGTTTACAGATATTATTTGGTATTATGGTTTATCAAAACAATTATTTCGTTATAATATCATACGTAGTAGTTATTGTATAATATTGTAGACATTTACATATTTTGTATTTTTTTTTCATTAACTTGCAATTAAGCCCATAAAGAATAATATCAATTAAAAATCTTACATATTGCAAAGTAAAAAAGATAACAATTGATAAAAAAAAAGAAACATCGCTCACGAGATTCGAACCCTGTCTCTCTTATCTTGTCTTGCATTAATTTGCCGGTTACTACCGCAAGGCCAAGTTGATACTTAGAGAATTCATCGAATTTTAAGTAAGTTTACCAAATGAAAATGAAATTAAAATGAAACAATTTATACAAAAATTACATTTTAATGATACAGAACATAAATTTGTTGTTAGAAACGTCAAAAATATGAAAAGAAAATGGAAAATTATAAAAAACATGTAGTTTTGATCACCCAATCTCCAACGATCGCTGACAGGATTTGAACCCACATACATTGAGATAGGGGGATACTTAATTGTGACGCGCACTGTACCTACCTACAACTGGCAAGAGCAACAAAAGGAAGGTCAAATCAGCTACTAGCGTGGGGTTGAGACCGAAGCCTCTTACCACCTTTTATTTATTTCATTTTTATTTCACTTATCATCTTGAGAATTTATTTGCACAAACTCTACATGATAGCGGGGAATTAGACCGGTGCCCCGCCACCACCGGCTTACGCAGTAGTTACGGACCCTCCCAACCTTCTTACTTCAAAACTTCTTGACCCCAGAGCAACGAAAATTCATTGCTTGCGCGATCTAGGATTCAAATTTCGGACACTGTTTACATCAACTTCTGTCATTGAATTCAGTCACTTACCTTAAATATTCTTGCAGATTACTCAAATCTCCACGTTTAAGAGCATTTTGGTGAGAAATCGTTTATAGAGTTTGTTTTACTCGACTTTCTAATTCTTAGCTCATGCATTGGGAAAACTGTGAGAGCAAAAGAGAAAGCACCAGATGAGAGAGCATTTCTTTCCCGCCCTAGGCAGTGCGCATGTCCAACCTCATAGAAAATACGTATAACTGCCAGACGTGTCATTCAGCTGGTTTATCTCGTTTATTAAAATTAAGGGGAGGTAATGGGAATCCAACATCTCAAATCCCAAGCCATCCCAACCTGCATCTGGTGCACCCTGCTAGATAACGAACTAGGCTCTGGTGAAACTCTTATAATACAATCTTCATAATTTGATACTTAATATAATTAAAAAAAAACCATTAATCGACACTGGCTGAATTGTGTCTAACCAGAACATATTGCCATTAACAAAGAATTATCATTAAAGTTTAGTATATTTTAATATTGTAAAGGAGTCAAAGTCTTCTTACTTTTGACTCATAGAAATCCATATTATGATCTAACTTTATTGAACTCTGTGTACACAGGTAACAACTGAATTAAGAAAATTATCGCAGTAATAGAAAATCAAAATGAAAAGTTTTTGAAAATATTAACTCGCTTTTCAAATTAAATAGGTAAGTAGGTGTTTTAAGTACCTAGTTTTCTAAAAAGAAACAATACTCAAAAGGAATAAAATAATGCGCACCCTACCGTTTCTATTCAATACTCAGTTTATAGAAGGGTTCCAACATTTTACAAGATACAAGGTTAGCGCAGAATGAACCAATGCCCTCGCTGTCGGGCTAAGTTTGCCGAGTTTTCCCCAATAAGATGTAGGTGTCGCCAACTGTATTATATCGGCAGAAATTAAGTATTACACTTACTAAAGATTGGCAGGTCAACTTTTACGATAATCGAGGCATTTTTTATTTATGTAAGTAAATAGATTTTATAATTAAAATCTATTACTAAGAAACTCATAAAATTTTTGGCTTTATACTTGTCGAGTAAAAGTGCTAACCGAATCGAAAGAGAAGGGTCGCCAAAAGCGGGAAGGGGGTACCATCGTTCAAAACATAGAAAACTGTATTTATTGTACTTCGCAAAAGAAAAAAGAGAAACCCTCAACAAGTTTTAATATGTGATTGAAGTAATAAACAGCAAAAAGCCAACATGACGCGGTCACCCATCCAAGTACTGACCGCGCCTAACGTTGCTTAACTTCGGTGATCGGTATTCAACTTGGTACGCTATGGACGTTCGCCCCCTTTATTTTAGTATAACTTCTAGAATAGAGCTACAAATTTATCGTAGCACTCTCGTAGCACTTTTATAGTTTTCGAAATATGTAGTAAATAAATAAATAATAACTAAATAATGCTGGACAATTCACACAACATCATCTAGTGTAAGTATTATTGTTTTAATTTTATTTTGAGGTTGCCTGGAAGAGATCGCTCATACCGATAAGTCCGCTTTGTACTTCGTCTACTCGTTGCAGTTATTTCTGTACAGTTTTCTGTGTTTATTTACAGTTAAGTATTATCTATCTAATTTCACGAAATTTTTTGGAAAACGATATAGAAATTTGAAAAAAATCAGTCATTAGAAGAACATATTGGTGGTTATTAACTTAATTCAAATCTACTTAATGATGACGTCATCTTAAAGCTGCTTTCAGAAGATAATTTCTCGAAGTTAAAATTACCAACTGCGAGAATCATTGGCAAAAACACAATTAATGCAAAACAATGACTTAAAGACATAAGGGATTTAAATTTAAATAAAATCAAAATAAAATAAAATGTTAACTAAAAGAAAGTTTCGAACCATCTATTTCTGGCGAAACAGAAGTCCCATGAAGTTAGACATGCGCACTGCAGAGGGCGGGAAGGAAATGCCCTGTCCCCTGGTGCTGTCTCTTTTGCTCTACCAGTTTTCCCAATGCATAAGCTAAGAATTAAAATCTTGAATAAACGGAATTAATGTAATCATATTTTAAGAAATTGTTTTGAAACGCAGAGTTTCGGGTATTCTGCCTGTAAATTTTAGGTTAATAGTACAATGACAAGAAGCTCATTGCAGAAAACAGCAATCAAAATTCGAATCCTAGATCGCGCAAGCAAGGACATTTCGTTGGTTTAGGTGAAAGAAGTTCTGAAGTAAGAAGGTTGGGAGGGTCCGTAGCTACTGCGTAAACCGGTGGTGGCGGGGCACCGGTCTAATTCCCCGCTATCATGTAGAGTTTGTGCAAACAATTTCGACAAATGATAATGATAAGAATGATGGTATTAATAATAACAGAAAATAGAAGACTTCGGTCTCAACCCCACGCTAGTAGCTGCTTTGACCTTCCTTTTGTTTCTCTTGCTAGTGTGAAGGTATTCTAAGGTATTTTATTTTGAAAACATTACTTTTGATTAAGATACCTTTGTTATTTTCAATAAAAATTAAGAAATAAAATTTTACTCTTTCAGAGTATAGTTTGGTTTTATGAAGATCAGTCAGTCAGTCAGTCTGTAAGTCCTACCAATTTTTTGAAAATAAATCTAATATCTTCAAAACGATTGCTTCCGGCAGGATTTGAACTCGCAACCAGCCAGCAGTTTTTCATAACACTGACATGCGCAGTATGTCTGCGCCGGAAAATAATAGCCTTATGATACAATACAATACAAAACTGCTTTATCGTACACCATAAAATAACATTACAAAGAGACATCACATAAGATAAGTACAATGGGCGGTCGCCCATTGTATTATGATCTTTAATATCTAACCGGATGTGTTTTTCTGGAGAAAGTTTCATTTCAAATGTTTTACTTCATTCAAACAAATAAAATGTTTAGGCCTTATTGCAAATACCAATCACATGCGCACAAAAGGCGCGGGAATTCGATACAATATCATCTCATGTTGTCTTCTCGTTCGCACCACAACGACACTCCTATGACAAGCTGGATGTTTTATTTAGCATATAGCTTTTGTTATAACCGATATTAATTGAACAAGATAAAGTTAATAAAAACTACAACCCGACTACGTGAAAGTTATAAAAGTTTGAAACATTTACATTGACAAAATAGAATGACGTATCGGTCATATTTGATAGGCATAGAGTTGAAAATGAAAATAGGTCGTAGGTATTGTAAATTTTCTCTATGGGGCCTGCAGCCTGCGGCTACCTAAACTTTAATACGCGTTTTTAAGGCTTATTCGGGGTCGGAGCCCCAAATCCTATAGCCTATAACCATCGGGATATTGAGACGAATCAATCGATACATAATTTGTTGAAATCGAACCAGTAGTTTCAGCGCTACGTGGGAACAAAGAAATCGGCCACATACATACAAACATACAAATATACAAACATACAAACATACAAACATACAAACATAGGGTGCTAACCTCATAACCCTCCCCTGTTGGTAGTCGGGTAAAAATACTTTTCTATTATAAAATATACAACGTTTTTAATAGATTTGGTTGAGTTCCTCACACAAATTCACCTTTTAAATATTTAAATTCGAGTTCTAAATTTGAATCCTAGATCGCGCAAGCAGTATTTCTCGGTCCGTGAACTCATACCACATTTTTTCATAATATAATGATATATATAAAATGGGGGTAATTTCATTGTAATTTATTCTAAATATTCGATCAGCCAGAAAAATCTGCTAAACAAACTATTTGGGCAGCAATTATATGATTTGTTCGGCTGTAAAATAAAAATTACCAGCAATACTTGGCCGGCAATTAAATTATCTTAGGTCAGAAATAAATAGCTGAATGATCGGCAAAATTAATGTTTTGGTTTATGAATGAAAGAAGTAGCAGGATTATACAATTAATTGCATTTAGAGTCACGTGTTAACACTGCTTCTCAAATAAATTTTTCGGCTGACCGAAACCGCCGGTATCTGCTGACAGTTTAAATGATACCATAATAAAATTGTACAAGACTTGTCACATATCAAAAGGTATTTTATACTGTTACGAGCTGTTATAAAATCTTACAACAGCCCAATAAGTAAACTTAAATCATTTCATTATTAAAATAATTAGTTAGCAAAAAAATAACTAAGTCCAAACATTATAGGTACAATGCGCGTCGGAATTAATTGTCCCCGTTGTCTACAAAATTTTTACTTTAACTTCTATTCTCTTGTAACCAATTTTCACATGCAAAAACTAATAACGCCGCTCGGGATCGAACTTCCCACCCCTAACTGGAGACTGGAATTCTCGACAGTAAACCAACTGAGCTATTTAGTCCCGTAAATGTTTTATGTTGTTATTTAGGACAAAAATCTCACAATTGATTAGAAAAAATTGTGAATTAGATTCTACTTCTGGCGGAAACAGGATATCCCGTAAAGTTGTACATGCGCACTGCCTAAGGCGGGAACGAAATGACCTCTCCTGGTGCTTTCTCTTTTGTTCCTATGGTTTTCACAATGCAACAATTAAGAATTACAAACTCGAATAATTCATATCTAATAATAAAACAATTTAATGAAAAATTTGTCTTTAACTTGGACACTTGGGTCTGTAATTTTTATTAGATTAGTGTTTGATTTAAAAACCGCGTTTTGTCGAAAACGTTTGAAATTTGAATCCTTTATCGCGCAAGCAAAGAGTTATAGTTGTTTCGGGGACTAGAAGTTCTTTAGTAAGAAAATTGTGAGGGCCCATATCTACTCCGTAAACCGGTGGTGGCGGGGCACCCCGGTCTAATTCCCCGCTACCATGTAGAGTTTGAGCAAAAACTAACTTATTAACGATGGTTATAATGATTTATGACTACAAATAATGAACTTCGGTCTCAATCCCACGCTAGTAGCTGGTTTGACCTTCTTTTTACTTATTTTGGTTGTTTCAATTTCTATCCACCGTCGTCGTTCGCATTTGCGTACCTTACTTCAACTAGGTGTGTAAGAGTCAAAAGTCAGTTTAACTCTTTTTTTAATTATTTGAGTACTTAAGTATAAAAAATTCTGTTCCCTTAATCACAGTTACAATAATACTATTCTCCTCGATAAAAATCAAACGACGTTTCCTTCATTAAAAGTTTTGGACATTATCAAGACTCACTGTGTTCCAGTTACACACGTGGCGACCTCTTGACCTTAATGGAAAAAAATCCTTCGTCAGACATCTAGGTGATGGCAACTAAGCAATGTTGGAACCCTTTTAAAAACACGGTACGGAACATAAACGATAGGTGGCGCATACAAACATTAATAACAGCACATTTATTCAGTACCTAATTTTGTAAATATTACTTTGTGAATGAAAACTGTCAGTTATAAACCGAGGTACGATAGTAACTATTTTTTTAAAACTCTGTGATATGGTTTAGTTGCCAATGCCCCGCCTGATATGCAGACAGTTGCGGATTTTTTTTCAACCTTAGTGTTTTCCTTTTGTTTTTTAGTATTTATTAACAAAAAATATGAAAAAATAGTATATTGTTTTGTCAAGTAAAGCAGTAGGTTATAAAACGTAGTATACCAGGTAAATCAGTGATTTGATATAAGACCTTTGTAGACTCGGACCAAAGACCTGCAGATCAAAGTAACATGTCGACAAAATGATAGTATGTATAGTTTAACCTGTAACTATCTGCGTCTCAGAGGGACCTTTACCCATTGCGACACCGAGGTCGTTAAAAGGAGCCATGTTGTTCATCCGACAACAGAACATTAAGTTAAATAAAATAGTAAAAACCCACCAAAATAAGCAAAAGGAAGGTCAAATCAACTACTAGCGTGGGGTTGAGACCGAAGCCACTTTTGATCTGCTTTGGTACTTGAACCATCATTGTTATCATAGTAAGAAATTGTTTACACAAACTCTACATGATAGCGGGGAATTAGACCGATGCCCCGCCACCACCGGTTTACGCAGTAGTTACGGACCCTCCCAACCTTCTTACTTCAGAACTTCTTGCACCTAAAACAACGAAATATCCTTGCTTGCGCGATCTAGGATTCGAATTTCGGACTCAGTTTTCATCAACGTGTGGCTTTTTATTCAATCACCAACCTTAAAATTACATGTAAAATACCCAAATCACCTCGTTTATGAGCAAATTTTCAAGAAGTTGATTTAATAATAAGAATTATTCGAGGTTTTCATTCAAAGCTGGTACATTGGGAAAACTGGTAGAGCAAAAGAGATAGCACTAGGAGAGATTGCATTTCGTTCCCGCCCTAGACAGTGCGCATGTCACAACAGTTATCACAAGTTCCATCATGGAATATTTGAACCGAGTAAATAGTACAAGTATAACACAAGATTTGCTTAGCTTTGGGAGTGTTTTGGGTTAGATGATGCTGTGGGAAGTATCCAGCACTATTATTTTTCTTTATTGACTATATGGGGACCGTTTCTTGCCAGACGCAGTGTGACCAGATTAAATTTTACGAAAATACCGAGGCACCTCAAAAAAATACTGAAATATACCGACTTACATAGGACAGATATACCAATAAAAATACTGATTTTCTAGGTACTTTATTGAAGTTTGTGCAGATACAACAGCAAAGTATAAAGTTTGTAAATAGATATTTTCACGAAAGAAAGGTACGACTACTTCGTTAAAATGTTATTTAAACTATGTGCATGCTACTGAATACGAAGAATTGATAAAATAAGAAACTTTTATTCCACGAGGGCTGCCCTTAAGGTGAAGTGAGTCCCAAAATAACGTTTTGACTGTACGAAAAATCAATTTTAAGGCAATAAAACACAATTTTTTTAAATATTTTTTATGAGCATCAAAAGTTAAGGATTTTCTTAGTAAGTTATGGGAGCCGAAACACGATTGACTCAACTTGACTCTATACAAAAAAATCGCAGTTTCCTCTAATTTTTCATTTTTACTACGGAAAACCAGTTTCATTTGCTAGTTATTCAACATATTTTAATGAAATGTCGTCTAAAAAATGCTTAACTAAGTACTTTAGACGATTATGGTTTTATTTTTTTGCAAACGAGTATTATTTCAGAGCAATAACAAATTTAGACATAAAAACTAGTGAAATTGCGCGCCGACCGGCCCTTGCATCCCTTTCTCGCCTTCACCGCGCGGCATTCGTTCGTCCTTGTCTCGAAAATACGAACCTATATCGCCTTAACACTTCATCTTAATCTATCTACTAACACCTTCGGGTGTTCCGTAACCGAAGTCTGGTTGTCCGGTTCCGGTTTCGGTTCCGATTCCGATTCCGACAAACCAAATTCTAAAACTCCGACTCCGACTTCGGTTCCGTTAAGCCACCTCCGTAACATCCCTAGTATAAACTAAATCCGGGAAAGTCCCTAATGTTCGCGTTCCGGGGAATTCCGCAAACATTGTCGCAAAGACGATCACTCACAACGGTGTTGCCATTACTTCAACCAAAATATACCCAAAAATACTGACTGCCACCAATATACCTGAAAATATACTGATGTTCGGAAAAATCGATGAAATATACTGAAAAAGTATTAAAATACTGAATCTGGTCACACTGGCCAGACGTGTCACTAAAGTGTCTTAAAAGATTTTGAAGTTAAATAAGTCTATTAGTGACAAAATATCTTCAGATCTTATTTTTATCGTAGGTACACAAAACATTAGCTTTCCTTGGCCTATGAAAAAAAAATCGACATGTTTCTTAGTGTCATCTCTTCTAAGATACTGAGCCCCAAGTCCCAAACAAGTTTGGAAGCGTAACGTGACCGTGGCGCCGCCGCCTCCTTTTTCCATACATTTTGGAACAGCGCCTCTATCGTGCGTAAGTGGAACTGATTCACGATTGCTTTACGTTATTATCGTAGTGGAGATGTCAAAATCTCTAGGAAAATAACAGAGTTTTTGATATGAATTCTAGTCCGAACGTTACCGACGTAAATAATTTATTTTTTTATATTTTAGGTGTTTATTACTGTTTAGGGGTGGGTAGGTTTATGGTGTATTTTAGCGTAAGTCTTTTAACAAATAAATTGATATTCGGATTCTGTACACACTTTATTTTGCATTAATAGTGCTTTTGTTCAAAGTGGGCGCTAAATAGATGACCAGGTCAAAAACTTTTAATTCAGACAAGGCTTGGCTGGGTTCATGCTCGTGGCAAGGAACGTCTTTGATTTAAGGTGAATTTATTATTTTGCGATGGAAAAATAAAACAACAGGAAGGTCAAATAAGCTACTTGCGTGGAGATGAGCGACAACGCACCATTTTTTTAATTAAACCGCTTTTTAATGTTCATTAGTAATACGGTAATCATTGTGAGAAGTGGAATCAACTCCTATGACGGCGAGGAGTTAGACCGGATCCTCGCCAACACCGGCTCCCGCAGTAGCTACGGACCCTCCCAACTTTATTCATCAGAAATAGCATTCGACCTTTACATACAAAACTCTGCTTGCACGACTCAGGATTTCAATTTCGACCATAATTTTTGCACATCATCATCCAGCCTATATTATTCCACTGCTGGTTGACTGTTGGACGTAGCAACAAAAGGAAGGTCAAATCAGCTACTAGCGTGGGATTGAGGCCGAAGCCTCTTCTTGGTTTTTATTGTGGGCCTTTATCATTTTGAGAATTTGTTTGCACAAACTCTACATGATAGCGGGGAATTAGACCGGTGCCCCGCCGCACCGGTTTACGCAGTAGCTACGGACCCTCCCAACCTTCTTACTTCAGAACTTCTTGACCCCAGACCAACGAAAGTTCATTGCGTGCGCGATCTAGGATTCAAATTTCAGACACTATTTACATCACCGTCCGTCATTTTATTCAGTCACTAACCTTTAAATGTCGTGCAGATTACTCAAATCTCCACGTTTACGAGCATTTTTGTAAGAAATCGTTTATAGAGTTTGTATTAGTCGACTTTCTAATTCTTAGCTCATGCATTGGGAAAACTGTGAGAGCAAAAGAGAAAGCACCAGATGAGAGAGCATTTCCTTCCCGCCCTAGGCAGTGCGCATGTCCAACCTCATAGAGAATATCTAGAACTACCTGAAGTATCGTTATGCTGTTATATATATATAAGAACCGCTTTAACTGACTTGATTTTGATTATTGCGTTGTCAAACCATTACAAATTATATGTCAAAGTTAATCAAAATTAGACATTTAAATATTGGTTTTGCAAGTGGGGCTACATCTCGTTCAATAAAGTTTAGTAAATTTGATATTGTAAAAGTGTTTAAGCCTTATTTTAGACTAGCTACAACCCGCGGCTTCGAACGCGCATTTTAAGTAGGCTATGTCCGTCCTCGGGATATCATTTATGTCCCTGCCAAATTTCATTGAGATCCGTTCAGCCGTTAGAGCATGTAAAGGTAACAGACAGACAGAATGAATGAATGAATGAACACTTTATTGTACAATAAAAATAAACATGAATAAATAATCTTATATCTAAATAAAACATAATACAGTACAAAAGGCGGCCTTATCGCTGAGAGCGATTTCTCCCAGGCAACCTTGGGGTGGAAAAAAAATTGATACAAGAAAAGTTGGTTGATAGTGTACACGGAACCAATACAAAAAAAAAGTTACATACATGGGTATTTATAATACAAAACTACCTTACTAACTATATAACAAAATAAACTAATTCGATAAGTAGGTACCTACTTCAAAAAGAACCATCATCACAAAAGTAATTACACCAATAACCATTATAAGACAAACAGATTACAGAGTTACTTTTGAATTTAGAGTACCTATATTAAAAAAAAAAAAAAAAAAGTAGGTTAGGTACTGAATTGTGTGTATACAGGGTGGCTTTTTGAGATGGGAGTAACGCAATTATTATTTCAAATTGACAAATTGATGCTCGGTAGGGGCCAGCAGTGGACGAATGTAGACTGCTAAGGTGAGATGAGGGGTGTTCGAACGAAAATTGTAAAAATTTTGCATTTCTTACAAAGATTTATCCTTCAGCAACCCAATTCGGTGGTGGTGCAAAACTATAGGGTGTCGTATTATTTATATTTTACGGTTCAATTTCTTTCAAAAAATTATAATATGCAGTTTTTATTTTCT
Organism: Eupithecia exiguata; assembly: GCA_947086465.1. Lineage (NCBI taxonomy): Eukaryota > Metazoa > Arthropoda > Insecta > Lepidoptera > Geometridae > Eupithecia > Eupithecia exiguata. The sequence continues at coordinate 2,818,375 of OX352233.1, read as the reverse complement.
TATAAAACAAAGTCATCACTCTCGACTCGGCTTACGTTTAGCAAAGAGGTATACGGTGTCTTGAAAAAGTTGGTATTATTACCCGACTACCAACAGGGGAGGGTTATGAGGTTAGCACCCTATGTTTGTATGTTTGTATGTTTGTATATTTGTATACCCGACTACCAACAGGGGAGGGTTATGAGGTTAGCACCCTATGTTTGTATGTTTGTATATTTGTATGTTTGTATGTTTATATGTTTGTATGTTTGTATGTATGTGGCCGATTTCTTTGTTCCCACGTAGCGCTGAAACTACTGGTTCGATTTCAACAAATTATGTATCGATTGATTCGTCTCAATACCCCGATGGTTATAGGCTATAGGATTTAGGGCTCCGACCCCGAATAAGCCAACAAAACGCGTATTAAAGTTTAGGTAGCCGCAGGCTGCAGGCCCCATAGAGAAAAATTACAATACCTACGACCTATTTTCATTTTCAACTCTATGCCTATCAAATATGACCGATACGTCATTCTATTTTGTCAATGTAAATGTTTCAAACTTTTATAACTTTCACGTAGTCGGGTTGTAGTTTTTAACTTTATCTTGTTTTAATACTCTATCGCACAAGCGGTATATCTTTCAGGTTTAAGGTTTAGGATCAACTAAGATCGCACAAGCGGTATATCTTTCAGGTTTCAGGTTTACTAAAATTGTTAGGAGAGCTGCGTGGACCGTTGGTCTGAACTAGCGAAGAACCGGTTTTATTATTCCCCTGTGATTCCCTGTCAGTCAACTATCCATACTACTGACTCACAATCGCCAGAGGTTCTGCAATAATCCAAGAGATGGCGCCAGGAGCATCTACCGTGTGGTGCACTCGCGCCCTTCAAATCTTTTCAATCATCATGTTCGCATTAGGTTCATATTTTCACACTGAAGAATTAATAAATATTATGCTAGAAAAATCACACAACATTATCTAGGGCCCAAGCTAAGCAGACCTTGTGTTATGGGTACTAGATAACTGTTATACATAATACAATACAATCTTGCTGGACAAATCACACAGCATAGACAGATACATGGATAGATATTTTTTACTATACATAGAAAACGACCGAAAACCCGTAACAAATATGTGCAGATCGTACAAATATGATTTTTCTCCTAAGGATTGAACCCGCAACCTCCTGCGTCAGATATAAGATATTCAGAATTAATTTGACTTTGTCAGCATCCTTGGCGCATTCGGTTCAAGGTTTGTGTATTCAGTTTTTATTCTTTCTTTCACCCAATTTTTCAAAGACTTTACCTGCCATTCATAGCTCGCATGCCATCAGCTTAAAACAGAACAGAACCAGGCCTCCACTCCTTCTCCACTTGTACCTATGTTCTACAGTTGACGTACATATGCTAATAAAGAAGAACAAGGCTTCCAAAGCATTAAGACAACTTTTTTCGAACGTCGAAATTTCCAAAACTTGCTATCTCTTGGAGTCAGGGCCATATCTTGCACGTTTCGTTCTACGCATCCTCGCACATCTCTAAAAACCACACGTTTTATTATTTACACGGTATCAGGAATGCGCAGGCTGTAAAATAAAACACGCTTTGTTTCCTTACGGATTAACCATAATATAAAAACAGATAAAACTCTGCCTTCATAAAATGCCGGCATGAAGCTGTATTTTTGGAGCAACGTGATGTTTTTCATTATAATGTACTTATGTTACGTTTTCAATCGAACTGGAAACATGAACGTATAATATCACACTGCATTGCGTTTAAATTTGCTTTGTTGGAGCTCAAGTGACATATTGCAGGTTTTTGCTTGAGGACAAAGTGCCAGTGTGGTGCGAATAGGAGCAAGCCATAAAAAAATATTTCTGATTAGAATTGGGTTCTTAAGAAATTGGCCGCACAGCTGCAATTAATCTCTACTCCGATTTAGAATCGATCGAGATATTTTATGTCAACAAAGACATTTATGAATGAAAACGTAACCAAAACTGATAACAATAACAGAAAACAACACAAAAAATCCTATTATACACTCGACGAAGCTATTGCTGATGATCTTACTGTTATATCCAGCTCATCTTAGTTAAGTACTGTTTGTACTAATATAAGTGAATTTCTAACTCATGTTACCTACATTGTATAAAAATTGACCTTTCCAAGTGTACTCAGATGTATCTATGTGGAATAAATAAAAACAATACAATACAACAGTATAACGTTATCACTAAAAACTAAAACATAAACTTTGACCACGGATAATCTCACAGCGAAGAATGTTAAAATTTGAATGCGAAAACGAACGAAAGATCAATTAAATGATGAATGAAAGCATTCAAAACGAAAAACTTTTGATCTTCTGTGCTTTGCTTCGGTTCGGTTTTGTTACCTTAAAAATATCCTGGTTTTTGAATCGGGGTACAGGTTTGATAATCAAGTTTGTTGTACCTTAACTTATAATGATTTGACTGCACACCACAGCAAGCATGGTAGGCAGAAAATAATTTACCAATCATATTAAAATAACATTACATTCATTCATATTAATGAATGTAATGTTATTTTAAGATGATTAAAATTGATATTGATGACCAATTATCTTAAAATAACATTACATTCATTCATATTAATGAATGTAATGTTATTTTAAGATGATTGTTAAACTATTTTCTGCCTACCGTGCTTCATTCATATCAATGAATGAAATGTTATTTATTGTCATCAATATCAATTTTAATCATCTTAAAGTAACATTACATTCATTCATATCAATGAATGTAATGTTATTTTAAGATGATTGGTCATCAATATCCATTTTAATCATCTTAAAATAACATTACATTCATTCATATGAATGAATGTAACATTACATTCATTCATATGAATGAATGTAATGTTATTTTAATATGATTGGTAAACTATTTTCTGCCTACCGTGCTTGCTGTGGTGTGTAGCAAAAGTAACCTGAATGTATTAATCGTAAGTTAATATGTAGGATGTTTACTATTTATCTCTTTGTCCGCTGATACTACAACCAAGAAGTTCTTATTTATTTCCTGCGAAGCAGTGGCTCGTACTATCGACCCCCGTGATAAATTGCGCTCCTATCGCTATTGCTTTTTTATACTCAACTACATTATTCAATTTCCGCTTACTTTAGTCGGTAGCTTCTACATTTATCTTCACTAGCTTTTTCCTCTCTTTGGAATTTGGAAATTGTGCCTAAAGAAGAGACAAGTAATTTTTGTAGAAGTTTAAAAGTAGATAATCGTCTTCTTTCCGTTAAATTCTAACTTCCCTTGTTACTTTTTGCTCTGATACTTAACGCAACTAACTCAATCAAGTTTAAGAAGAACTTAACTTGAAACATTCTAAAAAGACCTGACTTCAGCTCATAAAAGTTAATGAATTAAGGTTACCTTCTTCCTGCGGTAACAGTCCCCCGTGGAAATAACAGCTTTCCTTTGTGTAAACCATCAATTGCCTCCAACATTATTAAAATTTTAGGAACACTCCATGATTTTTACGGTTACATTAGCCTCAACTTCATCTACCATTGTTATTAACAGCCTTTTCTAAAGATAATAACTTTTAAAGTTTTTTTATTTATTTAAGTAAACAGGAACCTTTGTATGGCTTTTAACAAGTGTGTAAATTTACTGAGCTAAAAAACTTAAAAAAAACCTGAAGAAGACCTTATTTGAGAAATGTTGTATAGACAAGACACCATTAAAATCTCCTTTAATCAGATTTATGAGATAAGAGATTTAAAAATAACAGGAAGAATTGTACAGATCTCTGTGAAGAATACATACCTACCTACGGTGTAAGAGTTTTTGAAATCGGTCCAATAGTAAAAGAGTCTTTTCAATTCAATCAAACAAACAAATCTTTCCTCTTTATAGAGTTTACATTACTTATTCCCAACAAAAAGCACCAGACATACCTGCCAACAAATAGTCATGATTTGATTCAGTATCAATGCAGCTGGTAAACAAGGTTACGGTGGAATCCGCCGCTACGGGACGCAACGGAGGAAATTGGATGTGCTGCAGTAGGTAACATAAAGGTACATAGGTTCGTATCCACGTGTCGTCTCTTATTGGGATAGGCATGAGCTTTAACAGAAAGTTGCATAACTAAGAGGTAGGTACGAACCAAATACCCAGTGATGCTCCGTTTATCTCTTTTGCGGAAAACAAATAAACAATATCGGGGTACCTATTTATTTGTTCGTTTTCCATAAAAAGTCATATTGAACGTAGTTCACACAGCTGTGTGAAACGTTGAATGAATGAATGAATGAATGAACACTTTATTGTACAATAAACTTAACATGAATAAATATTCTTATATCTAAAATAAACATAAAACAGTACAAAAGGCGGCCTTATCGCTGAGAGCGATTTCTCCCAGGCAACCTTGGGATGGAAAAAAAGATACAAGAAAAGTCGTTGATGGTTGATTACGAGTGTTGGACAAAATGTTTGAATGTATTCTCATAATAATATTAATATGTTTTTATTTCAGACACAAGGTCCATAATTTTCAATTAGATTTATAAAATAAAACAGTCAGGTACACAATTAAAAAGAAATAACATTAAAAATACATATTGTACCTACCTATAAACTCAGGATGCTAGCTCCATCCATCGTTTGTACATCTGTCTAGATTAGTCGATCTGCCAGACTAGATATAATGCTATTTTTATCGCTCAGATATTTTTATTGTAAATTTATAAAATATACAAAGTAAATAAAACCGATATGGAACTAATTTGATAACTTTCGAATAGGTTACTTGACTCGTATCAAATTGGGCGCATCAATTAAATGTTTTCTATATTATTTAACATAAGGAACCAATAATTATCGATTTCAGGTATTAAAAGTGTAAGATGACTAGATATATTATTATCATTTAAAAAAACTCGGGATGGAAAAAAAGATACAAGAAAAGTCGTTGATGGTTGATTACGAGTGTTGGACAAAATGTTTGAATGTATTCTCATAATAATATTAATATGTTTTTATTTCAGACACAAGGTCCATAATTTTCAATTAGATTTATAAAATAAAACAGTCAGGTACACAATTAAAAAGAAATAACATTAAAAATACATATTGTACCTACCTATAAACTCAGGATGCTAGCTCCATCCATCGTTTGTACATCTGTCTAGATTAGTCGATCTGCCAGACTAGATATAATGCTATTTTTATCGCTCAGATATTTTTATTGTAAATTTATAAAATATACAAAGTAAATAAAACCGATATGGAACTAATTTGATAACTTTCGAATAGGTTACTTGACTCGTATCAAATTGGGCGCATCAATTAAATGTTTTCTATATTATTTAACATAAGGAACCAATAATTATCGATTTCAGGTATTAAAAGTGTAAGATGACTAGATATATTATTATCATTTAAAAATTGTTAAGTTTTTATTTTATTTTGAACTCTGAATGCTGAATGTTATGACGTCATAGGACTCTAAGCCAATGTCATGTTGGATCTATCAACGAGTGAAATTCGCTATATAGTCTGCTCTGACACTGATAAATGAACATTTTCAAAATGTGAATTGTTTTTTTTCGACCCGTATGACGTCACAGCAAAGATTACATAGACTTGGTCTTGGTTGGGACTTAGGTGACTAGCTTTGGTCGGCTTGGCTCGCAATTTTCAGACAATTGGTGGCACACTACAGGCAAGTAACTTACAAAACTTCGAATGGTTCCCATCTCGAAGCCTGACGTTACGTAGCAAATTTATTAGACGGATAGATAAGTACTTAAAATTTCTCCTACAACCAAGTATCTACAATACGTACTTGATGTTCTGCAAGCCGAATTTCGACCATGGCGGCCAGTCTCAACGGTGACTAGCCATGTGCAGTGTATGCAGTTAGCTCAATTGTTTTAATTGTAAATACTAGATTTAATTAAGTTCTATTATTTTATTTTGAAATTTTCTTTAAGAAATGAAATAAGTTCCCGAAAATTTCCGGTTTCGACGGGACTCGAACCCGCGCCCCACCCTCAGTACGGGTGTGCTCTAACCAACTAAGCCACGAAACCCTTAGTCGGTTCAACCAAAAATCTTTGGGACCTCTTACGGACTATAGCGCTATTGGCTTTTTTGGGAACTTATTTCATTTATTAGAGATACCCAGTGCGGGTAACAAAAAATAAACCTTGTAATTTTTTTTGTTTACTATGTAATTGTTAACTACTTCTGTAAAGTTGTCTCAATAAACCATTAGCCATTGAAACGCTACGAACCACAAAGATTCAATCAAAACACCATAAAAAACGTTTCCTACAACAATGTTGGACCTTAATTGTAAAATTGCGTGTGGAACGAGAACCTGATCGGTTAAGTAATATGGTTTATCTACCCAAATATCATAAACCCTCTCTAATGCGTTCAAAAACCATAGGCAATGACCAGCATTACCAACCAACAGAAATAAACGGAACTGTAATGAACTCATAACCTACTGAAAACCGTAGGTTAAATTTGGAATAGGTGTCAAATTCAAGTGAGTGTGCTATACTAGTATGTATCTACATTCTATCTATAAATCGCACGACATTTTGATCTCGAGTGACACAAGAATAGTGACTTTGTTCGTTTTTTTTTGTGTTCGCTTTGTTTGATCTATGATTTAAAAAAAATACAGATATTCGAAACGCCGCCATTTCGAGCTGTTATTTGTTCGTTAGTTTTTTATTTCCAGTTACGAGTAGGTAGACAAATTTTCTGATAAGTTGAATAAATTCTTTATTTCTGTCGAAAATGAGTGATAGTGACTCAGAACAACTGTCAATGTTAACTACCATTACTATAATAAGTAATTTGCTTGCTTTGTATGTGTTCAATTTATTTTTTATTGCATTACACTGGTAACAATGCTGGTCATTTCCCTATGGTTCCTGAACCCATCATAGAGCCCTTATGACATTTGGGTAGATAAAGTAGTGTATGCAACTGTACATAATTAGGCATTACAACACTCGTGTGATGCTATTAAGAAACTCGCCTTCGGCTCGTTTCTTAAACCCACACTTGTGTTGTAATGCCCTCCATTATGCACAGTTGCATAAACTACAATTTTATATTTTTTTAACCTAAATAATGTAACAATTAAGTGACAATAAAATACTTAGCAGGAAATATCAAGCAATATAGTTTTTTCCAGAGAAAAAAATTGTTTCTTACTGTTAAATACATTTATAGGTACTAAACATAAAATGGAATATTAATTAAACTGCCGTTTTAGTTAGTCAGCTACAGAACCCTAAAAACGGTGGTTGATAGCTTTTAGGTTCTTTCTTTGTTAATGTTATTTAGGTGACAGATTGACAGATGAATAGTGTAACGATGACACATGGATAACGCATGAGTAGTTTGACCCTGCATTGATAAAGAAAACTCGGTTCGGGTTTATACATACCAACACTGTAACTTTGAATATCACAGCACAAAATCGTGCTTCTTCCAATTGAACCAAATATCTCCGAATAATGAGAAAAATCAACCTATAACCCTATATTTACGTTCATTTTTCACTGGCGTGGATAACGGAAAGAGTAGTAGTAGATTTGAATACCCTGATATTCGAAATTCACAAACTTGAGACCGAGTGTTTTTCGAATGTATAAAACGGAAATCGGGAAATGAAACCGTCGCGTCGGTCGCATCACATTCCTTTGTTTGTCTAAACAAAGGAATAGTGTATTAAAATGTATGATTATTAGTATACTTGTACTAAAATTTATAAATAGTGTACTAAAATATGAACTAAAACTGTCACTATTCTTTTGTTTGTCTAACGAGGAATAGTGGCGGTTTTCCTTTGTTTGCATAAACAATGGAATAGTGACGGTTTTATTTCCCGATTCCTTGCTTCTCTTACGTAACATGTGACCATGATAATGTGGTTGTTGTTGTCTTGATGAAATTTATCACACCACGCCTCTCACGTAACTAAAAGACCAAATACTAACGCTAAAAATACAGGAACAATATAGAACAACGTTATTCAAAGCTCAATATTCCAATATTTATTAAAGCATTTTCGCTATGTCACCTAAAGCGACGCGATGAATCAACAATAATTAGCATTATATTTCCACCACTTCATTTGCTGGTGAAATCTCGTTTTCACTGTCCCTAGACGTGACTGGGCTCGACAATGTTTTTATTTAAATAGTCGCCCCTGAAAGACATTTTTGTGATGAAAACAGGTAAACTTTCAGTTCAGATTTGCGCTCAGACAGAAAACACAGCCCAATCCTAGTTGACACATAAATATATATAGAATAAATATAAAACAGCCTTGCCCATCATCTCATCATCACCAGCCTGTATTAGTCCACTGCTGGACATAGGCCTCCCCAAATGAGCGCCATAGCGCCCTGTCTTCAGCTGGCTGCATCCAGCATCTGCCAGCAGCCTTTCGCAAATCGTTATCCCACCTGGACGGAGGGCGTCCTACTCTACGTTTGCCGAGTCGCGGTCTCCACTCAAGAACACGTTTACCCCAGCGGTTGTCGGTTCTTTTCGAGATATGGCCAGCCCACTGCCACTCCACCTTGCTAATACTCTGAGCTATGTCGAAAACCTTGGTTCTCTGTCGGATGTATTCGCCCAAGCCTAGTTGACACATAAATATATATAGAATAAATATAAAACAGCCTTGCCCATCATCTCATCTTCACCAGCCTGTATTAGTCCACTGCTGGACATAGACCTCCCCTAATGAGCGCCATATCGCCCTGTCTTCAGCTTGCTGCATCCAGCAGCTGCCAGCAGCCTTTCGCAAATCGTCATCCCACCTGGTCGGAGGGCGTCCTACCCTACGTTTGCCGAGTCGCGGTCTCCACTCAAGAACATGTTTACCCCAGTGGTTGTCGGTTCTTCTCAAGATATGTGGTGCGTATTTTATGCGATGATGGTCTGACGTTGGACAGTTAACACCCGAAAAGTACTTAGGAAGGCTTACCTGTCTGAGCGTCTGCTACCAGCTCCTATTGTTCACTGCAATCCGTTAATCCAGCTCACGAACCAAAGTTTATAGATGTATTGCAGCACAAATATGTTATTCTCGAATTTAATTGAAGATGCGATGGAATCAATAGTCAGCGTGACGATTCCTTTCAAAATATATTCAACCGAACGACCGCAATGGCGAACACTCAATTTCTTTCTCCTCTTCGTCGCGACGTGAAAGTGGTTCCGAAGTCTACCACTTGCACACAGTTCATAGCGGTCGCGAGCGCCTGGATGGATGTGCAGAGCAAACCTCAAGGGCGGCGGCATGACGTTTCAAAGAGCGTAAGCCAACCCTTTAGTACTTAAATAGGTACCAACCATCCAAAGTCAGACATAGGTGAAAATAAATTGCGCAAACGCACTGTTAGCGCAACCATATTCCCCGGCTTGAAAGATCCTACTTTCAAAGCAAAGAGAAAGCGAAATTATGTTATAATAGTGATTTTTATTAACAAAGAAAATTACAATCAAATAATATATTATAATTGCATATCGTCGCGAAAACTCTACCTAGCGGTGTGAGTACGTAATAAAGTTAAGTATATTATAAAAGTGCCCTAACCATAACCTAAAACTACAATAATCTGAATAAGGTTTACTGAGTTGGGAGCGGGCACAATTTTACAATCGGTCTGCTCTGAAGCATTCCACCTTGTATCTTCACAGACGCTACTCTACATATCCCATTCTTGTCCGGAAAGATTTCTGTGATTAAACCTAACGGCCAATGCAAGGGCATGACATTATCCTGCATGGAAACAACAACCATCCCAACACGTACTGGGTTAGAAGGAGTATTCCATTTTTGTCTTGATTGAAGGGTGTGCAGATACTCATTGCGCCACCGCTTCCAAAAAGATTGGACGAGTTGATCAGTGAATTCGTATCGCGAAATAAGGTGTAAACGCGTTTCAGTAACTTCGCGAGCGGGTAAAAATACAAGCGGTTTTGTATTAAGAAAATGTGCCGGTGTTAGAGCTGTAGGTTCCGACGGATCTGAGCTAAGTGCATAGAGCGGTCGGGAGTTCAACAAAGCCTCGACCTGAGCTAACATAGTGTTAAGCTCATCAAAGGTGAGTATTTGTTGACCGACGACTTTCAGAAGATGCGTTTTGACACTCTTTACTTCGCTTTCCCAGCATCCACCGAAGTGTGGAGCTCTACAAGGGATGGTTTTAAGAGTGATTTTATGCTCCGCCAGTGCGAGTTCCCAATAGGGGCGGTATTCTTGTGACAAGAATTGGTAGAGATCGCGAAGATAAGATCTAGCACCAATGAAATTGGTGCCGTTGTCCGTATACAGACATTCGATGGGACCACGGCGAGAGATAAACCGTTTTAATGCTGACAGGAAACTCGCAGTGCTAAGATCAGATGCAACTTCTAGATGCAGAGCACGCGTTGTCAAGCACGTAAAAAGACAAATATAAGCCTTACGACTCCGTTGGCCTCTGCCACGCACAGATGTTATCAGGAGCGGTCCCGCGTAATCGCACCCAGTGTGTGAGAATGCTTTAGGAGCGACGTCAACCCGTGACTGAGGCAGGTCAGCCATGATTGGGAAAACCGGATGTGGTTTAGCGCGAAAGCAAATATTGCAGTTAAAAGTTATATGACGAACAATACGTCTTGCGGACAGAATCCAATACCGTTGTCTCAAGAGGGACAAGAGTAAGTTTGGACCTGTGTGGAAGTTGATGCCATGATAGTGGGAAACTAAAAGTTCCACTATGTAGTCCTGTCGGGGAAGTAAAATTTGATGACGAGAATCAAAGTCTAACTCAGAGTTGGCTAAACGTCCACCAACGCGAATAAGTCCATTGTACAGAAACGGACTAAGCTTCTGTAGTGGCTTAGAACATAATTGTTTGCGGTTTAAGCGATCAAGATCTGATTCAAAATGGATTCGCTGAACAGAGCGCCACACTACTAATTCAGCGAACTCCAAGTCCGATGCTGTAACGGGTCCTTTAGGGAGACGTTTAAGGAATTTATAAACGAAACAAATGGTTTTCAGATATTTGATCCAAGAAGAAAACCTATTCGCTCGGCTATGAAGGATATCTTCTGTTAAACAATTTGGATCGGAATTCGAATTGCCTGCCGTCGCCACAGCAGGTAGAGCCACAGGCTTCAGTTCGGGCAGTTCTTGTGTTTCCCCGGACGAAAATGGCGTCACAGGCCACTTGTGTCGGGGTGTTCCAAGCCATGGAGGTCCATTCATCCACAGTGGATGTTGAACCAACTGCGCCGGAGTTAAGCCTCGAGAAAGGCAGTCACTCGGATTCTCCGTTCCTTTGACATGAAAAAAGTGATCTGTTGACAGATTTTCTTGAATTTTAGCGACGCGGTTGGCCACATAAGTGTGCCAGCGATGTGGGGAGGAATGAATCCAAGTCAAAGTAATAGTTGAGTCCGAGAAGGCTATCACAGCCTCAATGGCGTATCGAGGGGAATAGAGATCGAAAACTCGTTTAATCAAAATTGACAAAAGGAGTGCAGCGCACAGTTCTAAGCGAGCGAGCGAGATTATTTTAAGAGGTGCGACTTTGGACTTTGCACATATCAGTGACACGACAATGTCACCGTTTGGCTTGACTACGTGGGCATAGACAGCACCACCGTAGGCCTTCTCACTGGCATCCGCAAACCCAACTATTGAAACCTTACAACTTTCAACAACGCCAATATGACGTGCGAATCGGAGCTGAGATATTTCAGGTAACTCAGCTTGAAATTGATCCCATAGGCGAACAATGCGATTAGGAGGGACATCATCCCATCCTATTTTGGCCAGCCACAGATCCTTGATCAATAACTTAGCATACAAAATTATGGGCGCGACTAAACCCAACACATCAAAAAGGCGAGCGATAGACGACAAAATATTTCTTTTTGTGCAGGGGCGATCATCAGGGTTAACCTGAAAGGCGAAGTAGTCTTGGTCGGGAAACCAACGTAGCCCAAGAATTTTCAGAGTTGAATCCTTATTAAGATCGACACTGTGCGAGAGTCGCAATGACTCGGGAATAGCTTGAAGAACTTCAGCGCTATTACTTGACCATTTGGTCAATTCAAAGTCACCAAGTGAAAATAATTTAATCAGTTGGTGAGAAGACTCGATTGCTTGCTCGACATTAAATGTAGAGCTTGCTATATCGTCCATATAAATGTCTCGGCTCAGGATCTCGCTGGCAAGGGGAAACTGACGTCCTTCGTCTTTACACAACTGTTGAATTGTGCGGATTGCCACAAAGGGTGAGCATTTAAGACCAAAAGGTAGCACTGAAAACTGCAGTATTTTCAAATTTTCATCTTCGTGGAAGCGGTAGAGTATGCGCTGAAGAGGGCGATCTTCAGGACGAATGGCTATTTTGAGATACATAGCTTTAACGTCAGAAGTTATTGCTACCGCGAAAAGTCTCATGTTCAATAAGATGTTTAGCAAGTCCGCTTGAAGAACGGGACCGGCATAAAGGATATCGTTTAGCGAGATTCCATTGTCTGACTTCGCGCTTGCGTCAAGAACCACCCGTAACTTGGTGGTTGTCTTATCCTCGCGAATGACAGCATGGTGCGGGATATAGAACGAAACTTCACCTGGAAGCACTCCTTCCACAAAGGAGATGTAGTTATTTTTGAGATAATCTTTTATGACGTCATCATAAAGAAGTTTGACGTTAGGATGCGATTTAAATTTACGTTCGAGGCTAAAAAACCTACGACGTGCGATTTCGAAAGAATTCCCTAACACCGAGGCGTCTGTCTTAAGTGGCAAAGCAGTGACATATTTGCCAGAGGGGGAGCGAGTAGTGGATGAGCAATAAAACTGCTCGCAGTGTTTATCATCCACACTTGTTATTGAAGAAGCCTGAACTTCCTCGATTTCCCAGAATTTACGCAAGTCGCAGCTATCCAAAGAAGACGTCGCGCAAAAAGACATCGTAGCGGTAAGAGGGTCTAAGATAGGCGCTTCTCCCATAAATATGTACCCTAACACCGTCTCTAAAGCATCTGGATATCCAGCAGTAGAAGTAACTTTACTTGGTCGCAATAACTTAGCAAACAACTTTACTCCAAGCAGGATGTCAATATTCCCCGGCATTCCCCAAGTATCATCAGCGAATAAATGCGACCCGATATGATTGAGATGACCGACATCTATCGAGCATAATGGAAGCTGTCCGGTTATCTCATCGAGTACTAGCGCATCAATTGAGTACCTGGGTTGCGAGCGAAGACGCGAGCTGAATGTGAATTCGACTGAACCGCGAACAGACTGAGACGTACCACCGATACCTTTCACCGTGACTACAGAATCGTCACGAATAGGTAGCCCAAGCATACGGCAACATCGGGTGGTAATATAGTTCTTCTGCGAACCCGGGTCCAGTAGACAGCGAACAACAACATCCTTCCCTTTCCTACCTACCACTAAAACTTTCGCAGTAGCTAAAACCTCCGTGGTACGAGTACTATTATGAGCCGAAGCCGAATGCGTACACAAAGAAACGCGTTCTTGATCCGGGGTCTCGTCTACGGCACTGGCAGACGGCGCGGCGCCGACTGCAGGCGTGGGTTTCGGCTGTGGAGGCGGTGGTTGATCAAAATGTAACAGGGAATGGTGTTTACCGTTGCATTTCTTACAGGTGGACGTTGATTGACATTTAGATACGGTATGTTGACTACTTAGGCAATTACCGCAGATACGATTCTCCTTTATGTGTTTAAATTTATCATTCGTATTTAATTTTAAAAAAGCACTACACTTGTATAAGTTTGTGTGTACCGATTGACAAAGCGAACATTTAGGTGATGTAGCTACATACACCTGCGAGACCCTTTTCGAGGGCGCGGGGGGCTCACTAGCGCTGGTGCCAGCAGCCGAGCGATCAGGCCGTTGCGGCGCAGTGCGATAAAGAATTTTTACTTGTTCTCGAACGAACTTCACAAAATAGTCGTAGTCAACACTTTGAGGATCTTTTAAAGTGCGAAGTGACATTTCGTAATGCTTCGCGATGTCGGAGTCTAATAACTTAAGACCCGCGTACATAAATATAAAATCAGCCATGTTAGCGATTTTTAATTGTTTGAGTCCGGCCACAATAGCGGTGTATCTATCAAAAACCTTTTCTACATTAGCGGGCGACGAACCAGCTGACTTTAACGAAAACAGCTGATTTAAGTAGTTAACAGCCAATGCGTGAGTGTCCTGGTATTTAGCGATAAGCGCGTCCCAGATTCCACGATAGTTTTCTGCAGCGGGCACAATCCCAGCTGCTACGCCTTTGGCTTTGCCTTTTAGGTGACCCAACAAATAATGGATGCGGTCAGAATCCGATAGATCAGGATTTGTATGAATGACCCGTTTGAATGTCTCAAAAAAAAACGGAAAGTTCTGAATATCACCATCAAAGGTAGGTAGTTCGATTCGAGGGATTTTGATATGCGGAGATCCGCCCTTATTCCCGCCAAGTGATTCTTTACCTGCAGTTAGAGAACTCAAAACATTTTTTATTTCACACGCAAGATCATCAAAGGCAGACAATGAACTATAATTAACTTCAAATTTGGGATCAAACTTCATTGAAATAATATTTATATTATCAATCGTAGTTATAATTTCACTACGCATTACATCGATTGTTTTAGCCTGCGCAATAAAGGTGTTCCGCGATTTCTCATTCTCAAGATAGGCTATAGAATCATATATCTTTTGCGCACGAGAAAAATATGCGGCGCGTTTGCCTTCATACAATTTTAATTTATTTTGTAAATCTTCCATTTTTCACAAATGTTCGATGAAGTCAAACAATATAAAAGGTACGGAACCACTTTCCTTGCCTGCGGAACCCTAGTTCCAACTGGATACAAGGTGCGGTAGAAACAAAATTAATAATTCAGTTCTAAGTAATTCGGTACGGAACCAATTCCCTGCCCACACGGCTATACTAGCATACGGAACCCTAATGGAACGCGCAACTAACGTAAAACAATAATACAATTAACCAAAATGAATAGGTACGGAACCAGTTTTCCGACCGTGCGATGGCCTATCACAATAACTTAGTGAAGGTTGAAAGAAACTATGATAACAACCGTGCACAATAAAACCCTTTCGGTAAGTAGGTAGGTATATGTACCGTACTAAACCAACCGATAAGTAATTAATGTAGGTAATTATTACAATTAGAAACAACGTAGGAAAAATAAAAAATGCAATGCGGGAGTATACCTAAGTACCGTAATAAATATTCTGCGTACCTAGATGTGAAACTCAATACAGTAGGCTCACGAAATAACGTAGACCGTATTAATCCTAAATAACTTATCGGTGCGATGCGAGCTAACAAAAGAACAAAGTTCAAAGAAAAACTTAGGTATTTTGTTTGTTTTTATAAGTAGGTTCTTATTTAAACAATCACCAACCATAAGGGAACCTACTTCCGTAGGTGTAATACAGAAATAACTTATCCGATCTTACAACCTTAGCGTTAAGTAGGTGCGGTGTAAATAAACAAATTTCAAATTCTAAATTTCACCTGCGAGGTAAAATTAATTTAAACATAAATTTGAATGCGATTAATTTGACTAAATTGAAATAATTTAATCAACTGCGTAGTGGACTGTATTGCGATTAAATACTCGTACAATACGAGGCGATTAAACAGAATAACATATATACCTATAAGACTTCAGTTCTATAACGAAGTAAATATGACAAAGCTCAATGACCGTTCAACAATGATTGTGGTTCCCGGAATCAATTTTAATGTTGGTACGACGACGGTAGGTCATCAAACATACACGATGTGAGAACCCCAAACACGCTGTTTTTGACGAGCACCTTACTGCGCTCGGTACCTATTTAACCCAAGAAGCTACCCGCAAACACAAAATGATGGCATTTTATGCGTAGTTCTTGGAAAATACCTTATTTTACGACACGAATCACTGTAACAATATATGACTCATTAACTTACGTTATGATTTAGTAATATAAGATGTGAAATAAACAACGATAATTATGAAATGTAACTGGACTTCGATAAAGATTGCAGATGATATTAGAGCTTACGTATACCGCAATAAGGACGTTTCCTAAACGATATGCAATTAATAATTTCTAGATTTTTATTGATTATTGGACAATTAAATTAGGCTCGAAGACCAAATGGTGCGTATTTTATGCGATGATGGTCTGACGTTGGACAGTTAACACCCGAAAAGTACTTAGGAAGGCTTACCTGTCTGAGCGTCTGCTACCAGCTCCTATTGTTCACTGCAATCCGTTAATCCAGCTCACGAACCAAAGTTTATAGATGTATTGCAGCACAAATATGTTATTCTCGAATTTAATTGAAGATGCGATGGAATCAATAGTCAGCGTGACGATTCCTTTCAAAATATATTCAACCGAACGACCGCAATGGCGAACACTCAATTTCTTTCTCCTCTTCGTCGCGACGTGAAAGTGGTTCCGAAGTCTACCACTTGCACACAGTTCATAGCGGTCGCGAGCGCCTGGATGGATGTGCAGAGCAAACCTCAAGGGCGGCGGCATGACGTTTCAAAGAGCGTAAGCCAACCCTTTAGTACTTAAATAGGTACCAACCATCCAAAGTCAGACATAGGTGAAAATAAATTGCGCAAACGCACTGTTAGCGCAACCAATATGGCTAGCCCACTGCCACTTCAGCTTGCTAATCCTCTGAGCTATGTCGAAAACCTTGGTTCTCTGTCGGATGTATTCGCCCAAGCCTAGTCGACACATAAATAACGTTGGATTTTAATTGAACACAGCATTTAGCTAGCCCCAATTTGTATTGCGCAAAGCGTGTGCAATGGGTCTGTTATACTCGTACTACTAAAAGCTGTAGGTATAGGGAAAATATGGATACAGGACAGAAAACTATCTGCTATGCATACAATTAGAAAATATATGTTTACAGAGTAAAAAAATTCCAAATGTTCCGAAAACCATGTTTCGCCGAACATTCAGCCAATTCACGCCACGTCGACGTGCCATCAAACTGTTTAATGGAACAGAATGTAAATAAATTTGGTATATTCTGAGTTAAACGGGCTGCCATTTTGTTTTTTCGGGCTAGAGTTGGGACATACGATGGGTTGAGTTGACTTGATGACCCAACACTTCGGATGATGACACAATTAATGTTATGATGAATAAAGTGACCAATTATTATCAAAAGAAATTGGTATTTTTACCCGACTACCAACAGGGGAGGGTTATGAGGTTAGCACCCTATGTTTGTATGTTTGTGAATTTAAAATAAAGTAACCAATTATTATCAAAAGAAATTGGTATTTTTTTAAAATTCTTTTTATTCCTAAAGTCGTAGGCAAAAAAATGCTTATGTCACAAACTATACACAAAAAATTAAGATTAAAAACTGATTGATACGAAATTAATAATAGTTTTCCCTATCATGGTAAAAATGAATTCAAATAAAGCATTCTAATAATATAGTGTCAGGGCGATGTCAATAAAGTCAAAAGTCAATAACTTTAGTTCTTTAGGCTAACACAATAAGCACTCAGACAAGTCATATTTTGTTGAGTCATAAAAGTCCAAACTTAATTCACCTACATACATCAAAACAAGCCTAAAACCTTCTTATTGATAAGAAACAATCAACGCTTTGAATCCTATTTATCTCGCCATCAAATAACAAAGAAAATAAAATCACTAAACTATAGAATCTACTAGAGTTTCATGCTTTCACCGACCTACGTTAATCCATTAGCTTGTCAAAATCCTTTTTTGTAGTCACGATAACATTGAAAGAGCGATAAAAATAGCCCAATCTAATTTATTTTGTATGAAATTCATTTTTACCTACTCTTATTTATATTGACAGACAATCTATGGGGGATTAATGTTTATGGGATAAAGGGGCGCATGGAAATTACGTATTAAATTACTGAAATTTACTTTACAATAAATTTTTAAATTATTGCTCGTAAAGTAAAACGTCTGTTGGTACCTACCAATTTTTATTAGATGCCTGAGTAATTTTGATGATTTTAAATTCTTTGTTGTTCGTAGTAAAAGTAAAAGATTTAATAATCTCTTAACTATTTAACTAACTAATAATACTGATCATGCTTAAGCTACGTTAGCAGTCAAATAGTAGTCAAATATACTAATATTAAAATGTAAACTTCGTAAAAAAACGCTGTATATTTTTTTACTGCAATAAGTACAAGTATTAAAATTGTGGACGGAATTGTAATATGAAAGCTTTCTTTACAACAGGGAGTTGAGAGAGATGGAGATAATTCCATCCCAACAATGGGAACAATAATGGTGCAATTTATTTCTATAATTGCTTTATTTTCTTCACCAGCTCTTTAAACGTCCATTTCTGAAGTAATAACGCGATTAGTTGAATATTTTGACTTCGATTGAAATGGCGATCATTTATTTTAAAGTAGGTAAGGAAAGTACAAGATTCTGATTGTTAGCAAAGGAATTTCTACTCACCTTTTTGTGGTAACGTATCTATACAGTAACCTGCTTCTGCACACGGCTTCACTCGTGTTTTTGACGGATAAAAAATATCTTATTTGTTATTCCAGATCTACAAACACATCTATGCATTTGAGTCCGATAGAGATAACAAAAGTTCTTTTTCAGCCCCACCTTTTTTTACGTTCATGAACGAAATCAACCAACATTCGTACAAAGGCGAAGGTGAACAAAATGATACTACCTTTACCTACCTGAATTGAAATTAAAAAGATATGATAAGAACGAATAACGAAGTTAGGTTAAACATATAACGAGTTATTGTACTACAATAAACACACCAAAAACCATGATTTTGTGACCATAACTTACTTGACTCCTAATTATTGTTCATTTATTTCAGATATAAATCCATAGTCAGTCCATAGTACATTATTTAAATCATAAACACTTATAACTACAGCATCAATCAAAAGTAATCAAATTTAGTATAATGCTAAGCTAATGCTTTTTCATTAAACACGACCCAACATCATCATCCACAGTCGGATTTTACCTACTGGATTATTATCTTATTATTATCACTAATAAGTAGAAAACCACAAAATCTCGCGAGTGAACAAATAAACGAAATCAAAGTGAAAACCGTAGTTAGTATTCATCAATCAACTTCAACTTCTTTTTTATGGCTTAGACTATTATAGCTTGATGATGTCACCTGACTTTGCCACACACAAAAGAGACACACAAAAGAGAAGTTTGAACGTTCCATTTTCGGCAGATAATATAATTCTCCTGCTTGTTTGTCTTAATCTCTATACATTTTTGAAAGTATTATAGTTTTTGATTCCCGACTTTAAAAATCAAGAGGTTTGAGAATAAAAGTATGCCAACCAAACGAATTAATTTTTCATATTTCTCAGCATGTACAGTTCCTAAAATTTTTGGGGCCATTTTCGCCTTTGTTCTTTGATGTAAGGATTACGACGTAGTATGTGCTACGAGTTTCATACTACATTGCTACGGCGTAGCACCTGCTACGAAAACAAATCAATAACAGGCCTGCGGATGATGATTTGCCCATACAAACGTACTACCAAAATGATTTGTAATTCGAGCATATTTCCACTATATCTTATTGTTTTTTGTATTCGAATAGTATAAATCTAGGTCCCTGGTTGGTTTTTTTCTTAATAATACACACCTATAATGAAATGTAAGCAAAAATATGCAAAATCGAATTTGACATATTTTTACGTCTAAAATGACATGTTTTCGTCCTATTTGTTTTGTATTAAAAACAACAATATCGTACGTTTTGTTTGTTTAAGAACATAGCTTATATTGTCTAGTTACAGAATAACAACACAATGTCGACGATTCAACAACTTTTCAGTCATCATTTTTGGTATTACGGAACATAATAATTCACGAATTGAAGTTGCGAGCAGCTGTCACCGGATTCTTAATAATTGAAATAATAATTTTACGAAAATGATCGTCAAGTAAACAACCCATCCTCTCAGACGGTTGCATTATAATGTATTATAATAGTAAATAGCTATGCCAGCCTGTGCTTGTAATGAATTTACTTTCATTTCAGGCACGTACTGGAGCCGTTGACGCCTAGATTAATGTCGACGAAACTTATAAGAAAAACTCATGTGCGAGCGTGTGGACACGGCTTTGTAAATAGTAATATTGTGCTCTGAGCTTTAATCAGTTGGTTGACCTTGGCTTTTAGAACGTTAGCAAATCGTTAAGGGTCATATTCGTAATATGTCAGATAGTTACAAGTTGAGTACAACCTAAATCAGTTAAAAGCATTGAGTATTCGTTCAAGCCTATTCGTTCAGGGTTGTAGGCAAGTAATTCTTAGTTCCATAGTTAGTGCTTTAAAAAAACATAAAAACTGCAAAGTGGGCGATAAAGCTTTTAAAAATCTCTCCAATCTTTTTGATTTAAAATAATGATATACCTAAATTTCTTTCATCGGTTTATAATCTTAATTCAACGTCGAATAAAAAGTGCGTCACCTCTGTTCGCCCTGCCCCACAAATGCAGACGTGCGTCAATAAAACGACGCGTGAGCACGTTATTGGCTTCATGTCAATGTAAGAGTGAAACATAAATACCAAAAAGTAAATAATATAAAGTAGTGACAAAATTTATTTTCTGATCCATTTACCGTCTTTTTGCAAAGAAATGGTTAATTTACTTAATGGCCATTTGGCGTATTAGTCATTTCACGTATTGGTCATTTTGCGATTGGTCATTTTGCGTATTCCTGATGTTATTTCTATTGGTCATTTTACGTATTGGTCATTATGCGATTGGTCAATTTGCGTATTCATGATGTTTTTTTCATTAGTCATTATGCGTATTAGTCAACATGCGTCTAAACGGATTAGGAGACCAACTGCTGCTTGTAAGACACTTTTTCCTGACACTCACTCAGCGTTCTATTATCTGGTCAAAGCAATCAGATAATAGAACGCTGAGAGGCCGACTGAAAGCGGGTGTCGACTTAATCATCTTTATTAACTCAAAAAGAAGTTACTTGTCATACTTATCCTAATTTAGCCATTTTCACAAGCCCAGTACGTACAATCTCAAGTGTCCACTATAATGGCCTTTGATGACTTATAATATTTAACCAAAACATGAAGGGCCAGCCTAAGTGAAAGCTATTAACCAAGTTTGTCATTTGACTCATATGTATGTACATTATATCTCGTCACACAAAACTGTTTGCGGTCCTATCACTTATCTTCGACGTGGGTTCAGATCATAAATTTTGATATGATCTAGCCATTACACTCACGTCTTATTTTGTTTGCACAGCGTCACTACTTTAATAATATTAAGAAGTAGTTTCTACAATCATCATCATCATCAGCCTACATTAGTCCACTGCTGGACATAGGCCTCCCCTAATGAGCTCCATAGCGCCCTGTATTCAGCTTGCCGCATCCAGCATCTGCCAGCAGTCTTTCGCAAATCGTTATCCCACCTGGTCGGAGGGCGTCCTACACTAAGTTGCTGAGTCGCAATCTCCACTCAAGTCAAAAGTCAATAGCTTACAAAATAAGCACTTAGACAAGTCAAATTTCAAGAACCCGTTTACCCCAGTGGGTATCGGTTCTTCGCGAGATATAGCCGGCCCACTGCCACTTCAGCTTGCTGATTCTTAGTTTCTACAATACTATAAGGTAATCAGCCAATAAAGATATGCTCTGCTGCGGACAGCAGCTATAGTACACTTAAGACAACAAGATAAAGTTAAAAACTACAACCCGACTACGTGAAGGTTATAAAAGTTTGAAACATTTACATTGACAAAATAGAATGACGTATCGGTCATATTTGATAGGCATAGAGTTGAAAATGAAAATAGGTCGTAGGTATTGTAATTTTTCTCTATGGGGCCTGCAGCCTGCGGCTACCTAAACTTTAATACGCGTTTTGAAGGCTTATTCGGGGTCGGAGCCCTAAATCCTATAGCCTATAACCATCGGGGTATTGAGACGAATCAATCGATACATAATTTGTTGAAATCGAACCAGTAGTTTCAACGCTACGTGGGAACAAAGAAATCGGCCACATACATACAAACATACAAATATATAAACATACAAACATAGGGTGCTCATGTGCTCATAACCCTCCCCTGTTGGTAGTCGGGTAAAAACACGTTTTTTTTTTGTTTTTGAACTTTGATATTTATATTTCCTGTGACACATATCCTGAAGGGTTTCTCGGAGGTCCCAAATGCTTGCCATTAATTATAGTGTAGTTGTTATAGTGTTAGTTATAGTGTGTGTCTAGTTGCTTCGAACCCACTTTTTATCGGTGTTACTTCGATTAGCACCAAATTCCATTAGCTTCAAAACCAGTAAAAAAACGATATTAAACGTGAAAACGTATTTGCGCCTACAAAATCTGTAATACAAACCTGACCACTTACACGTCACCTAACCGCAGAGGATCGTATTATTTGGTTGGTATGGTTTTGGTTGGTTGGTATATAAGCTAGCTTATAATATAAGCTTTCGCCAAAAATAATAAATCATATGTATTTTTCAGAGAATATTTTTTTCTTTTTATGCTTAGCTAAATTTCCCAGTAAAAAGTTAGCATTGGCTTTCAAAACAAAGTGTGGAAATTTTTTTACCCTCGAGAAATAATTTGAGGACTACTAAGCAGACAGGAAACACATCAAATTAATTACTTTACTAATTAAGAATTGTTCGTAATTAAACCCCTCATTTCGTCGGGGGTAAAAAGGGTATATAAATCGGAAAAGTATCAACGTTAGAGGCCCGACATACCTTAGAAAAAATAAAATAGTTATTTTAAGAGATTTATTTCATTGATTCCTAATATCCAGAAGACGCTTGGAGATCAAAATCAATAACATTTTGTTTCTTATTTGATAATAATTACTATTTATTAAGCTGTTTATGTATAAAATTTGACTTCTCTAAGTGCTTTTTTGTAAGCCTAAAAAAATAAAGTCATTGACTTTTGACTTTTGAATGACCTCATAATTTGCCGATGTTTTTTTACATCAGATCGAGAAAATTATATGTATAATGTTGGTTACTAAGTCAACCTTTGTGTGAAAATATAAAACAGTACTAAATCTTAAACCATCCTTGTAGATTTATTAGCCTCCTTAACACAAGGTATGCTAGCTTAAGTTATTCTCAGATCTCTTTCGCTTATTCCCAGTAGTTCTGTACCAATGCACTTGTAACTAAGAATGAATACTATATTTCCTAACATTGTATTATTTAATTTGTCTAAGAAATAACATTTATCCAGGCGGACTGAAGTTTTTCTTGGATCCGATGTTTTATTGTCTTCCCACTGATTGATTTACCGTGGTGTCACCGCCATTTAATTTTCGTAGGGTTGTACGTACAACTATTTGAAAATGGCTTATTCCAGCCTTCCTTGAAATTATTTCCTAAGAAGGTAAATTGGCATTTGAAAATGTAATCCAAAATTCTCCCTTGAAGAAGAGAAATAGTAGATTATACACTAAGGGGATAAAGCACTGTTTTATGTCACGGGAGCGAATTGAATCCCGAACGTAACGAAGGACTCATAATTTAACTCCTGAGCGTAGCGAGGGAGTTATAAGTTAATTCCTGAGCGAAGCGAGGGAATTAAGACTGAGTCCTGAGTGCAGTGAGGGGTTCAACCGCCCAAGACTAAAACAGTCTTATCCCCGAGGTGTATACTCTACTTTTCACACCTTATGCGAGACAAAAAAACAGGCTCAGTAGATAAATAATGTTTTCCTTTGACTTCTCTGGCAGCAGATTGTTGACAATGCCTATGGCATCTAATTTGATAAACTCAGGAGTCAAAACACTTTCATCACTCGACATTTTCAATATTATTTTTGAAATTAAATCTTCTATAGGCACCTACAAGAACTCGATTTGTTCGTCACGCGTGAACAAATGAAGGCGCGCGACGTTCCAAATTCGAAAGCACAAGCCGTGGTCCTAGATTCGAAATTCGAATTTCGAACACCGCGCTCCTCCGGACCGGGGTTCACACGGAGGCAAACTTCATTTATTTTGTCAAATCAAGTAGGCCATGGCCTAGGACAAATTGTGTTTAGCAAAATTAAACTTTATGCATATAGTAATAAGAATTATGAAAAGTGAAATCATATTATTAACCAGCGGGTTATAATGAAATTCAGTACAACATTATAACCCGGCTAATACCAAGGGATTTAATGTCTTGCTTTCGGTAGGGTTTACATGACCTATAATTCGGCATTGTCGAGCATGTGGTTTGAAAAAATACTTAAATACTGTTTGAGGATTCCGTACACAAAGGAAAAAAAATGAATTTGCTGGTTTAGTTATTTCCAGATCTAGCACTAGTCACATCTGGAATATATGTCACTATTGAGTAACTAGGCTAGGGAGTAGTAGACATTATCCTTATCAAAAAAAATGTACTACCCTGAATTTTTCCATGACTACAACCGCAGGCAAGGGCTAGTGTTCTAGTTAGTCTATTATGTATGGCTAATTTCTTTAACCCCAGATTTCATTTCTACGTTTATCACTTCAAAAAATAATGCTGCCTCTAAAAATATTTTTCAAACCACATGCTCGACAATGCCGAATTATAGGTCATGTAAACCCTACCGAAAGCAAGACATTAAATCCCTTGGTATTAGCCGGGTTATAATGTTGTACTGAATTTCATTATAACCCGCTGGTTAATAATATGATTTCACTTTTCATAATTCTTATTACTATATGCATAAAGTTTAATTTTGCTAAACACAATTTGTCCTAGGCCATGGCCTACTTGATTTGACAAAATAAATGAAGTTTGCCTCCGTGTGAACCCCGGTCCGGAGGAGCGCGGTGTTCGAAATTCGAATTTCGAATCTAGGACCACGGCTTGTGCTTTCGAATTTGGAACGTCGCGCGCCTTCATTTGTTCACGCGTGACGAACAAATCGAGTTCTTGTAGGTGCCTATAGAAGATTTAATTTCAAAAATAATATTGAAAATGTCGAGTGATGAAAGTGTTTTGACTCCTGAGTTTATCAAATTAGATGCCATAGGCATTGTCAACAATCTGCTGCCAGAGAAGTCAAAGGAAAACATTATTTATCTACTGAGCCTGTTTTTTTGTCTCGCATAAGGTGTGAAAAGTAGAGTATACACCTCGGGGATAAGACTGTTTTAGTCTTGGGCGGTTGAACCCCTCACTGCACTCAGGACTCAGTCTTAATTCCCTCGCTTCGCTCAGGAATTAACTTATAACTCCCTCGCTACGCTCAGGAGTTAAATTATGAGTCCTTCGTTACGTTCGGGATTCAATTCGCTCCCGTGACATAAAACAGTGCTTTATCCCCTTAGTGTATAATCTACTATTTCACTTCTCTTGCTCGAAAAGTGTATCATAATAGTGTAGCTTAGCAGGCCTAAAACTCGAGTTTAATCCCTCGGGCTAAAAAGTAATTTTTCTTTTTAATTTTTGTCTAAAATCATCAGCCAGTACAAAGCATTCGTTCTCTTACATAAAAACTCGACTTCTTGGTGCTCCGTCAACCTTTTTTTTGAAAATAGAACCGTCTTGGTGATGTTTTATGAAGGTTGATTCTTCCCTTCACGGTAGAATGCGAACTCTTTCGTTGCGGGTTAAATAGAGATTTAAAAAAAAAGATGGTATTGGCGCTAAATCTCTAGAATTTTCTTCATTCCAAATCACAAACTTTTACGTTTAACTTCCTGACTTTTACTTCCAAATTGTGAACGTGAAAAATGTCATCAAGTGATAGTGAAGATGCTAATATGCAAATGGAAGAAAAGGGCAAAGAAATAATTATGAATCTGTTGCCGACAAAATCACGTGGAATATATTTAAAGAGTTACGAAAATTTTATGAAATGGAGAGATGAGAAACGTGTGGATTCTTTTACAGAAGGGGTTTTTCTCACTTATTTTGATGAATTATCGAAAAAATTCAAATCGTCGACTCTTTGGAGCACATATTCAATGTTAAGAATGACCTTACAAACGAGACACGACGTCGATATTAAAAAATATGTAAATTTAACGGCTTTACTGAAGAAATTGTCCACTGGATACAAGGCAAAAAAATCTAAAGTCTTGACGACACAAGAAATCGAAACATTTTTAAATAACGCTCCAAATAAACAATACTTGGCAACAAAGGTAACCTACTACTTATGTACTCAACTCAAACTAAATAGATAGATACCTACCTACATACCTAAATTATGTACCTAGGTTATTACGATTAATAACACACTTATTTTTTTGTTCAACAGGTTGCTTTAATTTATGGAATCAGCGGTGCATGCAGAGGAATAGAGCTTGCTAATATAACGCTAGAAGACGTAGAAACGGATACAAACCTACAAGCTGTGAGTCTGCCGAACACGAAAACAAACAAAGAGCGTAAATTTGTCATCAGTGGAGAATACCTTAATATAGTTAAAGCCTATCAGGAGTTACGTCCCACTAATGTTTCAACGTTTGGATGAATATGTCAACTCAGCTGAAGCCGCACTCAGATCTTAATAATGCACGAAACTCAAGCATGAGTCGAGTCTCTCCAACTTTTACTCCACAACAATCAACTCAAAATATTACACACACATCCCAATCACAGAGAACCGAAATAAAATTGCCCGGGAAAAACATATCACTAAACATTCAAAATTGCTCTAACTGCACATTTAATTTTTAATAAAATTTCTGAAAATTGTCTAATTTTGAATTGTTTTATTTTCTCGCAATCGAAGTGAAAAGTAGAGTGTTTTACTCGGGCCAAAACCACCCATTATAACTCGGTCTTGTCATCCTCCCTCGCTACGCTCGGGAGTATAACAACCTCGTATATAATGGGATGGTTTAGTCCCTTGTAAAACAATCTACTATTATCTCAAAATAGCCCGTTATCCCTTGCCTCGCCAGCCCTGTGTCAGCGTCTCCGGATCTAGCACCAGCTTTGTCTCTAGTCTTTGTTCTTGATATAGCGACCTTCATAATCATGAACCAACAAAATTCAAGAGAATATTATCCCAGTGCGAGTAACGTACTTTAAAGAAAGTAGCTAAAATCAAAGAGCAATAAATTACAGTCCAAACTTTTTTCGTAGGCAAAATAATGATCTGGCTTTGTTGTATTGTTGTGTGTGTCAGCTGGTCTCGTCTGTCTTAGGTGACCATTTTAAACCTAAGACGTTGGTTTCATTGTGAAAATCAAGGCTAGATGTTTCTGATAGATCAGAAAGTAATTGGGGACAATGCGGTATTTCCTCAATGGGAAACACGCAGAGTGCAATATTTTAGTTACATTTAGATAGATATGTTTTAGTTCGTTTTCAGTGGAACACCCTGTATTTAAATCATCGACATAGAAGTCATTTTTTATTGCGTTCGCAATGGTTGGATCCTGGTATTCATCAGCTAGCTGAACAAGACACCTCGTGCTCAGAAAGGCAGCGGAAGTCATGCCGTGGGTAAGAACTTGAAGCTGCTTAATGCCTTCCGGGTCATCGACTTCATTTCTTCACAGTATCAGCTGCAAGTGTCGTTGCGATTCATATAAAATTGTAAGTTAATTGTGCACTCTGACCGTATACAATCCAGCAATCACCAGTTCAAACCACAGCTGCCGCAGAGCCAGCGGCGAGACGAACAGCACAATACGACACGGCAGAACACTGCCGCACGGCACAGCACAGCACGCCGTCAGCAAGACCAGCTACGTCGAAAAGGACGCAGCCGAAGCGCGAAGAGGGTTCAGGATATCAAGCCTGGAATAAGTCGGCAAAAGCGTTGAAATAAAATGCTAAGAGTGCACGAAATGTGGGTCTTAAAGTGAAGCACTTGCCCCACCTTACATAAAACAATATAAATATATCGAAATGGAAGACATCGGCCTGGAAAAATAATAAGCCGTTTTGTTTCAGAGATTATCATTATTATTAAAGTGTCTGGCTAGCTTACCTGAAAGTTCATTAGGTACCTAATTTACAAAGTAAAATGAAATTGAATCTAAATGAGTTTTAGCTTGAAATAATATACCTAATTGTTTTGCCAACTCAAATTCTGCTGAGTCAATACAGATTAGGTCCTGTCATGCTTTTAATTGGTTTTTGGTTCTAACAAATGAATTCCTAAGTTTTAGGGTTGGTTTGTCTACAAGCTTACCTATTCCATTTTAAAGTTTACTCTATTTAGGAATTAATTGCAACGGTCCATTTAAAATGATTGTGTGATGAGTTGTTGTATATACATAATTTAAGTTAATTTTTAATAGTCTCATAAAAATTTTATCCTCGAGGAATTTATATATACGTCGTAAAACGTATCTAAAACATGATCACTTGATAAATTGCAATAGGTGTTGTATGATAAACGATGGAATTATTTAGTATAAATTAATTTAAATTTTACATAATGCTGGAAAATTCACACAACATTATCTAGCCCCAAGCTAAGCAGAGCTTGTGGGATGGGTACTAGATAACTGATATACATAATATAATACAATACATAGATCGATTTTTTTCTCATTATTTTATTTGCTTTTATCTCTTAATATCGCCTATAATCCCCACGCTCGGCATGCGGGTTGGGAATCGCAGTTCAGTTCTTCAGATCTATTCTGCAAGAGGCGCTGCTGCCCACCCCCCGGTGTATGTCCCTTAGTCTCCTCTAACGACACCCACGGGAAGTGTTGGGGTAGTGCAAATTCTAAGCTGGCTGCTTGTTGCTGATTGACATTCACAGTGATTAAAATATGAAACCAAATGATATGCCTGAAGCAGTAACAAGCCAATTTTAGACGTAAACTCTACGCAGTTAGGATTATGTATTTTTAGGGTTCCGTAACCAAAGGGTGAAAATGGAACCCTATTACCTCCGCGCTGTCTGCCCGTCTGTCCGCCAGTCCGTCAGCGAGCTGTATCTCATGAACCTTAAAAGGTAGATAGTTGAAATTTTGCTGCTATAACAATAAATAATAATATCCGATACAAAAACGTAATTTTTTTGGCAATTTTTGATCTTGTGTTGTGGAGGCTGTATCTCTTGAACCGTAATAGGCAGACAGTCAATTTGACAGGGTATAGATCACTATTGCCACTATAACAAAAAATAATAAAAATGAAATAAATTTAATAATGACCCCTTCATTATTAAATTTATTTCAGTGTCCATACCAAGTTGAATACCGATGACTTAATGAAGTAAAGCAATATCAGGCGCGGTCAGAATTTGGTACTAAGCTTTTTTTTTTTTTTTTTTTTTTTAAATTTAAATTCAACAGTTTTTAAATATTATTTAACCAATAAAATGACTATCTGACTAGATAGTCATATTATGTCAGTCGTGTTGCATGAGCATGAAACGACACGACCGTGCCTACGCACGGCCGAGTAACCGTAGATTTTTACGGTGAAAAAAAAAACAAACGCCTTAACGCTGGTCAGTTTTTGGTGATGTGCATTTATGACGGAAAACCAATACGTATAAAACCAGGTGTTAGTTAGCCGGTCATTTTGTCTCTTCTTTTATTAGTCCCGCGAAGCGAAATGTTATTTTTCTGAATTCAAGTTGATGTTTAGTCACGTCTTATCAAATTCAATTTGAGCACGTGCTCCGTATTAAAATCTAGTTAGGAGATAGGCCTCAAGTTGACCGACTAAATATTTTATTCATGACCGTAGGTGCCTGAAAATTTAATTTCAAACTTCGACGTAAATTACTGAAAATTCGCATAAATGTCGGGACGCTCAAATCTGTTTTTCTTTTCGTTGGTTAAAAGATACCCAGTTATGATTATTTTAAAGGAACTATGACTTTCGTAACTATCTCACTAATTTACACTTATATTGTAAAAAGGAAAGATTTGTATTTTTGAATGTAATGAATAAACTTCAAAACAACTCAACAAAATTTTTTGAAATCGGTCTGATTTCAAAAAATCTTTTGCCGTTACAAAGCTAAGCAAAGGCAAAATCTCTAGATGAATATTTTAATGTAAAGTTATCCAAGATATTAATTAAAATTTTCCACATCCGGTCGTTCGGTACAGGTGCGTTACAAAAATATAATAATGGTGTGACATGATTTATTTTAAAGCCCATTGACTTTTGGTCCCTATACCCAAATACACCGATTTTGGTCGCCGGGTGTCGACGCCATAAATATTTTCACCACAAGGAAATCTTGCTCGAAATTGTTTTGTATTATGAATTTTTTTAAGAGCTTAGAATTTCATTGGCATCTACTTGAATTGGTTCAGTTTACAGTCATACGAAAATACTTATTTTACCTGACTGTACTCAACAGCTTCAATAATTTAATGGTGTCCGAATCGACAGTAAAAAGAATATAACACTGTGTCCTAATAAATTTTGTCCGTATCGTCAGCAACTCTAAAATACTCCCAACTATTAATATTATCTAGCACAATAGAACTTATGGCTCTGTCTACACTAATAATGATATTTTAAAGTGTAGAGTTTTGTTTGTTTCTTTGAATTGAACAGGCGCCGAAACTACTGGACTGATTTAAACTATTCTTTCTCCATTAGAATCCTACATTATCCCTGATGAACATAAGCAATAGAATACCTGTGCGAAGCCAGGGCGGACCGCTAGTTTATTATAATTTGCGTACACTAATTTTGTCTTTTGTTTTAGAGATTTTAGAGTAGTTAAGTAGACTACGTCCATGGGATGACGATCAGTGAATTATTACTTGCAGTTGCCGTATACGAAAAGCTGAACAAGGCGCTGTGAAGCCTCCGGCACAAAGAAAAAGACAACTCGCGAAAATGATCTTTGTATACTATAATCAGTACACAAAGATTATTTTCGCAATATCCATAAAGACTTTTCCAGTACCTAACTTTCCAGGTAATTCCGAAAAGCGATTTTAAAACGCGTGTTATAGATCGTTCCTTTTAATAATTTACATTAAATTTTGGGTACGCTACAACCCATGTTTTGATAATGTTACATCGTCAATCTAACTAACCCGTACCATGATCCGGACCAAATACGAGTTAAATTGTAAAAAAACGGCCAAGTGAGAGTCGAACTTGTTTCCGTGCCACAATCTACTACTACGACTAATTATTATTAATCGACTTTTTGGCTTTGCTGTAGTCTCAGATTGAAGTACAAATTATGAAATTTTTTATTTGACCTGGGGTGAAAAATAACCCGTGATGTTAACATCACAGCGAATTTTTCTAAAAACGACTTAGCTTACAAGCTGAAGATGGCTTAGAAGTAGAGTCCCGTTGACACCCTATCGATACGGAACCCTAGAAAGGTTTGAACGGTAATTCGAAGCAAATGGGTCGGAATCACGAGAGAACGGATTCAAAACGAGCTTTTTTCTGTTGTGTTATTTTTAAGGCGACGTGTGTGTTTATTTTGACCATCGTCGTTGTGAATCCTCTTTGGAAAGACTTCGATCAATTTAGTAGGTTTTAATATAAATACCGAAACAGGAAAATAAGGTTGTAAGAATATATTTATACGCTGGTTAAGCGTATTATACATTTTTTATCTTAAGTTTTTCTCATTACACATTATGTAGATACCTACTAGGTACCTACATAATGTGTGTCGCAGCCGGATCATAGAATCAGCCCGTTTGTAGAATAGCTTGGCCGATTGCAACGGCGCAATTAAATTAATTGCTTATGCCGATAGTTGAATGTCGATCGATTAACACTGATGATGGTATACCGCGTTCGTCCCACTTACCTCGGCCCAAAAGAATTCCAAACACGGAAAATCAAATTTAACGCTAAAATCGTTCCAGTTTCGTCCCATTTAAAGTTTTCGAACTGAAAAGTAGTAAAAGTACTGTCGTCCACACACATTTCATGCAAGAATCTTGATTTGGATGATCAACATTCCACAATATGGCAAGGCGTCGCTTAGCCATCTCGTCCAATGAAAAAAACTAGGTAGGTGCGTTATTCCTCAAAAATCACCGTTTTGCAACCATGGCTCTGTAAGGGTTAATATAAATATATGTTTCCGTGTTCTTTAATCTAAAATGGTCCTACCATCCGGTGGCGACATAAACATATAAAATTCAAAAGGGATGATGATTGTGATATTTGATATATTCCCAACCACCCCATTAACCTCCCCATCAATGGGGCGGTTGGGACAAAAAAATTCCCATCTGCCCCATTACAAAAGTCAATGGGGTGGATGGCATTTTCTGCCCCATTAACTTTTTAGATAGAAAGAATAAAAATATTAAATCTCGCTATTCATATATTTATTAGATATATGATCACGATCATGTTAAGGTACTTAACATGATCGTGATCATGTTAAGGTGCTTCCTCTAACTCTTCATAATGCACCAGCATCTCAGTATTCTAGTACTCTACTAAACTAAAACTAAAATGCTCGAACAAAATCGGCAAATTGTACCGAAAAGTTAAACCCTTAAGTAAAGGCCGAAGAGAAGAGCTTTGTAAAGTATCCAAATAAGTGGGGTCATGCGAAATAATTATCCACTTACGGACCTTACGGACGGACCTTCTTTACCAACCGTATAAGAGTATTTATCCAAACACGACTGATACATTACCTGTTTAGAAATATTTAGAAGTGTAATGATGCTTGATAACGAAGTTCGTTCTTGTTAGGCCACGTTTTGCGACATGTTGCTCAATTTGCAACTGAAAACATTGCTATGTTTATTGAACACAAATTATAAAAAAACACGTTTTGTAACTCTATTTTATTAACATTAATTGATGCCATACTTTACAAATCTTATAAGCGTTTTTTAGGGTTCCGTACCCAAAGGGTAAAAACGGGACCCTATTACTAAGACTTCGCTGTCCGTCTGTCCGTCTGTGACTAGGCTGTATCACATGAACCGTGATAGTTAGACAGTTGAAATTTTCACAGATGATGTATTTCTGTTGCCGCTATAACAACAAATACTAAAAAACAGAATATAATAAATATTTAAGGGGGCTCCCATACAACAAGCGTATTTTTTTTGCCGTTATTAGATAATAACACGGATCCCTTCGTGCGCGAGTCCAACTCGTACTGGGCCGGTTTTATTCTCATTTAAAATGTATTTAATAGACAAATAATTGCATGTCCCTAACTTTTAGGCTGCTCGGCTCGCGCGTGCTTGCTCCGTCAAGTGGCAAGGCGTTCAGAACGTTTCGCGCGCGAGTGGAAGGGCAAATTACATTGTTACTCATTTTGTATGTACCATCTTCTCCACATGTAATTGCAATAAATATACTTTTACTTTTTTTTACTTGTTACAAAACGTTGCTAAGCAAAAAGTAACTTAAATGTCATCTACACAAAGTATTAGAAACTTTGGTAGCAAGTATCAACGTGCCCTTTGATCATTGTTGTTAACTTGCCATAGATTAACAAACTTTTTGATCTTACTATTTATTATTTATTTATTTATCATTGGGATAGATATGGTTTACTGGGGCGGGCGGCACCTCGCCCGGATAGACCGAAACTGTGGAGAAAATTCATTATTTTACGATTCTACCAACTCGTATTGTAAACATTTCCCTGATTTAATGATTCCTGTTTTAAAATAAATGAAGGTAACAACCAAAAAGCATAAAACAGAAGGATGACCGCGGTCGCTGTCCCCTGCTTGTATCGAAACCAATTTTCAGCCTGAGAGATCTCAAATACTTCAATCTAATGCCTAAGTAAACTAGCTAACTTGTAAGCAGACTTCTGTAGACTCAAAAACAGGCATAGAAGCAAAGTTGACTGGAGCCAATGCACTTGACCGTCTGGGAGTGCTTTAAGCCGCTTATTCGTTTCCTTTATAATGTTTGTTGTCCGCTCGAACTTCAAAGAAGCTTGAAGTGAGCGAAGCGAGAAATCGCAGTTCGAAAGGATTTACTTAAAATGTTTGCATACACTTGCAAAGTCCCAAATAACTGGTACCTAAGTTTCTACAATCCATGTAGGTACAGTCTGCGAAAAATCGAGATTATAGTTCTAAGATTAACGATTCTAAGAATTCCTAAGATTTTATTTATTCTGAAACTTAACGAACTTATTTCACGAATATGGTTTTAAGATCTCTTGATCGGACAATCTAAACTTTTCTTATCTGATAATAGTCAGACGCCGAGAATTCACAAAATGGCACGGATAAGAACAAATACCACGGAATACAATAAAAACTTTTTAAGGGCACCATTTGGTCTGCGTCTTCGCTGAAAAACTGGTGCAGTGATATTTCACTGAAACATTTTCTTTTCTGCTTTGCTAACTGTACAAAATCCTATAAACTACTTGAAAGTGGACGCACCGTTGCAATCTCTTACGGTAACACGTCTTTTAAAATGTGTATAATAGTGGCTAGAAGCCCGAAGACGAATCATCATCATCATAACCATCAGCCTATATTAGTCCACTGCTATATACTGCTATAGGCCTCCCCTAATGAGCGCCCTAGCGCCTTGTCTTCAGTATGCCGCACATAGCATCTGCCAGCAGTATTTCACAAATCGTCATCCCACCTGGTCGGTGGGCGTCCTACACTACGTTTGCCGAGTCGCAGTCTCCACTCAACGTAACCCACACAAACACGTTTACCCCAGCGGTTCTTCTCGGGATATGGCCAGCCCACTACCACTTCAGCTTGCTAATCCTTTGAGCTATATCGACAACCTTGGTTCTCTGTCGGATGTATTCGTTTCGAATCCTGTCCTTCAGAGAAACTCAGAGCATAGCTCTCTTCATAGCTCGCTGGGCGACGCGAAGACGAATAATACATTCTAAATGGAACAAATCATCACAAATATCACAAATAAACGGATGAACGGACGCCTTAGAGGTACAACAAATGCATTTTTCCTCGGTTCTATGACAATAATGCCCGTGCATCAGTTAATACGTAGTTTAATGATCAGTATGGTTTTATTTATATTTTCGAAAAATTTATGTCAAGAATAAAAAAAACACCGTGCTCTTGTTACACCCGTATAGAGAGCATTGTCCGAAGCAAAGGAGAAATATGAATCAAAATGATCCAGACATAAACAAAAATAAAAATATAATGAGTCATCATTTAAGTTTATTAAAAGTTAGTTCGCAATTTGTAACTCAAAC
Organism: Eupithecia exiguata; assembly: GCA_947086465.1. Lineage (NCBI taxonomy): Eukaryota > Metazoa > Arthropoda > Insecta > Lepidoptera > Geometridae > Eupithecia > Eupithecia exiguata. The sequence goes on along the minus strand of OX352233.1, from coordinate 2,783,128 downwards.
AGCTTAATTTGTTTACACGCGATCACGTCTGCGATCTAAAATGGAAAATTATAATTTTAATGTTTACTCAGATAAAAGTGGTAGACAAAGTCACAACAATAATTCCACTAATGTTGTAAATGTGAAAGTTTGGATGGATGGATGGATGATAGATAGATAGAAGATATTTTATTTACCTTACAACTACTATACACAACAACCTTAAGAACTATGTTAATTAAAACTACTTAAGAAAAAAAATTGATTTTTTTGAACAAAAGTGTTAATTTTATAGTCAGTTAATAGCCTTTGTCATGCAGTGATAGATTTTGTCCTCAACCAAGGTTGTCGACATAGCTCAAAGGATTAGCAAGCTGAAGTGGCAGTGAGCTGGCCATATCGCGAGAAGAACCGACAACCGCTGGGGTAAACGTGTTCTTGAGTAGAGACCGCGAATCGGCAAACGTAGTGTAGGACGCCCTCCGACCAGGTGGGATGACGATTTGCGAAAGACTGCTGGCAGATGCTGGATGCGGCAAGCTGAAGACAGGGCGCTATGGCGCTCATTAGGGGAGGCCTATGTCCAGCAGTGGACTGATATAGGCTGATGATAATGATGATAGATTTTGTCAGAACTTGACATATATTTTTCGTCCTGATCAACGTTTTTTTATCACTGAAGAAGGTTGAAAGTTTATTTTTAGCAGCATCCATCAACTTCCCATGCATAATTCCGAGAGTTTCAGATTTGTCCGTAAATTATTCAGTGTAATGACAGCTTTATGCAAAACAAAAGCTGGCGATGAGATGCAGTGACGTCACGACCTTCGAGAGCAAGTCAAAGAGAAAGTAAAAGTTTTGAAGCAATAAATTTAAGCATCATCATCGTAATCATCATTACCCATATAAGTCCACTAACGGACCTCTCCCAATGAGCGAAACAGCGCCCTGTCTTCAGCTTGCCGCATCCAGCATCTGCCTGCAGTCTTTTGCTCGTCATCCCACCTGGCCGGAGGACATCATACACGACAACTGTATACAATCTGGTCTCCCCTGGCTTACCCAGATTCCCGGTTGAGGCTAAGGGTGCAACCGCCTTCATTACGCGACAAAGCACAGCCGTATTCAAAGTATCCGAGCGCGCCTAAACAAAGCTAGCTATGAATAAGGGATGCGACCCTCACAATAGCCGGCCGGGCACTCTTTATTACCTTCTAGCTCATTTCCTATTTTTCAGACTTGGATGCGCGTAGGAAAAATACAATTTATTTGCATAGCTAAAATGCTCAAAGTTTGTTAATCGTGCAAAAGGTTTTTTTTGGCTGTGTTCTCAGACGCGCAGTGCGAAGCGAAGAAGTGTAGTATGAATAAAATTGGAAGCTGAAGTGGCAGTGGGCTGGCCATATCTCGAGAAGAACTGACAACCGCTGGGTAAACGTGTTCTAGAGTGGATACCGCGACTCGGCAAACGTAGTGTAGGACGCCCTCCGACTAGGTGAGATGATGATTTGCGAAAGACTGCTGGCAGATACTGGATGCGTCAAGCTGAAGACAGGGCGCTATGGCGCTTATTAGGGGAGGCCTATGTCCAACAGTGGACTTCTGTAGGCTGATGATGATGATGAAAATTGGAATTGAAATCAACTTTTCACAGACTCGCAATTATTGATAAATATTTTTGAGAAAAGTGTAACATTGAAACCAAAACGAAAACAATATGAAAGCTATCGAATTGCAGACATAAAAAATATTCCTTGTTGATTTTATGAGTTGAGCAATGGGAACCAAAATAAGTTTGATAAAGAAAGGCCCCGTTGCGCAAATTGCTCAACTAAGTTACGCAATTTAAGTTGCACAAAAGGGACCTCGCGAAAAATCAAAATATGAACCTAAAATCATGTTCTAATTTTTACATTTTCTTTCTTGTGAAAAATCTAAGCACAAAAGAGATAACTACAAGCTATAAAAGATCCCCAGTCCGTTCCCAATATAAACTGTTGCCTTCCAGTTTATTAGCCTGTAGAACCATTGGTATTTGCTTCCATATTGCCTTGTATTCGAAAAACGGGACTAGAACTCCCACTGAATTATGCATTGGTTCAAGCTTTTGGGCTTTCTACTACTGAACTAATTTTCTACCTGTAGCATTCGGAACAGAACTGCCTGAGTGCCCGAGTTTGGAACAATGAGCGAGAAGAAAAACGTAATGACTATAGATGCCGACCAAGAAGCTTATGTGATATCACAAGATAAAAACTTTTGGTGCCGACAGAGTATCGGTATAATTACAATTAAAGAAGTTTTGATAACGTAGGTACTGTAGGTACCTACAGTACCTACGTTATATACTTTATATACCTTTATATATAGTATATAATATATATATATATACCCTTTTAAGAAAGAAGTTTTTAATTTAGTATTTTTAATCGATGTAAATATACTATCTTCATGACAAGAGTGAATAGGTATCTTCTAGACCTTCGTGATACATCGTCGGCCGCATCTCGACTTTCCATCAGGTGAAATTGAGGTCAAACGAAGGTCTATAGACTATAAAAAAAAACAAATTCAAAAAATTCTTTGCATCAAATAAGTTGCCTTTTAATTATGAAAATTGTAACCTACCTACTTTTACGGCGATAACTATAAAAGTATAATCTAAGGTTATTTTCGCGAGAACTCATAATAAAACACTGTTTTAACCGAATTGATCGCGTATATTTGTATTTGGTTTATGACCTGACGTTTCGGAGGCTTTTCAGCTTCCATGGTCACAGGCAGACTGAGGTGACATTTGTCTTTACGAACCTTTCCTGATCTCTATATGCCTAATTCGATATAATTTGTACCTAATTTTACTTGACGAGAAACTGATAACACCTAACTAGTTTAATAGATTTAACTATTGTTATTGTGTATTTCTTTTTCAATAAATATTTTCATTTCATTTCATTTCATTCATTTACAAGTAATTTGAATTTTGATTTTTATTTTGAAATATCTACCGTCAAACTATAAAAGCTTAATTATCTTATTACTTTTGGTGAACATAGACTTGCTATATCTCCTATGGTCGTCGATTTATCCGTCAAATGACCGATTTGGATCATTATTTTGTAATTGTATAATAGAAGATGAACCCAAGATACTCCCATAAAATTTTATTCCCTAGCTATATAAACCTCACAACGATATGCTTAGGGGCTAAGTTTTAAGTTCTTTAACCTATCAAAATTCCACTGAAGATAGACATTTGTTTAACATCTTTTGGGCACAAACGAGCGATGGATACATTGGAATAATAGGGAAATTCGAATATGGAAAGACTTTTGTAAATAGGGATTTACAAAGGTCTTTTCCCAATCGAACTTCTCGTGAAAAATAGGGATCGAACTTCCTTATGGAGGAAGTTCCCTATGCGGAGTCGTGGTCTCCACTCAAGAATACGTTTACCCCATAGCGAAATTCAATTGGGAAAAGACTTTTGTAAATAGGGATTTACAAAGGTCTTTTCCCAATCGAACTTCTCTACAATTCCCTCCCATTCCTTCCGTACAATCCCTACTTCACTATTGCCTCTATAAGTCCTTACTTATAAAGGGAATAGTAGGTATATTAAGGTTGAAAATTGACAACTGGAAATCTAATCAGCGTCACCCATTCACCACATTTCCCGCGAAACAGGAACCTCCTGGGAAAACACCACGTGTGCACTTTGTTCACAGGATTTACTTAGTAACTCATCCTGTTCAATCATAGATTTCCTTGTAAATTCCTCTCCAAATAAGTAGGCAGGTATTGAACATTGGTATGCAACACAAAATATGCTGAAGTCCATGCATGCCTCCCATAAACGAGGAGGTTTTCGTTATAATCACCACGCTGCTGGGCGGGCGAATTGTAGATCACAACAGAGATATTAAAACTAATAAAAAAATAAAATAAATTTATTCAAAAACAATTAAGGACTAAATGGATTACAAGAGTCAATTGTCTTATATTCATAAGGTCTTAAATAATACAATTAAAAAACTAATAATATTAATAATGCTGGACCATTCACACAGCATTATCTAGCCCCAAGCTAAGCAGAGCTTGTGTTATGGGTACTAGATAACTGATAGGTATACATAAATAATACAATACAAAGATATACATTTTTTATTATTAATATATATATAATATTATACATAGAAAACGACCAAAACACCCGGAACAAATATCTGTAGATCTACAACTACAACCATTAGTCCCGAGTCGGGAATCGAACCCGCAACAGAGAACACCCACAGAAAGAGTTGGTGTGGTGCAAATTCTAAGGCCATTCTTAGCCATGTCGTGCCTTATGGCTAACAGATTCAGATTCAGATTCAGAACACTATATCAAATCAATACATTCGTCGACTTCTAAGGTTTGTACTTGAAGGAGCTTTCGAAACGTGTTAATATTCAGCAATTTCTGAGCGAAGACAGTAGGTTAGGTACCTACTGTTATAAAATCAATATTGATTGTTTTCAATGAAAGATTGAAGCGAACAAAATCGATAACATTTTGTTTCTTGTTTGATAATACTATTCATAAAGATGTGTATGTATAAAATTTTACTTGTCTAAGTGCTTTTTTGTAAGCCTAAAGAAATAAATTTATTGACTTTTGACTTTTGAATGCACTGTTTTAGGGTACCTACTTTTTAGACACCTAGTTATTAACCTTTTTGCACATGACACACATTACACATGAGAAAAAATTTAAGAATCTAAACAGCACCGCGTCGCATCGCACAACCTCATTGTGACTGCTGACGCCATGTAACGCGCCATGTACGAAGGATACGTTGACGTAGTACAAGCTACGAAATACATTACCTAATCTGTGGTACAAGTACCGAATCTGTTCAAAGTTACTAATTGCTTCTAAATCCTCTTCGTGAGTCGGCGACTGTCTTTGTCTTCAATTCGAATTCGCTTCGAAGCATTTGCTTTCTAAGGGTCTGATCACATTTACAAATGCAGTATCGTCAAAACAGCTATAAGTTAACGATCATAGGTGTAAAATGGCACTCGGCTCGGCGACACGACAGTTTTGGGTGCCACGTTACGGCGTTTATTTTTTCAGCAAAACCAGTGTTTTGTCTTGAAATTATTAAAAAAATATAATGTCAATAATTTAAAACTTCAAAACAATAACTATAATGTAAGAAACACGCAAAAGAATTCGAATATGAAGATAAAAGTCTGTTTTATTTAAATAACAAAATTTTGGAAACGCAAATAATCGTAGAATAAAGATTATCCCCTCGGGCTGAATCATACCCTTTCAGCTTATGTAGTACCTACACATGTTCCGTGGCACCTGTATTATCACATCAGGGGCAGTATATATCCTTGCTCTGAGAGCAGCTTCTTAATTCAATACACAAAGATTAGGCTTCTAGCCAACAGACAGTGGTCTGCAATAAATCCGCCCAAGAATTTGCGGTAGTAAAAGTAAAGAAAGACGCAGGATCTTGTACCTCTACAAAACATTTCAAGGGGCCTATTATTTTCCTTTCAACGCTAAGGTCTATTGTGCTTTATATCTATTTTATTTAACCCTTAAAGTACCGTAAAAATCTATGTGCTGTTTATGGTTTCGTTTACTATGATCATAATTTTAAAGCATATTAATTCAACGTTACAATCATACAATACAAAAACACTTTATTGTACACCAGAAAAAGAACATAACAAAAGACATTACATGATGTTACATCGTATGTTTAATGGATTTATATACTCGATTTTGTTATTTGTGTTATGCTGTTTTATACCTACTGTAGTATTGAGAACTGCGGGTAACCGTAGATTGGAAAATACGTCGGAAATCCGTTTCTTAAACAAAGTTGACGATTGCATTTGAATCTTCATAGCATATAATTCCAATGGACAAACGTGAGGAACATTTCAGAGATAAGTTATTCCTGTAATCTTATAAACTGCATCAAGACTACTTGTGATGCAGAAGACCGAAGAAATGCCATAGCCTAGGAATTTACAAGCAAATGGAGCAGAATACAAAATGTAGTAGATATACAGTTTAGAACTTTATGTCTTATATTTCAGGTTTGTATCTGGTTTACGTCTTAGAGATCAAGGAACATCTTTATTTACAATGAAAATTATAATCAAATAATAGAATTCAATTAAAACTAGTATTTACAATTGAAACAATTAAGCTAACTGCAGACTGTTGCAAACAGTCTACAGGTAGCTCAACTGATCCATATCAATACCAAGTCGGAAGCTTGCCCAGGACGCTAGCTGCATTACTAATTTTATCACAGATTGTTATTCACTGGCTGGTTGGAAACGTAGTATCATAAAACCAATTCGAACTGGCTGTGAATTTCCAAATCATTAAACCTAATTTGGAAAATACCCAAACTATTTTTTTTTAAGAACACTGAAGAATATTATTCCACTTGATGACAAATTAAATTAGGTAAAGAAAATCAACTATTAACACTTTATTTCATATTTGATCATAACATTGTTTAAAATGAACGGGATATTTACCATGATTCAATTTTTGAGTTTTAAAAGACAAAGAATGAGGGTAGATCGGTATGTCTGCCAATAAAAACCAACTCGCAGTGACTTTAGTTCTTCCGTGATCATGGCGCATGAAACTGTGCCGAAATATTGGAAAACTCAAAAATTGAATCATGGTAAATATCCTGTTCTAAATGATTTCTATAGTAATAACCATGATAGTTTCAAAAGTTTTATTGTTTAAAATTTTACTATTTACTATATTTGTACACAGTCAGCTTGCCAAGGCATTTTCTACCTACCAACCAATATCTGCCCACAGGCTAAATTCCAACTAAAATTAATAGAAATAGTCGCGACATCAGTTTCGAAAAACTAAAGTTTCGGAACTGATGCCGCAAGATTTTCAATCAACGTTAGAAAAAAGCATAAAACTGTTGTACTGGTAGTAAAAAGTAACCCACAGTGAAGTACAAAGGGTGATTGTTGTTGCTTCATCTTTTGCCCTTTTAATATTTGTAACACACGGTCAGAACCTTCTTAATAGATCAACCATTCGAACAAATACTTTATTTTATTAGTTTTTAACGTGAACACACATCTTTTCTGAACCGAACGTGCTGACCTCAGCACGTTCGGTTCAGAAAAGATGTGTGCCGCAAAAATAACTAGAATTTTAGAATTCGTACATTAACCTCGTCGCTCTCTTATCAAATCTTTTTGCGTTTGGTTCAGATGGAATAAGCGCCATGGCAGTTTTCTACCACCATATTGTGTCTATGATCAAGACATAGCTTGGTAGAAATAGTTCTAGCAAGCTATGTCATGGTGGAAAGCCTATCTTTACTCGCTCTGGTATCATAAAACGCACGACGACCTCACGAAGCCCCAAAAACATTTGCTCTACGATCTTTAATTTTCTCTACGGTTGATTTACCCACATATTCTGGCATTGGTTTGTTGGCAAGTTTGACTGAAGCGACCGTGTATTAAGCTAAGGGTCTTAATAACCCTTACTCAAGGGACCGGACTTGTTGTAAAATGGCTGTAGTTAAACGACCTTTGTCGTCGAACGTTCTTCCGACCCTATTATTTATAAGCAAGTTTCCAAGTTCAGCACATTAGCTACAACTAGCTATTAGTTATGTCACTCGCTGGACCGTATTAGAACTGGTAGAGCAGACATTAGTAAGTAGGCTATTTCGAAGTAAGTAGTTTATGAGACTATTCTCATTTCGGAGTTTCGGAGGCTTTTCAGCTTCCATGGTCACAGGCAGACTGAGGTGACATTTGTCTTTACAAGTAATTTGAATTTTGCATATCTACCGTCAATTATACAACTTTAATTAATCAATCCGGTTAAAACAGTGTTTTATTATGAGTTCTCGCGAAAATAACCTTAGAATATACTAGACTATTCTCATGTAAATACACTAACTGGTGTGCCTGTATCTGGCAAGCAAGTAGGTGGCAAGCAATTTGATTTATTAGCATGCGGTATGAAGGTGACGTGGGGGGCTGCAAAACCAGCTAGCTAGACACATGCCACTAGTGGCATGCCTAGCTATCCTGCGTTCACACGTTGAATTGCCTGAATCTTGTCGCCGTTGGTGCACCTTTTTCTTCTGACGCGTATCAGCTTGAAACGGGAACTAGAATTAAAAGTGTGCCAGCTTCAGTCATATGTACAAATGCAGCAAACGAGTGGTCCGTGAGCTGCCAGTCATCTGATGCCTTCAATATTAAATACATCTTAACATTACAAGTTAAGGTGGTGATATAATATGACGTCCTATTGTGAAAAGAGTAGGCATAGGATTTCGCGTCTATAGGAGTGGGACAGAGCAGAGCAGCGTAAGCGCAAAAATCAAGATTTTGCTGGTTATCTATTATTTAGGACATTTATTTGCAAAAATAAACCAAATGTTCCCATTGGTATTTTATTATTTAATACAATGATGGCAATTAAGAAATCTCGTTACTGATAGTTTAGGAGAAAAACGGTTTTAATTAAGAAAACAGCTTTGCAGAATCATTTGTGATGTCAAAATATAGTATATTCTAAGGTTATTTTCCCGAGAACAAACATACAAAATACAACAAACAACAATACATATAAAATATACGCGATCAATCCGGTTAAAACAGTGTTTTATTATATTCAAAATAGTTCATTTTTTTTTCATTTTTGAAACGAAGGGTATTTGATAAGGATAACGGAGAAAAAAGCTTTTAATGTAACCCACCTCACGTCAATTTAAGCGGTGCTCTACAGATGAGCGACAACTTACCCTTCTAAAATTACCTACATTGCTTCGAAAAAGTACTCGTTCTGCTTTCAAAAAGTGGCGTTTTAGTAACAAATCAGATAATTTTTAAAATAATGCGGGACAACCTCGCTTTCCAAAAACTTTTGTTCTAGTTGCTGTGAAAAAAACCCGTAAAAAACGCTATCGAAACAATTCGTCTCCATCAGCCGAAAATCCTGTTTATACTCGCAGAGTGGGGTTTGCTGGCTGAATAAATAAATAAAATAAACAGAAGCCTCTGAAAAGCAGCATTCATTATTAAAAAACAGAACCTAATTTCCGAGCATATGAAACTGAGCATGAACTTTATCTAAACTTGATTTGACTATCAAGTTTATGAACAACCTCTCCACAGACGAAAAACACTACAATAAGAATTCCAAAAAGTCTCACTGTTGAGCCCCCTTGATCCATCTATGTCGCGGTCATAATACTAACAAGCCTAACCCACATTCTACACAAGTGTCCATGATTTTTTATTATAATAGTGCTTACCGCACTTTGGGTATCTCTAAGAAATGAAATAAGTTCCCAAAAATTTCCGGTTTTAGAGTGGGGCGCGGGTTCGAGTCCCGCCGAAACCGGAAATTTTTGGGAACTTATTTCATTTCTTAAGTGTCCATGATACCTTAATAAGCCAAAATTAACTTTGGAACGGTAAATTTTAATATAATTGATCTCTCGGATGTAATAAAGGTTTTCCGTCATATGAAAGGCCCCGTCTTCTTGAAACTTCCACCCTACACTGCTGGTCCCAAATGCCGTCGTAAACATTAAAGGTTCCGAGTGAGGTGGTTCGATTCGTTTACGTTCTGTTGTTGATTTGGTTCAATCTACTACGTAAATACGACGCAAAACCAATTATTCTAATACCTAAGTCATAAATAAACATTTTATCAGAAATCGAACAGACCAATAGCAAAATCCTGCCAAAATTGAAAATTTTTGGGACCTAATTTAATTTCTTAATAGCTTTTACAATTTAATAACTTTTCAAACTATCATGGTTATTAAAAGTAAAGTATATGTATTCCGTGAATGGCATAAAACTGTGCTGAAATATTGGAGAGCTCAAAACTGAAATCGTGGTAAACATCCCGTTTTAAATAAATAAATAAATAAATAAATAAATAAATAAATAATGCTGGACAATTCACACAGCATTATCTAGCCCCAAGCTAAGCAGAGCTTGTGTTATGGGTACTAGATCACTGATATACGTAATACAATACATTACATAGATAGATATTTTTTATTATACATAGAAAACGACCAGAACACCCTGAACAAATGTCTGCAGATCGTACACACATTTGTCCCGAGGCGGGAATCGAACCCGCAACCTCCTGCGTCGCAGGCAGGCCTTCGCCCACCGCGCCACAGAGGTCGTCAAATGACTTTAATATCAAAGAAATTACCTTTCTTATGACCTCTACTTAGTTTGGTTTAGAAGTTGGAGGAGTGGTAGAGTAGAAGTAAATTAGTCAATTTTGAGAATTCTGTACAAACCTTAAAATTATTGGCCTAAGTTGGGTACATTACATCACCCGTCCCGTTATCCATTGCGAAACAATTCCGTTAGTGTTACAAGGGTTGAATAAACTTTTATTTCGTACTACAGATAAGATATGTCTATCTGTGGACATTTTATTATTTTGTTAACGACTAGCGGCCCGCCCCAGATTCGCACGGGTAGATTCTATCGCCTATGTTCATCAGGGATAACGTAGGATTCTAATGGTGAAATAATTTTTCTAATCGGCCCAGAGCCTTTTCAATTCAAACAAACACTTTCCTTTTTGTCATATGAGTGTAGATTTTCCAAGTTATTTACAATTCAGCAGTCGATAGAAATAAACTATACCAAAGCACAGTTTGGGTTACATTAAAACATTTTTTCGCCATTGTGTTTATCTAAAAGCTTCGAAAAAAATACACAATAATCTATGGGATCCTCTTCGTTTCAATAATGAAAAAAAAAACTATGTCAAATATCTAAAATAATTGTGCAAAGTACCATCTGTTTTTTTAGTTCATACCGTTTTTCTCCTAAACTATCACAAGATTTTTTTATTTAGATTATAGATTAGATTTTTTTTATTAGTCACAGTCGTATTAAATAATAAAATACTAAAGGAGGCTTTGGCTTATTTTTGCAATTAAATGTCCTAATTAACAGTTTCATGTCCCTCGACGCACACGTTCATCCGGACCCTCGAGTAGCGGCGGCGGCGCGGGTCGCACCGCCGAGACTTAGTTAATCAGCAATAAATGATTTTTGCGCTTCCAATCCATGTAAATCCTATGCACAAAATGACGTCATAGATAGCTCCCTTAAGTAATCAATATTGTGTAGTGCGATCTTTATTTGGACATTGATGGACAAAGCGATGTCAACGATACAATACAATACAATACACTTTATTGCACACCAAATAATACAAAAGAAAAGAATACAGGAAAAGATAGATAATAGAGTTGCACAATGGGCGGCCTTATCACTAAGAGCGATCTCTTCCAGACAACCACATGGACACGAAGCAGTTGTACTCGTATAGACGGTGGCGTATTATTCAAATATACAATACATACAAAATATATACATAATACTAAAATACATATAATATAAGATACATATTAATAATACATACCAACTTTATTAAAAAGATGTAAAATAAAAACGAAATTAATTAGAAATTAATGACTAAAGAAAGATAGTGTTGGAAGACCATGTTCTTAAATATAGGGAGAGACTAGTTCTTAAATATAACGATGTGTATGGAAACCAGTTTCCGTAAAGTCAGAAAGTTCACACTGCGGTTTAACTCGCGCTGGAACAACAACAATACCCAATGAAGCCTACAATACCCAGAGCCTAAGCACATTAACTAAATTAGAAAAACGCCTCTGGGCACACTTCGGAAGGGTTCTGGTTAGTTTCCACGGGATACCGAGAACATTCTCCCTGGCATTCACTAGTGATATAATAAAGGAAGTCGTAGAATTGACCAGAATAATTTAACGTCTCAATAAACAGAGAGGAAGCGGACAAATAAAACTAAAATTGGAATATTTCCTTGACAATGCTACGACGTTCGTTAAAGAAACTTGGCAGAAGTTCAATACCTACTACCTTTGAACAAAGGTAGGTAAAATGTTTTTGCCTTCGAAGTATAAATACTACTGTCGGTGCAAGCATGGTCCTAGTACCTTAGTTCCATAAGTCAAGCGGGATACCATCAGGGCTAATCTTTGAAATTTGAAAATTGCGATCCATAAGCGACGAAGTTTTATCAAAGAAAGTAATGTAGGTATGTTCATTTGATTCATTTGAAAAACTTAGGTACTCTGCATTTTATAAAACGACTAGGTACCTACTCGCTCCTCTTGCTTGGAGAGGCATGTTCAGCGTAAGGAGGGGAATCAGGAGGAGCTATCAGGAGGAGGAAATATCTGAAAACTACGCGGCCGTTAAAGAAAAAATTGTAAGAACAAGCTTCATCTATCTTAAATCGTGGATAGAATCAGAACTAGCTTGTAATCCGAAAAATCGGAGAACGTTTTCCTGAATATTCTGCGATTCTTTCGGTTGCGAAAACCGAAATTACCTCGTTTCATTGTGTATGGAACACCCTGAAACTACAGGTACAATGGAGTTCCGCTCTTTAAGCGGCCGCAAATGTGACCACCGACTCTATTAGTCGCAATGTGGGCCCAATCAACCGCTGAAATTACTGAAACCATTGCCGGTAGTAGTTAAAATACCTAGCCCGAATTCAAATTAATTACAGCCAGTTATGTCAACGTCATTGATGTGAGCTGTAGTTTGTGGTGGGTTTTTTCGGTACCTCGATATTATGTTGAAGTAGTCCAGTGAATGAAGCCCTTTACTATTTTTTACTTACTGTGTAATGTTCCTACATACGAACAAATGTGATTGTTTTGAAAAAAATATAAAAATATGTTTAAATAAAACCGGCCAAGTGCGAGTCGGACTTGCGCATGAAGGGTTCCGTACCATTATCTATAAAAACGGCAAAAAAATCACATTTGTTGTATGGTAGCCCCCTTAAATATTTATTTTATTCTGTTTTTTAGTATTTGTTGTTATAGCGGCAACAGAAATACATCATCTGTGAAAAATTCAACTGTCTAACTATCACGGTTCACGAGATACACCGTTTTACACCCGTTTTTACCCTTTGGGTACGGAACCCTAAAAAAAAGACTCAAAGTAATCGAATCCCTTAATTTTACTCTTTATTTAATTATCTAAATAATAAATTTTATGCGTATTAAATGCGTGACGAGAGCGTTACGAAAAGTGTGATCGGGCGAGGAAGATATATGTATGTAAGTTAGTGAAGATAGAAAGAGAGAGATTTACGTTTCGTATATTATAAGGGCAAGAGAGAGAGAGAGGTGCGAGCACTCATTTTTTTCTCTTTTACTCTCATAGCCAGTTACGTCATAAATATATATCCATATATATGTAGTTTTACTTCAGTCGTTTGGTCTAAAGCACACTCGTTTTTTTCAAAAATCGAAAGCTGTTGTTTTAAGCTTTTAGTTTTTTAGTTCAATTAGCTCCGTATACATACCTCAGGGAGCACTTATGACGTTTCCGCCCACCTGCCGGTACGTCAGATTGCATTAGAAGGTGGCACGCCGCCAACTCGCAATAACCAACTTTCAACAACTAAGTTTGTGTCCGCGCTCTAACAAACAAGTTTCTCAGTGATATTCTACTAAAGCATAGCGATTTAATAAAAAATACCTGCCACATTGACCGTCTCAAAATTTTATTTCAAATTCCACTCTGAAAGTCACCTAGCCTGAACGGCTTGAGATAGGGCGGTTCTATTTTCCATTTCATTGTTCGACAGGTAAAGTTGAATAGTAGAGATTTCTGAAACCATAGAAACTCAAGACTGCAATTGAACTAAACAGTTCCTTTATAGGATTCTTACTCCTGGCCCTGACACTAAAGCCTGGTTAACACTTTGTTAAGTATCCAGTGCGAGTGACAAGTGCAAGTGTTAAGTGATCAGTAAAATCTGCTTGTAAACGGAAGTGATTAGTGAAATCACCTTGTAAACGGATCACTTTTACTAATCACTGATTACTTGCACTTGTCACTTGCACTTGCTACTTAACAAAGTGTAACTGACCCATAAGAGTGCAAACGCACTACGCGTCAGCGGAACTGCGCGGTCGCGGCACTTTATGTCAAATTAGAACAAAATCAACAATTAAGCCGCGCGGCCTTTCGTCATTTGTTCAAATTTGACGGGCTGTGCCGCGGCCGCGCAGTTCCGCTGACGCGTAGTGCGCTTGCAGTGGTTTCCAAGTCCGAGATTTGCCTCGGCTTTCATTCCTGCCATTATTGCTGTGTAGTTTTAGGGCATCCCTTTCTATATAAGCTATGGAGATTTTAATTTTCTTCGCATTTCTCATCGAGAACAAGGCATTTCTAGACACTTCAGAGTTTGTGTTTTGAAGTAATTAAAATACTTCATTGTTTTGATCGTACAAAGATAATACTTAGACCTACCCATAAAGAAGTTTTCGCATAGAATGTCATGAATGTTTTGCCAAGAGAAAACTCCTTGGCAAAACATTCAGTTTTTGGATTCAACGCTTTGGTCAAACGAAACTTAATAAGTCTTTGTGCAAAGAGGTTACAATCCTATTATAAATTTAAAACAGTTCAAATCTGACAACTGAGTATTTACAGACAACATCAGCCTCTTCTCCCAATAATATCAACCTCAAAAGACTAAACTAAAAAAAATACCTTATCATATATCTTATCATAAAGGATGATTTATATTAGACCGGGCCGCGTCCGGGCCGGGCCGAGGCCGGGGTGGGCCGAGGCCGGGGTGGGCCGAGGCCGGGGTGGGCCGGAGCAGTTAGTACGGAGAATTTAGTACACAGGCCCGGACGGGACACGGATCATGTACTGTTTAATGTAAACTGCTTCATACAAAATCTACATGTAACGGTATGACATGTAACTTTTCAAATCCGTGCCCCGTCCGGGCCACGTACACGGCCCGCCCCCGGGCACTGCCCGGTTTAATATAAATCAGAGTTAGAGAGTTATGTAAGATACAATCAAGAAGGCTACAAAACTGACCGTCACGCATCTAAGTAGTTTATAAAAAGCGTGAGCCGAATCACGCTACATACATTTTAACAAAAGCTCTACGCAAATAGTGTTTCTGCCTCCCAAACGAATGATAACAATTTTGCAGAAAACCACATGAAAAATAGTTTAACAATGACTTAACATCGCATTTGATTTGGTTGTGACCTTCGTGACACGTTAAATGAATATCCGGCCAAGACACAAATCTTTGGTTCCCGCCGAAGCAGTTAGATAACCACCTTTTAGCCAGAAAGTGGCAATTGGCACGATAGGTCTCCCCACATTGCTTATCTGCTTAACCCTTAAACCTACTAAAAACTTAGTGAGTAAATTACATTATCAACGTATAGACCTGATTATATGCAAACTGTTTGTAAAACGAGAAAACTTTTCATATTTCTCATTCTGTTAAGTGCTTGGAAGCTCCACTTTGTTAACTTGTATTGTAATCAACTTACAATATCTAGTTATAGCCAGTTAGAACCTCCTATGAAATGTTCAAGTAATAAGCACTCATTATCTAACAAGATAAATGTAGTTTTGTGTTAAATTAAGACACTGTTTTGTCGTGCGAGATCACGAAATAACTTTAGTCACTGGCAAGTATGTTAGGTTGTTATTGAAAAGAAGGTAAATAGATCTACCCTCAATATTCTTTTTCTACGAAAACCATAAAAATCATGATTGTATCAAAAAATTTAAAACAATACTATCTAATACACAACATACAACCGTGAGGTTCCTTTTGTGCAATTCAATTGCGCAACACAGTTCAGCAAATTGCGCAACGGGGCCCTTTCTTATCAAACTTATTTTGGTTCCCGTTGCTCAACTCAAGTTGCTCAACTCAGAAAATCAACAAAGTATAAATCAGTTGAGCTAAATGTAGATTGTTTGCAACAGTCTTCAGTCAGTTCGACTGTTTCAATTGTGTATACTATTTCTAAATTGATTCCATTAAGTACTTGATTGTACTTACATTAATTATTTTATTAAATAACGTATGCTTGATAATATAATGGAACTGGAAAAGAGCTAAATATATTATTATAAGTACCTACCTAATTTACCTATACATATACGAGCACTTCCTACTAATATTATAAATCTGAAAGTTTAGATGGATGGATAGATGGATAGATGTTTGTTACTCAATCACGTCAGAACGGGTGAACGGATCTAGATGAAATTTGGCACAGAGATAGTTTTTTTTTTTATTGATATTATAGTCTGGAATAGAACATAGGCTACTTTTTATGCCGGAATTTCTACGGGAACGGGAACTACGCGGGTGAAACCGCGAGGCGCTGCTAGTGTACTATAACTAACACAAAAATATATCTATTGGCCTTGACTCCTGCCGCTGCTAGAGAATACATCAACACAGTCTTTCAATGGATTTTACGTTTGTTTTTACACGAGTAATACCTGTGTTTGTACGTCGACACCTAGAATTAGCAACACGGAACTGCGAGAAAATAACTGCTAAGAAAATATTTTAAACAATGGCGTTAAGAATGAGTCACGATAGTAAATGTTAATGGTGGCCACATGCTGACCAAGTCATGGTAAGATTAGGCGTGCCATCAGCATCTTCATCAGCTTAAATTAGTCCACTGCTGGATATACATCTCCACTTATGATCGTCATTAGTTGCTACTGGTTGTCAAATTTGTCTTCAAACAGTTCGTTTGCGATGGCGGCCTACATTTTGAAATTGTGGACAGAGCATGGACCCTTCCAAGCTATAGGTACTTGGATCATGTTCAAATAGTTTTTTCCTCTCTTTCTTGCCTAGGTAGGTACCTAACCTTGAGTAGGTACTCATCAGCTGTGAACTACAGTCGACTAATACAACATACCTGCAGCAAACGAGGCTAACTAATTTACCTAAAACAGCTCAAAAATATTTGGAATATATGAATGGTTGCTATGATAAAATGGCAGCCACAACAAAGTAATGCAAAAACATGTTTGTGAATACTTCGATCAATGTTTTTGCCAGTTCACGACTTACCTACCTTCAACAAATAAGCAACTTTGACGAACCGAATTTGAAAATATACGCTGTTTTTTGTTGCAATTGGTGCACAGTCAATAGCGAATATCCATTCTTAAATGTATATCTCCAGGATATTGTATCAGTTTGCGTGTCAGTTTGCATGATAATAAATCAGACCGAAAGACAATTCCGAATAATAAGTTGTTAATTCGCAACTTTGTGGTTATCGTGTCCCAAGAAATTTTATGTCAACTATCCAGTAAACTCGAAATTTCTGCGAAAAGTTTGGCTGCCAATTGGATTTCTTGGTTTCGCACCGTGGATACTGCCACAAAAAACGGAAGATGAATAGCTTCCGTCCAACCCAAAAATACCAAAATATCAAAAATAGAAAATAACTTTATTAACTGGAAAAACCTTTTTGGTTTTACCTATTTGTTTGTTTTGTCTGCGGAATCCCGCCTGATGAGTCATGCAAACCCTTGTTTAAGGTTCTTGGTTTGTTACTCTACCGTCGCTCGCTCTACATTTATGAAGTAGCGAATTTTGTTAGGAATAACGAACATTCATTCAAAAAGCATGCGACAAAATCCATATACCATCGATTTTTAAAATGGGGGACTCACTAAGGTGTTGCAAAGTGATGTAAAGGGGGGGGGGGGATAATGTGCATTAAACATTCTAAATTCAATAACTTTATTTCTTTAGGCTTACAAAGTAAGCACTTAGACAAGTCAATTTTATACATAGACAGGTTAACAAATAGAAATCGTTATCGAATAAGATACAAAATGTTAAATACAGCCAGGAAACTCGGAAAACTAAATTTTTCTGAATGTTTTTTGTTATTTTTTCAAAGTATGAATGGTTTTCCAATGAATTTCCAACTATTTCATTCGTACTGTTTTATTTTTCATTTTCATTTTTTCATTTCATTTATTAAACCATAGGAACACATTGGAACACTTAGTAATGTCAAATATACAGCTTAAAATCATAATATAAAAAAGGCTATTGAAATAAACATATAGAATATAGATCATACAATTGCAAAACAAAAATACCTATCAGCTGTATAGAGGCCTTGTCAAACTAATCAAATTACAATGGTTTAAAAAAAAAATATTAGATATATTAAATTTGCATAAATTTAGCGGCTGTATAGAGGCCGCACGTTTTTGGAGAACAAAAATCGTATGTGTATTGGCGGAGGCTCCCCATAATAGTAAACCATAGGACATGATGCTGTGGAAATATGAGTAATAGGTCAATCTAGCATTTTGTACATCAGTTAATTGCCTTATTTGTCTAATTGCATAAACTGCGGAACTCAGTCTCCCACCCAATGAACTAATATGAGAGCCCCACTGCATTTTGGAGTCTATAGTTAGACCTAGAAATATGGTAGTATGCGATAATTCTATACTACTATTACTGATTTTAATAATGGTACTATCGGGTTTAACATTTGGTGGAGAAAACTTCACGACTTTGGTTTTTGTAGGGTTAAGAACTAGGTTATTAGCAGAAAACCAATTGTTTATATCTGTATTTACATATCAGATACTTATTAAAGGCATCTATTAGCTCAATGTTTACCTACCTACTTATCTTTTGCCTATGATAAAACTTGTTCAATAGTTTATCACGTCCTTTAACTCTACTTCAATCGATCTTCAAATTAAATGAATTCTCCAGATTGTTCACCTAAACTTCAATATGAAACCGACTGGCAATAATCTAAAAGGCTGAAATTACCTACATTCAGGACTGATGGCGCACAAATGCACAATACATTACCTTCCCAAGTTTAGATTTCTCTGGAGTACCAGAACTCATTCGATATATAAGACGTCCATTATTTACGAAAATAATAATCATGTTTCAAGTAATATTTCGCGTTTGTTTGCGGCAAAGTCCGCGCGTGCTAACTTCAAATAGCGCTCAGATGTCGGCGAGTGTACCGGTGTCGCTCGCGCCAAGTATACGCGCGCGCGCTACGTTCGCAGTTCAAATTCAAATAAAGTAAGCAAAATGCATTTTCAGCCATCGATAACAGTTTTTAATTAGAAACTTTTTCTTTCAAGTTTTAATTGAAGTACAGAAACTGCTAAAAAAAGTTTTTACACCTTGTCTGAAAAAAATCGAGAGTGGAAGTGATGCGCTTCGTAATTTGTATATTATTTTGTTTATTACACTAAAATATGCATTTAATGTGTGAGTGAGGTTAATGTAACTTACATTTTATAGCCATGGTGCATTGAAAAATCTTGAAGTTTCAATAAGTTTGCTTCAGTTCTGAGGTAAGTTTATTTTTAGATATTTCATAAAAGAAATAGATCTTTTGCGTACCTCTATAAAATAACATTATTTAGGATTCTAGTTATTGAAACAAGTCTGGAATAATAAAATTATTAACATATAAAAACCCTTATGAAAATTATTTTAAACTTAACAAATCATAAACAGATTTAATGTAGGATTCCAAATATCCATTCAATAAAACTTCGACAACATAGAAAAGGGATTGAGGCAAATTTAATTGCGCTTCGCAATCTTGCTCCCAACTTCTGTAGTTTATAATAAATTTATCTTTGAGACTGACCCTCCGTGAATTAACGGACATCCTAATTTATGTCTAGTTTCTTTTGAATTTCGTAGTTTGAAGCCTGTGTTTTTTATTCTCGTTCACTGCACTCGGCTGACCTATATCGTATGTTAATAAGTGTATGGTGATTATCGAAAAATTATTTGTTGTATGAACTATGATGAATCGGAAACGCTATCGTTGAGCTTGGTATGGCTCGTGTGGGTGCGATCAAAAACCGTATAGGGCGTACTAACGTAACAAATCAAACACCGTTGCATGCAAAACAAGCATTTTAAGAGACAAAAATAAATTGTCATACTTTTTCAAGATCTTGTACTAGTTTTATGTGTCAAGCCCAATTATCCGGTTAAGAAGTGCCTCTACGTCCCTTTCTTTACCTTTTTTAATTAAATTATGTAAAAAAATATATTTGTTAGAGCCAATTGTATTGTATGTGCCTAGAACCGCACTCACCTTGAAGAAGTCCCTCGTTAAGGGATGAAACGTTGGTGTTCTTCCAACACAAATAAGGTTCGTAGTTAACCCGCTTACATCCGTAATGAATCACTTACATCCGTGTGTTTCATGTGACAAATAAATAATTTACTTAATTACTTAATTGGGCACCGTACGATTTTACTACGGGCTTTGTTCAATTAATGTTGGCCAAAGAACTTTTAAGTTAAGGCTTTTTAATTTGACTTCAATTTCCTTAGTTTTTTAGCTTTTTGGGATAAGTAATAATCGGGAATAAAACCGTTTATAGGATAATCTTGGGATTATTCTCTCTCCATACAATAACGAAACAATTTTCCAAACCAGTCCATAATTGCCGGAAAAATCAACGAACAAACATAAAAAACATAAATAGGTTCAAAAAACAGAATCTCCTCATTTTTTGTTTTCAGAAATCGATTCCAACTACACTTCCTGAGCTGAAAGTATAACTGATGAAGAAAAAATTGTTGATTTTAAAGACGGCTCCATGAATGTGAACCAAAAATTCATTACAATTCAAAACTAGGGCACGGTTGTCTGATTGTGCTTACCTAGTCCTTTTTGCGTTTAATTAGAGTTTTCGTAGTCGAGAGTTACCTAATGGCTCAAAAGCAGCGTGTGCTTTGACGATTCAAAGCTTTTTCTGTTACATTTTTACTTTTGGCACAATTTTGTCGCATACAAAAGCTAGTCTGAATTCCTCATTAATCAGAGGTACAAGGCAAAATGTGAATCGTCTCATGTCTAGCTGAGACTTCTCTTATGAGACCGTCGCCACTTTCTGGAGCGTAAAATCACGCGCTTTCAACGTCTTGCATTCTAATGGGAAATGTTCTTTTCACGTTTTTGTTTTCAGGGAGGATTCTTGTTTGAGAGTGTCAATTCTCTTTTGTTTCGTGTTTTGGGTAACTCTTTACTCTTTAATTTTGCCGAATTAAAAGTTTCAAGTTCAACTTTAGTAAATGTTAATTTAGTAAACAAAGAAAAAGTTAAAACTGTTTGATTGACATACCTAATAAAGTTTTACAGACAAAAATAAGTCCATAGGCTCCTAAAATAGTTAAAACCTGTGTTTCAGGAGCCAGTGGCTTCTCCAGCTTATAATATCAGTTAATTATGTCAAAATAAAATAAAGAAATCAATAATAATTCAATGCATAATTACACTATTTACTTTAAAATATCACAACATTCATTATTTTTGTTGCAGAGATATTCGATTTATTTTGTATTCAGTAGATGTCTACTGAAAACGTCTTGGAGTATTTAGTTTCTCAAAGTCCGTCTTCATGTCAATTATCATTCGTACTATTATCATCACTACTTCAGCCCATAAGTCAGTAAGTTACAGCTGGGTACAGGTCTCACTCATATTGTGCCAGCTTCTGTCCATCGCCTGTCACATGCAGGTGTGCCCAGCGACTTTGTCTTAAAACTTATATCCATCGAGGTTTCGGACTTTTCCATAAATCGTTATTTAAGATTGGAGAACAATTGGCAGAGAGACAGCAGCACGTTTTTAATCTATTACCACGTTTTTACTGTAAGGCAGATAAATATTAGAAACAAATTAAAAATACAAGTTAGAACAAAAACTTATAATGAGATACCTATACGTCATATAAAGAAAAGAAAGTAAGAAAGAATCATTTATTAGACACAACGCACAAATCAAACTTAAGTACATTTATTATCAACTTAGAATACTTAGTGCAAGTAGACGAGCGCGCGTATGTGTGTTGGTCTAACAGGTCTTGACTCAGCTTATTACAATACAATACAAAAATGCTTTATTGTACACCATAAAATAACATTACAAAGAGACATCACATAAGATAAGTACAATGGGCGGCTTAATGCTCTGGCACAAAATATATTTTGTGGAAGAGCCCTGGTTTTCAGTCAGAAGTCAGTACTACATACATACATAATTGGTAGGTAAGTATTTTTTGTCTTGACACACACTAAAGTCCTTCCAGCAGTTATCTTCGCCATTTATAACCAACCTACTTATGAAGCAAGATAGTTTGAAGGATTCTCCGGAATTTCCTCATTGCATATCCTACAAAGGGATTTCTTCACACTACGATACAAAGAACTTTCAAATTAGAGCAGACTACGCTTGTATGAGAAGAATTTTTTGTACATTATATAAAATGTTAGCAAGTCGAATGAATAGGGTATAGGTAGGTATTTTTGTTTACGGATAAGATAAATTAAGTACTTTTATAAAAAGGTTGGGCATGACTTATTTCGAATGTACCTAAGCTAGTTTTCGTAAAAAAAAATGGTTACCATTTATAGGTATAATTTTTCAATAAAACCTTTTTTCTTTTTAAACTTATTTTTAAAAAGTTTAAATTTGGGTTGTTACACTTAAACCTTTTAAAAATAAATGTAGAAAACCACCCAGCAGTAGGTACTATTACCGGCTGATAATAATTTTTGAGTATGAGAAAACAGTACAAAAGTTATAAAATACATTTTAATTAAATTGAAGCCTCCGACGAGGTTGGCTTATTACAAAACCACTACCTACCTTTGTTTATTTAAATCCCGTCACAAAGGAAATGGTAATTTTCTGCACTGAATAAAAGTGTAAGAAGCTTAGCGTAGGTGTGAGTCAGGCTTAAAGAGATTGCTTGCAAAAAGATCACACACATCTTTGTTTTTGTAGGTACCGCATTTTTTTCTCATGTAAGTAAGGTACTGTATTCTTGGTAGTTTGTTAAAATAGAGTATTGTTGTACAGTTTTAATAGAATTTTATGATTGAAAGATTAAAATACCTCTAAGAGTGGGTACGTCAACATTAGGCGCTATATAGCGCCTAATGTTGACGTAGCGCGATACATATGTATCGCGCTCTTTGGTAAGTAACGCGCTTTTATTTCGATGATATAAAGTCAGGTTTTGGTCAGAAAGCTTTAGAGTCGCGTAGCGTCAGCGACCATATCTTACATAATAATACTGAAGCAATTACTTTGAGATTAATAATATGAGATTAATAGATGAGATTAATACATAGATCAGGACTGATGCTAGTGTTTCGAAAACACGATTACAAAAAAAACTTTATAGAAAAAAAGTGCAAAGTTTTCTATAAACTGTACAATCGTCGCTTTTCAATAAATACTAGTAAATAGGCCTTGATACTGTGTACAATATCAAGGCTTATTTTCACCGTGTGTGTTTTAGACTTTCAAATGTACTATTATTTTTTAGATTTAAAAAAAACTTGATTTTTGCACTTACGCCGCTCTGCTCTGTCCCGCTCCGATGAACGCGAAACGCGAACGCGCCCCTATAAAATAAAGCAAAAAACAGAGTCTAAGGCCCATATTATGAAAGCTTGCTCAGTCATCGAATAATGCTTGAGTGACGTTTATGCCATACAAAAGCGTTACTCAAGCAGCGTTTGATAACTGAGCAAGCTTTCATAATACGGGCCTAAGGACTTTGGGCAGTAAGAGCCAACGACTATGTTTGATTCTGTAGGTTAGGCAGTTTTAAGTTGACTTAACTATTTGTACGACTTGGAACAAATGAGATTTATGTTCACAAACTGCTATATGATCCAACAGACATCTCGTCAAAAAAATCCATAACCTCAAAAAAAAACATTTGAGTAGGCATACATATTGTACATGCAGAGTAAACTCATAGACAAATTAAATTTTAAACTTATGCGACGGGATTTTAGTTTTTCAATTTTCCTTTACCGATCATCGCTAGATCAGGGCTTGGTTTTTGAGTATGGTAGACTCGCATATGCCCTGATCCGGGTCTACCATAGTCGTAAAACCAACCCCCGATTTGGCGCCAAACATAAGGTTAATAGAGCTCTAACACTAATGGTGCGAGCATAAAAATACCCTTCTAAAATCCTGAAAGAACTTTTACGATTTTTTACACGGTAGCAAACAATTGGGTTGTTACACAAACCTTTTTATTGTTGTCTTAAATTGCGTTCAACTCCGAAAGTGGGTAATTTACGGTCCCCGAAAATCTTGCTTTGAGGTCACGACCAACTAGGACCTACGCACGTAAACACGTAAGGTTCTGCGCGGGTTCAGAAGAAGACGTAACCATGTCATAGCAAGTATTTTACGTCACATTATCAAGATGTGATGGGACCTTGTTATAGAAAATGTCTTCTTTTGTTTCAATTAGAAACGGGTTTATTCCATTCTGATTGCACGAGGAATACACCTATTATAGTTATTTCATGAAACTACTTTCTTTTTAGTAGTTCGACTGATTATCAAATAGTCATGTCCTAATCGATTTTGTTATTGTCGGTCAACACGATGTATTATTTTACAGACTTTGCTCAGGCACCTAAATGACTTTATTTTAGGTATCAGAATATTTAACATAATAATATTTATTCATTATTTTTGTGGTTTTATTTGCTACTTGCTTCTGTCCGCGGCATCACATGCGTTTTTCCGTGATAAAAATTATGACTTGTAAACTATGTAGGTATTACAATTTGCATTAGACAATTTTTAATACTTTTTCATGTAAATATCATCTAGAATAATCTTCGTTACATACTATGTCCGCTCTTAAAAAATCGAATCTTTTGTAAGTACCCATATTTATCGAGTCGAAAGATTACATCTGTCAAAAGTAACCGTGTCTAAGAAATACTTCACTCAGTCTTCATTCATTCACCTGACAATAATAAGGGAACTTCATTGTCGTGTATATACCAAATAAAAATTAATCCGTGGACGGGGTGTATATTTTGTAACGGGGTTGTATGTACGTCACATCACTCATCGCTGCGTGGGCTAAAAACCTCAAGTATGTTGGTTCATATGGGTCGCAATCCACCTTCCTTCGCCTTTATTACGTCATAAGCAGATACGTAAAATATATTTTTTTATGGAAATTTCTCGTTTCCTTTATGGAAACGTCGCGTCAACATTGCTAACGTTGCAAACCAAAGCTGAGTAACGTCTAAGTAACACGAGTACATCCTGTGTAGCAGTTGATTGCCAGCTTTATTTTCATGAGTGACTGTTTGTCATTAAGCTTTTGCTGTCTGATGCGATGACCTCTATTTATTATCTGGCCCTTTTAACAGTGTTTTGTCATTTTAGTACCTGTGGTGAAAAAGGTAAAATACATATAACTTTGGACCCATATAACACCCTGGGGAACCTCGGGGCCGGATTCAATTTTTTTTTGCCTTGTACTTTGGGAGCTGTCCACGGACTATACCTACTACATTTATGTCCACCAAGCAAAAAATAACAGCACTAAAACCTTTCTAAAAAGTACCTACATACTATCAAAATAATACCTATTGAAAATAACCAGTTCTGGCAACACTTTTAACATTTATACGAGTATATAACAGACCGAAAACCTGCGTTTGTCTGATAACAAAGGCAACGATAAAGGTAGGTAGGTACTTATTTAGACAAGTCCAAAACTAAAAACGATCTTATCTCAAATGAAGCTGAAGACTTTTGAGGCTCCTAGCTAAAAATAAAAAGGTCAGTAACCTAAACAAAGTTAATTTAGTAAATTACGGCAGGCCAAATTTAGTTCAACATAATAATTAATATTCCTGGTGAACATTGTATAGTAAACGGGAGCAGCTTCGATGTCGACAGTATAATGACTTTACTTATAGAACCTCCGTGGTACGGAGCTCGATATAGATAACCTTACATAACAATAACCTCCTTGGTTTAAACATTTTGTAATAAGAACAGCATTCTTCCCGTAATAGGTATTTTGTTCCACGAGCGTTTGAGTATAGATTGGGCTGTCTATTCTACAGACCCCAATTACTCTTCTTTATTTTTGTTATTATTTTATTATTACTAATTTGCAACGCACCTTCACCCACTGCTGAAACCGTGTGGAGTTGCACAAGAGGCATAGACCAAACTCCTCTCACTCCAAACTCTTATCCAGCGGCTTTTATTATTACCTACTCCAGCCAAATTAGTTTGGAAACAAAAGAGAATGAAAGTTTGGAAAGAAATTTAGGGCATCTGTTAAAACACGTTAGCCTCTAATTATTTTGGTTGTAGTTTCTTTTTTGCAAATCACATCAAATGCAAGTTCAGTGTGAAACAGAAGCGGGTTCAGTTTGTGTGGTTAAATCAAAAAGTTTCGACGTTGTATTTTAGCTGTTTAGACTTGTTTTGGACAACAGAGATCGCCAAATAATGGCTTTAATACATTACCAAGACAACTTGTGACATTAATCAAAAAATGTGGTCTCATATATATCTCAAGAATTTAATCTGAGCCATAAGTTCAATATCTAGTTTCATTTGCCTCAGATCTCAGTTATAGGATTTTTATTTTCAATCAAGGTTTCAATAAACTTAGTAGGTACAAGTGTGGCCTCACACCAAGTATTAATGCAGGTTTACATTTGCAAAGAGAGTTTTACTGCATAAATCAGACCTTAGCTATTACTAGCACTAGCGATATTAAATGGCCGCTATACAATGGATAAGGTGAGCTGTAAATCAAAGCTTATTACAGCGCCCTTAATAGCAGCAAGTTTAGCATGCATTACTGGCAAAGTAAATTTCTATTAGCTATTTCATGCTAACCTGTTAAAACACCTCATAAAGCAAAAGGCAAATTTAATATGTTATTTCGTCGGTTTATCATTTGTCGTAAGCATTTTAAGGCGCATTTATGTTAAATTGATGAATGAAATCTTCATGAATGAAAACTTATTCTTGCAAAAATAAAATTCCCTGAAAATGAGTATCGCTAAAACTTTACTGCGTTTTACAAGAAATCGTCGTTTAAGCTCAGTGTAACGAGGTAAAAGGTTTCAAGATGAAACTGACATTTTATAAATGCTCCTAGTCCAATCCCTTCGAGCCACATTTGCACCAAAAGTAAGAATGAATTTTAACAGAAGTCTGATTCTGAAGAGATATAAATTTTAGCTTGCATCGCAAGCTTAAAATTCCTTAAAATTTATTCCTTCAGGGTTCTGGTACGACTTAGGCCTATTAAATCGTATTTTGTTTTGTTTCGATGGTCATTTAAACTCATATTAACAATGCTCTTACTAAAAAAAAATATATAAAATTTTACAGACAAAACCGTCTTCAAATTCAAGAATTTTGTTTGTAAACGTACAAATTGTCTCAAGAATAAAACTTTTATTGAACAAGCTTGGGATAATTTTCTATACAAAAGCAAAAGAAACATCAAGATTGGACAGCAATTGGCGGGGAGGAACATTTCGGATAACATAGGTACATACATAAACAACATAAGCCAAATTGAGAATCTTTTAATTCGGTTGGTAACCCTAGTAGCCGTTGTCACGTCATGTGAAATCTCATGGGTAGCTTGTGAGTAGCACAATTAATATCAGACAGTATGCGGAATCGTCGTGTGTGACAGGTTTGCAGGTGGAATGGCCAAGATTTTGCTTTGAAAATGGTGCTGCCAATACTGCCTTAAAGTAGCTTAGGTGGCGATGTCAACAGTACTAAAGATAGTGCGAGCAGATTTTTGCAGTTATGGATTTTGTTTATCATATCAGCCCACACGTTAACAGCTGGTCAGAGACCTCTTCTCCTCTATACGACACGCCTGTGACCTCAATGTCGTCGGTCTATAGATCACTGTACCTATTGAAATTTCCTACAAAAAACACTTTTACTTCCAGTCCTGTCAAAATCAAACCATTATAGCCAAAATAATTCCCGAATAACTCGAGTTGAAGCTGATTACGAGTGAGCGAGGCTTAGAATGTCGATTCTCATAATCACGTATGCTTCAAATCTAGGGATAAAGATAAAGCGGGCTGGCTCAGAACTCATTTAAACTAACGACATTGAATAAGTTTGCCATTTAGGTAATGTTTTCGAGTGCTTTTTTATGAAAAAGAAAACGTTCTGTGAATGATTTTATATGTACTATTATTTTTATCATACTATGGCTCAGTGACGCGCAGTGTGTCCGCTGCCTTGCATTAAAAGAAGTTACCATTTTGGCCCGTCCTGTCCTTCCTGTAACGAAGCGAAGGTACAATTTTGTAAAGGCGACCTTTGTGGCGCGGTGGGCGAAGGTCCGCCTGCGACGCAGGAGGTTACGGGTTCGATTCCCGCCTTAGGACAAATATTTGTTAGATATGCAGGTATTTGTTCCAGGTATTCTGGTCGTTAACTATGTATAATAAAAAATATCTATATATGTTATGTATTGTATTATGTTTATCAGTTGTCTAGTGCCGATAACATAAGCTCTGCTTAGCTTGTGGCTAGATAATGCTGTGTGAATAGTCCAGCATTATTTATAAACATTTTGTAAAAGGTACTTAGTTAGTTTCCCTACTTATACGTACAACACGTCATAAAAATACCTTCTACCTAACCTACCATGTTTGTGAACATAAGCTAATTAACATAATTGATTTACACTTCAACGGGGCGGAACTTTTGCAATCTAATTAATTATATTCCTATTTGTGGATAACATAAAAACAATGTAGACATGTTATCTTTACGATACAATTATCAGGTACAGGTACTGTACCTACCGCTACTTTAAATCAGTGTTTTTAGCGTTTTTGTGGCGCCAAGTTGCAGAAATGGAACTCATATGAATTCGGGCTGTCGATTACCCGTTCATTGTCCTACGTCCATCCGCGTAGCCCACTAAAAAAATAAAACAATTTCCCGTGGTCCATCAGAATCCACATATCAGAATCTGTCTGTACGTCAAAACACAAAGACAAAATGATGTCTTCATAATCGTTTGAAGACACATCATTTTGAGAGTATTTCCATTAGGTACCTATGGTCCATTAGGTATAGGTCTTAGCCTGTACACTGAAATTTTGTAAACCATAATTTTTCACGTATTTCACCTTTGATAATAAAGATTATTCTATTCTATTCTATGTATTTATAGTAGGTACTTAAAAAACTTAATTTCCTATCATATTTTTCAAGATTATGCACATAAAGTGTTTTCTTTCTCGTGACTTCGTAGCTATGATAGGCACTCCAGACCTCCGGTGGTGATATGATATGTCAATAAAATTGATCGCCTACGCAATCCAATTAACTTTTATCCTCGTATAAAATTTCATTTATAGGTAAAGGCTTATTGATTGACAAAATGATCTGAAATCGATGTTTTTGCGGTTACAGGAATAGTAATAGTAATCGTAATCGATTCCTTTTTTATAGCCGTAATTCCTTTAGTATATGAGCGAGACTTTATATTCCTTTTACTTACTTACTAGCATGTCCCATAGAGTTACTTAGTAAAATTGATTTGATTTATGTAGGTATAAGTATTATGTGTATTAGTATTTAGTTTAAATTTATGTATATGTTGTAGCTTTAAATGTTAAGCACCGCCATCCCTTCCTTGTCTCTCAATTGTTCTGGTTGCCTGGAAGAAATCGCTTTAAGCGATAAGGCCGCCAAATCCTTTGTTTTTTTTTTTGTTTTACACAATCTGTTTTTCTTTTTAAGATATGGTGATTAAAGAATTATCTATCTATCTATCTACTTACTTATCAATCTCCTTTATAAGTAACAGGTAGGTTAGTGTGGTTTGTTTACTTTTATTGACATTTATTTCAGAGTGAAAAAACACCGCTGCTTTTTCACTCTGATATAAATTCTTAGAATTCTTAGAAAAGAGGGTGGACAGACGGACAGACGGACAACAAAGTGATCCTATAAGAAAATATACGCTATGAGTGAGACTTGTAGTTTATTTTAACATTAATGCAAGTCACCTCGCAAAGCAATTTGATTAGCTTAATCACATGATATTATATTTTGCTTAACATTTTTTTACCTGATCGTACTCAAGAGCTTCAATAATTTGATGGTGTCCGAATCGACAGTAAATAAAATATTAAAATCAAAAGTGTCAATTGGGACACTGTGTCCTAATAAATTTTATCCGTATCGTCAGCTACTCACAGAGTCAACGTCTGAAAATTACAAGCCAAGTAGGTATCTAAAAAGAAAATATGTGTTGTTTCAAGTTTGGGTAACAAGTGCTAGTCAAAGGCTTACACAAGAAGCGTGAAACTCTGATGAATAAAATCATGATTTCCGAACATGATTTCACGGAATGTCGTCTACCCCTATAAATATTATTCACAATATTGTCAGAATTCGGAAATGCGATAGGACAAAGATAGGTTAGAATATTTCCACACTGAGGGAAGGTCGCGAGTTCAAGCCCCGCCAAAATCGATTTTTGGGGATATTATTTAATTTCTCAGGACAAAGATGTCACATGAATTCAGTAAATCCTTAAGTAGAGATATATCCCTTGACTAGTTTCAGATCGCTGACGGAAAATATGTTAAAGAATTAATGCCTTCTTTATAATCAAAATTTAAAACAAGAGTGACATAGTTTTTCAATATTTTTCACTACGTCATTTATAAAAATGATCATCAATCATCGATACTTTAAAATGAGACTCTGGAGACGCTGGGTGTACACCCTGAGCTAACAAAATGCCCGGAATGGCATTATAAGGAGGACCGACCCGAAGAAACATGGGACTTAAGGCGACTACAATGAAGAAGAAGTATTAAAAGGGGATTAAAGCTGACTTAAAAATTCTAAGGTTTTTATTTATTATAGTACTCTGGGTAATTTCTAAGAAATTAATAAATCCCAAAAAATCCCGTCGAGATCGTAAATTTTTGGGATTTATTAATTTCTGACTTAAAAAGTCAAAGAGGAACAATAAAATCAAATATGAAGAGTGCTTACAGAACATTGTTATTAATAAAATGTATCGGCAATGATTATGATCTGTTAATCCGATATGTCTGAAAACGTTTTCAACATCGATGTCTGTATTTTTTTAAATCTCAACAAAATCAAACGAGCCACGCGTAATCTCGATCTTTATCCAAATAAACTTTGCGCCGCCGCCGCTAACCTTGGAACACTTGAGCAAAGATATAAAGTTTTAAACTAGATCTAAAACAAACATACATTCCTATTCAAATAACATGGCTATGGTTTAACATCTTTGACTAAAGTCAAACAGTCCGGTTGTCATGGTCATTTGCGGTCAACGTAAACTAAGGGACTTAGCACATACTTCCAACACCACTACCGCATGCATCCGAATATGGATTTGAACATTTATGATAATTAATATGATTATATATTACGTTTATACCAGCCTTATATTGTAAAGAGTGTATTTATAGCAAGTAACGCGCTCTACGCTAAGGTGCCACGGAAGACCTGCGCTGCAGTGGCTCCCCGAGCACCTGCAGCACACGCTGAGTGTCAGCATTTTGGTCTCACATTTCTTTTTATCGTTTTATTTTCTTGTGTCTTGTTAACCAATAAAAAAAATCTATATAGGACTTTGCCAAGCGGAAAATAAATTATAGGTTAGTGTTTATTAAAATGTAATGTAATATTAATCAATTTAAAATGACTAATCAATTTAAAATTAACGTGATCTTTACCATATCCTCGGTCAACCTCGTGATCTCTACTTGTTTATTAATTTTTGCGCCTGGTGTTGTGTAAGTATTTATTTAGTAAACAAATACCCTCCCACCCAAACGCAAATACTTCGCAACTTTACGAGTTAAAAAAATTTACGATGCATAATGTTTAATGAAATAAATTTTGTGACGCAAATGCGACTAGGATGTCAAAGATCTGATGAATAATGCGATTGAGGCACCCTACTAGCAATCCAAATCACTCGTTTAGAGGCACATTGACTAATACGCATAATGACTTGTATTTTAATAACGTTATAGACCAGCTGATATTTAATTTATTATCTGTGACAAGAAAAACTTTTCACTTCCACCCTAACTATTATTGCTTCGTGTCCTAAGTCAGGCTGCCAACTCCCCAGAGGGCTAGGGGCGACTGATTGTCAATTTAACTGTAGTCTAGAAAATATTGCGGTTGCACCATAATGAGTGTCTCTGAAGACAAGATGAGGGTAGGACAAAGGCGCTATAGAAAGAAAGATATTAAAAATAAATCCACCTGTTTCAATGAGTGAGGAAAGCAGTAGAAACGGTTTTTGCTTTTTCTTGTATTTTAATAGTGTATACTTCTGGTGGTCAGTGTTAGAAGATAATTGAAAGGTGTAATACTTTTTTATTGATTGCGGTATTTCCTTTGATAACATTTAAAAAAATTCCTCATCTAAATCTTATCCAATACCTACCCCTTTGCTGTTGGATCCATAAATATTTAGGTCACGAAAGTTACGATAACGACGTTTAAATGTTCCTTGTCCCTAATAAAATTATGGTCGCAAGCTTGAACGTAGTAGTTTAAAAAGTATAATCTCAAATGAAAATGAAATGAAATATTTTATTCAAATAAGTTGATTTTACAGACTTACGTAGCTAGTAACACAACTGACTATTCAAACTAACCTAGAAAACTTATACTAGTGACAAATAAGGATTAATAAGTCATTATTTTGTTATGGTTGGTAAGTTGTAAATAACAAGGCCTGAAAACTCAAGTGACTTTCCTCCGTAGGTACGAGTTTGCACTGTATGACGGCAGGGAGTCGCGCTCTTGCACTCACGGCTTGTTCGTTCACCAAAATAAAACCAATCTGTTTAAAGTGTTTCTATAAAACTGATGTTGGCTGCCAGAACACCAAAAATACCTGTTACCAATTTGTTTTCCCGCGATTAGGATGCTATACACTCATCGATCTCTTACGTTTTCTTGTCTCATAAATAATCCTCATGAAAACAGACTTGTAGAATTATCAAAATGATTCCGACATCAAAAAGCGTTAAAATCTGCGCTTAAAATTCCATTTGTCTTATTTAAGTCCGAAAATATTTTCAAGCGCCTGCGCGTGTTTGTGCAGTTAGTCAGTGCAGCACCTAAGGATGGATCTAGCTAGATAAATGAGTAAGTACAAGGAATATTGATAAAAAAAACTGTACAATTTCAATCATTTAGAATTAGAGGATCTTTTGAAACATGATTTAACTTAAACTCTACATAATTAAAAAATCCATTAGGACCTTTGACTTGTCTAAGTGCTTATTTTGTAAGCCTAAAGACATAAAGTTATTGACTTTTGACTTGAGTTTTGACTTAAAAAGGTCCAAATCTCAGTAAAGGCATCGACCGACAGGCCAGCATGCGACGCTCCGCACTGACCGCCTCAAACGAGTTATAGTATTCTTTGTAAGGTTTTCCATAGAAGTCCGCCCGAGCGGAGCGGACTGTCGGCAGTACCGGCGATCCGTTTGGTGCGGATGACATCATTATTCGTTAGCAGTCCGATTTCTGCGGTTACCGTGGACGCACAACCTGACATTACGCTCAAAAAATCAGTCTGATGCGATAAGCGCGGACCGTCTGATGCCGGCCGGTCGACCGCTCGGGATAAAGTGCATTGTCGTTTTTCGATACCATTAAAGAGTGGATTTTTATCTTTAAATATTGTTTCACAGCAATAAGGAAAACAGCTGGTTCATTCCATTCATAAATGAAGTACAACTTTATGTCATTGCTTTCTGGAAACTATAATTGAACGATGTATTAGCTATGTATGATGTAGTTTTACTAACTTCTGTTTCTGTTTTCTTTGTCGTCTTCACACCACGCAGCATTTACGTTATGCTTGTTTATCCTACCTACAATATACGACAACAGTAACTATCAGTAGATACCACACAGTAGTATGGTATCTAATACCATTATTTCATCTGTGGTAGTACATACCGGACTTTTTTGACCACCTGTATAATCTTAACTTAGTATCTTTCCTAGGAAGGAAGCTAGCATTCCTCACGCAGCCTGCCAATGGGTAGGTGCGGTATCGAACACAATTTTTCATTAGACAAATGGAGACAAATCCCCACTCGACAAATTCCATGCAATTGTTCCGCTCGAATTGACTCGAAGCTGGGTAATATTTCAAAATAAGTGCAGCAATTTCAGTTGAAGTTGAAAGCGCAAGAGTAAGCTGAAAGAACTTGCAGCTTACTCTTTCTTAGATTTGGATTATGGTGAGCACTCGCCGTAAATTATCTGAAATATGTAGTACTATACGATGACCGCCCTCACATATTCGGGCACAAAATGAAATGACACAAGACAACGATCAACTATTCCTGTATCATAATTATTAATACTATTCAACGGGTATTTATCGCGTTTATTTACCTATTCCTCCCCACGTTTCGACATATTTACACACTGTCATGGTCACGGGATGACTGGAGTACTGATGAGATTGGAGTACGATAAATACCCGTTAAATAGTATTAATAATTATGTGTTCAGATCGCGTAAGCTTAAAAATATTTATTCCTGTATCGGCAACAAATTTTAGCACCAATCAACTCAACACCGTTTATGTTCCACTTTTGACACCAAAACAAAAGACTTGGGGAGAAGCTGAGATTACTGAATTAAATTACCTGCCTATTGTAGTCCGCTCCGAAAATTCTCTGCAAAAATGTAGAGTATCCTGTCATTTTCCCTTACTGCGTGAAAGCTCGCAAAGTACCATAACCTACAGATATACTTGAAGAATAAAAACCCCGAATGTAACTGAAGCCAGAAGAGGCGATCCCCCGCCAAGCTAAAACATTTTCTAGTGATATGCATGCCGTCAATAATTTTACCACCCTAGAGAGTTACCCTCTCGTATTGTAGGTATCCACAATACGAGATGTACCTAGGTACTTTTAAAAATTAAAAAAGTCTCTTGAGACCGGTAGCATCCAAAAAATGGCAGACAGAAAAATATGCTAACTGCTTTTTCTTACTTACGTGGATGCTTTCAGGCCTTGATGGAGTAGGTACGGTAAACAGGTAGGTACATAATTATATACTCGCGTGGGTTCTCAGTCCGCCGACCTGTAAAAATAATAAGAACTAGACATAATTATGATATCCACTCTCTCGCTGTTCGCCCGAATCGCTCGCTAGATACATGATATAATTTATAAATTTCAGTTAGTATTAGTCACTTTAGACCGAGGAAGTTGCATCGCGCGAGCTCAAGTAAAGATTCAAAATAAAAATGCCCAATTTAAGGGCGCTCCGTGGGAAATATTTCAAAATATTTTTCTAATACGAAGCTAATGAAAGGAATAGAATGGAATCAACATAAAGGTTTTTGGCTGAAAAACAGCGTTGAGTTGAGCGTCAATCGCTCAGCATATGCTGAGCCAACACCTATTTCGGCACAGGGGCATAGAGGTGAAACTATAGATCTGACGTTTGTGTGTAATTTAGTCTTCGATCAAAAATAAGTAGTTCGCGGCCTCCCCCGTAGATTCCTAGAGCGTTACAAAAATGTCAATCAAAATTGTCTACGTTTTGTTTTGACGCAGACAGTTTGCGCAGAGCCTGACAAGTTTTTTCCATACGGAACAAGAGATTGGTGGAGTCGAATTCATTTTATTTTATTTTGTAAGTAGGTAGGTACCTTCCTGAGAATTATATACCTACCTACTCAGTTTATTTTCTATAAGGATTAATTAACAGAATTCAGGTAAAGATAACGAATCATTTATTGATGAAACTATAAATTGGTGTCTCAACAGTAGGTATTTATACAAAAGGGTCATTTCAGACATACAAAAATTTAAACTTAAAATACAATTTCAGGCAGGCACTCTAGATTAAAAAGATCTGGTTCCTGTCTGCGGCTTTGCACGAGTTTTTTTTACGGGACAAAAAATAAACGTTTTATAAATTCATACTTCTGGTAGAAAGACTAGGTTCTTACGTACCTAGGTAAGAACCTAATCTTTCTTTTATTAGAGAGTAGTACCCGCCCTAAAATAGAATTTTAGGGCGGGCCAACTAGTTATTTTAAAAATCATCAACTAGTAATATTAAACTTATTTTTATGAAAAATATATTAATACATACTAAAAATGAAAAAAAAATTTTAGAAGAAATAGCCTCTCCATTTATCAATTTAGAACAAAATTAATATTTTAACATAGGCAAACCAAACAACAATATTTTATGCTGATTTCACAAGTATATGTATAAGTATATGACTCACATCTCAATACACGGGTAAGAAATATATATAAACTTACTGAAAATAAGAAATTCCATCCTTTTTCAGCACTTTGGACGAGTGATTCTTGCATTTTTTGTACGAGCACTTACCCATGGTTTTTGTCTGAACGCTAAAATGACACTAGTTGAAAAGCTTTCCTAACATGTCAAAATGTTTCTCTTTTGCTACTGAAGGTTGTGGCGTGCGCATTGTGAATCTAAGGGGGGCCGGCAAAGCCGGACATTTTTGATCGATGAATTTAGTTTATAAATCTCTATGTTCTATGTTTAGTTTTATGTAATTATGTGTATGTGTCGAAATCTTAGACAATTTAACCCGCTGTGTCGAAATAAATTCTATTTTATTATATTCTATTCTACTTTCAGATTAGTTTTAAGAGAAATCTTTAAAGCGGTGAGGACAGAATTGGGAAACTTACAGCGGGCTCCACTGTAAGCTCTTTACTTAACTATTTTGAAATGAAAATAGAATACTTCGTCCTCTCAGCTAACAAAAAAGTTTAACCTAGAAGCATGCCGAATAAAATCCAAGTTACTGATACTTAAGTCAGATAGCGCCGAACCTTAGTTGTAAAAGTTGCACTCCAGGCCTCCACAAAAGTACTCCGCACGCGCCCGCACATAGGCAATTTGGTAATATCTCGAATAAGTCACCTCGCGCACTTAATTTTGCAGGGCTGGCATTTAACTTAAAGTTCCAGTATCTTGAAGCTTAAATTAAGTTTATATGAAAAAAAACTAGTAGAAAACTACTACTTTTTCGTTTACTAGGATATAACACCATCCGATCTAAATAGATCGTAGATCGGATGGTGTTATATCCAAGTCAACCAAAGACTGAAGGAAATATTAGCCAAAGCAACTTCCACAAATCTAAAGGGACAATATTTGAGGAGGTTACTTTGCCTCAGAAGGTTTCTTTTTTAAAGTTATTAAAATAAATACTTATTAAAAGCATTGCCCTTGAAGGTCCGGAAAAAAATCACTTGTCAATTCTCGTTTGATTAACCATTTATATTTTATTTAGTATTTAAGTTTGTGTTTTTTTATAATTAGTAAACATTATCTTATCTTATCATTAGGAATGAAAATGTAGAAAACTGCTTTGGTCCGAATCTTATGTCAATCTCTTGATACTCGTCTTTGTAGCACTAATTGATAACTATTATCTACGTAAACATCGCACAAAATTGGCGGCGTGCCAACCCTGGCTTGAGGCTTAATAACATAGTGTCCTTTATTTACGTGGGCTCAGTACTCAGAGCCAAATTAACTGTAAGTGCCGTTCGTACAGCAATAGCCTAGGGCTCTCAGTTTATTGGTTTTCCTTTACTCTGTTTACATAGGGGTTGGTTAAGTGGAGCTTTGAGTATTCTGTGTCTTCTTATTTGCCTAGCTAACGTGCGATAATTCGAGACATGTCTATTCTGACACCAATGGTCTATATCTGACGTCTATCTTTTAATTATAAATAAATAATGCTGGAATATCTCGTCTCCCATGCTAACCTGACTTGCATGTGGCGCAGCCAGCTAGATAACAAACTAGGCTCTGGTGAAACTATAACACAATCTTCACAATTTGATAATTCATATATTTTACAATTATATGTTAAATAATTATATTGTGTTCGTTAGGTAGGGACAAAGTCGGATCACTTTTTTTGCCAGAAAACAAAGTTTACATGTTCAATTACTTTGAAAAATGATTAGGATTTTCAAGGTAATTAAACTTGTAAACTACCGACCTAACGGTTAAAAATATTTTGCTACTGGATTCATTGAAAGTTGAGTTTATTCGATTTCCCGCTCTATTGTTCCACTTAGGTACATACTTCTGGATCGTATACCATATTGGATAAACCGATGATAGCTCGTTTCGTAACCTCGGGCTATAAACTTATTTACTGTGCCTGTAAATAAAGATAAACATAAAATAGGTTATGGCGTGTCAAGTATTGTTGCCATTATATTTTGTGAGGACTTCCGGCTACATTCTATTATTCCACTAATACGATAAATGTGAAAGTTTGGATGGATGGTTGTTTGTTACTCAATCACGCCAGAACGGCTAAACGGATCTGGATGAAATTTTACACAGAGATAGATTACAGTCTGGAATAGCACATAGGCTTCTTTTTATCGCGGGATTCCCACGGGAACGGGAACAACACGGGTGAAACCGCGAGGCGCCGCTAGTTATTTACTAGCTACAGTCATGGCACCGCAACTCCGCACGCTCTATTCACAAATAAAAGAAGCCTAAGAATTTACCCAGGTAACTCATGTCCATGCTAAAATTTTGAACATCTAACAGATGGACAGAGAGAGGAATGGAGACCAAGAGCTGACAGCCGAGGACGACGCCAGCCACCATTGTCGAATCGTTGAGTGAACGACATAAGACAGCACTGAGGATATGACTGGATAATAGAGGCCCAAAATCGACAGGAGGCGAAGGGAAGAGGCATATATCCAAGATTGTGTCAGGAAGAGGCCACCATGATGATGATGAGAGCTTTTACCTACCAAATATCAGAAACCTAACTTTACGAAAGTTTCGTATCAGAAGTTTAACAAAGTACGTCAGATGGGCCTCGCCTACGGATCTCTCCACTTTACGAAGCCCACACCTGTTGATGAGTTCAAAGGAAAAACTTGAAAACTGCTATAACCTTCAAATAACAGTCAAACTTTTTTAATCAATTGACGAATGGGCTTACGTTTAGGCTCCCTGATAAAATTAATTAATGTTCTTTCAATGTTTCAGGAAAAAATCTTTAATAAACATTAAGGGCACATAAATAATATAAGACAGAGAGATGATGGTAAAAGACTATGATATGATCGATATGACTTTGACTCCTTGGAAGATGGGTCGGCCTTTAGTTTGGAATGCCACGTTTATAGATACTCTAGCGCCTTCTCATCTTGCAGGGACATCAGTAAGGGCTGGCTCATCAACGGAGAACCTCAAACGGCGAAAATACGCTACATCATTTTGACCGAGGTTACTACCTATTTGAGCCAAGGTTCTGGGGTCCTGGTGCACGTGTAATATACAAAGATCTTACAAAACTTCTAATGGAGACCACAGGTGGTTGGAATGCTGGCTTTTATTTCGGTCAACGAATTAGCATTGCCATTCAAAGTGGCAATGCTGGCAGTATTCTGGGCACTCTACTTGATAGATATGTGTAAATACTAGTTGTAGTTGTTTTATTCTGTTATTGTTACACTAGTTCTTTATTTTACGTTATTCAAAATGGAATACGGATTTTTAGTAGAACCAACTTACGTTTTAAAGAAAATATCGTTACAAACCTGCAATCTCTCGAGAGTTTCTACAAAAACTATCTTCGAACTAACAAGAAAGAAATAACGCTGTTATGGCGACAGCCCGTATGGTGTTTCAGAACTTCTATTTGTCATCTTTCAGTATCTTATTGGTTTCAGTATCTTATTGAGTTTGGAAGCTCAATATTTCTATTTACGCGGTTGCAGTTTTTAGTGAAGCTTTCATAGCGATATAAAACTTCGCATACTTACTTATTTGTAAATTTTCGAAATAAAATGCAATAACATTGGCAAAGCATTACATCCGCACGAGTAAGGCTATCAGCCACAGAAATTCATTTTCTGTATGGGTCCTATCCTTTCTACTTCACTGAATTGGCGATGTTATTTTGACTTCGATTCAGACCAGATTCATTCGATTTGTTGGTGAATCTTGTCCGGTATAACAACACTTTGATATGTAAAAACTTTGTAAGGATCAAACAGAATTGAGTTACTCAGGGAGGATTGGAGCCGAACGCGATCCTGTAAATCAATCATAAATCTCAGGACCCATTCACTGACCGCTTATACCTAACCTTGTGAAAAAACATATTCCTGCTCATACATTTTCAAAGCCGACAGAAACCGAACCTAATAAAGTAATCTTTAGTGTAAGATACTAAAACTATAAAAGAAAAATCTTTACAAAAAATGGTGTAGCGCTGTTTCGCACCAATTTTTTCGCACCAAAAGCTAAAAGTTATAATAATTCTTTCGTTTCTCACCGTCTGTTTTTAAGATCGAAAATCTTAAAAACAGACGGCCCACAAATTTATAAAAGAGCCTAAGTGAACTAAATGTTTGTTCTTTCAAAGTTCACCTTTACACTGGTACTGATTCGTAGATTCTAAAGTAGTCGGGTAATTACTAATTCATTTCATGTCAACAATAGATCAATTACGAAGTGTTTGAACTGAAAACCAATTTCATAACATGGATACAGAATTCCAACAATTTCCCCAAAAAATCTTAAATTATGACTGGTTTGTAAGAAGATTCCGAAAATATTTCCCAAATTCGAGGTTTTCAAGACGTATTATTTTGCATTTGTTCGCTTATGGCCAACTTAGCAAACCGTCCACTATTTTTCACGACTTCGTAATCGGTAAACTTCGCAATCAGTCAACTTCTTGAACGGTCAACGTAGCAACTAGTCATCCTTGCAATCGGTCCTCTTAGCGTTCGGTCAAACATAAAGATTGCAACATTTTCTATTAAGTCGATCAGATCAGAGGATAATGCTTTTGATAATTTAAAGTACTACGTCGATAAGCATTGGATGTTGAAAATTGCTCCACGGATTCTGTCTTGCAGTCATCAAAAAAACAGAACGAACAACGCTCTGGAAGGGTGGCACCATCGTTTCAACGTTAGGATGCCGCATAAACCAACATAAGTTCTGTTTATTAAAAATCTGATGAAGGAAGCAAAATACCTAAGTCGAAAATTGTATGCGAAAAATGTCATTTAGTTATTGAGAAAAAAGAGGAAGTGTGATGTTGATTTTGATAGGACATACAAAAAGTATTTGAAGATACTGTTACGAAATGAAGTAACTACAATAAACTTTTTGAGGAAAATTAAGAAAAGCCACTAAGTATAATTTGTTGTATTCTAAAAATGAAAATACTAATTAGTTTGAAGCAAATAAAATATTTTGGTTTTACCTACACTGTTTTTTTTTGTTTAAGTTTGAAACATAATTTAATATTAAATTCATTTCTCTCGAGGTTAGTTTGCCGGACACAAGGAATAGGGGACTGTTTGAGATGTGGACCGATTGATACGCGGACCTTTTGAGAAGTGGACCTATTGAGAAGTGGATGGTTTAAGAAGCGGCCCGATTGCGAAGTTGACTATATACGAAAGGGACCGATTGCTCATCTCCTACAGAAAATTATAGTGGACTGTTTACTAAGTTGGCCATAAGCGAACAAACGTTATTTTGATTACAAATTTTATCTTAATATACGATAATCGTCTAGTCGTGAAAAATTATTATGTTATTTTAAGCATAACGGGTTAAAAAAAATCCCTGGGGACTATTTTTATAGTGCAAATTTGTGATCATTCTCCATTTATAATATTTTTATAAAATCAATTTTTCAAAGACGGAGAAATCGACGAACATGCATACAATAAAAATACCACCTACAGCCGAACATGGAACCTCCTCCTGAAGTCGGTTTAAAACTAAAAACCGACTTAAAATTCCTTTGTATTTATACTCTTTTTAAAGTGTTTTTTAAACAAATACTTAACACACAGAAATAAAAAAAAATATGGAACCACCTCGGGATCACTCTTCATACAAATGCGATAGAATTTTCTGAATCGGTTAACGCATTCACTGCCCAGTCCACCGCTACTTGGGAGCTCCGGATGAACGTGTGCGTCGAGGGCCATGAAAGTGTTAGTAATTGACGAAGAAATCGACAAACATACATACTACACAGAAAATATATATAGCCAAACATAGAACCTCTTTTGATTTTTGTTTCGCCGTTCAATAAATTGGCAAATAAGACATAGTAATTTTAAAAAAAAATGCGGTCTTTCATGTCCATACAGCCAGCTTTTCCGTGAATGAAAATGAAAATAAGTAATCATCTTACATTTTTAACATCTGAAATCGAGTACTACAGAAAATATTTAATTCTAATAATAAGGCTTTATTGAAGGAAAGAAGGATATACGTACAAAAGATGGGTAAATAACAGTTTTCGTTTTAAAAAGTTCTTTAAAAAAACTAAGTATCCTGCAGTTGGCGGTCTTATCCCT
This sequence comes from Eupithecia exiguata, assembly GCA_947086465.1. Lineage (NCBI taxonomy): Eukaryota > Metazoa > Arthropoda > Insecta > Lepidoptera > Geometridae > Eupithecia > Eupithecia exiguata. The sequence continues at coordinate 2,740,887 of OX352233.1, read as the reverse complement.
TACAGGGATTTCTACCAGACGACCACTATGAGCTAGCTAGGTTTACATCCAAGGCTACCTATGAGCAGCTAGCTGTGTGTAGTTGTTGGGCTAGGCCAGCGTCAGTGAGTCCGACAGCAGTTTGGTGGCTTACTACCCCCCGAACTAGTTGGTACTGTATCTCAGGTGGCAGTAATCCCATAGTAGTTGGGCTAAAAAATAATGTTTTGTGATAGATTACCAAAGACCTAGTGCGCCATATTGAGCTAAGCTTTTGTGGTAAATACAAGAGCGATACAGCTTAAATTTGTAGAATAATATCTACCGTGAGCAAAACCAAGAGACCATGAGCACAAGCTATCACAAATTAATTTATTCCACCTGGATTACCCTGATAACCGACGTTTTAATGACTTGATAAAAACAGCTTTCATCAAATATTTTAATCCTCAATAAACATAGAGAATCTCAAATTTAATCAAAAACGATATTAATTCAAAATCTTTCATCACTGACAAACTTTGGAATTCAAACATTTTACTCGTTCTGATGAATTTACTTTAGAAGTTACAGAATAATATTTAGAAGTATGCTTTGAGCGGCAAATAAACGATTCCTAATTTTTATTCCTTGTTACTTTTAATGGTTGCCGGCTTTACTTAGTTTCCGTGCACTTTTAATACATTTTATGCCGGATACAGACCAAACGAGTGATAGTGAGCGAAGGCTAACGAATGAACGCAAAAGAACCAGCGTGGATGTCATGACGAAAGCAAACGAGCCCAAACAAGGGCCTTCGTTCGCCTTCGGCCGTGCTCCAGCGGCTGTCGCTACATCAAAGCAATATGATCGAACGTACCGATCGTCAAATCCCACTCGTTTGCATTCGCTCGCTATCGCTTGTTTGGTCTGTACCCACCATTATATACAAGATAAATTCTCATATAGTTTGTAAGTCTCTGTCTAATTTTAATTTCTTGTTACTTTTCTTCTCTAATGGTTCTTAATCTAATGGTTTCGGGCTTTGCTTTGTTTCCGTGAACTATTTTATACATTTTCCAAGATAAATTCTCATAAAGTTTGTAAGTCTCTGTCTAATTTTAATTTCTTGTTACTTTTCTCCTCTAATGGTTCTTACTCTAATGGTTTCGGGCTTTGCTTTGTTTCCGTGAACTATTTTATACATTTTCCAAGATAAACTGTCATAAAGTTTGTAAATCTCTGTCTTGAAACAAGAAAACATTTACAGCCACATGAGATATAGCTGGTAGTATTTTTTATTGGAACTAAAACACGTGTTTATTAAAGCATTGTCTTTCACCTCTACAAACTCGAGCCTTCTTATGACATCGTCTCTACTTCTTCGAGAAGATATCATCGCAGCGATAATTTCTATTAGCTCGTGCCGCGAGTCGTCGGCCCATAGCGCTTGTCCTGAAGGCGTGGATGTATTTGAATTAACGTTAATTGGGTTACGTTAAAACCTTTTTTCTCCGTTACCTATATCGAAAAAGCTTTGAAAAAAATACTTTATAATCTATGGGTTGTTTCAAAAATGAAAAAAAAAACTAATTTTACCCGACGACCAACAGGGGAGGGTTATAGATATTAGAAATAACTGCGCAAAGTACCATCTGTTTTCTAACTAACTATCAATCACAAGATTTTTTTATTGTTGGTATTCACTTGTTTTACGGTGATGCGTATTCACTTATTTTACGGTGATGCGTAAAATAAGTACGTAAAATAAGGAGCCTTCGGCTTATTTTTGCCAATAAATGTCCTAATTAATAGATAATCAATTGATTTTTGCTCAGTGCCACAGTTTTATTAGGTAGTACCTATATTTAGGTTCAGTAGGTATATACTGGGGTTGACATGGGGTAGCTTTTGAAAATCAACGACAAGGGCGCCCAAGATACGTTTCCTTTCCGCTTGAAATGAAGGTCAGCAATTGAATTTCTGGGACCGTATTCGTTTAAATCTTATAATGAAATTCCTCTTGAAAATCCTCACACGAACAGTAAAGGTATTTTCTTTGAATTTATAGAATTCAATATGCTAAATATCAAATGTCAATTTTCTGATATTTAGCCCCGTGTACAAAAGCATTTTTTAATGTTAAATCATTATTATACGAGTATGTATGTAAATTTGACGTTAGTAATTGTATGATGAGTAATTGGATGCAGCAAGCTGAAGACAGGGCGCTATGGCGCTCATTAGGGGAGGCCTATGTCCAGCAGTGGACTGATATAGGCTGATGATGATGATCAGGACTCAGTAATCATTTTATCGTAGCTTAAAAACAATGACATGAAATAAAACAGAAAAATAAAAGCAAATATTAATGATTGGGTGTAACCAGAGTTTTTTGGTATAATTAGGGGTCTGAAGGGCCCGAGGCGAGAAGGGTCTGTCAAATAAAGGCTCCAAAAAGGTTGTAAACTTTAGGGTCGTGTAAATATGACATCGGTTCTGCGTGAGATACCTGACTCGGAAAACCATTTTGTAAAATTAGAAGGCAATTCAAATTGGATTCACTGATTTTTATTTTTACAGACGAGTCGTCATACCATATTATTAATGCCTACCCCTGTAATAAATATTTTCTAAAATCAAAAGCAAAAATCATGCACTATCAACCAACTTTTCCTATATCTATTTTTTCCATCCCAAGGTTGTCTAGGAGAAATCGCTCTCAGCGATAAGGCAGCCCTTTGTACTGTATATGTTTTATTTAGATATAAGATTATTTATTCATGTTTATTTTTTTGTACAATAAAGTGTCAATTCATTAATTCATTCAAATATACCTTGACTAAATTATACCCAAAACTTTAAAAAGAGGTATGTACGAATTAGCATTGCCATTCAACGTAGCAATGCTGTCAGCATTCTGAGCATTCTGCCTTCTGGTGCCGGCGTTTTTAGAAAATAGATTTGTAATTGATTATCACAAAATTACAAAACATATACCTAATTTAAAGTTACATGTTCATTATCCTATATTAGTAATTATTGTTTATGTTATACATATAATCATCAAAGTTCAAAGGTAGAATATAGGTAAAACCATCTTTTTTTTAAATCTCATTGGTATCAAAATAATCAATCAGTTTGCTTTTATACGATTAAAGGCAAACCTTTTCCTTTCAAAGTAATTAATAATTAATTCACGGATCAAATGACCTGTGAATTTAATAATTAATTTCGGGCGTACAATTCTCGAAGCGGATCGATCATTGATCCACTCCGGCGACAGAAGGTTCAACTAATGCGTGCCTAGCTCTCCATAGTTTATTACTTCTTGCTGAGGTCAAGAGCTACTCAGCATTTTCTCTGTTGTATCATCATCATCATCATCATCAGCCTATATCCTTCCACTGCTGGACATAGGCCTCCCCTAATGAGCGCCATAGGGCCCATATACTCAATGATCAGCGTGTCTGTAAACAACAATTTAACAATGGCATTGGAAAGGTTTCGGGACTTTATTGAAATAAAGACTAAGTAATACTAGAAACCACGAAGCTATTGTAGACACCAACATTAGAGTGGCAAAAGTTAATATAACTTTGACATGCATCCTCGACAAGGGCAATTGATAGCTTCTGCCCGCCGCTTCGCACACGTAATTTCTGTACATTAAGTAGCCTATTATCTAAGTTAGACTATGTTCTAAATGTACGCCAAATTTCATCTTGATCTGTTCAGTAGCTTTGGAGATCTTAAGTTACTAAAATAAAATCACATTTCATAGGCATCGTCTTTATTTTAATCTTTTTTTTCACATCTTTTTTCGTATCTGTAGTAGATACGAAAAAAGATGTGAAAAAAAAGATACATTCAAATAATAGGAACAAATTAGAAATTGTATTTACAATTGAATCAATTGAAATTAGTAGGATAGGATATGATTTACACTGTAACTCGTACAATGTTACACGGAGTCAAACTCGGTCGTTCCGTTATGAAGTTCATAACAAGTCAACTCTGCAATCGTTTTGAAAGAGTTAGTACCTTATAGTATTTTGTTTTAACTATATCCGAAAGATTCACGGCGCCTGGGTGTTTATTTCGTGTGATGCTCCCTAGCAGTACCATGGTCTTGATCAATTTTATTTTAGACGTAATTAAAATTTAGTACCTAAACCTTAAAAAAATTCATGTATAAAAAACCATTGATCCAGACCATGGTACTGCTAAGGAGCATCACACTCTATTTCGCAAACCAATATCGAATATTACTGACGTCGTATCTAGAACAAAACGATATAATTGTTTTGAATAAACTGAAACCGGATTCTAATCGCTTAAATTTAAACTGTTCTTAAGTTTAGCGGGACTAATAATAATCCCTAGGGAGTAAAATGATGATGGGCCCGTCTCGGGATAATTCTCTATTCAATAGCGAAATAATTTTCGAAGTCGGTCCGAAAGCTAATATTCAGATAGCTTATTTAGGTAGCGCTGCGTATAATTTATAATTCAACACTAGACCTTTTTAAAAACTGTGTATCGGTTAGAGATTTCAGAACTAAGAAACAGGAGCGGTTTGACAGTTTTCTGTTAAATTTGTGCCGAGAGTGGAATTGGTAGGTTGGTACCTAACCTGCTGGTTTTAAATTAAGGCGCATACCCGACCCAAACTAGCGCCGCCACGTACTTTATCTTATTATTCCGTTTCACAAAGGAAATTTCAAAAATCCAACGCACAGTTTGATCACAAACTTAAAAGCTTATAACAGGCTTATAAGCTGCATCTTTAATAGTATTCTATTTAGTTTAGGCAGTGAATCGAAAATAAATTTTGATGGCCACCAAGGGCAACTTAGATTCACTGCCTAAGTTCATCACCAATAACCACATTATTCTTTTGTTTTACTTATTTCGAAAGTTGAATAAATTAGTGCAAAAAAAATTGGAACCGAAATAGGAATATTCCAACTTGCCAGCATTCCGGGCTGCCTTCCTAAAACGCAGCTTTAGGAAGGCAGTCTGGAGCGAGAAAGTAACAAATACCAATATACGAATCTAATAACATTGTTATTATTTACTAATAATATTTCTTTTTCCGTATTCGATTCGTTAGTTCCATCAAATAAAACTGATTGTTAAATCTTTTATCTTTTTCTACAAACGATGTTATGGAAAGTTCCTATAACATTTGATTTTCTCACAGTTAAAATTTCGTTTACAAAAGAAGACACACTATGAACCTTATTAGTGGAGGGCTAGTTCTTTTTCACACTTTTTTACTTTTAAAATCAACCTTTTTTATCTTCATATATCACCGTACAGTCAACAACAACTAGTTTAGCTTATCTCATCTATCCACTAGGTGCAGTACAATCTTACTTCAAGTTTTCCAATAAAAAAGCGTTATATGTTACAAGGCAATAAAGTGGCGACAGAACTTAGGGGGCAGAAGCTTATTGGTTTCAACACTACTGCCAACTTAACAGGTACTAATTAACTGCGGCTGCATTTCCGCTTCACAGCGGAAGCAAAATTTCCGACGGTTTTTAAACGATATCTCGGTTGTGATGGGTGTTGTGTGTATGTTCCTCTGAAATCTGACAAAAACCACCCGAAAACGAAGCCTATTTCAACTACTTAGGTTCAACTTCACCGTTTGCTGCCAAAACTAAGATCAAAGAAATTGTTTCAGCTTAATCGAGTTCAAATTCGTATGACAGCTCTTGAACTCAGTTTAGCGCGAGTACCAAATCTATTTTCGTCGGTAAAATGCGCTGAACTATTTTAAAGCGCTAAACTGAGTTTATCTGTTGTTAAACGTGTTCAATGTATTTAATTGTTGTACATATTTTAAGTATTTTATTGGAAACTGTAACGCTGTGGTTTACCTCAATAAATAAATTAAAAAAAAATTGTCATGGTAAAATTGGACCAGACCTTTGGGAGGCGGCAAATACATTAATCGGTGGTATAAACGCAAAATCTACGACTTTATGAAAGTAGAAATCAAAGCCATCTTAGTACCTCCACAACCTCCATACTTGATAGATCCATCGGCCTGTCTCTTTATTGGAAGATTGATCGTGTCAACATTACTCACAGCTCTGCCTGTCTGTTTATACAGGCCGCAGTTTTTACCACTTCTTAACTCATACAACCATAACTAAAAACTAAATCTCTGCGTGAATCATCGTTTTTATATATTTTTCGAAGCATAAAGAATTTATTAGGTACCAGCTTCTGCTACGGCTTTTGCATTTAAATAAATAATAAATAAATATTGCTGGACAATTCACACAGCATTATCTAGCCCCAAGCTAAGCAGAGCTTGTGTTATTGGTACTAGATAACTGATATACATAATACAATACATTACATAGATAGATATTTTTACTATACATAGAAAATGACCTGAACACCTGCAGATCGTACAAATATTTGTCCCAAGGCGGGAATCGAACCCGCAACCTCCTGCATCGCAGGCGGATCTTCGCCCACCGCACCACAGAGGTCGCATTTGCCCCTAAAAATATATGTTTTTTCAGGATATAATTTTAGATGCTACGTTTTTTCTTCGAAGGATACCTACGTTTCTCTATCTTTTTACCAAATTTCATTTGATATGGCCATCATTGATTTAGTTGTTGTAATAAATGGACTCTCCCATGCGAGATGTCTTCGCACGTCCACTCGTCCAGTTCCTTCATTAAGAAATATAATTAGAAGCAAATATGACACAGATATGTACAATTGTACAGACACCTGAGTCCGGTTGACGATAGTATCGAGCGAGACGTTATCGTGTCGTCTCATTTTTTTAAGGAATTTTGATAGTTCCCTGCCCGCGCGATAGAGGCGCTTTACGTCACGATCACATCTCGACACTTAGTTGTTTAGACGTAAGAGTAAAACGAACATTACGGAAATCTTCGTTGGTGGATGTCGATGAAGGTAATTGATGATAATGATGAGTTGCGTATCGTCAAGGCTTGGAAGGTGCCTAATGAACCGTTTCAGCTAGGTTGCTTTGCGCAGGTGGATCAAATACTCACTAATTATTGCAAATCAATCCAATGATTGATTCGCAATTAATTACTGCATTCAATGATTCGAGCAGCATTAGCACAATGCGCATCTGAAAGCGATCAGATTATCGGCATGATTGACATGAAATAAACCAATGCGTGCATATTATGGTCCCTCCAGATGCGGTCACGTCATTGCAAGCGTCATTATTAACCGACTTCAAAAAAGGAACATTTTATACATTCGCCTGTATATTTTTTTCATGACAGATAAGAATAGCCGTTTAGACGCACATTGACTAATACGCATAATGACCAATGAAAAAACATCGTGAATACGTAAATTGACCAATCGCATAATGACCAATACGTAAAATGACCAATAGAAATAACATCATGAATACGCAAAATGACCAATCGCAAAATGACCAATACGCCAAATGACCATTAAGTAAATTAACCAATTTTTTAACCTCGACGCAAAAATTTTGGTAAATGAATCAATAAATTACAATTTTGTCATACTTAGCTGCCGGTGTATTTGACAGCAGCTGTACCAATTAGACACACAGAATCACAGAATGATTGTATTGTACTACAATTAGTATAACTATAGGTAATACTTATTTAGCCTGTACCTGCAAAAGTTCGCTATAACTTTGTAACAATGTGGACAGACCATTTTATGACCTAAGAAAAATATATTTTACAGTTGTTGTAAATCAAAGCACTATAAAATTATTAACGCCCTCCGACCAGGTGGGATGACGATTTGCGAACGGCTGCTGGCAGATGCTGGATGCGGCAAGCTGAAGAAAGGCCCCATGGCGCTCATTAGGGGAGGCCTATGTCCAGCAGTGGACTAATACAGGCTGATGATGATGATGATGATAAAATTATTTACCAATACGTATTATACAATAAAAATGTAGCATTCGCTTACTTTAAATGCTAATTTGGGAAGACCAGCTCTGCTGATCTTACGTTAATTTAGATAATGATCTGCAATGTCCACCACGATAACAATCAAACAGAAGATATAATGTGACACTAACCTCAGACTGCTCTCTGCGACGAAGGCGTCCACCGATGGGTTGTTGATTGGTGATGATGGCTGCGGATGGCTGTGAGTAATGATGGAAACAGGAATCTGCTGCAATTTGTGATCGCGCGATGGGTTGATGTCGTTCGAAAAAAAGTCCGTTATTCTTTTGTTCTTCGAATACGATACAAGCGCGCGCGGTATGTGTATGCGTCGTAATATCTGTGCTAATACGTAATTTCAACATAAACTATAGCGGACTTGGAAAGTGTAAGTATGTAGGTAGGTATGTTCTAAAAAACATAAATATCTGCAAGCTGACTTGTTGATGTTTTAATTTATTCACCCAAAAAAGTATTGTTATTGTATCTGATGATAAAAATATTTGTATGTTGTCAGTGCTCTTAATTGAAGGCAGTCTCCCGAGCATTCGTCTCCGGCCAAAATATGTGAGGTGATCAATTTTCTTCGATATTAATATTCAATGGCCAATAGCCTCTACGGGACCCGATTAATCTTCGAGTAGCGTTGTGAATACTGAGGCTCTTAAGGGCTATTTATTTTCTCTTAAGCAACTCACTCATATTATATCTTATTTAAAGGCTTAGTTGATTAATTTTCAACAACTGACCTTTATTGCTTTTGACACCTAGGTCTTAATCACAAAGTTTACTACATTTACTGCCTATAAGACTCTCTCTTTCCAAAAACAGTCAGTTGAAATAAAACATGTTGAACGTGGTGTCCTGATCCCAAAGCCAGATCCCAATGCGTTGAAAGCTTAGACCTTCTACAATCTTATCAAAGGTTGAAAGCTATGTCTATCCTCGTTAAAATTAATTGCACCACTCGTGATTTCTACGGATAGCCCACCCGGGAAGAGTCCATGGATCCAAAATTCAATTTCGTTCTTTCGTTAACCTCATAACGAATTCCGAGTTCCCAGAAGGTAATTAAATGTACTGCAAAAGTAAAACTATGTATTCCTCTGTGGATAAAAGCTTAACGTACGTTATTTTTGATTTTTTGTGGCTTGCTTAGTAGTTTATAATGTGCACTTCACGAGTTTAACCAATATTTTCAAGGAATACCGTCTCGTTTTCTCACAATCCTCAAGAATAATGAGCCTTACACGATCTGTGTACAAAAAGAAAGTATATTTCACCAACTTTATCACTGTCAATCAACCTCATCAATGATTCAACAGATCCAAGCCGAACATGGGACGTCAATATCGCGACATGCTCAGCTCAATCGAGTTACAATCGCCGCGCGGCCCTCGGCACTCATTCCCTTACAGGGCACTGGTTTCCGACACTAATGACATTTCCATCAAATGTGCAAATGTGCGGAAATGTGCTGTAAATTATACGAGGCTTGGGGCTCGTTAAGTGAGGAAGCTTTGTCGTAGTTTGAAGAATCACATCCACCACTAAGATCATAAACGCGATAGCTTGGTTGCATGGAAGTTTGTTAGGTTAGGTTTGTTAGGTTTCACGTCGAAAGTACTGAACTGAACTTTGTATAGATTCAGTTTATAAACATAAACTGAATCTATACAAAAGTAACACTAGCTTCTGCCCGCGGCTTTGCTCGCGCTTTTCCGGTATAAAAAGCCTGTAAAGTAGCCTTTGTCCTTCCCGGGATACCATCTACCTCCCTGCCAAGTTTCATTGAGATCCGCTCAGCCGTTTAGGCTTGAAAAGGTAACAGACAGAGTAACAAACACAAAGCAAAGCCGTAATTACAAACTTATTTATGAGACTTGACCGACGTTAGATAGGTTGGTGCGCATTTCACTCTCCCCTATAAAATTATTACAGTCAAAATTTGATGTTTACAATAAGTAAACATGATACATACCACCCTGTAGATCTACTTTGTACCTTCAACTACTGGCCGGTTTACAATGCACTGTTGAAAAATTATATAAAAAGCAGTGATGTTACTCGATTAAGTACTAAACTTAATCGATTCAACGAATAGTCGAATAGTTTCTTTTTCGAGCTGATTCATTTCCTAATAAATCAATTTTACTGGCAAATTTATATCTAGTACCTGCTTCGACTTAAAAATACATCTATTTATGTGGAAGGGCAATAAAAAAGGGCATTATTCAATTTTGGCATAGATGCTATAAAAACTGAGTCTACATTTCAGCACAGGTAAAAATGTATGAGACAAATTACATATTACCTACTCTTTTAGCTACGGCAAATTATCAAAACATAATATTTATATAAAATCATTAAGCATTAGTGTAAATACTAGTTCTATTATTTGATCGCAATTTTTATAATCTTTGTTGATAAAGATATCTGTAAAATAAGCTAACATGCCTAATAATTGGATACAAAAAAGTACCCACGAAAATGACTGCTAATAATGAAGAATTTTAAAACCTTGTTAATTTCCCTAGCGATCAGCACCCGTGGTCCACCTAACCCATGTAAACGAATCTACACATTGACACATGCCTCAGGCTTATTTTAATTAGGAAAATTTCACCCCTATCACGTTCCTGATATCGTTACGAGGGTCAGGTAAAAATAAAGAGCTTGTGTGATGAATACCTGTCTAAATTAAATTTAAGGTTTTATATTAAAGTGCGTAAGTCCTCGCGCTCTGGGTAATCTACAAGAAATTAAATAAGTTCCCAAAAAAAATCCTACGGAAATCGAAAATTTTTGGGAACTTAAATTAAATTTAGTACATTTTAGCGTAGCGTAAGTTTGCACTTGTGTTTAGATGGGAGGGCCCATACTTGCGACTTCTTGAGGGATATTAAGTGTTCATTTTAAAACAGGAAAATTAGTAATCACGCTTGCCAGTTTATTCCGAATGGGTCGCTATATCTCTACAAATTGTTTCGATTTCAACAATAGGGTACTCTATTGTAATAAGGTGTTTACTCTCTTGTAGTACTCTCTTGCATCTCCATTATCCATGAGTCACATCGGATTATGAGTGAGAGAACAGACTGTGCCCCTGTGCGCCCTGTACCCCTGAGCGCACACACTTGGGCACTATTTTATGAGGCCAAGTGTACGATGCGCAAATGGCTGGTCTTCGTTGAGACTGGCCGCCGCCGCAGGGGCCGAAGATTCGCTGGGAGGACATCGACCATGAGTGCTACAGACTGTTTCATGCGATTGAAGTCAGCGTCAGAACGTTCTTCAAAAATTCCTTCGTGGCCACGACATCGGGTGATGCGTCTTGCGGCGCGTCTTGCGACTGGGGTCGTTATGTCACTTTTCCGCAAGTTGCACCGCGGCGACTCATGGACACACTCAAACAACTTCTTTGATTTGTTCTCGCCGCGGACGCAGACGCAAGACGCGCGGGGGGCAAGTCGAGGCTTGAAGGTAACTATATATTATCATAGTAATGAAAAGTTCATAAAAATGTTAGTGTTTTATGAAGTGTCCGGTATCGCAATTAATAATAATTATTAGTAGTGGACTAAAATAACAAAATAGGACAGAGACTAATACACAATTTTTCTTTGATGAAAATTACACTGATCTTTTCATAAAGTGAACACGAAAAGTGTCCGCTGTGAGAGACGTGAAACATAAACAACGTGACAAAGTATTTACGATTTATGTTTTTGGTGCCAAACGTCTTGCGATCTAATTTTATGTGCATCAGCAACTCAGGTTATTTATTTTAAATATTTTTTCTAGGTTCATTTTTTTTTATACAGATGTGGGCTTACTACCGCAAAAAGCTATATAAACTGTGTAGCGGAGTCAGCGCCCTCCTCCGCGAACAAAATAATTAGGAATGTTCCGTCTTAAAAGATAAAAGAACTAATTAAGATGTTAGATAATCTAGTAGGTACCTACATGAAAAAAATATACTATTGAGTGTACATGTGAGTGAGTGTGGTGCTCCTGAGGGCACCGGTCTCATATGAGTCCGGGCAACAGGAGTTACCATGTGTGTGTGTTTGTGTGTGGTGGGTATATGTTTGTGTGTTAGTATGTGAGTGTGGTGCTCTATTGAGTTCATGGATATTTAAATTTAATAGTGAATCCACATGTTGGACTAGTCATGGTTAGACAAAGCTTGTCAAGGTTGTTAAGTCTATCGGAAATTTTAATTAATTATACACACTAAGGCCCGTATTATGAAAGCTTCCCCAAGCATTATTTAAGCAGTCATTACGTGATCTCTACTCAAGCGTTAATTACTCAAGTAATGCTTGGTAACCGTGCAATAATATGTCTAAGCAGTTACTCGAAGGCGTGGACGGAGGAAATCCGCTCTGGAAGGCTACTTGAGTGAGTGTAGATTTTGATATGAGCTCCCAAGCATTGTTTGAAAATTAGTATTCACTCAAATCTAGACATAAGCATCACTCAAGCAGAGCTCGATGACTGAGCATGCTTTCATAATACGGGCCTAAGACTCACTTCGGGTCGCTGAGCCATAGGAGTGAGTGAGTAAGTAAGTATACACACTAAGATTGTTATACAGTTAAGAATTCTCGAAAATGTAACCGCGAAATTAATAAAATTAAAGTGTTATCCTAAATGGAGCAAGTATGAGAACACACCTTCGTAAAGTTTTCTTGTTGTTGTTTACAGCTGTCAAAGGTAATTAACAAGATACACGGTAACGTATCAACCACGGAGTGAACACACAAACACAAGACAAATTGAAACCTAGAAACGTATTCTGTATGTTTGTTCATAACTTCATTAAGATCGTCTCTGTTTGTGCTTAAACAAATAGAGAACATAACAATAGGTTCCACAAACGAAATAAAATTCTTCTCTGTCCTCTCGTAGATTTTGCAATCCACATAGAAAAATAGGCGCATTGCAGGATGATTAAGAGGGTCACATTCACAGAATGTTAAACCATCAATTTAACTCTGACTTATATGTATATTTGTTCTGATTTTGGTCACTCTTATCAGGTAGGTACTGAATCAGGATGATACCTCATTAATTATTATTATGAATTTGCTCCAAAAGGCTGAAATATAATATTTATTAAAAAAAATCGTTTTGATATACAGGGTTATTGGTAAATTAGTAACACTACTTGAACTGCAGGTTCTGCCCATCATCACAAGCACGTTCGTGAAGACGCCAAGTCTTAATTCTTTAAAAAAAATACCTTTGATACAAAATGATAAACACCTTTGTCTGGAACTCAACGAGTTACTAAAGACCAATCTTTCACTCCCATACCCATACATATTAAGTAAGGGCAGAGCCGTTTTTAAGTTGAGTTTTTAATAAAACCTCTCTAATGAACGATTATTGAATCCAGACAGGTATCTATTACCAATACCAAGTTTAAGAATTAAGACCAGCCGTCTTCACAAACGTGTTTGTGGTGATGGGCAGAACCTGCAGTTCATGTAGTGTTACTAATTTACCAATAACCCTGTATATAGGACAACTTAGACTACTTAGTGCAAGCAGACGAGCGCGCGTATGTGTGTTGGTCTAACAGGTCCTGACTCAGCTTAATGCTCTGGCACAAAATATATTTAGTGGAAGAGCGCTGGTTTTCAGTCAGAAGTCAGTACTACATAATTCATAATTTATATCGTAATATGAATTTTGTATTCATAGCTACTAACCCTTCTTACGCAGTTGTCCGTTATTGACGTCAGAGTTATTCCTAATTCGCTTACATTTTTATTAGGCGATGAATATTTTTGATATGAATGAAGTATTACTTTGACATTCGTCAAAAGCTTTACGTGAGGTGAAGAAAAAAGCTTATCAGGGACGCGAATTAGAGCGTCAGTTGATCCTTACCGAATTACATGCTCCTGTCACTCGGTACGTAACTATAAAGCCGGATACACACTATCGACAAGGCCACGTCACAAACAATTCCAAAAACCTTTTTAGAGACTTATCAGAGTTAACAGAGACTCATTGAAGACTAAAATGGCTAATTGAACAGGAATCTACTTCCAAACTATTTTTTTTTCAATAACAAAAACGTTTTGGATTTCCTTAAGCTGAGTTATTATTTGGTTCACCTCACCGAAAATATTTCTATTATAACGTTGTTAGTACATTTGTAGTAAATATTCCAAAAAACAAACTGAATAGTTTTTGTTTTACCAATTCCATTGTTGCTAGGCTACTAATGAAGGACCTACAAAAATCAGCAAGATGTGTTTTCTCTTTCTGAGAATCAAAACAAATAAAATCCAGGAAAAATATTTATAATGACATTGTTTATCCAGAACCAAAGGTTCAATAAACATATTCCCGGACTTCTGTCAATATTGTGCTCAAAAATTATTGTAGGTCAAAATTTAAAATTCAATATCTTTATTTCTTTAGGCTTACAAAATAAGCACAAGTTAGAATTAGACAAATCAAATTTTGTACATAAACAGTTTTGTAATTAGTAATTATTATCAAATAAGCTAGCTAGCTAGTTGTGGAACCAATGGACCTAAACCACTAAGTTTAACTACAACTTTTATTTTTCGTTAACTGAAACTACGAGTAAGCAGAAAATACACAAATATAAAACACATATTATGTATGTACTGACATATCTTTCGTTAACATTGGCATTTTAAATAGTCTATATAAAACACTAAAAAAATATTTTGCAAAGCGGACCAAGGCACAGAGTTTTTGGGGAGAAACAGGTTTTGAAAAGATGAGAATCACTGTTTGATTTCAAGGAATGAAAGTTGATTATACAATATTATTTCAATTAAAATGCCTTCGCCAATTTGTAAAAGAGACAAAAGATTCTTATTTCTCTGACAAAAGATTCTATTTCTTATTTTACTATACAGAAACCTTTCTCGACTATAAAAGTCATTTATAACGGGATATTTACCAAGATTAAGTTGATTTTTGAGTTTTTCTCATTATTAATGACTTTTATGTTAATAACCATGACAGTTTTAAAAGCATTCTTGACTACTTTTTGATTTTGTTTTTCATTGATGATTTTTCTTCATTTTTTCTAATCATAAAATTATTTTGTTTCAGGTAATTATGACATCCCTGGTAAAATATTGTTTGGAAATAACTGTACAGGTAAGAAACATAAAAATACCTACAAACGTTATTGGTCTCGATTCTGTTGGTACAAAAACTAAATTAAATCTTACCTCTCATTTACAAATTTGTGGTCTCTTTCTTTCTGAAAGACTAGATGACCCGCTCGCAATTTCATTCGCGTGGAATTTAGGGTAAAAAGCTTCTCGAGATCAGCTGAAACCATGTTGTAAGAGTCTGAAGTTACTGAAACCATTCATTTATACTTTATTTATTACTTGTTCATGCAAAGTTTCAAAGAAATAGCATTACACATTACGAACATAGAAAACAAAGCATCACGAAAAACCGCAAATAATTATCAAAATTAAAAAAAATAATTAAAACCCTACTAATCAAGTTCGTCACGTCAAGACACGATTCGCTTCAAACTCAATGTGAAAAATATTTAAATACAAAAACGGGAAACGGGTAGCAAGATTTTTAAAAACAACCCCTGAAAGGGGCAGCAACGGCATTTCTTTATTGATTTCGAAAGTTTTTTACCCTAAGAGCGTTTTCCTACGACGCACGACACCACACGCCAAAATGCGGTGACGATTCCGGGCGTCATACATTTCTATAAACCTCTCGTGATGTGCGGTGTCGTTGCGTTCATAGAAACGGTAAACGGTTCATAGAAATGTATGACGCCCAGAGTTGTCACCGCATTTTCTCGTGTAGTGTTGTGCCTGTCGTGGGAAAACACCGTAAAAGCTACGTGAATTCAATGTCATGCAGGTGTAAGCTAGTAAGATAATAAAAAAGAACAGCAACATTTTAAAGGCTTTCAAATTAGTCTATATTAGATTGAAACAAAAAAATATACATCAATAAGTACCTGTTTGTTTTGATCTCAGTGCCTTCCAACTAATTGGTAAACATTACTGACTTTGGACTTCGTGTGAAAGTTGGAAACATCGTTATTTGTTAAAATTGTTTGAAGTATTTTTTACGTAAACATCGGACCAAAAGTTTCTGAAAATGGAGGTCCGTACTTTAAAAATTGTTTGCTTCGAAGTCCATAAGTACCAACCACTTTATCCTAATTTGTATCGCGAAACAAACAAGTTTGGGCATTTGATTTTAGTGTACACAATAAATTATCGTTGAGTAACAATTGGCATAAAAGGAAAACCTCGAACGTTCGGTATTATTTGTAGATGTATTCAGTTTATCAGTGATCTAGTGCCCATAACACAGGTTCTGCTTAAGTTTGGGGTAAGGTGATCAATAAGGGTACGTTTTAGGTAGCAAACGTGAGCAAAACCAGTGGGCAGATTTATTTATGCTATATTACAAGAATCTCTAAAGGCAAATGTTCCAAAATTTGCCTCCGCTCTCGCTCCGGCTGGCCACTTAAGGGGCCTGCGGATGATGATTTGCCCATACAAGCGTACTACCAAAATGATTTGTAATTCGAGCATATTTCCACCATATCATGTTGTTTTTTGTATTCGAATAGTATATATCTAGGTCCCTGGTTGGTTTTTTCTTAATAATACACACCTATAATGTAATGTAAGCAAAAATATGCAAAATCGAATTATATTTTTACGTCGAAAATGACCTGTTTTCGTCCTATTTGTTTTGTATTAAAAACAACACTAACTTACGTTTTGTTTGTTAAGGAACATAGCTTATATTGTGTAGTTACAGAATAACAACAAAATATCGAAAATAATGAAAGTTTTCAGTCATCATTTTTGGTATTACGGAACCTAATAATTCACGAATTGAAGTTGCGAGCAGCTGTCGCCGGATTCTTAAGCCGAACCTAAAGCTTGTCGCACAACTGAAAAGCACCGCTGCAGCACATAGCAGTAAAATGTGCATTTAAGTTTGGGCTGTAACTCGAAGTATTTTATATTTGACGACATCCGATGACAGACAGCTCCCGGACTACGCGTTTGAAGCTTGTGGGAAAGCCATATTGCACTGTAAAATGTATAAAGAGTTTAAGCCTATATTGTGCGCAGAGCTTAACCCGGCACCAATAAAATTCACTGGGTCTCCTTCAAACATAAAAGGAAACGAAATTGGGAGTACGATAAAATTGCTAAGTAATTTGATGTTCGCTTAAAAGCTATCGAACCCAAAATATCGACGATGTGATATTGTGATGACTGCTTTTAGGTTTTCGAATAATTCAATTCATTTTTCGTCACAACTTATAAGTACTTATCTGCTTATTTAGATTTTTCTTTCGAAACTTAATACCCAGCCTTTGTATATTGCGGATTATCAGTAAGCAATCCTTTTTTTTTTGTGAAAATGCATCTGAAAATAGAAACCAATAAACAACTCATGTAACATGTGCGGTACCAATTCAGAACTCTGTGGTGTCATAAATAATGCTCAACAGTGTCATTCATAAAATGAGTTTAATTACGCACGTAATAACGATCAGCAATAAACTCTACCTTTTGGTATTGTGTTTTTATGTGTCACTTTTACGATGGTTTGACCTTTTATTTGTTGCTCTGTGAAAATGAAATGTCACTGAGCCAGGTCAAATAACAGTAAATCTATACTTCTATACTAATATTATAAATGCGAAAGTGTGTTTGTTTGTTTATCCCTCCTTCACGCCCTAACTAAGCAACCAGTCGGCTTGATTTTTGGCATGAAGTTAGTTGAAAGAATGGAGAGTAACATAGGCTTTTTATCCCATAAATCAGTTCCCATGGGATAGAAATAACCTTAAACAACGCGTGTGAAGCTGCGAGCAGCAGCTAGTACTAAATAGTTTTTGACAATGCACCAAATAATGCAGTCCATTTCCTTTTTTTTGAAACTCCCGCAGGCAGTGCAAACGACGCGCTGAGTTTGAATAATTTTTTACCCTGTTGTTTTGTTAATGAATGTGTATTGTTACCTATGTCCCACATGACTGACTGCTATGGAAGAACCTGGAGGAGGCATATGCAGGCCTATGCTATGCTAGGCACAACAATGTAGATATTGACACTGAATAACTACATTTTCTACACCCATGTCTTATACCTATCTACTTAAAACTTATAATGTACCTACCTCAATAAGAATAAAAAATTTTTTTTGAGGATTTGAAGATTGTAAAATAAAGGTTTTTGAAGCTATGTCGTTTTATTTTATTACACTGTTTTATCGTGCGTGGACCCTTTCATTCAAAAAGCCCCGAGAGCTTTAACTAAGATTTTTTTTTCTTACAAGTTCCGCCTCCCGACCTGTGCTACGTGTCGTATGTTAAACAGCTCACGTTCGTGCAACAGTACGGGAGAAAAAGGCTCTCGCAACGAGCAACGAGAAGGATTTTTGACGTTTCATTCTCGCTGCGAATGTTACATTTCACCCCGTACAGTACTCGGCTTAATAATGGCGTGTGTCAAAGCTCTACTAAAAAAGGTAAAGCTTTACATAAGATTGCGAATAAGGCCCGATAACGTATCTAAAGTACCGAAAGATTTATGAATACAATTTTATAGTAAAACAAACGCATCTGTTAAATTTTATCGAGAAACAATGGAAGACGTAAACAAAGTGTAAAGATAGAAAACTTTGTGTTGAATAAGTGAACACACTCGGTCGGTGCTTTTACTAAATTACCGGTTCGATTACTTGCACTTGCTTTGTTTACTCGATTTTATAAGTATAAGCTGTGAAAAATCTGTCTGTATATACTGAAGTTTCAAGAGATTGTAATTTAGATTACAACCCTTATCAGCTTTAAAATTTCATTTCTGTCCAGGGACGTAGCGTTTTTATTACCATTATCTGAATCGATAGACATAAATTTCAAACTTCCTTGTCATTTTGTCCATAAAACCACGGACTCCCTAAGCTCTTTAAAAAAATCATAATTCAGCAGAGCGCCTAAAACAAAAAATGCAGACCAATTCAATTTTTTACTGACAGTAAGTAGGTAAGTATATGAGTTATCTCGTTTCCTTGACACAGCCTCTGCGTTCTTTGAGGCTATACAAAGATATTTTTAGGTCTAGGTAGGTAACTAACTTTTTTCATTCTGTATAAGCCTCATTAGGTATATCAGAAGAACTTTTAAAAACCGTCCAAGTGTCATTTGTCCCAAGGCGGGAATCGTAACCTCCGGCGTCGCAGGCGGATCTTCGCCCACCGTGCCACAGAGGTTGTCATTTATATTTGGTTGTTATTTATATATAGTTATACCTGAACTACTTGATGATGATTTTGATTTTGTTCGTCTATGGCCTAGTAGCTACATCCTTATAAGGTCGTTCAAGTAGCACAAGTGTTATCTTGTTCTATATTCATCCAGTCATCACGCAAATTGAATGACGATGTTTGTCTTACCACAGCTTCATTATTTCCAGCTGGTTCATTACGACTCATAAGTCACAAAAGGGACCGATTAACTATATCTCATACGCGCGTAGAATGCTCTAAATAAGTAAGTATTTTCCATTATTTGTATAGCATCTAAATGTTTAGATGCTGGTTGGTTTGTGATTAGTACCTACTACCGATTATGTAACAAAGTGAACTAAATAATTACGTGAACTGAAAATATTTGAGGACATAGTTTTCCAGCATCGGAAGGATTGGCCTGTTCTTTTATCAGGGGCCACGGTAGTGCCTCTGCCAAGTCTAGACTTGGACTTGAGAAAAAGAAAAAAGGTGTCCGGTGGCGGCCGGTGGCGCCGGGACACCTTTTCAAACCATAGGCACTTTTCAACTATAGATATCTTTGTTACAAATGAAAGAGGGACTGAATTTTTTTAAGTACTCGGAAGTTATCCTAAACTATTGGTACCATGGTAATTTGCTTTTTTTTTTTTTTTCATGGTCTATGGTAATAAAATGGCTGACTTGGCTCTTCTCGTGAACTCTTTTTACGACGGAAGTTTTACGAGACGAGACTTGGCATAATTTTACATTAATGTTTTTGATCGGATCTAATACACGGGAAGAAGAAGGAGTAGAATCATACAATTATATTCATTTTCCACTTCTTCTCCTTCAATTTTCAATTTTAAAAGCCCTTATTTAACAACCTTAAAATAATTATCTTATTATTTAGGTACAATATAATTTTTTAGTAGATGGTACAAGACATCGGTGTAGAAATTGTAGTTATTCAGTGTCAGTATCGAGATTGTTGTGCCTTTCAGCATAGGCCCCCAGATTCTTCCATAGCAGTAGGTCATGAGTTTTCCTCCTCCAATGTGTTCCCGCTGTAGATTTGACGTCATCCTTCCATCGTAAAAATCTGTAGGCAAGTCTGAAAAAGTGGCAAGTCTTCCCCTTGCCACTTTTTCTCCTAAGAGTACAAAAATGATTTAATTCAGGGTATGCCTCGAAATGACATAATAATTACCCATACTTTCTGTAACCTGAGGTCATAAGGTAGCTAAACTTTTCGCTTCTTCCACTTGTGGACAAAAAATTTAAGCGAACAAAATCAATGATATTTTGTTGCTTATTTGATAATAATTACTATTTATAAAACTGTTTATGTATAAAATTTGACTTGTCTAAGTACTTATTTTGTAAGCCTAAAGAAATAATGTTATAGAATTTTGAATTTTTGAATTATGAATTTTAAAAAAGTGTAGCTGGCTGCTTCGGCGGTTTGAAACTCACCAATGAGATGGCATAATATCCAACCAATTTTCCAATCCCTCTCGACTGTTACTTTATTGGCTCAGAAGTATGATTGACGTCTATTGGCCAGAATTGGCCTGACTGAACGATTGGTACAAAAGTTGAATCGCTATTGAAACGAATGCAAATTGAAAACATGCTCACGCAGGCATGGGTTTAGGTTTGGGTGTTAAAAGACTTTGTTTGAAAAGCTTTTGAAAAGTATAAATTGGCTTGATTTTATTTGTTAAATCTAAAAAATATAGGATTTACGCCCACCAATTACTTAACATACATACTTTAATAATAATAAAAAAAAAGTAAAAACCGATCGAGTGCATGTCGAGCCACGCGCATTGTAGGGTTCCGTACAACCGTATGACCGGCAAAATCTTACAGTATTCGTTACCCACGTAGTTATTATACCTAATACTTCATTATATGTACTTCATTTTTACGCATATCTAAAGGTTAATAAAGGAATAGCTCGTACCTAAAGTACAACACATTATCCCATAGATCAGTGATAAACATACTATAGCAGGAATGACGAGCAAGCGAGGTAAGCCAGATCACAGCCAGGGTAACAACGACACTTTACTTGTCAAGCCCTCTTTTCACAGCGGCATTCAACTTGACATGTTGCGAGTCCATCGCTCGTCAGGATTGATGTATAATGCATTCACTGTATCGGAAGTCGAGTTTTAGAGAGTTTTCAGTATTTTGTACTGGTGCGTTCCCATTGTCTGTTTGTAAATTGTATTCTATAGGGTGGCTGGCTCTCGCAGTCAGGAAGTTAGGAGTAAGATTGTTGCCAAACGAAGGAAATTTTTATTGACTATAAAAAGAAAGAAAAACAGAAAGGTTATTGGATCCAGCAGCAGAGCAGAGCAGCACTAGCATGAAGTACAAAACGTTTAAATCATCATCTTACAGACTCATGGCATCATGGAAGCTATACCCTGTTGGTAACAAAATAACACTTTTTAACAGAAATAAAGCCGAAACCGCAGTATCTTGCCACCTAAATACCACAAAGGAGCTATGTGGCAGGATTATTCGGAAGCACTTCTCAAATTGTCTCAAAGCTAGCAATAACGCTGCATGCCTGAAATCTGCTGATATCCCCTGGGAGGTTGACAGTCGGCTGTTATTGAATCAGTACTGGAATTGGATTATTGATGGACAATCTGATACAGTAAATTAATAATAATAACCAAGGCTACAAGAAAACCGTTAAAATAATAAACAGTAGGTATAAAACCAGAGCCCTGAGTCCGATTGATGTTAGTATCGAAACATGATCGTGACGTCTCATTTTTGTATGGGATTTGCATAGTTCCCTGTCCGCACGATAGAGGCGCTCTTCCAAATCCTTTAGAAATCCGTAGTAAATAATCGAAAGTTTTTTTTGTCATTCTAAAATACTTGAAAAACGTTTTGCCATATTTTCTTAAGGCTTGATATTTTACATTAAAAAACCTTTCATATGCCTTACCGCAGTATAAGAATGAATCCTTAGTTGCTTAGGCATATTCAAAACAAAATTAAAAAAATACATTTATAGCTTCACAAAATCTCCTTAGTAAACCTACGTGTTATTCATAACCTTTTTGCATTCTATTCATCTTTGTTATTGTCTGTGTAAATTTAGTCTCCATGTAAATCTAACCTCGCTATTATCCTGTACCCCCAGTTTGAACTCGCATGATCGAAGTAGCATACATACTACATTATGTTAGAAGGAGGGACGAATTAGCTCATTAATACGCTGTAAAATAAATCCTTATTATTTTATTAAGTGATCTTACTTCACTAAGAGCATATAGGTACATAGATATAGATTCACTTTACTTATTCTAAGTAGTAGGTGAAATACCTATGTGTTGACATTACTATACCGGCTGCCAGCGCGGCGACCCCGGAGGTGTACCTACTTAACATAATATTAGCTTATGCATTAGTTATAAGAAATTTTGTATCTCATTTTATGTAAACATTTTTGTTTGTATGAGAATAAACATCTTTAAACCGAATCCTATAGGTATTAGTGATATTTTTTAACACATCTTTTACGCCTCAATAATTAGGCAGCACAATATTTTAGCTCTATTTTCCACTTATTTGACGCGCAGTGAGATGCACGTTTTTTGACTCGGAATTCGTAAGATAAGATTCAGTACGCGAATTATCATCCGCCAGAAAAAATATCACGCGGCGAGATTTCGCAATGCGGTTTATTATATCCTGTATAATACTGCTATATATAATCATGTGGGTTTAAAACCCATAATATTCAATAAGTTCCAAACAAAAACCCTTGTTCAATTTATCCGGGCTTTACCCGGATCGAGGAAGGATCTTAGCATGGCATCCAGTTTTCCGTGGGAATTTTCTCATAAATTTAAATTCCTTGGCAGAACTTTATCTTTAAACGTTAGATAGATAGTCTTTTTAGTAGGTTCACACACAAGTTATCTTTAGTTGTCATATACAATTTGAAGTGTACAGGTGTTTGTGTGCATTTTGAATTATTTTATTCATTCAATTACAGGGGCTTGCCTGGAGATTGCGAACCTATTGATAGATTGAACATAATTCAATCTATCAATAAGTTCGCCATCTCCATCAATAGGTAACTGGAAACAAAATGCCCATAATCCCCACGCTGGGCATGCGGGTTTGGGATCCAATACCAATGTAAGCAAAAAGTTGAAGTGCACTTCACAATATACACTAAAATCAAATCCATCAGCATTTGAACATAAAATTTATATCTAAATAGATACTATATGTATAGGTACTCATTCGATTGGCTGACCGTTCCCATAAAGCTGTACTACTAAACGAATGCGATTTAAAATTAAATGCAATTTCCTTGAACGTTTCACTATCCAATAGAATTAGACTTATGAGTATGACATACACGCGCAGTCTGATCCACGTCGACCCACAAAGCAGGTGCGAACCACCATTGCAAGTTCATTTTGTAGAAATCTGTGATGTCAACCATGCTGTGTAAACTTTAGACAGCTGTTTACTTCGCTTTATGAAAAGACTAGCATCAGCCCGCGGCTTCGCATGCACTTTTCTGGGATAAAAAGTAGACTATGTCCTTTTTCGGGATACCATATACCTCCTTGCCAAATTTCATTGAGATCCATTCAGCCGTTCAGGTATGAAAAAGTAACAAACAAAACAAACTTCTCGACCGGTTTTTTATTTATTTATTTATTTGGCACACAAAACAGAATACAATCAAATATTATATAAATAGGAGGACACAATAATAAAAACTAGACTGTATCCCTAAATATGTGTACACAGCATGTTCAAAGAGCAGTTATACATATGTAAGCTAATATCTATTGGAAATTGAAATAAGAATAATTAATTATAGTTTGTTAGTAGTTATAGTATAGTTTGTTAGTGTAGTTTTGAATTGGTACTAAACACCAAGCCCTGTTCATGTGACTGTATAGATGGGTAAACATTTTTAGAGAGTCTAAAACCTCATGAGAGGTAGTTTGTGCGTTATTTGAAACTTCGTTAACGCGTAGTTCCTGATCCTGTGATCCTTATAAATATTTGCAATAGATCGAACATTTTCTATCCGTAGTTGAAAGTTCGATAATGAACTTCCACTGTCTAACTTCCACTGTCCTTGATTATTATGCAAATTCGGTTGAGTAGTTTGTTCGATGAAGTTGAAGGCTTCGCTGCCATTATTAATGCAGCCGTTGCATTGACTTTGGTGACTTAGGTCACCTGTCTGGCAAGTGATGCTATTGTTTTCATAAGGCTTCTCAACATCTTGTGAATGATCTTGTTTATCGATATTGATGACTTCAGCAGGTTGATCAACGATTATTACTAGTAAGTTTAGGGCTTGTTTGTTTTGTTCGGTACACTGAGCTTGAGTCCTTAACAAGAGTACCGAATACTGTTGTCACTATTGGAAGCAGTAACAGCAGTTTCTTCTGTATGAGCACATTTTGTTGGTTGGGTATTAATCGATTTTACGTCTTTTGAACATCCAGGCTCTACAATAACGTTATTAACAACCGCTTAAATTAATTTATTAATTCTAAGGTTTTTATTTATTATAGTACTCTGGGTAATTTCTAAGAACTATAATAAATAAAAACCTTAGAATCAAGCAACGGCAAAACCTCTCGTCAAAGAACTAAATGTAAATTTGGTCTTTGAGCAGAATTGGATAACTTCATTGTTTCCTCTGTAGGTGGCGCTGACGGCGTAAGTGCCGAATGAACTCCCAAAGATTTACGGGTCGACTAGATAAGATCACGTAGCTTAGTTGGAAAAAGAGCAACCCTGCGCTGAAGGGGAAGGTGCGGGTTCGAATCCCGTCGAGATCGTAAATTTTTGGGATTTATTAATTTATTAATTTAAATTACTGTACAGCTTGAACCATTTTTAGCCGTTTTCTATCAAGTTGATCCTTCGGTTTAGACAGTGCTGGTCGCTTTATAGATTTTCTCGGCAGTGGTTTCCGATGATTGTCATTTGATTGTGATAAATTCCTTTGGTTGACGATGCGCAATTCTTCCTCCAACTTCTGTCGTTGTTCATCTGAAAATCAATATTTTATGACTATTTGAGAAACTTATTTTGTAGTAGGAGTGGAGACGTGGGAAGCAGAAGATCAGGAAGACCCAAAGCACGATGGTCCGATGACATAAGAACTGCAGCTGGCCGACAGTGGAGCCGTGAAACCAGAGACAGAGGAAAATGGAGAATATTATAAGGGGAGGCATATATCCGTTACTGGAGTAAGAGATGCTGACAATGATGATGATGATATTTGAAGTAAATGCTACTCGAAAAGGATTGTGGTTAATTCCATTCTAGCTGTGATTATTCATGTTCTATACCATTCGCTTTCACTGATCATATCAATCTATCAAATGAATTTCCATATCAATACAACCCTCAGTAAGGTTTTCTATACCTTTATGTTGAAGTCAAAAGAGAACTTGCAATATTTTACTTAAAAGGCAGTCATGTCATGTCATGCCCGTTTCTAGGATTTTCCCGTAAATTGTTTTTTTTTTTAGTCGCAATAAATTATTACACGTTAGTGAATTGATAAATTCTGATGTGAGTAATTGAACCTTAAAAAATTGTCCGATATCAATTTAACATTGAATTCCAGCTGAATAACTTTTGTCTTTGAATTTAAGCGAATGTTAAACTTTGTTTTTTTTTTCTTCTTTATTAACGAAACTACTCCTACTGGGTCTGATTGAAAGTACGTCAACTTCACGAGAGGTTTTGCGGGTTCGAATCCCGTCGGGATCGTAAATTTTTGGGATTTATTAATTTCTTAGAAATTACCCAGAGTATAATAAATAAAAACCTTAGAATCAAGCAACGGCAAAACCTCTCGTCAAAGAACTAAATGTAAATTTGGTCTTTGAGCAGAATTGGATAACTTCATTGTTTCCTCTGTAGGTGGCGCTGACGGCGTAAGTGCCGAAAGAACTCCCAAAGATTTTCGGGCCGACTAGATAAGATCACGTAGCTTAGTTGGAAAAAGAGCACCCCTGCGCTGAAGGGGAAGGTGCGGGTTCGAATCCCGTCGGGATCGTAAATTTTTGGGATTTATTAATTTCTTAGAAATTACCCAGAGTATAATAAATAAAAACCTTAGAATCAAGCAACGGCAAAACCTCTCGTCAAAGAACTAAATGTAAATTTGGTCTTTGAGCAGAATTGGATAACTTCATTGTTTCCTCTGTAGGTGGCGCTGACGGCGTAAGTGCCGAAAGAACTCCCAAAGATTTTCGGGCCGACTAGATAAGATCACGTAGCTTAGTTGGAAAAAGAGCACCCCTGCGCTGAAGGGGAAGGTGCGGGTTCGAATCCCGTCGGGATCGTAAATTTTTGGGATTTATTAATTTCTTAGAAATTACCCAGAGTATAATAAATAAAAACCTTAGAATCAAGCAACGGCAAAACCTCTCGTCAAAGAACTAAATGTAAATTTGGTCTTTGAGCAGAATTGGATAACTTCATTGTTTCCTCTGTAGGTGGCGCTGACGGCGTAAGTGCCGAAAGAACTCCCAAAGATTTTCGGGCCGACTAGATAAGATCACGTAGCTTAGTTGGAAAAAGAGCACCCCTGCGCTGAAGGGGAAGGTGCGGGTTCGAATCCCGTCGGGATCGTAAATTTTTGGGATTTATTAATTTCTTAGAAATTACCCAGAGTATAATAAATAAAAACCTTAGAATCAAGCAACGGCAAAACCTCTCGTCAAAGAACTAAATGTAAATTTGGTCTTTGAGCAGAATTGGATAACTTCATTGTTTCCTCTGTAGGTGGCGCTGACGGCGTAAGTGCCGAAAGAACTCCCAAAGATTTTCGGGCCGACTAGATAAGATCACGTAGCTTAGTTGGAAAAAGAGCACCCCTGCGCTGAAGGGGAAGGTGCGGGTTCGAATCCCGTCGGGATCGTAAATTTTTGGGATTTATTAATTTCTTAGAAATTACCCAGAGTATAATAAATAAAAACCTTAGAATTAGTATCATTTTTCAACATAATTTGGATGAAAAAGTGTAAAAACGAGTTAGTGTCATTAGATTACAATATTAGTAATTTTTTGATCAATAAAATAACAGTACGAACGGAATGACTCATTTACAATGAACATTAAATCGTGAAGACTAATAAAGTACAACTTTATTAACAAAGAAAATTAAAGTCAAATAATAGAATTAAATTAAAACTAGTATTTACAATTGAAATAATTGAGCTAACTGCAGATTGTTGCAAACAATCTACAAGAATAATAAAGTAATTTGATTCTCACCTATTACTTTTGGTTCTTCCATCAAAGGTCCATAATCATTTCTTGTCGCTATCCAATAGTCTGCATCTTTGTAAGTATCTGAAGAATTAAATAAATATTATCTTCTCTCATATTTTGAGGTGTTCTGAATCTTAATACACTTTGACGATACAATGCATAACCTATTGACTAATACATACATTCAAACTCACCTGATTTATATTTGACAATGGCCATATAAAGTCTCCACTTATCATCGTATCTTTCTTTCCTCTTGACGCGATCTCTGGTATCGAAAGGATCTTCATCTTTAGGGTATGCAACAACGACTCTCTGATCCTTCGATCTACGTACTTTTAGCCAAGTGTACGGCACGCAAACATAATCATCAATACCTTCAAACGGCAATCCTATGAATTGAACAACATAGAATGCTCGCCTTTTATTACTAATACATGTCATCTGAAACAACCAAAAACACTTTCGTAAACACAAAGTAAATCAATGTTGTAGAAGCCGGTCACCGATCCAGCGAGACTCAATTACTAGATAATTTACAGAGTAATATATTTTGCTTAGGGACTCCTTTTAGGACACGGAGATACCAAGAAGTCAACAAAAGA
Organism: Eupithecia exiguata; assembly: GCA_947086465.1. Lineage (NCBI taxonomy): Eukaryota > Metazoa > Arthropoda > Insecta > Lepidoptera > Geometridae > Eupithecia > Eupithecia exiguata. The sequence goes on along the minus strand of OX352233.1, from coordinate 2,712,779 downwards.
TAGTCAAAAATTAAGTTGTCCCAAAAACCGAATTTATCCTTACCATTCTATGTAGGTATGTATCTCTTGCAACAATAATATTATGTAATCATCACAACTGTCCACGTTCAGGTTTCTAAGGGCTTCCCTGGCTAAAACTCTCGTTTTTTTTCCGAATGGACTATTATGCTGTTGGCCGCAGATGACCATAACAGCGTTACTGGACATAAGTAAAACTCTCGCCACCTATCTGACTTTATTTATACCAGCGGTTGAGCATCGTGTTCTAGTGGAGGGGGAACCGCCATTACTTATTGCGTCATCGGCCTATTAGTAGTTTTTTATACGAAGTAGATAAACAATGTGTAGGTAGGTACTTCTGCGCAGCGAAACATGAGTACTTAGTTTTGCTCAGTATGGATTCAGTTTGAAGTTATAGTTATTAAGCTTTTTGGTACTTAAGGAGTTGAGCAGTTATGTCATCTTCTATGTACTCAAGAATAATACCGTTTTGATTTGATTATTCTATGTTATAGATTATGCTATAACGATAAATGTATGTCATGTCTTCGGCTTATGGATTGATGGTACCAATGAAGTGACGTGGATGGAAGTCATCACGTATGTCCAGCTAACGGAAAATATTCACGACTATCTCGTAAACCGTCCACTCGTTGTATTGAGTCGAGGTTTAGAGACCCTTGTCTCTAGTGCGATACGGTACCTACGAGGAGTGTTTGCAATGGGTTAGTAACTTTAACTTTAAATACTTGTTACATGGTCGAAGGTAGTTGGAAATGGCCAAAACAAACGAATTGTAAACGTAGAAATGTAGTGACATAAGTAAAGGAAAACAAAGTCTATTGAGCTGGACGGAGTCATATCGTATTCAACTAAAATTTAAGCCTAGAAAGAGCTTAAACTTTATTATGTAGGTATTCGAGACAATTGCAATTTGATAATTAAAATTGTGCTCATTGAATTTAGTTTTTTGGCAAACAAAATCAAATCATATTTGTTAGCAAGTCAGTTTACTCTGGAAACAATGGTAATTTATTAGATTAAGATTTATCTCCTGAAATATTGCTAAAGCTATGTCTTTACTACTGAAAAGAAACACGGAACTTACTACTGCTTGAACCATATAGTTATATAGAGTTTTAAATCCTGTACCTTTGATAGCAAATATAAACCTAGGTCCATGAAAGAACTTCAAATTTGGCAAAATAAGGTTGGTAGAGTAGTTAATTACCTGCCAATTAATTTCCACAAGAGTCTGTCAGAGTGTTAAATCCTTTACCCGCATTATTATTATCTGTTCTTGGAAGTGAGAAACTAGGATAAGCGATTTAAACATAATCAATCGCATATCCGAGTACTTACCCGTTCAAACATTGCATCAGAAACAGTAGCTCGTATATTATACTGGTTAAATGCCGCACCAGCAAACATCCGATAAAGTTATATCTTATTTGAACTTTTGTATGTATTCGATCAATTAATAAAATATCACGTTACGTGTAAAAACCTTTTGAAAGAATGACCCTGCCTAACGCTTTTGACGCTCAAGATAAAAGTGTTAGCTTTAGCGTTAGGCAGGGTCAATCATCATAAATGTCCAATCAGCGATTGTAATTTTTGTGTGGTTAGATACTACATCGAGTCCCGCCGAAATCGAATTTTTTTGGGAACTTAGGTATTAACTTTCTTTATGCTTAGGCACTATAGCAAAAAACCTTAGATACTACATGCATAAATCGAATATAGTAATTACCTCCGCTCATTTTATCGTGCAAACTATCGCCCGACACCATAATATCCCAAATCAACTTCCCAAATGAGCTACAAAGGATCGTAAGGTGAATTTTGGGACGCTGTCGCGATACGTCCGAATGGAATTCAATATCCTGATAAATTCTCGTAAGTATATCCTAGCAGGGCAGTACTCAGTGTTTCCGTGTTTCTCTTCAGGTCTTTGGGCTCCATCTTAACCCCTCCGTTCTCGACACACGTACCTATTTTTATCTTACCTTTTAAACCAAGCATGACGAGAAAGTGAAATTACTCGAACAGAAATAAATAAATTCTTGTTAAAACTTATATGTTTCTGTTCGATGTGAGGAATCGTTATTCATCGAAAATGGCGCAAATACATCTAAGAGGTTTTATATGATTTTATACAATGAATTCTAAAATTGAATTCCTTATCGGCTTGTTTCGTAATTTAAGCATAATAAAGAACTTGATTAAAATAAGTAGGTACTACGTACTAACCAAAAAATTACAACTTAAAACTCATACCTACTTTACTTAAAACTTAACTAATTAGAACCCCTTTAGCGATATAACCAAAAGTTTAAGTGATCATAATTTTACCTTTGGTATTTGGAACGATAACTTTATGTCGTACATTTTTCTTTGATAAGCTAATCAAAGAAGCACTCGACAAAGGTCTCAGTTTTTCCAAAACCTGTTGCCCCTCCTTAAATAGACTCTGCCCCTGGATTCCGATACGCAATAACGTCCGTCTGATTGTCCGGATGAGCCTAACTAAGCCGTTTCTGTGAATAGGGAGAAATAACGTCTGCGTTTTATGTCGAAAAAATGTAGAGAAGTGTCAATAACGAAAAGAGCTCTAGACCTTTATCATTGTTAGAGCTTATGGAAAGAAGACGGATTAGAAATACTTTTGGGAGATAATTCGCTGTGTTCTATTTTTTTTTAACGTTTATTATGGTTGACCCATTTTTTGGTCCTAGTCCAAACCAGCCGTGGGATACCTACTAAACTAAATATTTAAAATTTCCCTAAAATATAATCAAATAAGTTCAAAAATTTAATATTTACATTCCATTTAAATATTCGATTCAACCCAGCCGGAGTTAATCCACTTAGCGAGAACTTTGTTTTAATCGAAACAAAATACACTTCAAGTTAAACTGTTTCTCAAATGTTTCGAGAAATTGTTAGGAATTACTTTATAATGGTAATAATTTCTATATTCAATATTTGGTATTTTAATTTCTGCTGAGTCGGTCTGTCTTATTATTATATGTATGTAGGTGCGTGTAACTTGTCTGTCCATACGTGTTACTTACGTCCCACGTATTATTTTCACGTGCATAAGCATCGGTGGTATCGAAATTATGATAGCAAATATAAACCTAGGTCCATGAAAGAACTTCAAATTTGGCAAAATAAGGTAGGTAGAGTAGTTAATTACCAATGCCAATTAATTTCCACAAGAGTCTGTCAGCTATTAACGTGCGAGAGAGGTCTCGCAACTTCGACTATTAAAACTTCCATTCAAATAAATTACAAGTCAAAGACAATGGTTTCGTTTCGGATCATAAATGTCTTGGTAATTTAACTGTGTGTTCGGAAATTTTATTATCAGAACTAACGTTGGTCAAAAATCACGAATCACGAAAAACGAAGCGCACTATACTATTTTCCAAATGGATGAAAGAAATTCTAGATATTGCGTACGGTGCTACCTATTTGCACGAAGAGATTGATTAAAACGGTTTTATTCTGGAAACTTTTGATACGCGCGCGTCCCTCCATCTGTAGTTTCTTTCACCAAAGGTAATTTAAAGTGCTAAAATGTGACATTCTGAGACGATAAAATTGTTATTAAGAAGTGATTAATTTAGTGGAATAAGGGCTCAGTGAACAAGGTCAAGCTGAAGACAGGGCGCTATGGCGCTCATTAGGGGAGGCCTATGTCCAGCAGTGGACTGATATAGGCTGATGATGATGATGATGAACAAGGTCAGTAGTGATTTGAGTAGAAGCGTTTCACGCAGTTTTGTCTGTCGTAGAATATGAATCAATCCTTATCTTTCCTGAAAGATAGTTTTCGGACTATAAATAAAGAACTTACCTACAAAATGTCTATTACCTTTTGTACCGTGTAATATGTTTCAAAGTCGTCAACATGAAAATGATGATATCGACTTGTTTGTTATCATCATTATCATCAACGGTTTGTTTTGGTAATTTGCGCAAAATACTTACAGTAATAATAATAATAAATAATGTTGGACAATTCACAGCATCATCTAGCCCCAAGCTAAGCAGAGCTTGTGTTATGGGTACTAGATAACTGGTATACATAATACAATACATTACATAAATAGATATTTTTATTATACATAGAACACCCGGAACAAATACTTGCAGATCGTACAAATATTTGTCTCAAGGCGGGAATCGAACCCGCAACCTCTTGCGTCGCAGGCGGACCTTCGCCCACCGCGCCACGAAGGTCGTCAGTGTGCCTGCATATGCTGCTTGCCTGCTTGTTTCTTTACGATGGCAGATAAGCAGAAGCGGATTCATTATTCCAAACCTTCCTGCCACAGAAAACGCACCCTTAGCTGGTTTATTACCGTACCCAAATTTTTACAAGGACCTCGAGATCGCTCGAGTGCCGTCGCTCCAGGTTGGAGTGCCATCGCTTTTATATTACCTTCCAATACTTACTTTCAGCTAAGTACGAACGATTTGTGTGGTAGATCCGGGAACATACTTTTATGAATTTTGTTGGGAAATAGACATATTGATGGTACTCGTAATCTTAATTATAGCGTAGAACTCTTAAGGTCCTCTTGCATATAAAAAATATTATCTTATTTTTCTCTTGTTAGGGTTCCGTACCCAAAGGTTAAAACGGGACCCTATTACTAAGACTCCGCTGTCCGTCTGTCACCAGGCTGTATCTTATAAACCGTGATAGTTAGACTGTTGAAATTTTCACAGATGATGTATTTTTGTTGCCGCTACACTACATACAAAAATAGAACAAACTAAATATTTATGGGGGCTGCGATACAACAGACGTGTTTTTTTGCACGTTTTTGTTCGATATTGTTAACGGCAACAGGTAGACGCTTGAAATATCTACAGAATATTTAGTTATATATTCACTTTAAAAAGAAATAGGTAGTTAAATTAAAATAAAACAAATATTTAATTTTTATTTTATTTTTATTTTTTTTATTTTTTCCCATACAAAAGACATGATTTTTTTGCAGTTTTTATAGATTTATGGTACGGACCCGCTTCATTACTTTAGTCTACATACCGAAGCGACAAAAATCAAAAGTACCACTTTATTTCCGTGTCACTGTTTTATTTTAAGAATTTGACCTTTTCTAAGTGTACATTTTTGTGTTTATGGCCCTTCGTGCGCGAGTCCGATTCGCAGTTGGCCGGTTTTTTTATATATTTTTGGCAAATCTGAAATACACATAAACTCAACATCTTTGGTTCTATTATTTTTTGTCTGCAATAAACAACAAACTCCACCTTTATGTCAGAAAACCCTTAACTTTCTAAGCTCTAGTTTTTATACATACATACGACATACGACCAGCTTTGTATATCCTTACAATTAGACTTCGCAGTAGAAGCTTGAACAAAGAAATAAATTGTTTCAGCAGGAGGATATGCAATCTACTTCTGAGTTTACTTGACTTTGATAAATGAACCTTTTCCAATTACAAACTGCTAATGGCAGCCAGGAGATTGCAAGAAAAGTATATTCTACTGAATATACTTTACTTTCTAAGAAACTTATAAGTACAGTGGACCTTACAGAATTTTCAGGTTTGTTTACACCTGCGCCAGTGTCAAAAAACTCTGAACACAATTTTTGGGATGTTATTAAAAAGTTTTCGAAGAAGATTTACCCAGTGCGAGTAACGCACTATAAAGCAAAAAGCTAATTAAAATTTAATCATTTTATTTTGGACTACAATGATCTGTGTACACAATGAATACAATGAATGTTGTGACTACAATGAATGTACAATGAATGTCTTAGTAATTCTGTATGCTAAAGTGACCTTTAGTGTTAGTAGGTATTCCTAAGGTACTTAAATTAAATTAAAGTGATATTAGATTAATTTAACACTAGAGTGCACGCGCCCATAAATACTCCTTAAACGCACGCGCGGGCTACAGGCGTAGACCATTTATGGTTCCATTTATTCCCTAAATCAGACATCAAGTGAGTAAAAAACAGTACAGAATTACAAAACGTCTTTATTTTTATTATAATGGCTTAAAGACTCAACAAAATTTAGCCCTTTAGTTATAATTTGAAACAAAAAAATAAACTTCTTAAAAATCTACTATATTTGGAACGTTAGAGATCTATAAGTCTTATTTTCGTTTAGGAACATAATAATCATTCTAAAATTGGTTTCTAATCATCTTACTGAACCAATTATTAGTAAAATGGTAACAAATCACTCTGCTGGCATACACTCAGGACACACGACTGCCTGATGTTTGCTACAAATGCGCCTCATGCATTTGCTGCATTGCTTGCGCGTGCTGCGGTCGCGAGCCCTGCTGCAAAAAGCATACCGGCCAACACCTCCCCGAATAGGCATATTATATTGCGGGGGTTGATCTGCCAGTCCTAAAAGTAGTCTACCTTTCAGTTTTATACCTCTGGGAATATTTTGCTGGGATATACGACGCTCAATACTTGCAAGATCGAATCCAACTTCTTGGAGGTATTGACGCCGGATCACGTTCATTTGAGGGTTATTGTTATTGGTGGGAAATTTACTCCATTTTGTACCGTTACGAGACTGATAGGAAGCCAAAGCCGACAGCGGCGCGTTTTCATCTTCATCGTCATCATCCTCCTCGCCTTCTTGTTCAGTATCAGAATGATGAGGTGATCCAAGCGGGGCACTTTGTTCTGTGATTTCTCCTTCTTCCTCACTTTCACTCAAAAGATCGACATCTTCATTATCCTCCAGCAGCCATCTCTGTATTTGTTCACCCAAATCGTTCGAGTTACCCGCCATCTAAAAAAAGTGAACAAAACAATAAAACTACATGCAATATCCGTAACTACAAACAACAAATACATACAATATGAATTTACAGTATTTTGTACAGTAATACTAAAGAAAATAGATCATATTTACCATGAATTTATCACTTGTTCACTGGACATTAAATTTCCTCGAACGCTCGCGCGGGGTACAGGCGTAGCCCACCAACTTCAACGACGATTTTTGAAGACGTCCGTGGGCCGCAAGAGTCGGCACGCTACTTGAGGGAGCGGGGGTTTACACTTGAGGAATACACTTGAGGACAGCACTGTAATACGCCTAGTTTAAAAAATTTGCAACACTATTTTACACTGGGTTGCATATGTAGCCCGCGCGTGCACTCTAGTGTTAAATGAAATACAATAAAACGATAATTATTTTAGATGATTTTTCCAGGAAAATGTTTTGAAAATAATATAGAAATTTAGTTAGTAACTCAATCTGTTTTACTTTTTATCACGGAAAACGCGTGTAATGTCGCGGGCAGAAGCCAGTAGCAAATAAAACAACAAATATAATTATATTTTATTCTATTGAATAAATAATTGAATATTAATTTGATATATTCCTAAAAGAAGTTTGTTAGACACTTGAGTTGTCTGTAAAATAATACAAAAAGTTTTGCTACAATAACAAAATCGATTACAACTTCTTCATAAACAAAATGAATAGGCTATTTGACTACATTGAAAATAGTAAATTCCAAATTGTTTTCATCCTAGTCAGTCACAACGTAATAAAGCGTAATCAGGTGATTTTTATTAAAGAATATGCATATTTCAGTTAAAAAACGGGATTAAAATTACACATTTTTTGATATACATATGATCACGTGACTGAAAACGCTCTGCGTTTAGTTGCATCGCTGGTGCCGTCACACGTATCAGAGATTACAGTGCGTGTTGTACTTATTTTTAGGTGTGGTGTGAGGCGTGACGTCGTCATCGAGTCATGTTACCGGAGGCATGACAGAGATTATCGTTTTGGGGCGCCATTATTTGATTCGAACTTTAAAATAACTTTTTATAACTAATACTAGCCTTGAAGATACTTACACTTTGCATTATTTTTATCAGACAATGCGTTAGAATTATTTCCCAGTAGTGTAGTCACTTTACTTTTTTATACTGTCATAAAAAATCGAATCGGTAAAGCAGACATGACTATTTGATTGTCAGTTGAAATACCAAAGATAAAACAATTCCATAAAATACCTATAAGTACCTTGATTGCACCTAAAACACTTCGATGTGGTAATGACTGTGCAGCGATTTTTGCTGTGGTTTGTTCGACAAAAAATTTGCCAAAAAAACGCACCCATAGTTGGCAAGTTGTTCTTATCCGGCCATTCAATATTACATTAACATACATTATAACAAGTTTTTTATATTGGTTGCCTGGGAAAGCTTCAAAATATGAGATAAACATTAAGCTGGCAACATCAGTTTGTTTTGAAACTCTAAGAACCTATGAAAAAAGAGATCCCCTTCTAAGAACCACTTGAACATATTTTATAGGTTCGAGCAAAGTCCCGAACTTTTTACGCGAAGCAATCGCAATTTGCTGGAAAAACTTAGTTTTAACGCAAATTTAATATTCATTGAAAAAGAACATAACCTACAGTATCATACAAGCACCTACATCGTCTCATACTTCTCTTAAATTTTTCAGTAGGAATAACTTTTAAGCGTATTAACATCGCCCAATGAATAAATAACAACTTTTTCCTAATTTTTCCTAAATAATTTATCCAATGATCGAAGCTCTAATTCATTTTCCAGATGACAGCCATAGGATTATTTCAATTGCAAGTGACCACTGTTTCCGACCCTTTCCTCCTTTTCCGTAGTAACGTAGTAACTCATCTTATGATTAAAATATTAAACGTCAATATGTACTGTTGGCTAAATCTTTTTCATCCAAAATCAAAAACATTGCTTAAAAGTTACGCCAGACTCGACTTGGGTATGAGATCGTAAACTACGTGCTAACTACGCGTATTTACATTACTTTGTGAGGATCTCGATTCTCATCACAAAGTTCTTTTTTTCCACACAGAAGTTGGTACGCTGTCAGAAGTAACATGTTGGCACGATTTTATGAGCTCAAAGAAGAGGTCATCCTTTTACATGAGTTTGTTTTTGTTTTTGTAAATTTGGCTTATTTGAGTGATATCATACATAAGAAATCATTAAAAATCAAGAACTGTCAAACCATTTTTAACGTTACCCGCAAAATCCTGCACATTTATTGACTCCCGTTGAAATGGTCAATAATACGGAGTCTTTTTTTCGAAGGCGAATGGCTCGCCCCTGGCCTAAGGCCATAAGCTCAATCTATAAGAGATTGGGATTGCAATTAACCGCTGTTAACCGTTCGTGAAATTTTGTGGTAATGAAAATAGACAAGTCTTAATATAGATTCAGCTAAATTAATTTGTTATCGATAGTTGCCGACATTGAAACTCGATTAGCCACTGAAATTGATGTTATGAATTGGTTATTAGAACCAATTGAATGAAGGACACGCTTTTTTTGCCACTGCTTTATTTTGCGTTTTATAGCAGAATCATACACTCGTCGAGCAACCACGAGACAGAGCATAATTTTTTTTTTTTTTCAAATTTTAGAAAAACTTAGTAGAAAAATTACAAGATAAGAAACATTAATCTAAGTACATGAGAGACACCATCACCTGGGTTTTCATTCGCACTGAGAAGTAGTACCTAAGGAGTTCTTTCGCTTTTTTAGCCTTCTTTTGATACTGTCAGCCCCCTTTCAATGGGGTATTACACCCATGTTTGGGTTTCAACTATCTCAATGAGATTCTATGCTAATAAACCACTAACTAAAATAAAAAAAATAATGTAGTGAATCGATAAGTGCCAAAAATGCGTTTAATGCATTTAAAATGTACATTTTCAGGTTTTGTGCGTAATTTAACGAAAGCGCTGGACATAGTAGACACTATTACGAGTATATTGCTCTGTGGTCATGACGTCAGCTGTTGTCTGTGTACCTATATACCGAATCAAATGCGCTGATGCTGCTGATGGCCGTTGATACTTTTTCCTTTACGTACTCAGCCGTATGACGCTATAACCTATCGCCTACTACTTTACGGTTGTTAAAAAAAAAAAAACTTACAGTTGAATAAAATTCTTAGATTTTTTTCTTCTATACCTACAGTTTTTTATTCGCCGTAACACAGTGCTTAACTTGTACGGAAGACAGTCACTCGACCACGGGTAACAATACCTAGATTGACACCTAGATACACTGATGTAACTGTAATGTTAACCCACAAAGTTATTAGTGCCTATTAATTATGAATAAACTTTACTTTACTTTAGTTGATCTTGACTCACTGCATCAACATTCACACATACAACCTTTGACTAATAAAATAACGACTTAATGTCTGTAATAATTTTCTGAAACCAAAATTCCGCCACAATAGCCTCGTATTTCTCCATCCGTGGTAGAAAATCAATTTACGTCAAATGAGCTGAACACAAGAGAAAATGGAAAATGTAAGGCATACAGTATAGAGTCAAAGAAAAATTTTTATAATAATGAGCCAATCTTGAAACCAATTTTCGCCTCGTGAAATCAAGCTTTTGTGCAGAGTTACGGTACGTTCACACGGAGACACGATTTGCCGAATCTTATTTTCATCGGATCTGGAAAAACCGAATGTTGTATTCACACAGCACATCTTGCTTGGCCGTATCCGACGGCCTCGTATCGGGATCTCGTGTGAACTCACCATCCGGCTTTTATTAACAAGAGCGCGCACAGTTCCTCACGTTGATTTGGAAGCGATGGACGTGAACAGTCTTGCTATACTATACTGGTATTATCGCCGTCAGCGACGCATTCGGTTTCAAGATCCGACAAAAAACCGAATCTACCCCTGCGTGTATCGTATGAACGCATGTATTGAATGCCCTATACCACTGCATCGGATCTGCATTTTGCAGTATCGCCGGATCGGTTTGTAGTCGCAAAATCGGATGTCAACTTCAGCAAGATTCGGTTTTTTTGTCGTGTCTTGAAACCGAATGCATGTGTGAACTCCTTCATTGAAATACTTATGCCACTAAACCGAATCCTGCAAAAAACCGATTCGGTAGAGAAACACTCGACGCCGTGTGAACGTACCGCACTTGGATTATGTGTGTGAGCGGACGATAAGCATTCGAATATCAATTACAATGAGTAATGCTTCTGTCATTAAAGGCCCAAGTTCTTGCTAACAGCCTAGCTTATATAACAAGCTTCCATCTGAAACAACTGAGCTCCCTATTCGTAAATTAAATCAACGAAATATTATCAAGAAAAGCTGTTAATGGTATAAAATGTGACTTGTCTAGGTGCTTATTTTGTAAGCCTGGAGAAATAAAATTATTGACTTTGAATTCAAAATTTCATTTGAGCAAATCAATGATCAACTTGAATCTTCTTTTATTTATGTAGAAGTAATTTTGTCCGCTCTTGATCGTTGATTCGAGCTTTATCTTTGAGATTTGCTAAAGATAATGAAAATAATGTTTATTTATGATTCGTTGACTCACACCAGTTGGGACAAGATTCATGGTGTGAATTGTCAAACGACTCAAATTGACAGCACTAAAAATCATGCCATCCCATTTTATTTAAATCTTTAAGAAACGGAAACATTTGAAGTGCTGCCATGTCAAATTAGTGAATGTTATGTGAATTGACAGAATATTTTTACCAACACTATACATTACGGTGAAGGACCATTGGTCCCTAGCGAACACCCTCATCAAGCAGTAAGTTAGAAATCTTTTCTGTGTTATCTACACTAGCCTTTAGGGTATCAAGTTATAAACTAGCAACAGAAAGCCATATCCGATATCGGATACAAAAATGTTATCAAAGTTAGCAACAAGTTTGATCTGTCGGCCAATAAGGTAACTATAATATAAGTTAGAATAGCTTTCTGCTTCGATAATAGTAACTGAGAGCACCGAGCAAAATGTAGCCCTATCTTTTAGTGGCATGATTTCAGAATCGAACTATTTAGTAGTAGGTAGTAAAAAGAGGTTACTCATTTTAAAAAAGTTGTTTATTCTTTTGTTATTATGAGTCAATCAGGATGCCCAATGAACTCGTCTCGCTATCTTAAGCTGGTGCGTCCACCGCATCGGAATTGGAGCGTATGCAGCACACGCGGTAGGGTTAGGCCCCGGGTTTACTAGTGAGTTAATTATCTAGTAATTAACTCACTAGTAAACCCGGGTGCATTTTGTGGTCTCTCAGGTTTACAAGTGAGTTAATTAATCAATAATTAACTCACTAGTAAACCCGGGCTTACTAGTACCTATTTAATTTGTTTGTATTTTTATATTGTAATTTTCTTTGGGCACTAGTAAATATCCGTAGGCCATGCCTTATAAAAGTGAAATGGCACGAGATTTCTTACTTGGTTATTTTATATTTTGTCACGTCTCGGTTTGTATGACCTATTTATCACGTAAATCCCGAAATAACAATTTGCTACAAAAACGACCTTTATCTTGTAGGAACTCGTAATCTACCCCCAATTGAGGACCGCTCAACCCTGTTGAAGGCATTTATTTATTAAAACTGTTAATTCGAACACGAAAAATATTTCGAGAATTGCGCACGTACCTAAAATGAAAGGATACATTTGTATTGTACATTTCAGAACAGTTTTATTTCAAGGAAAAATTTGACCGTCCCAATCTTCGATAAAAGTAAAAAAGGTTCCCTTTTTTACCCGACTACCAACAGGGGAGGGTTATGATTTACTTATATCGAAGGTCCCAATCAATCGTTTGTTTTGTTATGAGAGTTCTGGATTCTATTTTTGAATATAATAATCTTTTACTTAGATCAAAAACTCTCGTTGTTTCCTTGTTTATGGCAGCCACACAATTCAAACAGCTGCGTTCCGTTTAACATCTTAGCTTTAGACTAAATCTAGCGGTCCTGAATCGACATTGCCTATAATAACACGTCCTTTTGTAAACGGCACAATATCATCCCTTATGCTGAGTAAGGGTCGTAAAAACTGTAATAGTCATGAAGAGGACAGTCAGCTTAACAAAAACCTATGAATTTCGAGAAATTTTGTTATAATGTTTGAAGAATTAACTTCACTGCTATTGCGTCTCCCCTTTTTAATCGAATTTCGCTGACACTATTGCAGTTCTCGATGTGAGTAATTTACGAAAATTTACCCCTAACTTAGGATGTCGGCGCCGAGTGCCGACTTTCGTACTTTGCCAACATTTGCAATGTTCAGTGTAAGTAATAGCGGAGTGCCGACTTTAGTTTGTACAATGTGTACTATTTCATAGGTACCCAAAAAGTATTTCATTAGTGTATAGTACTAATGAAATACTGTTTGGGTACCTATTATAAGTAATAATTATTAACTTTACTTAAAAAAATCTAATCTTTGTATACATTCAGTTAATTTGTTGTTTAACCGATGAAATAGAAAACAAAAAGGGAGGAGGTTTTATGTTTGGCTGTATGTATTATTTATGCACATATATTCGTCGATTTCTTCGTAAAATAAGGCCTGATTTGGAATATTCTTTCACTATTGTATGGAAAACTAGCTTTCCGTCTGCGGCTTTGCTCGCTTAGACAATACGATTTATATTGCTCTTCAATCTAATATAACTATATACAAATCTTTGTATGGACATGAAATTTGAATAGTATTCATAAAAAAGATTTACGTAAAACCGTAAAATATAGATAGGTACCTATCACACCATCGCATCCTAACTAATATTATTAATGCGAAAGTGAGTTTGTTTGTTTATTTGTTTAATTGTCCTTCCTTCACGCCGCCCGCCGCCCGCCCTAGCTAAGCAACTAATCGACTTGATTTTTGGCATAGAGTTAGTTGAAAAGATGGAGTTACGTATTGTCAATTTTAGGTCACCAGTGTCTTATGACACCGATATGATAAAAAAAAACTACACAGTAATTGTTTTGTTTGGTGATTTTAAGTAAGTATTACCTGCAATCCGTAGCAATTACAGTTCTTCCTATTTACTCAGCGAACAACTGGAGTCGTCGACTGAAACTAGTGCTATAAATAATTTGCCGTGCAGCGTTCATAAAATACCCTGAATATTTCGAGAACTTTCTTCATTAGTTGACGGGTTTCGATTATCAAACCCAACTCCAAGAATGTTGGTAAGTTGTAAATTGACAAGATAGATATCTAGACCGTCTTAATTTTAAAATAAAATGCATGTTTTAAATCTTCTACGTCGTAGTGTACGAAAAACTGTACTAAAGCTTAAATTCTTGATGAATCTTTTCCATATTACTTGGATAAATCGTGGTCACTGTACTGTAAGGCACCCGAATACTGGAGTATTCGGGCGTAAGCCTTACTGTACAACAACTCAGATTAGGCGCGTCTTAAGTTGTGATTTTCATCCGTTTTCAATGAAAATCTGTCAAAATGTAGGATTTAAATCTGAGTTGAATCTGAACTGAAAAGGACAGGTATAGAGCCTATCCTTTTCACATAATGGCGTCGTTAGAGGTCCCTTAACACATTCGCAGTTTGGACAACGACGGTGTAAAGCTATCAATTTGATTCCGAAATAAACTTATAAATAAGGACGGTCCGTAGTGGCTAACTAAGGATCATTATATCAGCCCAAACATATCCACTGGAGTCTGGACTAGACATAGGCCCCCCTCATACGACGCTACACATAGCGGTCCAGGGGATTTTTTTTAATTCTTCTACACAAAATTGCGTGATTTGGCCAATTGGTGTATTCTAATTCACTGAATTAGAGTGCCAATTTGCACAAAAGAAACGAAACGAAACAAGCGATTGTGTTTTTGGAGAATTAAATAGGCCTCCTGAGCCGCCTCTATTCATCGACTCCCTACGAGGTTGTGACTGCTACCCCGTTTATTAGTATTCATCTATGGCTGCTACAATGATAAGCCAACACTTCAGACTTTACTTACTAATAAATTTGTAAAGAGGTTGGAATGCTTTTGCCTAGATATTTAAATCCATTTTTTTTATCGTAGCACGCCTTACCACAATATCTTCATAGGAATTACATAGATAAAACTAGATTACGTTGCCAGAAATGTTTAGATATTTACACACTTATCTCTTTAACAAAGGTAAGTATGTAAATTGAGTTCACATTTCAAAAGTTTTGTATGCTTCAAATGAATTTTGTAACCAACCCTCGCACATTGTGGTTTTGAACATTCGGGGAACCCACACAAACCTCTATCTTTTTGAAATAGAATAGATAGAGCTTACGGTATATCTGAGAAAACTTTCTGGTTTAAGAATTAATTCATTTAAAGAATGACAAGCTATTATAATAACTTTATCAATGGGCCTAAGATGTCACGGCACGGCAGGCACGGTGGACACGAATTTCCTAGCTTTAAAAAGTTTTCTCTTTAGGGAAAATGTATTAATATATAATTTATACGTATCTTGTTTTAATTATACCTATTTCAGCATGTCCTATCCATAGATCTTTAAAATCTCATTAATAATAAAAAGGTAATTTATGCTCGGTGACATACATGATAAGGTCATCACGTCGCTTTTGACGTCAGCACATAAGGGAGCGTTACTTTGTCAAAAGCAATATGGCAATTGCTTCATGCATGAACATGAACATAGCATAGCATGAACTTGACGAAAAATTTTATAACAGCTTAAAAGACTGTTGCTGTTATCGTGTCGATAATATCTATTGTTCTACGCGAGGCACTTGATCGAGAATTTAGTCTCTACCAAGGAAAAAGGGAAAAAATCACAGTAAAAAAAAGATATAGGTCACACGGTAGGAATGAGCTCTACGACACTACTCCGCGCTCTTCAACCTGATAAGCCCTCATAAGCCCCAAGAGGCTGGATTCAACAGCACAGAAAGAACAGGCACTTTCTATGCTGTTGAATCCAGCCTCTTGAGTGGCGACCAACCGGAGGGCTACCATGAAACCAATACTATTCAAACATAATAAAGTTAAAAACTACAACCCGACTATGTAATTACGCGTTTTGTAGGCTTATTCGGGAGCAGAACCCTAAATCCTATAGCCTATAACCATCGGGATATTGAGACGAATCAATCGATACATAATTTGTTGAAATCGAACCAGTAATTTCAGCGCTACGTGGGAACAAAGAAATCGGCCACATACATACAAACATAGGGTGCTAACCTCATAACCCTCCCCTGTTGGTAGTCGGGTAAAAAGTATTGTCAAATTGGGTTTGTATTTGATGTTCCCTCTTGATATTCGCGTCCATCGCATGCCACTATTATACGTCATAATTAAAACAACTTACGAACAATAGAAAATATACCCATGCACCTGAATTTCGACTTCTATTTCAAATGTTTCCTTAAAAAGAGTAAAACGCTCGATTTATTTGAGTAATATATTATTTTGACTTGATGAGATAATTTACTGAGGAATTTTTCTGGTTTTCTCAGAAACAAAAATATAGTGTCCTATAGGGCCACGAAGAAAAATGTATTGTACAATGTAGATTTAAAAGGAGCAAGCGTGCTCATTTCCATCCGTTTAGAAAATGAGCACTTTACAAATAAAAAATAGGGCACGGTGTGATACGTTAATGGGTATTGCTAAATGAAGGCCAGGCACTATTTATTTGACTTGTTCAATTAGTGTCCACTAAGCGAAGGGGATAAATAGACGGCCACTGGTAGAAGCTAAT
Organism: Eupithecia exiguata; assembly: GCA_947086465.1. Taxonomy (NCBI): domain Eukaryota; kingdom Metazoa; phylum Arthropoda; class Insecta; order Lepidoptera; family Geometridae; genus Eupithecia; species Eupithecia exiguata. The sequence continues at coordinate 2,696,184 of OX352233.1, read as the reverse complement.
ATAAAAAACAAATCTAGCGACAATCACGTTGCATTGTACTCTGTACCTACTGTTTGGCGTCGTAGGCAACTACGTGGGAAATCCGCGTCTACCGTGCTCCCAGCCGCCGTGGTGCTGCCGTGGTCACCAACGACGTAGGTTGGGCCCAGGATATAAGCCCTCTTCGTCGTCAATCATCTACGACGTAGACCCTCTACGGCGTAGATCCTCTATGACTCTTTTCCCGACGTTAAACTCAAAAATTTAATATTTTGATTCATCATTTACATTGAATCTCTTATTGACTTAGAACTTCGTCGACCAATAGGCACTCAACTAAATGACTGCCATCATGGTTTCAAATCAGCAAGGTTTACCACAGCGAATCACATCCATTATGTTATGGCAGATTTGGATATGAGGCAGCTGGTTGACACTTACTTTGACCTTAAAAAGGCTTTCAACCTTGTAGATAACCATATTTTATGGACTAAATTAGCTACAATGGGTTTCACATATGAACTGAGCGTCTGGTCGAAGCGACGCGTGACCCAAGAGCTGGTGAGTATTTGGCGCAGCGCATCAGCATTGCTATACAGCGGGGCAATGCAGCTAGCGTCTTGGGCACGCTTCCGACTGGTATTGATATGGATCAGTTGAGCTACTTGAGATTGTTTGCAACAGTCTGCAGTTAGTTCAATTGTTTCAATTGTAAATACTACTTTAATTTAATTGTATTATTTGATTATAATTTTCTTTGTTCATATAAACTTCTATGCTTTTTTGGAAGCTACCTTCTTAACCGTACTCAATTCGTAAACCTTAGACTTTATGCTTCCAAAATATACTACACGATCGGGTGTTAGTCAGGGAAGTACCTTAGATCCCATACTATTTTCGATTATGATAAACGATCTCCCAAACTTGGTGCTTAAATCGGTGATCAAGATATCAAAAATCCAAAGCCATGAAGTTTTATAACCAGCTATTTTGTTTATGTTCAACCTGATTACAAACCAATAATAAATTACACTCAAGCTCAGCACGATAAAACAACAAATACATCACAAAACAATAATCTTAACTTCAATCTTATCATAACACATCTTTTTGTACGGAGAGACGATCCTAATCCATTGTTGAAGGGAAATTGTTTTCACGACACAGTAAATCTTTGTGAAATGTTTTCTGATAAAATGAAGACATTTATCATGTTCTACTGAATTATTTTTGGCACGTAATTTGGCAGCAGTGCATGGAAGACCTTCTGAATTAAAATTGCCATCCTGTCTACTAATATTGATAACGCGAAAGTTGGTGTGTTTGTATGTGACTATTTAACCTATTTTGATGAAATTTGGTATGTAGATAGTTTAGTTACTTGAATAACACCTAAGGTAATCTAATTTAATAAAAATAACCTTTGAGGGGGTAAAAAGGGTAGTAAAGTTTATATGTAAAACTGCTATTCATTTGTTCGATTCACTCAAAACTAAAAAAAACTATCGATAAAGTAAATAATAAATCACTTAGGTTTTTATTTTTACAAAATTACCCAAGGGGCACCCCCCTTGGGTAATTTTTTCAATAAATTTCTAAATATTTTGTGAAAAACAATAATTTCTACGCGGGGGAAGCAGGGGGCCGCAGCTTGTTTTGAAAAATGCAAGTAATACTTGTATTAAAGTAAGTCAAAAAACTTACATGTCAAAAAACTTATATACTGCATATTTAACTTATATACTGCATATTTTTGCCGAGGAACAATGCTGGGAGGAATTGAAAAAAAATTTTTTTTTTTATGATAAAAAAAATACCCAGAACAAAATATTAACAGATCGTACAAGCATTTGTCCTAAGGCGGGAGTCAAACCCGAAATTATATCAAGCTTTCGTAAAATGCATATTTAGCGATTGATTAGACTTTACCAAATAAATGGACAGACTTTTCAACTGACCTTTGTTCAAAACCTATCATAAACATTAATTAGTTTGATCTGCTATCGAGAAACCCGATCGTCGTCGTCTAAATGCTATTTATATCTAGAACGAGTAGGCTCTAACAATACTGTATTGAGTAGGTACCTATCTAATTCAATTACCAGAACAATTACAGCCTACCCAAACTTCATCCATTACTATAATAGTTTGGAGAGCGAGTACCTAATTAGTGTCCAATTCTGAAAACAAGTAACAAACCTAGGCGTCAGTGTAGTTTGTTTGCGGAGGCTATGTAGGGACTGTTTTCTACGAAGCTAATTAACATCTATGAGAAAGTTTGTATGGGGTTTGAATAGTTTGTTTGTTATTAATACATCACGCAAAGGCACTGAATCCGTCTGAAATTCGGCAGAGATATAGTTTTATCTGGCTTAAGTCCTGCAAAAAAGACTAAAATTAATTAAAAGCCATATTTGTTGAAGTTTTTCCTATACCAGATCATAAAAACAGAATGGAATAGAAAAACATTTATTTATAACAACATTACAAATAGTTAAAAAGAAGACATTTGTAGAGTCTAGCAACTGCTCGCGGCTTCGCACGCGCTTTTCATGTAGCCCATGTCCCCAAGATACCATTAACCTCCCTGCCAAATTTCATTACAATTCGTTCAGCCGTTGAGGCGTGAAGAGGTAACAGACAGACAGACAGAGTTACTTTCGAATTTCTAATATTAGTATAGATATACAAGTAAAAAAACTTAAAAAAACAACGCTTCCGACTGGTATTGATATGGATCAGTTGAGCTACTTGTAGATTGTTTGGAACAGTCTGCAGTTAGCTCAATTGTTTCAATTGTAAATACTAGTTTTAATTTAATTCTATTATTTGATAGTAAAAAATATAATAAAAAGACCCTAACTCAGCATATGCTGGCAAAGCTCCCTTAAGAGAACTATCCAGCGCTGGTCTTCTGTTAGAACCCGTACAGGTGACGTCACGAAGCCTACGCTAGGCATAATACAAACCGTTCTACTTATGTACCGCAAGGGATGGTTATCACAACACTAGTCTGTAGACAAGTAAGTGTAGTCACATCTTAATACAGGTTCTCCATATTACAAACTAGCAGCGCCTCGCGGTTTCACCCGCGTAGTTCCCGTTCCCGTGGGAATTCCAGGATAAAAAGTAGCCTATGTACTATTCCGGACTATCATCTATCTCTGCGCCAAATTTCATCCAGATCCGTTTAGCCGTTCTGGCGTGATTGAGTAACAAACATCCATCCATCTATCTATCCATCCATCCAAACTTTGACATTTATAATATTATATATAGTAGGATTTATAGGTAAGTATTATACAGGGTGGAAAGGAAGACGGCCTTTCCCGTAAATTCGAGATTGTGTATCTTTAGTACTCTATTTTTTACTATGCATATATTGTTAGCCGTTTCCGAGTTACCGCTAGTTAAAGATTTATACAAAAAACGTAGTTTCAACCCTAACAGCTGATAAAATAAGTTAACCCTAACCTCACGGCACTGGATTTTTTTCTGTGGGGTGCTATTAAAGACAAAGTGTACAGGACATAATGTGATACTGCCGAGGAAATGAAAGAATACAGCACATGCAATGAGCGATAAAATTATTGCATTATTATAGTGACTTCTTACACGGGAGTCGCTTAAAACAATGGACCGAGATGTATTAAACTGAGGCGGGATGGAAACCATTTGCTACGAGTAATACGAAAATTATCATGACATGTAATGGCTTTAGATACGTTTAACGGCACAGATATCAATTATAAGAAGCTGTATAGGAAGTGGCCCCTTAGATTGACGTAGAGTTTATCTTTATTAAAAACTAGCAGCGCCTTGCGGTTTCACCCGCGTAGTTCCCGTTCCCGTGGGAATTCCGGGATAAAAGTAGCTATGTTCTATTCCAGACTATAATCTATCTCTGTGCCAAATTTCATCCAGATCCGTTCAGCCGTTCTGGCGTGATAAAGGAACAAACATCCATCCATCTATCCATCCATCTAAACTTTCACGTTTATAATATTAGTGAGATATTCAAAAGGGGTAAAGTTTAAAAATGTGTTTGGATGAAGGAGGTACATAAGCCAGCACTACGAATCAGACATGTTATATTTCATCCAGATACTTTTCCAATTGATTGAAGCTGCTTGGTAGACTTGTTTTCAATAAATTTAAACCATTATTTGCACCATAAATTCACCCGGCATGAGATACCATGGCAAGAGATACTATGATCTCTTGCCATTTTCACTGTCTACATCTAGAGATAAGCCCTGCCACTCTAGCCTTCTGTTGTCATTGGAACTTGACAGACTATTATTATCAGTCCCAAACTCCTGGCATAATAGCCGTAGGGGTCTATGTAGGCAAGTTTCATAGTATACCTTTGACCTCTGTGGTTGTAGAAGCGCTTTTTATTTCAAAAGCTCCTTCCACGGAATATTCATTTGATGGACATTTCGCTGTAATGACTACCTAAGTATTAACTGACTACTATAAAATATACTAGACTATAAAAACTGTACTTTAATTACAAACTTTACTGTGACTTTAATTACAAAGAAATGTATAATCCTGGCATAAAATTACTGATCCCTTACAGGCTGCATTGCTGCATGGCGATGCTGACATGCTGCGCCAGATACTCACCAGTTGTCGCTTTACTTATTTTGCCAAACAAGTAATAATAAATATTGCTGGACAATTCACACAGCATTATCTAGCCCCAAGCTAAGCAGAGCTTGTGTTATGGGTACTAGATAACTGATGTACATAATACAATACATTACATATATAGATATTTTCGTTATAAATAGAAAACGACCAGAACACCCAGAACAAATACCTGCAGATCGTACAAATATTTGTCCCAAGGCGGGAATCGAACTCGCAACCTCCTGCGTCGCAGGCGGACCTTCGCCCACCACGCCACAGAGGTCGTCTAAATACGAAGGCAAAAGGCGATACGTTGAGAATAACTCAGGCCTTCATATTAAGCAAAACCAGGCCAGTATTTTGATATATCCTTTATGGAAAACGCTTTAGCCGTTTTGATGCTTGGAGGTTAAAAAATGTGCCCGCCAGCCACATAGAATTGTATACCTATGGTTGAAAAACATAACTCACGCCTCGCAGATAATAAGGCGTTACGTTGCATTCAACAACGTTCTCTGAATAACGGAAATACACATCTATGCCTATGCCTATAATATTTTTTCGTTTCTCATCGGAACGTGTCTAAGCAATGGTCATAACCAACAGAGCCCTTGTGCCAGGAAATAGGGTGGCAGAATCTATCGCCTCAATAACCATATAGTAGGTAACTACAACGAGGGAATGCAATAAAAATCCCTCGATCAAGTTATGGATAGGTCAGTAGATTGGTTGTGGCATTTATGTGAACAGATTGGTACATAAGTACCTATAGCATTCAATTTCTCTATTGGGAGCCATTAGATATTGATAAGCAATAAATTCAGATTGATCTGAATTCAATATAAGTAAAAAAATGCTAAAAAAATCAGATGATAAAATAAATGGCGCTGCCAAAAACAAAGATCACAATAAAATTGTATTTGTGTGCTAGCTATAAAACTATGATCAATCAAATATCTCTAAATTTAGATTCCCTATCAATAAGTAATGTAAGAGAACCTATCTCACTATGAAATGTCTAGGCTAGACAGTAATAGAACAGAAATTGTACAAAAACTAGAATGGATGAACAAAACTCCATCTTCTGTGAAAAAAAATGATCAATGAATACTGAAACTTGTAAGCACTTACAACCCAGAAGTGACGCAGTTCTGGCGCAGCGCATCAGCATTGCTATACAGCGGGGCAATGCAGCTAGCGTCTTGGGCACGCTTCAGACTGATATTGATATGGATCAGTTGAGCTACCTGTAGATTGTTTGCAACAGTCTGCAGTTAGCTCATTCGTTTCAACTGTAAATACTAGTTTTAATTCAATTCTATTATTTCATTGTAATTTTCTTACAACGGGGTATTCCTCCCACACAGAATATATTTGAAGCTCATTGAATGTTGTCTTCTTTGTTTCAGGCACCCTGATGCGAGGATGCTCGACGAGCCGGGTCCGACTCTGCCGTCCAACGAGTCCACCTCTCTCGGAGATCTGCACAGCTTCTACGTCACCTTCTACGACGAAGCAGGCCAAAGATATGTCAATAACTCGAGGAACGCTTCAGAGGTAAGAGAAACAAAGATGTAAATCATACTCAATTCGGCAAACGTAGTGTAGGACGCCCTGCGGCCTAGTGGGATGAGGATCGGTGAACGACTGCGGATGATGATAGTGACAGAAGGATGCGACAATGCGGAGCCCTACGTCACTAAATTGTTGGAAAATTATATTTGTTAGGCCTTCTTTAAATCATAATTATTTCCGATTACTACCGGAAACTTAGGAGAGATCTAAAAACAACTTACGCGCTAAGAGCGCTCTCATACTAACGCGCGGTACCGTAGGTGCGATGCCGCAAAAATTTTGCGATGACGTTGTCCGTTGTACGAGTTACGAAACTGTCGCTGACACGCTGCGGACCTCGAGTTGCGGCTCCGCAAGTTAGAAAGAAGGAAATTCCGCAATTCCGCGCGGTAATGTGAGGCGGGCGTGAATACCCGAAATAAACGATATGTTAACAAATCGTGAAATATTAAATAGTTTTACTAGAACCCAAAGTAGACGTCTTTGCAAGACCCAATTTTCAACTGGGTTGAATTAGGTAATTTATTTAAAACGCCAATTTACGATATACCTAACCAAAACAAGATAAATATAATGTTTGTTCATTTAGTGAACAACCCAATTAATTGCCAAAATTGCGACTAAAATAAACAAGTACAGTCAGGTTTGTAAACATTTGCTTGAAAGGAAATGTACATAGCTGAGCGTTCAGATTCCAGCGAGGTTTTACTGTAAGTTGGAGCGCCTCGTCTCAATTTGTTATATATTATTATGTTCATGGGTTATTAGTAGGTAGATACTCGTATTAACAAGTTTATCAATGGCATTCTTACGTGTTAAGAGTCTATACTATCTCAATTTGCTTATTTTCAACTCCGCCGGATGTCCATATCTACCACTACTGAATATTTAACTTTGAAAATTAAACATGGTAACGATCAGGATTTTTCTATCCTTCATATGTTTCGAAAACACGATTCAATAAAAAATTCTCGGTAGAAAAAAATCGCAATAACCTCTAAATTTTTACTCACATCTTAATTTCTCAATTAACGAATAAGCATGGTAATTAAACTAAGATAATAAAATATTTCATGTCACATTTTTTTTCAATTGGACATTATTTTCTCTATCAAGTTTTTGCTTATTAAAAAACTTGATTTTTTGATTGATTTTGATTTTTTGAAAACTTGCTCTGCTTGCAACTTAACTTTATAAATAGCAATTTAATGTATAGTACCTAGTTTGAAAGATATGAACCTCCGGCGGAGTTGAAAATAAGCAATTTGAGGTAGAATACACTCTTATGAACCCTCATTCAACTCGATCTCGCAATAACTCGGACCAACCTCTACAACGAGCTACTCCTCCACGGACTCCAGACATACGAGTTTAGATACACCTTTTTTTTCATATATTTATGTTTCACAGTAAGTACTTATTTTATCTTAAAAGCTAACTTAAACCGTAATTCGGTTTGTCCGTAAGCCTCTTAGTCTCAATGATATACTTAATAAAAATGTACTAGTATGTATGTACTAAGCTATTTATGAAAAATACAGTCTACTCGTACATAGTAAATGTAAAAACGTTGGCTAGGTAACATCTGCCAACCCCAAACCGTATCTTCCGACACTGACTGTACAGCATCAAGATTGCTGTTTCGGGTATGGAATGGGCCATATTTCAAGCCTCTGCAACGAGGTTGCGCGATTGAGAGTTATTGCGTTACTGCAATTTCGGTCGTTCATCATATTTTGAATAGTCAACCATTCACTTGATGACTCCTAAATACATTACAATAAAATATAACGTTACAATCTTACAACCTACCTCACAAACTCTCATTAAACTCGATATCGCTAAGTAACAAAGCGCAATCAGTTGACTTTTATTAAAAATATGCCTTATTTATGTCAAAAATGGGATTAAAATTACACATTTTTTGATACATGATCACGTGACCGAAAACGCTAGGTATGTTTGGTTGGATCGCTAGTGACGTCGCACATCTGCAGATTACAGTGTCAATGAGTTCTTCTTGTTAGGTGTGGTGTGGCGGAGTGACGTCATAGTTTAGAACACGGTAGCCATGACAGAGATTATCGTTTTGGCGCGGCATTATCTTATTCGAACTTTAAAATTAGTTTTCATAACTAATACGACTGGCCTTGAAGAAATATTAATTACACTTTGCATAATTTTTATCAGACAATACGTTAGAATTATTTCCCAGTAGTAGTCAAGTAGCCTATTCGGACCAACCTCTATCACGCACTACTCCTCCATGGACTCCAGACATACGAGTTTACGTATACCTACATACCCCAAACCGTATCTTCCGACACTGACTGTACAGCATCAAGATTGCTGTGTCGGGTATGGAATGGGCCATATTTCAAGCCTCTGTAACAAGGTTGCGCGATTGAGAGTTATTGCGTTACTGCAATTTCGGTCGTTCATCATATTTTGAATAGTCAGCCGTTCAGTTGATGACTGCTAAATAATGTAAAGATGTATGGATGTTTGTGAAGTGTTAACGCATAACTTTTCCTTGAATATGATGACGAGTATACATTTGAAAGCAAACTAGAATACTTACCAATTAACATTTTTTTTAAACCTTTTTTATCGACGACTACCGTGAATTGTCCAGCATTATTTTTATTATAAATAAATAAACTGAACTGAACGAGAAAAGTTGACAGACACACAGACAGATAAAGTAGGTACTATACCAAAGATCCTTTGAGCCTACATCACGTTAACAACTATCTTCGTACTATACTATCACAGTGTTGACATAGCTAGCCTCTGGTGTGCGGAGGAACCAAGATTGGGATAGCTGTCTGTAACTCAACACAAGATGCAACGTTTTCAAAAGAGGAAAAAATACGACTTTGCATAATCTCGACGGGGCGGCGGCGCACGCCCGTTAAATGTTGGTTGCGCTTTGAGATAAGTAAAAGCTTACAAAATGAAACTCAGCTAATAATAAATCACAAAAAATGTCCTGGGTCAGTATTTTTAGGACCAGTTTCAAAAGGCAACCGGATAGGTCCCACATATTATGTAGATAGAACTTATCTATCCCTTTTCGTGTAAGATAATAAGATAATTTAAATAGGTTTAAACCACGGTTTTTGTTTAGACCACACAGGTGGGCTACGCAAGTACACAATGGACGATTGGACGAGATCAGTACGAGAATGTATTTTATTGTTTTTTTGATGTCACTGCTTTAACTTATATCCTACTAATATTATAAAGGCGAATGTTTGTGCTGTTGTAAAGGTGTTGGACGAAGACAACATCAAAACTACGGAATGGAACGGACTGGAATTTTGCACACAAAACACAAAAGTTAATCGCACTTTCTCCCGAATGATACATAGAACTTTATACTACACCTACGAGGAAAAATCTTTAAAGTCTCTCGGGTAAATTAAAAATGTAAACTCGAATTATGTGAAAATCGTACGTAATAAATACTCGCGTAAATTTTTCATACGTACGATTCTTTTTTCAATGAATTGTAGGGAAGAGGCCAAATCGTACGTAGGATTCGGAGTAAAAACTTTTTGTCGTTTGACCTTGACCTGTTATGAAAATAACCATAACTACCGGCTGCTCTTTCAGAAATTAAAAAAAATTACACGTTAGAAATGGATTTTTATACATTTTTCTCTCACGCGTTTAGCGGGAGAAATGAAATTCCATAGAGTTATCCGTCCCGTTTCTAAGTACCGTAAAACCTTACAAGATTGCCAAACTGATTTGATTTTGCCCACCACGGTACTTTTTTTAAAATTCTTCATATTATCGAGAATGTTTTAGTAGCTTTTATTTCTTGTTTGTTGGTAGATACTTGAATATGTCACTGGCAGCACTAAATAACCGATTGTCGCTAATTTCACTTCAGTTGACTGTCAGTTGGTGTCAAAGTTTGGTGGTGTGTTTGGCGGGCCAAAATTCGTGCGGAAAACTTTTTCAAAAACAGTACTTGCAGTTGCAGCAGGCAAGTAATTATTTTACCACTATAAGTTTGTAACAAATACATAATAACTATCGAATATCTGACGCGAAACCTCTTTTAAACTCGAAAATATTAAGTTGGGCAATGTCAAAGTACCTTTTCTGGAGTACTGTTTACTACTTTGCCCACCAAAATATTGCTGTCAGGGTTGTCACTACGACATTAAATCAAAATTGATTTATGTAGGTCCTATTAGTAGTAAGTCGTTTGGTATTATCTAACCACCTTTTAATTGATGATGCCTATTATATTAGGAAAGTAGCTAAATATCAGCTGTTTCCGGTCAATGACCTTTATATTAGTCGTGTTTCTTGTATTGAAATTGTAGTGTATATACTTGTAGTTATACATTTAATTTTTTTGTAAACAAGTGTTTCGATCATAATTGTAGAGTATTTCCAATTATTTATTTTTTCAATTCCTCTTTATCAAATAATGTAATGCAAAATTTACCATTTCTACCGTTTTTTTTGTATATTAATGCCTTAATTTGTTTTATAATCTAAATGAGGTAGGTACTTACCTTATTATTTATAAAAATATTTATAGACAACTATTACTTTTTCTTGATTAAAGTTTTTGTCGACGTTAATAAGTTAAAACTTAGGTACTATGCACCAACAGTTGACATGGCAGCAGTTGAATAGGTAATTATGTAGGTCACGCTCCGGGGTGGCTTTTAAAAAAAGACTAAAATATTTAACCCTAATTTATTAGACAAAGTTACATAGAAGAGACTCGTTCGAAGTGTGAATCGAGAATGTCGTAATTCTTATAATCTAGGTAAATGAAGGCTCCGCCATTGACGTCACGAACACGAGCCGTCGACACAGCATAACGCGCAAAGTCCATGCCGTATTGAGGTCGCGCAAGTGCAGCAATTCCTGTACATCAGCCTTGCGTAACACCTCCCCCCGAAGAACAGCGACTATTGAAGCTAGTCGTAAATTGAGCTGGAGGTTGATTGGGTTCAACCCTTCTGGTAACAGGAACAGGAACGGTGTAGACTCCTTGTAGTTCAGCTTGGCTATCTTCAGAAACTTCGTGCGATTTGATTGTCTTTCCTCGGTAGCGCCGGTAGAGTAGGCCTGCGAGTGCGCATGCACCGAATAGAGTGATGACGTACATAGGTATTGTAGTATGGTATAAACTGTGTCCGGTGTCCTTTTCAAGATTCAATGGCAATTGGTGTAGAACTTTCTGGTTTGTTTCGTGAAGATAATTCAAATTAATTGAGTTTAATTTGAATGCTGGAACTGAAGATGATGTCTTGAAGTTGAAGTCTGTAGACACGTCCATGATTTTCAGAGCTTGTCCTTTCAGACGATCCTTAGTGTTGGAGATCGTGAATTCAGCGGTTTTAATGAAGCAATTTTGTGGTATTACGGCGAGATAACTTCCTTGTAGTGTCTTGTAGAGATCTTGTCCACAGGAGAGATGTACTTTCGTAGAAACTGGGAAGCTGATGCTGTAATGTTTCTCGTCGAGTTCTTCGTATGCTGGTCTTTCTAGGGTGATAGTAGTGTGTGTGCAGTTTCGGCTTCGCTGCTGTGTAGAGATGAGATGCTGGATACAGTCATCTGATGATCGGCTTTGCAGATTCCTTTTCTCCTCGCAGAGGTACCATTTACTTGTCTTCGGGCATTCTGCCTCTATGTAGTTGAAATCTTTCTCATGGATGGCTAGGTACGGGAAAGGAGGAGTAAGGATCTCATGGTTTTTATTAGGAACAATGGATAGCTTGTACATGTCGTAAGTGGATGGGAGCACGACGGGAAATTTATATACTATAACTATCTGATTACCTACGTAGTAAGAACCTAATCTAATTATATCAAAATATTCTCTAAAATCTAAATCTAACACCTGGGAACTGCTATATAGTATATTCAATTTACGTATAATTTCGCGAATTGCATACAAATTAAGGACCGAATGATGCGTAGCAGAAGCCCTTATAAAAGCTAGAACATTCTGGAGGTTAACTAATTCAAGGGAAATCGCGTCTACGTTATCCGAGAGTACCATAAGTACTTGAGCGAAATGTGCATATTTCACTAAATCATAGTCCTGGGAAGCCTCGGCTTGCTCTATTTTACTCATCAAAATACGGATCTTATTTTGATTATCTACAATGCTGTCCAAAATTTTAGAATATTGAGAAGTCCAATTTTTAGTTAAGCTTACGTGATTATTTAATTCAATTGCCAATTTATTTTCATTATTATCCAAACGGGTTATAGCCTGATTATAGTGCAACGCATCTGTATAATCAAGGTTGCCTGTGATACTTTTTACTAAGGATCCGAGACCATCTACGAGTCCTCGCTTAACACGATTTATTTCGAAGGTCTGCAACTGATCTAGCACATTCGATATTTTATTTTTCAAATAGATTAAATGAGGCTCGAATAGAAAGTTAGTTTTATTGTGCAGCTGAGGGCTGAAATTATCAATTTGATTTTCGACTGAAATAATTTTGTGTCGCAATATAGTAAGGTCCACGTATTGAAGAAAGGAATGGTAATGAGTAATAATTTTAGCGGGTCCAAGTTTAAGGTCGTAAAATATTGGCATTTACCCAATTTATCTAAGACATCCGTTATATTAGGGATAGGGTATTTATCATCAATCGTTTTCTCGTTAACTTTCCTAAAATCCACGACAAGACGCCATTTAACTTTCCCGGAAGCATCTGCCTTTTTAGGTACAATCCAAATGGGAGAGCTCCAAGCTGACTCTGAAGGTCTTATGATGTTCTGGTCAAGCATTTTACTAATTTGATCTCTGACCTCCTGTCGATGAACGTAAGGGTACCTGTAGCTTTTAGTATGTACTGGAATTTCATCAGTGGTCCTTATCTTATGTTTGATCTGATTGGTGAAAGTTAGTGGTTCACCCTCCAGATAAAACACATCCGCGTAATTAGCACACAAACGCCGCAAATTAGCGAGTTCTTCGGGATTAAGATGGTCAGTTCGAAGGCGAGATAAAACATCTTTCGCGCGGTCTGATAAAATTTCAGTACTGTCACATTCAAAATTAAATATTTCAGCTTCAACAGGACGATCCATAGAAAAAATTACATCGTTAGTAGAGGGGTTAGTAATTTCAACCCACGCTCGGTTATTCTGGACCGTTGTCACACAATCTGAAATAAAACAATTGCAAATCGCCTGGTTTTCCACCAAAACTTCGCCATCCTGTGAATTAACCGGCAATCTGACCAGCTTCGAAGATTTAGCTGGGATAATTTCCTCGTATAAGTTGACGTTCCTAGAATCGTACATCTGAATAGGTATCTGTGTGTTACGAGTTATTAATAACCTATTTTTAAAATCGATGTTAGAGTCCCATGAATCCAATAAGTCAAATCCTATAAGTCCGTCAAAGTAGCTGTGGAATTTATATATATATAAAGTAACATCATGAAGGTCATTAAATTCCTTGAAACAGGGCAGCGTGATAGAGTAGTTATTTTTACTCGTCGCATGTACATTCGTTACTTCGAAAGGATCATAATTCAAAGGAATGTGGCTAAAGTATCGCGTTACCGCGTCAGGGCTAATAAACGATTGGTTCGCGCCTGTATCAATTAAAAATTTTAAAGGTGGATTAGCGATCTGAATGTACCCTAGCTGCCTTTGAATATGCAAGTTGACCTCTATTTTGGCTTTTCGGAACTGGACTCCTTCTGAAAATTTTCATCTTTTTCCTCTTTCACTTCTTCGACTACAGGCGACTCAGGATAGGAATAATACCCGGGGTAGTATTCGGGTTCGCAAGGATAATAATAATCCTCGTAAATCGGAGAGTCGGGGCACATCGAATAGTCCCAGTAATAACTATTGTCGTAGCCTTCGTCAAACTCGTTAAAATTTACTTCGCGCGTTTTAAAGTAGTTTGTAGGGGGTGGATTCCCGTGTAGTCGCCAGTCATGTCCAGTCAGGGGTCGTCGCTTCTCTACGAAGTGGCTAACACCACTCATAGGAGTCGGACGCTGTGGGTTGCCGAATTTGAATGATTGAGGCTGAGACTGAGGCTGAGGCATTCTAAACGTGTTATTTTGGGGGTTGTAGTTCTGCGGCGGGGCGCGGAACATCTGAACGGTGCGTGAAGGACCCTGTGGTCTAAATTGGTGCATCGGATTAGGTCTCCAGCCTTGAGGAGGCAGGGCTGGCCTTGATGGACCAGGCATGTTAAAGTTAGAACGCATTTGTCCTAATCCAGGGCCGTCAGAAGGACGTGGGGTAAAATTATTTAGGGGCAAATTAGTTTGGGGCGTCCTAAGGACGGGTTGTTGCCAATCCCTCTTACTAGTGCCACCGCTGCGTTCCTGCATGTAAAGAGTGTTTAGTTCTTCCTGGACAAATTCCAGGGCTTTCTCCATAGACTCGGGACGCATACAACGAATCCTTGAGCCTAAAGGATCCTTAAGTCCTCGTAAATACGCCTGCAGGGTTAGCTTACTATAAAGCGATCGTTTTGCCTCAATCGTCGTGCCTATTCCTTCGTGAAGCGAGACATAGGTCATTATGGTGCTAAATAAATTTTGGCACCTTTCATAAAACTCCTGCGGTGTGCTAGATCCTTGCGTCTCTAAGGATAAATCACTATACAAAGCGGTCTCATCGCGATGGTCAGCGAAATTATTTACGAGCGCGCTTCTTATGCCGTGCCAGTTATCTGGAATTCCGTTCGAATTAATCAATCTAGCCGCGGACCCCGATACTTTATTTAAAATACCATTTAAGAGAGCTTGATTTGGAAGCTCACTGCCTGGTTCCGTGCTAAAATAGGTAAGCACGAGTTGGTCACACAAATTTATAAATCTGGTTAAAATATGGGGGTTGCCGTCAAAATCCGGCACAAGTCTTAAGGACTTGAAGATCATGTCCATCTTAGTGACAATGATCCGCGCGGCGTTATCCTCAGACATGGTTTCCTCAAAATAATCTAACTGTCTATTTTCGTCTATTACTCTAAGCCTACTATTTCTACTAAGTTTACCTAACCTAAGCTTAAATTTTTTCGGATGAAAAATTTTGAAAAATCAATTAAATCTAACACACACGAAATACATATAAAAAGGATAGGATTAGTAGTAAGGGAGCATGTAAGGATGAAAGATTCAACTTACCGCATTTGATTTCTGGTACCACTGCACTGAATCTAAGTTCGGATTCAACCGAAGCGCAACACTAATAGGTTCGTTCTAGGTATCTTCTAGAAGAAAGTATCCGGGAGACTGCGCCAATTATGTAGGTCACGCTCCGGGGTGGCTTTTAAAAAAAGACTAAAATATTTAACCCTAATTTATTAGACAAAGTTACATAGAAGAGACTCGTTCGAAGTGTGAATCGAGAATGTCGTAATTCTTATAATCTAGGTAAATGAAGGCTCCGCCATTGACGTCACGAACACGAGCCGTCGACACAGCATAACGCGCAAAGTCCATGCCGTATTGAGGTCGCGCAAGTGCAGCAATTCCTGTACATCAGCCTTGCGTAACAAGGTACTTAATTATATTTCATTATAATTAAAGACTGTTGGTAAACAATAAAAATGTGACAACCCTTGCGCATCTTTTTATTTGTATGAAAAATTTCAAAAAAATATTTGTGTCTTTGCCCACTCAATTTTGGCGGTTAATTTGCTTGCTTGAACGTTTTATATTAAGATATAAAGTAACATTGATTATCCCTATTGCTTGTTCCTTAAATCTTGTTATCCTAAGGTCAAAAATACCGGAATTACGATTTTTTTTGCAAAATGGGCAAACTCGGAAAAAAAATATATTTGGCCCGCTCTCTAAAATTATGATTTTTACACATACCGTCCCATTTTATTCGATTTATTATCTATTATTTGCAAAGAAGAGTATATTTAAAATAATGTAGCGCAAAATTATTATTAGAACTATACATACTTTTAAAATTATCTTAAATTGAACCACTAAATCCAAAAAAATTGGGCAAAGTTGCACGGTTTTACTGTACGCTTGCAATAACGCTAAAGTTCGTCATCAACTATCACATAAGTAATCAACTTTCTGAGTAGGTGTAGTATAAAGGTATTTTCCAACATTGATACATTTAAATACCTACCTGCTCAAAACTCCTTTTTCTCTCCCCAGGCATACCACTCGTTCATCCTACCGTGGTGGCGGCAGGTGGCGTGGACGCTGTTGTTCGCAGGCATGGTGGTGGTGGCCACCGTGGGCAACCTCGTCGTCATATGGATAGTGCTGGCCAACAAGCGGATGAGGAGCGTTACCAATTATTTCTTAGGTTTGTATCTTATTAGCAAGAGGCAACTCAAATCCGAAATAACAACAAAGATCTTGCGCTAGAGGACAAGATCCTAGTAGGGACGGTAAATCGGTAAAAAAAAATAGGTAGAAAATCAAATATAGGTTTATGTTATATTGTATCTTCACAGGAGCAATTTTTTGAACAACATTTGCAACAAAATGACATAGATAACAATTTGATGTCTTAGTTTTATGGCATAAAATTAAATAGGTACTTAAAATTAAATACTACCTTGGGATTTTTTTTTGGAACCACCTCGGTATCATTCTAATCATCCACAACTTAAAAAAATCATCCATATCGGTTCATAAACGACGAAAAAATAGACAACCATACATAAAAAACATACACATACAGCTGAACAGACCCTCTTGTTTTTGATCTCTTCACAATTTTTATATTTTTATCTTTTTTAATTACAGTTTTTGCTATTCTGCCGACACGTAATAAACATACCTGAGTTATAGAAAATGTATGTAACAAATTCATTGCGAATCCTATACAAAAATCCACAACAGTAGGTATACGAAGTTTTGATTAGAATGTATGGCTTGTTTACAATCTAATCTCGAACTCGGTCGTACCTAATATAATCGAAACCAAGCCAATAGCCAGCTTGTTAGCGTTACTATATCAACAGCGACAGGCACGCACCCTGTGGTGAAAGCCAACACTATGTACACATTCCCACATTGCTGCGAACTTTGGTCGGCATATTGGCATGTACTATAGGATTATTTCACTGGATTTACCCCTTAGGGAACACAAATTAAGTCATGGTGGATACAAAATTCACGATTTATTTATAGGCGATGACACGATTTATATATATATTATAGATATCTCTTGTTAAGTTGTTTTTTTCTGCAGTGAACCTATCAGTAGCGGACGCCATGATGTCAGCACTGAACGTGACGTTCAACTTCACCTACATGCTGAACTCGGACTGGCCATTCGGACACTTCTACTGCAAGTTCTCGCAGTTCATCGCGGTGCTCAGTATAGCTACGTCGGTGTTCACTCTCTTAGCTATAAGTGTAGATAGGTAAGCAAACGAAAAGAAGTTTTACTTTAACGTATTAAGTCCCATGTTGTCTGACCACACTTCGTTAGAGCGTTCGTAGTTCGCTTGTCTGGTCAACAGGTCAGAAAAGAACATTGTACACCTACCGTTTTTTCTTTTCTGGAAAACGCCTCATAGAGATCGCAGGAAAGAAATTATCTTGCATTGACCACTAAAAAATATTCCTAGGGTTCGGACACAGTTAAAAGTGGTTCACGAATGAACTCTAATTTTCCCAGATACGTAGCAATCATGAGTCCGTTGCGTCCGCGGCTCGGCAAGCGCGCCACGCTCGGCATCACAGCGGCCATCTGGGGCTGGAGCGGCCTCATCAGTAGCCCCAACCTCATGTACTTCACCACGGACATTGACCTCTTGCCGGATGGCACCGTGAGGTAATTTATCTTGATTAACCACCTGTTCTTAATTAATGACTGGATCCTGCTTGCGGGGTCGTGCCCGCTATTCCCAATAAACTTCCATCCTTCTCAAAATTATTACGGAGAATATAATCTAGGAATATACAATACAATACAAAATTCTTTATTGTACACCACAAAATAAAGCAAAAAGAAACAGATATAAACATTAAACATAATAGTACAATGGGCGGCCTTATCGCTTAGCAGCATCTCAGAATACAAATGTGTTATGTATACACATATTGAGGGCCGTTCAGACTTTGGTCCATGAGTTCCCAGTAGTTACTGGTACTAGTTTTGTGCTCAAGACTACTGGGAAAAGTTGTCTTACTAGTTCTAAGCACCAAAAATGTATTATAATGAGGGCTTAGTATATTCTAAGGTTGTTTTCGCGAGAGCTCATAATAAAACACTGTTTTTACCGGATTGGTCGCGTATATTTTATATTTTGTTTATAACCTGACGTTTCGTAGGCTTTTCAGCTTCCATGGTCACAGGCAGACACACAAACAATAAAACATATACAAAATATAAAATATACGCGATCAATCCGGTAAAAACAGTGTTTTATTATTATGAGGGCTCTTCAATACGACCTGTAAAAATAAGTGGTTGCCATAGACTAAGATAGTTGGCGCTGTATGAAACTCAAGTGAAAAATCTGCCATGATCTAGTGGAAAAGGTGGAAACAGAAAATGATTTCGTTGTTTATTTTATGAAAGTTGATATTTACACTGGACTTTTTTGCAGCGCCATCTAGTGTCAAAATAAATAGCGTAATTGTTTTTTTTTTAAGATTGCATTGAAAAGCCCTCACTGCAAAAATGTCAAGAATGGCAATGAAAATCAACGAATATCAGCAAATTTCAAAAATTACAGGAAACGTCACAAATGATAGTAAATAACATTTCATTGCCTGACATTTTTGCAATTACAGTACTTTTTGATGCACAGAAATAGTGGGACGTGGGACAAAAGTTGTCTCAGTAATTCTGCACAGAACTCCTGGGAATAAGCGAAAGGAAAAGTAAAAGGCCAAGGTATTCGCATTCAAACAGTTTTCGATTAAAAATCAAATATTTGTTTCAGGCGGATTTGTTTTTCGGAATGGCCCGACGGGATGACCACGCAGTCACGGCTGGAGTACATGTAAGTGAAGTTTAACTTTAATTCCATTACATTAGGTCAACATTATTTTATAATTGTGGTCCACGGATTAGTAGATAATTATGTATGTCGTCGTTAATATTTAAGTTTATTTTCAGTTGCACAACATAAGTAAACTTCGATATAACCTAGGTAACATACATACAAGTCGTTCATACATATGTCCAAAACATTTTCGTCGGATTGGGTGACAGTTGGCTTCCGTAGATATTGGGTATGAGGATAGAATGGTTCGAGATTCACATAAGTTATTATAGTAATCTATAAGAACTTAAGTGAATCTCATCAGTCTGTGGACACAGACCAGCAGACACAAAAGTGTACCAATACGAAGCGCTAGTATATTGTATACATATTGTATTAAAATTTTCGGAATTAGAATAATTAAACATTAATCAGACTCTTGGACGGTCTTTAAAATGTAACTTTTACTATAGGAACTCTTGTCAAAAACGTCAGTAACTTACCGTTTTAAACAATCTTTCCAAAGAACACTACCAATCATCATCATCATTATCAGCCCGTATACGTCCACAGCTGAACAAAGGCCTGCCTCCTCAAACGACGCCACGAATCGGACGGAGCCACCTCCGTCCTCGATGGACGGAGGTGGTCTCTCCACTATCAAAACACTACCCTTACTTTGAATAGGTGTAAATAGAAACTACGACACGTTTTGTGCAAAAACCATGTTATGGCTTTTCAATATTCAAAAACCCATAATCGTCGTCGATCAGTGAAACTATTCGTAAATATCTGGCGTAAGCGAAAATGCCATGAAAAACGTTTTACAGATTGCATTAATGGTGCTGCTCTCTCTGGAAACCTTAATGGACCTGCAATTTGATAAAACGAGCACAGAGACTCTAGGGAGAAAATACTTTATGTTTTTCCAACCTTATTGAAACAATCTTTTTATTGTTTGCATCGTTACTTGAACGCTTTTTACTCAGTTAACGTTTTATTCAAACAAAGAAGAAAAACCAGCAAATGCTTTGAATTTTTTGCTGAAAACAATGCAAATCAGAATCAGACAGCTGCTAGTTTTCAAGAAATTATAATAAAAACCGTGCAAAGATTACATAAAGTTATTTTATAAAACACCGAAGACCAGCTGTGAAACTGTTTTTACTTTGATAGTGTGTTTGTTTTGCGTTAGTGCACAACGTTGTATTTTATCAGACTTGAAGAAGCAAGTTCTAAATTCGCCGTAAACTTTTGCAACTCTCACGGTTAACTCACAATAATTCCATGAATAATTTTTGTGTTTCCAAGTACTAAGTTTTAAATTATACCAATTTAAAACGTACTACTTTCGATAAGTGTTTTTTTTGCACGTTCTATTCAGGTATTCTACTAAAAAATTGTCATGTTATGTTTTTTTGTAAAAACGTAGGGATCCAAACTGGTTTTCGTACGACCTCTTTAGTTCTTATTTTAGTCAAACTCGCATAATGAAGCTCTAATGATATAATACTATCTTGTAGCCGATTAAACTTAGTTCGAGAATCATAAATATTTTAAATCAACAAGTGACTGCAAAATCGAAGAAATATTGGTTAAAATATTTTATCTACCCAAATATCATAAACCCTCTCTAATGCGTTCAAAAACCATAGGCAATGACCAGCATTACCAACCAACAGAAATAAACGGAACTATAATGAACTCATAACCTACTGAAAACCGTAGGTTATAGAGTTTAAATTTGGAATAGGTGTCAAATTCAAGTGAGTGTGCTATACTATCTACATTCTAACTATAAATCGCACGACATTTTGATCTCGAGTGACACAAGAATAGTGAATTAGTTCGTTTGTCTATGATTTAAAGAAAAAATACAGATATTCGAAACGCCGCCATTTCGAGCTGTCATTTGTTCGTTAGCTTTTTATTTCCAGTTACGAGTAGACAAATTTTCTGATAAGTTGAATAAGTTCTTTATTTCTGTCGAAAATGAGTGATAGTGACTCAGAACAACTGTCTATAAGTCTAAATGTTAACTACCATTACTATAATAAATAATTTGCTTCTGTATGTGTTCAATTTATTTTTTATTGCATTACACTGGTAACAATGCTGGTCATTTCCCTATGGTTCCTGAACCCATCATAGAGCCCTTATGATATTTGGGTAGATAAAGTAGTGTATGCAACTGTACATAATTAGGCATTACAACACTCGTGTGATGCTATTAAGAAACTCGCCTTCGGCTCGTTTCTTAAACCCACACTTGTGTTGTAATGCCCTCCATTATGCACAGTTGCATAAACTACTATTTTCACACACAAACAAACATATTTTATCATCGGAGCAAATTGCAGAAGTTCGAAAGATTTTTGTTTAGGTACCTACCTACTTTCAAAGTTTGTGTCGATCGTTCAGAAAAAGCTTGCTGCTAGAAACACATTTTCACATTACAATAATGTGATTATCCAAGTGTATAAGCATAACGCAATTAGTCATTGAAAGGCTTTCCGAACAAAAGTTAGAAGTGGTTCGTGATAGGTACTCTTATGACTTTTGCAGGAATAAAAATCTATTGTAAGAGAGCGATTATCCTAGATTGAATTTCGTTTGTAAAAACAAGTAACAATCGAAATGGTTATGTTCGTTTGGTGCCGGAAAAACAGAATAATAACCATTTATTGCTGGGATGAAATTCTGTAATGGTGGCTTTTGCAAGAATATTATTTAGTTATTGTTTTGTGCCGGAAATACCGAAACGAACCGTCATAATGCTATTAGATTTTTAAATTGTCTCACAATTTTCGTAAGCTGCGTCCAGACTGAGAGAGCACCGCGCGAGGCAGAGCCGGACGAAGCAACGCAGAGGTGTATAATTTTCAGGCTGCTTCGCTAGGCTGATCGCCTAGCTATTCAACAATAAATAATAAATAAATAATGCTGGACAATTCACACAGCATTATCTAGCCCCAAGCTAAGCAGAGCTTGTGTTATGGGTACTAGATAACTGATATACATAATATTATACATTACATAGATAGATATTTTTTATTATACATACAGAAAACGACCAGAACACCCTAAACAAATGTCTGTAGATCGTACACACATTTGTCCCGAGGCGGGAATCGAACCCGCAACCTCCTGCGTCGCAGGCAGGCCTTCGCCCACCGCGCCACAGAGGTCGTCGAATAACATCGTAGTTATGTTTTTAGACATAATTGTAAATCAGCCAAAGACCGATAGCTACTGTGCTAGCCTAAGCCTATTTGACGACCACATAACAATGACTCTGCTCTCACCATTGTTATCTTACTTGTTCAACAGATACAATATAGTGTTCATGGCGCTGACATACTTCCTGCCCATCATAGCCATGACGTACGCCTACACCCGCGTCGGCGTCGAGCTGTGGGGCTCGCAGTCCATAGGAGAGTGCACGCAGAGGCAGCTTGATAATGTGAAGAGCAAACGGAGAGTAAGTATACTACAGCCACAATACTACTGTCCATGGTACGGGGACCAAGGAAGTCTTTACCTAGCAGTGGGTGGGACACTCAGGGTCACACTCGCATAGGGGTCGAGCTGTGGGGCTCGCAGTCCATAGGAGAGTGCACGCAGAGGCAGCTTGATAATGTGAAGAGCAAACGGAGAGTAAGTATACTACAGCCACAACACCACTGTCTATAGATAGATTATAACATTATTGCACCATCAACATGTACAGAAAACAATTAAACATAAAATTAATGCTAACTATATCTAGTAGCACAATCGGCGGCCTTATCGCTATGTCAAATAAAAAAAGATACTTACTAGCTGTATGAAAATTGTAAAATTTTTCCCCATTCGCTTTCGGAAAAAAACGACCAATATCTCATTCGACCGTTCTTTTCGTTTGAATTTGTGGAATATCCCCGTTCTGAAATTCAATTAAATTTTTCCCCTAATTCTTTTCTCGAGCATTCAGCAATTACACTGTAGTTTCAGTCATGTAGCCGGAAACTGCAAAATGAACGCATAGCAACAACTTAATTGAGAAATGGCCTTTATTTCGTTCCCTGTGAAACCGCGCGGATTTCGGCATTTGTGTGAAAATATAGCGGGTTTTTTAGCAATGTGTGGATTCGAATTTCAAAGCAATCTACATAATCTATAGGAGAAAAGTACTTCATAAAAGAAACGGATGATAAGATTGTATGTACAATTGGAGGGTTTGTGCCGTGTCTGTGTATTCATTCACGTGGAAGATTGCTTTTGGTTCGAATGAGGAAAATATACCACTTTTTTGTAGCTATTTATGTATCCGTCTGTCCGACTTACACTTGGCCGGTTATATTATTATAGTGTGTATTATCTCACACTTGTAATAATCTCTTAGAAAGTAAATAATTTCCCAACATTTGCCCAAAATCGATTTTAACGCATTATTTAATTTAAAGGCATTATTTAATTTAATGCAGCTAGCGTCTTGGGCACGCTTCCGACTGGTAGATTGTTTGCAACAGTATGCAGTTAGCTCAATTGTTTCAATTGTAAATACTAGTTTTAATTTAATTCCATTATTTGATTGTAAATTTCTTTGTTAATAAAGATACATTTAATTTAATAATTATTTTATGATTTTATTTCTTAGAAAGTAAAACTTAAATAATACTATCTTTTTTACCTGTTGGCCACTCAATAATTTAATTTCTTTTTGAAACAAATCATTTTATTATATATTTACCAAAGATATAATACTAGCTTCCCTATAAATGTCTGATTAAAACGTTCTAAAAACTCTACGAACTTAAAAGAAAAGCTAGAGCTTCGACAAAGAAAGATAATATCACTGTCTTATTAAAAGTTTAAGAAAAACCTTAATCGGCTCACTTCCATAGTTTAATAGGAAGATTAAATCGCAGTTAATTAACAGAGAAGACATTCAATCCGATACTGTCGTTAATTGAATTGAAGTCTAGGAATAGATTGCTTCGTGTGAGACCACAGCCGCGAGTCCTATTCCACCTCATTAGTAGATTAAATTAAGGAAGAGATTAGAGAGAGATTCTTTAAAAAGCACTTGGACAAGTCAAATTTTATACATGAACAGTTTTATAAATAGTAATTAACAAACAAGAAACATAATGTTATTGATTTTGTTCGTTTCAATTTTTTGTCCACTAGTGGAAGAAGCGAACAATAAATCACTAGTAAGTTTGTATAATCCTTAAAATGTAATACAATTTTATTTGCCTATCTAAGTCTAAATATAATATGATTTAGATACAGGTCAATATTTATATAAAACTAAGCATATATCGCACTTATCCTGATTAAGTTTTGTTTATTTGTTTTACGAACCAAGTCTTGGTTTATCCACACACAAGTAAACACACTACTCTCAAGAGGTTAACAAAAAGTATAAACTATTTTCAAATTATAACTAGCGGATGAATATCCGACTGTAAATTAGATAAGTAGAGGCTTCGCACCTAGATAGACTTTGTTCATTCTAAAGTTCTCAAATGGACAATGCGCCCTAATGGACGACCTCTTTGTAGTGGAAGAACTCTACGCTACAGCATTATTCCGTGAATCTGCCAGTTACAGAACTTATCTCGAGCCTGGGTTGTCTATCAATAACATTATTATTCCTTCAGTAAACACGGCACTAACGTGCTACAGATGTCTCTGTCGGTGGATTCACCGAACTAATGATTTACACATAGGTACACATGTACGAAAATGCGAGAAACCTGTCGCAATATTCTAGTCCTTTATGTGTTGTAGATAATTGTAGCACCACCTGAAGCACATATTACATTACATCATTATTATAGTACATTAGAGGTTTAAATTTATATTATGTTCCTACAAATTATCACGGTGGTGGGATCTATATCTATCTATCTATCGCGCAGGTGCTATTTTTGTTATCTACCTAACAAAATACGTCCAAAATATAGCTCGTTTGCTGAAGCAACAAATAAACATCTCAGAAAATGGTTTCTATCGTAATTAATAATATGATAAATTGGATATATCCTGTTCAACGTTTCCTTTGATGTTGATTTCCACTGGGGCGTCTAGGCCGCACACATCTGTGTGATCTCAGAATACTGATGTTTTATTATTATTAAGTATGCACGCGGTTGTGATATGAAGAGGTCAATAGTTATTTGGTAGGTATGCTTTTTTATGACAAGACCCTACGGCTTGTCTTGAGTTTTACGTTATTATCTGCATTGTAAGTTTATTAGGATATAAAGGGTAGGTAGGTTATGTCCTGGAGTAAGTTTTGGTCAGATTCGAACACATAATTATTAATACTATTTAACGGGTATTTATCGCGCTTATTTACCTATTTTTCCCAACGTTTCGACAGGTTTACACACTGCCGTGGTCACGGGATGACTGGAGTACTGGAGCTACCGCCTCTCCGAAGCAGGGGCAACATTATTTGCAGCTACCCTCACTAAGTTTTCTAAACTAGGTTTTCAGATTCGAACAATTAATTCACTGCTAGGTGTAGGTTACTACATTAGCCGTGTGTGTTTATAGATAAACATTGTTTAAAAAATAACACAAAAAAATATTGTCGTGTTTTAAAAAACTATAAACCCACTACATGTTGTTTTCTTTCGAATCTCTAAGAAATAAATATCAAAATCATTTTCAAAGACAGGTCATCGAAAGAACGGATCGGTTGTCCTTCGTTTTATGCGATACGGAATCCGTCAACTTTGTAATTTATCATTCATTCAAAGTAGACTTCTTGTTTACGCCCGTTGTCATGGAAACCATTTGTTACCATTGATTGTGAAAATTATCATGTGATGATGTTCTTTTGTAGACACGTTTTATGGCACCCATATCAATTCCTCGAGTATCAAGCTTTTATGGAACCACCTTAAAATCAACCTTTATACAATAACGAAATAATCATTAAAATCTATGAAGAATTGGCGAAAATATCACCAAATTTGTTGTAGCTAGTCGTGATTTTTCTAAATATTATGTAATTTTTTATGCTTTACGGGATAAATACTAATCTCTCGGTAATAAAATTTGGGAAATATTTTTATGGGACCATTTCGGGATCAATTTCTATGTAATAGCAAAAGAAATTTCAAAATCGACCCATAATTGATGGAGAAGTTGACAAAAAAAAAAAAACTTACATCCGAACATAGAACCTTATTGAGGTCGATGAATGATTAAAAGAAAAAATGAATTTGTTATGTTTATAAGTCGTTAAAGGTATTTATGTGAACAGTCTCGTGGTCCTCATAAATGATGCAGGTTCCTATAACAAGTACCAACTTCGATCGTGTCGAAACTGGCAAAAGATTTTATCGAACTGCTTTGAGTTTGTGCAACACTGTATGGAAAAACCGTGTTTTTGTCTTAAAATTCTCTTTCCATCCTTCCTAGTGGTTACCACGAATGTGAAATAAAAATCTGCAAGTACGACTGAGTTGGTATTTCTTACTGGGCCCCAACTTCGGGATAACCATTTATTTTTATTTGAGACTTGGGACGCGCTATTTTCACTCGTCGAGTTTTAATTTTCAGACCAAGTCAGTAGAGATACGTCTGATGGTGATCCGAATATTCGGTGATCGTTGGTACTAGTCGGGGCCTGGTTTTCATTAGACGCGTTCCTAGGTATTGAGAATGGTAAAATCATGCAAATACCTTTTCAACGTTTTCTTGGGTTTGGATATGAATATTAAACAGATTAGGTTCTTTTTCGAAATGTATTTCACAAAGTCTATCTGAAATGAAACGTTCAAGGAGCTTCAGATTTTCATAATTACAATTTATTACAATAATGTACCTTGCTAGCAGTTTGATCGGTAACTTAAATCTAGATGTAGTTTCAGTGGAAAAAAAGCTCTGATAGCCTTTTAACCTTGGTCTCAGATAATACCTATGTATCAATAATAATAAAAGAATCTTTGTCCTGACTTCCTCTGTAATTTCTAGAGAACGCACAGCCTTAGTCTGCCTTTTCACCAGCGGTGTGCTACGTTGCTATGTCTCCAGTCGACCAATAGGATTGTTCCATTATCGCGTCATTTTCATAGCTAACAATTAATATCACGTGATTATGGAGCGTTCCTATTGGTGGGCTGCAAAAATAGTAACATAGCACATCTCTGGTGGAAGGCACTCTTAAGATTGTCGCAGATCAGAGGCGCACAGCTTCCACCTAGAACAATAATTAACTTTCAAACATGGGCTTTAACTCGTAATATTTAGTTGCATTTCATATTGACGGCATCAGCTAATAGACAGCTCGCGGACCACTCGTTTGAAGCTTCTGGTAAGCCATTTTGTCACTATAAAATGTATGTGAATATAACGAGCAAAAAAATTTGCAATTAAATATGGGTAATATTAATATGCACATTTTTTTGCTAGGTTGGCGCGGTATTAATGATCGCAGGGCTTTAACCAACACTAATACGTTTTTATTACATTTTTACCGCTGGTTGTGGCGGTAGAGACTTCAAATTAAGATATTATTATATTGTGTGTGACAAAAGTGTAGCATAAGATTAATCTGCTTTAATATTCACTGAAACGACACAGTAACAAAATCCTCAAAATTTCTTCACTAGGTACTAAAATCCTAGTATAAACCGTATGGACCGAACTTCATGAGTTTTATAACACAACATAAAGTGTAACTCCCATCCCAACCTTTCTGACACTTCGCAGGTCGTCAAAATGATGATAGTGGTGGTCGTAATCTTCGCCGTATGCTGGCTGCCGTTCCACGTGTACTTCCTCGTGACGTCATACTACCCGGATGTGGTCAACTACGAGCATATCCAGGAGATTTACCTGGGTATTTACTGGCTGGCGATGAGCAACTCTATGTACAACCCTATTATTTACTGCTGGATGAATTCTAAGTAAGTATGGAGGTTAATTAAGTTAGTCTGGTTTTTTTTAAATCTCTCAACTTTATTACATGTAGTGATGTCTGAAGCCTGAAGTAGACTTCTTGTTTTCGTCCGTTGCCATAGAAACCATTTGTTAACAGCGATTGTGAAAATTAGCATCACTGTGATGTGATGTTCTTTTTAAGTTAGTGCGGTAGGCCAAAAACCTCCCCTTTAATTTTAAAATCTCTGAACAAGTCGCACGTAGCGAATGACCAAAATTGAAATACTTTTAGGGATACCCCTAAAACTATTTCAATTTTGATTTCAATTTTGGTCATTTAGGCGCGTTTTTACTCTATGACTCTACAGTCATAGAGTAAAAACGTGCCTGTCAGGGTATAGTTTTAAACATGCATTTAGAAAGTTAGAAAGTACATACTGGGTGGTTTATGACATGAAAATTCAAAATCGTCAATTGACGACTGACGGGAACAATGAGATAAATTTTGAATAGGTAAATTTTCAATGCAAATTACAGTACAACAAGCGAGACTGATTGATTAAACCATTGTCGAGATAATTTTTTCGACTGAATCAATCGGATACAAAATTCTAAAACAAAAAAGTTGGTATTTTTGGCCAACCAGAGGCCGACAACTCACACTGCTGCGAGAAAGTAGAGATCTCTATCAAAGGAACCAATCAAGTCGTTTTTCCTTCCGATCTCGAATTATCATAAGTATCTCGGTTTTTTATAATATAAGGAAGAAAAGGAGTAGATATTAATGAGTGATTTAAGATTTTTGTATTAAAAATAATGCTGGACAATGCACACAGCATCATCTAGCCCTAAGCTAAGCAGAGATTGTGTTATGGGTACTAGATGACTGATGTTTTTTAAACAATACACTACATAAATAGGTATGTATTTTAATCTATAAACTACCCAGAACGCTCGGAACAAATATTTGCAGATCGTACAAACATTTGTCCCAAGGCGAGAATCGAACCCGCAACCTCCTCGCAGGTGGACCTTTGCCCGCCGAGGTCATCAAACAAAAGTTTATATAACATATCTATGCCCTAGGTTCCGACGAGGCTTCAAGCAGTTCTTCTGGTGCTGCGGGGCCTTTGGACACGACGGCCTGACGAGGCATCGGCCTTTCGGCACCGAGAGAACAGACCGATCTGTTCGCTCCCTCTCGCCCAGCAGAAAGAACGGTAGGTACAAGTAAGAAAGATGCTCTTTTGTTTTTGTTGCGATGCTTAAGGCTTCTTGTGAGTGTAGTACCGTTACACATCGGGAGACTTTTCAAGCAGTAACTTGAGTATCAGATCATTTGTCTGGTTTCGAATAAGTAATAATATAACAGGGTAGAGACGTATCATTATTGTTCCAAGCTACTCTATTTCTAAAAGTACAAAGTTCAGTTTAAATCACGAAAGCTTTTTATTGAACCTCTGATATATAACGACATGGTTATATGTGGATATTATTGATAAGGTTTCAAAATTGTCGAAGGCCTTCTCTTTATGTTTTTATTGATGTCGAATTTAAAATACTCTCATATACAGATAGAGTAGCTAAAATGTTGACCAACTCATAGACAATGAAATTCTTCTTCATAGGTTTGTTCAGGACGACAAAATTCATCAAAAACCCACATGGCTCCCCCATCTTGCTTCATGCAAATAAAATAAACAAGTAAGAAACAAGGCCATTCTGAATGTTGTGTAAAGACGTGGCACAACCTTGCGGCTTTCTATCAAGTAGTTAGGCTCGGCGTCGACTTTGCTTCTCATTGCGTGCTTCTAGTATAATAGCCACTATTTCTATTGCCTTAAAAACCTCAACATGCATGAAAATCGAGTTTCGTTTCCAGGCACAATTCGAATTTCGATGAATAGCACGTACAACAATACGATGGTGAGCACGGCCTGACAACGGCGCGGCGCGTCCGGTCCGCACGGAGAGTGCAGGTCGACTGACGCGCCCAATGTCGAGCGGACATGGATATGACGTGAGACCCGCCCCCCGCGCGTCCCACGCACCCCGCAAGACCTCTACGCGTGAGCACACGCAGCTCGTAGACCCACTACGAAAATCGTAGAGCCTCTACGAGAACCGTAGACGCTCTTCGTTGTGCTTCTACGCAGTGTAAAAGACATCAACGCTAAGTGTTAAGCCTAAGAACATTTTGCAAGTGTTAACTAAAACTGCAACTGTAAGTTTATGGAATTCGAGAAAATGCGCTATAATGATACAACCGTAGAATAATTATGTTGATCGCGATGACCATTATAAATTAATCACTTACTTTACCTTGGCGGTATCCCGTACGTCCCATAAGTCCCGTTAGATTCTCGAAGAATTTACATGTGCGCCGTAAAACGTACCTTCCCAAAACATAAATAATCATTGAAATTATATTATGAAATATATATGAAATTATAATTTCATGATAATTCATCGCTCGCATACTTATCCAATATTATAAAGGCAAAAGTAGGTAATTCTGTCTGTCTGTATTATAAGGTCTGTTATCATTTCACGCCTGAACAGTTTTAAGGAAATTTGACAGAGAGATACATATATGGAATCCCGGGGATAGACAAAGACTACCTTTTGTCCTGGAAAAAAACGTTCAAAGTCGCGGGCATTTTTTTTTTCAAGCTAGTTCATAATAAATTCGTGAAACTGCGATATTTTTGAGCATGAGGTGGTTCTGATAGTCAATGGTTGAGCTACCTGTACATTGTTTGCAACTATCCGCAGATAGCTCAATCGTTTCAATTGTAAATAGTTCTAATTTGTCTATTATTTTATTGTAATTTTTTATGTTTATAGAAATAAAACGATATTATTTATAGTGAAATAAGATATTGTTGTCTTTTTGCTTACAAATATTTGTTTGACTATAATACTAACATTGATTCTGTGATTTAAATTAATATGATTTTTATTTCATAATATTTATGTTTAGGTTATACCAAATAAATCTTATATATTTATACAAGTTTATTTTATTGGATTACCTAATTAATCCATCAATACTCCATTTAGCTAACCTGGCCACTTACTGTATTTCGTTTGTACGTGTAACCTTCGATCAGGTAGGTACCCCCGCCGCCTTCGTAAATATCTAGAACCTTACAAAAATTACGCTTGAATTTTTCTTCTATTTATTTTGACGGAGACAGTTTTCGCAGATCCGTGACACGGTAATATTATGGACACTAGATAACATTACCGTGTCCGTGACAAGTTCTTTGAATACGGAACAAGAGAATAATGGAGTCAACCTTAAAAAAATTAACACTGTTTTTTTTAGAAACAATCGGAAAATGTTGTGTTTACCTAGTAAGTATATGTGATAGGTACTTTCATTCGGTAGGTACCAATCAATGAGGATCCGTAACGTTTTTAGTTGAGAATGCAGATTTATAAAGCTAAGAAATACTTAGCTAACAGTGCAAAAAATCATTTTCTACGACAACAATTTACGAAGTTATAACGAAATTACTAGCGAAGTTTACCGAGTAGCCGCCGCGAGAGCGTGTGACGTCACAGAACCGGGTCGCTGCCAGTTAGCCCTTGGCAGCTATTGGGGAGTACCAGTAACCAAGAAATAATAATTTTCCACAAAAACTTTACTACCCTTTTAAAACCCCCTCAGAGGTTATTATTTCAAAATTAGATTAACCTAGAATTTAAACTATGTACATACCAAATTTCATCTATATAAGTTAAGTAGTTACGTAGATACGTGGTAACAAACATTCACACAGACTTTCACTAGTTCGAAATTCAAAAAACATCGGTCGGATTAAAAAATGAGCGAAAGTAAAGTACGAAGATATTAAATTTTCGTAATTAGTGATCCGATTTGGATAATTCAAAAAGATATATCATTCATAAGTCATAAAGAATAACGTGGATAATTGAATTTACTAGAACTTCACTGATCCTCATTATCAAGAAATTAGATAAGTTCCCAATATGGATGTCATGTCAGTGTCTGAAGGACCTTAACGCACTGTCGCCCCTCCGTTAAGTAGCTTTTAGCTAAACCAGCCCCCCTAGCACGGGGATTGTTGTCTAGGGTAGAATAGAGAAAAATTACGTCACTTCGTCATCCAATGCGTAAATTATTTGAAATGCATTCCATCAACTTCAATCATGTACGCAATGTATGGCGATGCAATGTCATTATTGTCTATTCTACCCTAGACAACAATCCCCGTGCTAGGGGGGCAGTATGCAGCCATTCCGCGAATTCCTAGACTCTCTAGTTTTTTCAGTACCTAGTATCGAGACACTGTCAAAGACTTTCGCTAGATCTAGGAAGACTCACGCAATGTTGACTATTAGGTATCTAGTTTTGAGATTACACTTCAGAAGTGAGTAGAAGGACCGTATCTTCTGTATGGAATCTACTAAGGAATCTACAAAGATATTGGATGAGTAAAATGGGCATCCATCCAAGAAATTTGATCAAATATTGCACAAAGAACTTGGACAAAGATATTGGATGAGTGGAATGGGACCCGTAAGTAGGTACTAATGTAAGCGAGCTAACTACCTACAAACCTTAATTTTTTTTGGGTGCTACCGCGCGACAATCGCGCGTGTGATTAAATTACGATTTAAATGTTTTGTATTTGTGGGAGCTTTTTAGGGAGTAATTTATATCTTTCTACAGATGCAGAGCCATTCTCCAAGAAGTTGAAGGTAAGGTTGACAGGCAAACATTGGCAGTGACAAATTCAAGTCAGGCCCCAGACCTGGCTGTCGAATTACGCTAAAATCACCTCCTCCTCTTTGAATGGCCTTCGTAATTTGTGATTGGCGAAATCCAATCAAAGGTCTTTCAAGGCCCAAGGCCATTGAAATAGCTTTCAATTGTCAAATAAAGAATGGATGGTATTAGCGTGATTCCACAACTGAGTAAAGATTGGTAAAGATCAATCACAAAGTGCTGTGCTTTTTTTAAGACTGTAATGTCATGAATCAAGAAGTTGATCATAACAAATTTAACGAAACCATCAAACTCGTATTAAAAAATTTTTTTTTAATGAATTTAACTAATTTTGATTGAACTATTCTAATTATTTAATTACAAATCTGTGTTTTGAACAACCCATTAATATCAAAGAGAATAAAACCACTACGTTAAAATTAATATCACAGACCAGGTAGATGATACTAACGTATATTAAATAAAGCCAAGGAACAACCGAACTGCAAAAACAACAATTTGTTATAAGGATGGTAAAAACGTACTCTCGCAAGCGTCACCCGGACGTCGTCACGGTAATTGAGGATGTGCACCAGCGCTGCAGACTGTGTCTGATGCGCGCCGAGGAGACGGTGCCCATCTTCCAACGAGTGGACGATGTGTGTGCTACACTGCCGCTCAGAATCATGAGCTGTGTGGGGTTTGAGGTGAGGGTACTGCCTAATGTTGCTTGGTTTCTGATCAGCTTCTTGACCGTTTTTTTCATACCACTGAGGTGGCAAACAG
The DNA here is from genome assembly GCA_947086465.1 of Eupithecia exiguata. Lineage (NCBI taxonomy): Eukaryota > Metazoa > Arthropoda > Insecta > Lepidoptera > Geometridae > Eupithecia > Eupithecia exiguata. The sequence goes on along the minus strand of OX352233.1, from coordinate 2,662,636 downwards.
GTTTGCGGCACGTATTAGGTCGATAGCCGAAAGTTACCGCGGCCTATGGATGCCAGCGAGATCAGGGACGACACGCACCTGCTACATCAGGCGGAGGCACGATGAGTCGATTCCCTTTGAAGTCCCTTTCTGAACAATGCCCATGTTGTAATTCTGAGGGAAAACCTTCTATCGGGTTTAATCTCTAGACTGCGGCGAAACACCTGGTGCTAGAGCCTGATCTTCACATATGACTGTTGAATGTACCACTCAGTACATGTCTCGTTTATGGTAAAGGCCTATTACTATCAGATCACATTCGTTTCATTCAATAAAAAGAAGGGCAGCTTTATTAAATATGTATATCCAAATTCAGACTTAATGTTATGTATTTTATTTCAGGTTGTTCAAGAGGACTGCTTGCCAAACATTATCTGCACAATATGCCACCATGACTTAGAAAGGTACTACAAATTCAGAAAGAAATGCATGGAATCCTATCTGAAATTGAAAGCACACTTCAATGCTACTAAAGAAAAGGAAAGAATCACTGAAGAACCTGTGCAATATGAAATTTTTGATGAAATTATTAGAGTTAATAAACCAGAAGAGCCTGAAAAGGTTGTTGAAGATCAAAATGTAGATGAGTTGGCACAACTTGTGATTGCTGACGTTTACAATATTGAGGAACAGAAGGAATGCCAGGAATCTGATACTAACATCGTTTCTGTGTCTACAACCAATGGTGAGGATAATGCAGAGGAAACTACAGAGGTATGTAGATAATATATCTTACAGTTAAGCTACTTTAGCTCTCATGTTGTTGTGTCCAAAACATAAGCTAAGTTTTTGTTGTTTCTATCTTTTAGTTTTTCAGGTGGTTCAAAGTCAGTGTCAATGACCTTTTTCTTTATAAACCTTTAATCACCAAATAGAACAAAAGATCACTGTAAAGTACAGTACTAGTATCTGCTGTAAAGTATTATAGACTTACTCACTTGTGTACTTAAGCACTAAATAAGATAATTTAAGTGTTAACTAAGTATTGTACGTTTCACACCGAGACAAAGTACCTTAGAAATTAATAAATCCCAAAAATTTACGATCTCGACGGGATTCGAACCCGCACCTTCCCCTTCAGCGCAGGGTTGCTCTTTTTCCAACTAAGCTACGTGATCTTATCCAGTCGACCCGTAAATCCAGAGTACTATAATAAATAAAAACCTTAGAACAAAGTACCTTCTTGTGACTGTAAGAATCACTGGCTTGGATCTCACAATACAGGCTCAGCCTAGTGCGAGATCTATTGGTAAAAGCATAGTCTCCAAGCCCTCAGCAATAACTTTTTTCTATCAGTTTAACAGGCCATTGTATCACAATAAAATCCCGTATCACAAAAAAAACTCTACCTACCTACCTACCCATTAAGTGCCATAACTATCACTGTAATGAGTTTTGCTGCAAAAAAAAACGGCCAAGTGCGAGTCGGACTCGCGCACGAAGGGTGCCGTACCATTATCTATTTAATAATATTAGGTTGTATACACCCCTGCCTTTCTTAAATTTTCAAATTTATTTCCATCCAAAGGTTGCCTGGAAGAAATCGCTGCTAAGCGATAAGGCCGCCCATTGTATTATTTTGTTTAATGTTTATATCTGTTTCTTCTTGCTTTATTTTGTGGTGCACAATAAAGAATTTTGTATTGTATTGTATCTATATAAACGGCAAAATAATTACGTTTTTTCATTTTCACGTTTTCATTCGATTCGGCCATGTGGGATGACGACCTGCGAAAGCCTGTAGGCAGATGCTAGATGCGTCATGCTGAAGACAGGGCGCTATGGCGCTCATTAGGGGAGGCCTATGTCCAGGCGTGGACTAACATAGGCTGATGATGATGATGATGACAGACTAAAATCTACCCACTTTTCTTCAAGTCAGTTGTACTATTATCATCGTCAGATCCAAGTTATACAACAGCCCAATGAAGTCAGCCCAGACATATCAACCTTCCTGAACGCGATCCTGGTGGAACTGGGCATCCTGGTGAAGAACGAGGCGGGACTCGTGGTCCACGACCAGGGGGTCAGCAGCTTTGAGCTTGAGACGGGGGATGATGACCATATTGTGTTTGAGCTAGTCGAAGAAGATGAGGGGAAGGTGGTTAGAAAGGAAGCTGTAAGTATTATTATAAGTTTTTAGCACCGAGTAAAAACATTTCTAAGCCATCATCATCCTCCGCAGCTGGTTTTTACCCACTGCTGGGTGTAGGCCTCCCGAATCATCCGATATCCACCACGGTCTTGAATGAATGAGGATGATTTTTGTCCTTTAATCATTTAATCCAGCAAAATTAAATAAATTAAATTCTTTATTTCAGACTTCATGGGTCCAGGGGTTACATAAAAATTAGAATCTACACAATAATCAAACAAAAGTACTGAAACATAATAATTAAAAAGCAAAAATTTAAAATAATAAGCCAAGATAATTGTAAAAAAAGTTCTCAGACTATAAACCAAACGGTTTGTACATTATTTAAGAAATGAAATAAGTTCCCATAAATTTTAGATTTCGGCGGGACTCGAACCCGCGCTCCACCCTCAGTACGGGTGTGCTCTAATCTAACCAACTAAGCCACGAAACTCTAGTCGGTTCAACCGAAAATCTTTGGGACCTCTTACGGACTATAGCACCGGTGGCATAATTTGTTATGTACAAAATTTGTCATTACTGTTGCAGGCAGAAGAAAATGAATCCCCTACAACAGATTTTTGTGTGCTAGAACGTATGAGCGTTTGTCAAGAAAGTGAGAACGTGGGTAATTTAACGGAGAAAGATAGAAAGAGACCTAGTCGGAAAACTCACCCAAATGACAGGAAAAAGTGAGTACAACCACAGATAAGGTAATGTTGTTGGTACAACTCTAAACTCTATTGTAACTCTAGTCAAATTTAAACACAAGAAGACGGGTTTATTTCCTAAGCCTCGTCGAAGCGATAGCCAAAAATTGCGTCAAAAGCATTTAAATCATAAAACATGGGCCTGAAAGACAAAACGTCAACATGGCTTTTTTTCTAGAGAATGGCTATAAAATAAATCTTTCTTGGCTGCTTCCATCAGATCCACCAACGAACTGCGAATGCTGTCATTACTCTCTATATAGACAAATAAGGCGCATATCACGGTAACTTATGTCCAAAAGACGTGGAAACCACGACTCGGTAAACATAGTGTAGGACGGCCTCCGGCCAGGTGGGTTGACGATCTGCGAAGGACTACAGGCAGATGCTGGAAGCGTTATGCTGAAGACAAGGCGCTATGGCGCTCATAAGGGGAGGCTAATGATGATGAGGTTGACGAAAAGTGGATATAAGTGGATGTGATACAAAATACTTATAGTATAGTCTTTGAGGCTACAGGCTTGTACCTCTATTGGTACCCTACCTATAATGTAATATTATTTTGACAGTGGTGCATGGTGCAGCACGTGCAACCGTCAGTTATCGAGCACGAGCGCGCTTCGGCGGCACCGCGACGTGCACGAGGCGGAGCGCGCGCGCCCGCACGCCTGCCCCGTGCCACACTGCCGCCGAACCTTTGCACAGAAGGCCGTCATGCTGAGACATCGACTGTTGCACGCAGGTAATAGTAGAGCGCGCTGCGGCACCGCAACTATCACTAAGTGCCCTTTTCCTGTCATGCGGATTACCTTCCGCGTTACGATCTGGTCCGCGTGCGTGTCATAGCACGGTCCAGCCAATCCGCGTTCCGCTTGCGTGTGGTCCGCGTGATAAGAAAAACGAGTATTAAATTATAGGTTACGGGTAGCCCGCACGCGGACCACATCTGCACGCGGTCGATAAATCACATGACAGGAAAAGAGCCCTGATATCAACATCACGTTTTGTGCTGTGTCTTACCCGATTCAAGTGTCATGATGGCTGTAGAAACTGACATATGACGAGACGGAGGCTCTACTAAAAGTTTTTACTGTTTATTGTCGAAACAAAATGTAATTCTATCTACGTATGTTTCAGAGGAGCGTCCGTTCAAATGCCCGGCATGCCCTAAGAGCTACACGCAGCGCGGCGCGCTGGCCGCGCACGCGCGCCAACACGCGCCGGGGCATGCGCGCGCGCTAGCGCTGCACGCCTGCGCGTTATGCGATAGGCTGTTTCTGTACGCATCAGGTACGTATTAAAACTGTAGCGTACCAAAGGGACACCCCCTTTGGTTGGTTTGGTTATAGTCACGGTAAATACACAATTTTGCTTGTTTTGAAGAATATTCTAAGGTTATTTTCGCGAGAGCTCATAATAAAACACTGTTTTTACCGGATTGATCGCGTATATTTTATATTTTGTTTATAACCTGACGTTTCGGAGGCTTTTCAGCTTCCATGGTCACAGGCAGACTGAGGTGATTTGTCTTTACAAGTAATTTGAATTTTGCATATCTACCGTCAATTATACAACTTTAATTATAACGTTCCGTATGTACGCAGTAATCACTAGCAGTGTCTTGACGGGTTGTAGCTATGGATTGCTGGGTGTGGGACCTGACTCGATGTAGGACTGGATCCCAAGCAGCAAATATACGCGATCAATCCGGTTAAAACAGTGTTTTATTTTGTTTTGAAGAAACTAAAAACCGCCATCGAATCCCTTAATTTTACACTGTTTTTAATTTTTGCTAGACAATACCTCGGAATACAACTTTATGGGACTACCTCGGGGATTTGAAGTAGGTAGGTATATAGTTTTTTAAAACACGGCAAATTATATCCAAAGAATACCTATTGCTTTCCCAGGTCTAAGCCGTCACATGCTGACCCACACCGGGCGCACGTTCCCGTGTGCCACGTGTGACCGCCCGTTCTCTGACCGGTCGTCTCTGCTGCGTCACACACGGAACGCACACCCTGCACCCCAGGAGGAGCCACAAAAGGGGACAGACGATACTACAGAAAGTGCAGGGGTATCTTGAAACATTGGATCCAACCTTATAATGCGAGTGCTAGTTCTGTATAAGACACAGTGGCTCATGAAGGCGTATTTAACCTTAGACAGGTTTTTGTCTAGGCACGAATATAGAAAAATCAAAGAGGGAAGACGATACTACGGCTAATGAAGCGGTATCTTGAAACATTGGATGCAAATGCAACCTAATCATGCGAGGTCTGTACGTATAAGACACACACGAAGATGCACACAGTGGAAGACAGTGGCTAATGAAAAGAGGATTCGATCCCGGTGCTTATTTACAATCCCGGGAGTTCGGGATTGACTCGAAGTTATTCAACCGGCGAAGGCGTGTTTAACCTTAGACAGGTTTTTGTCAAAGTAGGCAAAAATAGAGAAAAATAAGGGGACAGATGATACTATGGCTAGTGAAGCGGTATCTTGAAACCTTGGAACCCTGTAGATGGATAAGCGAGTGCTATGGTTCTAAGCCCTGAGTTTGGTTTGACGATAGTATCTCGATACTACGTCAGACGTCGTCTCGACGACGTCTAATTTTTGTATGGGATTTGTGTAGTTCCATGTCCACAGTGGAGGCGCTGTACCAAATTCCATAGAAAAATGAGACGTCACGTCTTCAAACTGACATCAGGGCTCTGTATAAGGAATTGTGGCTAATGAAGGCGTGATTTAACCTCGGGACAAGTCTAGGCAAAAGTAGAGAGAAATCTTAATAATCATTATCAGCAGTGATGTATTTACTGCTAGGCTGGGCGTATAGGCCTCCAAGCTAGCCATTTGACCAAATAATCATGAGCAATTTTTTTTATGCAACCAATTTTCAGGTCTTTTAGTGAATGTTTTGTGCCATGTACAAATTGTTTGTTGACAAATAGATTTCCAGTAAAATAGTCACACATATTCTATGGATAAACTGGCACACCTTGCCCGTGGTCCTTCCAACTGCTCCTGTTGACTGGACCACCGATTTTTTTTCGGTAGTCTAGTTGATCATATTTCATGTTGTAATTATTACATTGTATAGTTTGACAATAAGATCATATGAAAATGTTTAATCAATTGAATACCTAATTTAAAAGTTATTAAATAAAACACAATTATGTTATACTTAGACTTTTATTGGAAAATTCATACTAGAATTGAAGGCAACATGGTATTGTATATTTTTGACAACATCGACCAGACATACTGTACAGTACAGGTAGTTAGATGAGTGAGGCCGCGAGCGCGCACTAGGCCCGCGGATCGTGCGTCGGATGGCACTAATGTATCAAACACTTTCACAACAATTATTCCAAATTATCCATTTTATTATAAAATCAAACGCCACCGCTCTGTAATATATGGAATGCCTTTTACTCACTTAAAAATTAAAATTATACAGTTCCTACGAGCATACAATAGAACGGTCCTGCAGAGACTAACACGGAGCCAGAGACACACGAGTAGAGAACACGACGTAATATCAGGACGAGAGGATGACAATTTACACTTGAAAACTAACGACTCGCTACATCTAATATATAAATGATTATAAAAATAAATAAGGGGCGACACCCTTCCTTCTCCCAACGACCAATCCGAGACATCTATACATACAACCACGAATCGCTAAAATAATCAACAATAACGTTTCTACACAAACAAACTGGCGAGCGGCAAACCCTCGCGAATACTCTCGGAACGTCATAATAACATCATCGAATAAAATCCAATCGCTTAAAATAATCATACATAAATATTTCTGCGCCTTTACGTCGGGCGGCCGGTCCGAATATCCGACCGTGTAAGTATACATGTTATAATATATAGCACATGGTCTAAAACAATATTACATTACTATTAAGTAATCATAATCGAACCTATTTACATCGAGTGGGCGCGACTGCGAGCCCCGCGCCGCCGAAACAGTCTTACAGTACAAAAATATTGGAACTACAGTTCGTACAAGGCGGCTTACCAGCACTAACAATACGGTCGCGCGGCTGCGCTGCTAATACGAGGATCGTGAACTATTTGTGAAAAGGAATTTCAACTTAATATAGATATAGGCCTGTGGCAGATGGATTTACGGCGAGTCCCGTTTAGCACCCTTTGGGTACAAAACGGAACCCTCAAAAAGGACCTAACATCCAACTTTTGACGTGTTTATTAAGACAACGCCGTTTGCCACGTTCATCGATCCTTTTCGCACTGCAGGCGGCCACGTGACCACGGGAGAACCTACTCACTCGCTCATACCTTCACATTTATTGCAGAGAACGGTTTGAACGTTCTAATGTGGACGGATCGACAAGCCGCAACGGCCTGCCAACAGAATTTTGGACAAATTTGACAGCCAGAGTGAATGCAGCCATTTTAACATTGCAGTGATCAAAAACGCCTCGACATGTTCTGGAGACAGCCAGACCAGTTTGATCAATGCAATGTTCTCTTGTCCGCACTCAATTCCTCTGTTCTATACTTCTTGCGTGAATATATGAGCGAGTGTTGCCAGTATGCTGCAAATTACATATTCTCGAACTGGTCGACGCGACGCTTGGTGTTGCCCTTGCGGATCTCGCGCAGAGTCTTGTACTTGTCGCGTCCCTGGCGCACGTTCTCGCGGTGGATTTTGTCCATCGCTGTTTCTTTCGTCTCGTCGCGGGATTGCGCCAAGTCTTGTTTCAACGCCTAGAAAGAAAGCAGGAAAATTAAAGTCTGAGACGAGATTTAGTTAGAATAAGTACTTTACGTTGGAACTGGAGTCTTAATTTATATGAAATGCAAACTTTAGCACAATCTATTCATAAGGTTTTGGCGTGAAGAAGTAACAAACATCATCTGCCCTAGCGGTTCTTACAGGCTGAATCAGCGATTGTTTTAACGTGAATTTTTTTTACGGTTGAGGTACTTAATTGTTTGTCTCAAATAAAAATAGGTAAGTAGGTACTTCAAGTTTTAAGTACGTGTTTATGTATCAACCACTGATTTACAGAGTGGCCAGTCTAATCGGTACCACGCGTAGTACCTCCATAGGCAGCATCCATCCAAACTTTCGGATTTACAACATTCATGTGATGTTACCTTGAGCTGGTTGTGCAGACGTTCGTTCCTCTCGGCCAGCGTGCGCCTATCGTTGATAGGGTCGACGAGGTCGTCGGGCGCGCCCGACAGGTCTCCGCCACCGCCGCGCTCCCCGTCGGACCCGGCGTCCGAACCGCCGTCGCCGTCCGCGCCGGCGCCTGCGCCGCTCTCCGACACGTGGTGGTGAGAAGGGGTGGTGGCGGCAGCTAGGAGCGCTGCTGCCTCATCCTGAGAAAGTACAATGTTCGTTAAATTCTGTCTTAAGAGGTATTTATAACATTATAATCTTCTAGCTAGGAGTGAAATAATAGTACATTTTACCGAGGCGAAAAAGTTGCTGATTCTCAACGAGTGTCACTTTCGAGCAGGTGTAGTATAAAATAATTATAATGTTGTCCAAGTCGATAGTGGCTGCAGAGACAGCGACTGTGTGAGGTGTTTTAACTTGGTCACTAATAACTATCATCATATAGGATAATAATATTCAACTGAGGTTAATTCAAGGCAAATATTATTTTGGCTTGAACTCAGTTTAATTATTGTCGCTAAAATGCCACTGACCTGTTTGCGCCTCGCTTCCTCGACCTCCTCCTGCAAACGCCTTGTCTCGGAGTCCTTGGTCTCGACCTCCTGCTGGATGCGGGACACCTCCTCTTGCTTCGCAAGGATCTCATCTTCGAGCTTCTGCCGTTCCGCTGCTTCCATGTTCTGCAAAGTTAATACAATCGATAAGTCTGACATCAGACTGGACATCAATCTAAATTCGAATCTATCGCTTAAGTGAGTAGAGTAGTTTAAGAATTTACGAAGATTTATGATTTGGATCACAATGGTAAAGTTTTTTAAGAAAAAAACGATGTAATGGATTTAATAGTTATTCTTTTTTTCGAAGCGTTATTTTAAAGGATCGAGAGATTGCAACCAAAAGTTGTATCGTATCTCAGAGGTTTGTACCGTTCGTTCCATGTATTAGCGTCTATAGGGGTCGCCATGAGCCCTATTTTTTGTGTTTATTAACTTACTGGCACATAAAATAAACCATGAAATAAAACCAGAAATCGAATCGAAGACTTTTATCGTTACGTTGCGCGTTGCATGATTACTGTTGTGTTGTACCTTGGTCTCCTCGAGGCGCTGCATCATAGCTTGCAGCTCGTTCTGGCGCCGCTCCAGCTCCTCCTTGGCGGCTTGAAGCTGCTTCAGTTGCTCCTCCAGCCGTCGGATCATATCTTGCGCTTCTAGCAGGTTAGCCTGTAAAACAATGTTTAAAATGAAATTCAAGTGTTAAATTTAAAAGTGTGGTTAAGCAGAATGAAAATAAGTACCCCTTTAGAAGTGCTTTTTGTGTGAGAAGGATTGGTTTTTTAGGATGATGAAAACACGTTATTCTAAAGATCACCTGCAATGTCTTACAGGCAGGAACAAATAATCAGTTCAGAAAATTATATTTCAATGAGGCCTCAGATAGAGCATCTGTTCCATGAGGTAATTTTTGTTATTAGTTATTACTCATGGCAGTCAAAGTTTTGCCCCCTTTTTAAAAAATAACATTACTTGTTAAGACTTGAAAACTTCGAAATATTAATACCAATGGTGATGTGATAGATGGATGATCCTGATACAGTTTCTAGATTCATTATTAATATATTAATTGCCGATTAACTTTAAACCTCGTTCGTGTTGGAAGAACACCGACTGCTTCAGGGTGTCTTCAAAAACAATCAGATATGAATTTTTACCTGTTAACCTGCTTATATTCATTATAAATCTATCAAACAACGATAGTTTATGATGTACCTGTGAGCGTTCCATCTCTTCCTGCATATGCCTGAGGCGGTCCTCGTACTCCTGTTGTTTCTTCTCCGCACGCTCGCGGGCCGCTATCTCCAGCTGCAGCTTTTCTCTGAAACCACATATCAATGTTATGCACTAGGTAGGTACACAACCACACACCACTTACCTGCACGATATAACAATACATAGATTGTATTTAGATCGGGTACTTGGACCAATTTTGAGTAAAATCTCCTGTCATAAATCATTAAGAGCGATCGTCCACTAATATTGTTTAGTTATTTTGAATTGCAGGATCTTATTTACTTTATAACTAGACTTTGAAGCTGACGATTTGCAAAAAATTCAAAACACATTTGGTCACCTTAGCTTTACCTAAGAAGCTTATTGATACCTGCAGACAATTCAGGATTCCTTGAAAGTTAGCACGTAAGTACGATTATGTAGCGCACACAAAATAAAACACCCAGAAAGAGCATGCCTAACACAGTGTTTCTGTTAGAAACTGGCTAGTTTCTATCAAAATCTTCAGGAAAAACTGGGCATAAACACAAGAAAATAAAGCATAAATTAGTTACCTCTGCGCCTGCTTAGCTAGTTTCTCCTCCCTCGCTTGCGCCTTCATTTGCTGCACATCAATAGTATCCGGCTTGCGGCGCCGCATGTACAGCTCGTGGTTCCCCATACAAAGAGCCAGGATGCGCTTGTTGACGCGGACGCGCGGCGCGAAGAACACGAAGTCGGGTGCTTTCTTGTCGATCGGCTTGATTATGAACTTGCGGTCGTTGAATGAAATGTTGCGGATTTCCGACCAGGGGAAACCGATTTTGGGGGTCAGTCTGGAAGAAAATGTTATCATGTTACTAAACGTTGCTCTACAAAAAATACCATCATCATCACCTATCTATAGGTACTTTTAAATCGTTAATTACAGAGATATATTAAAAGGCTGCCGCGATCCCCTTTTGTTTGCGTATACTGCCTGGATATGTAACGTCAGCGAGGATTATTGTATGATAAAAGTTTAGTCAAAAGTTCAAACTTTAAAATTTTATCCTTAGGTCAATTATTATTTTTAATTAAAAAAATCGTAGCAAAATGCTAATTAAATTTTAAACTGTGAACGTAGCTTACACGAGTTCAACATCAATGTTATCAAGAAAACAATAATAGCAAAGATCGTTAATTAACAAACTTATCAAGCTAACGTTCTTTTTAATTTGATCAGGTCTACTTTTGTAATAATCCAGTAATAGCTAATAATAGCTACAGGTAATGAGCATGTGACCTTCAATTTCTGCAATAATGCTCATGCGATTGTTACGAGTTGTCTTGTCAAGTCATTCTTCTGGTATGTTTAAGAGAACACAAGCTCTATGATTTTGTGTAGCGAGGGTAGGTAGGTTTCTATGAGATAAGAGTGGCCTATTCAGGACCGTAGGGAGGGGAGTGTTTCGGGGGTTCAAACCCTCAAGAAACGTTTAGCCAACTCAAAGCTTGATTACCTACTGTTAACTTCTATCACTTTGATAATAGTTACTCACTGCGGCAAAGAAAAAAATCGAATAATCTAATATAAAATAAATTATCAAAAGAGAATTATGAGGTTTTGATATTCTTTTCAGTAATTTTTTTTTTGTCCACGAGAGGAAGAAGTAACACAAGGTCTGTTACGTTAAAAAAATAACTCACTTATCATCCTTTTCATAGATATTCAGCCCCAGCGCATCGACTCCCAGCCAGAGCTCGGTGTTCTTCTTGTTTCGGATCTCGAAGTAGTTGACTCCGTACATCTCGAGGTCCTGCGCTATCTTCAGGTACTCCATCATGGCGTCCTCGCGCAGCATGCCGCGGTGCTCCGACCACCAGTTGGTGATCGACAGCTCCCACTCTTCGCGGGACATCTGAAGAAGAAGAACAATTTTATTTGAGACCTTAATACATATAAATAATGCTGGACAATTCACACAGCATCATCTAGCCCTAAGCTAAGCAGTGCTTGTGTTATGGGTACTAGATTACTGAAATATTTAATACAATACATTACATATTATTATGTAGACAGTAATACTTTTTATCACAGCCAGACAAATATCTGCAGATCGTACAAAAATTTGTCCCGAGGCGGGAATCGAACCCGCAAACTCTTGCGTCGCAGGCGGACCTTCGTATGTAGTAACAACAAAAATTCCGACCACGTGGAATGACTTTAGACTGGCCCCAGGCCAATGTCAATTAGACGGTCTAGGTTTGGACCAAAGTGGTCCTGAGAAAATGATATCATTAGATGATGAAAAACTTATGTACGAACCCCAAGATTAAGTAACTCAAACACAGACATTAGATAAAACTGTTATCAACTGAAATACTAATTGCAACCAAGTTACACACAAAAAATAATAAAACACATGTTTTCTCTTAAAAACACCAGATAGTGAAATGACAATGACTTCGTATAAAAAATGTGAAGGAGAGATAAGAGATGTCGACAGTTCATTAATTTAGATGCGCGTCATTAAAGTGACAAGCAAATCATGCTGCAGTCTTTAGAAATTGCTTGAGTCAAGATAAATTAGTAGTTATTATGCATTAGCGTAGTCATAAGATCAACCTATACCAAATCTTCTATTCTCTTTTGCACATTGGTGCATGAACCAATATAAGATACCACAAATCAATCTGCCAAATTCATGTACTGACTTCATTGAACGGAGCACCCATAAATTGGCAATTTGGAATTTATATCTACGATCCATATTTTAACAAATTAATTTTAGTTTAAGTTTAGTAATTTTGTAGCATTTGGTAAAATTACAGATTTATCACTAAAAATCAACCATTAAATCGAAGTTTGTTGTAACAATCTGATTTGGAATATCCCTGCTGGACCGAGATAAACGGCACTAAATAAAGCTAAACGCGCACGGCAGACGCGGCATTCCCTGCAGTCATCGAATTTTCTAAATCTTTTTATGAAATAGTATGCAGCATCGTGCACCTATCGGCACCGAACCCGCGGCATTTCAGTAAAATGCTGTAGGAAAGTCGATGACTGCCGGCAATGCCGGCCAGTAGCGTCAATAGGTGAGTAAGAGGCCTATGCCTACGGGTCAACAAGGGCTGACTCCGATCCGATGACATACCGTAATACGTGTGTCAGTGTCTATGTGCGGTCAGTAACGTCCCTTATGCGGTCAGTAACGTACCTTGTGCTGGTCGGTGACGCGCTGCGGCAGCAGACGGTCGTTAGCCAGGAAACCTTGGGCGTGTAACGCTGGGTTGTGGTCTCCATGTCGCGCCTGGACTGCGTACGAGGCGAGCAGGACGGATGTCTCCGGGGGACAGTAGATCTCGTCGCTGAGGATGCCGTTCTTCACCTGGGGAGAAGTTTCTGATTAGTTTCACATAATTATTTTGCTGCTCTGACAAGTAAGAAACTTTACAAAACATCCCTTCTGTTATGTAGCGAAATGTGATAAAAAACTAAACATGCATGCATGCACTATCTGGAGTTGCTTTCATCAAAGGATTCCACGTGGCAATTCTGTGACGATATGCAGTATACTATAAATCTGTGACGTCATTGTCAAAGAGAAGCAATTTTTTCGGAGAACTGAGTCCCTGGTCCGACCTAATACGGGTCTGAAGAGCCTCAATGACCTGTAAGCCTAATGAGCTTCTCAGCAGAGATGCTGAAACGTAGCTTTCAACAGACCAAGGTCCCACTCCGCTACTTCATGGTGAGGATCAGGGCCTGATTAGAATGAGTATAATGCAAAATACACCCCATGCGAGATGACAGTGCAGATCGCAGTTCGCCTATTTAAAATTAAATGGCTTAACGCTCGCTGCCAAGAAAACCCAGTCGCAATAATACAACAATATATAAAAATAAACTCAGAATATTTCCGAAAAGCCAATCCCAAACAAATATGTTTGAACAATTGGAAGCGATGGTAGAGGCTAGAAGGCTGATTGTTTGTCAAACATACAAATTACAAAATTACCGTCAAAATACACACACAGCTGTAGCTCTTATTTTATAACCTTGAATTTCCATGATCATATTAACTCGCAAACCGAACAATAGCGGTCCATTGTAAGGGTCCATTGTCTAAGGGACCCTTAGTTTATTCCAATGGACTGCTCGTAACTTTTTGCAGAGATACAGGCGCAAAAAGGATGAGCGGAATCTTTATACCAACATCTTTACTTAGTCAAGCTGCATCTGGTAATGTATAATGTGTCCGACGGGGCTCGAACTCGCACCGCGCTGCTTAAATCCAGCAGAGCCTGTCACAAGTTTGAGAGATTTATTTAATGGTTTTGTTTCCGACAACGTTTTGAAATTGAGCCAGCGGCGTTTACATTTTGATTTGACGACGCGACGACGACGCCGTCGTCACAAAGTTGGTTATCAATGTTTCCAGCTAGATGTTAAAGGGTACACTCACTTGAAGGTAGAACAGCTTGAGTGTGATCTCCTGGATAAGCTCATCAGCCACATCCTCGGGGTAGAATTTTGCACGGAACTTGAACTGTAGTGGATTCTCCTTCTTCACGTCTTGTTGCATCACCTGGTAACAACCACATCTTAGGTTAGACAAGGTATACAAATCTTTGCGTGTCGAGTAAGACAATCATAAAATAGATAAAATGGGTTGACAAATAAAAAGACTCGGCGTGATAATTTTATTTCTAAATAGGTTATGTTACGTTTATTATCTAAATTTTATCGAATGAGGATATACCGTAAAACAATTACACGTGATAAAAATATCATTAGCCGTGGATTTTCGAGTAGTATTTATTACCTAACCAACTACTATATAGTTAGCTACTGGAGCTGGGTACATAAAAAAAAAAAAAAAAACATTTATTGCCTAAAAAGCTCTTAACCTAAACATAAAAATACAAAGAAATTAAAAATAAATAGGCAAAGGGAGTAAATTCAGCTTTGAGCTGCATGCAGGGAGCATGCGGCGCTGATTTTAAATCTACTCCCGTCGGGTAGGTGGTCACCGAGGGATTGGGATAGCGGGTACACAAACACAAACAGACATACACAAACAGATACTATTTTAAAATGCATGCTGGCAGGATAGCTTCAACTCGTTCATGCATTATAACTACTTTTCTATTCAGATAATTTAGAATTGATTTCTGATTTGTAACGGAAGTTATTTCATCGTCAACATCAGCCCTTGCCAATCAACTGCTGGGCATAGATAAACCTCTATATTTATGCCATTCGCCTGAGTCCTGTGCTGTATCTGTATCCGGACCAGGTGTGCCTATGGTTTCGCGAAAAAGGCAGCTATTTCATAAAAAATAGGATTCTAGTATCCCGCATCTCCGCTTGTATGATTGAATGAGTCAGACCCGTATCAGTCCACTTGCATGCTGTATTGAACAAACGACAATGACGCGGTCTGCTTTGATTGAACACTGCGATCAATGATCTTGGACTTTTTCAATTCAGTGATTCATTGTGGGATCTATAAACTCGATCAAGACTTATATTAGTACCGAACTAAGTGTTTCCTGTGAATCTATGGTAATAAATGAATTGAGTTGACGATGAGGGAACGTAAAAAAACAAGAAACTTTTCTAATGTGACGCTGAATTTTCGGAGCGGGCAGCGGACAGCGGGTTTTCGAAATTTTTAAAGAGCTCGCTGTGGATATCAAATTATTTGAAAAATGACAATTACTCGCTCTCACTGCTGACTGAAATCCCACCAGAAAAAAATACTACATGGGATTGGAGGTTTCAAATGCTTATGTTTATCTTTCTCCGTACACAATAATAAATATTGCCTCTAGTAGGTCCACACACATAAGGGTACAGGTGGTTTACATTTTCTAGCACACCACACACAAACACACGCAATTCTTACCCATCTCGAGAACGGTAGAGACCCTGACTTCGTGGAGTGCCGACGGGTCCAGTGTTAGCGTTAAAAAGGCAACAATTAATTACAATTCATCTCCAGCTAGGATAGGTGTGAAAAGGAAATCGTCAAACGATTATCGGAAAACGTCTTTAAAAATAGTAAAGCAAATGGTGGCCTAAAAATATGAAAACCAAGCCTATTATAACAATGTTGATTTATTACATGGAATATTTATTTATCTACAAAAAGCGGCAGATCCAACGGCTTGATTAGCATTTACAAGATATAGAAACCAGATAAATGTCACAGAATGGTGTCAATGGCCGGCGTAGCCCGTACAATAGTGGGGTATAACCTTCGCAAGTACTGCGATAGGAAGACCTCGCCTTCCAATTACCTACATAATTGATAAAGTATCGATTCTTTTTCTAAAGTTTCCAACAGAACAACTTTAACTTAACCTGTCATTGAAATAAAATGAATTTTCTTTCAGTGACGGAAAAAGAAAATCCTTATTTACCTTAGAACTCAATAGATGTCAGAGATCTTCCGGTTCATTGGAATATCATATAACAATAAACAATAAACAATCATGTAAAACTAACTATGCAAGGTTTACGCGAGGGTCTATGCTTTTTAATTTGACAGGGCCAAATAAAAAGCGCCATCTTTCTAGACGAACTATTTTTTGGCATTAAGAGGCCTCATTGAAAGCAGTTTTAAGCTCTAAACTTACAGGAAATTGAAGCAAATTGCGCAAAGCTGTCTTTCTCAAAGCCTCACTAATCATTAAGTGTATAACCGTGAGTAAAAGCTTAACAACCACGTATGGTACTAAAATGAAAGACTTTCTGTTTTTAATACTCACTTTGATCACATACTTTCGTTTCGAATTGCCCATCTGTCTGACGAGAGACTAGCAGTTTTGTTAACCTTGTTACGACTGCGGTTTGTTCGAGCAACTGATAAAGGCCGGTATTGCATAGGAGAGCCTATTTCTGATTCGTTCCAGATTAATTCGAATAATAAACTGGCGATGGTTATAAATTGGATGAAAAGCAGTATGTATTCGTGAAGCTGTGAGCCTGTGAGTATAATAATTAAAGGCTTGGCTGTGTAGTTAAAAGTTCTTTGTCCTTGTTGCAGCAATTGTATCTCAAGATCCTTAATTGGTTTAGAATTCCAGTTATGAAATAAGAAAGTATAACTCTATCATAGTTTTAAAAACTCACGAGGAAATGGAATGTATAAATTAATACTTTGGACTCAAGATAACAAAAATGCTACATATTTGTTTTATGATGACTTCATGATTTATCATTATTTAGCTGACGTCGTTAGACCTGAAATAGTTTTGTGCAATGTCTCAGTCGACGCGGCAAAGTAACTATGTCAGCTATAATCTTTTTGCGATTAGATAAAGAAAGTCAACATAGGAACATCTCTGTTAATCTTGCGAGTATATAATGCTATTTTTGCTGCTGTATTAAAATAAATCTCGATTATAAAGAACACTACATCCAGACAACTTTTACAAACTGTGCTTGATTTATACCCTACAACCTTCGATCAAAAATTTCCGGCTTTGCCAGGCCGCGAACTACTTATTTTTGATCGAATCCTACAACAAAATGAAAACTGACAAGTAAATTCAACGGCCCGAAAGTAACAAACACTAGCTTCAACCGGATATTTCACAAACACATCATTCTAGGGCGACACATTAACGGCAAACTTACAACGTTTTCACGAGCATCTATGGTTTTAGAGAGTATGCACACAGAACTGTCTATTCAAATGAGACTAAAGAATCGACAACACACACAGAAATCTGTAAGGAATCTCTCTAGCCATCTACAATAATATTATGTACAACATAGCCTACGCCGAAAATGCCTAATACAAACAACGGTCGAGCTAATTTGAGCTGATTCTAGCCAGTCATCTTCCGATCTAGCCAAGTGTCAACACCCTGGCCTTACCAGATCATCAGCTCTATCGTAAGCCGCCTCCTCGTCCCCCTCGTCATTCTCAGGAGACAGCAGCTTCTTGACCGGTCGTGACAGGAAAACCAGCGCCCGGGACGTCTTCTCCACGATGGAGTCGGGCTTTCAATCATAGTTCACGTCAATTTGTTTAATAGGTTCATTGACTCAAGTCTTAATCGAGTTAGGTAGACCCTAGCAGATGCTGGGTCTATGAATTAAGTTTATTACGCTGTCAAGATTATAAGTTTAAGTGCTGTGGTTGCTCTCTAGATATTCATGCATTCTGATGTAGTATCAAGATTCAAGTGGCACAAGGCAGGTGTCAGAGTATAGGTAAACGGATCCGGAGCGGTAAAATGTCCGAGTTCGCATTACTCTTAGAATACTCAGATTGTCTAGGTGGGTACTGAGTAAGGCGACGTCTTAAGCCCGGAGCATTGAGCAATGCAGCCGTGGGAGCGGCGAAAGTGCGGTCGTTGAACCGCGCGCCTGCACAATCAGCTGTTCTTATACGCGAATGCCGTAGGCAAAGCCCTATCGGTGCCAATGCTGTCAATCAATTTACATGCCACCGCGGCACCTTTCTCATGAATACGTCGATGTAGGTAAATGAGAATCGCCTTTTTAGGTCGAAAGATTTCAATCTGTCTCCAACACGCAAAATTTCGTTTTAATTATTTGGCACGAGGTCCCTTTTATGGTACGGCCATGAACAATGTGTATGAAGTGAAAATTAATTAAGATTTCAATTAGTAGGTCGCGACTACAAAACTATAGTTTGACCCCAATTAAAATGGTAAGCTAATTAAAACTTGTTTAGAAGAGATTTCCCTTTGATTAAAGAAAAATGCGAGGAAGTAATCTAATCGTAATCACGTACGTGATAAATTAAATGTTATAAACGAATCGCAAGAAATTTTTAGTTTCACATAGTATTATTCAATCGTAGATCTGAGACGATTTCTTTGCAATAAATAAAGATTTCCATTAAATCTACATTCGCGCACGTATTCAATCTCAAGTGGGCGACAGAGATGACCATATATCATCGCTCCACTCCATCATAACCCAGATCGCGTCGCCATGTCTTAGCACCTTGCTCGACCCTTCTCTTAAATGTTTGGCACTATTAAGTTCCATTACAGCGAATATGTCAATGCAGTTGGAGCATGCGGATTTTCCTTATGCAGCCACATCCCGCTCGAATAGTTTCCTCAAATTACGTATCGAGAACGATTGCGCAAGGTTTTCTCTGAACTTGTTGACAGAGTCCCATTGCACATAGAACTGTTGACAACTTTCGAAGTCCGATAAATGAAGGAGAAATTTCGGGGTGTGGCTGCCCTTTAGTCGTTCTAGCAACAACAGAACTAGGTAGCTAGGAGTAGTCTAGACAGAAGGCGGAGACAGCGCGATCTGGTTCACGATAGCGGAGGATATCCGTGTAACATTTTGTTGTGCATTACATTAAGGAGATGAGCAAGGTCGCGCGCTGGCGGCCGGCGTTCGTCACGGCACTTTCACC
Organism: Eupithecia exiguata; assembly: GCA_947086465.1. Classification (NCBI taxonomy): domain Eukaryota; kingdom Metazoa; phylum Arthropoda; class Insecta; order Lepidoptera; family Geometridae; genus Eupithecia; species Eupithecia exiguata. The sequence continues at coordinate 2,643,401 of OX352233.1, read as the reverse complement.
GTCTACGTTTGCCACTCCTAACCGTTGCCGGCGAAGATACTATCTCAAACACTTGCCTCAATTGAACAATCTGTGCCACTGTCTACAGACAAGTGCCCATTGTAGTAAGCTTTGCTTTTATGCTCAAAATATACCTAGTCACATCAAACATAATGACGGACTCTTGTGAGTTGCATTGAAATGTAAAAGCCATGTTGCTACCTCAGACTAAGTAAGAAATGAAGACGGAGCGCTGTCGTCAACGAAATGAAGCCGGTTTCGTAAACATGTGTGCACGTAGTGAGTGTTGCCGTGTATTAAAACTTATTACCCTAATATGTTATCGTCTAAGTACTAGCAGGATGAATGGATAAGTAAAAACATAAGATAGCATTTTTTATTGGGGGTACCTAGTATATAAGTATGTTTACTCCGACTAGATAGGGGAAAAATCAAACAATGTAACGGTGGTCATTGCGGTTCGCATCCACGCCAACAGAATGCGAACACGAAGCGCGGCTCGCCTTGCTGGGTCACGGTGGTTGTATTGCTGCGACCTTGCCGTCATCAAATTCGAAATCGTCGACACCAAGTTAATAGGAAACGATACCCATATCAGATATTTTGGTTGGGGACGGTGGGTTTAAGAGGGCTGGGAGCGTGGGGGGTACCAGCACGGCTCGCTTCCTCCTAACTTTTTTGAAAATATTGTAATGTATCCTATGTTCATCAGGGATAATGTAGGATTCTAATGGTGAAAGAAAAAAAAATTCAAATCGGTCCAGTAGTTTCGGAGCCCATTCATTTCGTCAAACAAGCAAACAAATCTTTCCTCTTTAATATATTAGTATAGATATTATTATTATTATAATATATAGTACAGATTTAGAAAATTCGATGACTGCAAGGAATGCCGCTTCTGTCGTGCTACCTAGTTCGCGGTCACCTTCACTTGGACCCCGCTACCTTATTAGACCCCTAATTTCATCTGACGTCATATAGCCTATAACAACCGAATATAGTATAGATTTAAAAAATTCGATGACTGCAAGGAATGCCGCGTCTGTCGTGCTCCCTAGTTCGCGGTCACCTTCACTTGGACCCCGCTACCTTATTAGACCCCTAATTTCATCTGATGTCATATAGCCTATAACAATCGAAGTGTCGAGACGAATCATTAGACACCTCATTTGTTGAAATCGGACTTGTAGTTTCAGCGCTACGTGGGAACATAAAATCGGCTACATACAAACATACATAGGGTGTCAACCTCATAACCCTCCTCCGTTGGTAGTCGGGTAATAATAGAAATAGGTAAACAAATGAACTGTTACATTACCTACATTTTACGTCCCATGAATAACTTGCTTAATAAACGGGAACTATTGTGACGCTTACTCGTGGCAACACTGGTGGAAGTTGTGTTGGTTTTGTGTTCCAAGCTATCCTTGTAATTATTAAAATTGATTGAATTGATTTTTATGTTTACTTACGTGTGAAATGTGATTCCATCCTGCTTTTTATTCTTCGATGGTTGGTTTCTACACCCTTTCACAACAAAATTTGGCATTTTTGCTACAAAAATCGCGAATAACAATAACGTGACCTTGCGTGACAAGGTAAGGCGTAGTTTCGTTATATGTGTGTGCGTGTAACTGTGTATATACACGGCAAGGCGTAGTTTTACCGGCTTCAGTGTGGTTTTTCGGCGGGGCTCCGTCTTGATTTCTTACTTAGTCTGAGGTTGCTACTTCGAAATTGTGTCACTCTTATCCACCTTTCGGTTGTCATCAAAGTGAGTTTCGTTATCGTAAAGCAGCACGATAAACCACTTACGATCAGTATTTAATGTTCTGTGAAACTAAGTTGAGAGCGATCTTTTAGATTGATGACGCAACCGTGACGTCAATGACAGGTCATATCGATTCAGTTAATTTACCTACTTGTAAGTAAGTGCTAAGAATATAGTAAGTTCTCGAAACAATAGAACCTACGTCCGAAGGTTGGTTACGGTGTTCGAGGATATGGAATGGGAATGGAGTAATTAGTTGACACGGCACGGTTCAATGTTAGAGGCTGTCAGACAGCGACAGGGGCCGTTATATCAACAAATGGAGCTGAATTAATTAGCCACCAATTAGTAACCAGCGGGTTAGACACGTACGAGCAATTCCAATGGCGGTTAGCAGCTAAGCTGTTAATAGCGTAAGCGTAGTCTTCAGGTTGATAAGACGTGTCATCTGAAGCGTACGTAATGCAAATTTTATTAGTTCTTTTCGTTAAGCCGTCGTAAGGTACGTAAGGTCGTAAGCAAGTTCATTGAGGAAATGCTTTTTGAGTAAGGGGCCCCGATGACTCATCTTCATATACGTTTAAAAGCGCTTCGTATGTTGGCAACTGCATCTAAATCATATATTTTTAAGTATTTCTCCGAAGCGAGACACTACGCAAGTATGGCATTTTACACGAGTCTCAGGTTGTTAGTACAAATTGCCAAGTTCAGTGTAGCTCTCAGCAGTGAATGAAACAGCAGTATGCTGTAAATGCCCCATCCCCGGCATGCCATGGCGTGCAATGCGCGCACGCGATCTTCTCCAGCGTTTGCGCGGAATGTCGCGTTTTTGCCTGCGCGCGCGCGGCGTGATCGTCGTCGCATCAAACATGGCCTCGATACTACGTTACATCACCAGCTAATCTACACTACCAGGTTCTTGTTTCTGGGACTGAGAGTCTGACACGAAAACTTCCGAACCGAACCGACGGTTTTACCAACAAAACTCTTCGGAAGATCGTAGCACAATCACAAGTGGTACCTAGGTATCAAAATTGAAAAACACGTCCTCGCATAATTTATTTTCACACTTAGGTAATCTGCCTATGCCGTTGCATCATCACGGAGGCCTCCTTATCTATTGGAGATAGCTTATTTGGCGATTACTTAATCGTTTGATAAAGAATACGCGGCCTTGGAGTACGTACGTATAGCATCGAGTGAAACTTTTTATTAAGCATCCTCGAGATTTCGATTTCATCGTAATAATAAAATAATTAAAAATTAATAATCCATTGAAAAATAATTACTGACCTCTGCCAACCTCTGTTACTTATCATAAAATTAAAGTATGTTAAGTAGGTGTTTAACGTTGATTTAAACGCTGTAGATTAAAATCTGTGAGGCCTCTTCATCAAAGAAGAATATTTCGCCAAACACGACTACCACAGATCTGATTTTATTCCTTGCAAGGGTTTGGACACTGTGCCACTATAGGTACTTTCCACCATCATGTTGATGTGTTTGGGTCGCACATACGCGCGCGGTCGTCGAAGCGAGACCACAGCCCGACCCCGTTCCCACGACATCACCTGTGCCATCACGACCTGTGCTCGTCCTTGAGCAACCGATACGATGAACCTCTTATGACTTTTATATTAAGCTACCAGTACCTATGCTGCCAGTTTTCTGAGAGACGACAGCGGAGACGTTTTTGCGCGATTCAAAGCGTGTGTTATTTGATAATAAATATTTTTTCTTATACCTACGCATCTTTCTAAGCTATCATATTGTAGTCTTGTATTGTAGAGTACCTATGTTATAAAAATGTACATCTCAGCATTTTTCGTATCATGTCACTTTCAAGTTGGACTGACTTGATGACCACATTCACTCTGTCTATAAGCGCTGTACAAGACAAGGTCCAGATTTAGGTAATACATCTTATAAATTAGACAATTTTTTAATTTTGCAATCACAATCAATCATGTAAGACATGTTTTAACGAGGAATACCTTTCCTATTTTAAGATTAAATTTTAAACGTTAACTGACACGAGATGTATAGGTACGAATTACCGTGCATATGAAGAATAGTATATAATAGTAAACGAAGACGAAGAAACACATTAGACACGTATTTGTACGCGGTTTCACAGATAACATGGCAACAGCGAGACAATGGACAGTTCGCGTTAATGGTGCATAATCAGAGACGAACAGTAGCAGTTAGTAGTTCTGTTCAATTTAGATCCAGGAGTGGAAACTCCGGTGGACTATATCACTGAAAAACTATGTATGAAAGATTCTAATAGCAATAGTATTGAATTGTTACGAAGAAGTAAAATAGTAAATAATAGGCGAAGCAAATGCGGAAGTCTATACTCTGATTTAGAATCCTAGATATTTTATGTCAACAAAGACATTTATGAATGAAAACTTAACAAAAACTGATAACAATAACAGAAAACAACAAGATAACAGTGACGTTATCACTAAATCATAAACTTCGACAGCGGATAATCTCACATGTGCAGCGAAAAATGTTAAAATTTGAATGCGAAAACGAACGAGAGATCAATTAAATGATGAATGAAAGCATTCAAAATGAAAAACTGTTTCGAGCTTCTGTGCTTTGCTTCAGTGATACCAATGTCGTTAAAAAATTTCCACCAATATTTCTTGGGTTTTGTTACCACTTTGTATACAATAAATATCCAGGTTTTAGAATTTGGCTAAAATGTATGAAAAGAGGACCTTTCCCTAGCCTACAAATCTAGATAGGAGAAAGAACAAACAAATGGTCCAAGGGTTTAACAAATGTCAAGTGGCAGTAATCGCGTTGAAACAAGGAGTGATTAAAGTTATGTCTGTTACGATTTGTCAGTGGGGGGCATTTTTTGCGGCGTGATAATCACCCACATGTGGGCTAATACATGATTTGATAATATGACGAACATCTTTGGTAAAGTAAACAAAGTAGCATGAGGTCATGACTTTGAAGCAAATATGTCGGTTTTTACGACCTTTCTATTTTAGATACAGATTTTTTAAACCATGTAGGTTTTGCTCATACTACACTCTTGGAGTTCTATCAAGGTTCTTTTTAAAAAATCTTAACATACCTTATGTGTGGCGGTGATGATATCTATGTAACATTTGTTAATTTTAAGTATTAGTAACTGTAATATTTAATTGACCATATTTAAGAGGGAAAAATGTGTACCTAAATTACTAGTTACACAGCATACACATTTTTCCTACTTTACGTACTTTATTTTATAGCATTAATTTCTCAACAAGGTTGTAAAATGTAAACTATGCCTGATATGAACACTTTATTCATATGAGTGTAGTATGGAATTTTAATTTAAAATCTGTTTAATTTCAATACCACTACTGCACATCGGAATGTAAATGTTTGTTTAGCAAGTACCAATTTTAATTAGATAATTGACTTGTAAATATGAATTTACCAGTAAAATGACTACCTGACTGAATAAAATAATTACTAAGTGATCAAATAATCATTAAAAACATGTTAAAAAAATGCAATGCAATAGCACCATTTTTACGTGGATTTAACAACATCCTAACGTAACGATAAAAATATTAAACTAAAAGTCAGAATTTATTACTCTCGAAACTAAAAAAAACTTCATAATCAGAACTGCTTTGGAGGATACCAGAACCAAGTTACGAAGGTATTTCAAAATGGTCGCCGAAATATTACTAAACATCTAAATATTCAACCTCCGACCGTGGCATTTTACATACGGCTAGAACCGGAATACAATCTATGAATGACTTCGGCAAACACGAGATGATATAAGTCACGAACCACCTGTCAGAGCGAAGCATCATGAACCAGTCGAAAACGTATGTGCAAAAATCTAGGCCGATCGTAACGAACAAAAATTACAGAGCAATAAATAACTACAATTTCTAGGAAAATCATGACTATGTATAGAGGAATTTAGAATTATTAACAACGTAATTCACAGTAACTTTATCAAGCTATACGTCATTAGCTTAGTCACCAGATGAATCAATATTTTCTACTCCTACACATTGAAGCACAGGGGCCAATAACTTTGTAGGGGTCGTTATTTTAATTGAACTCGAGATAATGCGAATAAGATGTCGATGTTATTTAGTTATTGCTATTATATTTGTAAGCAACACATCGATAAAAACTGATATTAACAAACACTAGAAGTGGAACGTAACCTTAAAAAGTTTTTCAGATGACGAGGCGATGTAATGTATCATAAAGGATAACAAGGCCAATTGAACAGAAATCAAGTGAAGAGCCAACAAAATATTCCTTGCGATACCTCTCTTGTTTTAAGGTTTAAAAATTAGTTTTTATTAGTGGAATAAAGAATTATGAATTATGAAAAAATATTCCAGCTCATCGCAAACAGGAAGTTGGCAAGGTACATAATGTTCAAGTTAAAGGTATCTATGTAGTACCAATCACATAAACGATGCTCTGACCACCAGACAGGAAAATATTAACCGCATAGTTACACAAACACTAGGCTTAACCTTCTATTAGTGACTTCATCAGTGAATGTGGTAAAGCAATAAAATACTCATCATGTGAATATCATCAAAATGTATATAAAAATAGTTGCAAGACTGAATGACTCAAAATTGTTAGCAGTCGAAATTTGTTATGATCATTAATACACATCATTAATTTAATTCAAATAAACACAATTTTTTTTTAAAATATCAAGAACCAAGATTCCACGTAGGTACTTACAAATTCATAAATCCATTTTATTAGCACACAAGAAAAGATGATGAAATTAATAACATACTGCATTAATCTTCCACTAGTAATTAATTGGAATAAATAAATACGTTTACAAATGAAAAAGTGTAAGTTGTAATTTATTCACAGAAAGCTGTTAAAGAAAATCGATTGTCAAAACTCCATGATCAGAAGAACATAATAATTTTCCAAATCACGAAAAACAAACATAATGACATTTCGGAGATCAAAGTATAACTACTGAATTACCAATACTGAACGTTTCAGAACGTGTATGAGATGTAGAAAAAACTGTCGTTGTCATGACAGGAAAGGCAAGTGCCGAACAATTATCACACAAGCGAGGTCACGCCACTGGTAAATGGTAAGCAGCAAGGCATGGATTACGTAAGTGACACACCATACGTTGGTCGTGGTCGTGTAGTCACACAGCCTGTTACATCGGAAACCTATAAATAGCAACACTGCCACGCCATGATTGTAATAAGGAACGTGGTCTAGATTAAAAATCGCCCGTATCAATTATAATTCCTAATAATTTATAGGTAACGCAGATTTATGACGCTGGTAATAGCCATAGTTCAGCGAAATCAATCAAATGGAAAATCTAGATAACAATATAGGTAGGATAGGTAGTGTAGTTGAAATAGGCGAAGGCCGAAGATGATTTTATTATCATCAATATATATTTTTTTGGAAACAATGATTAGTGAATAGAATAATAACCAGTTTAGAACCTGTTTGATCTTCTCGGATCTTGCATAGGTTAGACTGTAAATTAGTCAATAATTGGAATTTAATAACAATTACTTATGCGTGGGAAGATAATTATTTTCTTCAAACGAACAATAATTTTAATAACAATTATCGGCGATTGATTTTACTAAAAAGAACTAACTCGTCAAAAATTCACAACAAAAACTTCGCTTGACGATGGAACCAAAAAGAAGTACCGCAACCGAGCTTATTGAACAGTAATTGAGATTATTGAGACAAGGAGAGTATAAATAGGCAGTGACGATATTCGCAATTAAAATATGACCGTTAACGGCCAAGTTGGTCCAGCGATAAGCAAGCCACGCAGATGGGGGCCTCGGCTTTCGACCTTCATGACTCACTCCAGACAATCTAGTGATAGGCCTCGTTGATATACACAACTTTATTCAGGGACAACGACCATTATTTACAGATAAAGCAATAAAAAAAATAGATAGGCATAGTGACATCACTTGAAAACTAAAATAACTCTTAGATATTAGGGCGAAAATTCTTAAGGCCAAATAAAATTCACAAAGTTCGATCAACTTTAAACGTGTTTGGTAATTATTCCTGTGATACTGATCCAAATTAACGTTCACGCGTGTATCGGGTGGCTTTTTATCACTAAGGAGATAGCACAGCGGACGTAGTCGACACAATCGCTGAAAATGAACGAGTACTAAGTGTAGTGTAGCTCGTTTGCCACAGTTTACCACCGATGTGATGGCAATAATGACTGAGGATCAAGGCTTGAGTCAAGAACATCAGGTACCTACAAGGTAGTGAGCCCGATATGATAACTAAACACCTATCAAACAAAGTTGCAAACTTAACAATGTCCGTCTTGAAAAAGATTGTAATCTTTGATTTTTCTACGGCTAAATAGCAAGCAGCTATCGATAGAAGATAAGAACTTGAAGAAAAACGAATAAAACTTTTTAAAGTGGGTAATACGGACATATTAAACATGTGAATAAGGGGAAGGAGTTCATCAATACGCATTGTGTTGTATAATTATTGATTGTAAAAAAAGCTGTACAGATAATGATGATTGCAACTAGCAATCACAGAAACAAACAAACATTTAACACCAAATATTGAGCGTTTAAAAAGCAAGCCACGTTCCCCCATGTAAACACATTCATTGAAAGCTACATTGCTGTTTGACAAACTGCTCCCGACATCGCGACTAGCCAATTGTTGATAAATACCCGGTCACTGACTGATCAGTCCTTAATACCATTAATTTATCTAAGCTTGACTCTCAGCACGTTAGTATTATTATTATATTCTCAGCTTTATGAGAAACAGACATTATACGCACTGTCTGTCTTATAGCTCTGTCTGGAGGTAGTATTGCATCGATATTGTTAGAGAAAACGGATTTTTATACTAAAATGTAATCCAATCATTTTGGAACTCGTCTTTTCAGTAAGTGATTTACGAGAACAAAGAAGATTTGTAGAGTCGGGATATCATTTTAACATCAGATGGATTACGGCATTACGATTTTAGTTGGAATTCATTCAGAATTCATGATAACTGCAACGTTTTAAACATCATCAAAGGCATCAATTGAGTGAGATCAAAGAATTAATCAAGTAAATATTAGAAGTTTAAGGCGTAAAGTTTACTTTGAAATTATTATCATTATTGGCATCATTCTGTATTATGTTTATGTGGCATAAAGCAGCAGCATAAAATTCAGCGGTGTTTGTTACATATCAATGAGTAAGCATAAATATGTTTATGGCGAAAGTTACAATTGACGCAAGGTCTGCAAATCGTGATAGTTTTATTGATCGAAAACTAAAGACCCCTTGCATTTATTCTAGGCGCATCATTTGATTGAGAAATATTGACACTGTGCATAATTCGTTTTTTTTTCACTTATACAAATGTATGTTGATTGTTGATAATATACTAAATGTTAATTTCGACCTTAGCATTGCGTTGCGTTGCGACAGACAGATCTCGTTATTACTACACCTACATCAAACGGTTCATAGGCGATGAGATATCTTGGACGTACAATGAATTCTTATTCTTTCCTTGCGTTGGACAGAGAGATTTCACAATCTTCTACATTTCTACAACATGCAGTTTTGAGCCACCCACCAGATAATTTGTATTATTTACCATGGTAACGAGTAAATATAAACCTATTCGTTTGAATCGAAGGTCGAACTAAATCCTATAAACTTCTTTGTTAATAACATCTGTAAATGAACGTTGTAAAAGTTTGTATAATTTTATGATATTTCTTTGTTACCCAAGCAAAGATTCTATATAGCTAAGTTTAGTACATTATTTTAGCAGCTAACATTCAGCATTAGGCATGAACTAAATAGTGGTATTAACTTTATCTGAGTCGTTTTGTTTTATTATCTAATCTACACCAAATATTAGTTAGTCTATATTCATAAGCTAAAAGTCGATAGTTTTAAAATTAATGTGATGTAAACTATTATCTTATCGTGCGTTTTGGTTGATAAAGGGCAGTCCTTAATCCGCTGTGAACTACTTCATGCTATAATGGAATTCCAAGAGTTTGCCATGATACATTTGAACAATAGTATGTACCTGCATGGCCACTGGCCTGTTACAAAAGACATGTTCTAGCTGTCGCCATCACGTCTCTAAAGAAAGTCCCCAACGCAACGGCCTCTCTGAATATTTTATTTAAGCATCGTGGACCAGTAGAACTTGGTGACCTCTCTGATAGTGGAATTTCGATAATCAGATTCGTGGTTGACATTGCTTTCTAGGTCAATGTCGACTATACAGGATAGCGGACAAGGAAAAAAGATCATTTTTACAATATACACACGTGACAGAACATTTGCTGAATTGGAATCGATCAGTTGGCTAACCTCGAGAAAAAGTTTCCACTGCAAGTAGAAGAGATGTCAAAAAACGCGTCAGACTAACATTATCGCGTGCGCTTCTTGATAATGAACGTATCAAACATTCCAAGCGTGGAGAAAACAGAGTGCAAGTAACTCGAACGCAGGAATATTCGAGTTTAGCGCAGTGGGCAGAGAACCAAAACAAACTTGAACTTGGTCAGTGCGTTGATTCCGTGGAGATCCGCTATAAATAATCACTTCCCAGCTCAGCTGAGGCTTGCGCATCCATGTGCCATTTTATATAGCATCGAATAGCAGCATATGGTTTTGCAATCGTTTAATATGCAAATGGAACAGGGGATTACGTTGAAATTGAATATTAATCTTTGGACGTTCAAAGCCTTGTGGTTATATTTGTATGCATTCAAAGATTTCATAAATAGTATCGTAAATCAGATCGAGCATGTAAATCCGATCAATCATCAGGCAGAATCAGACGTAACTGAAAACAAACATGAAGACAGCACAGTGAATAAGGATATGACTCACCTTCTTGTAAAGCTTTATCCAGGTGAGGTCTCCTTTGGAATCGGTGTACTGGAGGCCAAAGAACCAGACCTCGCGGAGGCCGATGGTCTTGACCACCTGGTCGAACAGCTGCTTGCCGGTGGTCGTCTGCTGGATCGCGAACTCCAGCTCCGCGTCCATCGTCGTCACACGGACGTTCATCTAAAACAAATTATATAATTAACAAACGATACTTTTGAAACTACCGTAGTTATAAATATAGGATAACTCAAAACAACACAATCCATTGTAAACACGCCTAACTTGTTTTAGAATTGAACAAACGGTAGTAAAATTGTATTGTGTAATTAAAAAACTACAGTAAAAAAGCGGGGTTGGTGTGCGTGCAGGTAAATGTCACATTGTAATTTCAAAGCCTAAAAGGTTTCAAGTTGTCTTAAATGGAACAGTTTGTAAGGCCTCAGTTATAATATAAATTTAAAGCATGTACTGGTATAAGGTACGCACGTCATTTGATCAATAATATAAACTCCTTTGAATGTTTTGCTTTAATCGTAACTAGCATAATTTTTACTAAACCTAAACTTTAGAAACTCCAATTTAGTGATACTGTCTGTCTGGAGTGCATAAGCTGAGTGAATAGGATTAACTAATATATTTGCTTCGAAGAATGCGACTACAGTATTATTACATCAAGTTTCTGACAAACAAACCTTATTTTTACAAGCTACTTAGACTTATAATAGTTATACGTTTATAAAAGACTTGAATAGTTATTTGACTTCGTTATCCTTGTAGTATTTATCAAAATGATTCATTCCGTTGTTGTTTTAATCAGAGCATCGGAATTTCTTTAAGTACAAGTGCAATACTGAAAAGTTTATTGAGGCCTTTGATCGGCACATAATACTTGTGAATTCACTTAGTGCTGCCCTTGCGTTCGACCGCAAACAGACGACCTCAGTGTCGAGTGTATAGCGAAGAAAATTGTGCAAAGAACATAAACGTATTGTATGTATTGTTATGCGAAAAATATAACGTTGTTCTCGTAAACAAAAACTAACAATGTGGAAAAAATTCACATTCAGACATTGTAGTATTCGTAACTGAACAAAACCTATGTTAATCATCAGACATAAACAATACCTATCTTGTAAGACTATCAAAAGAGAGAAAGAATCTCTCAAAAGATTTATCGAAGACTAGCGGTCCGCCCCGGCTTCGCACGGGTATATTCTATCACCTATTTTCATCAATCAGGGATAATATAGGATTCTGATGGTGAAAGAATTTTTCAAATCGGTTCAGTAGTTTCGGAGCCTATTCAATTCAAACAAACAAATGTTTCTATAAAATTAGTATAAATCAAAATATTCATAATACTTTGGAGATTCATAGAGATTAGTCAATTTACTAAAGGTGGAAAGAAAACCGTATTGAAGCCCAATGACAAAGTACGAGTACCAGTATGATTAGTTCAGTTTAAGATAAAAACTGTAAAAATGAATAAAACAGGAGATGAAGCATTTCATTCAGAGAGCAGATACTAAAATAGAAGATAGAAACATAAAATAACAGAGTAAATAATGTTTAGTCGTATCTTAACTGGATGGTGTTGGAGCCGCGCCAAACGGATGTGTTCTTCCGGGTGATATTATGTCATTGACTCTATACATATCTATTATTTCACCCATTTTATGTACAAAATTATGTTCATAAAATTCTCTACCCGTTTTCAAAGCTCGCGTTAAAGACTTTTATCTGTCACAAAAGTGAATATTGGTACTAAATTATGTTTTTTTCTTTGTTCTTGGTATTTATTTTTTCCGTGTATATTATCTATTTTATAAAGTATTTTTATGTTAATTTACGTTCCTCCTTGCTTAAGAATATTTAATAATTATTATTATGTATTTAGTTGTATACACCCCTGCCTTTCTTAAATTTTCAAATTTCTTTCCATCCAAAGGTTGCCTGGAAGAAATCGCTGCTAAGCGATAAGGCCGCCCATTGTACGTTACGTATGTTTAATGTTTATATCTGTTTCTTTTAGTTTTATTTTGTGGTGTACAATAAAGAATTTTGTATTGTATTGTATGTTTGAGCAAAATCTGAGCGGTTTAGGACCCCATGCTTTCCAGCTCCTGTTCATCATGAAAATAGTCATTGATAAGTTTAATCTTAAATTTATTTATTTATTTTAAAATTTAATCTAGAATAAAATAGTTTGCTTCTGTTAAATTACGTCTATAAATTGCTTAGCACAATTTGCATCCATTTGTATTGAGAATGTTTATGAATCTGTAACGTCACATAATGGAGGATGTCGGCCCCCGATTTTATCTTCGCATGGTGTTCATGCTCGACAATGGAGCTGGTAGTAGCGTTTTATTCAGAGATCTCGAGGTCGTCATCCAAAGTACTTCCATGGTGTTATTCATCAGAGCAATACAAAACAAGCCCGCATAGATTTTAGTGTGATCAAGTTATGCGGCTGATATGAATATTCCCATTAAATTTAAGCCAGTCTTAAATAGGTATGATATGAACTTATTGAATGGGCGTATTAAAGAAAAATATTAGTTTAATTCGCATAAGAATTTTTTACTTTCTCAACAAAGGCAGCCCACAAGCTTCGGTAGAAATGCGTTCAAGATATCTTATCACTAAGTGGCTGGATATGTGATAAGATGTGACAGCTGCAAACGTCGAGAACATTGACCGCACAGATCGGTGCTAAGATGAAAACGTCGCCAGAAGTCAGGAAAGCGCATTCCGAAGAGGAGCAAGGATGGAATTATAATGAGACATTGACATAGTGCCAATGAATTAGATGAAATCGTAGCCACAAAGTGAATGGATAGCCATTGCTAATTTGAATGTAGCCTAGATTCAGTTCAGACCAATGGTGTCTCAAGATTTCGGCAGTAGCTAGGGTAGCAAGTTACAGTTAGTGGGTGTGATCTATGATGTTGCAAACGTTGTCTTCCCACACATAGCAAAACAACGAATATTTTTACTAGCTTGAAGGAAATTTATCAAAGCAACGGTCAGATATGAAATTAGATCTTGAACCTCGTCTCCCATGATAGTAGCATACAACGGTAAAGAGACACCAGCGAGATAAGCCTGCGAGTCGCGTTATCGCAGGTAAACGGCGGATGTTTGTGCAAACCGGGCACAATTGCCCGATTACATTTGCACGTCAAATGTACTTTGCAGTGCGAAAGCGATAACGTGGTCCCATAAAAGTAAGACTTGACTGACACAGAACAATAAAGATTGTGTAGAGATCAAGGTCCTTCACAGAGATCAAGGAAGAAATGACAGACATATAAAATCTTTAGAAATTATAATAATACATTGCATAAATTATGACAAGGACGAAATGATAACTGAATTATCGGTCAAGGCGAAACTGCTAAATACAATACAAAATACAATACAAATATACTTTATTGCACACCAAATTATTAATATATAACAGAACACAAAGACAAGTAGAGATAATGTACAATGGGCGGCCTTATCGCTAAGAGCGATCTCTTCCAGGCAACCTTAGGATGGACAAGAAGTGATCAAAAAAGTATTATTAAATCAACATAGAGTATGTATTTTCAAAGAGAGCATACAATTATATCCAAGAATAAAAGTGTTTCAGAGGTAAGCTATAAATCTGGGCTATCTTAAACCGCAATATGAAGCAAACAGTCGGTCATCTTGTTTACCAAGTGCATCGCGTAATCAAAACGCAAACTACTGAGATACGGCGATGATATCACGCTCTTGGCTCACTAGTCACCTGCTTTATTATAATGTATAACTTAAATTAGACTCGACATAACTTTTATGGTGATAGAAAAATTATCATGGATCATATATGCTGAGCAGTATTTATAGATTCTAGCTAATTCTTCAGTAGTAAGGAAACAATAGCCTAGCGCCCGCATCCATTGTTATCATAGAATTTGCGTTTAAGTACATAAGAATGTGAGATTGTAATAATTTATACGCATGTCCTCGTCGAGACGAGTAGGAAGTCCACATGCTGGCCAAGGTAATGTAATAACTAATTACACGAACAACTGTAGATTTCTTGCAATGTAGGTAATAATGATACAATTATTACTTCTGAACTCTGACATTCAAGACACAATTACTAAATTGCCGTTAATATTTTTAATATGTTCGACTGGTATACGAATATAGTTGTCGTCAGGCAATTTGCATGAGTAACTGTGTCATTCACATAGATATACTACATTCCAACCATAGATTGCCTTGTATAGTAACGACAATAAGCTAACAAGTTTAGTGTAGAAGACCCGAATGCTTTCCCATTAGAGTATTGAATTACAACAAATCCAGTTTGAACTTCCTACACATGTCATGTTAACTCTACCATCGAAAACAAGCCAATGTAGACTGTAAAGCTTCGATTTAAGTTATATAAGCCATAGACTGTCGAAGGGATGGAATGGCAGGGTGGGTGGAAGATAAGGGTAGATGGGCTCTCCGACAGGTGCATTCAAACAGGTGATGGGAACACGTGGCGCTATATTAAGGGGTAACCTTCAGAGCAACCGCTTTTATACACTTACAACATGTTTGCAGCTTTATATTGATCAATAGAATGTATCAAGTTTAATATTCGATCGTTTTATTTCATATTTTCATGAAACTGCTTGCTATTAAGTTATTTTGTAGCTTCCGATTAACAAAATAAGTATAAAAATAAAGTCAACATGATTTAAGAATACTTCATTTATTACCCAAGAATATGTCCATGAATATAAAATAAATTACTTAAATGCAGCAGCAGCGATAGGTATTTCATATTCATCAAAGATTCTCCCGCAAGTGGCAGTATGAAGCCGATAGGGAATGTCAATTTACCAAAAGATAAGAATTTCACTATCACAGCTCTAGAAACCAGAGCTCATGCATAACTCTTGACAGTGTGCAAAGGTGGCAGAGAAAGAAATTCAACAGTTGCGTAGAAATCGCAGCAGAGTGCGAGTGAAACGGTGTGAAACGGCACCAAATGGTCATGGAGCATATCGACGGTCAAATTAAAAGCAAGTACAGCCGTCTAATGTGTGACGGAAGACGTGACACAGCCTAGAATCGCCATCACGTGCATTATAATAACCATTTAGAAATGATATTATTGCATTTAGTACAGCAATGGCGTGAATTCCGCCGGATATGACTAGATATGCACAATTTACTCACACTAAAGAGAAATTAACATAAATGATTCAATTTTTAAAAATAGAGATTAGAATAAATATGCATACTTGTTTGACTAAGAACTTGATAGTGATTCTGTACCAGGTTCTTATGGATAGTCAGACTCAACTTAAATGTATGAATGATGATTTTCAAACGGATTTTGTGAAATCTTCATTTAATCATGTTCTGAATGACGATTCAGTCTTTCAAAACTGCTTCATACT
Source organism: Eupithecia exiguata (assembly GCA_947086465.1). Classification (NCBI taxonomy): domain Eukaryota; kingdom Metazoa; phylum Arthropoda; class Insecta; order Lepidoptera; family Geometridae; genus Eupithecia; species Eupithecia exiguata. Next base: position 2,627,274 of record OX352233.1, on the reverse strand, counting down.
CTATCAGTTTATCTATCTAATTGACGTGAGTCGAGAACATTACAAGATGGCACACGAAGACAAACAATAGGTAACTTAAGTAAGACAGAGGGCAAAGTTTAACGTCGAGTTTTTGCGGCATCAATCCTGCTTTCAGACATACGAGGAAGAACCTTGAGTTGAGGATTCTACAAGATCCGTAATTATTTGAATGAAAATAAAAAGTAATTTTAGCTGAATTTAGCTTGTTGATTGTAGGTAATTAAAGGTAAGTTGAAGGTAAGCGTAATGGTAATCATTATCATCTAGCCTATAATGGTATCGTATGGTCGTTTTCTATGTATAATAAAAAATATCTATTTGTCTATTCTATTGTATTATGTATATCAGTTATCTAGTACCCATAACACAAGCTCTGCTTAACTTGGGGCTAGATAATGCTGTGTGAATTGTCCGGCATTATTATTTATTTATTATTTATTTATAATAGTTCACTGATGGACATGGGCCTCCCCTGGTATTACGTAATATTAATTATTTGTATGTTACATTCTTTTAATCAATCATAATAGCAAGACTGTATGCTATCTATTAGATAAAGCCTATTAAAATTCACAACTCTGATAAACTGACAAACTGTTTCACAGTTTGGCAGAAATTAAATAAGGAAATGTACCTACTTTAAGTTGATAATAAATAAATAAAAAAAAAAAAAATATACAATTCAGCATAATCGTCAATTATATCGCAAGCGATACCAAGTAAGGAACAGCAAAGTCCTTGTTACTGAGAAATGGCTTAAATCTATGAGCGCCAAAGAATTGAGGTAAAGCAGTTGGGTGTTTGAAAATTTCGAACAAAAGCGAAAGCCAAGGGCCCTTCGCGAGACAGGATAGATTCTCCGTCTCAGTTTGAGGAACGAGGCAGAAAGGGACACAACGCAAAAAGACGGTTACGGCCGTTTGCGCGATGCAAAATAAATAATAAAGCTCTAAGCGGCGACTCCATCTTGTATATTCTGGGTTTACGTAGCGATGACATCACCGTAACTTATGATTTGAGTCAACAGCGCTGAAACCTATACAACTAATAGTTATCCGAAGCCTTGAAGGCACTTGTTGCTAAGTGGAGTTCGCAACATTCAAATTACATGAATCTGTCTGTCATCTACGCGATGTCGCACATCGCTGAAGACTAAGTAATATTGCTGCAAGTACCTAGCTTAATAATAGGTCTTGAATGCATGTTGTAAACTCGATTAAATATTTTACATGAAATCCTTCACGTAAACTTTTGTGACGAACTGAAACACGTTAGACTCCAAGCAGTAATAAGCCAAGGCTTTAAGCTCAACCCCACAGAATTGACCTATAAGGTAAAAGAACGAACAAGGTTCTTTCAGCTGACAA